>JAIOJX010000002.1:63078000-65478000 GCA_022376925.1 Tragulus kanchil
TGTTTACATTACCAGGAAACTCCAAAATATTCAAGAAAATGCCACGTCTTATGTTTATCTTAGTGCACATTAACTAATTGTGGAGTTCATTCCTTTGCAAAGTGAGGTCTAAAGGCTATCCTTTAAAAATCTAGTCATTTCTGGATAAAGAATGATTCAAAACAAACTCCGTTTTACCTCCAGTCATTTTTCACAAGTCTTGTTGGCCAAAAGATAGGAAATTGAAATGCCTGCCAATTCTGTCTGTAACCTGAAATTTTGTTTCCAGGATATTCAGCTGCAACACTCAATCCTTGGATTTCTCAGGTTATAAAGTCATGTTCATATCCCTGAGGGACCCAGTTTTATAGATTGAAGGCACTCACCGTACTGTTAACAGCAGTAACGGTGCACCCCCTTCCGCAGCCCAGTTTTAGTGAATGAGCTATAAAGGCACTGAGAATCTAGAAGATGTAAAATTATAAGTGCTAACTAGTCACAGTCACTTCAATAGATGATGTCCTGTTTGGTTTTGAATATGTGTTTTAGTCAAAGCACCTGCACCTCACTGAACTGTCCCTTTCTGACTGTCCCTCATCAATCCCTATGACCAATCCAGGTCAGGATTTAAAGCCTCTGATTCCTAGGCTGCTGTCTTCTGTTTTAAAGAAAATACACATGAGCTTTGTTGTGCTGAGAGCTTAGAAAATTCAGGAACATTTAACAGCAATAGAGGAAGTATAACAGTCACAAGACACCTGGAGTAGCACTGAGTCAGCTTTAAGAAGGACATCTACCCCATGAGGCACAAATGCACCATCACTGTCCAACAGCCTTCCTTTTTCTCATATACCATCTTTAGGCTCCACAGCTCCATGTCATAGGGCATTTTTGCTTCCGTGGAGTTTAGGTTTAATGTCTATGGAAAATGATTTCTCCTGAATAAATGCAAACAAATAAGTATGGTGTATTTTATCTAGAACCCCACAAGCAATGACTCATGTCCCTACCACTCCAGAGACACTCTTGTATCTGAGCCAATTTATGTCACTGTAAAATGAAGCCATATTTACTAGGAGTCTTATATGTCTGTTTCTAAGCAAAGAATACTATAGGTGAATGTTTTTCTAAATGTTTACATTACCAGGAAACTCCAAAATATTCAAGAAAATGCCACGTCTTATGTTTATCTTAGTGCAAGTTGAGTTGTAGAAAAAGCATACAGCAGGGGCTTCCCTGGTGGTCCAGTGGGTAAGGACACCGCCTTGCAGTGCAAGGGGCGCCAGTTCGATCCCTGGCCTGGGAAGATCCCACATGCCGCGGAGCGGCTGGACCGATGTGTCCAATTACTGAGCCGGAGCTCTGGCACGCGTGCGCCCAGAGCCGGTGCTCTGCGACAACAGAGGCCATGGCGATGGGAGGCCCACAGGAGCCAAAGAACAAAGACGGATGAAAATAGAGAAATGAAAGACCAATAGAAATGGCCTGCCCATCCCCCTTCCACCCCTCCCCACCCCCCAAAAGATAAAAAAATAAAATTAAAAAAAAAAAAAGCATACATCAGCACTGTCTGCGGAGAAATACTCAGATGATGGTGAGTACACAGGAGATGGGCAAGCCCTCCATTGTGTAGACTTCACAAAACTGCGGTTTCGACACCCTGCACTGACTTAAGGGCAGATGTATACAGAATGGCTCTTTTGGGTTCTATCCTGAGATGCTCAGTATTTGATAAACAGAGACTTTAAAAGTTACAGGACGTTGTTGCTTAACAGTTTCATTAGTGTCTTTGAACTTGCAGGATAGTCATGGCTTAAGAATTTTCCATTCAAAGACTCAACTCAGTCAGGTAACATGTTAACCCTCTTCCTAATTCAATTTTGGAAATCATTCTACTCTCCTCACTCCAGATGAGGTCTGCAAGGATCTTCTTTTGTAGTTATTTTTTAGGATTTCTGTGAATATTTTGTTACATATTCAAAAAATATGACTTAACATGCCCCTTTAGCACGAGGCTTATAAATTTATATATTTGGAAAATATCCTTGCAGCATTTGTAATTTGTTGCTGGCTGAAAAAAATGAATAGAGAGTTTGTGATTTGCCAGCAGTTTTTGATGAAAATATGAATATGTGCCCTTTAAGAAAGAAATGATACTGTTGCTTTTAGACAACTAATCCACTGCAGAGGAAAATGTCTTGGATACATTGTATGTTACAGATTTTAAACATACACTGTATGTTCTTTGCTTTGTCCTTTTTATTTTTTAATTTAAAAATTTAACCTAACAATCTATTTACAGAAAGAGCTCAACTTTTATCATTTTATTTTAATAGCAGCTTAATTCCCAATGTAAAACAAATTTAGATCCTCTACTTGGGACAGATCAGGAGACTCCATGTGTATATAAAATATTGGTTATTTTTAAGAAGAATTTTAATTAACAGTATTATAGGAGAGGGTTTTAAAAAAAGAGCTTGTCAAGTTTTCAGAATACTATGTAAGATGTATCCTTATCTTCAAATTCATCAAGATGTATACATTAAATATATAGTTTTTGCATGTCAATCATATCCCAATAAAGTGGCTTAACATTTTAAAATAAAATATAAAGAAATACCAAAAATCCGTGGTCATTTCACCATAAACGTTCAATCTGAGTCATTTTATTAAACTTCTCTATGGAAAGGTTTTAGCTATGTTGGCAGGAAGGAAGCAAACATTTTGCTGTTTTATTTTTGTTCATTGTGAGACTAAACTGCGGTTTCGACACCCTGCACTGACTTAAGGGCAGATGTATACAGAATGGCTCTTTTGGGTTCTATCCTGAGATGCTCAGTATTTGATAAACAGAGACTTTAAAAGTTACAGGACGTTGTTGCTTAACAGTTTCATTAGTGTCTTTGAACTTGCAGGATAGTCATGGCTTAAGAATTTTCCATTCAAAGACTCAACTCAGTCAGGTAACATGTTAACCCTCTTCCTAATTCAATTTTGGAAATCATTCTACTCTCCTCACTCCAGATGAGGTCTGCAAGGATCTTCTTTTGTAGTTATTTTTTAGGATTTCTGTGAATATTTTGTTACATATTCAAAAAATATGACTTAACATGCCCCTTTAGCACGAGGCTTATAAATTTATATATTTGGAAAATATCCTTGCAGCATTTGTAATTTGTTGCTGGCTGAAAAAAATGAATAGAGAGTTTGTGATTTGCCAGCAGTTTTTGATGAAAATATGAATATGTGCCCTTTAAGAAAGAAATGATACTGTTGCTTTTAGACAACTAATCCACTGCAGAGGAAAATGTCTTGGATACATTGTATGTTACAGATTTTAAACATACACTGTATGTTCTTTGCTTTGTCCTTTTTATTTTTTAATTTAAAAATTTAACCTAACAATCTATTTACAGAAAGAGCTCAACTTTTATCATTTTATTTTAATAGCAGCTTAATTCCCAATGTAAAACAAATTTAGATCCTCTACTTGGGACAGATCAGGAGACTCCATGTGTATATAAAATATTGGTTATTTTTAAGAAGAATTTTAATTAACAGTATTATAGGAGAGGGTTTTAAAAATAGAGCTTGTCAAGTTTTCAGAATACTATGTAAGATGTATCCTTATCTTCAAATTCATCAAGATGTATACATTAAATATATAGTTTTTTGCATGTCAATCATATCCCAATAAAGTGGCTTAACATTTTTAAAATAAAATATAAAGAAATACCACCAAAAATCCCGTGGTCATTTCACCATAAACGTTCAATCTGAGTCATTTTTAAGTCCTTCAAACTTCTCTATGGGTGGAAATGTGAGTTTTAAGCTATGTTGGCAGGAAGGAAGCAAACATTTTTGCTGTTTTATATGTTCTTATTATTGTTTAGTCACTAAGTTGTGTCCAATGCTTTGTGACCCCATGGAATGTACCCCCACCAGGCTTCTCTGTCTGGGATTTTCCAGACAAGAATATTGGAGAGGGTTGCCATTTTCTTCTCCAAGGGATCTTCCTAACCCAGTGACACATTTGTGTTTCCCGCATCCCCTGAATTAGCAGGCAGATTCTTTACCACTGCAGAACCTGAGAAGTCTATGACTCCAAATTGTATCTCCTGGAACGTACCTATCCAGTAGGTAGACCAGTAATGCAATAAGTTGTGTTAATCATTCTTATGAAAACTTTCAAGGAAAGTAAACTATTACCTATTTTATCTCCTTTTCAGAAATGTAATCTCTATAAGCACTTAGAAAAATGATTATCCCAATCTGTAGGCAAAAGTAATAAGTAGCAAATTAAAGACGAGGGTTTCCCTTGTGGTCCAGTGGGTAGTAAGGACACCACCTTGCAGTGCAAGGGGCGCCTATTCGACCACTGGCCTGGGAGGATCCCGCGTGCTGCGGAGCAGCTGGACCCTGTCCGACTACCGAGCCGGAGCCCTGGAGCACATGCACCCAGAGCCAGCGCTCAGCAGCGACAAAGGCCACTGCGATGGGAGGGCCACACAGGCCAAGGAACAAAGATGGATGAAAAATAGAGAAATGAAAGACCGATAGAAGTGGCCAAAAAGGAAAAAAAAATAGATGATATGTCACTTTAGCTTGCTTTTTTAATTAATTTACTTTTATTTTACTTTTACAGAGTTTTGTTGTTTACTGCTATACAAAAACCCGAATCAGCCATAGGTATACACATGACCCTTCCCACTTGAACTTCCCTCCCATCTCCCTCCCTATCCCACCCCTCTAGATTGTTACAGAGCCCGTTTGAGTTCCCTGAGTCTTATAGCAGATTTCCATTGGTTATCTATTTTACATATGGTAATGTAAGTTTCCATGTTACTCTTTCCATGCATCTCGCCCATTCCTCCCCGCCCCCTACCACGTCCATAAGTTTGTTCTGTATGTTTATTTCTCCATTGCTGCTCTGCATATACATTTATTAATACCATCTTTCTAGATTTCATATATATGTGTTAGTATATGATATTTATCTTTCTCTATCTGACTTACTTCACTCTGTATAATAGGTTCTAGGTTCATACACCTCATTAGGATGGACTCAAATGCATTTCTTTTTATGGCTGAGAAACATTCCATTGTATGTATACACAACAGCTTCTTTATCCATTCATTTGTTGATGGACATCTAGGTTGCTTCCATATTCTAGTTATTGTAATTAGTGCTACATTGAACAATGGGGTGCATGTGTCTTTTTCAGTTTTGATTTCCTCAGGGTATATGCCTCATAGTGGAATTGCTGGGTCATGTGTTGGTTCTAGCCCTAGTTTCTTAAGGAATCTCCATACTGTCTTCCGTAGTGTCTGTATTAATTTACATTCCCACCAACAGTGCAAGAGTGTTCCCTTTTATCCACACCTTCTCCAGCATTTATTCTCTATAGATTTTTTGATGATGGCCATTCTGACTGATGTGAGGCGATATCTCATTGTAGTTTTGATTTTTCTAATGAGTGATATTGAGCATCTTTTCATGTGTATTTTTAGCCATGTATATGTCTTCTTTGGAGAGATGTCTGTTTAGGTCTTTTTCCCAGTTTTTGATTGGGTCGTTTGTTTTTTGGTGTTGAATGGTCTGAGCTGCTTGTATATTTTGGAAATTAATTTTTGTCAGTTTTTCCATTTGCTATTATCATCATTCTTAGGGTTCTGTTTTCACCTTGTTTATAGTTTTTTATGCTTTGCAAAAGCTTTTAAGTTTAATTAGGACCCACTTCTTTATTTTTATTTTTATTTCCATTGCTCTAGGATGTGGGTCATAGAAGATCTTGCTTTGATAACTTGCTTTTTAAATTAAGAGTTACTTTAAGTATTAATGCTTAAACATATATTTAAAAGCATTAATATTCTTCTCTAATCTAGTGAAATTTTAATATGCTGTGAAGGTTAAAATTTTAATGAACTAATGTAGAAATCAGGGCTTTACAGGTGGCATTAGTGGTAAAGAATGCCTGCCAATGCAGGAGATGTAAGAGATGTAGGTTCGATTCCTGGATGGGGAAGATTCCTAGAGAAAGAAATGGGAACCCACTCCAATATTCTTGCCCAGAAAATCCCATGGACAGAGGGGCTATTGCACAGGTCTTCACTCTGTATAATAGGTTCTAGGTTCATACACCTCATTAGGATGGACTCAAATGCATTTCTTTTTATGGCTGAGAAACATTCCATTGTATGTATACACAACAGCTTCTTTATCCATTCATTTGTTGATGGACATCTAGGTTGCTTCCATATTCTAGTTATTGTAATTAGTGCTACATTGAACAATGGGGTGCATGTGTCTTTTTCAGTTTTGATTTCCTCAGGGTATATGCCTCATAGTGGAATTGCTGGGTCATGTGTTGGTTCTAGCCCTAGTTTCTTAAGGAATCTCCATACTGTCTTCCGTAGTGTCTGTATTAATTTACATTCCCACCAACAGTGCAAGAGTGTTCCCTTTTATCCACACCTTCTCCAGCATTTATTCTCTATAGATTTTTTGATGATGGCCATTCTGACTGATGTGAGGCGATATCTCATTGTAGTTTTGATTTTTCTAATGAGTGATATTGAGCATCTTTTCATGTGTATTTTTAGCCATGTATATGTCTTCTTTGGAGAGATGTCTGTTTAGGTCTTTTTCCCAGTTTTTGATTGGGTCGTTTGTTTTTTGGTGTTGAATGGTCTGAGCTGCTTGTATATTTTGGAAATTAATTTTTGTCAGTTTTTCCATTTGCTATTATCATCATTCTTAGGGTTCTGTTTTCACCTTGTTTATAGTTTTTTATGCTTTGCAAAAGCTTTTAAGTTTAATTAGGACCCACTTCTTTATTTTTATTTTTATTTCCATTGCTCTAGGATGTGGGTCATAGAAGATCTTGCTTTGATAACTTGCTTTTTAAATTAAGAGTTACTTTAAGTATTAATGCTTAAACATATATTTAAAAGCATTAATATTCTTCTCTAATCTAGTGAAATTTTAATATGCTGTGAAGGTTAAAATTTTAATGAACTAATGTAGAAATCAGGGCTTTACAGGTGGCATTAGTGGTAAAGAATCCGCCTGCCAATGCAGGAGATGTAAGAGATGTAGGTTCGATTCCTGGATGGGGAAGATTCCCTAGAGAAAGAAATGGGAACCCACTCCAATATTCTTGCCCAGAAAATCCCATGGACAGAGGAGCCTGGTGGGCTATTGTCCACAGGGTCGCAAAAAGTCAGACACAACTGTAATGACTTAGCACTAACACAAAGTAGAAATCAAATCACATTGCAAATGCCAATATATTTATAAGCTACAGTTGGCTCCCCTAAGTGTAGAGAACATCCAAAAAGCAGAAAGTCAAATAAAAGATACATCTGTAAACTTTTGCAGTTTAGACATTTGGAAACATTTGCCAAGTTAATATTCATCTCAATACAAAGTAGCTTTGACCTTGAGCCTCTGGTATGCTTCAAGATAATTTAGTTTACTGTAATAACACTAGCTCCAGTGGATGTCAAATTCACAAAGAACCAGTTTGGCATCCTTTGAAAAGTAAGCAGATAAAAATAAAGATTTTTTTCAATAGTTAGTACAAAGGACAAGCAGTTGACAATTACTAATTTCTTTCATTTCTTCCACACCACGAAATAAAATGCCAAGCATATTGATAATTGTTCAGACAAACCCATGAATCATATTATCACCCCTGCACAGAACCCCTAGAAGCAGAGTAAGAAATTAATAAACACTTGAGGATTTATTGATGCTTGGGTTATTTATTGGGTTTTCCAATGATTGGCTACACATGGAAACATCATATTCTACAAGAATATTGTAATTTATTAGGTAACTTCTTCACTACCTAAACATTTGAATTCTGCTTCTGTACATAAAACTACTTATTCTTCAAAGACAATGCAGGTCCTTACAGACATTTGTACTCTAAGAAATATCTCTATTTTAATTAATACCAGATAAATTATCAGTCATGCTCACATTGAATAATAAACTCATGAAACCAGTATTCTTTCATCCATTTATTAATAGTCTGCCTTTGGTCATTAAATATTTCAAAGTTTTCTTCTTATAAAATTTGTAATTCATTCAGATAAAATGTATGCATGGACACACGTGGTATTGCATATACTTTTTTTTTTTTGCATACACTTTTAAAGGGCTCATGGACCTGTTGAAGTTTGTCTGTGGCCTTCTTCACAAGTTCAGTTCACAACATTAGACTTCTTAGACAGGTGATTTGCATGCATGACCAGATTGAGCCTAAGTCTGTGAAAAATCACTACCAAATTATATTTTGTGAAGAGATGATGTGATTTCCATATGACTGTTTGAGTATTCCATATTCTTTTTTGATTGTCAGATGGTCCTTTATCAAGTTATTTTCCTCTGTGTTTCTTTTTTTTAATAATTCAGATTAGTATTCATTTTTTTATATACATTTTTTTTTGGCCTCCAAATCATCATTCATTTATCTGCCTCCATCTTTTTTTCTTTTTTTTATTCTTTGGCATGTGTGGGCCTCCCATTCCAGTGGTCTCTCTCGTTACAGAGCACTGGCTCTGGGCACATGCACTCCCAAATGCCAGCTCATAATTGGACACACCAGCCCAGCCACTCCACCAAATGTTGAATCTTCCCGGGCCAGGGATTGAACTGGTACCCCTGTACTTCAGGGCAGACTTCTTACCCATTGAACCACAAGGGAAGCCCCCTCTGTATTTCTTAATTACTGGATGTTCTCTCCCACTGCCATTGTCCCCAGTGATGTCACACGGGTGGCAGCCATCATCTGTATTACAGCCCATAAGCTCAGGGGGACCTTCAAGATCTCTTTAATGATTCCAGAGAGTTGTCTGGTCAAAGATTGGTGATGCATCAGCCAGGCAATATTTTCAATCTCATCAAAAATGCTGTTTCGATTGTACTTAAAATTTGTCTGCTTCTTTTCATTTCTGAGTGGTCCTTGAGTTTTTGATGTTCAGAGAGAGGCAGAAGGTACCCCCGACCCCTGGGCCTGCCTGTTCTGAGTGGTTTCACTGTACTCCTGACTTTTCAAGTCATCTGTCGTCTTGGCCACATCATCACCCATCTCCTTTGGAAACAGATCCAGGGGCATGACTGTGCGGGTCAAGGCACACGTGACACTGATCTTCCCCCTGAAACACCTCAGGTATACAATTTTGATCTTGTTAGGGTCAAGCTTGGGTGGCCTGGCAGAGGCAGCTGGTGTAGGATAATCCAGATGTGGACCACAGAGGAGGTTTGCACCTTGAGCTCCTCTGATTAGAAAGCTCTCCTGCCCCCACCCCCACACATAATTTTTATTATTTTTTATTTTTTTAGTTGAAGAAAAATAACTTTACAGAGCTTTGTTGTTTACTGCCAGACATCAACCAGCCATAGGCAGACATGTATTATTCCCTCTCATAGAGAATGCTATCTTGTGAACAAGTATAGTAATAGATAATGTAGATATATATCATCTATATATTTGTGCTATGTTCCAGAACACACACAGCAACCTAGAAAGAAGAGAAAACAAAGACACTTAAATTTAAATGCAGGCATGCATTTCAATAGATGCAAGTATAGATTCTGCTTTAAACAAACAAATATTTAGTTAGATGTCACAAATGCATTTTAGTCTAACACTTTGTCATTGTTTAAGAGCCCATCGGATTTCCACTGAGAACTGATGAACTCTTAATTCAGATACAACCCCGCCTGCACCTGAAGTGTTTGTTGGCCTCAGGAACACTGACAAAATTTAGAAATAAAAATAACAGCAACAAAATCCTACTGGAGAAATAAATATTTAAGTGTCATGTCCCCAAGGAAGAGAGTGACTGCCTCAATAATCGTTGAGAACACTTCTGTAAAATAAGGCCTCCTTCACATGGTTCTCTGTTCTCTGACCTCTGTTCAGTGGTAAAAGCGGGAAATGACAGAGGATGAGAGGGTTGGATGGCATCATTGACTCAATGGGCATGAGTTTGAGCAAGCTCCATGAGATAGTGAAGGACAGGGAAGCCTGGCATGCTGCAGTCCATGGGGTCACAAAGAGTTGGACATGACTGGCCCGCTGAAAAGCACTGTAGATTTTAGCAAGAGTAGCATTAAAGAATGATCAAGTAACAACTTTTCACCTCTGCCATTGTAAATGACACAGATCAAACAACTCAGTCACAGATTAAAAACCAGTTCCTTTTGGATCCCTAGTGCCCCATCATATTAATTGTCAGTATTTTGGGGCCATTGAATTAATGGACTTACTTACCTAGGTGCAAGCAGGACTTTGGGACTCATCTCCTTTGTGCTGTTTGGTAACACTTAACTCTACTTGTCTCAATCTTCTTAAGTCCTTACAGAGCATTTATTAAAACAAAATCTTTTTTAAAATGCAGTTGTAATCTTTTTGCCCAATTATTTGATGTAACTATCCAGGTCTGTGAGTCCTTGGATTGCATTAAAGGTTTTTCTGCTATTCCTAATGTTCAGTAACTTCCTTAAGTTGTTCCCATCTACTGGGATTGTATGTATGACTATTCATGTTTATAGAGACACAAGCATATGGGGGTGCCTGCTTGGCTGCAGAATTGACACATAGTTCATGAGAAAACAAAGACACTTAAATTTAAATGCAGGCATGCATTTCAATAGATGCAAGTATAGATTCTGCTTTAAACAAACAAATATTTAGTTAGATGTCACAAATGCATTTTAGTCTAACACTTTGTCATTGTTTAAGAGCCCATCGGATTTCCACTGAGAACTGATGAACTCTTAATTCAGATACAACCCCGCCTGCACCTGAAGTGTTTGTTGGCCTCAGGAACACTGACAAAATTTAGAAATAAAAATAACAGCAACAAAATCCTACTGGAGAAATAAATATTTAAGTGTCATGTCCCCAAGGAAGAGAGTGACTGCCTCAATAATCGTTGAGAACACTTCTGTAAAATAAGGCCTCCTTCACATGGTTCTCTGTTCTCTGACCTCTGTTCAGTGGTAAAAGCGGGAAATGACAGAGGATGAGAGGGTTGGATGGCATCATTGACTCAATGGGCATGAGTTTGAGCAAGCTCCATGAGATAGTGAAGGACAGGGAAGCCTGGCATGCTGCAGTCCATGGGGTCACAAAGAGTTGGACATGACTGGCCCGCTGAAAAGCACTGTAGATTTTAGCAAGAGTAGCATTAAAGAATGATCAAGTAACAACTTTTCACCTCTGCCATTGTAAATGACACAGATCAAACAACTCAGTCACAGATTAAAAACCAGTTCCTTTTGGATCCCTAGTGCCCCATCATATTAATTGTCAGTATTTTGGGGCCATTGAATTAATGGACTTACTTACCTAGGTGCAAGCAGGACTTTGGGACTCATCTCCTTTGTGCTGTTTGGTAACACTTAACTCTACTTGTCTCAATCTTCTTAAGTCCTTACAGAGCATTTATTAAAACAAAATCTTTTTTAAAATGCAGTTGTAATCTTTTTGCCCAATTATTTGATGTAACTATCCAGGTCTGTGAGTCCTTGGATTGCATTAAAGGTTTTTCTGCTATTCCTAATGTTCAGTAACTTCCTTAAGTTGTTCCCATCTACTGGGATTGTATGTATGAATATTCATGTTTATAGGGAGGAAGACACAAGCATATGGGGGGTGCCTGCTTGGCTGCAGAATTCCCTGGAACTAGTTTCATAGAAATACTCAGTGTGGATAAATTTTGCTTCCTTTTCCTGAGAGAGCAGTTTCAGCTGTCTTGCTTGTTGATACCTTTGATTGCTCTTATATAAACAGTAAAAACACTTTGTAGCTATAGTTTTTCCCAGGATTCTGGGCAGATATACTTTTAACAGCATCTTTCAAGTCTTCTTAGGAATGTTTCAGAAATGGTAGGTTAGAAGCTGCTGCAAAAAAATGTCAACAATTTTAAGGAAAGCACTGCCAATACAAATAATAGATGTTATGCTTTCAGGCCTATTTCGGAGAGTGTTGAAGTTTGTTTTTCTCTCTACAAGATTGCTTCCTTCTAACCCCCTTTTCTTTTCCCTATATACTCACCTAACTCCTGAAATTCTCATATTTGGCTTAAAATTAGTGAAAAAATTCTCCTTATTATGGGAACAATCTGGCTAATTGACTTAGGTCAAAATAATTAATCCAAAAGACAAGGAAATCCACCCAAATCCTATCTTTATACCCTTCTTAGTTTCATTACAAGCTTCACAGACAGTCAAAGCAAGGTTCAGAAATGGCACCTATTACACAGCATTTTAATCTATTTGCCTTATATATATCTGTTCTATCAGAAATAAAACATTCACAAACATGCTTTCATCATCCTCTCCCATCTCCTGCAAACAATAAAACATAGAGGGAAGAAGAGGTGTACAAAAAGAACCGATCAATATAAATACAAGAACTGTTTTTTGATGCCAACAGAGTGGTGCTCATTCTAATGCCAAATGAAGAAAAAAGCAATAAAAAAAGATAATGGCAAATAATTTTCATAGCATATAAATACACCCTAAGGCCAAATAACATTGTAAAAATAATAAAAAATTAGATTTAATTATGCATGTGCAATTCTATACTATTAAAATGTCAGAGAAGTCCAACACACTAATATATAAATATAATCACTTCAGAGTCAAGGAAAATAGACAGACAACCATTTTCTTATTGAACATAAAACCATAGTAAAAGAGTTAGAAGAGTGGTCTACTTTATTTACTCAATAAATGGTCACTTCCTGCCTCTTGGGTGTGTGATAGATGTTGTCCGGGGCACCACATTCAGTAGTGAACCTAACTTCTGCCCTCAGGAGCTCATAGTCCAATAGAAAAAGAAGATGATAAATAAATGCTCAAAATGTCTGCTTGAATGAATGTTTAAAAGCATCATGGAGAAAAACAAATCAGAGAGAAAAAATACAGAGGGAGATTTGAAATTTAAAATAAGATAGTGGTTCGTCTCTGGTGGTCCAGTGGTTGAGACTCTGTGCTCCCAATACAGGGGGCACAGGTTCGATTCCTGATCAGGGAACTAAGATTCCACTTGTGCTGGGGAAGCAAAATGAAAAAAAAAATGATAATGAGGGAAGACCTTACTCAGAAGGGGATGTTTGAGAAAATCTAAAAGGGTTAAAGGGTCTAACCATGAAACTGTCCTAGGCAAAAATATCCAGGGTAGAAGCAAGAATGTGTTGGCATGTTTCATGAGCAGCAGGGCAACCCAGAGTGCCCGGACAAAATGAAGGAGGAGAAAAATGTAGCAAATGAAGTCAGAAGACCCAACAAATAAAACTGAGAAAGAGCAGCCAGTGAGATGGGAAAATACTAGGAGAAGGTGCCGAGGGGAAGCCAAGGGAGGAAAAGGTTTCATGGAAAAACTGTTCAGTTTTTCTGATATTGAAGTAAGACAAGATCCAAGAAATGGAACTTAACAATGTCTGTGGTGATATTGACAAGGAAACCGATAGATGCAGAAGTGAGCACTCTCGGAAAGTCCAACTGAGAGAGCACAACAGAGGTAACTCTTTCAAGGAGTATTGCTTTAAATGCTGCTGCTGCTGCTGCATGTGTACTCAGTCATGTCCAACTCTGTGTGAGCCCATGGACTATAGTCCACCAAGATCCTCTGTTCATGGGATTGTCCAGGCAGGAATACTGGAGTGGTTTGCCATTTCCTCCTCCAGGGGATCTTCCTGATCCAGAGATGGAACCTGCATCTCTTGTGTCTTCTGCATTGGCAGGCAGATTCTTTGCAGCTGTACCACCTGGGAAGCCCAGTGGGAGCCATGGTTTAAGAATGGGATGGTCAGATTGAAACTGTGCAGGGGAGAACAAAATTCTAAAGCGATACAAAGATTGAGATAGTGAGTAGTTGGAGGCTTCCAGTACTTGAAACCATGGTCTTACCTCTACCTTTGAATAGTCAAGAGATCTCCTACATATAATGATATATCCATCCAACATGTTGGTGTTGTACTTTCAACTAGACACTTGAGGATATAAGATATATCCAAAATCGATTGTCACTGTTCTCATGGAGGTTACAGCCTAGTCAGAAACACAGATACTAACAAATATGTAATCACAGACTGAGTCCATTATAGAAAAAACACAGTTCTTTGATGGCATATAACTAAACACTCCCAAACTGTATGAATTTCTGTGTATATGGTGGAGGAGGCAGGGGAAGCAAGTGCAAAGAAAGCTTTCCTGAAGAAGAGATACTTGAATGAGCAGAATCTGAAGGGTGAGTTAATTAGATGGGAATAGGGTGAAGTTTTCTAGCCAGAGAGAACAACGTGCAAATGGCCTGTGGCAGTCAGTGAATGGTACATTTGACGTTTTTGAAGAAGACCAGTGCAGCTGGAATAGGTGGCTGAGAAACAACTTGTCAGCAGCCAAGGGCATTTCATCATACACAACGATTGCATCATGATTATCTCACAGGAATTCTTTACTCCTCTTCTCTGGCAGTTCTTGCCATGAATGCCAATTCTCTCAATGATTTTGAGAGGACAGTCTTAAGCATACACTGTCTACTTCTAAACTCAAGTTTTTCTTTTCTTAACTAAAGTGAACATCACATCTTCTCCATCTCAGCTCCCTTAGTTTCTAGTGTGGCCTTTTAACATATAACCCTTAACAAATTGTGTCACAGTATTCGCCTACTACATTATACTTCTATACAGACACTGTATGCTCTACCCAGTACCTCATACAGTGGCTGTTGGGTAGAAAGTAATAAATTAGGTCCATGCACTATGGCTTAATAAATATTTATTGAGTTAAATTCTCTTAAACATTTCAAATTCTTCAGGTAAAGGGGTCACACACAACACCTTGTTAGTGTCAACAGACACAATCTCAAACAGGTCTTTACTGAAATTTTAAAAAAAGAAATATATTGTAACTGAACTTAATAAAGAACACAGGTAAAGGTATTTTTGAAAAACTGTAACTTAAGCAAAACAAGTTACCAATGTTTTCTTTAACTTAATGCATTATGTTTTATAGTAAAGCATAACTATCAAGCTACAACTTCAGAAAACTGTATTTGCAGCCTAGGCTAAGTTTTATGCCCAAGGATTTGTCATTTTTTAGGACTATTTTCACTCTTTTAGCTTCTGAACATTAAGAATAATTTTTGACAAAAGGCTTAACATTGAACTGAAATAATTATCGTGTGTGTATGCTCAGTCATGTTCAACTCTTTGCAACACCATGGACTGTAGACCATCAGGCTTCTCTATCCATGAAATTTGCTAGGTAAGAATACTGGAATGAGTTGCCATTTCTCCTCCAGAGGATTCTCCTAAGATAGGGATTGAACTCTCATCTGTTGTGTCTCCTGTATTGACAGATGAATTATTTACCACTGCACCACCTTATCACAGTTTTTTAAATTCATCCCAATTGTGAAATTTAAAATTATTGCTGAACTGTATAAATGCCCAACCAAATAAAATGCAGCTGGAATAGGTGGCTGAGAAACAACTTGTCAGCAGCCAAGGGCATTTCATCATACACAACGATTGCATCATGATTATCTCACAGGAATTCTTTACTCCTCTTCTCTGGCAGTTCTTGCCATGAATGCCAATTCTCTCAATGATTTTGAGAGGACAGTCTTAAGCATACACTGTCTACTTCTAAACTCAAGTTTTTCTTTTCTTAACTAAAGTGAACATCACATCTTCTCCATCTCAGCTCCCTTAGTTTCTAGTGTGGCCTTTTAACATATAACCCTTAACAAATTGTGTCACAGTATTCGCCTACTACATTATACTTCTATACAGACACTGTATGCTCTACCCAGTACCTCATACAGTGGCTGTTGGGTAGAAAGTAATAAATTAGGTCCATGCACTATGGCTTAATAAATATTTATTGAGTTAAATTCTCTTAAACATTTCAAATTCTTCAGGTAAAGGGGTCACACACAACACCTTGTTAGTGTCAACAGACACAATCTCAAACAGGTCTTTACTGAAATTTTAAAAAAAGAAATATATTGTAACTGAACTTAATAAAGAACACAGGTAAAGGTATTTTTGAAAAACTGTAACTTAAGCAAAACAAGTTACCAATGTTTTCTTTAACTTAATGCATTATGTTTTATAGTAAAGCATAACTATCAAGCTACAACTTCAGAAAACTGTATTTGCAGCCTAGGCTAAGTTTTATGCCCAAGGATTTGTCATTTTTTAGGACTATTTTCACTCTTTTAGCTTCTGAACATTAAGAATAATTTTTGACAAAAGGCTTAACATTGAACTGAAATAATTATCGTGTTTTATGCTCAGTCATGTTCAACTCTTTGCAACACCATGGACTGTAGACCATCAGGCTTCTCTATCCGTGAAATTTGCTAGGTAAGAATACTGGAATGAGTTGCCATTTCTCCTCCAGAGGATTCTCCTAAGATAGGGATTGAACTCTCATCTGTTGTGTCTCCTGTATTGACAGATGAATTATTTACCACTGCACCACCTTATCACAGTTTTTTTTAAATTCATCCCAATTGTGATTTAAATATTCAGTTATGTGCAAGAGAATGACATTTCATCTGCTGAACTGTATAAATGCCCAACCAAATAAAAATGCTTATTTTTAAAAGAAACCTTTGAAGTGTAAGGGATGTATACTGAAAGTATCTCTTCTGCTCTTTGGAGTCTCTGAGTAAAATGACTGGTAGCTAGCTTAATAGAAGGCCTTTTCATCCCATTAGACATCAAAGTTATGGAGTCTCCAGTGTTTCACATAAAAACATTTTTGGCCCAATTGTAGGACTGTTTATAGCTCCTTTCAAAAGTGGAGCTATTCCCAATGTATTTATGATATTTCAGGGAAGTATGTCAGTGTGTCATTGGGAACTACCATTGTTTAATTATATCTGTCTAAATTTGAGCATGCAGTTGGAATGTTAGACCTTTTCTGGTTAGTATTCCCCACTGCATACAATAATAGAGTAATAACACTTGCTTATTTGAAATGATATTGTTTTACTCTCATACCAGTGTTTTAATAAATTATTGTTTTTAAGAAAAGCTATAAAAATATGTGACACAATAATCTGCATTCTCTCAGCATGCATTCATACACATGTGTGTGTGTGCGCGCGCATGTGTGTAGCATATGTAGTAACTATAGAGAGTTTTTTTGGTTCTTGGTTCTTCAATAGGGGTAGCCGATCTGATATCAAACCTCACTTCTTCGTTAGTAAACATTGAAACCTAAGTCAGGCACAGTTACCTTGGTGTCCCTTTAATAAGGCTTGACACAGTCTTCAAGTTGACAGGAAATCATCCTTTTCTTGACAAAAGGCTTACTAACTTTCGTGTGTATGCTCAGTCATGTTCAACTCTTTGCAACACCATGGACTGTAGACCATCAGGCTTCTCTATCCATGAAATTTGCTAGGTAAGAATACTGGAATGAGTTGCCATTTCTCCTCCAGAGGATTCTCCTAAGATAGGGATTGAACTCTCATCTGTTGTGTCTCCTGTATTGACAGATGAATTATTTACCACTGCACCACCTTATCACAGTTTTTTTTAAATTCATCCCAATTGTGATTTAAATATTCAGTTATGTGCAAGAGAATGACATTTCATCTGCTGAACTGTATAAATGCCCAACCACAAAAAAATGCTTATTTTTAAAAGAAACCTTTGAAGTGTAAGGGATGTATACTGAAAGTATCTCTTCTGCTCTTTGGAGTCTCTGAGTAAAATGACTGGTAGCTAGCTTAATAGAAGGCCTTTTCATCCCATTAGACATCAAAGTTATGGAGTCTCCAGTGTTTCACATAAAAACATTTTTGGCCCAATTGTAGGACTGTTTATAGCTCCTTTCAAAAGTGGAGCTATTCCCAATGTATTTATGATATTTCAGGGAAGTATGTCAGTGTGTCATTGGGAACTACCATTGTTTAATTATATCTGTCTAAATTTGAGCATGCAGTTGGAATGTTAGACCTTTTCTGGTTAGTATTCCCCACTGCATACAATAATAGAGTAATAACACTTGCTTATTTGAAATGATATTGTTTTACTCTCATACCAGTGTTTTAATAAATTATTGTTTTTAAGAAAAGCTATAAAAATATGTGACACAATAATCTGCATTCTCTCAGCATGCATTCATACACATGTGTGTGTGCGCGCGCATGTGTGTAGCATATGTAGTAACTATAGAGAGTTTTTTTGGTTCTTGGTTCTTCAATAGGGGTAGCCGATCTGATATCAAACCTCACTTCTTCGTTAGTAAACATTGAAACCTAAGTCAGGCACAGTTACCTTGGTGTCCCTTTAATAAGGCTTGACACAGTCTTCAAGTTGACATAGGAAATCATCCTTTTTCTTAAAGACAGTCTCAATTTGCCCTGATATTCCTGGCATAAAACCAGTGTTATGAAACCACTAGGTGTGTAAGTGAATGGTGTGTTCAAAATATTTTGTTATTTTTATGAAATATATGGTTGCTTGAATAAACTCAAAGGGTCTGCAATACAGGGGGGAAAACTTTAAATAGAAATTAAGGCATTTTTTTCTTATTTCAGCATATAAAGACAAGGCAGTGGAATGGTTTTAATAATTAACGATGCAGACTAATGCACACATTTTGCAGCAATAATAAAAACTTCCTGTTATCATCTCTATTTTTAAGAATGAAGAAGGCATTTCCTTAATGCACTTCACTGCTTCCCTCACCAGCTCTGTTCAGGCTCAGAATTTGATAACATTTCCAAATTGTAAAAATAAAAAATAGCATTAAAAATGATTTAAGTCCAACTTTCCAAATCAGTTAACCTAAAGGTTAAGTGCTACTGCACTTGACCTAAGAGAGAGTTTGGTCTCTTTTTATAAGACCTGAGTGTAAAGAATAAAGACAGCATTTTTCTTCTTCTCTTTTTTAAAGAAGCCACATGTAATGTTCTCTGAGTTAAGTTTTACCATTCATAATGAATGCAGTCTCGCCATTCAAATGCGACCATAAGTACACAGAAGATAAGAATTTAATTAAATGTAGATTAAAACCAAACAGGAAAACACACTAGCTGATAATTTTATCCCATCCTCTGGCCATATTTTTTATACTTCCTTCTTGTTCTTCTTTGGGCAATAGCTTATCAACATGCCGATAGTGCCATAACTCATTACATCTGATGGTGCAGCGGAAATGTGCAGGCTCTGTGCTTGGATTTCTGAGGCACTTAAAATGCAAAGCATGTAAATGTCTCCGTTAAATATACTAGTGTGCTAACAGTGGTGAAAAGGCAGTGACTCTGAAAAAAAAAGAAAAACACCCTTAAACCTCACACAAGAAGCATTAGTGCTGCGTAATAGCAAATGGAATTTTCGAAGTGGTAACAATTCTTGTTTTCACACTTAGATGGTAGCCTATGAGCTCGTTTAACAGTTGGCAAGTCTGAGTGCCTGACAGCTTGCTTAGATTACTTTAGTGTAGGTAGAGTTTGGTACACACACACTGATATTTCTGTAGGAGACTGATGTTTTTTCCATTGTTGACCTTAATGGAGTAACCCATTGTCTTTGCACTTGAATGTTGCTCTCATAATTCTTATATAAAACCTCCCTAAATGATCCCCTACTATTTAATCTGAATCCATTGAATTGTTAAGGTTTGAGGCTACAAAATCGCAGAGGGACAGAAGGCCTTAGATACTAAGATAATTTATATATGTTATTTATGGTGAATCAGTTTGTGTCATTTTTTCTAACAATTATTTCTGATCATTATGGAAATAGGTAAGGAATAGTTTTTAAAAATCAAGGTCAAGGCTTCCATGGTGGTCCAGTGGGTGAAGAGTCCACCTTGCAGTGCAAGGGACACCAGTTCTTTCGCTGGCCCAGGAAGATCCTACATGCTGCAGAGTGGCTGGACCAGTGTGTCCAGTTATGAACCAGTGCTCTGGAGCGCATGCACCCAGATCTGGTGCTCTACATTGAGAGAGGCCACTGCAATTGGGAGGCCCACACAGGCCAAAGAATAAAGATGGACGAAAATAAATAAATAAAAAGCCAATAAAAGAGGCCAAAATATTTTTAAAAATAAAACCAACATCATTTTTGAGGAAGGCAATAGATTATAGACAAAGTAGTTGTTAAATTCAAAGGAGAATACTTACTGGATCTGTTAATTAAATGTTAGGTTAAGGTTCAGAATGTCAGTGTATTTTTCACTGTGAAATCTTGATTTAGTAAGCACTAATAAAGCTTAACTGAATCTTTTCTATATTTACGTGCTGTATATCTAAAACTAAGAGCCCTAAGCAGTATAACATACTTTTTTTCAAATAGACATAAAATGCTGTGAGTAGTCTGTCTTTTGAAAGGTAAATAATAGAGTACTTTTTAAAGTTTTTGGCTCACATGAATGAATAGGGTTTTTAAATTAAAACTCTCTGAAAATAGAATTTAGGTTTATGGGATTCCCTGGAAGTTCAGTGATTAGAACTCAGTGCTTTCACTGCCAGGGCCAAGGTTCAATCCCTGGTCAGGGAACTAAGATCCCACACACAAGTGGAGCAGCACAGTCAAAAAGATATTTTAAGATTTAGATTTTTGTTTCTTTACTGTAATTTTGAAGTTTGTGATGGTTTGAAGTGATAGTGTCACTTTCTCTGCATTAATTGTCACATGGTCAGTTTGCCAAAAAATCAAATTTTTTGAAATAAATCAAAAGGATTAATTCAGTTTTCAAAATATCCAGAATTTCACTGTCTAGTGACATTAAGGTTTGAGGCTACAAAATCGCAGAGGGACAGAAGGCCTTAGATACTAAGATAATTTATATATGTTATTTATGGTGAATCAGTTTGTGTCATTTTTTCTAACAATTATTTCTGATCATTATGGAAATAGGTAAGGAATAGTTTTTAAAAATCAAGGTCAAGGCTTCCATGGTGGTCCAGTGGGTGAAGAGTCCACCTTGCAGTGCAAGGGACACCAGTTCTTTCGCTGGCCCAGGAAGATCCTACATGCTGCAGAGTGGCTGGACCAGTGTGTCCAGTTATGAACCAGTGCTCTGGAGCGCATGCACCCAGATCTGGTGCTCTACATTGAGAGAGGCCACTGCAATTGGGAGGCCCACACAGGCCAAAGAATAAAGATGGACGAAAATAAATAAATAAAAAGCCAATAAAAGAGGCCAAAATATTTTTAAAAATAAAACCAACATCATTTTTGAGGAAGGCAATAGATTATAGACAAAGTAGTTGTTAAATTCAAAGGAGAATACTTACTGGATCTGTTAATTAAATGTTAGGTTAAGGTTCAGAATGTCAGTGTATTTTTCACTGTGAAATCTTGATTTAGTAAGCACTAATAAAGCTTAACTGAATCTTTTCTATATTTACGTGCTGTATATCTAAAACTAAGAGCCCTAAGCAGTATAACATACTTTTTTTCAAATAGACATAAAATGCTGTGAGTAGTCTGTCTTTTGAAAGGTAAATAATAGAGTACTTTTTAAAGTTTTTGGCTCACATGAATGAATGGGGTTTTTTAAATTAAAACTCTCTGAAAATAGAATTTAGGTTTATGGGATTCCCTGGAAGTTCAGTGATTAGAACTCAGTGCTTTCACTGCCAGGGCCAAGGTTCAATCCCTGGTCAGGGAACTAAGATCCCACACACAAGTGGAGCAGCACAGTCAAAAAGATATTTTAAGATTTAGATTTTTGTTTCTTTACTGTAATTTTGAAGTTTGTGATGGTTTGAAGTGATAGTGTCACTTTCTCTGCATTAATTGTCACATGGTCAGTTTGCACTCAAATTGATATAATATGCATTGACATAGCTGCCAATTTTGCTTTTAGAAATAAATCAAAAGGATTAATTCAGTTTTCAAAAATATCCAGAATTTCACTGTCTAGGGAAATAATGTTTGATGAAGTGAACTTGTATTTTCTTGCCATTGAATCCCTTGGAAAAGTGAGACTCCTAGTATGAATGTTAACTGGACAGAGTGACTTCATCCAGACTACTGGAGACATTGCTGAGGTGTTGGTACTATTCTCTATCTAAGCATTTACCTGTGGTCACCTTTTCATAAGTCAGTTTCACTGGTGACGGCAAGAAGGAACAAAATAAAACCAGAGAAGGTGAAACTGAAATGCAAATGGAGGAATGTATTTGGGTATTTGTGCATTTACAAAGACTACATTATAAATGGTTTTTTCCACTAAAAATTTTAAATATAAAAAGAAAAAAATTGGCCAAGTAGTCTGCATACACTGTCGTAATGTGTAGGAATTAACATGACTAGTCTCTAAGGCACTTAAAAAATCATAGTAAACAAATAAATAAACATCTCCCTGACATGCCATGAAAGCAGAGAAAATGTTTTTCAAATTGAGTCTAATAAATTCTCCCCTTTTATTCCAACAGATATTTAATGGCACAAGGAGAAAAATGTGTCTATGAAACTTGCATTACTTCTCTCACGGGCTGTAGTACATCTTAGGTTCTTTTCCTTTGGAGAAGCTCTACACCCCACTTGCCTTGCAGAACCCTCTTCTGTTGCAGCCCACTGGTGCGTGTGGTTTTCTCCCTCCAGGACAATACTGGCCAGTGTGATGTATGACTGGTCATCACAAGCAAGTATTTAAGATGAAAGAGAATGAGAAGAAGGAGGGAGGGAGGAGACCATAGGCAGAACAGGGGAGAAGGACGGTAGAGGGGAAGAAAGGCTGGGGAAGGAAAAAGAAGGGAAGCACAGAGGGAGGAAGGGAGGTATTCACCATACCAGACAAATGCTCTTCTATTATCTCTGCTACTTTATCAGGCTGGAAATGATGCCAGTTTCAGAAGAACTGAGAATTTCAGCTTCATGAACAGTTTGGGGGTGGGGGGGAAATATGGAGAGAAAAGTCTGTATGTAAGATTTCTCCTGGACTCCATTGTTGTTGTCATTACTGTTAAGTTGGTAAGTCATGTTCGTTTTTTGCAAACCCATGGACTGCAGCACATCAGGCTCCCCCGTCTTACATTATCTCATAGTTTGCTCAGATTCATATCCATTGAGTCAGTGATGCTATCTAACCATCTCATCTTCTGCCACCTTCTTCTCCTTTTGCCTTCAGTCTCTCCCAGCATCAAGGTCTTTTCCAGTGAGTCCTCTCTTTGCGTCAGGTGGCCAAAATATTGGAGCTTCAACTTGAGCATTAGTCCTTTCAATGAATATTCAAGGTTGATTTCCTTTAGGGTTGACTGGCTTGATCTCTTGCTGTCAAAGGGACTCTCAAGAGTCTTCTCCAGTACCACATTTCAAAAGCATCAATTTCTTCAGCATTGAGCCTTCTTTATGGTCCAGTTCTCACATCTGTACATGACTAATGGAAAAATTATAGCATTGACTATACAGACCTTTGTCAGCAAAGTGATATCTCTGATTTTAGGAAGTAGCATGAAGGCCTGTACTCTTTGCCACATTAGTGAGTGTCAGTGGCTAGAAACGAGACCAAGAAATGTGTACTTGTTAATGCTTTGTTAAGGGAAAAACACAGAACAAAGAATGGGATTAATATTTATTGAATGCCTACTGTATGATGAGACTTTATATGTTATTTTATTGTTTAGTCGTTAAGTTATGTCTGACGCTTTTGAGACCCCCAGGGACTGTATTCCACATGCCTTCTCTGCCCATGGGATTTTCTAGGCAAGAATACCGAAGTGGATTGCCATTTCCACCACCAGGAGATCTTCCCAATCCAGGGATCAAACCTATGTCCCATGCATTAGCAGGCAGACTCTTGACCACTGAGTCACCAGGAAAGCCCTATTTTATTGTTATCTTTTTAAAAAAAAATCATTATAGACTAGATTGTCTGCATATTACAGATACAGATACTGAGATGCAAGAAATGTAACTTACCTCCCATCAGAGAATGAAGAGATTCCAGAAGGGTTTGCCGGCAGAGCTCTGTGCCCACAGCCATCTGTACTTGTCTCTGCCACAGACCCTGCTGCCTCCAGGGCTGTGGTTTTAGTTTACTGCATGTATATTGTACCTGAAATGAAGTTATCTTATTAGATGAATTATTTGAAAAATGCAGTTTTATAAATAATACATTAAACATGATTTTTAAATCAATATAATTCAAGGAAAATGAAATTAGATGAGTCTAATAAAATCAGGGAATCATGGAAACAGTGTGTATTTCTACATGATGGGTGTTTTGTGTTAGGAAGTTATTTATGTCATGATGATACTGGGGTGCTTGAGAGATTAGGGATTTTATTTCAGGTACCCTGTGTGTCTATTTTGACAATGTACCTTTGGCCACTACACCTTGAGCTGTTTTCTTAAGGCTGAAAGGAGCAAGAGTGATTCATAGTTTGCCTGATTTCATAGTAGCAACAACAGCAGACCACAGCCAATTTTTCCACGAGGGAAATTGGTGAAAAGTGTCTTAAAAGAAACCCTGACATTTAACTTGTAAATTTAAGAAATCTATTTTGGAGGAAATACGCAAAACAAATTGTCATAAAAATGGGCTTACCCTGAAACAAAGCTGCTAAAGAGAACTTCCAACACCCAGGATATTTTAACTCTACCCTTTGTCTGAGGGGGATTGTTTTTCTCATCAAGCGCTGAATAACTGAATTATCAGTTCAGCATGCAAGCTTTTACGTGAATACAAGGTGGATTTTTCCAGACAGGTTTGGTAATTTCTTCAAGGTATTTTCTGTGTTAATCAGGCATACGTAGCAGGGAAAAGTGGAGAAAGAAAATGTTTCTCTACCAATAATCGTATCATACTGAATTAAACATTTTTATTAATGCTCCAAAGTAAAACTTGATTTATTTCCACTTTTTCAAAGTGTGGTATGATTTCCCAGGAAAACCAAAATGGATTGCGGGAATCTGCAGTGAACAGGGAAAATTGGGTATGAAATAATTACAGAAAAATAATTATAACAGAGACTGGAAGTTGAAATATTATTGAAATATGTCTAGTAATGGGTAGTTAAAGTCAGCTCCATGGCAGGGGCAAAATTGGAAGTCGTATTGTAATGAATGCATGTTACAGCATTAAACAATAACACATTCTTCCTGGGAAAACTAAAATGACAGGTGTAGTCATTGATGCTTCAAGCGTGTACTCTGACCTCAAGACTCACAGTCTGCTACAGTCTGTAGAGCATGTACTGTGGAGTCAGAATTATGCTAAGGGAAAGAGAACCAGAAAATGTCGTATAGGAACTTCCATCTTCTTTACTGCAAAATATGTATTTCAATGTCTTACAGAGATAACATTTGAAAAAATGGCAATGAACATCTCCCTGACTGTTTACTTCTCTTCCTCATTTTCTTAAGCGCACAAAGGAGGTTTATGAGCAATGGAAACTATATTTATATAGCTTTTTAAATAGATGATGCTGTGCTATTTGACCTTAGGTAGATTGTTTTTTTAAAAAAGTTCTTCAGCCAAGTGTTTCTTGGTTATGTTTGAAACTGTACTCTCACTGCGTATTTTTATTTAAATAGTTTGCCTTAATGATCAGGGCTCAGAGATTTCAGAATTATGCAAAAGATGAAAATAAAACTAGCATTAGTCAAATTCGTATTTTTGCATTTCATCCATTATTACATTTGTGGTTCTCTGCAGATCATTACTTTGTACTTGGTTTTTCTCCTCTTTCCAATTTTGTCTAATTCGCAGTCACAATTTCTACATTATAACCTACTGAAGATTTTATTTTTCTTTCATTTCAGTAACCATTATTTGAATCATAAAAAAATGCATTACTATATTCATAATGTACTGCTTATGTGACAGTTTTTGAACTTTAATATTCTTTTCTGTAACGTGCCGGCTTAGCAGCCTATAAAAGAGACATATTGTTTGTAATGTTTCTTACCCACAACAAATGGTGTGATTCGGGGGTTTATGAAATGGCAGTAGTTTGCTAAATTTGTGATTCTTCTGTGTTCCGTCGTCAAGAACAGTTGTACATCTGCTCAGCACAGACTTCCTGAGACTGTGAACTTTAATTGAGGAAATAATGAGGGTTCAGGGACTACTGATACGGAGTTGGTTGAAAAAGGTGCCCTGCTGCCAGATCAAAATCTTTCTCAGCACAGATTCAAAATTGGAAGTCGTATTGTAATGAATGCATGTTACAGCATTAAACAATAACACATTCTTCCTGGGAAAACTAAAATGACAGGTGTAGTCATTGATGCTTCAAGCGTGTACTCTGACCTCAAGACTCACAGTCTGCTACAGTCTGTAGAGCATGTACTGTGGAGTCAGAATTATGCTAAGGGAAAGAGAACCAGAAAATGTCGTATAGGAACTTCCATCTTCTTTACTGCAAAATATGTATTTCAATGTCTTACAGAGATAACATTTAAAAAAATGGCAATGAACATCTCCCTGACTGTTTACTTCTCTTCCTCATTTTCTTAAGCGCACAAAGGAGGTTTATGAGCAATGGAAACTATATTTATATAGCTTTTTAAATAGATGATGCTGTGCTATTTGACCTTAGGTAGATTGTTTTTTTAAAAAAGTTCTTCAGCCAAGTGTTTCTTGGTTATGTTTGAAACTGTACTCTCACTGCGTATTTTTATTTAAATAGTTTGCCTTAATGATCAGGGCTCAGAGATTTCAGAATTATGCAAAAGATGAAAATAAAACTAGCATTAGTCAAATTCGTATTTTTGCATTTCATCCATTATTACATTTGTGGTTCTCTGCAGATCATTACTTTGTACTTGGTTTTTCTCCTCTTTCCAATTTTGTCTAATTCGCAGTCACAATTTCTACATTATAACCTACTGAAGATTTTATTTTTCTTTCATTTCAGTAACCATTATTTGAATCATAAAAAAATGCATTACTATATTCATAATGTACTGCTTATGTGACAGTTTTTGAACTTTAATATTCTTTTCTGTAACGTGCCGGCTTAGCAGCCTATAAAAGAGACATATTGTTTGTAATGTTTCTTACCCACAACAAATGGTGTGATTCGGGGGTTTATGAAATGGCAGTAGTTTGCTAAATTTGTGATTCTTCTGTGTTCCGTCGTCAAGAACAGTTGTACATCTGCTCAGCACAGACTTCCTGAGACTGTGAACTTTAATTGAGGAAAAATAATGAGGGTTCAGGGACTACTGATACGGAGTTGGTTGCAAAACAGGTGCCCTGCTGCCAGATCAATGGATTATTTACTCCTTTGTCATAAACAGGAAACAGTTGTTTGTGGGAAGTACACGCATATTTTAAAGACTGTGTACATGTTTTCTCCTTCCTTGTCAATGCAGAACATTTTACATAGTGCTCAGCTTATGATTTAACTAACTATATGGAATAAGTAAACACTTGCTCTGTTTAATAATTAACCACCTTGTTGGTAAAAGAACTTTTAAGAGTGATTTCAAGAACACCCAACATCATATGTGCTTCCAGCCCTTACCTCTCCACTCATATGGCTGCAGTCATAAACCCTGTCTATAATTGTCCAAATATTTTTCTGGCTTTCTTTATAGACATTGGAAAGTAGAAAATCTTTCTTCCCCCTAAATACACAGGGAAATCTAAAATACAAATTGTAGTTTGGGATTTCATTAGGATCCCTAACAGTCTGTACAGGTTTTTTTTTTTTTTCCTCAAACCACTGGAGTAGAATTTTCTCATGATATAATTAGGAGGTTGACGGGGATGGGCTCAGAATCCTTTTCTAAGTGCATAAAACAAGCATATCGGGCTTTCTGTGGGCATCTGATTTCTGAGCCTGATGCAGCTATCTCTGACACACCTGAGCAGGACCAACCTAAGAGGCGAGGGTCACCCAAAGGGGGCGTGCTCATCTCTTGGCTCTCTTCATTAGCAAACCAAACTAAGGGCTGTGGGATGCCCAGAATTAGCTGCAATTTCTACCATGACAAGTGACTTTTTGTGTTACATAATGATATGCTGGGAATTTAAATCCTAGGTTCTAGAGATCAGTGGTTTAAATTCTAATGATGGGTTTTGTGGCACTGACGTCTGACTTTTAACACTTGGAGGTTGGGGAGCCATAGAAACCATGCCAGAAACTTTATACACAGAGCCCACCCATGGACAGCTCCTCTGAACCCTCAGACAGTGCATACAAGCCTCATCTCTCAACTAGAAATGTGATAATAGAAACTCTTCTTGGAAATCATCTTCATTTGTACTATTAAATCTCTCTTAATTCCTTTTGGAATTGGGATTACTATTGGAAGTCTGAATTATGTTCGAAATAACTGCCACTGGAGAACACCAAATTTATGCAAAAGAAGAAGACTCTTGGATTTCTAAAATGCTAATGATTTAAGCTAAATGCAGCAAGTAATCAGTAACTTTAAAGTACATTTAACCAAAGTATGATGTCGGACAATCTGATCCATCTACCTTAAAGTATGAAAACGCTTTGGTTAAAAAAAAAAAAAATTGGTTTTTGTTAACTATATGTTCATTGGTACATGATATAATAGTGTAACAATGCATCTTTTCTACCACAAAGTGGTGGCAAGAATATCATTAAATGTGGAAATAAAAATAAGACTTCAGTTCCTATTTATATCAAATCATTGCTGATAGTTAAATATGCCATTCTTTAAGTGAACATAGGATTTGTTCTGATGTTGCAGCATATACTCACAAAGGGTCTTGTAACAGTGCTAGCACTTCTAGTATGCTATTACATACTTTAACAATACTCATGTTTAAATTTTTAACTTGTGCTTGCTAAATATTACAGGTAAATATTCACTGTCTGCTATTTTTCCTCTATTACTAATTGACTACAATAAATACAGTCATCAGGGTCAAGTTGAATTTCCTATCAGTACTGCATGAAGAAAGTACAAATGAAATTCACTTTTGTTTTCCACTGAGGTGATTGGGGGACTATTCTTTTAGAGTCAACAAAATTTCCTTTGAATCTAAGAACAAGACTCAGGGCAAATTGTAGTTATGAACAATGAGAGATATGATTGCTTTATTTCTGTTGATGAGAGGGCCTATATTAAAAGATAAGTTGAATTATACCTATGACTGATTCATGTTGATGTTTGGCAGTAAACAACAAAATTCTGTAAAGCTATTATCCTTTAATTTAAAAAAATTAAAAATAAAAACAAATATTCAACTATAAATTTATATTCAACTGCTTTTATAAAGAATTTCTATAAGAGAGTAGGCCTGCACTCTTAAAAATATGTAGCATCAGACATAGAATTACTCCTTCATGAATGTATGCTTTATTCGAGACAGCAGGAAGTAGTACGTTCAGGCTCGGCTGCTCTGTCATATCAAGCAGGGAGGAAAAGTTTGAAATGAAGTGACATCAATGAACATTCTCTGAATAAGACACATCAGGAGCGAAGTCTTTGTCTAGGACCCCTGATTTTAGAGATAAATATTGTACCTGGATTTCTTGTTCTATGACCTGCTGTTCTCAATTGAATCTAATTTTTCAGAAAGAATGTAAGAAATCTGAATTGTCACAGAAAGGAGGTAATCACTAATTTTTTTTCTACCAATGAAGGTGAAGCATGTGATTTTTTCCCCCTCTTTTTTTTTCCCCCTCTTTTTAACACAGATGTGTCTGAGGAATAGCAGAGAACAAAACCAGGGCATGATTTGTAAGCCCAAACATGACTGTTGCAAATTTGGCCCTGGCTGTAGAAGATTTAAGTAGCTATTGTTAGGAGGATTTTTGTAGTGGGTGAACAAGTCTGCCATAGCTACAGACCTTCAGTGTGTCTGCTTTCCTGCATTTGTGATGATCAGGAGAAATTTAGAGTGTGAGTGTATGTGTGTGGAGGTATAGTAATTGTAACAGCAGAGACAGGGAAGGTTAACTGTGTTTTCAGGAAAATACTTAGAGAAATGAAAATGTGGCAAAATACTGAAACAATTATTGTCTTGAAAATGAAACTTGATTTTTCTAGGAAATAAAAATCATGTAAGAAAAGCATTTGAGAGACTTCACAATGACTTTATTGACAGAGTAAAAAATTATTTTCCAACCGAAGTTTTGAGCCTACAATAAAACCTTTATGTCAAAAATTACCCTTATGCAAGGAGATTAAAGCATACTGCAAGCCTTTTAGAAATGCCATTTTCAGAATACCTTCTGATGATTATTGGTCTCTTTTTTCTGTAAAGTTCTATGGAGAATATAGTTTAATTAACTTCCACTTGATACTACTTCATACACACTATCCAACTCTGACCCAATGTCTGATCGTATAGAATACATTACAAAAGAGCTGGTCATTTGAGTGCTTTAATATAGCTTGGCATTAATGTCAGGCATCATTTAGACAAGGAATTAAAAGTGTTATTTTAATGACTGAAGTGTGTTGGGTAGAACAGGCTTAATCTTTATAGGAAGAACAGTTTCAATTAGCTCTAAAATATTAATTTGTTAGTACAGCTATATTCTCTTATGTTATTTGGCCACAAAACATCTTATGAATAATACATTGGTAGAATTTACTTGTCTTATGATGTAACTAATACTGTTGATTTTATGACTGTCATGAGTCAGTTAAAAAATAGTTTTTCAAAACTTGATCATTTTTAATATTGAAGGCTTCTTTTACACCCCCTTTCCCCAAAGTAATTTGTAAGGCTATAAATAAAATATGCAGTCTCTGACTAGTAACATATTGAGTAGGTTTTAAACATGCAATGGCTATCTGTCTTAAAATTTTAAGGGCATTTATTTATTTGTTTACACAGTGAGTATAAGCTACTCTCGTTTCTAAAATTTAAGGGCTATTGTTAGGAGGATTTTTGTAGTGGGTGAACAAGTCTGCCATAGCTACAGACCTTCAGTGTGTCTGCTTTCCTGCATTTGTGATGATCAGGAGAAATTTAGAGTGTGAGTGTATGTGTGTGGAGGTATAGTAATTGTAACAGCAGAGACAGGGAAGGTTAACTGTGTTTTCAGGAAAATACTTAGAGAAATGAAAATGTGGCAAAATACTGAAACAATTATTGTCTTGAAAATGAAACTTGATTTTTCTAGGAAATAAAAATCATGTAAGAAAAGCATTTGAGAGACTTCACAATGACTTTATTGACAGAGTAAAAAATTATTTTCCAACCGAAGTTTTGAGCCTACAATAAAACCTTTATGTCAAAAATTACCCTTATGCAAGGAGATTAAAGCATACTGCAAGCCTTTTAGAAATGCCATTTTCAGAATACCTTCTGATGATTATTGGTCTCTTTTTTCTGTAAAGTTCTATGGAGAATATAGTTTAATTAACTTCCACTTGATACTACTTCATACACACTATCCAACTCTGACCCAATGTCTGATCGTATAGAATACATTACAAAAGAGCTGGTCATTTGAGTGCTTTAATATAGCTTGGCATTAATGTCAGGCATCATTTAGACAAGGAATTAAAAGTGTTATTTTAATGACTGAAGTGTGTTGGGTAGAACAGGCTTAATCTTTATAGGAAGAACAGTTTCAATTAGCTCTAAAATATTAATTTGTTAGTACAGCTATATTCTCTTATGTTATTTGGCCACAAAACATCTTATGAATAATACATTGGTAGAATTTACTTGTCTTATGATGTAACTAATACTGTTGATTTTATGACTGTCATGAGTCAGTTAAAAAATAGTTTTTCAAAACTTGATCATTTTTAATATTGAAGGCTTCTTTTACACCCCCTTTCCCCAAAGTAATTTGTAAGGCTATAAATAAAATATGCAGTCTCTGACTAGTAACATATTGAGTAGGTTTTAAACATGCAATGGCTATCTGTCTTAAAATTTTAAGGGCATTTTTATTTATTTGTTTACACAGTGAGTATAAGCTATTCTCCTTGGAAACAGTTCCTCTCACTGTGGAAAGTATGAAAATATGAGAACAAAAATAACTACATACCTTAATCCTACTATTGTGTTTCCAGGAACTAAAAATGCTACTGTTCTGGCTTTTACTCTCCTTGAATATGTCCCTGTAGCCTTATCTTTCCACTGTACTCACTGTTTATTGCAACATCTTGGCACTGGTTTTCATAGCTGTTCATGTGCCCCTACCTTAAGCTGAGTGAGAGTCATGTGGGTAAAAATCCTATAGCACTTTGGAAAAAATGCTGCTTTTCCCTGTAGCTAACTAAAACTTTGCAGTTGCTGCATAGACTTCACAGGGACTGCCTCTATTTGGTAAAACGTAGAGGGCTCGGAAACGCTTGAACCCATCACCCCAATGTGAAGCACTTATCTCCAGGCTTAGATGGCATTAAAGGTCCTGTTACTCACTACCAAAGCTGCTGGTTGAAAAGGGAAGGTTTCATGCATCCTGACAAATGCCCTCAAATAGCCTAATAAAATAGGAGCCAAGATTTTCATATAGGTAGGTCTCAAAAGTGTATATCGTCTTCCTTAAGTCTCCTGGTGCCTCATTGTCATCAGCAGCATTGGCCACATTGAACCTGATTAATTCTCAAAAACTTGGAAACTAGACATATTATCATCTAACTAGGCTCCGTGGAAGAAGGGTTGGGGGAAATGCTGAGGTTTATATAGCAAAGAAGAGCTACACAAATGCAGTTTTTCAGCTAGGTAAAGAAGGCTTTTGTAGTAGATTTCATGCAGCAGTTGGCATTGGCAGTATTGCAAAAAGAGATGTATTCTGTTGTGCTCTGTTTGATCAAGTGCTAAACCCGTGTGATCAATAGAGAGACAGATGTCGGGTGCAGATGGCGATGCCGTGATACCTGGGGCAGCGCGGGCCTGCCAGAATGACAGAATGGGAACAAGGAAGAGCAGCAAAGCAACAGAATGTGACAAATGAAATTAGGGTTTATACTAGTCGATAATTTACAGCTAATACAAAGTGACAGAATTTTTCAGTGCCCAGTATATTTTACTTCCAGTAATGCTATAGCCAATAAAGGCATATTTCATGCAACATAATAAAATGAAAGCTGTGGGGAAATATAGTCCAACCATTTTTTATTATGTTACAACTTTTAAAATTGATCCCTGAGAGAATACTAATAGCACGCAAGTCTTGTTAGAGTGACGTCTAAAGGCATTTTATCTCCAGATTTATAGTGACCCTATTACTTACTCTCATTGAATGTTAGACGCATAAGGTGAAGACAGATAACTCTGTAGTAACCAAAATGCATATGCTTTGCTTTAAGAGGTATATGATGACTGCTTCAGTCTTTTTATGAAATTATAGAAACAGATCAATTTCAACTATTAAATAAACATTTTAATTTTTTATATTAATGGGAATGTTTAAGCAGTCACCTGTGTAATTAAAAATGAAAATCTAAGCACATGTTAAAAATAGTCATATCCAGGCCAAAAGCTACTTAATATATTTGGAAAATATTTTATGACTCTGCAGTTCAAAATATATTGATAATACTCTGAAATTACAACTTTTGCCATGATGGTAAATCAACTGATGTCCTTTTAGTGACTTAATGAAATACTCCATATTCTTGAGCACACTTGGGGCTTCCCTGGTGGCTCAGGTGCTAAAGGGTCTGCCTGCAATGTAGGAGGCCCAGGTTCAATGCCTGGCTTGGGAAGATCCCCTGGAGAAGAAAATGGCAACCCACTCTAGTATTCTTGCCTGGAGAATTTCATGAACAGAAGAGCCTGGCAAGCTATAGTCTATGAAGTCCCAAAGAGTCAGACACAACTGAGCAGCTAACACAAGGAATTCAAGACCCCAGGAAGAAAGCTCTCTACAGAATTGGAGATTTAGAATGCGAGGGCTGTGGCTATATCAAACTACTAAAACTCTTGAGCACACACACACACGCTACTAGTGACCAACTCCAGTGGGAGAAAGGTATATGGTGGATGAGCAGAGCCATCCCTCAGCAGAGCTACCTGGTGGGTTCTTTTCTTTTTGTTTTACTCTTGCCTCCTTTGTTTCTCATCCTCCATCTGGAGTCTCCATTTCCGAGCAATACCATGTCTGCACAAGATGACTTCATAGACCGGCTTATCAGTTCTGGGACCTCTCTCTCCACCCACCTGTCCCATTATTCAAGTCTTCTCTGAGCAACGGTACCTCAATACCCTCTTCCAAGGGCTTTTGCAACCATATGCGAAGGAAACTCTAAAGCTGGAGTGCCCACAGTCAGGGGGTGTCTGATGGAAGGCATATTGGAGAGTATAGGAATTTTCCAACACCCCCACAGGTACAGTTATGGACAGCAAGGCCCATGACTGCCTGTGACACTGACAAATGTATATTAATAATATTAATAGGATGCCGTCTGTGTTTTTTTAAAAAAATTTTATTTTACTTTTTACTTTTACAGAGTTTTGTTTTTTACAGATATGTAGAATCCCAGATGAGTCATATGTATATCCCCCCCATCCCACCCCTCCAGGCCATCGCACCCCACCCCTGCAGGATCCCCTTTTCTCACAGTGCAATGACAATAGGTATTTTTTTCACATATGATACTATAGGTTTTCGTGCTACTTCCTTTACACCTTCCACCCACTCTTCATTCCCCACAATGTCCATATGTCTATTCTCCATGTCTATTTTTTCATCGCTTCACTGCGTGTATTATCATTACCATCCTACTAGATTCCATGTATCCGTCTGTGATTTTAACAGACTTTCCTAAGTGTCTGCTCCCTGAGTACCAAAGAAGACCCAAGACATACCCTTCAGTGGCCGTAATAATCAGCCTCTTTCATTGGCTCATTTATAAACCATGGCCTCAGTGAAAGGGAACAAAATCATGACACCTACTGAATTTATGAAAATTGTCTTGCCTATCTAAGATAATGCTTGGCAGCTTAAATGTCACATAAACACATGCACACACTATTCATTTGTTCCACAAACAGTGGCAGTTATTTTATATTAATAGCAGGGCTAAATTATGCTTATTATACATAGTTGTATCATAATTCAAGCTAATCTTATATATGGATGAACCCTTTGCTCAGGAATGAATGCTTATAATTACTAAAAGTAATATAACCGTTATATTCTAGATATTTCAACAGACATTCTGCTTTGGGGTTTGCTATTCCAGTTGTTCATTCAACTTTAACAAAACAAATGATCGTCCTATTTTTTAAAAATCTCCTTGTGAAAACTTAATAACACTGATCAAAAACTTTGACTAGATCTTACATAAAGACTAGTTAACTAGTTTCAATGTCCATTCCTTAGTTATTTCTAATCTGCTAATTTATGAAGGCTCTTTCAGAAAGCACTCTTAACTCTGAAGGCTTATACAGAAATTATGCCTCAGGTCGTTGCTTTATTATGATATGAATGGAACATTCATTTTAGAAAACATTCACATCTGGGTCCAGAGTCATCCTAGAAAGCTCACATTTGGCCATGAAGACTTTCCTGGTCCAAATTAACAGACATCTCTTTATTTGGATCATGACATTCCCTTCCAAAGGTATTTTTAATAAGTCATTTGATTGGAGCTAGTTGAATATTAGCAAGGTTATAAGTGTTTAACCAGAATCTTACCTTTTTATAGCCCCATTTCACACATAACAGTGAGTAAGCTTAGGCTCATAGAAAACTGTTTTATTCATTTTCAGACTCTAAAAACTCACCTGGAGTTGTCTGATGGTGGCAGTATTTATTGGAATGGCATCATCCCTCTACTCCATTTGTCAGTTTGAGTCTTTAAAGTAGTTGAAAAGGACCAGTGTACCAGCCTTTTAATTTGAAACATGAAGAAAGTGAAACAACACTCAGGTAGATTTTCCATGTTCACAATAGCTGAGTGAAAATCTGGTTCTCTTGACTTTGCCATTATGGCCAAAGTTAAACAGAACACTTGCCAACCTGGGTTCTTTTGCTAGGGCAAGGCTCCTCTCCATAATATCAGTCTCATACATTCTTCATGAAAACTCAAATCTCACCTCTTTCCCTAAGGCTTCCCCAATTATGGTAGGCATGATAGTTTTCTATTCTCCCAAACTCTTATAGCAAGTGATGTTTAAATGATTCAACTTGACATATGAATTCTCTTAATGATTGTCTGTGTGTGTGTGTGTGTGTGTGCATGTAGAGTAGTTTACCCCCACCCACCTCATCTGAGAGAGACACTCTCTAAGACCCACAGTGCATGCCTGAAACCATAGGTCATGCTGAATGCTACTTACACTGTTTCTTTCCTATACATACATACTATGATAAAGTTTAATTTATAAATTAGGCATAATGAGAGAATATCTGAATTGCCAGCACCATGACTCTTGCACTTGAGGATATTACATAAAATAGAGATTACTTGAACACAAGCAGTGTGATACCACGACAGTCAATCTGTTTCTTCCATTAAGTTGTCATTCTATTAGTCAGAAAGCACTCTTAACTCTGAAGGCTTATACAGAAATTATGCCTCAGGTCGTTGCTTTATTATGATATGAATGGAACATTCATTTTAGAAAACATTCACATCTGGGTCCAGAGTCATCCTAGAAAGCTCACATTTGGCCATGAAGACTTTCCTGGTCCAAATTAACAGACATCTCTTTATTTGGATCATGACATTCCCTTCCAAAGGTATTTTTAATAAGTCATTTGATTGGAGCTAGTTGAATATTAGCAAGGTTATAAGTGTTTAACCAGAATCTTACCTTTTTATAGCCCCATTTCACACATAACAGTGAGTAAGCTTAGGCTCATAGAAAACTGTTTTATTCATTTTCAGACTCTAAAAACTCACCTGGAGTTGTCTGATGGTGGCAGTATTTATTGGAATGGCATCATCCCTCTACTCCATTTGTCAGTTTGAGTCTTTAAAGTAGTTGAAAAGGACCAGTGTACCAGCCTTTTAATTTGAAACATGAAGAAAGTGAAACAACACTCAGGTAGATTTTCCATGTTCACAATAGCTGAGTGAAAATCTGGTTCTCTTGACTTTGCCATTATGGCCAAAGTTAAACAGAACACTTGCCAACCTGGGTTCTTTTGCTAGGGCAAGGCTCCTCTCCATAATATCAGTCTCATACATTCTTCATGAAAACTCAAATCTCACCTCTTTCCCTAAGGCTTCCCCAATTATGGTAGGCATGATAGTTTTCTATTCTCCCAAACTCTTATAGCAAGTGATGTTTAAATGATTCAACTTGACATATGAATTCTCTTAATGATTGTCTGTGTGTGTGTGTGTGTGTGTGCATGTAGAGTAGTTTACCCCCACCCACCTCATCTGAGAGAGACACTCTCTAAGACCCACAGTGCATGCCTGAAACCATAGGTCATGCTGAATGCTACTTACACTGTTTCTTTCCTATACATACATACTATGATAAAGTTTAATTTATAAATTAGGCATAATGAGAGAATATCTGAATTGCCAGCACCATGACTCTTGCACTTGAGGATATTACATAAAATAGAGATTACTTGAACACAAGCAGTGTGATACCACGACAGTCAATCTGAGAACCAACACAGCTACTAAGTGACTAACAGGCAAGCAGTATATACAGCAAGGATACACTGGACAAAGGAATGATTCACATCCAGGGTGGGAGGGAGCAGGATGGCACATCAGAAAGGCACACCGTTTAAATTTATGAATTATTTCCAGAATTTTCTATTTAGTATTTTTGGTCCGTGTCTGTTAGTTGCTCAGTCACATCTGACTCTTTGTGACCCCATGAATATAGCCTACGAGGCTCCTCTGTCTGTGGAATTTTCCAGGCAAGAATACTGGAATGGCTTGCGATTTCCTTCCCCAGAGGGCCTTCCTGATCCAGGAATCTCCCGCATTGTGGGCAGATTCTTTACCCTCTGAGCCACCAGGGGATCATGATTGATCACAAATAACTGAAACCTTGGAAAGTGAAATCATGGAGAAGGAGGGGCTGCTATGTTCACTACCCAACTCAATAATGATTTCTTAGAGGCAAGGAATTCAACTTTGTTTATGACTATCTTGGACTATACTCAGAGTACACATGGTAAAATGATGGATGCTTTTATGAATGAAGGAAACCAACCGTTAGTTCTCGTCCGTCATCATGACCGTCTCTGTTTTCTTACCGTGTTTACTGGTACAGCAAGGAGGATGCTTCCTCAGGATTCCTGATCAGTGGCAGGAACTTCATGCCCAGTGACATCCCTTTGTTTCACACATATGTATTGTTGGTGTACATGTGCTAGACATTGTAATACGCTTTAAGGATGTGATAGTGAACAAAGCAGAACTTATTTTTTGCAGCTCTGGAGAGGATAAGACACTGATTGAGTGAGGAAAAGGACAGTATATACACCAAAGCAGTGGTGTATGAATTTTATTTCATGGTACATACTTGTTGTTTTGTTGCTAAGTCCTATCTGACCCTTTGCTACCCCATGAACTGTAGCCCTCCTCTGTCTATGGGGTTTCCCAGGCAAGAACACTGGAGTGGTTTGCTATTTCCATCTCCAGGGGATCTTCCCAACCCAGGGATAGAATCCACGTCTCCTGCTTGACAGGTGGATTCTTTACCACTGAGCCACCTTGGTTCATAGATTGACATTTAATTATTTAAAGCAAGCAACTGGGACTTCTTGAGGGGTAAAGATTATTAAGAAGATGTAGTTGAGAAAGCAACAAATTCACTTTTGAAAGGTCTTAGTACATCTCAGATCAAATTTCGAAAATAGACAAGAGGCTCTAATTAAAAACAGAAGTCAAGAATGGGACCTATCATTCTTGCCTGAATCACACAAGCTTGAGCAGAGGCTGAAGATTTTTTACATATGTATACAATCCTCAGAACATGCAACCCTATGAAGTAGGACCTATGATCCCATTTTACAGACAAGTGAACTGAGTCTCAGAGAGGATTAACTATTACTCAAAGGAACATAGTTTAAAAATGACCAAATTAGAACATACAACATGAGCTTGTCATCTTGAAAGCCTTTTAAATTTTACTAAAAGATTTCATATTGCCTCTGTGTCACCCGCCCCCGTCTTAGATTTTTTTAAGATGATGTGTCTTCAAGAATGTCATGAGCATTTCTTACACAAGTGTTCACTGGCCTCTCAGTATATAGAAATAGTACAATCTAATGCTGAAGAGTCCCTTGTGATGGGACCGGAGAGGAGACAGCTGCCACACTGATTTTCTGAAGATAGACTGAGCACTTTGAGGGAACACTACATGTAATCTTTTATCCTTTGAGCTCCATGTTGCCTGGACTGTAATGTGTGCTCCATGAATGGAGGTTGAGTAGGTGACTGAGTAAATTAATGATGAAAACTATCTCTTACTTGCCAGCTTATGTTTTGTGTGTGACCAGGTAATGCTGGCCAAATTCAGGAACAGAAGAAGTCACTTAGGCTGTGCTCTGAAAGATTTTTTTAATCTTTTTAAATTACTGCTCTTTTTATGAGATATAAAAAAAGCAAGGGAAAATTCCATGGTGCTTCAAGAATGTGGGATGGGCATTCTCACTTCTGCACTGTGAATGGCTATTTGGACTCAAGGTGACTTGACCCATTTGTTGTATAAAAGTATCTATTTCTCTGAATTCTATTACAAGCTTTGGCGTATGACTTTCTCTCTTTCTCTCAAATAACACATTTAACTCAGAAAAGGTTCAATGCAATGAATGTCAGGAAACTACAAATTTTAACAGTACGAACATTTTGTAAAAAGTTACAGGGGGCTTGATAAAACAACAGTGATATCAAAAATATGAACTTTTCTTTGTTTAGTCTCCAGCAATAGAGTGGAAATTCAATATATTAGTTTAAGGACTGTAGAAAATGAATGCAACGAAACTGTCAGATATGATATAGGAAAAGTATCTGAGAAACCCTTGAACAAAAACGTAAGCAGTGGACTCTTTCAGTACTACTTCCTTCTATAAAACTATATGAATTTGTGGTGGTGGTTTAGTCGCTAAGTCATGTCTGACTCTTGTGACCCCATGGACCATAGCCTGCCAGACTCCTCTGTCCAGAGCATTCTCCAGGTAATACTGGAGTGGGTTGCCCTTTCCTTCTCCAGGGCATCTTCCTAATCCAGGAACTAAACCTGGATCTCCTGCATTGCAGGCAGATTCATTACTAACTGAGCTACGATTGATCTACGAAAAATGTATGTTCTGAGAATATGAAGTCCAAGATGGTGCAAAGTCTCAGGCTGAAACATTTAACTTTCCATGCTCTGGTAGATTTTTTAATACGATGATGAGTGACAGGACACTGAATTTTTTAACGGAGAATTTGGTAACCCAGGGTCCACAGAGTTAACACAAATCCTCCTCTTCAATAAAGACAGCCACCAAGGGTCCTGATTACAGGAGGGGTCATAGCTCACTCCATCATCTATCTTCTAAAACCTTCATTTTGGTGTCATGTTAAACTGGCATAACTCCTTGTGGATGGGCACAGTGCCAACATAACAGATGGCTCTGAGCATGAAAACTATCTCTTACTTGCCAGCTTATGTTTTGTGTGTGACCAGGTAATGCTGGCCAAATTCAGGAACAGAAGAAGTCACTTAGGCTGTGCTCTGAAAGATTTTTAATCTTTTTAAATTACTGCTCTTTTTATGAGATATAAAAAAAGCAAGGGAAAATTCCATGGTGCTTCAAGAATGTGGGATGGGCATTCTCACTTCTGCACTGTGAATGGCTATTTGGACTCAAGGTGACTTGACCCATTTGTTGTATAAAAGTATCTATTTCTCTGAATTCTATTACAAGCTTTGGCGTATGACTTTCTCTCTTTCTCTCAAATAACACATTTAACTCAGAAAAGGTTCAATGCAATGAATGTCAGGAAACTACAAATTTTAACAGTACGAACATTTTGTAAAAAGTTACAGGGGGCTTGATAAAACAACAGTGATATCAAAAATATGAACTTTTCTTTGTTTAGTCTCCAGCAATAGAGTGGAAATTCAATATATTAGTTTAAGGACTGTAGAAAATGAATGCAACGAAACTGTCAGATATGATATAGGAAAAGTATCTGAGAAACCCTTGAACAAAAACGTAAGCAGTGGACTCTTTCAGTACTACTTCCTTCTATAAAACTATATGAATTTGTGGTGGTGGTTTAGTCGCTAAGTCATGTCTGACTCTTGTGACCCCATGGACCATAGCCTGCCAGACTCCTCTGTCCAGAGCATTCTCCAGGTAATACTGGAGTGGGTTGCCCTTTCCTTCTCCAGGGCATCTTCCTAATCCAGGAACTAAACCTGGATCTCCTGCATTGCAGGCAGATTCATTACTAACTGAGCTACGATTGATCTACGAAAAATGTATGTTCTGAGAATATGAAGTCCAAGATGGTGCAAAGTCTCAGGCTGAAACATTTAACTTTCCATGCTCTGGTAGATTTTTTAATACGATGATGAGTGACAGGACACTGAATTTTTTTTTAACGGAGAATTTGGTAACCCAGGGTCCACAGAGTTAACACAAATCCTCCTCTTCAATAAAGACAGCCACCAAGGGTCCTGATTACAGGAGGGGTCATAGCTCACTCCATCATCTATCTTCTAAAACCTTCATTTTGGTGTCATGTTAAACTGGCATAACTCCTTGTGGATGGGCACAGTGCCAACATAACAGATGGCTCTGAGCTGGGTGTGCCAAGGGACCAGGATGTGCATCAAGTTGGACTATTAGAAATGGTGTTTCTGTCCAGAAGTGCTGTTCATATAAATATTTTTGCACATTTATAGTTCTTATTTTTAAAGTTAATACCCCAGTCTATGTGACACACACACACAACCTCTCACAATTGCTTTAGAATTTTATAAATTAAACACTTTAACCAAATTTTGAATATAAACAAATCCAGACTCAATAGTATAATGCGGATAACATGGGATAGAATATTTAACCTGAGGTCAGTGTTTCAAATCTAGCCACACTGATAAAATATAGAAAATATTTTTGAATAGTATGTGTCATGTTCATTATTTTATTGAACCATTTTTTTTAAATTCCTACTCAGATTTGTCTAGTGTGAATTATATGAAATATATATATTTAAAGAAAATGTATACTAGAGCAAAATGTTACAATATCACATCAGTCACAGTGACTTTATTTCTCCTTTTTCATAATTTCAATTACTCTTAAAAAAAACAACAACAAAGCAAAATCCCAACAATTTAGGATTTTATGGAATTATAAATATATGTGCATCCCAAGAGTTTTTGGTATTTGCAGCCAATACCTAGTTTTTGGATTCTTAGGATACAGAATAGTAACAAATACAAATTTATACCAAAAATGTAGCAGACAGTAGAGGTCTGAAAGCTACTCAGGACCAAGCTTCTTTGGGAATAGCAGTCTGAAATCAATTATATAAATCACTCCCCAAAAGGCAGCAAAGGCCAACAGCAAATGAAATGTGCTTTCGAGGGCCAATGCCTTCTAGGACAATGCCTCAAGTAGGTGAGGTTTACAATCTGCCCAAGTTGAAGCTTCCAGGGTATAGGCTTTGCCATTCCAGGTAAAATAATTATAAGAGAGCAAACACTTCTGAATTTTTAACGGAGAATTTGGTAACCCAGGGTCCACAGAGTTAACACAAATCCTCCTCTTCAATAAAGACAGCCACCAAGGGTCCTGATTACAGGAGGGGTCATAGCTCACTCCATCATCTATCTTCTAAAACCTTCATTTTGGTGTCATGTTAAACTGGCATAACTCCTTGTGGATGGGCACAGTGCCAACATAACAGATGGCTCTGAGCTGGGTGTGCCAAGGGACCAGGATGTGCATCAAGTTGGACTATTAGAAATGGTGTTTCTGTCCAGAAGTGCTGTTCATATAAATATTTTTGCACATTTATAGTTCTTATTTTTAAAGTTAATACCCCAGTCTATGTGACACACACACACAACCTCTCACAATTGCTTTAGAATTTTATAAATTAAACACTTTAACCAAATTTTGAATATAAACAAATCCAGACTCAATAGTATAATGCGGATAACATGGGATAGAATATTTAACCTGAGGTCAGTGTTTCAAATCTAGCCACACTGATAAAATATAGAAAATATTTTTGAATAGTATGTGTCATGTTCATTATTTTATTGAACCATTTTTTTTAAATTCCTACTCAGATTTGTCTAGTGTGAATTATATGAAATATATATATTTAAAGAAAATGTATACTAGAGCAAAATGTTACAATATCACATCAGTCACAGTGACTTTATTTCTCCTTTTTCATAATTTCAATTACTCTTAAAAAAAAAAACAACAAAGCAAAATCCCAACAATTTAGGATTTTATGGAATTATAAATATATGTGCATCCCAAGAGTTTTTGGTATTTGCAGCCAATACCTAGTTTTTGGATTCTTAGGATACAGAATAGTAACAAATACAAATTTATACCAAAAATGTAGCAGACAGTAGAGGTCTGAAAGCTACTCAGGACCAAGCTTCTTTGGGAATAGCAGTCTGAAATCAATTATATAAATCACTCCCCAAAAGGCAGCAAAGGCCAACAGCAAATGAAATGTGCTTTCGAGGGCCAATGCCTTCTAGGACAATGCCTCAAGTAGGTGAGGTTTACAATCTGCCCAAGTTGAAGCTTCCAGGGTATAGGCTTTGCCATTCCAGGTAAAATAATTATAAGAGAGCAAACACTTCTGAAGCACCTATTCCTTGTTCATCCCTGGACTGTGTCCAGCATATAGAGTGACCTTATCACTAATCACAGCAGAGACTGAGCGTGGGCAGGATAAGCCCTATGTTCCATTCGGGGAAATTGTGTCTTAGAGGATTAATTGCCCAAGGTCACACAGATGCTAAATATTCAGAGCTGGCTTCCTCGCCCAGATTTTTCTGATTTTAAAAATGTCAGTTTGTGTACTAATATTATGATGATTACCTTTGATGACCTGGCAAATGGAGCCAAATCAATAGTCAAACTTGGTGATACATTATGGACTTGGGGGTTGCTGTTCTTATCTAAAATAAGGGTGTCACATACATTATGGGGTTTTTTTAATTATTTTTTAATTTGTCCTCTTTATATTGATTTTTTATCTATTTATTTTTATCCATCTTTATTCTTTGGCCTGTGTGGGCCTCCCATTGCAGTGGCCTCTCTCATTGCAGAGCACCGGCTCTGGGTACGTGCGCTCCAGAGCTTTAAGCTCCGTGGCACATGGGATCCTCCCAGGCCAGGGATCAAACCAGTGCCCCTTAAACTGCCATACAGACTCTTTACCCAGTGGACCACCAGGGAAGCCCCATCATGGTTTATAAAGTAAGTGCAGTGAAACTGCCCAGCAGCCAGTTAGCATCGAGGAGATGCTTCTATTTAGTGCAGAAACTGTGGTGAGCAGGACCTGCATAGTAAGCTAATTGCTTTCAGAGTCTGAAAATGAGAGGATACAGCTACTTAGGTAGGATACTTTATTGATCAAAGTTTCATTCTGATATCTTCTCTGAGTCCAGTTAAGATTAATTGGTGAATACCCAGGTCTTCCTATGATCTTCTAGAACTGAAAGTATGAGACGCTTGGAACAGATAGAAGGATCATTCACTGGCTACAGGAGCCAAACTTTAAAATTACAGTGTGTTGGTGATGAAGTTAGACCACATTGAAAATTATTTATCTTGAGGAAAATGTGGATTTTGTGAAAATATTTAAAGACTTAGAAAATACAATAGACATGTTTTTTCACTTGAAATATAAATATAGTTGGAATATATAAATATCACTAGAAAATGAAATCAAATTATAACAAGAGTTAATTTTCAAAATCAGTGTTTTGCTGAATCTACTGAGGATTTTCACAGATAAGTTTCTAATATTATCATTAGGAGGTTAATAGATATTGTTTTTCTATAATCCTTTAATTATTACTTTTTTCAATAATTCACTGAACCAATGTTTTTTTTTAACTCAGTGTTTTCTGTTTGAAAAAAATCTCATGGTCTTCCACAGTTTCAGAGAATGTTGTAATAAGCTAATGATGCTCAAGAACATGAGCAGGGGCGACACTTTCGTTCTTAAACTCTTGACTCTATTATATTTCCCTTGCAAAGTGAAATGTTTTTTATGATTTTTTTCTTTTACTTTCATGGTACATTGCTGTACTTGATGCGATTTCAGGGTAATTTTATACAATTTTGTAAATGGCGTAAGTGTTGTAATACTCTGAAATACACTGCAAGGTGTTTTAAAATCTGTCATTTCCATTCAGAAGAAAACACACCAAATATTCAATAAGCATTTGCAAAGAAGTCAACTTCAGAACCCCTAGTGTGCAGAGAAGTTTGATTTACCTGTCTCCACCTCTTTCCATTTCCTTTGGGCAAACATGGGCTCTAGCTTTCAGAATTCATAAAGGCCTTTGATTTTGAACAGTTGATGCTAAGTTCTGTGTTTCATTTAAGAGCAAAATTCTTACCGATTTCCAGAGCAACTAGGTGGTCGGTATACAACTTGTCACTTGTATCCCTTCTGAACACAGCTGATGTAGTGGTTACAGGCTTTGTTTTGTTTTAGTTTATTTTCACATAAATCATCCTTTCTAGGTCCCCAAATCATTGAATGTGGACTTTCCTATAAATATTACATACCTATTATTGAAGAAGGTCTGTGTTTCTTAGGACTTTGATAGTTAACCTTCGGTGCTTTCAAATTTCCTAAAGTAGCACCAAGACTGTTCACTCTAGTACATAAAATTGGTTGTTTAGAATTCATATAGCTTTTCACACTTTTTTCCAGATCATTCAAGCCGTTGTCGGTTTTCCCTAATAAAGCTAATCTTCGGTTCTACATTTAGCCATAGTATGCCAGTACAGTTCACATTTTGATTCACCGTAAAATTCTAACATTTCCTATAATTTCATCCTAGAGTTTGAGTTACTTTAATTGATTGTCCTTTGATCTCTTGGAGACAATTGCATTTTCCTTCTCTAATGAAGCTTGTGTTATTTTAGCCAAGTGAATGTTGCACCAAATGGTAGAAGAAATCTTGAAGGGGAGTGGGCTTTTCTCCATGGAGGTTGAGAATAGCAGCATAATTCATTTTTGAGTTAGCAGGCAATTTGTCCCCAAATCCTTTCTTAGGCCATGATTACATTTTGCCTTCTGAGCTATTTTGTAATGGTGTAATGTATTGTCAGGGTTCTCTGAATTATTTCTAACAACTAACCAGTTCAGTAAGTTGGTGTGGCCCTTATTCAGCAGCCAGAATTTACAATAGGAGCAAAAAGCATGCAGAGTGAACTCTTGTTTTTGATGTTTGGGCCACACATTTTGCTCCACTTATTTACACTTTAATAATTTGAAATTGGCATTTCTAGAAATTCATTTTCAAGGGGATTCATGCAACTTATCTAACAGTGAGTTAATTTGAAATCTGTGCATTTCAGTAGTTTAAAAATTCTTACCGATTTCCAGAGCAACTAGGTGGTCGGTATACAACTTGTCACTTGTATCCCTTCTGAACACAGCTGATGTAGTGGTTACAGGCTTTGTTTTGTTTTAGTTTATTTTCACATAAATCATCCTTTCTAGGTCCCCAAATCATTGAATGTGGACTTTCCTATAAATATTACATACCTATTATTGAAGAAGGTCTGTGTTTCTTAGGACTTTGATAGTTAACCTTCGGTGCTTTCAAATTTCCTAAAGTAGCACCAAGACTGTTCACTCTAGTACATAAAATTGGTTGTTTAGAATTCATATAGCTTTTCACACTTTTTTCCAGATCATTCAAGCCGTTGTCGGTTTTCCCTAATAAAGCTAATCTTCGGTTCTACATTTAGCCATAGTATGCCAGTACAGTTCACATTTTGATTCACCGTAAAATTCTAACATTTCCTATAATTTCATCCTAGAGTTTGAGTTACTTTAATTGATTGTCCTTTGATCTCTTGGAGACAATTGCATTTTCCTTCTCTAATGAAGCTTGTGTTATTTTAGCCAAGTGAATGTTGCACCAAATGGTAGAAGAAATCTTGAAGGGGAGTGGGCTTTTCTCCATGGAGGTTGAGAATAGCAGCATAATTCATTTTTGAGTTAGCAGGCAATTTGTCCCCAAATCCTTTCTTAGGCCATGATTACATTTTGCCTTCTGAGCTATTTTGTAATGGTGTAATGTATTGTCAGGGTTCTCTGAATTATTTCTAACAACTAACCAGTTCAGTAAGTTGGTGTGGCCCTTATTCAGCAGCCAGAATTTACAATAGGAGCAAAAGCATGCAGAGTGAACTCTTGTTTTTGATGTTTGGGCCACACATTTTGCTCCACTTATTTACACTTTAATAATTTGAAATTGGCATTTCTAGAAATTCATTTTCAAGGGGATTCATGCAACTTATCTAACAGTGAGTTAAAACTTCATCGAAATCTCAGTAGTTAAACTGAATGTGAAAGAAGTCAGTAGTTTAAAGTTATATTCTCTTCTGTGCATTGTGTTTATCTTTAAGGCATTTATCTCCATGGTTTTATCTAGTTTGAGTCAAAGAAACGATTAAAGATGAAGTGCAGAACATGGTAGGGGGAAAGAGGAAGCCTAATCCATAGATAGAAACTGAGAAGATCTGATCTGTACCCATAACCAGCACTGATTTATGAACAGTCCTGTTTTTTGTTAACCATTAATGTCAGAACTCCAGGCTTTAGAACCTCTCTGTCATCTCTGTTCCCTCCCCCAAATTTTACTTGCTATATGTATACTTAAATGTTGTCTCCTGAAATCCTCTTAATTCCTCACAATCAAAAGTGATATCCAGGATGATGCTTTACTGCTAAAATGTCAGGATAAAAGAGCTTGAGATCCCTCCTATAAGCAATGGAGAGCCATTCAAAGATTTTAATTGAGGGTGGGAACGGGATCAAGCTCGTGCATTAGCTGTGCATTCTTGTAAATGTGTAGAGGTCAGATTGGAAAAAGTAGAAGACAGGAGGTAGGAGATTAACCATTGTGAGATTGTTTTGATGGGGTCTGAACTGGGTGAGCATCACTGGAGGAAGAAAAAGGAGAGACTTTAGAGAGATCCTCTGGATGCAGAATCAGCAGGACTTAATGACTGATTGGCTATGAAAAGCAAGGAGAATGAGAAATCTAATGAATCCAGAATTTTGAGGAGATAATCAGACTTACTCAGAGAAATCCGTTTCTTTGAAACCTATTAGGCCATGATTACATTTTGCCTTCTGAGCTATTTTGTAATGGTGTAATGTATTGTCAGGGTTCTCTGAATTATTTCTAACAACTAACCAGTTCAGTAAGTTGGTGTGGCCCTTATTCAGCAGCCAGAATTTACAATAGGAGCAAAAAGCATGCAGAGTGAACTCTTGTTTTTGATGTTTGGGCCACACATTTTGCTCCACTTATTTACACTTTAATAATTTGAAATTGGCATTTCTAGAAATTCATTTTCAAGGGGATTCATGCAACTTATCTAACAGTGAGTTAAAACTTCATCGAAATCTCAGTAGTTAAACTGAATGTGAAAGAAGTCAGTAGTTTAAAGTTATATTCTCTTCTGTGCATTGTGTTTATCTTTAAGGCATTTATCTCCATGGTTTTATCTAGTTTGAGTCAAAGAAAAGATTAAAGATGAAGTGCAGAACATGGTAGGGGGAAAGAGGAAGCCTAATCCATAGATAGAAACTGAGAAGATCTGATCTGTACCCATAACCAGCACTGATTTATGAACAGTCCTGTTTTTTGTTAACCATTAATGTCAGAACTCCAGGCTTTAGAACCTCTCTGTCATCTCTGTTCCCTCCCCCAAATTTTACTTGCTATATGTATACTTAAATGTTGTCTCCTGAAATCCTCTTAATTCCTCACAATCAAAAGTGATATCCAGGATGATGCTTTACTGCTAAAATGTCAGGATAAAAGAGCTTGAGATCCCTCCTATAAGCAATGGAGAGCCATTCAAAGATTTTAATTGAGGGTGGGAACGGGATCAAGCTCGTGCATTAGCTGTGCATTCTTGTAAATGTGTAGAGGTCAGATTGGAAAAAGTAGAAGACAGGAGGTAGGAGATTAACCATTGTGAGATTGTTTTGATGGGGTCTGAACTGGGTGAGCATCACTGGAGGAAGAAAAAGGAGAGACTTTAGAGAGATCCTCTGGATGCAGAATCAGCAGGACTTAATGACTGATTGGCTATGAAAAGCAAGGAGAATGAGAAATCTAATGAATCCAGAATTTTGAGGAGATAATCAGACTTACTCAGAGAAATCCGTTTCTTGAACCTATAAATCTGATCAGCAGATGAACACCAGGCCTTTATGGATTGGCAATATTGTCAGCCATGTTCTCAGACCAAATTCCTGGTTTGTTGTTAAATATGCGGCTAAAAATTAGCCATCGTGCCAAGAGCTCAGATACTGGCCTAAAGGAGCTTAGAAATAATGAGTTTTCTTGATGGGTGATAGTTTAGAAAGTAATCAAGCAATTATGAAATGATCAGTAGTAAAAATACGAATAAAAGAAATTCATATCAGAGAAGCCTATTCTACCACAAATGAAATTTGGCCTCTGTTGTTACAACCGAGCAGCTATTTACAGGGATCTGAGTAACCAGACACAGATACAGTGATCGCGAGCATAATGCAGATCTGTGGTTTTAAAGCTACAGGAGCGGGAGGGGGGCAGTTTGGAAAACAAACAGGTATAAAGATTTCAAGCGATATATAATGTACTTCTCCTTCTGTTTACGAAGCATGATTTGATTTTACATACCATCCTGGATAGTGACTTTAAAATTATTAAATGAGAACCGTAGCCAGCAATGCATGCAAAATATTCATCCATTGTTGTAAACTACAAAAATATTGCTTTTATGCAAAGAGAATGCCATTGTAGAATTTTAAAAGGCATAGAAATAAAAGGCTCAGGATTGGAACGATTTAAACAAACTCACTAGAATATAGTAGATGATTAAAATACAATCTATAATTACATTACACTGGTATCAGGTAAGGATAAAAGCCTATAAATACACTGGGGTCAGGGTAAGCATAAAAAATGAAACAGTTATTTGAATAATCTGAGATCAAGTTGCAGTAATTAAAAATGAATGCATTATTCAAATGAAGGAATTAGGTTACAACACTCCTCGTATGAAAATATTATTGTGACAGACAGAAATAAGTTGGAAATGATTTTGATTAAAAAGTGGGTAAAGGAATGTAATAACTTTCACGAGGGAAAAATAGACAATCAGGGACTATCAAAAAAATTTTTTTTGGCTGAAAGATGAGAGACGAAGAGAGGCTAGCTGTTCAAGTGCTTTTTGATATCTTAAACTTCCAACAGTTAAGCTTCTGTTGATTTTTATTAAAAGATTTACATTCAAAGGTTCCAGTTTCTTTCCAAAATTTCTCCAAATCCCTTCTCTTTCCTTTTATAAAAACAATGTTTTTTTGTAGTTCCCAACAATGAAGATATTTTGCATGCATTTCTGGCTACAGGTTTTATTTAGCAATTTTAAAGTCATTATATAGGATGTTATATAAGATCAAGTTGGTAAACAGAAGAAGTTCTCTCCTCTTTCTCTTTCTATGTATACATACATATATATATATATATATATATATATATGTATATATATATATACACACACATTTATGTTTATATAAATGGTCTTTTCCTGCAGAAATATACAGAGGCCTGGGGAGAGGGGAGGGCTGTTACTGATTAATATTTCTGATAGGATATTACTTTGAGGAAAGGATTACCATTTTGATTTACCATAGAATAAGCATCACTAGTTAAATATGCAATTACATATACCATTTATTGAGGAAAAACCTTAAATGAGAGAACAAACACACACATCAGTGTCTTCCAGCATAAGGGTGAAATTCTTTTGCATTGTATTCAAGAATTTGTACATTCATCTTCCATTATTATTTGCAGAAACTGCACAGTTAAATCTATGTGCATTATCAAAAAAATGATCTCCTAGATCTAACACCATCCATACTGCCAGGTCCTGGAAAAGTGGGAACATCTATTCAAAGCAGAATGGATTTTTAATGATACAGGAAGAAATGTTTCTCAAAAGAAGGGGGTATAAAGTTTTCCTTAGATATTTTTGCAATTACATGAGAAGTTTAGTTACTGAATTGAGAGAACATTTTAATAACATAATTTATATGAATTATTCCCCAATTTCTACACTTAACTCATTTTTAAAAACTACTGGAAGAACAAGATGCTATGAATGCCTCTTTATCTCGTTATACCTTATTACTGGTAGACGGAACTCCTAGTACTTCTCCACTGCCAATTTGCTAAAAACATCTGTGTAGATTTTCTCAATGTATAAATCTTATTGTGACAGACAGAATAATTAAAATTTTGATTAAAAAGTGGGTAAAGGAATGTAATAACTTTCACGAGGGAAAAATAGACAATCAGGGACTATCAAAAAAATTTTTTTTGGCTGAAAGATGAGAGACGAAGAGAGGCTAGCTGTTCAAGTGCTTTTTGATATCTTAAACTTCCAACAGTTAAGCTTCTGTTGATTTTTATTAAAAGATTTACATTCAAAGGTTCCAGTTTCTTTCCAAAATTTCTCCAAATCCCTTCTCTTTCCTTTTATAAAAACAATGTTTTTTTGTAGTTCCCAACAATGAAGATATTTTGCATGCATTTCTGGCTACAGGTTTTATTTAGCAATTTTAAAGTCATTATATAGGATGTTATATAAGATCAAGTTGGTAAACAGAAGAAGTTCTCTCCTCTTTCTCTTTCTATGTATCATACATATATATATATATATATATACACACACATTTATGTTTATATAAATGGTCTTTTCCTGCAGAAATATACAGAGGCCTGGGGAGAGGGGAGGGCTGTTACTGATTAATATTTCTGATAGGATATTACTTTGAGGAAAGGATTACCATTTTGATTTACCATAGAATAAGCATCACTAGTTAAATATGCAATTACATATACCATTTATTGAGGAAAAACCTTAAATGAGAGAACAAACACACACATCAGTGTCTTCCAGCATAAGGGTGAAATTCTTTTGCATTGTATTCAAGAATTTGTACATTCATCTTCCATTATTATTTGCAGAAACTGCACAGTTAAATCTATGTGCATTATCAAAAAAATGATCTCCTAGATCTAACACCATCCATACTGCCAGGTCCTGGAAAAGTGGGAACATCTATTCAAAGCAGAATGGATTTTTAATGATACAGGAAGAAATGTTTCTCAAAAGAAGGGGGTATAAAGTTTTCCTTAGATATTTTTGCAATTACATGAGAAGTTTAGTTACTGAATTGAGAGAACATTTTAATAACATAATTTATATGAATTATTCCCCAATTTCTACACTTAACTCATTTTTAAAAACTACTGGAAGAACAAGATGCTATGAATGCCTCTTTATCTCGTTATACCTTATTACTGGTAGACGGAACTCCTAGTACTTCTCCACTGCTTTTAACCTGGGAAATGTATAAATATGACTAAAACCACAGAAGCATCTGTGATTCAGTATTCCTTTTCCTCATGTAACGTATCATTAGTCCCTTAGAAGATGCAGAATTTGAAAGACTGATGTTTTATGTCCACACCGCACATGTAAATTACACCCTTGTTATCAGTGCTCCCTCCTAAAGGGATAAGGGTTCTTTGTTGAAGTTGACAATTATGAGAGTTGTTCTATGTTTGTTAAACTGATGACTTAAGTATGTTCTCCTTAACTAGCTGAAGAGCTGCGTAAGAGAGAGCTCTAGAGCGAGCCAGCTCAGGATCTGGTCCCATAATTTAGAATTTCTGTAAGTGTGAATCATTCAACTCTTTTGACCTCCATCTCAATGAGCATAGTGACATTACTAACCTCAGTAAGATACCTGGAGGAAAAAAAGTGAGATGTCATAATACCCAGTAAGGGTTTAACAGCTACTAACTGAGTGACTAAATAACAGCAATGCATAAAGGCATGAGCTACATGTTAATCCAGCAGCAGTTCTCTCCTGGAAGACAAGTTACTCTCATGGCTGTATGACCTCTAAAATGCCACCTTAACTCCTTGGCGCTCTGTTCTCTTCATCTCTAACAGAAGATCTAGAAGCCCTCCATGTTTCCTAAAAGACATAAATGTTTACAATCTTAGGAGCAACATTCAATGGAGTAAGACCAATATATGCCAGATCTGTCTTATTTAATATCTTGTATTGGAAAGTAAAAGAGTTAGTCACTCAGTTGTGTCTGACTCTTTGCAGCCCCAGGGACTGTAGCCTCTGTCCATGGAACTCTCCAGGCAAGAAAACTGGAGTATGTGTCCATTTCCTTCTCCAGAGGATCTTCCCTACCCAGGGATCAAACCCAGGTTTCTTTCTCTAAGGATAGCTTGTCATTTCTTGGGCTATGCATGTTTTCAGTGGATTTTTATATTGTTTTACTTTACAGCCTCTGAGAAACCCATTTACCCACAAAGGAAACATGGTTATTAATGAAGCACATACTACTTTGTTTAAAAAGAAAAAAAAAAAAGTAGGCCCGTTGCCTTCCTGCTGAGCTAGGTTTAGCTACTCTTGCCTGCAACTCAAGATAAAAATCAGGGTCTATCAAGAGTTTGTTTCAGCCACCTTTTTCCTTTGATTCACTCTCTCATCACCACCCACCAGGTCCCTTCTTGGCTTCACTGACCACTTCTTGGCCTGAGTGGAACTTCCCACTGTGGAATACTTCAGAGATTCAGATAAATGTTCTTCTCTAGAGTAATAATTCTGTCTTTTTCTTCTCTCTTTGTCTTCCCTCTCCTCTCCTCTTTCTTTGGGAGGTCGGAGGGTGGGGAAGTGGGCAGGAATCCATGTGTCTGACTCTATTATCATTTTCCTTATGTCAGGACTTTGTTGGTTCTCAAAGACTAAAATCCAAAAATGAGTCTTGATTTTGAGCTCTTATTTTTATACTGTATCTCCTTTGCCTGTCTTTCCCTCTTATCACTGCGTAAAAAACATTACCAAAATTTGTCCTTAGCCTGACCCTACCTCTGTTGAAATCCTTTTAAAGCCTTAATTATATCCTGTCTTAACGTTTTCAGTTCCTTCTTTAGCAATCTTCCACTCCCTAAAATTTTGGCTCTACTGAATACTTCAGCTAGATCATTCCGATGGACCCTTTCAGTACAGGAAAAAAAGTGATAACTTTGACAATTTATCTCCTTCTTTTACTTTCATCTTAACAGAGATATAAAGAAAGATAACTTAATCTGCTGTACCTTCCTTACTTACATTAAGAAAAATGTATTGAGTAAAATGGTTGCTTCCCTTTTTTTCCCTCCCAAAATCCCACCTTCATTTTCTGTTTATATTTTAATTTTTATCAGGTAGAATAGATAGAATAACTACCCTTAATGTATTAACTTTAGAGCTTAAAGAGTGGTTCGTGAAAATATTGGGAAGAAATACCTCAGGGATTTGCAGAATTCTAACATATTTCCTTCCATCATCTTCTGGGTACTAGGAGCAGGGCTTCTTTCCCAAGTGCCCTATGGCAGTCTCCTTATGCTATTGACTTTGCAACACAGTTCTCTGTAGGACGGCCAGAGGGATGAGCCATGCAGATAATGCACTGCTGTACCACCCCAGCAGGAGTTCTTCAAACCAACAAATGCTTACAAAAACCAACAGGAGGGGAAAAAAAATATTAAGTATTGATCTCAAAGAAGGTAGTTGAACACAAATCAGAACGCTTTGACTTTCTGTTCACAAATTTATGACCAACTCCTATGAAAATAACAGATCATATCCAAGAATCTCTGTTCTTGTGAGTGGAAATGAGATCACACACTAGATGTTTAAGAAATGTTAAACAATAAGCTGGGTTTCAGTTAGGCTTTTCAATTCACATCTAGACCACAGAGAATATTTTATTGCCTAAAGTTAACCTAAGTTAACTTTTCCAGTCTCCTGTATAATGTCTGAATGATATCTTGGCTACTCTAAACCATTTAACCCAAGGCCATTTAGAAATAGAAGACCAGATGCAATAGTTAAGCAATCGAAAGAACATTTTTAAAGAGAAACCCACTCAGATGATAAGGAAGGTGTGACTCAGAGACATGGGTTAGCTATGGTGAATTTAAGCACATACCATTCAGCTCAGAAAGTCATAAAGCAAAGCCCATCTCCATACTTTTCATCTTGGAACCCATTTTTCAGATCAATCTTGGACTGTCTCCTTTGCTCATTCCTGGGCTTAGGTTAAAGAAAATGATTGAGAGTGAAATGTATTTTTCACCTAGGCATTGGTGGGGGTTGGGGTGTGTTTGGTCTGTCCACTGTGTCCTACTCTTTGCGATGCTATGGACATTGCCCACCAGGCTCTTCTGTGCATGGAATTTTCCAGGCAAAAATTCTGGAGCGGGTTGCCATTTCCTACTCCAAAGAGTCTTCCCCACCAAGGGATCAAAGCCACATGTCTTAAAGATTGGTGTCTCCTGCATTGACAGGCAGATTTGTCACTATTGTGCCACCTGGGAAGCCCAGATGTGGATAAACAAAGAGATACATTGATGCAACAGCTTTGATGTCATCTAAGTTCATTTTTCTGATGAACTCCTTGATGAACTGCACTCTTGAGCATGATACTCTGCCACTCTTCCCTGCACTCAACCACACCCTGATGTCAGTGCCCAATATACGGTGCTATACTGAGGATGGCTTCACAAAAGGGGCCCTCCCACTGACTCCGCCTCATTCTCTTTACTTGAGATTCATACCTAAAGATGACCAATGAAATGTGATATGACACATGATTGTAAAATCCTGTCACAACAAAGTCCAACTAAAAAGAATCAGAGAAACACTGAGAATCAGGACCTTTTTCTTCTTTATTCTTAAGGGCAGTGACAACAGTACATTTTTATATAGCCAGATGACACTAGTCTGTGGATATTTGCACCAATTTGGGGACAAAGACAATGTATTTTATTATTAACTTTACAGAAAACAATTGATAACACTCTTGAACATAGCACTGACCCTATTGCGCAAATTAATGCACAGTAAAATTTATCATTCCAAGCTGCACAATGAAAATGGAACAGAAGGCCATGCAGTCTTAGAAAAATCATTTGGCTCTGGTTTTATCATCACACGAGCAAAAATTTGAGATTTTGCAGTTCATTCCCCTAAGATCACCCACTCATCTGCAACAGCCTTGGCAGGAGGCCACCCTGCCTTCCACGCTGCCCTTCCTAACTCAACTGTCAAGGCCCGACCTTGAAAGATGGATTTTCAAAGCCCCGGGCAGAACCACAACTCCCTTTCTGTTTGTGGAACTGCAGTGATGGGTAGCCCCTGTAATTTCTTCCTTTGAAATTATTCAGTGTGCTGTCATGTTGACTGAGCACTTGTTTTTAGTTTCTTCATTTTACTAAAGCTAATAGAATTTATAAGAAATGCTGAATGTTCTTCGATGGCAGTAAGATTATATGGGAGCTTGTTGTCATTGTTGTTGTTTAGTCTTTAAGTCATGTGCAACTCTTGGCAACCCCATGGGCTATAGCCTACCAGGCTTTGCTGTCCATGGGATTTCTCAGGCAAGAAGACTGGAGTGGGTTGCTGTGGGATATTCCTTCTCTGAGGGATATTCCCAACCCAGGGATCAAACCCAAATCTCCTGGGTTGCAGGTGGGTTCTTTACCACTGAGCCATCCAAGAGGCCCCTTATAGGATAGCTAGATTGTACAGATTCTAAAAATACATGCTTTAAGCAGGTCTTACAAATGATGGTGGGATGGAACATGATGTTAGGGAAAACGTCATTGAGTAGGAAAACCCACTCTCCATTCAGTTTAATGAGATTCTAACATCTAGAAATTCAACAGTTAAAACCTTTAGAGTTTAAGCCTCATTGTTAAGCAGCTCTGCAAGTGGGACTCTGATCTAGAACTTCTACTCAAGGACAAGAGGGAGGTTCCAGAGGGAGGGTACATGTGTATGCCTATGGCTGATTCATGTTGATGTTTGGCAACAAAATTCTGTAAAGCGATTGTCTTTCAATTAAAAAAGTCAATAATTGCAAATAAATTAATTCTAAAAAAAAAAGAATGACAAGGATTGAGAATGTTGTGTAAACATGGGTACTGTTGCCATGTGCAAGGTCAAGTTAAAATCAAGTGAAGAAAAGTATTCAGTGACAGAATGATATCAAGATGCAGGAGAAGATGAGTGTAGAAGGAACTTATGAGGACACTCAGATAAAATTCCTTGGGCTTTTTGTCACTAGAGGAAACAAAATACTGTTAGTTAGTACTGCTAGTAATGGTGAGTGGAAAATAACTTAAGAATTAAAGTTCAGGGCAAAATTTTCTCCCAGTGGGAAGAGGAGAAGGCAGGCAAGAGGAAAGGAAAAGAAAAACAGAAGGTCATCATTTCAGACAGACATTCTACAAGGTTATTTAGTTTTACAGGACTTCCCAGGTGGTACTTCTCCCCTGGAGATGGAAATGACAACCTATCCAGTGTTCTTGCCTGAAAATTTTCATGGACAGAGGAGCCTAACAGACAGCAGTTCATGGGATTGCAGAGTTGGACACACTTAGCTTGCACGCAATTTAGTTGTACGCATATTATCACCTTTATCATTCAAAGAATTTTTTTCTTTCTTAGAACAAATACATAATTGTCCATTAAATTCAGAACAATACATGTGTCTCAGTAATCATCAAATATCTATTCAAAGAGTTTTATTATAGGAGGACTTTAAACCACCTATGACTGCAGATTATAACCCATTCAAAATAAACCTTTCACATAGTTTGTTTAAGAAAGTGAGGTGCTGAGAAGACTTGGTAATAACAGTTGTCTTCTTTTAAGCAGGTCTTACAAATGATGGTGGGATGGAACATGATGTTAGGGAAAACGTCATTGAGTAGGAAAACCCACTCTCCATTCAGTTTAATGAGATTCTAACATCTAGAAATTCAACAGTTAAAACCTTTAGAGTTTAAGCCTCATTGTTAAGCAGCTCTGCAAGTGGGACTCTGATCTAGAACTTCTACTCAAGGACAAGAGGGAGGTTCCAGAGGGAGGGTACATGTGTATGCCTATGGCTGATTCATGTTGATGTTTGGCAACAAAATTCTGTAAAGCGATTGTCTTTCAATAAAAAAATTCAAGAGTTGCAAATAAATTAATTTTAAAAAAAAAAGAATGACAAGGATTGAGAATGTTGTGTAAACATGGGTACTGTTGCCATGTGCAAGGTCAAGTTAAAATCAAGTGAAGAAAAGTATTCAGTGACAGAATGATATCAAGATGCAGGAGAAGATGAGTGTAGAAGGAACTTATGAGGACACTCAGATAAAATTCCTTGGGCTTTTTGTCACTAGAGGAAACAAAATACTGTTAGTTAGTACTGCTAGTAATGGTGAGTGGAAAATAACTTAAGAATTAAAGTTCAGGGCAAAATTTTCTCCCAGTGGGAAGAGGAGAAGGCAGGCAAGAGGAAAGGAAAAGAAAAACAGAAGGTCATCATTTCAGACAGACATTCTACAAGGTTATTTAGTTTTACAGGACTTCCCAGGTGGTACTTCTCCCCTGGAGATGGAAATGACAACCTACTCCAGTGTTCTTGCCTGAAAATTTTCATGGACAGAGGAGCCTAACAGACAGCAGTTCATGGGATTGCAGAGTTGGACACACTTAGCTTGCACGCAATTTAGTTGTACGCATATTATCACCTTTATCATTCAAAGAATTTTTTTCTTTCTTAGAACAAATACATAATTGTCCATTAAATTCAGAACAATACATGTGTCTCAGTAATCATCAAATATCTATTCAAAGAGTTTTATTATAGGAGGACTTTAAACCACCTATGACTGCAGATTATAACCCATTCAAAAATAAACCTTTCACATAGTTTGTTTAAGAAAGTGAGGTGCTGAGAAGACTTGGTAATAACAGTTGTCTTCTTTTAAGCAGAAAATTCGTTTGATGAGTTCACATTATACTTATATTTCAGGAACACAGGTTCTTTTTCTGTTTCATTAGGGAAGCTTCCAACTTTATGCTTGGTTATCTTGACACAAGTTCATGAGTTGAATTCAGTGCCATTTAGATGAACTTCAGACAGTCTATAAGTTATCAGAGTTGTTTAATCAATTAACAGAAATCTTCGGGGATTATAAAGCTTGGTGTAGCAACTTCAAATTTAGGATAAAATAGAATTAAATAAATAAAACCTGTCTTTTCTTTGGCTGGGGCTCTTAGAATGCACTGAGTGCCATCTGCTGGTGGAACTGTTTTCTTACCAAAGCTGAATGCAAATGGAGACCAGGTACACATACATTAAAATAGATTTCTGAAGAAAATCAAAGTGATCCCCATGCACTGTAAATAACCCTCATTTCACACGGAAAGCATTCTATTATAATCCTTTATATAATAACCCAAAAGTGTGCCTAAGGATGGAGATCCAGTAGCACTTCAAATAAGAAATAAGCTGAATTTCTGTATTTTAGAAGAGACTACTATGAATATTTTAGACCCAGAAGTAATAACTACTAAGGTTTTATGGTTTCACTTAAATCATGATGTGAACATGTCCTTCTGGTGCAAAATATCAAGAAAATTTTATAACAAATCGAACAGTATAGCACCATTTCTTTGTGTGTTTTGATGCAGTTAGTGAACATAAAAACTTAATCTTAGTCATCTTTAACATTGTTATGAGTTAAATTTCTTATAGTGTTTTTGTAAGACATTATAAGTTAACTTAAATACACTAACTCTTACTCTATATCTTCATTAAATTTTTTTTAATCTATGTTTAGAGAATCTCAGTATCATTCAAGATTTTCTTTCTTAGAAACAAATCACCTTTATCATTCAAAGAATTTTTTTCTTTCTTAGAACAAATACATAATTGTCCATTAAATTCAGAACAATACATGTGTCTCAGTAATCATCAAATATCTATTCAAAGAGTTTTATTATAGGAGGACTTTAAACCACCTATGACTGCAGATTATAACCCATTCAAAAATAAACCTTTCACATAGTTTGTTTAAGAAAGTGAGGTGCTGAGAAGACTTGGTAATAACAGTTGTCTTCTTTTAAGCAGAAAATTCGTTTGATGAGTTCACATTATACTTATATTTCAGGAACACAGGTTCTTTTTCTGTTTCATTAGGGAAGCTTCCAACTTTATGCTTGGTTATCTTGACACAAGTTCATGAGTTGAATTCAGTGCCATTTAGATGAACTTCAGACAGTCTATAAGTTATCAGAGTTGTTTAATCAATTAACAGAAATCTTCGGGGATTATAAAGCTTGGTGTAGCAACTTCAAATTTAGGATAAAATAGAATTAAATAAATAAAACCTGTCTTTTCTTTGGCTGGGGCTCTTAGAATGCACTGAGTGCCATCTGCTGGTGGAACTGTTTTCTTACCAAAGCTGAATGCAAATGGAGACCAGGTACACATACATTAAAATAGATTTCTGAAGAAAATCAAAGTGATCCCCATGCACTGTAAATAACCCTCATTTCACACGGAAAGCATTCTATTATAATCCTTTATATAATAACCCAAAAGTGTGCCTAAGGATGGAGATCCAGTAGCACTTCAAATAAGAAATAAGCTGAATTTCTGTATTTTAGAAGAGACTACTATGAATATTTTAGACCCAGAAGTAATAACTACTAAGGTTTTATGGTTTCACTTAAATCATGATGTGAACATGTCCTTCTGGTGCAAAATATCAAGAAAATTTTATAACAAATCGAACAGTATAGCACCATTTCTTTGTGTGTTTTGATGCAGTTAGTGAACATAAAAACTTAATCTTAGTCATCTTTAACATTGTTATGAGTTAAATTTCTTATAGTGTTTTTGTAAGACATTATAAGTTAACTTAAATACACTAACTCTTACTCTATATCTTCATTAAATTTTTTTTAATCTATGTTTAGAGAATCTCAGTATCTTGATAAAAGTTTCCAAGGTAAAACAAGAAGGAAATTTAGTACTTCTAGAAAGAATTCTACTTCACACAGTGTCTTTGAAAATTTTTGTGTTATTTAAAATGCATGTCAAATCTTTGTTCTAATACTTAATGTCTCTGAAATTCGAGGAACATAGTAACACGCACTCCTTTTGGCATTTCAGGTCCTCCATAAACCCTGCAGAAAATGAGACTCACTGTTCCCCACAAACCTTGTGTCCACACCAGGCATAATATGACCCATGTGTATGAGCGTCTGTTTCCATTGTTCCTATGGAAGCAATTATTAGTTCTGTTTACATTTAACAGTAGATTGTAAAGAAAAATAATTACCTACAGGAAAGCTCTTAGAAAAAGGAAATAAAAATATCAACATTATTTTAAATTATGTTATAATAAGAAAACCTGACACAAATTGTTATCCCCAGAATTTGAACCTTAATAACAGGAGTTGCTCATTGTACATTATGATACATAGCTTAATAGTAGATTTATTGAGCTCTTACAGAGGAATAACATGTTCTCTGTAAAGTAATAATTTTTTAAAAAAGAAGAACGTCCTCTCGACAACAAAAGGATATGAAAAATGTGTGTGTGTGTGTGCCTAATTTTAAAATAACAACACGAGGACAGCTTGTGTGTGTCTGTCTTTAAGTTTGTGGGGTTTTTTTTTTAAGAGAAAATTAGAGTAAACATTAATGCACTTAGAGAAAACATGGGATGATTTTGGCTGTTCAAAGAGAGGTTTCCAGAAAAACACAATGCAAAAACAATACAACTCCCTTTCCTAGTTTCTTCCTTCCATGGATGCATCTGGTAAGCACCTGAGAGACAGAATTTCTTCTAAGAATAAGGAGAGTTGGGCTTCCCTGGGGGTCCAGTGGATAAAGAGTCCACCTTGCAGTGCAAGGGGCACCAGTTGGATCCCTGGCCCGGGGAGATCCCACATGCCACAGAGAAACTGGGCAGGTGTGTCCAGTTATAAGTCAGCGCTCTGGGGCGCATGCACCCAGAGCTGGTGCTCTGCAAGAAGAGAGATCACGGCGATGGGAGGCCCACACGTGCCAAAGAAAAGAAATGATGACTTAGAGGCAAAAGAGAATTAAAAAAAAAAAAAGAACAAGGAGGGTTATTTCTGTTTTTGTTTTAAACTTTTTTATTTTATACTGGGCTATAGCCAATTAACAAACAATGTGATACTTTCAGGTGAACAGCAGTTAGGGAGCTGGGGATGGATGTGTACACACTGCTATATTTAAAATGGATAACCAACAAGGGCATACTGGACAGCAAGCAAAGGGAACTCTGCTCATATTATGTGGCAGCCTGAATAGGAGAGGAGTTTGGGGCATAATGGATACATGTATGTGTATGGCTAAGAACAAGGAGTTTTTGATCATTCAAATCTACTGTATTGAAATCAATCTTCTGGGAGGAGACGTTAGGCAGAGCATCCCTGAGTGCTTGTAGCCCAGGAATACAGAAGCTCTCCATCTGTGAGACAGACAGAGTTCCACAAACGCAGGGCCCCTGTCAGCTCATTGACTCTTCTGCCCCTTTATCTACCTGGCCTTGCAGTGGCCTTTCTGCCCTTCAGAGGAATGTATACTTTTAAACTGACTCCCTGGAGAAGTTTAATGAGCCTTCTGAAATTAAAAAAAAAAAGGAGGGGTGCAAAAAAACAAAGCAGTATAATGGAAACAGACAAGCTGAAAAGGAATAGAGAGGTTCATTCCCAGCCTGGTGCTTGGGGGCCTTTCATCAGGAAACCGCGATGGATGTTGCACAAAGCCATGAAAGAAGGAAAGAAAGAAATTAAAAAACAGCCTCCCGTGATGAACTTGTATAATTTATTCCTCTGCAAAGCAGTAGGCACAATGTTTCATTTTCTTTCCCCTCTGCTCTTTTTTTCCCCCTCCACCTAATTTCTGAGCATTCCCAAGCTAGGCAAGAATGAAAACGAAGCATCCCCAACACAGGAGTCATAAAGAAAGTGCGGTACGCACTCAGATTATTCATAAACTTGCAAGTTGTGTATTTTGGTGGAGATTTCCTCCCTTCTGCTCCTGATTGCTGATGAAGAATGGTGTTTTAATAGGCAGATGGTAAAGACAATTACAGCTAGGGGCTCAGCTGGGAGTTACATCAGTTTATTGCAAATTATTAGTTGATAAATGCTTTTGTTTACAAGCAGAGTCTTAAGCAGCTTTGTAATCAGTTTATCAGCAGCAGGTGGAATCTTGACAGATCGCCTTTGGGATGTAATGTCACCTCTGGGCTAGTTGTTTAAAATCATGATGGTCAGGCAGCCAGACAGTCTGATGGCTACCTTAGGGCACCATGGCCAGCTCCTGTGAAGCCAGGCCTCAGTCCACCTTAGACTGGAACCCAAATCCCAGGGATGTTGAAAGAACTCCATGAGCAAATCCTTTCCTGCTGAAATTACATAAAAACATCACATTTCTTTGCCCAAACCTAAGATAGGATGCCCAAGCTTCATGACCTTCAACATATGAGTTACAGAAGACTTTTCTGGAACTGTTGTGCTGTGCTAAGTCGCTTCAGTCATGTCAGACTCTTTGCAGCCCTATAGTCAGTAGCCCACCAGGCTCCTCTGTCCATGGCATTCTTCAGGCAAGAATACTGGAGTGGATTGCCATTTCCTTTCCCAGGGGATCTTCCCAACCCAGGGATCGAAATCCACATCTCATATGTCTCCTGCATTGGCAGGCGGGTTCTTTACCACTAGAGCCACCTAGGAAGCCCCCAAGGCAGTGCTGACTGCCTTCTTATTCATGGAGAAAACTTTCTGCACCTACACACTTCAGCAGAAACCAGGAACTGAGCACAGAGACACTGTGCTTTTCTCAAAGGGGCTTCATGTGCAGGAAAGTATTTTCAGTAGGAGACATTTTCTTACAAAAAAATAATATATATGTATATATTCTTTCTTATATATAAAAATTTGTATATAAGTTCTGTGGGGAGAATATACACCATAAGCCAAAATAGCTGATGGGGATCAGTTACAAGTTCAGACCTGGGAATGCCTTTTGACAAGAGGGAAACACACTTGGCTTGATTTCCTTGTCTATAAAATGGGATCCCCAACACAGGAGTCATAAAGAAAGTGCGGTACGCACTCAGATTATTCATAAACTTGCAAGTTGTGTATTTTGGTGGAGATTTCCTCCCTTCTGCTCCTGATTGCTGATGAAGAATGGTGTTTTAATAGGCAGATGGTAAAGACAATTACAGCTAGGGGCTCAGCTGGGAGTTACATCAGTTTATTGCAAATTATTAGTTGATAAATGCTTTTGTTTACAAGCAGAGTCTTAAGCAGCTTTGTAATCAGTTTATCAGCAGCAGGTGGAATCTTGACAGATCGCCTTTGGGATGTAATGTCACCTCTGGGCTAGTTGTTTAAAATCATGATGGTCAGGCAGCCAGACAGTCTGATGGCTACCTTAGGGCACCATGGCCAGCTCCTGTGAAGCCAGGCCTCAGTCCACCTTAGACTGGAACCCAAATCCCAGGGATGTTGAAAGAACTCCATGAGCAAATCCTTTCCTGCTGAAATTACATAAAAACATCACATTTCTTTGCCCAAACCTAAGATAGGATGCCCAAGCTTCATGACCTTCAACATATGAGTTACAGAAGACTTTTCTGGAACTGTTGTGCTGTGCTAAGTCGCTTCAGTCATGTCAGACTCTTTGCAGCCCTATAGTCAGTAGCCCACCAGGCTCCTCTGTCCATGGCATTCTTCAGGCAAGAATACTGGAGTGGATTGCCATTTCCTTTCCCAGGGGATCTTCCCAACCCAGGGATCGAAATCCACATCTCATATGTCTCCTGCATTGGCAGGCGGGTTCTTTACCACTAGAGCCACCTAGGAAGCCCCCAAGGCAGTGCTGACTGCCTTCTTATTCATGGAGAAAACTTTCTGCACCTACACACTTCAGCAGAAACCAGGAACTGAGCACAGAGACACTGTGCTTTTCTCAAAGGGGCTTCATGTGCAGGAAAGTATTTTCAGTAGGAGACATTTTCTTACAAAAAAATAATATATATGTATATATTCTTTCTTATATATAAAAATTTGTATATAAGTTCTGTGGGGAGAATATACACCATAAGCCAAAATAGCTGATGGGGATCAGTTACAAGTTCAGACCTGGGAATGCCTTTTGACAAGAGGGAAACACACTGGCTGGCTTTGATTTCCTTGTCTATAAAATGGGATGATAGTATTTCCTATTTGTCACACAGATAACCCTTCTAGATTAATAAGGGTGTTCATGTTTATTTATTCTGAGTTCTGTCAGACCAATCTTATCTGTTGAATTTATGCTAAATAATACAGCATATAATATTTTAAATGACAATTCACAGATGATGTTCTTAAGCCTATTTCCAAAATACTTGAAAGAGGGTGCTTTCAATTTAGCATTTTTGCAATAATGCTTGGTGTTGAGTCACTTAGTCACGTCTGACTCTCTTGTGGCCCCATAGACGTTAGCCCACCAGGCTCCTCTGTCCGTGGGATTTCCCAGACAAGGATACTGGATCGGGTTGCCATTTCCTTCTCCAGGAAATCTTCCTGACCCAGGGATCGAACCTGCATCTCCTACATTGTCAGGTGGATTCTTTGTCACTGAGCCACCAGGGCAGCCTGCAAAAATGCACTACCGGGCTTCCCCTGGTGGTCCAGTGGGTAAGGACACCGCCTTGCAGTGCAAGGGGCGCCGGTTCGATCCCTGGCCTGGGAAGATCCCACGTGCCGCGGAGCGGCTGGATCCATGTGTCCAATTACCGAGCCAGAGCTGTGGAGCACGTGCGCCCAGAGCCAGTGCTCTGCAACAACAGATGCCACCGCGATGGGAGGCCCACAGAAGCCAAAGAACAAAGACGGATGAACATAGAGAAATGAAAGACCAATAGAAGTGGCCCGCCCGCCCTCCCTCCCCAACCTGACCCCCGCCCAAAATAAATAAATAAATAAATCTTAAAAAAAAAAAATGCACTACCAACACAGTATTTACTAGTTTATTTTCATTGTCACAAGGATGCAATTTATAATCCTGAGATGTTCAAAGATACATCCTTGAAAATAGTCACTTGATTTTAAGCCAATAAACAAACTCATGTCTACCTAATTTACTGTCATGCTAACAAAGTAAATTGGGAGCTTAATCAAAACAAATACTTATAATATATAACAATATGTATGAACAATCATATATAATAGTTCCTAAAATAGCTGATGGGGATCAGTTACAAGTTCAGACCTGGGAATTTTGACAAGAGGAAACACACTGGCTGGCTTTGATTTCCTTGTCTATAAAATGGGATGATAGTATTTCCTATTTGTCACACAGATAACCCTTCTAGATTAATAAGGGTGTTCATGTTTATTTATTCTGAGTTCTGTCAGACCAATCTTATCTGTTGAATTTATGCTAAATAATACAGCATATAATATTTTAAATGACAATTCACAGATGATGTTCTTAAGCCTATTTCCAAAATACTTGAAAGAGGGTGCTTTCAATTTAGCATTTTTGCAATAATGCTTGGTGTTGAGTCACTTAGTCACGTCTGACTCTCTTGTGGCCCCATAGACGTTAGCCCACCAGGCTCCTCTGTCCGTGGGATTTCCCAGACAAGGATACTGGATCGGGTTGCCATTTCCTTCTCCAGGAAATCTTCCTGACCCAGGGATCGAACCTGCATCCCCTACATTGTCAGGTGGATTCTTTGTCACTGAGCCACCAGGGCAGCCTGCAAAAATGCACTACCGGGCTTCCCCTGGTGGTCCAGTGGGTAAGGACACCGCCTTGCAGTGCAAGGGGCGCCGGTTCGATCCCTGGCCTGGGAAGATCCCACGTGCCGCGGAGCGGCTGGATCCATGTGTCCAATTACCGAGCCAGAGCTGTGGAGCACGTGCGCCCAGAGCCAGTGCTCTGCAACAACAGATGCCACCGCGATGGGAGGCCCACAGAAGCCAAAGAACAAAGACGGATGAACATAGAGAAATGAAAGACCAATAGAAGTGGCCCGCCCGCCCCCCTCCCTCCCCAACCTGACCCCCGCCCAAAATAAATAAATAAATAAATCTTAAAAAAAAAAAAAATGCACTACCAACACAGTATTTACTAGTTTATTTTCATTGTCACAAGGATGCAATTTATAATCCTGAGATGTTCAAAGATACATCCTTGAAAATAGTCACTTGATTTTAAGCCAATAAACAAACTCATGTCTACCTAATTTACTGTCATGCTAACAAAGTAAATTGGGAGCTTAATCAAAACAAAAATACTTATAATATATAACATAATATGTATGAACAATCATATATAATAGTTCCTAAAATAGTCATTGTTGTTTGTATCAACTATTAGCTTATGTTTTTATTTCCTGGTTTGCATGCAAAATTTACCAAGCTAAGTGAAAACTGACTCCTGAAGTCAGAATCAGGTCTCCTAGCTGGAATTACATCTTCCATATGCTCTAAAATATTGGCATGATCCAAGGAAATCTTTGGACATATGACTCTAGCTGGTAAATTTTAAATCATATACAGCATATGTGTAAAAGCAAAATCTTTCTTCTCAGTCTCAGAAATAGCGTTAAGTATGCTCTATTCATTTATCTCCCTGCCTTCTCTTCTAATTGCCTTCTCTTCTGAGATTCTCAATTAAAATCTTAAAATCATAGAATAGAGTACATCTTATTTAAACTGACCCCATGTCTTGGTAAAGTGTGTAATTTAATATTGGGTTGACATAAGCCTACTTAAAAATATTTGGGAGAGAAGCAGAGGGTGATGTTTTATTCTCACATCAACATTCAGCATACAGTATTCGGGTCCCAATTCTCCAGTTCTTAAGCAATTAAATGTTCTGTTGACATCAGAGGAAAGACTGAAGAATGAAAAGGCTTGATATCTTAAACTGTATATTGTGTTGTAACATAAAGAGCATAAAAAGTTGGGTTTTTTGTTTGCTATAATCAAGCTAATGAAGGATGAATAGTGCACTTGGCAAGTAATTCTGCCATGTGTCCATCCCTCTTGACTGGAAAAGGCAAAGATGAATTAAAGACAAAATGCACTCTCTTCTTTGGCACCCCCCAGACCAAAGGCACATTCTAGAGTTGCTGGTCAACTCTGATTTTTTTTTTTTCCCTCCTTCTCTCAGAAACTGCTAGAATGTTCTATAAAAAGATGTCAGGAAAGCCAGCTTGGGAAAGTTAAATGCCCCCAAATGCCCTGCATTGCCTATAAGTACAAATGAAAAATGTTAAAGATTATTTAAAAACAGGAAAGACCTTTTGCAAAATGCTTTTGATTTATTGCTGTGTATTGCACAGATCTTTATCAATTATTCTCACTCTATTTTATTCAAAAACTATTGTAAACTATGACTTGGCATGTTGCTGCATACGGAAAAAAGGCATTAATCAACTCAAAATAAACAAGTGCAGAGATCTATCTAACAACTATGAAGTAGTTAATACATTTTTAAGCCATTTTATTCTAGAAAGAAGGTCTAAAAGAGTAGTGCTTAATTATCTGGACTCCTCTGTGCTGGGCTTGCTTTTGATTGTATTAATGAAGCAGCTGGCCCATTGTTTCCCTTTAATTCCTCTATTGTTTTAAGAATATGTCACAGCTCTTTATTCTTTTATCAGGTGCTGTGCAGGAGGATCCACACAATACCTCATATTCCTACTGTATTTGCCAATGCACAAAGAAACCTCCACAGCGGTTTGCAAAGAAGGGGCACACATAATTTATAAGTTCTGTTCCTTGCACTACTCACTGTCAAGAATTTCAACAGTATTGGATTGGAATTAATTATAAAACTAGTATTAAACAGTGTGGCTACGTATAGATACATGGACTGTGTGAATGTCCCCACGCTGAGATCTAAGTAGTCACACCTACGATGTCCAAATATTTGGGAGAGAAGCAGAGGGTGATGTTTTATTCTCACATCAACATTCAGCATACAGTATTCGGGTCCCAATTCTCCAGTTCTTAAGCAATTAAATGTTCTGTTGACATCAGAGGAAAGACTGAAGAATGAAAAGGCTTGATATCTTAAACTGTATATTGTGTTGTAACATAAAGAGCATAAAAAGTTGGGTTTTTTGTTTGCTATAATCAAGCTAATGAAGGATGAATAGTGCACTTGGCAAGTAATTCTGCCATGTGTCCATCCCTCTTGACTGGAAAAGGCAAAGATGAATTAAAGACAAAATGCACTCTCTTCTTTGGCACCCCCCAGACCAAAGGCACATTCTAGAGTTGCTGGTCAACTCTGATTTTTTTTTTTTTCCCTCCTTCTCTCAGAAACTGCTAGAATGTTCTATAAAAAGATGTCAGGAAAGCCAGCTTGGGAAAGTTAAATGCCCCCAAATGCCCTGCATTGCCTATAAGTACAAATGAAAAATGTTAAAGATTATTTAAAAACAGGAAAGACCTTTTGCAAAATGCTTTTGATTTATTGCTGTGTATTGCACAGATCTTTATCAATTATTCTCACTCTATTTTATTCAAAAACTATTGTAAACTATGACTTGGCATGTTGCTGCATACGGAAAAAAGGCATTAATCAACTCAAAATAAACAAGTGCAGAGATCTATCTAACAACTATGAAGTAGTTAATACATTTTTAAGCCATTTTATTCTAGAAAGAAGGTCTAAAAGAGTAGTGCTTAATTATCTGGACTCCTCTGTGCTGGGCTTGCTTTTGATTGTATTAATGAAGCAGCTGGCCCATTGTTTCCCTTTAATTCCTCTATTGTTTTAAGAATATGTCACAGCTCTTTATTCTTTTATCAGGTGCTGTGCAGGAGGATCCACACAATACCTCATATTCCTACTGTATTTGCCAATGCACAAAGAAACCTCCACAGCGGTTTGCAAAGAAGGGGCACACATAATTTATAAGTTCTGTTCCTTGCACTACTCACTGTCAAGAATTTCAACAGTATTGGATTGGAATTAATTATAAAACTAGTATTAAACAGTGTGGCTACGTATAGATACATGGACTGTGTGAATGTCCCCACGCTGAGATCTAAGTAGTCACACCTACGATGTCCAAATAGGACCATTATTTAGTTTTGGGGGAATGATTCTGCCCAATCCATCCCCAGTTGTGACGAGACTAAGTTTCGTAAATGGGCATCATGTTGGATTCTCAGATGATTTAGGTTAAAAAAAAGAAGCTAATAGGTGAACAAGTATCTTTTCTTCCTCTGCTTCCAGAAACAATGTCCGCATTTGTGTATATGTGTATGTATGTTCAACAGCCAGTTTATTCCTCCAAAGGATGGATTTACCTTAGTGTGCCAAAGAGGGATCATGGTTTATTCCACAGAACAATATATAATCTTTCTTATTAAACTCTGATCACTTGACCATATTCTTCTTGTTTTTCACACTTTTGAAGGAAATAGACTTTTAGGTTAATGCCAAAACAGCACTATACATCTTAAGAAATCAAAATGCTGTAGCAATTTAGTATAGAATATATTTTATGCCAAAGCTATTTTAAAATGCTGCTTCATTTATGTGTAATAACTTTTCCTCCAAATTTCCACAAAAATTACACACACACACACACAAACACACAATCATCCATAGTGAGAAAAAAAAATCTCAAAGGTCTGATTCACATAGTCCTTCTCTTTTTACATACATGACTTTTTCTTTGTTGTTTTCCCTGTCAAAAGTCTGTAATTTGGACACTGTTTCACTTATTTTTCCCCCCAGAGTTCCAAGTCCAATAAAGAGAAATAAGACTTAATGCTATGTACTAAAAGTTACCAACTTCAACTTTTACAATAGCCTTAGAAAAGCTATCAGAATCAATTAGTATTGAAAGCTACCTATTTCCTTTTGTATTGTTCGGTGAGTGTGTATGGGTTTGGAGGGTTTCTTTAGCTTAAAATAAAGTTTGAAAATGGTGTCCCTATCTATTTGCTTGAGGCTCCTTATCATTGTACATATTGAGGTAGGGTAATATTAATACAAAATAATTTGCTGTATATTTTTTTCTTTTTTTCAGTTTTTTTTTTTATTCTTTATTTTAAAGATTTCAATTTGCTGTATATTTTTTATGCTAGGTACCTATCTTGATAAGCCCAGATGTGGTTGTGCTCAAGGTTTACAGCTTCATGTTAGTTGCATTTCCTTATTTTTTACAAAGTGTCTATGAATCACACAGATAAATTAGAAAGACACATGTATAGGTATAACACATAGAAAAAAATTCTCAGCATGCTATGTAATTATTACCTTATTTTTACCATTGTAACAAAGCATGAATTTCAGATAGCATGTACGAAGTTAAAATGCTTTTATACTGGATACATTTTGCTTATACAGAACTCTATAGGTATGGTCGAACAATGTAATTGAAGCTTTGTCAGCTCTGTAACCTAGCAACAGATAATACTGTTAGGTTACTGAATTGCTCCTGGTTGACAAGTAGGGAGTATTTTTGTGTTTATCATGTTTGCTAATGATGGGATCCTTTCCAAAAGGCTTGTCTTAATCTTAATTAGAGTTTATCAGCAGAGGTCTGCCTGACATTGTGCAGACACTGATTTCATAAATAATAAAAAGTGCAAGTGAAAAATTTGGCAGGATGTGGAGATATTTTAAGGCCATTGCTTCTAGTAAGAGGAGCGTGGATTTCCAAAATATAATCGAGTTTGAACTGTGACTTTATTCTTGATTATCAAAACTTGTAGTACACTTCACTGCAGTTTTGACATCAATTATGAGAAAAATTTATAAGCTTCCTGTTAGGAACCATATCTGTACAAGAACTTTGATCATAAACATTACTTAGAACAGCAAGTACATGGTTTTTCAAGAACATCAAGGTCTAAGTAGTTACTACTTTCTATGGAACCTTGAATGTATCTGTCCTTTATTTGTGAAGGGAGTGGTGTGTAGGTGTGGAAGCCGGGGAGAGTGACTGTGTTTGCAGCACTAGAGGCAAAGAGAGAATCCTAAAATAATCTTTCCATTTGGTCGAATCGAGGAAGGTATCAGCTGCTTCAGTGCCTGATGTCATTTGATAAAGACTTCATGCCAGGCAGTAGGAATCTGATTTTTTTTATTGCTCTGGTTTGCACAATATGATCTTTCAGGTTTTTTGCAATGTTATTTATCATTTCTAACAATAAGTTTCACATCTTCCAAATAATAAAGAATTCAACATTGTAAACTAAATACAATTCACAGATTGACTAAATTCCTAAGTGGTTTATGCAGTTGAAGGATGATGCTAAGTGTCATTACATTCTTTAGCCGCCTTTCTACCTCTTTTCACTCGTACCCACATTCTGCAAATATTATTCAAAGCTATTTTCAGTTGTCATTTTCTGAGTTTCAAAGTAGACGTCTCTCTATTGAATTGTTTGAACAAGTCTGAAATATTTGATTATCAAGACAGACGGTTTTGCTCACAGAGTTCCACTCTTTCTACTTTATACAGACTGTACCTAGTTTACCCTTAAGCCAGTGATCCTTAACTTTAGAGGCATTGGAGGCCTCTCAAGGAGCTTCTGAAAAATAATGAAACCCAAACCTCTCTCCCAGTGATTTTGATTTGATTGATCTGGAGCACAACCCAGGAACCAGTATTGATGAAGTGCTCCCAGGTGAATGTATTGTGCAGTTATGGTTATAAAGAATTGTGATGTTTTTTAGTATCCAGCTCAATGTAGGCAAATTCTACATCCATATTTAATAGGTGTGAAATATTTAGAATACCACTCAGCACATAGTAAGTGCTAAGCATAAGCTCATAGTCATGTTAGAAGATAACCTGGCATTACTACCACATCACAAAACTGACATTTTTCTCCATATTGTGGCAATGCATTTTAAAGCCATGTCTTATCACTGTGTAAATCTTCTTGACACTGTCTCTTAAAGTGAAATATCTTATGTCTAATTCAGAGACATATTAGTGATTCTGAATAATCAAAGTAAGGCGCATGCATGCCAAGTTACTTTAGTCGTGTCTGACTCTTTGCGACCTTATAAACGGTAGCCCACCAGGGTCCTCTGTCCATGGGATTCTCCAGGCAAGAATACTGGAGTGCGTCGCCACTTCCTTCTCCAGGAGATCTTCCCAACCCAGGAATCTAACACATCTCCTACTTTGGCAGGCAAGTTCATTACCATGAGCAACACAAGGCAATTACTTAGTGAACGTCACATGGCACTTGACTTTGGACATCTAGCCTTTCATTCAGAATCTAGAGCCAAACTGCCTTGTTCAAAATTCCATTTCCTACATCTCCTTCTTCTCCTCTGCATTCCCTCTATCTGTGTGCCCTTGAATAGCTTATGTACAATTCCAGCCTCATGATGTCACAGTAAAATGGGAATAAACAAAAGCCACCTCACTGCTTTCTTGGGAGAAATTATGATAATGGATGCAAAGCACAGCATCAGTGCAGAACACATAGTAGCCACTTAATACATGTGTGATTATTCCTATTATTAGCACTTTGGTCACAGATACATAAAAAGCTGCTCACAGCTTGATGATAATAATCTAGGGATATCTAGCCAAAGGCTGTCATGTGGCATGATGTAGCTAAAGGGCTTCTACAAGACCAAATAATAAACACTAAGTTCAGGACTGGAACTAAATTTTCTCCCCCACAAGTCAAACACTCTAGTTCATCTTTGTCCTGGGGTCAAATAAATTTTTGGTGATTTGGGGTGCCAGCAATGCCTCATTATTAGTATATAATCCCTTAAGTAACTCAAGATCATTTACCCTTAAATTACTGTGCAAAGAAAGTTGTAAGAGTTTTACCAAGCAGGTAAATGTGACATTTCTGTACATGGACCCAACATGCATGAATGCTTCGGTCACTCAATTATCTCCAACTCTTTGCTCCTCCACAGAATGTAGCCCACCAGGCTCCTCTGTCCATGGGATTATCCCAGCAAGAAAAGTGGAAAGAGTTGTCATTTCCTCCTCCAGGGGATCTTCCTGAGCCAGGGATCCAATCCTTGCCTGCTGAGTCTCCTGTGGCAGGCAGATTCTTTACCACTGGGCCACCTGGGAAGCTTGACACCTTTACATAATTTTCTTGGTGTTTATATACCAGTATACTATTCACATAGATTAGTAGAAAATCCTCTTGGTTAAAATCTGGAGGCATTAAACACACTACTGCACTTGAAAGCTACAGAAAACATCTGTTTAGATTCTTTAAATTTCATATCCATAGAGAGTTGACAGGAACACTTGAAACAGACAGAAGCCCAATGTCTCTTGCGTCTCCTGCACTGTCACTTGAATTCCTTACCACTGTAACACCGGTAGTTTGTTAAAGCAGCTTCATTGGGAAAACTGAAGGAAGAAGGCCTTGGTTTTTGTTGTTCTTCAGTTGTTAAATCGTACCTAACTCTTGGCAACCCCATGGATGGTAGCCAACTCGGTTCTCCACTGTCTCCCAGAGTTTGCTCAGATCCATATCCATTGAGTCAGTGATGCGATCTAACCATCTCATCCTCTGCTGCCTCCTTCTCCTTTTGTCTTCCATCTTTCCCAGTATCAGGGTCTTTTCCAGTGAGTTGGCTCTTTGCATCCAGTGGCCAAAGTATTAGAGCTTCAACGTAAGCATCAGTTCTTCCAATGAATATTCAGGGTTGATTTTGTTTAGGATGGACTGGTTTGATTTCCTTGCTGTCCAAGGAACTCTCAAGAGTCCGTCCTCTCCAGCTAACTACCATCTCATGTGGAAAACTCTTAATATAAGTTATATTTTTACCCTTAGCTATGACTAAAACCTTCTACAAATATTTTAGCGAATGCTTTTTAGTGAAATAAAAGTACTCTCATTTTTCCAACTCTTTAATTGTGTGTATATAAATAGATAAAACACACAATTTACTGTCTTAACCATTTTAAGTACAGTATGCAGTTGAGTGACATTAAGCACACTACAATGGACCCAAAACCCAATGCATGAATGCTTCGGTCACTCAATTATCTCCAACTCTTTGCTCCTCCACAGAATGTAGCCCACCAGGCTCCTCTGTCCATGGGATTATCCCAGCAAGAAAAGTGGAAAGAGTTGTCATTTCCTCCTCCAGGGGATCTTCCTGAGCCAGGGATCCAATCCTTGCCTGCTGAGTCTCCTGTGGCAGGCAGATTCTTTACCACTGGGCCACCTGGGAAGCTTGACACCTTTACATAATTTTCTTGGTGTTTATATACCAGTATACTATTCACATAGATTAGTAGAAAATCCTCTTGGTTAAAATCTGGAGGCATTAAACACACTACTGCACTTGAAAGCTACAGAAAACATCTGTTTAGATTCTTTAAATTTCATATCCATAGAGAGTTGACAGGAACACTTGAAACAGACAGAAGCCCAATGTCTCTTGCGTCTCCTGCACTGTCACTTGAATTCCTTACCACTGTAACACCGGTAGTTTGTTAAAGCAGCTTCATTGGGAAAACTGAAGGAAGAAGGCCTTGGTTTTTGTTGTTCTTCAGTTGTTAAATCGTACCTAACTCTTGGCAACCCCATGGATGGTAGCCAACTCGGTTCTCCACTGTCTCCCAGAGTTTGCTCAGATCCATATCCATTGAGTCAGTGATGCGATCTAACCATCTCATCCTCTGCTGCCTCCTTCTCCTTTTGTCTTCCATCTTTCCCAGTATCAGGGTCTTTTCCAGTGAGTTGGCTCTTTGCATCCAGTGGCCAAAGTATTAGAGCTTCAACGTAAGCATCAGTTCTTCCAATGAATATTCAGGGTTGATTTTGTTTAGGATGGACTGGTTTGATTTCCTTGCTGTCCAAGGAACTCTCAAGAGTCCGTCCTCTCCAGCTAACTACCATCTCATGTGGAAAACTCTTAATATAAGTTATATTTTTACCCTTAGCTATGACTAAAACCTTCTACAAATATTTTAGCGAATGCTTTTTAGTGAAATAAAAGTACTCTCATTTTTCCAACTCTTTAATTGTGTGTATATAAATAGATAAAACACACAATTTACTGTCTTAACCATTTTAAGTACAGTATGCAGTTGAGTGACATTAAGCACACTCACACTGTCTTGCAGCCACTACCAACATCCATCTACAGAGTTCTTTTCATCTTGCAAAAATTGGAACTCTATACCCATTAATTTCTCAATCCTGCTGCCCTTAGTCCCTGGAACCACCATCCTACTTTCTGTCTCTGTCTTTGAATACCCTGAAAACCTCTTATAAGTGGAATCATACCATATTTGTCCTTTTGTGACTGGTTTATTTTACTTATAACAAGGTGCTCAAGGTTCATCTATGTTGTAGCATCATCAGCTTTATAAAGGCCGAGTAATAGTCCACTGTGTGTATATATTACATTTGCCTTATCCATTCTTCTGTCAGTGGACACTTGGGTTGCTTCCACATTTTAGGTTTTTTTTTTTTTTTTTGACCACTTCTATTGGTCTTTCATTTATTTATTTTTGTCCATCTTTGTTCTTTGGCTTGTGTGGGCCTCCCGTGGCAGTGGCCTATCTCATTGCAGAGCTCCGGCTCTGGGTGCATGCACTGCAGAGCTCCAGCTCAGTAGTGGGACACATCAGTCCAGCCGCTCCGTGGCACGTGGGATCCTTTCAGGTCAGGGATTGAACAGGCACCCCTTGCACTGCAAGGCAGTGTCCTTACCCACTGGACCACCAAGGAAGCCCATTAGGTATTTTTAATAATGCTGCTTTGAACATGGGTGTGCAAATATCTCTTTGAGACCCTGCTTTCCATCCTTTTGAGGATATGCCCCCCAGAAGTGGGAATGCTGGATCATAGACAATTGTATTTTCAGTTTTTTTGAGGAACTGTCATACTGTTTTCTCCTATTTTTCACTCACACCAGGAGTGCACAAGAGTTCTAATTTCTCTGTTTCCTCTCCAGGGCTTCTTTTCTGGTGGTCTGCTTGTTTGTTTGGGGGTTTTAGTTTGTTTTCTTTGTGTGTTCTTGTTTTTGTTTTGATAGCAGTGCTGTCATTTTAAGACCAAATGTAACACCATGTGATTTGTTTCCATTGAACATGAGGTCAATCAGTGAAGACACCAATAAAGCTAAATATCAACATGATTTATCATTTTCATGCCCTCAGATTTCTTCCTAATCAGGATGAATATTACTGCCTTCCACTGAAATGTAAATTAGAGTTGTCTGTATTTGCCCTAGCTCTAAAAACAGTAGGGTAGGAAACAAGCTCTCCTGTCCCCTCAGCCCCATGTACATAGATAGAAACCATTTCAGTTTCTAGATGTTCAAGACATGGTATGTCATCCAGAAATGATGCAGCCTTAATCTCTTTTTCTGAAATGAGTTGGTTTTCTCCAGTGAAGCACAGATATATGTACTCATTGAATTTGTGGGTTTATGTTTTCTTTCCTGTGAAATTTCTTTTCTTGGACTTAGCAGGGCAGTAAGAAATGAGAAAAATAGCCCCAACTAGACCAAACCAGAAGGATAATGGTTAACAGTTGTATAGCACTTATTATGGCAGGTGCCATTCTTAAGCTTCCACCTATGTTAGCTTATTTAATCCTCATGATAGTACCATGAGTTCAGTATTATTACCATCATTTCCATTTTTAAGTTTGAGGATACTGTTAGAATGCTTAGGTGACAAGTTCAAAGTTACAGAGTTAGCAAGTGGCAGAGCCAAGATTGTGTCCCAGCAGTCTGGTGCCAGTGTCCATGCCTCCTCCTGGGGGATTACATCCTCATGAGCAGTCACATTTGGAATATTTTATTTGAATCAGTAAAACTATGTGGGCTTCCCTGGTGGTCCAGTGGGTAAAGAGTCTGTGTTGCAGTGCAAGGGGCACCGGTTCAATCTCAAGCCCAGGAAGATCTGACATGCTGTGGAGCGGCTGTGCCCAGAGCCCGTGCTCTGCAGTGAGAGAGGCCACTGCAGTGGGAGGCCTACACATGCCAAAAGAATTTAAAAGGTGGATGAAAATAAATGAATGATGACTTAGAGGCAAAAAAAAAAAAAAATAAAACTATGTTACAATATTTGGGATACCTCTCCCTCTAAATGATTCCCTCAAGGTGTATGCTCTAAACTCATTATCTAAAAAACTCAGCCAAGCTCTTTCCAAGAACCAACCCTTGACTTTTGTGGCACCATTTTTTTCGTTCCCCTCTAACCTTTCCAAATATATGTGTTCTATGTCTTTAAATGATTGCATCTCCTCTACCCACATCTTAAATGTTGATATTCTCTAAATTTCAATCTTTGTTCTTTTGCTTTTCATGCTCTGGTGTTCCTGCATTCCCACACCAATGCAAAGAGCACAACTGTATTCCTCCAAAAATTTTTGATTTGTTGATAGAAACCTCTCCTGTCCTCATTTCAGTTTCTAGATGGTCAAGACATGGTATGTCATCCAGAAATGATGCAGCCTTAATCTCTTTTTCTGAAATGAGTTGGTTTTCTCCAGTGAAGCACAGATATATGTACTCATTGAATTTGTGGGTTTATGTTTTCTTTCCTGTGAAATTTCTTTTCTTGGACTTAGCAGGGCAGTAAGAAATGAGAAAAATAGCCCCAACTAGACCAAACCAGAAGGATAATGGTTAACAGTTGTATAGCACTTATTATGGCAGGTGCCATTCTTAAGCTTCCACCTATGTTAGCTTATTTAATCCTCATGATAGTACCATGAGTTCAGTATTATTACCATCATTTCCATTTTTAAGTTTGAGGATACTGTTAGAATGCTTAGGTGACAAGTTCAAAGTTACAGAGTTAGCAAGTGGCAGAGCCAAGATTGTGTCCCAGCAGTCTGGTGCCAGTGTCCATGCCTCCTCCTGGGGGATTACATCCTCATGAGCAGTCACATTTGGAATATTTTATTTGAATCAGTAAAACTATGTGGGCTTCCCTGGTGGTCCAGTGGGTAAAGAGTCTGTGTTGCAGTGCAAGGGGCACCGGTTCAATCTCAAGCCCAGGAAGATCTGACATGCTGTGGAGCGGCTGTGCCCAGAGCCCGTGCTCTGCAGTGAGAGAGGCCACTGCAGTGGGAGGCCTACACATGCCAAAAGAATTTAAAAGGTGGATGAAAATAAATGAATGATGACTTAGAGGCAAAAAAAAAAAAAAATAAAACTATGTTACAATATTTGGGATACCTCTCCCTCTAAATGATTCCCTCAAGGTGTATGCTCTAAACTCATTATCTAAAAAACTCAGCCAAGCTCTTTCCAAGAACCAACCCTTGACTTTTGTGGCACCATTTTTTTCGTTCCCCTCTAACCTTTCCAAATATATGTGTTCTATGTCTTTAAATGATTGCATCTCCTCTACCCACATCTTAAATGTTGATATTCTCTAAATTTCAATCTTTGTTCTTTTGCTTTTCATGCTCTGGTGTTCCTGCATTCCCACACCAATGCAAAGAGCACAACAGTTATTTAGAATGTGTTGATGATTTCCAAATTTTTTTCCCTCTCGCATTATTCTTCTCCTAGGGCCAGCCTCCTCCTGGATACATCCACCAGAAAGCCACTCAGGCACCTCAAATTCTACAATTTCAAAGTTGAATTTTGTCTTTCCATGCGTACACATACACACATACATCCAACGCACATGTTTATGCACACTGGGACTATGGATGTGGATAGACAGAAGTCTACATCATGATTTGACTAAGTGAAATAGCTTTGAGCATGTTAATTAACCTCTCCAAACTTCTGATTTTTTCAACTCTTAAATGAGGCTACTATCACTCACCTCACAGAATAATCGATAGGATTAAAATAGATGAGAAATACATAAACTATCTAGCTTATGAGACCCAAAGAAACTAGTCCTAATTAATACCAATTATACATTTTTGTCTATGTAATACTACCAGTTTTACTACCTTGCTAATGGAATTACCATCATCTGGTTTCCTGAACTAGAAATCTCTGTGTCATTTTCAACAGTTTCCTTTATCTAACCCATCTCACAAAATCACTCCATTCCTCTCAGCCATGTCTCTCTAACCTGGCCCTTTTCTCCCTTACAATTTACACTTCTCACAACTGGACTAGGACAATAGCCTCCTAAGAGCCTTGTAGGTAACATTTCCTCCCTCTTCAGTTTATTCTCCTCATGACCCTTAGATCTGTATTCTGTGGTGGAAAAGCTCACATCAAATCTGCTCATTCATTCACTTAAATAAAACATATACAATCTCCTACCATGAGCCAGACACAACTGTTTTTGTGTTACGTCAAAACTGTCTCACCTTCTTCTAACTTTTGTGCTCAAGGTGTATGCTCTAAACTCATTATCTAAAAAACTCAGCCAAGCTCTTTCCAAGAACCAACCCTTGACTTTTGTGGCACCATTTTTTTCGTTCCCCTCTAACCTTTCCAAATATATGTGTTCTATGTCTTTAAATGATTGCATCTCCTCTACCCACATCTTAAATGTTGATATTCTCTAAATTTCAATCTTTGTTCTTTTGCTTTTCATGCTCTGGTGTTCCTGCATTCCCACACCAATGCAAAGAGCACAACAGTTATTTAGAATGTGTTGATGATTTCCAAATTTTTTTCCCTCTCGCATTATTCTTCTCCTAGGGCCAGCCTCCTCCTGGATACATCCACCAGAAAGCCACTCAGGCACCTCAAATTCTACAATTTCAAAGTTGAATTTTGTCTTTCCATGCGTACACATACACACATACATCCAACGCACATGTTTATGCACACTGGGACTATGGATGTGGATAGACAGAAGTCTACATCATGATTTGACTAAGTGAAATAGCTTTGAGCATGTTAATTAACCTCTCCAAACTTCTGATTTTTTCAACTCTTAAATGAGGCTACTATCACTCACCTCACAGAATAATCGATAGGATTAAAATAGATGAGAAATACATAAACTATCTAGCTTATGAGACCCAAAGAAACTAGTCCTAATTAATACCAATTATACATTTTTGTCTATGTAATACTACCAGTTTTACTACCTTGCTAATGGAATTACCATCATCTGGTTTCCTGAACTAGAAATCTCTGTGTCATTTTCAACAGTTTCCTTTATCTAACCCATCTCACAAAATCACTCCATTCCTCTCAGCCATGTCTCTCTAACCTGGCCCTTTTCTCCCTTACAATTTACACTTCTCACAACTGGACTAGGACAATAGCCTCCTAAGAGCCTTGTAGGTAACATTTCCTCCCTCTTCAGTTTATTCTCCTCATGACCCTTAGATCTGTATTCTGTGGTGGAAAAGCTCACATCAAATCTGCTCATTCATTCACTTAAATAAAACATATACAATCTCCCTACCATGAGCCAGACACAACTGTTTTTGTGTTACGTCAAAACTGTCTCACCTTCTTCTAAACTTTTTGTGGGAGGTAGCCATGATTTGTAATGTTTCCAGTTCCGAAAGCAAATACTACAACTCTCACAGCAACTAATGCCTAGTTACCAATGTCACATCAATAGCACACACAATTTCTGACAGTTGAACATTCCACCCTGTGGTCCAAAACAGGCTGGCTCCAGCTTGCCACTTCCCATAATCCACCTGTTTCTCCCTCAGACTCTAAGCTCCATGTTTGCTGGCCTCTGAGAGCCAGTCAGGCTCTTCCATAATCCTGTTCCCACACCCATGCTCCTTTCTCTGCCAGTAATGAGGTATTGCTGGGTCCCCACACACATATTTTGGCTATTTTATCTCTATCCTTCTTGAGTTAATAAAAAAAAAAAGTCACTTTTGATGGGTTGCCTGACTTTCCCAAGAAGTCTCAGCTACTCAGCTTTCTCACATTTTCTTTAGCACTAGGGCATGACACCAGCATGTAGTGTTATAATTTGTCTGTTTATATGTGTGCATTCAGTTTATGAAGTTGTGAGTGAAGCCATAGCACCCAGCCTGGCACATAGTGGGGAGTTCAGTGAATACTGAACTGAATGAATGATTTGAAAGACTAAATCCTAAGACAGCTGACTCTCATCAAACGTGCAAAGTACATTTTCAGTCTAATTTAACCTTTTAAAATGATATGCTCTGATGAAACCATAATATTAAAATGGTAAAGATGATAAAATAGAGAACATTACTGTGTCTGAAAACAGATATGTATCACTGCTGTCAGGTAGTATATTTGAGAAAATGTATTACCTGGCATTTCATAAAAATGAAAAATCATTTTTTATTTACTCTTTTTTGGAGAATTTTTTTTACATATTTCTTTATTCCTTTTTTTTTAATTGGAGGAGAATTGCTTTACAATGTTGTGTTGGTTTCTACTGTCCAACAACTTCAGTCAGCTAAAGTTTACATACATCCCCTCCCTCTTGCACTTAATGTTTTGTGAATTTTGTTCTGTTTTATTGATTGGATCTTTTTGGTTCAAAGTTTGAGCACAAGTATTTGGAGTTGTTCTGCTAATTTGTGGAAGGCAAAAAAAAAGCCAAAATGTTTGTTACGTCAAAACTGTCTCACCTTCTTCTAAACTTTGTGAGGTAGCCATGATTTGTAATGTTTCCAGTTCCGAAAGCAAATACTACAACTCTCACAGCAACTAATGCCTAGTTACCAATGTCACATCAATAGCACACACAATTTCTGACAGTTGAACATTCCACCCTGTGGTCCAAAACAGGCTGGCTCCAGCTTGCCACTTCCCATAATCCACCTGTTTCTCCCTCAGACTCTAAGCTCCATGTTTGCTGGCCTCTGAGAGCCAGTCAGGCTCTTCCATAATCCTGTTCCCACACCCATGCTCCTTTCTCTGCCAGTAATGAGGTATTGCTGGGTCCCCACACACATATTTTGGCTATTTTATCTCTATCCTTCTTGAGTTAATAAAAAAAAAAAAGTCACTTTTGATGGGTTGCCTGACTTTCCCAAGAAGTCTCAGCTACTCAGCTTTCTCACATTTTCTTTAGCACTAGGGCATGACACCAGCATGTAGTGTTATAATTTGTCTGTTTATATGTGTGCATTCAGTTTATGAAGTTGTGAGTGAAGCCATAGCACCCAGCCTGGCACATAGTGGGGAGTTCAGTGAATACTGAACTGAATGAATGATTTGAAAGACTAAATCCTAAGACAGCTGACTCTCATCAAACGTGCAAAGTACATTTTCAGTCTAATTTAACCTTTTAAAATGATATGCTCTGATGAAACCATAATATTAAAATGGTAAAGATGATAAAATAGAGAACATTACTGTGTCTGAAAACAGATATGTATCACTGCTGTCAGGTAGTATATTTGAGAAAATGTATTACCTGGCATTTCATAAAAATGAAAAATCATTTTTTATTTACTCTTTTTTGGAGAATTTTTTTTACATATTTCTTTATTCCTTTTTTTTTAATTGGAGGAGAATTGCTTTACAATGTTGTGTTGGTTTCTACTGTCCAACAACTTCAGTCAGCTAAAGTTTACATACATCCCCTCCCTCTTGCACTTAATGTTTTGTGAATTTTGTTCTGTTTTATTGATTGGATCTTTTTGGTTCAAAGTTTGAGCACAAGTATTTGGAGTTGTTCTGCTATGAAACTCACTGCTGTGATAAAGACCAGCTGAGGGCTACCATCTCTAAAATACTGATTTCTCCTGGGTTCCTGAGTTCAAAACTTTCCCTTTGTAAAACAGAGCCATAGCTAGATTTACCAACCATATAGACTGATCAAAAAATGGAAAACTATTACCCGTAATATAAGTTACTCAGTTCAACACTGAAATCCAGCGACTCCAAAAGACCAGGCCCAGAAGTAAAGCTGAACTGGCAGTGCCTGCCTCTGCCCTCTCCACCTCTCTATTACATAGACTCACTTAATAAACAGTTTCCCAGAGGAGAGATAAGGTGCAGATGATTACCTTGTCTCTAGCTCTGAGTAATGTGGAACTGCGTGCACATCAGTGAAGGCCAAGCAGCCAAACATAGGAGCCTTCCAGTGGGGAGAGGCGTCACCAGCAAAACAGCACTGCTTAGCACTTTTCTGCCCTGCGATTCCATGATGATGCTGTTTAGCTTCTACATTTGTAAATAAATCAATCAATACCAACATGAATCTGTCTCTCAACCTTGGTGATTTGTATTATTTCACATATGTTAGAGGCAACATGAGGAAAAAAGAAGGTTGTTTTCTAGTCCGTTAGTATATTTCTGTTTTCCTTGGAAACACTGATACCAATTTGAGGTCTGTAATTTTAGCTTTACTTTTTCACAAACATGCTGTCACATATGATATCTTGTTTGCTTACCTTTAACATTGAATCAGCTGGTTTAATGAACTGTCCAAGTCTAATGATAAAACCATAATATTAAAATGGTAAAGATGATAAAATAGAGAACATTACTGTGTCTGAAAACAGATATGTATCACTGCTGTCAGGTAGTATATTTGAGAAAATGTATTACCTGGCATTTCATAAAAATGAAAAATCATTTTTTATTTACTCTTTTTTGGAGAATTTTTTTTACATATTTCTTTATTCCTTTTTTTTTAATTGGAGGAGAATTGCTTTACAATGTTGTGTTGGTTTCTACTGTCCAACAACTTCAGTCAGCTAAAGTTTACATACATCCCCTCCCTCTTGCACTTAATGTTTTGTGAATTTTGTTCTGTTTTATTGATTGGATCTTTTTGGTTCAAAGTTTGAGCACAAGTATTTGGAGTTGTTCTGCTATGAAACTCACTGCTGTGATAAAGACCAGCTGAGGGCTACCATCTCTAAAATACTGATTTCTCCTGGGTTCCTGAGTTCAAAACTTTCCCTTTGTAAAACAGAGCCATAGCTAGATTTACCAACCATATAGACTGATCAAAAAATGGAAAACTATTACCCGTAATATAAGTTACTCAGTTCAACACTGAAATCCAGCGACTCCAAAAGACCAGGCCCAGAAGTAAAGCTGAACTGGCAGTGCCTGCCTCTGCCCTCTCCACCTCTCTATTACATAGACTCACTTAATAAACGGTTTCCCAGAGGAGAGATAAGGTGCAGATGATTACCTTGTCTCTAGCTCTGAGTAATGTGGAACTGTGTGCACATCAGTGAAGGCCAAGCAGCCAAACATAGGAGCCTTCCAGTGGGGAGAGGCGTCACCAGCAAAACAGCACTGCTTAGCACTTTTCTGCCCTGCGATTCCATGATGATGCTGTTTAGCTTCTACATTTGTAAATAAATCAATCAATACCAACATGAATCTGTCTCTCAACCTTGGTGATTTGTATTATTTCACATATGTTAGAGGCAACATGAGGAAAAAAGAAGGTTGTTTTCTAGTCCGTTAGTATATTTCTGTTTTCCTTGGAAACACTGATACCAATTTGAGGTCTGTAATTTTAGCTTTACTTTTTCACAAACATGCTGTCACATATGATATCTTGTTTGCTTACCTTTAACATTGAATCAGCTGGTTTAATGAACTGTCCAAGGTTCTCTGAAATGACATCCTGAATCTTCTGGTCAATGGTGCCTCATCATATGCTACTGTTATCGTTTCCACCCGATTTTTACCACAAGTTGTTTAAAAACTATGATCTCTTTGAGAGTGGAAAAAATTAAGTGCAGTTGAAAAGGCCATTATGCTGAAAGATAAACAGAGCAATATCACTTATCAGAATGGGTACAATTTTTGCTTGCTTAATGAGTACAATATGTAGCCTTGCAATATATACACAATGAGGGAAAAAAAGCTTTATAACATATCAACTATGCCATATTATTTCAAGCATAACTGTAAAGGATATGTATCTAAGCCTGAGAGTGTAGATAACAAAATATAAGTGCTTTGACTGTCTAAACATGTTAAACAAATGAGCATTCACTATCGCATTCCAATACATTAGAAGATGTACTTGCATAGTTAATTTTCTTTTTAATGCACCACATGTGATCATTTGAAACGCCAAGCCAGAGTCTGTCTTCCTGTTTGAAGAAAGGGTTCTTTTCATTTCAACAAATCTTTATTTAAATAAGCCTTTTTGAAAAGGATCTTTGGCATATCTTCTATTTGGGAAGTTCAATCGGGGTAAAGTGAGATAAAGAAGCTGCATTATAAGAAATATTATAAAAGTAAAGACCACTCAGCACCCATCCATCCTCCCAAAAATGGAAGCAGACTTATATGAAGAGTAAAACTAACTGGAATTTCCCTTAAACTTTCTAAATTTCAGAAAGTTTACTTGCTTTGTAGTTTTAGTGATGGAATATATATACACATGTGTGTTGTGTGTGTGTGTGTGTGTGTGTGTGTGTGTGTGTGTATTCCCCAATATCAGTGTCTGGGAAAGGGATAAACAGAGAAGTTCTTATTTCCATAAGGTACAGAAAGAGTAACTTAAAAGGCTCACTTCAAATACATTTTGTGGTTCTTAGGCATTATACCATTGCTGGTTCTTAGGCAGTATACCACGTAATAGCATGGTTAATGATTAAGTTAAGCACTGGAAGGCAAATAGTTGACAAAACTCTGTACAGGTTATGTCTATACTTGGTTCTTAGTCTCCCCGTTCTGTTGGTTACTGAACAAGACATTTAATGCAAGAAATATAACTTTCCACGTAGGAGGTATGAAAATTAATAAAGGGAAACCTCATAAAAATGGAGTAGGGAATTCCAAAGAGGGAGCTGGCAAGTACCACTTGACTTCAACACAGAGCCCCACAGGAAGAGATGGACTTTGCATCTCTATCAGGAAGTGACACTACTTAATGCCTCTCAGCAGGAGAAAGAAAGCATTTCTCATCATTTGACAACAGCTCATCAGCCAGTGAAAGGCTAAGAACTCAGCCAATGAAAAGTCACAGTATTTCAAACTTCTAGTTTCCTCCAATGGACCTTTGGTTTATCACAGCTCCCCCAACTTCCCCTTCTCTATAAAAGAGTTTCCTCATTTGTTTTACCAGACTTTCAAGTGGTTCGAGAAGTTGCCTGTCCCAAATTGCAGTTCTTTGCTATTATAAACCCAGGCCACAGGTAAAATTAAAAAATTCACTATCGTAAAGAAGATGTACTTGCATAGTTAATTTTCTTTTTAATGCACCACATGTGATCATTTGAAACGCCAAGCCAGAGTCTGTCTTCCTGTTTGAAGAAAGGGTTCTTTTCATTTCAACAAATCTTTATTTAAATAAGCCTTTTTGAAAAGGATCTTTGGCATATCTTCTATTTGGGAAGTTCAATCGGGGTAAAGTGAGATAAAGAAGCTGCATTATAAGAAATATTATAAAAGTAAAGACCACTCAGCACCCATCCATCCTCCCAAAAATGGAAGCAGACTTATATGAAGAGTAAAACTAACTGGAATTTCCCTTAAACTTTCTAAATTTCAGAAAGTTTACTTGCTTTGTAGTTTTAGTGATGGAATATATATACACATGTGTGTTGTGTGTGTGTGTGTGTGTGTGTGTGTGTGTGTGTGTATTCCCCAATATCAGTGTCTGGGAAAGGGATAAACAGAGAAGTTCTTATTTCCATAAGGTACAGAAAGAGTAACTTAAAAGGCTCACTTTAAATACATTTTGTGGTTCTTAGGCATTATACCATTGCTGGTTCTTAGGCAGTATACCACGTAATAGCATGGTTAATGATTAAGTTAAGCACTGGAAGGCAAATAGTTGACAAAACTCTGTACAGGTTATGTCTATACTTGGTTCTTAGTCTCCCCGTTCTGTTGGTTACTGAACAAGACATTTAATGCAAGAAATATAACTTTCCACGTAGGAGGTATGAAAATTAATAAAGGGAAACCTCATAAAAATGGAGTAGGGAATTCCAAAGAGGGAGCTGGCAAGTACCACTTGACTTCAACACAGAGCCCCACAGGAAGAGATGGACTTTGCATCTCTATCAGGAAGTGACACTACTTAATGCCTCTCAGCAGGAGAAAGAAAGCATTTCTCATCATTTGACAACAGCTCATCAGCCAGTGAAAGGCTAAGAACTCAGCCAATGAAAAGTCACAGTATTTCAAACTTCTAGTTTCCTCCAATGGACCTTTGGTTTATCACAGCTCCCCCAACTTCCCCTTCTCTATAAAAGAGTTTCCCCTCATTTGTTTTACCAGACTTTCAAGTGGTTCGCAGAAGTTGCCTGTCCCAAATTGCAGTTCTTTGCTATTATAAACCCAGGCCACAGGTAAAATAACTGGCTGTTTCATTGTTTTAGGGTAACAAAGGGAAGAGGAGGACAGCTGTTGTCTTGATCCAACACTCCACCCCAGTAAAAACTGATGTGAAAAACATGAGAAGGTGCTCCTGACATCAATCCAACGTACAGCAGGCTGGAGCATTCTGTGTCAATTCTATCTCTCTTTTCCTTTTTTCTTCTTAATAGGGGGTCAGCTTTGGTGCACAACTACGAAGGCCATCTCTGAGGGTGAAGAGCTAATTGCCTTTGTGGTGGATTTTGACTCAAGGCTACAAGCTGCCAGTCAGATGACTCTTACAGAAGGGATGTACCCGGCGCGCCTGCTGGACTCAATTCAACTGCTTCCTCAGCAAGCTGCCATGGCTTCAATTTTGCCCACAGCTATTGTCAATAGTAAGTGCTGAGTGCAACAGCCCAATACAATAGCTATGTAGTGGTGATGGGTATTTATGAGAGAGAAAAAAATAATATCTCTTGACAGGCAACCTGGGAAAGACTTTTTTTTCTCGAGTGCTGTGATTTTATCTTCTCTCCAACTTTGTGTGTGCATGTGTATGTGTGTGTGTGATCTCTTCTCATGGGAATATAAGTATAACTTAAGTTCATTCCTTTCAGCTTGGACTCCTGAATGCCACACAAAAAAATCTGACATTTTAAACTAAGCAACATTCAAAAATGTCTAGCTATAAGAAGCCTATCAGCTTTCATTGATATTCCTATGGTAGACTAATTTTGGTATTAAAAGCCTTAAACTATAAGAAAAAGGGTGCAAAATCAAATTGATAATACACTAATGGAGCTGGCAAGTACCACTTACTCAATGCATTTGGAGCAACAGCTCAAAGAAAATTTCTCATCATTTGACAACAGCTCATCAGCCAGTGAAAGGCTAAGAACTCAGCCAATGAAAAGTCACAGTATTTCAAACTTCTAGTTTCCTCCAATGGACCTTTGGTTTATCACAGCTCCCCCAACTTCCCCTTCTCTATAAAAGAGTTTCCCCTCATTTGTTTTACCAGACTTTCAAGTGGTTCGCAGAAGTTGCCTGTCCCAAATTGCAGTTCTTTGCTATTATAAACCCAGGCCACAGGTAAAATAACTGGCTGTTTCATTGTTTTAGGGTAACAAAGGGAAGAGGAGGACAGCTGTTGTCTTGATCCAACACTCCACCCCAGTAAAAACTGATGTGAAAAACATGAGAAGGTGCTCCTGACATCAATCCAACGTACAGCAGGCTGGAGCATTCTGTGTCAATTCTATCTCTCTTTTCCTTTTTTCTTCTTAATAGGGGGTCAGCTTTGGTGCACAACTACGAAGGCCATCTCTGAGGGTGAAGAGCTAATTGCCTTTGTGGTGGATTTTGACTCAAGGCTACAAGCTGCCAGTCAGATGACTCTTACAGAAGGGATGTACCCGGCGCGCCTGCTGGACTCAATTCAACTGCTTCCTCAGCAAGCTGCCATGGCTTCAATTTTGCCCACAGCTATTGTCAATAGTAAGTGCTGAGTGCAACAGCCCAATACAATAGCTATGTAGTGGTGATGGGTATTTATGAGAGAGAAAAAAATAATATCTCTTGACAGGCAACCTGGGAAAGACTTTTTTTTCTCGAGTGCTGTGATTTTATCTTCTCTCCAACTTTGTGTGTGCATGTGTATGTGTGTGTGTGATCTCTTCTCATGGGAATATAAGTATAACTTAAGTTCATTCCTTTCAGCTTGGACTCCTGAATGCCACACAAAAAAATCTGACATTTTAAACTAAGCAACATTCAAAAATGTCTAGCTATAAGAAGCCTATCAGCTTTCATTGATATTCCTATGGTAGACTAATTTTGGTATTAAAAGCCTTAAACTATAAGAAAAAGGGTGCAAAATCAAATTTGATTAGATACACTAATGAAGGGGAAATGGAGCCTGGATAAATCAAGACATTACTAATACAAAAATAAAAAGAGGAAAATACTTCTTAGAATACTTTATATGGAGAATTTAAAAATATGCCCTGGCAAATTGGTCTTTGTGATTATACCTTGTTAAAAGGACTACTGAACTTAGTTTGTATTTCTTGGACACACAAAGTGACACTTTATATGACATAAAATCAGTGATTCAGGGGTGCCAAAATCTCAGTTGTAGAGTCCACTCTGCTTTTATCTAGATCTGAGAGAAAACATGAATGCCAGTTACATCTTAAGAGGAGAACAGAGCCTGAAGCCAGGAGGCAAGTAAAATACTGCACTGAGTCAAAAATGTCCTTGAAAACACCTGAGGCTTTGAATGATGTAGAAGAGAAGTCTAGAGATTACAGTCTTCTCTCTCTCTCTCTCTCTCTCTCTTTCTATATATATATATATATATATATATATATATATATATATATACACACATTTATATATATATATATATATATACACACACATACATATATTCAACAATAATTATGTTCTTGCTGTAACCACATCCCCTAGAATAAAGAACTTCTCAGGTGCATCTTGGATTATGCTACATACAACCACTGATTCAGTCAGTGAGCCCAACCCAAGCCAATATTTTTGGATTTCCTTAGTGGTAAATATAGCTATTTTCTTTTTTTACTGGATCTTTGATTTGGATAGTGAGGAACTTAATATAAGTTGAATTTGAGACCAAATGATCCTGTTACCAGGTAACCTAGGAGTACCGTAGATGATTGTGATGCTTCTGTGTATGACTGTTCATTCTAATTACATTAGAGATTATACTCTGTTTGCTTTCTATAGCAAGATAACTGTTAATCCCAAATAAATCAACATGAGGGCATACAGGCTTTATTCTCATTCTTAAATTAGCCGATCAAAGTCATTCTGCATAAAGAGCCACTTTATTAAATACTGTGGCCCTCTGGAAAATGTAAATGTAACTAACTTGAGTGGGAGGGGCTAAATAATAAACAGTAGCTGGATGTAATTTCATAACTAAACTATATTTGGAAATCCTGTATTGTACCTGCTATCTTTCCTTCTCATTCACTAGAATTTGGTTCTTAACTTCCTCCTTATCTCCTTCCACAGAATCTCCTGAGCCATCTCCTTCACTGTGGTGGGTTTCTACCACCCACTATGCACTGACAGTTTATAAATCACACATCTAGCTGTGTCTAGTGAGTTTCAGACCTCTGTTTCTATCTTTACAATGTTCCTCTCTCTTTCTCACAGAAATATCCACTTGCACGTATCTAAGGTGACCCTGTACCCCAGTGTGCCTGGATTAGTCCCAGTTTGCAATGTTATCTGCCATCCCTCTGATCCATACCCCCGTTTCACTACAAAAGTGCCAAGTTTGTACACTATGGTGTCATATTTGGTCACCCAACACATGCCTTAGCCTGAATCTACTACCCATCTGTCCTCTAGTCCCTGTAGAGATGAATGAATCATCACTTAACACAGAAATGCGAACAAGAAGCCTAGGCACCAAGGACACACCTTACCCTCTGTTCCAGTGATCACCGCTTCCAGTCAGTTCTACTTCCTCAATATAATTCTTCTTCTCTCTGGTCTCCCTTGCCATTAAGGCATTATGGAAGAGTGTTTACACCAGGGTTTTCTCATCCCAGTTCACTCATTTATACAATCATGGCAAGTTAACGCAACCTCACATTCTTTACCTATTAATGAACAAGGTTGGAAACACACAGAGAGAGAAATTTTCCATGAATGAATATATGAGAAATACATATCATACATATTATAACATGACCTAATAAGTACTATATGGTTATTAGCTACAATTCAAACTGTAACATGGTTACTTAGATAACTTCAATTATCGTAAGTCTTACATCTTCCTTCCAAAGTCAATACCTCCAAATTCTGTTCCAGGGTTAGCTCATAGCTCATTCTGTCAGCCTATTATTTAAAATGATTCAGTAATTTTCCATATTCACTGAAATAGAAACCTACACTTAAAATCCTACATGGGAAACTCCCTGGTGGTCAAGTGGTCAGGAGACTTAAGATTCTACATGACATGCAGTGAGGCCAAAAAAAAAAAAAAAAACCTCCAGGCTCTTTGGTAGTCTGTCCCTGCCTTTTGCAGCCTCGTCTCCTCCAGCCCTTTGCCTGAGATTACAGAATTGCCTCCCAGTCCCTCTCTCAGGCTCCCATGGATGATCCCTTGATTACAAGGATACAATCCCCCTTTTCCACCTGACTAGCTTAATTTCATCCTTCACATCACAGAATCTCCTGAGCCATCTCCTTCACTGTGGTGGGTTTCTACCACCCACTATGCACTGACAGTTTATAAATCACACATCTAGCTGTGTCTAGTGAGTTTCAGACCTCTGTTTCTATCTTTACAATGTTCCTCTCTCTTTCTCACAGAAATATCCACTTGCACGTATCTAAGGTGACCCTGTACCCCAGTGTGCCTGGATTAGTCCCAGTTTGCAATGTTATCTGCCATCCCTCTGATCCATACCCCCGTTTCACTACAAAAGTGCCAAGTTTGTACACTATGGTGTCATATTTGGTCACCCAACACATGCCTTAGCCTGAATCTACTACCCATCTGTCCTCTAGTCCCTGTAGAGATGAATGAATCATCACTTAACACAGAAATGCGAACAAGAAGCCTAGGCACCAAGGACACACCTTACCCTCTGTTCCAGTGATCACCGCTTCCAGTCAGTTCTACTTCCTCAATATAATTCTTCTTCTCTCTGGTCTCCCTTGCCATTAAGGCATTATGGAAGAGTGTTTACACCAGGGTTTTCTCATCCCAGTTCACTCATTTATACAATCATGGCAAGTTAACGCAACCTCACATTCTTTACCTATTAATGAACAAGGTTGGAAACACACAGAGAGAGAAATTTTCCATGAATGAATATATGAGAAATACATATCATACATATTATAACATGACCTAATAAGTACTATATGGTTATTAGCTACAATTCAAACTGTAACATGGTTACTTAGATAACTTCAATTATCGTAAGTCTTACATCTTCCTTCCAAAGTCAATACCTCCAAATTCTGTTCCAGGGTTAGCTCATAGCTCATTCTGTCAGCCTATTATTTAAAATGATTCAGTAATTTTCCATATTCACTGAAATAGAAACCTACACTTAAAATCCTACATGGGAAACTCCCTGGTGGTCAAGTGGTCAGGAGACTTAAGATTCTACATGACATGCAGTGAGGCCAAAAAAAAAAAAAAAAAACCTCCAGGCTCTTTGGTAGTCTGTCCCTGCCTTTTGCAGCCTCGTCTCCTCCAGCCCTTTGCCTGAGATTACAGAATTGCCTCCCAGTCCCTCTCTCAGGCTCCCATGGATGATCCCTTGATTACAAGGATACAATCCCCTTCTCCACCTGACTAGCTTAATTTCATCCTTCACATCACAGCTAAGGCAGGTCATCATCTTCCCTCTAAAGCCTTCTCTGACTTCACCCTCCCTCCAGTTCTCTCCACAGCCTAGCGTCTCTTTTTCATACCCAAACACCCCTCAGATACCTCCATCAGAACAGTCATCACATTCTTCTATAATGATCTAACCTCCTGTTAACCAGCCACAAGAGACCTAAGCTCCTTAACAACAGCTGTTGGGCCTCTTGTTTTGTTTTACACCCAACTCAGCATAGACCTGGCCCTTAGGAGGCACTCTTTAATTAATTGATTAAATGAACAAATGATGTCAGGAGTGCACATCAAGGCTAACTTTAGCCATTAAATCCTTTACCTTTTAATCAAGCAGATAAACCAGTTCATACTGCTATTTTATAAATGCCTACTTTTCTAAATCACAAATACAGTATAAACAATTTAGGATCAACCTCTCGTGCTTTCTGTTGGGAGTTTCCTACAGTACCATTTTCTAAACAGTCTGTGGGAAGGTAAATCGCACTGTGTGTTACATTCCCTTGTGAGCTTAGTCCTATACTGTGGAACAACATCCAAGACTCACTAGCCACCATGACTACCTAACTTTGAATCAGAGAGCAGACTCTGAGAAGAACTGAACCAAGTGCAGCTTTACCCATCGTCAGCTCTAAGTGGGCAGCAGCTAAGCTAAGGTGTCCCTGTGTTTCTGCCTGCAGAGGATATATTCCCTTGCAAGTCCTGTGGTATCTGGTATCGGAGTGAGCGGAATCTGCAAGCCCACTTGATGTACTATTGCAGTGGGAGGCAAAGAGAAGCTGCACCAGTGTCAGAGGAAAACGAAGACAGTGCTCCTCAGACATCCAACCTATGCCCCTTCCCACAATGCACCAAGAGCTTTTCAAATGCCCGAGCTCTAGAAATGCACCTGAACTCACACAGTGGTAAGTGATTCTTCTTCTGCTCCGGGAGACTCTGTTCTTTCTCTACGCACATACATACATATATGTTCATACATACATACATAATGTACCTATATAAGTTCATACATCTCTATCTACCTATAAAATCAAAATTAAACTAGCTGTAAAACTAGTTACTATCTTTTGTTATGTACCATCTGTATATTCTATTCAAAGGACTTGAGTCTGAATTCTAACAACTTAACAATGCTCAGTTTACAGGCCAAAGCACTCTGGGTCTTTTTTTTTTCCAACTAGAACCAAATAGCATCAATTTTAGAAAGAAAGTCTCAATACCCCTTTTAGACTGTCATCAGTGTTCATTCATTTATATGTCAGGTGATCTTTGAAAACTGACCATGCATTGTTTCCCACACAGCAGGGACTATACAGTAGGTACATAAAAATATGTATTTGCTAAATTGAAATAAAGCTTTTACTTTTGAGAGATCTAGTTAGTTAATACACACTTGAGAGAGATATTAATTTTTAAATATGGATCTTTAAAATGTTCTTGACTTCTAAGATGGTGCATGATAACATCTTAGTTGAGTTTTTGACATAACACCATGTTTAGTGCTGTGCTTCAACCACTTCTGAAGAAAAATTAGCCTGAATAAACAAGTTTTCTTTTTTTAAATCCTGCCCTTAACAGCAAGGTGGCAGCTATTCCCATTTTTTTAAATGAAGTTTTATTGGCATATAGTTGCTTTACAATGTTGTATGTCTACTGTACAGCCAAGTGAATCAGCTATACATATACATACACCTAACTTTGAATCAGAGAGCAGACTCTGAGAAGAACTGAACCAAGTGCAGCTTTACCCATCGTCAGCTCTAAGTGGGCAGCAGCTAAGCTAAGGTGTCCCTGTGTTTCTGCCTGCAGAGGATATATTCCCTTGCAAGTCCTGTGGTATCTGGTATCGGAGTGAGCGGAATCTGCAAGCCCACTTGATGTACTATTGCAGTGGGAGGCAAAGAGAAGCTGCACCAGTGTCAGAGGAAAACGAAGACAGTGCTCCTCAGACATCCAACCTATGCCCCTTCCCACAATGCACCAAGAGCTTTTCAAATGCCCGAGCTCTAGAAATGCACCTGAACTCACACAGTGGTAAGTGATTCTTCTTCTGCTCCGGGAGACTCTGTTCTTTCTCTACGCACATACATACATATATGTTCATACATACATACATAATGTACCTATATAAGTTCATACATCTCTATCTACCTATAAAATCAAAATTAAACTAGCTGTAAAACTAGTTACTATCTTTTGTTATGTACCATCTGTATATTCTATTCAAAGGACTTGAGTCTGAATTCTAACAACTTAACAATGCTCAGTTTACAGGCCAAAGCACTCTGGGTCTTTTTTTTTTCCAACTAGAACCAAATAGCATCAATTTTAGAAAGAAAGTCTCAATACCCTTTTTAGACTGTCATCAGTGTTCATTCATTTATATGTCAGGTGATCTTTGAAAACTGACCATGCATTGTTTCCCACACAGCAGGGACTATACAGTAGGTACATAAAAATATGTATTTGCTAAATTGAAATAAAGCTTTTACTTTTGAGAGATCTAGTTAGTTAATACACACTTGAGAGAGATATTAATTTTTAAATATGGATCTTTAAAATGTTCTTGACTTCTAAGATGGTGCATGATAACATCTTAGTTGAGTTTTTGACATAACACCATGTTTAGTGCTGTGCTTCAACCACTTCTGAAGAAAAATTAGCCTGAATAAACAAGTTTTCTTTTTTTAAATCCTGCCCTTAACAGCAAGGTGGCAGCAATTCCCATTTTTTTAAATGAAGTTTTATTGGCATATAGTTGCTTTACAATGTTGTATGTCTACTGTACAGCAAAGTGAATCAGCTATACATATACATACAGCCCCTGTTTTTTAGTATTCCCATTTATTTTGGACTTGTATGCCCAATTATTGTCAGTATCATCACATAGTATTCTGATTCCTATATTTTTAAAATAATTGAAGATAATCAAATGTACATAATTATATCAACTTTAGACATTTCTTTGAACAAGGTTAAGGTTCCAGTTTTCCAGTATTTGTAATACTAAACTTGTAAGACACCTCTGGGTGACTCTCTTTGCTGTTTTTGCTTAGGTTGAATAATTAAAAACTAACATATCTGCTCAGTTTAAAAAAAAACTAATTCCAACCTCCATTGCTACAGTATGGTGCATGCAAGCTTTTGTCTTTGCACCTATAAAAATAGGCAATTTTCTTTCTACTCACTTTCCCTACAAAAGAGCTGTTTTTATGTAGGTGATAAAGCAGGGGAAGCAGAAATGCATTGGTTGTGTCACATGATGAGTGTAAAGTCATGCACAAAACAAAAACAAAAATAGAGAGAGAGGGATCTTTCCAGCTCAGTAGAAAAAAATGAGTATTGGAATAGCTACAAGAAAAGGAGACAAATAAAAGAAGTCTTCTTTTATCTCTACAGGACTGGGTGTTGTCTGCCATATTTTTATCTTATACATATAAAAGGTATTTCTCATTTTAGTCTACGATGCAGAGAAGAGGAAGCAAGCCTGATTTATAACAAATGACAACAAATGGGACAAGAGTTGACCTTAGGGAGTAAAAGTATCTGGCTCCCAATTCCAATTCATAGGCAGTGGTCCCCACCACCAAATAATTCCTTCGACATCAACTGGGTCTCCTGCAATTCAACTCCACTTAATTCTGACACTACCAAGAGATAGCATTAAATTCCACAGATTAAAGGGTCAGTCCTGCAAGAGTGACCCCCCTCACTCCCATCCAGACTTCAGTCTTTGTGTTTCTTACCAATTGGCTGTAAGTCAGAGGTTGCCATGGCAACTCCTTGGTTTGATTGATTATTGTTAGAGTGATTCATGGGCTTTCCTGGTGGCTCAGATGATAAAAGAGTCTGCCCAAAGTGCAGGAGACCTGGGTTTAATCCCTGGGTTTGGAAGATCCCCTGGAGAAGGAAATGGCAACCCACTCCAGTATTCTTGCCTGGAAAATCCCATAGATGGGAGAAGCCTGGCAGGCTACAGTCCATGGGGGTCACAAAGAGTTGGACACAACTGAGCATCTAACACTGGACTTGAGTGAGTTACAGATGTCAGATAATACATTTATTCACTAGATCACTGATTTATTATAAAAGGGTATAACTCAGGAACAGCCAGATGGATGAGATACACAGGGCTAAGTTTGGGAATGGTCAAGGATTCCTTACATAGGCATGGTTGATTAAATTATTGTCCTTTGGCAATTGTCCCTTCTTCCCAGAAGTGGAAGGCAGTTCCAACCCCTCTGTTCACAAGGTTGGTTCTTCTGGCACCCAGCCTTCATCCTTAGGTTACCTGAAGGCTTTACTAAAGTCACCTCATTAATATAATGAAGACATACTTATCACACTTACCAGAAAAAATTCCAATAGTTTTTAGAAGACGTGAGCAAGGAACCAAGGATATAGACCAAATGCATATGAGAAATAGATCTTGCTCATCTGACTGACCAAATATATATTTCTTGTAAATCACAATATTGCATTGAGACTTACCATCAGTCAGTGGTGATATTCAAAGTATTTGATAACCAACCAGAAATAGACCATGATCAATCAACATGAATGTTGGTCAAAATGAATACATTAATGTACTAATATAGTTAAACATATGAGTAAGTATCAGCTGAATATCAGCCCTGAATAGAGATAAACCATGTTAAGCAAAACCAGTGAATAAAATTATAAATGTGTATCAAAGATAAATTAGGAGGTTATTAATTTTAAAATTTCTTTGGATTCTGTTGAATAAAGACCTAATTCTGGTGCATTGAGTACACTAAGAGTTATTTAATTTGCACACAAGTTGTCAAAATCAACTCTAATAAATGACTGCGTCTTCCTAATGTAGAGCAGTGTTTAGGTAAGAAGGCTATTGGATTAGAATTCATAGAATCTGAGGCTTGGGCATGGCTTGATTGCTGAATTTATTAGATTAGATAATTATTTAGCTATATCACCATAATAAGTCCCAATAGATGGGTTTAGGGAAGATCCCTGGAGAAGGAAATGGCAACCCACTCCAGTATTCTTGCCTGGAAAATCCCATAGATGGGAGAAGCCTGGCAGGCTACAGTCCATGGGGTCACAAAGAGTTGGACACAACTGAGCATCTAACACTGGACTTGAGTGAGTTACAGATGTCAGATAATACATTTATTCACTAGATCACTGATTTATTATAAAAGGGTATAACTCAGGAACAGCCAGATGGATGAGATACACAGGGCTAAGTTTGGGAATGGTCAAGGATTCCTTACATAGGCATGGTTGATTAAATTATTGTCCTTTGGCAATTGTCCCTTCTTCCCAGAAGTGGAAGGCAGTTCCAACCCCTCTGTTCACAAGGTTGGTTCTTCTGGCACCCAGCCTTCATCCTTAGGTTACCTGAAGGCTTTACTAAAGTCACCTCATTAATATAATGAAGACATACTTATCACACTTACCAGAAAAAATTCCAATAGTTTTTAGAAGACGTGAGCAAGGAACCATGGATATAGACCAAATGCATATGAGAAATAGATCTTGCTCATCTGACTGACCAAATATATATTTCTTGTAAATCACAATATTGCATTGAGACTTACCATCAGTCAGTGGTGATATTCAAAGTATTTGATAACCAACCAGAAATAGACCATGATCAATCAACATGAATGTTGGTCAAAATGAATACATTAATGTACTAATATAGTTAAACATATGAGTAAGTATCAGCTGAATATCAGCCCTGAATAGAGATAAACCATGTTAAGCAAAACCAGTGAATAAAATTATAAATGTGTATCAAAGATAAATTAGGAGGTTATTAATTTTAAAATTTCTTTGGATTCTGTTGAATAAAGACCTAATTCTGGTGCATTGAGTACACTAAGAGTTATTTAATTTGCACACAAGTTGTCAAAATCAACTCTAATAAATGACTGCGTCTTCCTAATGTAGAGCAGTGTTTAGGTAAGAAGGCTATTGGATTAGAATTCATAGAATCTGAGGCTTGGGCATGGCTTTATTGCTGAATTTATTAGATTAGATAATTATTTAGCTATATCACCATAATAAGTTCCTTTAGCCTCCTTGAATTTGTTTTCTGACCTGTAAAATTAAAATAGCAACACCCATCCCATCATAAGGTGATAATACTCATGAAAGTGCTTTGGAAACTATTAAATGCTATTTATTATTATCACATATGGTGATAGGTATCACAAGAAAGAGGTTAATATCACAAATGAGATTCTGTAAGATTTCAGTTCATTTCTGCTGTGTTGAAGACGTGAGGTCATTAGTAACGGTTCGTATCACCAGCAAACCAATATGTGTAGTTCTCAGTATTCTGATTTTGTGTGTTTCTCCAGGAGTGAAAATGGAAGAATTCCTCCCCCCTGGTGCTAGTCTAAAATGCACCGTCTGTAGCTACACTGCTGATTCTGTGATCAACTTTCACCAACACCTGTTCTCCCATCTCACTCAAGCTGCCTTCCGATGCAATCACTGCCACTTCGGATTCCAGACTCAGAGGGAGTTATTGCAGCACCAGGAGCTCCACGTCCCTGGCAGCAAACTGCCCAGAGAAAATGACATGGAACACTCTCCAAGTGGAACCGAAGACAGCTTACAGCCAGCCACAGACTTGCTGACCAGAAGCGAACTTCCCCAGAGCCAAAAGGCCATGCAGACTAAAGAAGCAAGCTCTGACACAGAGCTGGACAAGTGTGAGAAAAAGACTCAGCTCTTCCTCACTAACCAGAGACCCGAAATTCAGCCTACAACTAATAAACAAAGCTTTTCTTACACGAAAATAAAGTCGGAGCCCTCTAGTCCAAGACTCGCCTCATCTCCAGTTCAGCCTAATATTGGGCCGTCTTTCCCCGTGGGACCCTTTCTGTCCCAGTTTGCTTTTCCCCAAGATATCACAATGGTCCCTCAAGCTTCAGAGATCCTAGCCAAAATGTCTGAACTGGTACATCGCCGACTGAGGCACGGGAGCAGTAGCTACCCTCCCGTCATTTACAGTCCCTTGATGCCCAAGGGGGCTACTTGTTTTGAGTGCAACATAACCTTCAATAACTTGGATAATTATCTAGTACACAAAAAACATTACTGCAGCAGTCGATGGCAGCAGATGGCCAAGTCCCCCGAGTTCCCTGGTGTTTCAGAAAAGATGCCTGAGGCCGTGAGTCCCAGCACGGGTCAACCCTCTATCAACCTTCTCAATCCAGCGGCTCACTCGGCTGATCCTGAGAATCCACTTCTCCAAACACCCTGCCTCAATTCTTCCGCCGTTTTAGATTTAATTGGGCCAAACGGGAAGGGCCACGACAAGGACTTTTCCACTCCAGCTAAGAAGCTCTCCACCCCCAGCAGCAATGATGATAAAATTAATGGGAAACCTGTTGATGTTAAAAATCCCAGCGTCCCCTTAGTGGATGGGGAAAGTGACCCAAATAAGACGACCTGTGAAGCTTGCAACATCACTTTCAGCCGGCACGAAACCTACATGGTCCACAAACAGTATTACTGTGCAACGCGCCACGACCCTCCGCTCAAGAGGTCAGCTTCTAACAAAGTGCCTGCCATGCAGAGAACCATGCGCACGCGCAAGCGCAGGAAGATGTACGAGATGTGCCTGCCTGAACAGGATCAAAGGCCTCCATTAGTCCAGCAGCGCTTTCTGGACGTAGCCAACCTCAGCAACCCCTGCACCTCCACCCAAGAAGCCACGGAAGGGCTGGGAGAGTGCTACCACCCACGATGCGATATCTTTCCAGGAATTGTCTCAAAGCACTTGGAAACGTCCCTGGCCATGAACAAGTGTGTTCCGGTTTCGAAATGTGACACCACTCATTCGAGTGTCTCCTGCCTGGAGATGGACGTGCCCATAGATCTCAGCAAAAAGTGTTTATCTCAGTCTGAGCGGACGACGGCGTCGCCCAAAAGGCTGCTGGACTACCACGAGTGCACCGTGTGCAAGATCAGTTTCAACAAGGTGGAAAACTACCTGGCCCACAAGCAGAATTTCTGCCCGGTCACGGCCCATCAACGTAATGACCTGGGGCCGCTCGATAGCAAAGTGTTTGCGAATCCAGAAAGCGAACGAAACAGCCCGGATGTCAGCTATGAAAGAAGCATCATAAAATGCTACAGTCCCTTGATGCCCAAGGGGGCTACTTGTTTTGAGTGCAACATAACCTTCAATAACTTGGATAATTATCTAGTACACAAAAAACATTACTGCAGCAGTCGATGGCAGCAGATGGCCAAGTCCCCCGAGTTCCCTGGTGTTTCAGAAAAGATGCCTGAGGCCGTGAGTCCCAGCACGGGTCAACCCTCTATCAACCTTCTCAATCCAGCGGCTCACTCGGCTGATCCTGAGAATCCACTTCTCCAAACACCCTGCCTCAATTCTTCCGCCGTTTTAGATTTAATTGGGCCAAACGGGAAGGGCCACGACAAGGACTTTTCCACTCCAGCTAAGAAGCTCTCCACCCCCAGCAGCAATGATGATAAAATTAATGGGAAACCTGTTGATGTTAAAAATCCCAGCGTCCCCTTAGTGGATGGGGAAAGTGACCCAAATAAGACGACCTGTGAAGCTTGCAACATCACTTTCAGCCGGCACGAAACCTACATGGTCCACAAACAGTATTACTGTGCAACGCGCCACGACCCTCCGCTCAAGAGGTCAGCTTCTAACAAAGTGCCTGCCATGCAGAGAACCATGCGCACGCGCAAGCGCAGGAAGATGTACGAGATGTGCCTGCCTGAACAGGATCAAAGGCCTCCATTAGTCCAGCAGCGCTTTCTGGACGTAGCCAACCTCAGCAACCCCTGCACCTCCACCCAAGAAGCCACGGAAGGGCTGGGAGAGTGCTACCACCCACGATGCGATATCTTTCCAGGAATTGTCTCAAAGCACTTGGAAACGTCCCTGGCCATGAACAAGTGTGTTCCGGTTTCGAAATGTGACACCACTCATTCGAGTGTCTCCTGCCTGGAGATGGACGTGCCCATAGATCTCAGCAAAAAGTGTTTATCTCAGTCTGAGCGGACGACGGCGTCGCCCAAAAGGCTGCTGGACTACCACGAGTGCACCGTGTGCAAGATCAGTTTCAACAAGGTGGAAAACTACCTGGCCCACAAGCAGAATTTCTGCCCGGTCACGGCCCATCAACGTAATGACCTGGGGCCGCTCGATAGCAAAGTGTTTGCGAATCCAGAAAGCGAACGAAACAGCCCGGATGTCAGCTATGAAAGAAGCATCATAAAATGCGAGAAAAATGGCAATCTGAAGCAGCCTTCCCCCAATGGAAACTTATTCTCGTCCCACTTAGCAACACTGCAGGGCCTGAAAGTCTTCAGTGAAGCCGCTCAGCTCATCGCAACAAAAGAAGAAAACAAACATTTGTTTCTTCCCCAATGCCTGTACCCTGGAGCAATAAAGAAGGCCAAAGGAGCCGACCAGCTCTCTCCGTACTATGGAATCAAGCCAAGTGATTATGTTTCTGGTTCTCTTGTCATCCATAACGCTGACGTGGAGCAAAGCACAAACGCGGAAAACGAATCTCCTAAAGGCCAGGCTTCTTCCAATGGGTGCGCTGTGCCCAAGAAAGATTCTCTGCCCTTGTTGCCCAAAAATCGGGGCATGGTGATCGTGAATGGTGGACTGAAGCAAGAAGAGCGCCCTGCCGCCACGCCCCAGCAAGAGAACATTGCTCAGAATCCTCAGCGTGAAGACGGCCACAAGTCTCCCTCCTGGATCTCCGAGAACCCCTTAGCCACGAACGAGAACGTCTCCCCAGGAATCCCCTCCGCAGAGGACCAGTTGTCTAGTATAGCTAAAGGTGTGAATGGCTCCACCCAGGCTCCCACCAGTGGGAAATACTGCCGGCTGTGTGACATCCAGTTCAACAACCTCTCAAACTTTATAACTCACAAGAAGTTTTATTGCTCATCACATGCAGCGGAACACGTCAAATGAAATCACCAATTAAAAGAGCATCAGTCACCTTTGGTACCAGTGTTTAGTATGTTGTTCTACCCAGTACAGATTAAAAAACAAACAAAAAAGCTGTTTGAATTACATCCGGGCGATCAGGAGATAATTCATTATGGCTGAGTTGAAGACTTAAGGTGTAATTTCATTACAGTCCATTAGTAAAGTGTATTATTGGTGCCATTTTCAAAAAAAATTAATTTATTTTACCAGCAGTATTCATAGCTGTGGTTATGTTATTTTTTATTTAAAAACTTTATATTAAAGTCATTTGTAATGTTATTGTATAGTTATTGTGTAGCACATATGGTTTGCACTGTAAGTAGCTTTTAAAGAAAATAGTCACAAACAATACAGAAAAGCATTTTAGAAATAGCTTCCAAAGCACTTGTGTATCTTGATTTCTTCTTATATGCTGTTGCAGATATATGTATATGCTAAAATATAACTTGCAAAGATGTTCTAAATACATGTGCTATAAGTTCGCCTTAAGATTTCAATCCTTGGATAATCAGGCTCCGTTTGCACTTTATATTTTAGCAGATACAGTCTCTTAGTCACTAGGCTTTGCATTTGTATGTAGCCGTATGTTTCTGTCCATTTTCTTAATCTGAAACATGTATGTTAAATGAAGATGGCAATTTTTTTCTTGTATAGTACTTGTATTTTCTTTCGCTGATGCAGCTCTGTCTCAATTTTTAAACCTTTGCTGTTAAATGCAATACTTTATAAGAATGAACAAAATTACTGGAAGCAGTATTGTAAGTGATGAAGTAGTATTCATCGGTTTTATCTTTTGAAAGGCACAGTCTAAATCGAAACCCTAAACTCAATGCTGCAAGTATGAATTTAATTCATATATAAGATCTATTTAAATAGAAGAGTAGCAATACTGCACCTGGTGATCACAAAGATAATGTTCTACTTCTGATAGAAATAATTTCTCAACAAATGTTGTTACTATGCATGTATATGGATGGAATAAAATTCCAGATTGTTGGAGAAGTTTGGCATACTTTTTTTTCTTTAAAATACGAAGGGAATCCTATCTAGCTGTTCTTTGTAACATGAATAGGTTCAAAACAGTATTGAATAGATGTATTAAAGTGATGAAAAACCAGTAAAGGGAGAGGTTGTCCTTATAGGCACAGAGTTAATGTAACTTATTATATTAAAGTGAACTGGAGACTCCAGGCTCTGAAACTAGCTAAGTTCTTCATTATAAATATGTATAATAAGCACTGTCATTTGGTTCTCTGCCCCCTGGCCCCAGTACCAACTTTAACACAGAAAAAGATTACATAAATGTCTGAAAGACTTACAAAATCTACCTTAAGAATTGGCACCAAAGTTTACCACATACACCCAAATTTTAGATGGAGTTTACCAGAGAGGGCTTCCCGGGTGGTTCAGTGGTAAAGAATCCACCTGATATAGGACACACCAATTCAATCCTTGGATCAGAAAGATCCTCTGTGGGAGGAAATGGCAGCCCACTCGAGTATTCTTACCTGGGGAATCCCATGGACAGAGGAGCCTGGCAGTCCATAGGTTCGCAAAGAGTCGGGCACGACTTGGCATGCTGGCACTAGAGAAAGAGATTGGTATTTTGAGAAGCAGCAAAGTGGTATGGTAAGTGACTCTGATGAATAAAGATGCAAGGATTTCCTGCCGGCAATTTGTAAAAGACCCTAGTTTTCACATGTTTCGTTTGTTCATTCTAAGGGTTTGCATGTTGAGGGGGAGTGAAGAACAGACAATGTTGGCTAGATCGTGGCAGACCTAATGTACAGGCCTCAGAGGTGCTGAGATGTGATTCAGGGGATAAGATGGCACTTCTTACCCATCAAGACAGATGCAGTCTACTGTAGTTTTGAGAACACCCCCTAATTGGAAAGGCAGTTGCCTCACCTGTGGTTAGGACATGCTGTGTGCAAGTAGGTTGCGATGCACTATTATTCTTCCTTATTGAATTTGGTAGCGTAATGAACATAAGGTACTAGTCCCAAATGTAGCTTATAAATACTGTGACAAAACATTTTTTAAAAAAATACTGCGTGGTCAAGAATTTTTCTCTGATTGCATGTTGAGAATAACTATTTTTAAATGTCAAATCTTGACCTTAGATGATATTTTCCATTTTACTGACTAACCAGTGAGCTGAACAGAACTTACATTCTTTTTTTTTTTTTAATTATGGCCATTAACTAGCAATGTTGAGCACCTATTTTTTTTAATTTTGGCCTCTTTTATTGGTTTTTTATTTATTTATTTTCATCCATCTTTATTCTTTGGCATGTGTGGGCCTCCCATTGCAGTGGCCTCTTGTTGCAGAGCACCAGCTCTGGGCACATGTGCTCCAGAGCACTGGCTCATAATTGGACACACCAGTCCAGCTGCTCCGTGGCACTTGGGATCTTCCCAGGCCAGGGATCAAACTGGTGCCCCTTGCACTGTAAGGCAGACTCTTTACCCACTGGACCACCAGGGAAGCCCCAGAACTTATATTCTTAATAGAGTTTTGTAGGAGTTTCTTATTAAAGTATCATGTTCCTCTCTCCCACTTCTCTCCCCACCCATGTTCCATTTTAAAGGGAACATCTTTAAAATGCCAACATGTGTGTATTTTGGGGGGCAGGGTACATTAGGCTACATACTACGTCTATTTAAAAACACAAAAAAAGTCCTGTCTGTAGAGCCTGGGAATCATTTAAAGTCTTTTCAGATCCTTCTAATATGTTAGAGTGTTAACTGGGACAGGATGTGAAGACTGAATGAGACTCAGGGGTATAGACAAAAAGAAAAGGGGAAACCAATGTGAGAATGTTGGAGGAAGACTATGACTAGGGTAGGGTCGAAAAAGGTAGGTGAAATAATAAGGAAAACCACCTATCATATTGGAAACCCTGAAATACCTATGCACTAGGTCGCAAAGACTATTTCAAGTACTGTTTGTATAGCTGAAAATAATTTCTAATAGCCATTCACATAATGAAATATCATAGGTGGAAATCATGTCCTTTGGACCAGAACCAGACCCTACAGCATATAGAGGATATAAAAGTATATGTACATGTACATATCATTATCAATGATACCCAAAAAGTAGCATTTCAGGATGAAGAGTGAATAAAAAGATTTTTTTTAAGAAGAGGCAAGATTGGAAAATTAAAGAAAATGAAGGTATAATTAGAATCTGGTGTTACAAGACTGCAAGGCTGAGGTTTATGTGCCTGCCTGTGAAAATTGAATTTAGGAATGGTAGTTGAGTCAGTGTGAGGCTTAGATGCTAGAGAGGAAGATTAGTTAGAATTGATGGTCCAAATAGTTGAGTCTATTCCAGGTAAGTAAAGAAGGACAGGTCTGTGTCTGGATTACATAACAGATATTGAAGGCCAAATCAGAAGATATTGGTAAGATGTCCGTGTAAGGTAATCTTGTTGCAGAGCACCAGCTCTGGGCACATGTGCTCCAGAGCACTGGCTCATAATTGGACACACCAGTCCAGCTGCTCCGTGGCACTTGGGATCTTCCCAGGCCAGGGATCAAACTGGTGCCCCTTGCACTGTAAGGCAGACTCTTTACCCACTGGACCACCAGGGAAGCCCCAGAACTTATATTCTTAATAGAGTTTTGTAGGAGTTTCTTATTAAAGTATCATGTTCCTCTCTCCCACTTCTCTCCCCACCCATGTTCCATTTTAAAGGGAACATCTTTAAAATGCCAACATGTGTGTATTTTGGGGGGCAGGGTACATTAGGCTACATACTACGTCAATTTAAAAAAAAAAAAAAAGTCCTGTCTGTAGAGCCTGGGAATCATTTAAAGTCTTTTCAGATCCTTCTAATATGTTAGAGTGTTAACTGGGACAGGATGTGAAGACTGAATGAGACTCAGGGGTATAGACAAAAAGAAAAGGGGAAACCAATGTGAGAATGTTGGAGGAAGACTATGACTAGGGTAGGGTCGAAAAAGGTAGGTGAAATAATAAGGAAAACCACCTATCATATTGGAAACCCTGAAATACCTATGCACTAGGTCGCAAAGACTATTTCAAGTACTGTTTGTATAGCTGAAAATAATTTCTAATAGCCATTCACATAATGAAATATCATAGGTGGAAATCATGTCCTTTGGACCAGAACCAGACCCTACAGCATATAGAGGATATAAAAGTATATGTACATGTACATATCATTATCAATGATACCCAAAAAGTAGCATTTCAGGATGAAGAGTGAATAAAAAGATTTTTTTTAAGAAGAGGCAAGATTGGAAAATTAAAGAAAATGAAGGTATAATTAGAATCTGGTGTTACAAGACTGCAAGGCTGAGGTTTATGTGCCTGCCTGTGAAAATTGAATTTAGGAATGGTAGTTGAGTCAGTGTGAGGCTTAGATGCTAGAGAGGAAGATTAGTTAGAATTGATGGTCCAAATAGTTGAGTCTATTCCAGGTAAGTAAAGAAGGACAGGTCTGTGTCTGGATTACATAACAGATATTGAAGGCCAAATCAGGGAAGATTCGATCCTCACTGGTAAGATGTCCGTGTAAGGTAACATGTAGGTCAGAATATTAGCACCCATTGAATGGTCTACGGGAAGGATGATAAAAAGGCAAAGGTTTATATTTGTTCTTCAAATTGTTCTTAGTATTTAAATGTTTTATGTAACACTAAAACCTACTAAATCAGCATATCCTAGAGTGGGTCTGGATTTCTGAAGACTTTCGGCAGAACAGCCATAACATATTCTGTGGTATCCTTCCTTGAGCACAAGTTGAGAGTCATTGAATTAAACATAAACAGAATGGGAAGACATATTTTGTGGTCAACACCAAAATAAGCTGACAGCAGAATTTATTACACAATTAATCTTCAAAGTGTTGCTGTCTGGTACGTAACCCGTTTGAGTGTTTAAAACCTATATTTTTAAATAATTTAACATACGTATTTTAATATTGAAATTGAACCCAAATATTAAGTCAGAATGGAATCTGTAAGCACTATCTGAAAATCTTTTAATCAGGCAGAACCTTCTCATTTTCAGGCAAAACTAAGCGTCAGAGACTTTAGACAGGTCCTGTTCTTGAATTCCCTCCCCTCGTCATGTTCCTTTCAGCACTAAACCAAAAGGAAATGCTAGACAAGCAGTTAAAATTCCAGTTACTTTTCCTCTCTCTTATACACTTAAGTCTAGCTCAGGTGTTCTCTGCAGGTAAGGAAAAGTGACCAGATTCATTTCTTAGGACTGTTGTAACCATTAACATGGACTGGGTGACTGAAAGGGTTTCCTTTGTGGCTCAGCAGAATCAGACCTGGTATGCTCCCTGGGTTGGGGCGGTCCCCTGAAGAAGGTGATAGGCTACCCACTCCAGTACACTTGGGCTTCCCTGGTGGCTCAAACAGGAAAAAGTCTGCCTGCAATGCAGGTAGACCTGGGTTCGATTCCTGGATTGGGAAGATTCTGTGGAGGAAGGCATGACAACTCACTCCAGTATTCTTGCCTGGAGAATCCCCAAGGACAGAGTGGCCTCGTGAGCTACAGTCCATGGTCGCAAAGAGTTGACTAAGTACAAACACAGGTGACTTAAAACAACAGAAATGTGTTCTTTCTGGCACTAAAGATACTCTGCACATCAGAATGCCTAATTTTACAACCTACTCCTACTGAGCTCATATTATGTTAATATTTTTCCTCTATCCAGTCCCAGTCAGTTATTTCCTCAAAGACTCAGATTCCTCTTACTGGAGAATGGTATTCAGAAGCCAAGAGCTTAACCCTAGGTGTGTTTACTGCTCCTGGACATCCCTGCTTTTAGACCATCTCAGCAGGTAGAGCTAGAATATATGTATGTATAGTAACCAATCTATGTACACATTTCCATATGTATTTCTGCACTACATATATTTTAAAGTAAACTTAGGTTAATACTGATAATATATCAAACTCCAACCTAGCACTTATGTTAACCTTTGGGTCAGCATAAAGAATTCTTTTCTTTAGTACTCATTGATATGTTTTATTTCTATTTTTAGAAATAATTTTCAGATGGTCTTTAAAATAATTTTAATTTTAATTTTTATTTTACTTTTTTGTTGAAATTATCTTTAAAATAATTTTTAAAGATGTCTAGAACTAAAACTATTTTATAGCTCTACTTCTACATAAAAATAACTTATTTCTTAATAGTTAAGAATTTTTATGTGTTAGTCACTCAGTTGTGTCCAAGTCTTTGTAATGCCATGTACTGTAGCCCTCCAGGCTCCTCTGTCCATAGAATTCTCCAGGCAAGAATACTGGAGTGGGTAGCCATTTCCTTCTCCAGGGAAAGTATTTTTAAAATATACAGTTATACTTCTTTCAGCACCACTATTCACACTTACAAATGTCCCCATCTGGATAATAAATTCTAAAGTGACCCTACAGCAAATTGATCTGAGCCTAGTAGACCCTTTGAATGCTGGGATTTAGAGCGAAGCCTCTGCAACTGGAAGGTCCCTAAGAGTCCCTTGAGGATCTTCTTACACTGCAGACTCTGATTGAGTAGGACCTGGGAGGAGAGGGACCTGAGAGTCTTGCATTTCTAAGAAGCTCCCAGGTGAGATAAATGCTGCAGGCATGCAGACCGCTTTGAGGGACAAGGCTAAAGATGACACTGTTGTCCTGCCACTAGAGTTCTGTGCACTTGCTAGTGTCACCAGTTCCATGCAGTGTTGCTCCCTTCCTTTGCTCCAGCCCCCATTCCTACCGAACTCCATAACTCTAAGTCTGTAGCTCTTTTCTTCATTTCTATTTCTATTCATTTCTATTTCTGGTTGAAAGTATACGACCAGACCACTCAAAATGACTGCTCTCTGGCTTGCTATCCATCCCCTGCTTGACCAGTGCCTGCTCCACCTACACCCTACTCAGCAGACTCACCTGCTCCCTTAATCAGAGCCTAATTAGTAAATGCCTACATTCTTGCCCCAGGCCCCAGCTGGTGATGATTGTTCTAATCTTTAAATTAGATGGTTCTCAGATGGTGAGGGGTGAGCGCCTCTGCTGGTTTCCCTGGTAACCAATGAGCCAACCTGAAACCAATTCCCTTTATAACTTGATCACCTCCTTCTGCTGGTAGCAAAGACTGTTGCTGTGCCTCTTTTGCCCTCCCTCACATACGGTGAGCGTGCTGCTCCAGGACCTTACTTCAGATGTGTAAAGCACCTCTGTCCACTTAAACCGTTGATGTCTCCATCGCTAACTCTGGTCTCTTTCTTCCGTCTTGAGTTTGGACAAATACAGACCTTGAAGGCCTGCAGGGAGCAGCCCACCAGGAGGATTGTCCATCATACAAACAAGGCAAGTTTATATCAATTGGTAAATTACATTGGCCTAATTTGATAGGGGGGACTAGGCGGGTGTCCCTTTTGCCCTCTTTTCTTTCTTTATACGTAGTTTAGAGGAAAGAACTTGTTATTTACCAGACTACACATTTCACTTACCCAGAACAGCAAGCTCACTGTGAACTTTCCAATTTCAATTTAGTATTAATTTTGATGAGGTTTTTAATCCAAAGAAAACACTTGTGGAGTCTGTTACAAGACTGCGGGACTCACACTGTGATCAGAGGCAGTGCTTCAGGGAATCATGGAGTTATTTGTGATTCGTGACCATTCCTGGTGGGGGGTAGGGTGGGAGTGGAGAGAGAATGAGAAGAGTGGGAGCAGAGTAAATACGTAAAGAGAACTGCCATCTCAGGACCATCTGTGCTAGCTGCGCGCCACTAATCTCAAACAGAAGCAGAAAGCAAATGCTATTAGTTGGTTTCAATATTGTGACCTTCAAAATTACTCGGGTTTCATTCATTCACTTATTCATTTATTCATTCACTCATTCATAGTTACATTCCAGTTTTGAATTCGTACTCTGACACTAGCTCTATGATGAGCCCTAGGGACCAGATGTGAAGAGACCCTGTGTTCAGTTAGCTTTGGGTAGAGACGTGTACAAGAGCTTGGTTTCCTGTGATAGCTACAACTTCCCTAAAACTCATTTACCTTTTCCTGAGCACCTCATCTTAGTGATGTCCACATCACACCCCTTCCTTATTGTTCAGTTGCTAAGTTGTGTCTGATTTTTGTGACCCCATGGTCTGTAGCGCACCAGGCTCTCTGTCCCCCACTACCTCCCAGAGTTTGCTCAGATTCATATCCACTGAGTTGATGATGCTGTCTAACCATCTCATCCTCTGTCCCCTTCGCCTTTTGCCTTCAATCTTTCCCAGCATTAGGGTCTTTTCCGATGAGTCACCTCTTCACATCAGGTCGTCAAAATATTGGAGCTTATCGCTAACTCTGGTCTCTTTCTTCCGTCTTGAGTTTGGACAAATACAGACCTTGAAGGCCTGCAGGGAGCAGCCCACCAGGAGGATTGTCCATCATACAAACAAGGCAAGTTTATATCAATTGGTAAATTACATTGGCCTAATTTGATAGGGGGGACTAGGCGGTGTCCCTTTTGCCCTCTTTTCTTTCTTTATCGTAGTTTAGAGGAAAGAACTTGTTATTTACCAGACTACACATTTCACTTACCCAGAACAGCAAGCTCACTGTGAACTTTCCAATTTCAATTTAGTATTAATTTTGATGAGGTTTTTAATCCAAAGAAAACACTTGTGGAGTCTGTTACAAGACTGCGGGACTCACACTGTGATCAGAGGCAGTGCTTCAGGGAATCATGGAGTTATTTGTGATTCGTGACCATTCCTGGTGGGGGGTAGGGTGGGAGTGGAGAGAGAATGAGAAGAGTGGGAGCAGAGTAAATACGTAAAGAGAACTGCCATCTCAGGACCATCTGTGCTAGCTGCGCGCCACTAATCTCAAACAGAAGCAGAAAGCAAATGCTATTAGTTGGTTTCAATATTGTGACCTTCAAAATTACTCGGGTTTCATTCATTCACTTATTCATTTATTCATTCACTCATTCATAGTTACATTCCAGTTTTGAATTCGTACTCTGACACTAGCTCTATGATGAGCCCTAGGGACCAGATGTGAAGAGACCCTGTGTTCAGTTAGCTTTGGGTAGAGACGTGTACAAGAGCTTGGTTTCCTGTGATAGCTACAACTTCCCTAAAACTCATTTACCTTTTCCTGAGCACCTCATCTTAGTGATGTCCACATCACACCCCTTCCTTATTGTTCAGTTGCTAAGTTGTGTCTGATTTTTGTGACCCCATGGTCTGTAGCGCACCAGGCTCTCTGTCCCCCACTACCTCCCAGAGTTTGCTCAGATTCATATCCACTGAGTTGATGATGCTGTCTAACCATCTCATCCTCTGTCCCCTTCGCCTTTTGCCTTCAATCTTTCCCAGCATTAGGGTCTTTTCCGATGAGTCACCTCTTCACATCAGGTGGTCAAAATATTGGAGCTTCAGCAACAGTCTTTCCAATGAATATTCAGAGTTGATTTGCTTTTAGGATTGACTGGTTTGATTTCCTTAAAGTCGAAGGGACTCTCAAATAGAGTGTTCTCTAGCACCATAATTCAAAAATATAAATTCTTGGGCATTGGACCATTCTTTATGGTCCAAGTGACTGGATACCCCTGGTGACCATGACTACAAACTAGGAATAATCCTGCTCTTCTTCCACTCTCTTGTTCTACTGCCCCCACCTCTGATGCAGAAACTCAGCATCTGTCACTGGTGCCAAATCAAATCTCAGCATTTGGGGCAAAGTAGAAAAGAATAGCTCTGTTGCTTTGCCAGGAAAAGGGGACGGAGTAGGTTGATGGCCTCAAAAACTGTGTCCCAACCCAGAGGGGAGGAGTTTTATAGCACAGGTTCAAGGACAAGGTTGCTGATAAGGATTAGGATGTGTGCAGGACCAGCCTTCCTTTAATCTGGCATCTGATATTTTTCCTGCTGAGCTTCTGTGGTTCTCAGGGTTATCAAACTGTGACTCTTCTTTGGAAGGAAGAATGCTTCAGCGAGTAGGTAGCATCTTCTGTTTGCTGGGGGTTTTATTTCTGTGTGTGTGCGCTTAGTTACTTCCGTCAGGTCTGACTGTTTGTTACCCTTTGGACTGTAGCCCACCACGTTCCTCTGTCCATGGGATTTTCCAGGCAAGAATACTTTGGTGGGTTTCCACGCCCTCCTCCATGGCATCCACTCAACCAAGGGATGGAAACTGAGTCTCCTATGTCTCCCACATTAGCAGGTTGGTTCTTTACCGCCAGCACCACCTGGGATGCAGAGCCCAAAGCTACTGTTATGTATGTCCCTTGAGGCAGAACTCCAATCCTGTTCTGAGGCTGAACTATTGTTTCTTGGCTGCTCCTCCTTTTTCTCCCACCCTTTCTTTTCCCTGATTAGCAGTTGTTTGAACCTGTCCTTAGGGACTCTGGGAAGGTCATGGAGGCTTACTTATACCCCACACATAAGAAACTGGGGGGCACAGGCTTCCATGTGCAGGAGTGCCACATAGCTCTGCTCAGTTTCAGCAGCACCCGCCTTCCCACCTCCCTCGTTTTAAGCGATCATCTAATTCTATCAGGTCTTCCTTCTAGATATATTTTAAATGGATTTTCTTGTCTCTATTCATAGGGCCAGTAATTTATAGTACAGTTATCTCTTACCAACATTATAACAGCCTCCAAACTGATCTTCCTAACTTGAGTTTTCACCTTTTTTCAGTGGAAAAACTTCTCGACTACAATGATCTTTCCAAAGGTAAAATCTGATTACTCACTTTCCTTTTTTACATCCTTCCATGGCTCCCCATTGCCCTCAGGAGCTAGCCTAAATTCTCTTACATTATTGATAAGACCTTTATTCGTTGGGCTCCTGCTTACATCTCCACCTTGTTGATCTAATACTTGATTTGTTTCATAGATTTGTGTTAATCACTTACACATTCTAACAATAGTATTTAGGATTATTTTAGGACTGATCTATTCTGAAGTAGAAAATTTTCCAGACCTTAATTTTAAAAGAGGATCATTACTAGAGAAAAAAAAGTTATTCTATTAGTTATAGTAACGCTAGGTACTATGATAGACAATGTACAGAATTTCAGCAGTTTAAGACAATGACAGTTTATTTCTAGATCCTATAGGCAGAAGGGACTTCCCCGGTGGCTCTACCTGCAATGTCAGGAAGATCCCCTGAGGAAAGTATTGGCCAGCCACTCCAGTACTCTTGCCTGGAGAATCCCATTGACAGAGGAGTCTGTCCATGGGAAAATGGGCAGCCCAGCACCAAAGGGATGGAAACTGAGTCTCCTATGTCTCCCACATTAGCAGGTTGGTTCTTTACCGCCAGCACCACCTGGGATGCAGAGCCCAAAGCTACTGTTATGTATGTCCCTTGAGGCAGAACTCCAATCCTGTTCTGAGGCTGAACTATTGTTTCTTGGCTGCTCCTCCTTTTTCTCCCACCCTTTCTTTTCCCTGATTAGCAGTTGTTTGAACCTGTCCTTAGGGACTCTGGGAAGGTCATGGAGGCTTACTTATACCCCACACATAAGAAACTGGGGGGCACAGGCTTCCATGTGCAGGAGTGCCACATAGCTCTGCTCAGTTTCAGCAGCACCCGCCTTCCCACCTCCCTCGTTTTAAGCGATCATCTAATTCTATCAGGTCTTCCTTCTAGATATATTTTAAATGGATTTTCTTGTCTCTATTCATAGGGCCAGTAATTTATAGTACAGTTATCTCTTACCAACATTATAACAGCCTCCAAACTGATCTTCCTAACTTGAGTTTTCACCTTTTTTCAGTGGAAAAACTTCTCGACTACAATGATCTTTCCAAAGGTAAAATCTGATTACTCACTTTCCTTTTTTACATCCTTCCATGGCTCCCCATTGCCCTCAGGAGCTAGCCTAAATTCTCTTACATTATTGATAAGACCTTTATTCGTTGGGCTCCTGCTTACATCTCCACCTTGTTGATCTAATACTTGATTTGTTTCATAGATTTGTGTTAATCACTTACACATTCTAACAATAGTATTTAGGATTATTTTAGGACTGATCTATTCTGAAGTAGAAAATTTTCCAGACCTTAATTTTAAAAGAGGATCATTACTAGAGAAAAAAAAAAAAGTTATTCTATTAGTTATAGTAACGCTAGGTACTATGATAGACAATGTACAGAATTTCAGCAGTTTAAGACAATGACAGTTTATTTCTAGATCCTATAGGCAGAAGGGACTTCCCCGGTGGCTCTACCTGCAATGTCAGGAAGATCCCCTGAGGAAAGTATTGGCCAGCCACTCCAGTACTCTTGCCTGGAGAATCCCATTGACAGAGGAGTCTGCTGGGTTCACAAAGAGTCAGACAGGACTGAGTAACTAACACTTTCACTTGTTTCACTTTTCATAGAAGGGACCACACAATCATTCAGGTATTCAGGCTATTGCAAATGTTTTTCATTATTAACCCAGGGTTTCTAAGTTTTGTGAGCATTGACACCCTACTGACCTCCAGGGGGAGAAAGGAAGACCTGAAGAAAAATGTTAACACACCAGTCCTGAAAGCAGTATGTATCCCTTCTAGCCACACTCTATTGACTAGAGATTTTCACAGTAAAGTGAAAGGTGGCTAGGAAATTCAGAATCGTTCTGTGCCTAGAACCGAAAGAAATGAGTCTGAAGAACTACTAGTCAGTAGTATGGTCACCAAAACGTACAAATGATTGGAAACAGTGACCCGTCTGAAGTGAGTTTACCATCATTATCTATTGTCATCTGTCCGTGATAGACAGGACCATTTCTTAATTCATTAAAGAATTAATAAACAGAAACCTCAGACAGACTCAGAAGACCAGAGTAGGGGGCTCTGGCTCCCTGCTATGGTACCAGAGTCTCACAGGAGGAAAGACTCCTCTTCCCCTGCAAGAACTCAGCCAATGAAAAGCCATGGACTCTTTTTTTTTTTTTTTTTTTTTGCTGTAGCTCTCTCAACGTCTTTTTTCCTCTATAAAACTGTTTTCTTTCCCTTGCTTTGCTAGGATTTGCACGTGCCTCTCTGTGATTGCAGACCCCAAATTTCCATTCTCTGAAGATCAACCCATCTTTACTGGAGAAATATCTGGTGGCCTGTTTGTTTTAGGTCAACCACCTATAGCCTGCCTGCAGAAAACCATCACATTCTGAAGTAAATTCCATTAATTTTAAAGAGGATCATTACTAGAGAAAAAAAGTTATTCTATTAGTTATAGTAACGCTAGGTACTATGATAGACAATGTACAGAATTTCAGCAGTTTAAGACAATGACAGTTTATTTCTAGATCCTATAGGCAGAAGGGACTTCCCCGGTGGCTCTACCTGCAATGTCAGGAAGATCCCCTGAGGAAAGTATTGGCCAGCCACTCCAGTACTCTTGCCTGGAGAATCCCATTGACAGAGGAGTCTGCTGGGTTCACAAAGAGTCAGACAGGACTGAGTAACTAACACTTTCACTTGTTTCACTTTTCATAGAAGGGACCACACAATCATTCAGGTATTCAGGCTATTGCAAATGTTTTTCATTATTAACCCAGGGTTTCTAAGTTTTGTGAGCATTGACACCCTACTGACCTCCAGGGGGAGAAAGGAAGACCTGAAGAAAAATGTTAACACACCAGTCCTGAAAGCAGTATGTATCCCTTCTAGCCACACTCTATTGACTAGAGATTTTCACAGTAAAGTGAAAGGTGGCTAGGAAATTCAGAATCGTTCTGTGCCTAGAACCGAAAGAAATGAGTCTGAAGAACTACTAGTCAGTAGTATGGTCACCAAAACGTACAAATGATTGGAAACAGTGACCCGTCTGAAGTGAGTTTACCATCATTATCTATTGTCATCTGTCCGTGATAGACAGGACCATTTCTTAATTCATTAAAGAATTAATAAACAGAAACCTCAGACAGACTCAGAAGACCAGAGTAGGGGGCTCTGGCTCCCTGCTATGGTACCAGAGTCTCACAGGAGGAAAGACTCCTCTTCCCCTGCAAGAACTCAGCCAATGAAAAGCCATGGACTCTTTTTTTTTTTTTTTTTTTTTTGCTGTAGCTCTCTCAACGTCTTTTTTCCTCTATAAAACTGTTTTCTTTCCCTTGCTTTGCTAGGATTTGCACGTGCCTCTCTGTGATTGCAGACCCCAAATTTCCATTCTCTGAAGATCAACCCATCTTTACTGGAGAAATATCTGGTGGCCTGTTTGTTTTAGGTCAACCACCTATAGCCTGCCTGCAGATAACACCATCACCATGTGCCTCACACTCTAGTATGGCTTTCTTCAATTATCACAATTTTTAAAACAGATAATCACGTTAAAAATGCTTTTAGGGTTAAGACTCAAAGAATCGTCTAGTCCATTTATTTTCTCTCAACCGTAAACCTTCTGTGGAGATAGCCCGGACCCCCATCTGCCTCCATGCCTACCATCCCCCTCCCTGCCTGCGTCCTTTCCAATCTGTCATTTGCTAAATCCTAGTTGTCTTTTAGGTCTTACTTTAAAATTTCCTTTTATGGGTGCTCTTGTGATCTCCTCCAGCCTAGGTGAAAGAGTTCCTTCCATGAATTTTGGGAGCACTTTGTCATCTGTAGCTGTGCATACTATGAAAATGTGCGAATCCATGCCTAGTTAATTCTTTTTTCTCTTGAACTTAACCCAATTCCTGACATATACCGAGGACTACACTTCACTGACTGAACTGCTTTTCAACAAAACTGGAATGTATGTAGGGCATGAAGCAAGAAAACTGGAAAAACATCACTGTCCTGGGTATGATCTAAGGCAGTGATTCTCAGTGTGGCCCTTGGACACATCACCATCACATGGGAATTTATTAGAAATGCACACTCTCAGTCGTGTCCAATTTCTTGCCCCATGGAATATAGCCCGCTAAGCTTCTCTGTCCATGGAGGCTTCCAGGCATGAGTACGGGAGTGTTGCCATTCCTTTCTCCAGGGGATCTTCCTGACCCAGGGATTGAACCTGAGTCTCCCACATTGCAGGCAGGATCTTTACTATTTGAGCCAGCAGGGAAGATCTATGGCTGACTTATGCTGATTTGGGGCAGAAAACAGCAAAATTCTGTAAAGCAATGGTCCTTCCATTTTAAAAAATTAATTAAAAAAAAAAAAAGGAACTACACACTCTCAGTCCCTACCTCAAACATCCAGAATTAGAGTCTAGGGGTTAGACTGGCAATCTATGGTTTAACAACCCCTCCAGGTGGTTCTGATCCCATGCTAAAGTTTGAGAACCACTGGCCTAAGTTACCAAAAGGAACACAGATAAATCAAACTCATTTCAAGAAAGAAGAAAATGGCAATATTGATAATCTAATACAGCTCTCATTCCTTGAGTGTTTCTTATGCCTTTCATAAAGTTGTGACCCCACAAGGGCCCTGTAACTCACATAATCCAATTAGATGTGGCTTAAATGGAGAGCCTAGTACAGACAGATAAAAAGAATGTGATAAGAATTCGGAAGAAAATGAGCAGTAAACAGATTGATGTAATCCACTCTAGTAGTATAACTACCTGAGCAGAGATTACAGACTCAAGTAATTTGAAAATTAGGTAATAGGTAACTAGAATCCAATGCACAAAGGTTTTGTGATACTTCCTTTCAAAGCTTTAACACGGCGTTTATACAGTCTGAGGTTATCGATCAGAATTATATCCTGATCCATATATCTAATTATTAAGAGATTTTTAACAAGTTGAAGACTTAGTTCTCTAAAAAGTGATCCCTGATATTGTTTTGGAATGACACAATGGTTTAGCACTAATGTCAAATATGTCACTATAGTTTAAAATATATATCTGACTCATTGGTTTAAATTCCTGATTTGAGGTTGAATTTTTACTATACTTATAAACAGTGTCAAAACATGCTAGGAATTTAGTAGTTACTAAATTTTTAAGCTTATTTTATTAGACTTACCAGAATTGCATAAATATTTGGGACTCAATATGTAATTGAAAAGTTTTATATGTTATTAAATATGCTGTTTGTTAATGAAATTTTAAAGTTTCTGAATATTTACATTGATACCAAGATTTAAAAGTGCATTCCTTTCTCCAGGATCTTCCTGACCCAGGGATTGAACCTGAGTCTCCCACATTGCAGGCAGGATCTTTACTATTTGAGCCAGCAGGGAAGATCTATGGCTGACTTATGCTGATTTGGGGCAGAAAACAGCAAAATTCTGTAAAGCAATGGTCCTTCCATTTTAAAAAATTAATTAAAAAAAAAAAAAGGAACTACACACTCTCAGTCCCTACCTCAAACATCCAGAATTAGAGTCTAGGGGTTAGACTGGCAATCTATGGTTTAACAACCCCTCCAGGTGGTTCTGATCCCATGCTAAAGTTTGAGAACCACTGGCCTAAGTTACCAAAAGGAACACAGATAAATCAAACTCATTTCAAGAAAGAAGAAAATGGCAATATTGATAATCTAATACAGCTCTCATTCCTTGAGTGTTTCTTATGCCTTTCATAAAGTTGTGACCCCACAAGGGCCCTGTAACTCACATAATCCAATTAGATGTGGCTTAAATGGAGAGCCTAGTACAGACAGATAAAAAGAATGTGATAAGAATTCGGAAGAAAATGAGCAGTAAACAGATTGATGTAATCCACTCTAGTAGTATAACTACCTGAGCAGAGATTACAGACTCAAGTAATTTGAAAATTAGGTAATAGGTAACTAGAATCCAATGCACAAAGGTTTTGTGATACTTCCTTTCAAAGCTTTAACACGGCGTTTATACAGTCTGAGGTTATCGATCAGAATTATATCCTGATCCATATATCTAATTATTAAGAGATTTTTAACAAGTTGAAGACTTAGTTCTCTAAAAAGTGATCCCTGATATTGTTTTGGAATGACACAATGGTTTAGCACTAATGTCAAATATGTCACTATAGTTTAAAATATATATCTGACTCATTGGTTTAAATTCCTGATTTGAGGTTGAATTTTTACTATACTTATAAACAGTGTCAAAACATGCTAGGGAATTTAGTAGTTACTAAATTTTTTAAGCTTATTTTATTAGACTTACCAGAATTGCATAAATATTTGGGACTCAATATGTAATTGAAAAGTTTTATATGTTATTAAATATGCTGTTTGTTAATGAAATTTTAAAGTTTCTGAATATTTACATTGATACCAAGATTTAAAAGTGCTGATTAAATGTTTGATTTATAGATTATGAGACTCCTACATTAAACTTAAAAGTTTAAGGAAAACTGGGGCTTCCCTGGTGGTCCAGTGGGTAAGGACACCACCTTGCAGTGCAAGGGGCACCAGTTCCATCCCTGGCCTGGGAAGATCCCACGTGCCGCAGAGCAGCTGGACCTATGTGTCCAATTACTGAGCCAAAGCTCTGGAGCGCATGTGCCCAGAGCCAGTGCTCTGAGATGACAGAGGCCACTGCAATGGGAGGCCCACACGGGCCAAAGAACAAAGATGGATGAAAAATAGAAAAATGAAAGACCAATAGAAGTGGCCCACCCGCCCCCTCCCTCCCTCCCCAATCTGACCACCCCCCCAAGAAAAAATTAATTAAAAAAAAAAAAGTTTAAGGAAAACTAAAATTTTAAATGTGTAACATTAAACCAAATGCAACTTTGTAACAATCTTTTCTGTTTATAAAACTTGCCCTGGAGGATCTTCAAAATTACCAACGGGACACTGAATCTCAAGGGCTTTACCTGAATTGACTCATTTAATCCTCCCATAAACCTGAGATGGGCGTTTTCCTCCTCAATAGCTATGAACAATGGATTAAATAGCATGCCCAAACACAGAGCTAGTGGGTGGTAGAACTACATTCACACCTGTAGGTCAGGTTCCACAGCCCACCTTCAGGAGACCATTCCATTCCCTCCCACTTGCAGGCCTGTTTGGAGCCAGAGGGACAGAAAATGGGGCTGAAGGGAGGGTTTATTTGGAAGAAATCCTAGTTAGAATGCTCAGAATGACACCAGACATAGATTCTGGCTGAAAGTGAAAGTGTTAGTCACTTAGTCGTGTCTGACTCTCTTTGGCCCCATGGACTGTAGCCTGGCAGGCTCCTCTTTCCATGGAATTCTCCAGGCAAGAACACTGGAGTGGGTAGCCATTCCCTTCTCCAGGGGATCTTTACTGACTCTAGAGCAGAATTTTGCTTTCTTTTCTTGCCATTCACTGGCAGCTGCTCAACTCACAGGCCTCTGGGGTGAGACGGTGGGAAGATTCCCACCGGGGGTTTCTGATGGAGAGCCTGAGGGTTGAAATCTTTGCTGGACTTTTTTTGGCTCTAAGCGTTTGCTTCATCTGAGCCCCCACTTTCTGGTCGTCCCCAGTCAATCTGCCCTCTTGCCACTGGCCAGGTATTTGGGACCTTTTCTTTTTTGTTGTTTTTTGGTGATACATTTTCTCAACACATTTTTAAGCAAACGTTCGATTTCAGAATCTGAACTGGAGATATAGATTCCAAAGACTAAAATAAAAAATAAATAGTAATTTAAGAGGCCTTTCTCCTTTAAGTGTGAGTAGCCTTTGATGACAAAGTGGGTAAGAGTGTTTCAAGGAGAGAAAATACATTATTATTTTTTTTAATTTATTTTTTATTCTTTATTTTTAAAGGTTTTACAGAGTTTTGTTGTTCACAGACATGTATGTTCCCAGATCAGTCATATGCATATCCATGGTAAAACCCCATCCCACAAATGCAACTTTGTAACAATCTTTTCTGTTTATAAAACTTGCCCTGGAGGATCTTCAAAATTACCAACGGGACACTGAATCTCAAGGGCTTTACCTGAATTGACTCATTTAATCCTCCCATAAACCTGAGATGGGCGTTTTCCTCCTCAATAGCTATGAACAATGGATTAAATAGCATGCCCAAACACAGAGCTAGTGGGTGGTAGAACTACATTCACACCTGTAGGTCAGGTTCCACAGCCCACCTTCAGGAGACCATTCCATTCCCTCCCACTTGCAGGCCTGTTTGGAGCCAGAGGGACAGAAAATGGGGCTGAAGGGAGGGTTTATTTGGAAGAAATCCTAGTTAGAATGCTCAGAATGACACCAGACATAGATTCTGGCTGAAAGTGAAAGTGTTAGTCACTTAGTCGTGTCTGACTCTCTTTGGCCCCATGGACTGTAGCCTGGCAGGCTCCTCTTTCCATGGAATTCTCCAGGCAAGAACACTGGAGTGGGTAGCCATTCCCTTCTCCAGGGGATCTTTACTGACTCTAGAGCAGAATTTTGCTTTCTTTTCTTGCCATTCACTGGCAGCTGCTCAACTCACAGGCCTCTGGGGTGAGACGGTGGGAAGATTCCACCGGGGTTTCTGATGGAGAGCCTGAGGGTTGAAATCTTTGCTGGACTTTTTTTGGCTCTAAGCGTTTGCTTCATCTGAGCCCCCACTTTCTGGTCGTCCCCAGTCAATCTGCCCTCTTGCCACTGGCCAGGTATTTGGGACCTTTTCTTTTTTGTTGTTTTTTGGTGATACATTTTCTCAACACATTTTTAAGCAAACGTTCGATTTCAGAATCTGAACTGGAGATATAGATTCCAAAGACTAAAATAAAAAATAAATAGTAATTTAAGAGGCCTTTCTCCTTTAAGTGTGAGTAGCCTTTTGATGACAAAGTGGGTAAGAGTGTTTCAAGGAGAGAAAATACATTATTATTTTTTTTAATTTATTTTTTATTCTTTATTTTTAAAGGTTTTACAGAGTTTTGTTGTTCACAGACATGTATGTTCCCAGATCAGTCATATGCATATCCATGGTCCCCACCCACCCAGATACCCCCATCCCACCCCTCCAGACCTTTGCCCCAAGCCATTGTAAGCACTCCTATTCCCTTAGCACTGTGACACTAGCTATCTTTTACACTATAGGTTTCCTTGTTACTTCCTCCATGCTTCCCCCTCCCTATTTATTCGCCATGATGTCCCTATGTCTATGCTCTGTCTTTTTTTTTCATGAGTTCCCTGTGTGTGATATCAAGACCGTCCTACTAGATTCCATATATGTGTGTTAGTATACTGTATTTGTCTTTCTCTTTTTGACTTACTTCACTTTTTATGATAGGTTCTAGAGCCAGCCACTTCATTAGGACTGAGTCTTCTGCATTTCTTTTAACAGCTGAGTAGTATTCCATTGTATCTATGTACCAGAGCTTCTGGATCCATTCATTTGTCGATGGACATCTAGGTTGCTTCCATGTTTTGGCTATTGTATAGAGAGCTGCAATGAACATTGGGGTACAGGTGCTTCTTTCAGTTTTGATTTCATCAGGATATAAGCCTAATAGTGAGATTGCTGGGTCATAGGGTGCTTCTATTTTTAGTTTTTTAAGAAATCTCCAGACTGTCTTCCATAGAGGCCGTATCAATTTACATTCCCACCAGCAATGCAAGAGGGTTCCCTTTTCTCCACACCCTCTCCAGCATTTATTGTCTGCAGATTTTTTGAAGATGGCCATTCTGACGGGTGTGAGGTGATATCTCATTGTAGTTTTAATTTGCATTTCTCTAATAATAAGCGAGGTTGAGCATCATTTCATGTGCTTTTGGGCCATCTGTATGTCCTCTTTGGAGAGGCAAAATACATTATTAATATGTGGGGACCTTCCACAGAAAGGGAAGGCAGCGGGATCGCCCCCGCTGAACCGGGAGATCTCAGAGAAAGGCAGATCTTGACTGCCCGCCCCCAGCCCCCTGGCTCGTGCAGGGGACAATCAGACACGACAGGGGTTCCGTCAGAGCGATTCCACTTTATTAGAGTAAACTAACAGTTTTTATAGGCAAACAAAGGGGGGTTTGCAAGGGACTTCTTATAGGTACACCAATCAAGCTAAAGGTCCAGCAACGCATTTACATTGCAATAGGAACTCACGGTGAGCCTGCATTGCCCAAAGCGAGGAAACCAGGGGGGTCAATCAGAAGTTTTGACAATGGACCTTAGATCATGCCCTGTCTCTTCCTGTAGGCGTCCTTTCAGCACCAAACTGCAAATATGTGCTTAAGTTTCCTTATGCTTGCAAAGGCCCTCTTTCCTTCAGGGCCCCACATTAATAGGCCTGGAAATAGGGAGAGTTCAGCCCATTCAAAGGACTTGAAATAAGTCAGAAAGGCTGTGTTTCAGAGCCAAAAAAGGGAACCACCCCCAAATGAGACTTCAGGGTTTAATTTCACTGCGTAAAGCTTCCAGATTATCACAGTGCTTTGATACCCAAGCACTGTTCATAGAATCAGACAAGTCAAGCATGTTGACCAAAGAGCACTAACGTGATCCATCAGGAGCTCTAATACCTGACACAGAAGAAAACTGTTCTAAGACACTTAGACATATAAGTAAAAACTTGTTCATGGAAATGAGAGGTGACTATGCAGAGTTTAGCTCTGTTCAGTTCATCAGGTGTTTATTGATCTGATTGACTTTATTTGTATGTCATTCATGGTGTTAGATTCTGGGACACAAGAATGAATAAGGAGTCAAAGACCTCTAGACTCACATGCACACACATATATGTATATATGTTCTGTTCATGACAAATATATGTTTATTTAATACACAGCATGCATGGAAATTGCATATGGCATGTATTATATATGTATATATATGTGTGGACTTCCCTGGTGGCTCAGCATTAAGAATTCATCTGCCAGTGCAGGAAACATGGGTTTGATCCCTGGGTCAGGAAGATCCTCTAAGAAGGAAATGTGCAACCCACTCCAGTACTCTTGCCTGGAGAATCCCATGGACAGAGGAGTCTGGTGGGCTATAGTCCTTGGGGTCAAAAAGAGTCACATGACTTTGTGACCAAACAACAATATCTCTGTGTGTATATATATAGAAAGAAAAATATTAAAGGATCCTGCCCATTAAGGACTGCTGGTTTAGTCTTGTGTCTACTTGAATTTAGTAATACTTTACATAGAGTGTGTCCATGTATTGTTGCTGTTGAACTGCTAGATCATGTCCAGCTCTTTGATTCCCATAGACTGTGACTCACAAGACTCCTCTGTTCATGGGGATTTCCAGGCAAGTATACTGGAGTGGGTTGCCATTTCTTTCTCCAGGGTATCTTCCAGACCTAGGAACTGAACTCGTGTCCCCTGCATTTCCTGCACTGGCAGGCAGATTCTTTGCCACTGTGCCGCCTGGGAAGTCCAGTGTATATGTATAGTTTATATATATGCACTGTAGTAGCTTAGGTGATGGTCCAATAATTAATTGAGAGAAAGAATGAGAAACCAGCAATTCACCCCCTAGGAAGGGAAATAGTCTCTGTACTCAACAAAACATCTTCTGGGGCCTCAGGAGGGCTGACCCGGGAACTCGTTTTGGTTACAGAATAAAGCTTTTGTCCTTAAGTAAATGAGAAAAGTCTAGAGGATGAATCCAAGAACACTCTAGTTCTAAAATGAGGCATCAAGCCCACTTGGCCTGCATCTTTAACAAGACACCCACCAGGTATAGCCAGGTGAGACAAGTGCTGGAGTTGAGAAAGCTGCTGACACCTTCTTTGCAAGATAGGTCTTTTTTCACCCATAGTTTACATGAAGATCTTGAAAGAAATGAGAGGCGTATTTGGAAACATTACTCCCTCCTCAGTTCTTCCCTGAAAACGATTGCCTGGGAGTAATGACAGCATTGCCACCACTGAAAAGCTGATTTTAAATGGAAAGGCTCACTTTATCTCAGGCCTCACGACTCATGAGGCAAACGCTGACGTCTCCTTCTCTTCATGTTTTCCAAAGGGCCTTACTGATCAAAGTTGTTGCCGTCCCAGAGGTGTGTTCCTTCCAGCATGGGGATGAGGCATATCTCTGGGACACCCAGAGGACATTCATAGTCACTTCCCAAGTGGCTCTTGTTCTCTGGATTAAAAACGGAAATTATCTCTCAGCTGTCAATGTAACATCATCCGGCAGCATGAAATTCTGTCAAACAGAAATTCAAGATGAATAAAATGAAGATACACACTCAGGATTACTCCTATTGTGAAGCAGCAGTGCTCTGCCCTGACGATTCGGCACCCTAATAGTAGATTTAGGGAAATAGAGACGTACCGGTTTTCTAAATGCCCCCGTACACTTTTGCCACGGGAAGTAGCGGTGATTGAATAGACTGACAAATGCTGTGAGGCAAGTATACTGGAGTGGGTTGCCATTTCTTTCTCCAGGGTATCTTCCAGACCTAGGAACTGAACTCGTGTCCCCTGCATTTCCTGCACTGGCAGGCAGATTCTTTGCCACTGTGCCGCCTGGGAAGTCCAGTGTATATGTATAGTTTATATATATGCACTGTAGTAGCTTAGGTGATGGTCCAATAATTAATTGAGAGAAAGAATGAGAAACCAGCAATTCACCCCCTAGGAAGGGAAATAGTCTCTGTACTCAACAAAACATCTTCTGGGGCCTCAGGAGGGCTGACCCGGGAACTCGTTTTGGTTACAGAATAAAGCTTTTGTCCTTAAGTAAATGAGAAAAGTCTAGAGGATGAATCCAAGAACACTCTAGTTCTAAAATGAGGCATCAAGCCCACTTGGCCTGCATCTTTAACAAGACACCCACCAGGTATAGCCAGGTGAGACAAGTGCTGGAGTTGAGAAAGCTGCTGACACCTTCTTTGCAAGATAGGTCTTTTTTCACCCATAGTTTACATGAAGATCTTGAAAGAAATGAGAGGCGTATTTGGAAACATTACTCCCTCCTCAGTTCTTCCCTGAAAACGATTGCCTGGGAGTAATGACAGCATTGCCACCACTGAAAAGCTGATTTTAAATGGAAAGGCTCACTTTATCTCAGGCCTCACGACTCATGAGGCAAACACTGACGTCTCCTTCTCTTCATGTTTTCCAAAGGGCCTTACTGATCAAAGTTGTTGCCGTCCCAGAGGTGTGTTCCTTCCAGCATGGGGATGAGGCATATCTCTGGGACACCCAGAGGACATTCATAGTCACTTCCCAAGTGGCTCTTGTTCTCTGGATTAAAAACGGAAATTATCTCTCAGCTGTCAATGTAACATCATCCGGCAGCATGAAATTCTGTCAAACAGAAATTCAAGATGAATAAAATGAAGATACACACTCAGGATTACTCCTATTGTGAAGCAGCAGTGCTCTGCCCTGACGATTCGGCACCCTAATAGTAGATTTAGGGAAATAGAGACGTACCGGTTTTCTAAATGCCCCCGTACACTTTTGCCACGGGAAGTAGCGGTGATTGAATAGACTGACAAATGCTGTGAGCAGATGCAATGAGCCAACTCCACAGCACTCCAGGGCAGGATTACAGATGATTTGTGTGCATGTAGGGGGGTAATCAGTTATCATAATTCCATTTGTAATTTATGTTTGCATGAAAATGCAGTTTTTAACCATTGCTAGGATTTCAGGAATCGGCACAACCTGTTCTCATTTTGTCAAACGCCAAGGAATTTCAATGTGTCCGGTCAGTAATCAAGTATATCTACATTATTGGATGGCTGGTTTCAAAGAATGAATTACTAGCCTTGATAGGAACAGTATTTACAGAGCATGTCTGGTGTGTGCAAAGCTTCATTACCCCTCAGACTTCATTCTACATAGCCATAAGCCCAAATTCAAGATGAAAGGAAGAAAGGCAAATGAAGAAGGTCAGGAATGTCCTTCTTTCAAATATGCCAGCAACACCTGAAAGATTCTTTTTGTGGGGGGAGGGGTTGGGGAGGGAGGGGTGGGCGGGTCACTTGATCTTTCATTTGTCTATTTTCATCCATGTTTTTGTTCTTTGGCCTGTGTGGGCCTCCCATCGCAGTGCCCTCTGCTGCAGAACACTGGCTCTGGGCACATGCACTCCAGAGCTTCAGCTTGGTTATTGGGCACATGGATCCAGCCACTCCGCGGCACGTGGGATCTTCCCAAGCCAGGGATCGAGCCAGCGCCCCTTGCACTGCAAGGTGGTGTCCTTACCCACTGGACCACCAGGGAAGCCCCACCTGAAAGATTTTTAAGGAGACTCAGAGAGGGATATTGTACTGAGGTTCAGTTAAGTGACTTGAGTCTGAAAATTTCTTGTACTTGGAGAAGTGAGCGGGTGTGTAGGGAAATAAACCAGTAAAGGTCTTTGGAACTTTGGCCAATCCAGGAGAAAAACATCTTGGAAATTAAAGAACTAAGACAAAAGCAAGTTGATTCGATTCATATGGGCTTATTAGCCAGGGTCATACTGATCAGCAACACGTGGGAGGTCTGCCGTGGACTTTGGAATGCTGGGTCAGCACATGTTAGAATGCTGCATGCATACACAGGACAGACTCCTTAACTTCTTAAGGATCTAGTGGCCCCAGCTACAGCACACCCTTTCCATTCTTAGAGTCACGAGAGTAATTGTTGATCAGGGCTGTCAGTGGGTCCCAGCCAGTGTTAATATCATTCCCTGCAAACACCTGCAGGCTTAAGCTCTCAATAAAAGCAGACTGGTGAATGTGTTCAGGGCCTTGACCAAAGAGGTCTTGAGGCCCACATTCCCATCCTTTCTCTCTGTATGTATGTATGTGTGTATTTCTTAATGTCTCCTTGCACCTGCTGTTCTCTATACACCCATGTGACATGCTGCAGCACAGGTGATCCAGAAGATGAGAGGGTGAGGTTATGGAGACAACCATAGCAAATCACAATATGGAAGGAATGTATGGGCTGAAATGAGAAGTGTAGGGTCAAACAAAATGTTCAAGAATCAGAAACCTTCTTATACTTATAAAGGCATCAACTCTAAGCTTCTATGAGTAACACTTTGGTTTTTTATTGAATTATAGTTGATTTACAGTGTTAGTTCAGGTATATTAAAATGTGATTTAGTTATACACACACCTGTATCTATTCTATTTTAGATTCTTTTCCATTATAGGGTATCACAAGATATTAAATACATTTCCCTGGGCTGTGCATTTTGTCTTTGTCATTTACCCATTTTATATTTAATAGTGTGTTGAGTGTGTTGATCATTCAGTCATGTCCAATTTTTTGCAACCCTTTGGACTGGAGCCTGCCAGGGTCCTCCATCCATGGGATCTTCCAGGCAAGAATACTGGAGTGGATTGCCATTTCTTTCTCCATGGGCTCTTCCTGACCCAGGGCTTGAACCCTGGTCTCCCTCATTGCAGACAGACTCTTTATTGTCAGCTCTTATTGTCTCCCCCCCTCAACCTCTTGGCAACAGTAAATTTTTTTGAGCCTGTGCTCCTGTGCATTTTTCTGGAAAAGGGGCTATTGTTTCACCAGATTTGAAAAGAAGTCTGTGCATAAAATCTCACAAATCACTGGTAGACTTAAGGAGCTTAAATCCTCTGTGGAATGAATGGAACATGGAAGCCTAGTTCCAGAATTTAAACTCAGTGTTGTTCAAATGATTTTGACCATGACCAATGGTAAGAAAGCTATTTTACCTGGAAACCCTATACACTCTTTTTCTTTGTTACAACTGAAAAAGTTTCACAATATAGTTGTTGCCCTTACTGTTACACACACTCTATTTTCTACTGTACTCCTGGCACTTATAAAATGCTAGTCATGATCTTCTAAATTGATTTCATAACCTGTTTATGGATTGCATCCTATAGTTTGAAAAACAGTGTTTTAACTGACTAAGAGGTGACAAGCACAGAAGAGAAAAAGAGGCAATGCACAGTTTCAATAGACAAGGTGAATTCTTTCAGCTTTGACAAAGGTTCCAGTGAAAGAGGGAAGAGCTGACATTCAGAAAACTGATGTCAGGGAATTGGAGGGAGAATTAGAATGGTCTGGTGGAAAAATGTTCAAGAATCAGAAACCTTCTTATACTTATAAAGGCATCAACTCTAAGCTTCTATGAGTAACACTTTGGTTTTTTATTGAATTATAGTTGATTTACAGTGTTAGTTCAGGTATATTAAAATGTGATTTAGTTATACACACACCTGTATCTATTCTATTTTAGATTCTTTTCCATTATAGGGTATCACAAGATATTAAATACATTTCCCTGGGCTGTGCATTTTGTCTTTGTCATTTACCCATTTTATATTTAATAGTGTGTTGAGTGTGTTGATCATTCAGTCATGTCCAATTTTTTGCAACCCTTTGGACTGGAGCCTGCCAGGGTCCTCCATCCATGGGATCTTCCAGGCAAGAATACTGGAGTGGATTGCCATTTCTTTCTCCATGGGCTCTTCCTGACCCAGGGCTTGAACCCTGGTCTCCCTCATTGCAGACAGACTCTTTATTGTCAGCTCTTATTGTCTCCCCCCCTCAACCTCTTGGCAACAGTAAATTTTTTTGAGCCTGTGCTCCTGTGCATTTTTCTGGAAAAGGGGCTATTGTTTCACCAGATTTGAAAAGAAGTCTGTGCATAAAATCTCACAAATCACTGGTAGACTTAAGGAGCTTAAATCCTCTGTGGAATGAATGGAACATGGAAGCCTAGTTCCAGAATTTATACTCAGTGTTGTTCAAATGATTTTGACCATGACCAATGGTAAGAAAGCTATTTTACCTGGAAACCCTATACACTCTTTTTCTTTGTTACAACTGAAAAAGTTTCACAATATAGTTGTTGCCCTTACTGTTACACACACTCTATTTTCTACTGTACTCCTGGCACTTATAAAATGCTAGTCATGATCTTCTAAATTGATTTCATAACCTGTTTATGGATTGCATCCTATAGTTTGAAAAACAGTGTTTTAACTGACTAAGAGGTGACAAGCACAGAAGAGAAAAAGAGGCAATGCACAGTTTCAATAGACAAGGTGAATTCTTTCAGCTTTGACAAAGGTTCCAGTGAAAGAGGGGAAGAGCTGACATTCAGAAAACTGATGTCAGGGGAATTGGAGGGAGTAGAATTAGAATGGTCTGGTGAGGCAAAGTTTAAAATTATGTCCAGAGTAAATGAAATGTTCTGTTAATTCAGGGGGAAAAAAGCTCTTAGTTCATTAAACAGAAGACAACTTCAATAACTGTTCTGTAGTTAGAGCCAAAATCACTGAAAGAAACACTACCCTCTGTAGACAGAAAATATGGGGGAGAGAAAGTGTTGGTAATGTTACTTTGGACCTCTTACAGTAAACAATATTCCTGTTACTAACCAAATGTGACTATTAAGATATCATTTTAAAGAAAACTTTTAGGTTAGAGAGGTAACTGTCAAATTGGGTGGACAAATTACTCATATGTTTTTTTTCCTTCAAAATTAATAGCAGCTACTATAGGTCAAGACTAGCTTGAAGGGAGGCGTAGTCATTCAAGCTGAAAATTCTGCTGAAGGTGGCAACAGGTGCCTTGGAACAATTCAATTAGCTAATCACAGATGGCTGCTAGATATGCAGTCTAAACTTTCATTTCACTAACAAATGTCACCGCTAAGAAAATCTGAACTTTGGCAAATTGGGGGCGATTTCATGTGAAGGATAACTTCTGTTCTCATCACAATTTCATAGGAAACAGATAAGAACATGCATTGGCACATGAGGGACACTTCATAGCGATTAGAGTTGCCCCATGATGAGTGATCAGTGTGTTGGGAAAATGAGATTCCTGCTGCTGATCGCTCTGAGGACTCTTGTGTAGGGGACACCCTGAACTTGAGGACATCCATACTCAAGACTGGGGACACCAAAACCCAAAGTGAATATTCAGAAATTTTTAATTCAACAGATCCACTAAACTGAAGTTTATCATCAAGTTAATACATTTCATCCAAGTAATTAAAACCTACACACACTCTATTTTCTACTGTACTCCTGGCACTTATAACATGCTAGTCATGATCTTCTAAATTGATTTCATAACCTGTTTATGGATTGCATCCTATAGTTTGAAAAACAGTGTTTTAACTGACTAAGAGGTGACAAGCACAGAAGAGAAAAAGAGGCAATGCACAGTTTCAATAGACAAGGTGAATTCTTTCAGCTTTGACAAAGGTTCCAGTGAAAGGGGGGAAGAGCTGACATTCAGAAAACTGATGTCAGGGGAATTGGAGGGAGTAGAATTAGAATGGTCTGGTGAGGCAAAGTTTAAAATTATGTCCAGAGTAAATGAAATGTTCTGTTAATTCAGGGGGAAAAAAGCTCTTAGTTCATTAAACAGAAGACAACTTCAATAACTGTTCTGTAGTTAGAGCCAAAATCACTGAAAGAAACACTACCCTCTGTAGACAGAAAATATGGGGGAGAGAAAGTGTTGGTAATGTTACTTTGGACCTCTTACAGTAAACAATATTCCTGTTACTAACCAAATGTGACTATTAAGATATCATTTTAAAGAAAACTTTTAGGTTAGAGAGGTAACTGTCAAATTGGGTGGACAAATTACTCATATGTTTTTTTTCCTTCAAAATTAATAGCAGCTACTATAGGTCAAGACTAGCTTGAAGGGAGGCGTAGTCATTCAAGCTGAAAATTCTGCTGAAGGTGGCAACAGGTGCCTTGGAACAATTCAATTAGCTAATCACAGATGGCTGCTAGATATGCAGTCTAAACTTTCATTTCACTAACAAATGTCACCGCTAAGAAAATCTGAACTTTGGCAAATTGGGGGCGATTTCATGTGAAGGATAACTTCTGTTCTCATCACAATTTCATAGGAAACAGATAAGAACATGCATTGGCACATGAGGGACACTTCATAGCGATTAGAGTTGCCCCATGATGAGTGATCAGTGTGTTGGGAAAATGAGATTCCTGCTGCTGATCGCTCTGAGGACTCTTGTGTAGGGGACACCCTGAACTTGAGGACATCCATACTCAAGACTGGGGACACCAAAACCCAAAGTGAATATTCAGAAATTTTTAATTCAACAGATCCACTAAACTGAAGTTTATCATCAAGTTAATACATTTCACAGATACACACTATAGGTATAATTCCCTAGCTCTTTTCTCTTATAAGAGCCTTGTATTAAAAGAGAGTCTCTTCATTCTGTGGGGAACTTGCATAGTGATTGATATGTCTGCTCTGGTGTCAGTGGTGATAAGTATTTTTGAATAATAGGACTATTTGATGAACTGAGAAAAGTTTGTTCATAAAATTAGATATATAGATAGTCACGCAATCTTTCTAAGGTGATCTGAAGTTTCAGAAATCTTGCAATCTGTCCACAGACAGCTAGACTGTAATCTTAGGTTGATACCTGGATGTATTTAATCTAGTATGAACACCTAGCCTTTCTATGGTTTTGACTACTTAAAAACTGAAAATATACGTGATGCTCTCACTTGGGGTAGGGTGGGAAGACAGAGGAATCAGACTTATAAATCTTCCCTGTAGTTATTATTACATCCCTATAGCCCATATCCTTTACCTTACACAGCGAAAAGCATACCTGTCCGATTTAGTCTAGCTTCTAAAAGAAAAAGAGAAAAACACATCTGTGTATGTTTCTGGGATTTCTTAAAAGTTCAGATTTTTTTTTTTTTTTTTGCAACAGAAAATGTTTAAGTAACCAAAGCTTTCTTTCATCCCAAAGTAGTATTTCATAGAATTAATGAATAGTTGGGCTAATAATAATGACTGTTAATTATCTAAGTGAATGATGCTCAAGAATTGCCATTGCTTGGTTGATGTTTCCAAAAAATTTTCCCCTACAGGAAGCAGAAGACCTTCAAACTCCCTAGAGAATTTTAGGCTTGGTGTTTTCAAGACAAAAACAGTCATCACCTATGAACACACATAACTATCCTCCTTTTTTAACATCTAGTAAGAGCAGAAAGGGCTTCCCAGGTGGCACTAGTAGTAAAGAACCCTCCTACCAATGTAGGAGATGTAAGAGACACAGGTTCAATCCCTGGGTCTGGAAGATCCCCTAGAGGAGGGCACCCCACTCTAATATTCTTGCCTAGAGAATCACCATGGGCAGAGGAGCCTAGCAGGCTACAGTCCATAGGCTTGCAAAGAGTCAGACATGACTGAAGTGACTTAGCACACATGCACGCAAGAGCAGAAAACCATTCAGCACCATCAGCAGATCCCATATTATAAAGGAGGTGTTTGATTTGAATAATATATGATAAAAGTCAACAGCTCCGTTTATCTTGGAAGTCAGGGTCACTGGATTTTCTTCCCTACCCCAACATTGGAATGGTTCTGAGAAAATGCAATACCCATTGCTCCATTACAAATATCCACAATACAAACTGTGCATGGACCTTAGAAGCTAACCTAGCAGATTCAGTTAGACCCAATAAACACTAATATTCCATTTAGGCTTTTGAAAACAGCTTTGCAGTTACTCCTCCTACAGAGAATCAGTAGAAGAGAGATACAGGTGTATTAACTCCCTTCTTCACTGTCTGGACCTGTTAACATTCAGGAAGGATGAAGTTCTCATATATGTCTCTACCTACATCTAATATATATTGTAATATATGAAGGCATGTATACTTATATGTATATATAATTAAAAGTATTAAATAACTTCTGTTATTGTTTTCAAACATTCAAAGAGGTTGACACCCCCCCAAACTCATTTACATTTTATAAATATTTGACCCTTAAATTGTATGTTATATCTATCATACTAGAAATTGATGAAGGATAAAATGTTTTCTGGTTGGCCCTTACTACTGGAAAATGACTTCAGTGGAAGAGTGAGAAACAAGTAACTTCATTAATAACTGCTTATTCAATCAGGACTATTTCTCCTAACACACAAGTCAATGTCATAAAACAAGAACGTTTTGCAACAATAAAACTTGGTTCTCCTCAGAGTGAGACACAGAGCTGTAATGGACTTGAATATGTTTCTAACTCAAGAAACACATTCATTACACTGACTTGAGGGAAAGCAAACATCTCAGAGGTTTTTAACCTGGCACAAAGACACACAGATATTTTCTTCTTTTCATCATTTTAAGAAGGTAGGAAAACAAAAATATTGTCCAAGTACCTCTTTAAGCACAGTTTAGTCTCCTTGAAGAGACAAACTTCTGAGCTTGGAGGTGATCAGGCACCCCAGAATTGAAGCCCATTTTGAAGAGGCTTACAGTTGTCAGCCTCAGGAGAGATGTGATGTAGCCTTTGATAAGGATAATGGATTTGGCTCATTACTGGCTGGAAATATATGTTGTGAGATGGAGTATCCTCAAAGCAACAGAGAAATTTCATCTTCCTTCAAAATTGGCAAGGGTGGTGGTATTGATAGGCTAACACTTAGCACTCACAGGTACTAAAAAACAATCTAATACCAAATGCTTCTTCTAGGGTATTGCCTAATTTTAAATTTAATTATAAACACACATGTCAGGCTTCTAAGAGGTACAACTCATATCAGCAAACACCTTTAAAAAAATAATTTAAACTGAAGTATAATTTAAAATATTATGTTAGTTTCTGGTGTATAACCAAGTGATTCAGTTTATATATATATGCACAGTCTTTTTCATATTCTTTTCCATTATTTTTTGTTACAATATATTAAATATATTTCCATATGTTATACAATAGGACCTTGTCATTTGCCTATTTTATATACAGTGGTTTGGGCTTCCCAGGTAAAGAAGCTGCCTGCCAGTGCAGGAGATGTAAGAGACGCAGGTCCCTGGGTCTGGAAGATCCCCTGGAGGAGGGTATGACAACCCACTCCAATATTCTTGCTTAGAGAATTCCCATGGACAGAGGAACCTGGCAGGCCACCGCCTTAGTGTCGCAAAGAATTGAACATAACTGAGATGACTTAGCATGCATGCATGTTCAGTTTGTATCTGTTAATCCCCAATCTCTAATTTATCCCTTCCCACTCTTCTCCCTTTGGTAACCATAAATTTGTTTTCTTTGTTTCTATTTTGTGAATAAATTCATTTGTATTATTTTTAAATTCCATATATAAGTGATATCATATAGTATTTCTTTCTCTCTCTGATTTACTTCACTTATATATGATAATCTCTAAGTCCATCCAATGCAAATAGTATTGTTTCATTATTTTCTATGACCAAGTAGTATTCCATTTTATATTTGTCACTATTTCTTCTTTATTCATTCATTTGGTGATGGACATTTAGGTTACTTTCATGGCTTGTCTATTCTAAATAGTGCTTCTGTGAATATTAGGGTGCATGTGTCTTTTCAAATTACGATTTTCTCCAGGTATATACTCACGAGTGGGATTTCTGGATCATATGATAAATCTATTTTTAGTTTTATAAGGAATCTTTTTACTCTTCTCCACAGTGGTTGCACCAGTTTACATTCCTACAGTGTAGGAGGATTCCCTTTTCTCCATACCATTTCCAATATTTTCTATTTGTAGACTTTTTGATAATGACCATTCTGACCAGTGTGAGTTGAAACCTGGTAGTTTTGATATTCATTGCCTTAATAATTAGTGGCATTGAGCATCTTTTCATGTGCCTGTTGTCCATCTGTATGTCTTCTTTGGAGAAATATCTATTTAGGTCTTCTGCCCATTTTTTTTGATTGGGTTGTTTGCTTTTTTCTGATTTTGAGTTATATAAGCTGTTTGTATATTTTGGAAATTAAGTCCTTGTCAGTCATACTGTTTCCAAGTATTTTCTCCCATTCCTTAGGTCATTTTTCCATTTTGTTTATGGTTTCCTTTAGGCATAGCTCTCTTTAGAAATATGGCAAGTGAGGTTGGAGTCCAAAAATGTTTTTTTAATTTAATACCACATCACACATTTTTGTTTGTATCAATTAAGTGTTGATTTTATAGTTTTTCTGTTTGAATGCAAACTTATTTATGGTCAAATGTATAAAGGCATATGTAAGTATATATAGGGTAAGGACTCCAGTATTCTGTTTACACAGAGTTGATTCAGCTATTTATTAACTATATCCTAGATAATTACAGGTGCTTTGTCCAAAATAAGGGCATCTGGCCATAGGTGAATTATCTTACCCCCTTCTAAAATTGTGTTCAAAACTATTTGATTATTGAAAATCAAAGTTAACAATAAAAAGTGAGGAAAAACAAAAGCTACATTTTATGGTGCATTCCAGGTTGCTCTTGTTTTTAGGAAAACCAGAAAGGCCAAGACTTTTCAATATATATGTAATGAAAGATTTGTTCCTGTATAAGATGTATAGCTCTGTTAAGTACAACATAGAAAGGAAAAAGGATCACATTATATCATGCTGAGTAAAAATTGATCTTAAAATATTTTCCATATGCTTATTAAGAGGATTAACAATAATAACCTCTGTAGCCCAGGGAATCAAAGTGGATTTAGACTCTGGGTCTGGCAGGTGGTCTATAGAAAAAGACTTGAGTATGTTTGATGGAAGTTGCAGTGATGTAGAGAAATAGAACTTCCAAGTCCCCATTCATTGTGAGATTGTAAGTCATTGGGTCTACAACAAGCAAAATGAAGGTTGTACAAGATAGGGAAAATCTGGCTTTAAATTTTTTTTCTGTTAATAAAATGTATGGGACTTAGACCTTTTCTGCATTTTGGTATAAGGTGTGGAGGGCGGTGGCATCCAAGCTCCAACTAAGGGCAACATTGTTGTTTGGTCTCTAAATCAAGTTTGACTCTTTGCAACCCTATGGACTGTAGCCCACCAGGCTCCCCTGTCCATGGGATTCTCCAGGCAAGAGTACTGGAGTGGGTAGCTGTTCCCTTCTCCAGAGAATTTCCCCACCTAGGAATCAACCCACATCTCCTACATTTGCAGGTGGGTTGTTTACCACCGAGCCACCAGGAAAGCCCAAGAACAACACAGAGAATCCTAAAGAGCTTGGAGGAGCCAGGCTGTATTCCCCCTAGTAGGGGAATCTCTTACTCTTACCTCAGAACAGCTAATATCACCTTTCATAAATGTTAGCAGTTTACAACTTCTCATTAAGTCATTGTGATAGTCATGAGGAGTAGACATTTCATTTTCTTCATTTTTATAGAGAAGTAGACTTAGATTTCAAAAGGTTAAAGGACCTATCTCTTATTTGATTGGGCTATGGAATCTAGTGAGATTTGGGGTTAAATTTTTGTTTCTTAAAGACTCAGTTTCTACATCTTAAGGGATTGTTTCATGGTTTGAATGAGATGATTTATATTAAACAATAAATATTAGCTATTGTTGTCACAATGCTGGTAAATGATAGACTAGAATAGGATTCAAACCTAGGCTTCTCAGACTCCAAAACCTATTTTGAATCACTGAATCCAGCGTCCATGAGTCTATAATACAGTGCTCCATCACCTCATTTATAATTTAATCAGAAGGCTGCAACTCTATCCCCAATAAAACTTGGAAAACAGGAACATAACACTGTCAGTCCTTCTTGTCAGGTTCTTCATATCTGTCTTCTCTATTCAGTGAGTATGGTAATTATTTATTCACTTGATAACCATGTGTTGCTGTCTATAATGTATTAGGCAACAGACTACTTACTGGAGCTACCAAGAGGGGCTCATAGTCTAAGAGACAGGATGGACACCACACCCAGGAAAGGTCAGTCAGCATAACTAGAATTACTTTTAAAAATTACTGTAAACAGTTTAAGGAAACTATTGGGTCTATTGAAAAACTTAACCAGACTTGAAATGATTAGAGATAAGACATAATTGTCAAAATAAAAAAGTATAAATATATATTGGTAGATGGGTTGGACTGTGCTTTTATTTACTAGTGTCTTATTCCTCTCTGGAAAGGAGTATTTTCTTAATCCCTTATGTGAGTTTGGATCACATGGTTTGCTTTATGTTTTTTTTTTAGTGTTTATTTATTTGGTCATTTTGGATCTTTGTTGTAACAGGTGGGCCCAGTAGTTGCGGCAACTGGGCTTAGTGGCCCTGCCACATGTGGGATCTTAATTCTCCCACCAGGGATTGAATCTGTGTCCCCAGCATTGGAAGGCAGATGCTTAACCATCAGTCCACCAGGAAAGTCTTGCTAGTCCAGTGGTTAAGAAAGTTGGCTTTGATAGTCCATAAAAGGTTTGTGTTTGTGTATGTGTGTGTTCAATCATGTCCATGCTTTGCAAACCCATGGGCTGTAACAAGCCAGGTTCCTCTGTCTATGGAATATTCCAGCCATGAATACTAGAATGGGTGTCATTTCTTACCCTAGGGGATCTACCTAACCCAGGGACTGAACCCAAGTCTCTTGTGTCTCCTGCACTAGCAGCCAGACACTTTACCACTGCGCCACTTGAGAAGCCAATGAGATGTTTACTTCTAGGTAAACGCTTTAAGAGTCTGCCCAAGAGTTGCATATTCTCTCTTTTCCTTTGTCTATAAATGACCAATTAGTAGATTTTTTAGAGTCTGCAGGCAACACAGTCTCTATTGCATATTCTCTTTTTTTAACCCTAGCCGTTTAAAAAATTTTGGAAGCATTTTTAGATCACTGGCCATAAGAAAAAAAAAAAAAACAGCACACAGATGGTAGGTCAGATTTGCCCATTATTTGCCAACCTCTGTTCCAGATAATGTATGTAGAGTGAGAACAGTGATGACAGGGAGCAGAGAACCCTGGTGACCCACAGTGGACATGTGTTGTGATGATAAAACTTGCTTATGAGGAGCCATTGAGACCTCAGTATTATTTGTTACTATAGCATAACATACTCGGTCCTGAGAGATAGCAAATACTGAAACATTCCACCAGGGGAAATTTAGAGAGATTTTTAATGTTATTTTGTAAAATGTTATATTTGAGATAAATCTTAAAGGATGCATAAAATCTTCCCAAGGAAAGAAAAGAGCTAGGATTTTAAACAGAGAATATAGATTGGGAAAAGTATGGGAATCTTGAATGTATGTGGGTGAGAGCCAGTGGGAGTGGGGAATGGGCAGAAAAAACTTGAGAGGGTAGCTCTTTGCTCGCGCAAGTCTGACTCTTTGTGACCCCATGGACGGCAGCCCGCCAGGCTCCTCTGTCCGTGGGATTCTCCAGGCAAGAATACTGTAGAGGGTTGCGGTGCCCTCCTCCAGGATCCTGACCTAGGGATTGAACCTGAGTCTTGACACGCACTTTCTTAATACCAGTACCACCTGGGAAGCCTCACTTCCATTTATAAAATCTATACTGTGGTTGAATCAATTTTAAAAATTCAATTATATGCTTTCTACATAAGACTCTTGTTAACTTTAAGGCTCTAAATAGGATAAGATCAAGTAATCTGATAAAAGATATTTTATGCAAATGATACTTGCCTGACTAGTCTATTGACAGGCAAAGAACACTCTAAATCAAACCTTTCAAAGAAACAAAGGTTATCATATAATGATAAAGGGTGCATAGGTATATCACCCCTAATTTATACATTAGAAAACTAAGGCTTGGAGGATTAAACAATGTTCCCAGTCTAGGGCATGACAGGCTAGGAACTAAATGTCTTGGGTTTTGCCAAAAACTCAGGTGAAGTACAAACACACACATATATATTACCTTAAAAATAAGGCACAGAAATTTTAGTCCTTTAGCCTAGTTAGTAAAGAAAATGATTTGCCTAATATATATTTATTAAAGTATGATTTTCCAAGCTACATATTACAGTATAGGGGTCATGGTGATGGAACAGAGCTCAAAATAAACTTTATCACCTTCTTATCAAAGAAATCATAGTTTATAGAGCCTTATAGTTTATAAATAAACAAATGCTAGTCATCTGCATTTTAATTCCCCCACTCCGTTCAACTTTTTTTTTTTTTTAATTTTGGCCTCTTTTATTGGTTTTTTTCTTTGTCTATTTTCACCCATCTTCATTCTTTAGCCTGTGTGGGCCTCCCATTACAGTGGCCTCTCTCATTACAGAGCACCGGCTCTAGGCGCCTGCGTTCTGGCTTGCAATTGGACACACTGGTCCAGCTGCTCTTCAGCACGTGGGATCTTCCTGGGCCAGGGATCAAACCGGTGCCCCTTGCATTGCAAGGCAGACTCTACCCACTGGACAACCAGGGAAGCCCTCAATGTGTATTTTTAAAAATTAGGTAGATATTTATTCCAAATGAATCTTTTGGTTATATAGATGAATTTTTGATTACTCAAATTATTAACTTTTAACCTTGCAACTGATTTATAAACCTATTAATACAAATGTCAGCATCCATTTGTCATGTTGCAATGAACTGTCAGTAGTTGGTTTTTCAGCTAAAATAGAGATTCTCTATTTCTGCAGAGATTGATGTTGATTGGCAATATAACTATATACACAGCAGTTATCTCTGCCCCGAGATTGACTAAGAATTTTACAAACTTTAAGGCTCTAAATAGGATAAGATCAAGTAATCTGATAAAAGATATTTTATGCAAATGATACTTGCCTGACTAGTCTATTGACAGGCAAAGAACACTCTAAATCAAACCTTTCAAAGAAACAAAGGTTATCATATAATGATAAAGGGTGCATAGGTATATCACCCCTAATTTATACATTAGAAAACTAAGGCTTGGAGGATTAAACAATGTTCCCAGTCTAGGGCATGACAGGCTAGGAACTAAATGTCTTGGGTTTTGCCAAAAACTCAGGTGAAGTACAAACACACACATATATATTACCTTAAAAATAAGGCACAGAAATTTTAGTCCTTTAGCCTAGTTAGTAAAGAAAATGATTTGCCTAATATATATTTATTAAAGTATGATTTTCCAAGCTACATATTACAGTATAGGGGTCATGGTGATGGAACAGAGCTCAAAATAAACTTTATCACCTTCTTATCAAAGAAATCATAGTTTATAGAGCCTTATAGTTTATAAATAAACAAATGCTAGTCATTTGCATTTTAATTCCCCCACTCCGTTCAACTTTTTTTTTTTTTTAATTTTGGCCTCTTTTATTGGTTTTTTTCTTTGTCTATTTTCACCCATCTTCATTCTTTAGCCTGTGTGGGCCTCCCATTACAGTGGCCTCTCTCATTACAGAGCACCGGCTCTAGGCGCCTGCGTTCTGGCTTGCAATTGGACACACTGGTCCAGCTGCTCTTCAGCACGTGGGATCTTCCTGGGCCAGGGATCAAACCGGTGCCCCTTGCATTGCAAGGCAGACTCTACCCACTGGACAACCAGGGAAGCCCTCAATGTGTATTTTTAAAAATTAGGTAGATATTTATTCCAAATGAATCTTTTGGTTATATAGATGAATTTTTGATTACTCAAATTATTAACTTTTAACCTTGCAACTGATTTATAAACCTATTAATACAAATGTCAGCATCCATTTGTCATGTTGCAATGAACTGTCAGTAGTTGGTTTTTCAGCTAAAATAGAGATTCTCTATTTCTGCAGAGATTGATGTTGATTGGCAATATAACTATATACACAGCAGTTACTCTGGACACTAATGATGCATTTTCATTTACACATTTGTGAGAGTTTGGGGGTAAATCTTAAGGAATTTTACAAACTGAGAAGTTGGCCCAGTAAACTGAAACTCCATTCTATATAACATGTCACTTCAAATCGTCCAATCCAGGGATTCTCTGGTGATTCAGTGGTTAAGACTCCGTGCTTCCAATGCAGAGGACACAGGTTTGATCCTAGTCAGGAAACTAAAATCCCACACACTGTGCAGTCAAAAACAGTAAATAAATTTTAAAAATGAAAAAAAAAGCATGGTCTTTATGGAATCCATGTTAATAAACAGAATAAATTGTACAACCTATGAAAAAGATGGGAGATGGAATAAAGGAGAGACATTGAAAGAAGAGAGAGTGAGGAGTCTTAGAATTATGATATGAAGACCTCTCCAGTGATCAGTTGTTTTTCTTTTTCCTAATTTCAGTTGGGAGCTAATATGACAATATTAAATAAAATATTTAGCCAACAGGCTGTAGAATTTACTAGATGTCTAAAATGAGCTCAGCACAAAGCTGAATGAGGCAAATCCCAAGGCCAAACTCAAAAAAATCTGTCTGGGAGGATGAAGAGTGGAGACTGCCGTGTAAAAAGAAACAGGAATTTCAACAGGGCGAGCACAGAGATACAGTACCTAAAGAGACACACACATATGCAACAACACAGACAGGCTCCTGTAAGGGCAAGGATTCAAGAAAGGTTCTTACAGGAGTAAGACGCCTAAATTGAGTCTTAAGGGATAGAGAAGAGACAGGCGATGAAGAGAAACAAGCGGCTTCAGCATCCCAAACAAAGGAGCATCATCCTAGCAAGTCCTTTTCTGGGGTCACTCTTTTCTTTTATACAAAATGGTTCAGAAGCCCTGCATTTATACTGCAGTATGTGTATACTGTAAGTGTACACTACAGGGTAGAATACTGCATACACCACATTGTAGGACAGTGTCCAGACACTCCTTGGGCAAGAAGGAGAACAGGAGAACCAACTTGTTGATGGATAGGATCTTTGACTTCTGCCCAGCATCTACCTGAGAAATGGCTTCCAGGGCAAGTTTCAGTCAAAGATTTAGTCGTTGTGGTTATTATCAAACTGTCATAATTATCTTGCACACATTGCTAGATTGTTGTGTTGTTTTCTTATTTCTTCCCCATGCATCCTTTTATAACCAAGAGAAAACCATGCTTAAAGATTTAGAAGATTGTCACTCACGTATTCTCAATGTTCCCATCAGATAGTATATATCACATTTCCTGTGAAAGCAGACAGAAAAGAGTACCTTTCTCAGAATAACTTTGGGCTCATAAAGATATGAGTAAGGTCACTAGATATCGAGGACTTGGAAATATACCCACAGGTCTTCTTCAAAGAAGGGTTTTTTGTTCCAGCTGCTGAGAGGGCTGTCCAGAGCCTGCAGCTGTGGTTTCTGCTTCAGAGTTTCTTTCATCTCCAAGGACATGCCCTTCTCCAACAGCTCACATCCAGCTCCTCACTCGAGAGGCATCCATAAGCCCACCATTTCAGGCCACCACGGGGCAACTCTAACTAGCCATATACAGGCCAATGCCCCAGTGCTAGGGAGGCCCCAACACAGAGCAACCATCAGTAGATGAAGCTAATTTCCCAGATAACCCACATTCCTACCACATAGAACACTCAGAGAAATTGAAACTCTATATTGTCTGTCTCCGTGAGACCTGAAATGATATAGATGCATCTTATGCTCATGTAAATTCAATGTTGTTTAGAAAATACTCTGGGGTTCCCAGGTGACTCTAGTGGTAAAGAATCCTCTTGCCAGCGCAGGAGACATAAGAAACTCCAGTTTGATTCCTGGGTTGGCAAGATCCCCTAGGGGATGGGGATAAGTACCCACTCCAGTATTCTTGCCTGGAGAATCCCACGGACAGAGGAGCCTGGAAGGCTATAGTTCATAGGATCTTGAAGAGTCTGACATGACTAAAGCAACTTAGCATGCATACAGAAAATATTCCAGTTTTCTTTTCTTTTTTCTTTTTTTTTAATGTGAATGGATGGTTTCTCCAGTGCTCAGAAACCAAACTGGGAGACTCGTTCAATAGGATATCTCCTCTATGCTTGGGAAATTAAACACATTCACAAGATGAAATGGTTTCTCTTGCTCCTAAACTGCTTCATCTGCAAATTGGAAGGCTTGGAATTTCCTAAAGGGACCTAACAGACAAAAACAAATTCCAGTTTTCTCCTCAGGGTCATTGGTCTTATGCACTAACCATTCTGTTTTTGAGACTCTAAAAGCCTTTGCCCAGAGAAATATTTTTCAAATCAAAAACCCCATCCACTGAGTAATAAAGTTCTCTTTTTTAAATTTTTTCTTTTGTGGAACAATGACATGGGACTTCTGGTTTATGAATGTATAACACAGAGCTCTGAGAGTAAAGGAGACAAAAGATATTAAATCTCAAAACTGCAACACAGTTTTAAAGATAATTAAATATCTCTGCATCATGTGGACCCTAATAGATGCCAGTCTGTCTTGTTTTGAGAATTATATATATGTTCCCTCCCCACTTTACTGAGAATTTGAGGTCAATTTTATAAAGACATACAATAAATAGGAATCATTTGAATCATCAAATATCATTAACATTTAAAATACAAAATAAAGGGCAGTAAACAGTCTGGCATGGTAGAGTCCACGGAGTTGCAACTAATGGACATGCCTAAGCGACTGAACAACAAAACAGCTCGTGAACTTTAATACAACTATTATAGCTGAATAAAAAATTAGACATTCAGCTTCGTCATTCATCGAAGACAGAAGAGGGGAGAGACGGTCGATTATATATTTAACCTTCTCCATATAGTAAAAAGTATTTTAAAAAATTTAGGGAGGGCAATGTTTTCAGATAAGAGGTTCTGAAAACAATTTCTCATGCAGGGTTTCAAATACTTTTCTGTCATTTCTGGCTGTGTGACGTCAACAGCTTATGTAATATCCCATGCTTTTGTTTCTTCATCTGAAAATGGAGGAAATTGTAATAAACTCATAGGTTTATGAAGCTTAAGGAATTAATATGGGTAAAATGGATAGAAAAGTACCTGGCACACAATAATTGCTATATAAATATTTTCTAAATAAAGTGCAATATGAGAAACACCTAATAACTCATGGACATCTTCAATAATATTCTTTTAAAAAATACAACAGTAGAATCATGTGTAGAGTCCCTCCCAGGAAGTTTTAATTGCTTGGGGACTAAAACAAGAGCACTCAGGAGCTCTTGATGCAAAAGATGCAAGAAATGCAGGTTCGACCCCTGGGTCAGGAAGATCCTCTGGAGGAGGGCATACCAACCCACTCCAGTATTCTTCCCTGGAAAATCCCTTGCACAGAGGTGCCTACTGGGCCATAGTCCATGGGGTTGCAAGGAGTTGCACACGATTGAAGAAATTTAGCATGCATGCTCACACCAAGTGTATGTCTTTTTGGAATAAAATATATCCTTTCTACCACATTAGGTTTTAAAGCATGCTCCATGGCCTCCCATCAAGATATCAAGTCTGCACTTGAATCAGATAAGAAAATTAATTTGCTTTGGAAACAAATCTTTCAAAATAAATAAATTAATATGTTTTACAAATCCACAATCATCCTGAAGGTAGGAAGTGATGAATAAGTGAAGAAATGAAGGAAAAAGAAAGTTGAAATCAAAATATTAGAATATGTTATTGATTACTTAAGTACATATTTTTTTTCAAGTTTTTAATTGGGGGATAGTTGCTTTACAACGTTGTGTTGGTTTCTGCTATACAACAAAACAGCTCGTGAACTTTAATACAACTATTATAGCTGAATAAAAAATTAGACATTCAGCTTCGTCATTCATCGAAGACAGAAGAGGGGAGAGACGGTCGATTATATATTTAACCTTCTCCATATAGTAAAAAGTATTTTAAAAAATTTAGGGAGGGCAATGTTTTCAGATAAGAGGTTCTGAAAACAATTTCTCATGCAGGGTTTCAAATACTTTTCTGTCATTTCTGGCTGTGTGACGTCAACAGCTTATGTAATATCCCATGCTTTTGTTTCTTCATCTGAAAATGGAGGAAATTGTAATAAACTCATAGGTTTATGAAGCTTAAGGAATTAATATGGGTAAAATGGATAGAAAAGTACCTGGCACACAATAATTGCTATATAAATATTTTCTAAATAAAGTGCAATATGAGAAACACCTAATAACTCATGGACATCTTCAATAATATTCTTTTAAAAAATACAACAGTAGAATCATGTGTAGAGTCCCTCCCAGGAAGTTTTAATTGTTTGGGGACTAAAACAAGAGCACTCAGGAGCTCTTGATGCAAAAGATGCAAGAAATGCAGGTTCGACCCCTGGGTCAGGAAGATCCTCTGGAGGAGGGCATACCAACCCACTCCAGTATTCTTCCCTGGAAAATCCCTTGCACAGAGGTGCCTACTGGGCCATAGTCCATGGGGTTGCAAGGAGTTGCACACGATTGAAGAAATTTAGCATGCATGCTCACACCAAGTGTATGTCTTTTTGGAATAAAATATATCCTTTCTACCACATTAGGTTTTAAAGCATGCTCCATGGCCTCCCATCAAGATATCAAGTCTGCACTTGAATCAGATAAGAAAATTAATTTGCTTTGGAAACAAATCTTTCAAAATAAATAAATTAATATGTTTTACAAATCCACAATCATCCTGAAGGTAGGAAGTGATGAATAAGTGAAGAAATGAAGGAAAAAGAAAGTTGAAATCAAAATATTAGAATATGTTATTGATTACTTAAGTACATATTTTTTTTCAAGTTTTTAATTGGAGGATAGTTGCTTTACAACGTTGTGTTGGTTTCTACTATACAACAATGTGAATCAGCCATAAGTATACATATATTCTCTGTCTTAAGCATCCTTCCACCACGTTCCACCCCTCTAGGTTGTTACAGAGCACAAAGTTGATCTTCCTGTGTTATATAGCAACTTATCACTAGCTCTCTGTTTTACACGTGGTCATTTATATGGTTCACACTACTCTTTTAATTCATCTCACCCTTTCCTTCCCCCACTGTGTCTGTAAGTCTGTTCTGTGTCTGTAAGTCTGTTCTGTGTCTGTTCTCAATACCATTTTTCTAGATTCCAAGTATATGTATTATTATGTGATATCTGATTTTCTTTTACTTCACTCTGTATAACAGGCTCTAGGTTCAGCTCTCTCACTGGAACTGACTGAAATGCATTCCTTTTTATGGCTGAGTAATATTCCAATGAACATATTTACCACTACTTCTTTATCCATTTTTCTGTCAACAGACATCAGCTTACTTCCATGTCTTAGCTATCCTAAATAGTCCTGTAATGAACATTGGAATACATGTGTCTTTTTCAATTATGGCTTTCTCAGGGTATATGCCAAGTAGTGGGATTGCTGGCTTTCATGGTAGTTTTATTCCTAGTTGTAATTTTTTTTAAAGAAATCTTTATACTGTTTTCCATAGTGGTGTTATCAATTTACATTCCCACTAATGGTACAAGAGGGTTTCCTTTTATCTATGTCATCTCCAGAATTCATTGTTTTTAGATTTTTTGATGATTACTGTTATATATATATATAATTTTATCTGGCACCTTTTATTGGTTATTTATTTATTTATTTTCATTCATCTTTGTTCCTTTAGCCTCGCAGCAGCCCCTTTTGTTGCAGAGCGCCAGCTCTGGGCGCATGCACTCCAGAGCCCTGGCTCATAATTAGACACACCGGTCCAGCTGTTCTGCGACATGTGGGATCTTCCCAGGCCAGGGATCAAACTGGTGCCCCTTGCACTGCAAGGCAGACTCTTTACCCACTGGACCACAAGGGAAGCCCACCATTATATGTTTAAAAAACTTTTATTGGAGCACAGTTGATTTGCAAGGTTGTATTAGCTTCAGATGTACAGCAAAGTGAATCAGTTATATATATATACCCACTTTTTTACCTATAGGCCATTACAGAGTATTGAGTAGAGTTTCAAATTTTTAATATTATTAGTTTCTCCCTTCTTACTTACTAATCAAATCTGAGCAGTTCATTAAATCCAAGTTCATTTATAAACCTTGATTAGTCAACTATAGTAATTAGTCAACTATAGTAATAACATTCCCATCACCATTTATTGATTAAAGATTGAGTATGAACACTGCTATGGCTTAAGAAATGTGAGGCAGGGGGTTTCCCTGGGGGCCCAGTGGGTAAAGAGGGGCCCGCCCGCCCCCCCCCCCCCTACCCCCCCCCCCCCCGACAGACACACAAAAAAGATTAAAAAAAAAAAGAAATGGGAGGCAAAATCAACTTTCCTTACTCTTAAGGAGATATCAGAAAAATTCTCTCTTTGCCTCTTGGGTCTTCTTGTCTGCACTGATATATAGAACTTTCATATACTTCCATTTCGTAAAGTGTAAGCTATCCTAAATAGTCCTGTAATGAACATTGGAATACATGTGTCTTTTTCAATTATGGCTTTCTCAGGGTATATGCCAAGTAGTGGGATTGCTGGCTTTCATGGTAGTTTTATTCCTAGTTGTAATTTTTTTTAAAGAAATCTTTATACTGTTTTCCATAGTGGTGTTATCAATTTACATTCCCACTAATGGTACAAGAGGGTTTCCTTTTATCTATGTCATCTCCAGAATTCATTGTTTTTAGATTTTTTGATGATTACTGTTATATATATATATAATTTTATCTGGCACCTTTTATTGGTTATTTATTTATTTATTTTCATTCATCTTTGTTCCTTTAGCCTCGCAGCAGCCCCTTTTGTTGCAGAGCGCCAGCTCTGGGCGCATGCACTCAGAGCCCTGGCTCATAACTAGACACACCGGTCCAGCTGTTCTGCGACATGTGGGATCTTCCCAGGCCAGGGATCAAACTGGTGCCCCTTGCACTGCAAGGCAGACTCTTTACCCACTGGACCACAAGGGAAGCCCACCATTATATGTTTAAAAAACTTTTATTGGAGCACAGTTGATTTGCAAGGTTGTATTAGCTTCAGATGTACAGCAAAGTGAATCAGTTATATATATATACCCACTTTTTTACCTATAGGCCATTACAGAGTATTGAGTAGAGTTTCAAATTTTAATATTATTAGTTTCTCCCTTCTTACTTACTAATCAAATCTGAGCAGTTCATTAAATCCAAGTTCATTTATAAACCTTGATTAGTCAACTATAGTAATTAGTCAACTATAGTAATAACATTCCCATCACCATTTATTGATTAAAGATTGAGTATGAACACTGCTATGGCTTAAGAAATGTGAGGCAGGGGGTTTCCCTGGTGGTCCAGTGGGTAAAGAGTGGCCCGCCCGACCCCTCCCTCCCTACCACCCCGACAGACACACAAAAAAGATTAAAAAAAAAAAGAAATGGGAGGCAAAATCAACTTTCCTTACTCTTAAGGAGATATCAGAAAAATTCTCTCTCTTTGCCTCTTGGGTCTTCTTGTCTGCACTGATATATAGAACTTTCAATAATGAGGGAAGCCAGTGTGTGGACAGCCAGAAGAACAGGTATACTCTATTGATAATAAAAAGATGGAAAGAATCTGGGTTTCTGGGGACATTTTTAAGTCATTAAATGAACCACCCTGGAGTCACCCTATCTCTGAATTTGTTGTATGGAATAAATCACCTCATTGTGTAACTCCAGTGAGATGAATTTTCTGTTACTTGAAGATCAGAACTTCCTGCATTTAACCAGTGACTCAGATCTTTTGAAAACGAGAAACTGGTATGATTCCTTGATGATGTATTCATCCATTAATCCTCTACCAGCATGGATTTTTTGAGAAAAGTGTTGAAAGATGACCCAAAAAGAGCAGAATTAGTATAAACTTGAGATGCTAGAGGTATTTGAAAAATACTAAAATAAGATTGTTTCAACTGATTATAGAAATAAAAAGAAAGAAGATTCACCAAAAAATGCAAAACTTGAAGGCATTTTGAGAAAGAAACAAATCCCCTCATGTAAGAAAGAAGTTGAAATATAGATGTTTTCAGGTGCTGAGAGCTCACACCTCTCACAGATTCTCATGGAAAGAATTAATAAATGAAGTAAGTGAAAAAAGGATGTAAGTGATCTCAATAAGATGAGATTTACACCAGAAAGGAAGAAGTGGCATGCAAAAAGGCAAAACAAAGTTAAGAAACTGGGAAATGTGTGATGATCTAATAACATTTACAGAGAGTCCAGGGAAGAAATTGACATTTATATTTACTTTGCCTCAGATCTGTCAGGGGTGACTTATTAGAGATCAGCCAAAATCTCTAATAAAGTGACTTAACTTTGCACAATTGTAAAAGAGCTAGTCACATGCTCTCTATCTTAAATGATACTCACTTAGTATATAGAAAGAGATAGATTTCTTTACACAGAGCTGAAGACATTATTGGTAGTTCAAATATGTTATTTCCTCCAATACATATATTTTGTGACTTACAGGACAGTAGTTAACATTATACAGCCAACAGGCTTTTAAAATTTTGTGGCCCTCACAAACACTATGGTTAAAGTTGCATGCCTGATTGACAAAAGGAAATTTCATATTCAAACTTTAAAATACTATGGAAAGCCTTGCATTCCTTGTTCTCAAACATACCCAATAATTCTGATAAAGCTAATCAGATCACATAGCTTTAGACTTAACACAACCTATGCTCCAACTGGCTAATCTCTAATGGTATTCTTTGTATATACAACTCATATGGTCACTGGAGTGAGAATTTTAGCCTTCTCTTTCTTATCTTCCTAATTCCGACATGCACTTGAGTATTGTCAACAAGATAATTCATGTGTCAAGGTTTCTCATAAAATTCTAAATTACTTTTCTAAATATACATAACTTGCATTTAAAAGTTGTAATTTATGGTTTTCACAAGGCTTAGGCACTTTCTGAGGGAGAACTCAAACTGTGTTCATTGTTTAAGTTTTATATACCTTTAAGCTCATAAAATGAAGGGAGATTTCAACAGAAGCTTATGTCTGTGTTTTTAATTTTTCTCCTATGAATTTTACATGTTGCTGGAATAATGTCCTTTTTTTCTTAGCATATGTTTTCTGCTAATTTCTATAAGAAACTTTTGATTTTTGTATGTTTAGTTCATAGTTGGTCTTAGTAAATGCTCTTATTTCTAATTGCATTTCAAGGAATTCTTTTGGATTTTCAAAGTAGTCTATTTTCAGAGAAAATTTTTGTATTCTTGCTTATTCTTTTATAGCATGTACAGTTCTGATGCATATTCCTGCCTTTGTAGAAGCAGTATACAGGCCACTGGTGGTTTCCATCCACCATGAATTCAAAAGGTCTTTAGTTTCCCACGTGTGTCATTCCTTAGATGGGGAACATTACTAAATCTTCCAAGCCTTAGTTTTCTCATGTGTAAATTAGGCGTGATAAAACCTACCTTCCCCTGGCTTCCCTGGTGATCCAGTGGGTAAAGTGTCCACCTTGCAGTGCAAGGGGCGCCCATTTGATTCTCGGCCCAGGAAGATCCCACATGCCACAGAACGGCCAGACTGGTGTGTCCAATTGCGAGCCAGTGCTCTGGAGCACATGCGCCCAGAGTTGGTGCTCTGCAATGAGAGAGGCCACTACAATGGGAGGCCCACACAGGCCAAAGAATAAAGATGGATGAAAATAAATCAATAAAAAACCAATAAAAGAGGCCAAAATCAAAAAAAAAAAAAAAAACAAACCCTACCTTCCCTTTGTCCTTATATGATAAAATACTGACATTTTAAGATAACCTTTATTTCTTTGAAAGGTTTGACTTAAAAAGTCTTCTTTGTCTGACAATAGACTAGTCAAGCAAGTATAATTTGCATAGAATATCTTTTTTCCAGTCACTATATTTTATCCTTTGCATGTGTGCTGAGTTGTTTCAGTTGTGTCTGACTCTTTGAGACCCTGTGAGAGCTCAGGCTCCCCAGTCCATGGAATTCTCCAGGCAAAAGTACTGGAGTAGGTTGCTGTGCCCTGCTCCAGGGAATCTTCCCAACCCAGGGATCAAATCCACATTTCTTATGTTTCCTGCATTGGCAGGTGGACTCTTTACCACTAGCTCCACCTGGGAAGCCCAGTTTTATCCTCTATATGGCCTTAAATTTAACACGAACCTCATGTAAAAAGTATATAATCAAACTTAAAATCCATTCAGCCACCGTGTAGATTTTTTTAAATTGAAGTATAATAGATTTACAATGGCTTCCCTGGTGGCTCAGTGGTAAAGAATCCACCTGCCAATGCAGGACACATAGGTTTGATCTCTGGGTAGGGAAGATCCCCTGGAGAAGGAAATGGCAACCCACTCCAGTATTCTTTCTTGGAGAACAGAGGAGCCTGGCGGGCCACACTTCATGAGGTCACAGAAAGGTCAGATAGGACTTAGTGCCTAAACAACTGCAATACCACCACCTACCTCAGGGCTGTTCTCAGGAGCAAATGAAGCTATATTTAAATAAAAATTTAAGATTGTGTCTGACACATATTAGGTACTCAAAACATAATAGCTAGCATTATTTTTACATAGATATAACATTCTTAATAATTTTATATATTAATTTTGATAGGAATACTTATTTTACTACTGATTCTAATGAGGAGTGTTTTGCTATTACTTATGATATTGACTAATTGAGACAATTTCAAGAATCTGTTGTAAGAACTGAACCATAAAGGCATTCATGGAGAGCATTGATAGGAGTTACCTATGTAGTTCTATATTTTCCCCCCATTATTATGTAACAAGTAAGGAGGGAGCGGTTGCTTATAGCTTTAAATTTATCATTTACAAAATGGAAAAGAATCCTATCTCAATGTAATTGAATATAAACACATTTAAGCTTCAGTGAAAGAAATGCAAACATGATATTTTAACAACAACTTTATTGTGATAGAATTCACATATAATGAAATTGCTACCTTTATGGTGTGAGGAAGTTCAGAAAATGTGTATACCATATAGTCACTACTACAAAAAAGCTGCTGTCCAATATGGTAGCCACTAGCCACAATGGCTATTGAGCATTTGAAATGCAACTAGTCTAAATTAAGATATGTTTTAGAGGGGCTCTGCGGAACCGGGCTAGGTGGGACTCTTGTTGCATCCAGTGGATTATTGGATGCAACAATCCAATAAGTGGATGGAGTGTTACCAGTGTTAGAGAAAATGCTGCAAGGTTGTGAGGGTGGAGCTAAGATGGTGGCATAGAAGGACATGCGCTCATCTCTCCTGCAAAATCGCCTGAATTGCAACGAGTTCCTGGGAAATCATTGACAGGAGGAGGTTGGATCTGGTCACAGAGAGGATACCCCACATCGAAGAACAAAGGAGAAGCTGCATCAAGACGGCAACAAGCCCCGGGGCTTTAGGGAGGGAGCATTGACTCCAAAACTCTACAATGCTAGAGAACACCTAACACAAGAGAGCACTATACAAGTGGCGGGCCACACTTCATGAGGTCACAGAAAGGTCAGATAGGACTTAGTGCCTAAACAACTGCAATACCACCACCTACCTCAGGGCTGTTCTCAGGAGCAAATGAAGCTATATTTAAATAAAAATTTAAGATTGTGTCTGACACATATTAGGTACTCAAAACATAATAGCTAGCATTATTTTTACATAGATATAACATTCTTAATAATTTTATATATTAATTTTGATAGGAATACTTATTTTACTACTGATTCTAATGAGGAGTGTTTTGCTATTACTTATGATATTGACTAATTGAGACAATTTCAAGAATCTGTTGTAAGAACTGAACCATAAAGGCATTCATGGAGAGCATTGATAGGAGTTACCTATGTAGTTCTATATTTTCCCCCCATTATTATGTAACAAGTAAGGAGGGAGCGGTTGCTTATAGCTTTAAATTTATCATTTACAAAATGGAAAAGAATCCTATCTCAATGTAATTGAATATAAACACATTTAAGCTTCAGTGAAAGAAATGCAAACATGATATTTTAACAACAACTTTATTGTGATAGAATTCACATATAATGAAATTGCTACCTTTATGGTGTGAGGAAGTTCAGAAAATGTGTATACCATATAGTCACTACTACAAAAAAGCTGCTGTCCAATATGGTAGCCACTAGCCACAATGGCTATTGAGCATTTGAAATGCAACTAGTCTAAATTAAGATATGTTTTAGAGGGGCTCTGCGGAACCGGGCTAGGTGGGACTCTTGTTGCATCCAGTGGATTATTGGATGCAACAATCCAATAAGTGGATGGAGTGTTACCAGTGTTAGAGAAAATGCTGCAAGGTTGTGAGGGTGGAGCTAAGATGGTGGCATAGAAGGACATGCGCTCATCTCTCCTGCAAAATCGCCTGAATTGCAACGAGTTCCTGGGAAATCATTGACAGGAGGAGGTTGGATCTGGTCACAGAGAGGATACCCCACATCGAAGAACAAAGGAGAAGCTGCATCAAGACGGCAACAAGCCCCGGGGCTTTAGGGAGGGAGCATTGACTCCAAAACTCTACAATGCTAGAGAACACCTAACACAAGAGAGCACTATACAAGTGGGAACACCAACAAAGGTAATCACTTGTATGCAAGTCCTGATGTAAACCAACCACCAGCATCACCCAGAATAAGAAGCCCCATCCAAACAACACACACCAACAGACGTAACTCGAAGTCTGGGAAAAGGAAATCCCAAACAGAGTCAGTTAAAAAATTAATAATAACAATGAAACGGCAGAGAAATACTACACAAAGGAAGGAACAATCTACAAACACACAAGATCAAATCAATGAAGAGAATTTGGACAAACTTTCTGAAAGCAATTTCAGAAGAATGATAGTAAAGATGATCAAAGACACTGAAAACAGAATGTTAGAGAAATTGCAAGACACAACTAACACACTGAATAAAGAAATACAAGAACTTACCAAAGAAGTAACAGAGATAAACAACTCAATTGCTGAACTGAAAAACACTGTAGAAGGAATCAAGAGCAGAGTATCTGAGACAGAAGACCGGATAAGTGAGCTGGAAGATAGAATGGAGGAAGTAACTGCTTCAAAACAGAATCTAGGGCTTCCCTGGTGGTCCAGTGGGGAGGGACACCGCCTTGCACTGCAAGGGGCGCCGGTTAGATCCCTGGCCCGGGAAGATCCCATGTGCCCCGGAGCGGCTGGACCCATGTGTCCAACTACCGAGCCGGAGCTCTGGAGCACATGCGCCCAGAGCCGGCGCTCTGTGACAACAGAGGCCACTGTGATGGGAGGCCCACACGGGCCGAAAAACAACGATGGATGAAAATAGACAAATGAAAGACCAATAGAAGTGGCCCGCCCGCTCCCCTCCCTCCTCACCCCCACATAAATAAAATAAATAAATCTTTAAAAAAAAGAAAAACAGAATCTAGCTCAAAGAATGAAAAGAGCAGAGGATAACTGAGACCTCTGGGATAATATCAAATGCACCAATATTCAAATTATAGGGGTCCCAGAAGAAGAAGAAAAAAAGAAAGGCTATGAGAAAATTTTTGAAGAAATTCTAGTTGAAAATTTCCCCAAGATGGGAAAAGAAAGAGTCAATCAAGTCCAAGAAGCACAAAGAGTACCATACAGAATCAATCTGAGAAGAAACACACCAAGACACATATTAATGAAGCTAACACAAATTAAACACAGGACAGAATTCTCAAAGCAGCAAGGGAAAAGCAACTAGTGACATACAAGGGAAAGCCCATACGTTTAACAGCTGATCTTTCAACAGAAACTCTACAGGCCAGAAGGGAATGGCAGGACACATTTAAATGGCTAAAAGAGAATAATCTGCAACCAAGGATCCTCTACCCCGCAAGGATCTCCTTCAAAATTGATGGAGAAATCAAAAGCTTTACAGATAAGTAAAAATTAAAAGAATTTAGTCACACCAAACCAGCCTTACAACAAGTGTTAAAGGGACTTATATAGACAACAAGTATAAAAGAAGGAGAAGATCCATGAAACAAACCCATCATAACATCTAAGAAGATGACAATAGGATCATTTGTATTGATAATTACTTTGAATGTAAATGGACTAAATGCCCCAACCAAAAGACACGGAGTGGCTGAATGGATTCAAAAACATGACCCATACATATGCTGCCTCCAGGAAACTCACTTCAGAACTAGAGACACTCAGACTGAAAGTGAGAGGCTGGAAAAAGATATTCTATGCAAATGGAAATCAAAAGAAAGCTGGAGTAGCAATCCTCATATCAGACAAAATAGACCTCAAAATAAAGAAGATTAGAAGAGACAAGGCAGGACACTACATCATGATCAAGGGATCGATCCAAGAAGAAAACATAACAATCATAAATATCTATGCACCCAACACAGGAGCACCCCAATACATAAGACAAACACTTTCTGACATAAAAGAAGACATCGACACTGACACTATCATAGTAGGAGACTTTAACACTCCTCTCACACCAATGGACAGATCATCCAAGCAGAAAATTAATAAAGAAACACAAGCCTTAAATGCCACACTAGAAGAAATGGACCTCATGGATATCTTTAGGACGTTCCATCCAAAAAAAAAAAATTCTAGTTGTAAATTTCCCCAAGATGGGAAAAGAAAGAGTCAATCAAGTCCAAGAAGCACAAAGAGTACCATACAGAATCAATCTGAGAAGAAACACACCAAGACACATATTAATGAAGCTAACACAAATTAAACACAGGACAGAATTCTCAAAGCAGCAAGGGAAAAGCAACTAGTGACATACAAGGGAAAGCCCATACGTTTAACAGCTGATCTTTCAACAGAAACTCTACAGGCCAGAAGGGAATGGCAGGACACATTTAAATGGCTAAAAGAGAATAATCTGCAACCAAGGATCCTCTACCCCGCAAGGATCTCCTTCAAAATTGATGGAGAAATCAAAAGCTTTACAGATAAGTAAAAATTAAAAGAATTTAGTCACACCAAACCAGCCTTACAACAAGTGTTAAAGGGACTTATATAGACAACAAGTATAAAAGAAGGAGAAGATCCATGAAACAAACCCATCATAACATCTAAGAAGATGACAATAGGATCATTTGTATTGATAATTACTTTGAATGTAAATGGACTAAATGCCCCAACCAAAAGACACGGAGTGGCTGAATGGATTAAAAAACATGACCCATACATATGCTGCCTCCAGGAAACTCACTTCAGAACTAGAGACACTCAGACTGAAAGTGAGAGGCTGGAAAAAGATATTCTATGCAAATGGAAATCAAAAGAAAGCTGGAGTAGCAATCCTCATATCAGACAAAATAGACCTCAAAATAAAGAAGATTAGAAGAGACAAGGCAGGACACTACATCATGATCAAGGGATCGATCCAAGAAGAAAACATAACAATCATAAATATCTATGCACCCAACACAGGAGCACCCCAATACATAAGACAAACACTTTCTGACATAAAAGAAGACATCGACACTGACACTATCATAGTAGGAGACTTTAACACTCCTCTCACACCAATGGACAGATCATCCAAGCAGAAAATTAATAAAGAAACACAAGCCTTAAATGCCACACTAGAAGAAATGGACCTCATGGATATCTTTAGGACGTTCCATCCAAAAGCAAAAGAATACACTTTCTTCTCAAGTGCTCACGGAACATTCTCCAGGATAGACCATATCTTGGGCCACAAATAAAATGTCAGTCAATTCAAGAACACTGAAATTATATCAACCATCTTCTTGGACCACAAAGCAATGAGACTAGAGATCAACTACAGGAAAAAAAACCGCTAAAAACACAAATACATGGAGATTAAACAACACATACCTAAAAAACCAACTGATTACCGAGCAAATCAAAGGAGAAATGAAACAATTCCTAGAAGAAAATGACAATGAACACACAACAGTGCAAAACCTATGGGATACTGCAAAAGCACTTCTAAGAGGGAAGTTTATAGCAATTCAATCCCACCTCAAGAAACCAGGAAAATCTCAAACAGACGACCTAACCTTATGCTTAAAACAATTGGAGAAAGAAGAACAAAAACACCCAAAGCCAGCAGAAGAAGGGAAATCATAAAGATCAGAGCAGAAATAAATGAAAAAGAAACGAAAGAAACAATAGTAAAGATAAATAAAACAAAAAGCTGGTTCTTCAAAAAGGTAAATAAAATCGACATACCACTGGTCAGACTCATCAAGAAAAAAAGAGAGAAGAACCAGATCACCAAAATCAAAAATGAAAAAGGAGAGATTACAACAGATAATGCAGAAATCCAAAGGATTCTAAGAGACTATTATGAACAACTCTATGGCAACAAACTGGACAACCTGGAAGAAATGGACAGCTTCTTAGAGAAGATTAATCTCCCAAGACTCAACCAGGAAGAAATAGAAACTATGAACAAGCAAATCACAAGCTCAGAAATCGATGCTGTGATCAAAATCTACCTAAACCTGGAAGACATCGACACTGACACTATCATAGTAGGAGACTTTAACACTCCTCTCACACCAATGGACAGATCATCCAAGCAGAAAATTAATAAAGAAACACAAGCCTTAAATGCCACACTAGAAGAAATGGACCTCATGGATATCTTTAGGACGTTCCATCCAAAAGCAAAAGAATACACTTTCTTCTCAAGTGCTCACGGAACATTCTCCAGGATAGACCATATCTTGGGCCACAAATAAAATGTCAGTCAATTCAAGAACACTGAAATTATATCAACCATCTTCTTGGACCACAAAGCAATGAGACTAGAGATCAACTACAGGAAAAAAAACCGCTAAAAACACAAATACATGGAGATTAAACAACACATACCTAAAAAACCAACTGATTACCGAGCAAATCAAAGGAGAAATGAAACAATTCCTAGAAGAAAATGACAATGAACACACAACAGTGCAAAACCTATGGGATACTGCAAAAGCACTTCTAAGAGGGAAGTTTATAGCAATTCAATCCCACCTCAAGAAACCAGGAAAATCTCAAACAGACGACCTAACCTTATGCTTAAAACAATTGGAGAAAGAAGAACAAAAACACCCAAAGCCAGCAGAAGAAGGGAAATCATAAAGATCAGAGCAGAAATAAATGAAAAAGAAACGAAAGAAACAATAGTAAAGATAAATAAAACAAAAAGCTGGTTCTTCAAAAAGGTAAATAAAATCGACATACCACTGGTCAGACTCATCAAGAAAAAAAGAGAGAAGAACCAGATCACCAAAATCAAAAATGAAAAAGGAGAGATTACAACAGATAATGCAGAAATCCAAAGGATTCTAAGAGACTATTATGAACAACTCTATGGCAACAAACTGGACAACCTGGAAGAAATGGACAGCTTCTTAGAGAAGATTAATCTCCCAAGACTCAACCAGGAAGAAATAGAAACTATGAACAAGCAAATCACAAGCTCAGAAATCGATGCTGTGATCAAAAATCTACCCAAAAATAAAAGCCCAGGGCCAGATGGCTTCACAAGTGAATTCTACCAAACATTTAAAGAAGAGCTAATGCCTTCCAAACAATTGCACAGGAAGGAACACTTCCAAACACATTCTATGAGGTCGCCATCGCCCTTAAAACAAAAAAAAAGAAAATTATAGGCCAATTTCACTGATGAATCTAGACGCCAAAATCTTCAACAAAATCCTAGCAAACAGAATTCAACAACACATCAAAAAGCTCATACATCATGATCAAGTCGGGTTCATCCCAGGCATGCAAGGATTCTTCAATATCCACAAATCAATCAATGTGATACACCATATCAACAAATTGAGAGACAAAAATCACATGATCATCTCAATAGATGCAGAAAAAGCCTTCGACAAAATATAACATCCATTTATGATAAAAACTCTTCAAAAAATGGGCATAGGGCTTCCCCTGGTGGTCCAGTGGGTAAAGACACCACCTTGCAGTGCAAGGGGCGCTGGTTCGATCCCTGGCCTGGGGAGATCCCATGTGCCGCGGAGCGGCTGGACTGATGTGTCCAATTACCGGGCCGGAGCTCTGGAGCGCATGCACCCAGAGCCAGTGCTCTGCAACAACAGACGCCACCGCTATGGGAGGCCCATAGGAGCCAAAGAACAAAGACGGATAGAAATAGAGAAATGAAAGACCAATAGAAGTGGCCCGCCTGCTCCCCTCCCTCCCCAACCCGACCCTAGCCCAAAAATGTAAAATAAATAAATAAATCTTTAAAAAAAAAAATGGGCATAGAAGGAACCTATCTCAGCATAGTGAAAGCCATATATGAGAAGCCCACAGTGAACATTATCCTCAATGGTGAAAAATTGAAAGCATTTCCTCTAAGATCAGGAATAAGACAAGGGTGTCCACTTTCACCACTCTTATTCAACATAGTCCTGGAAGTTCTAGCAACAGCAATAAGAGAAGAGAAAGAAATCAAAGGAATCCAGATTGGAAAGGAAGAAGTCAAGCTTTCTGTCTTTGCAGACAACATGATATTATACATAGAAAATCAAAAAGACACGGTTACAAAACTACTAGAGTTAATCAGCGAATTCAACAAAATCACAGGATACAAAGTCAACACACAGAAATCACTGGCATTCCTATACACAAACAATGAAAAATCAGAAAACGAAATCAAAGAGGCAATCCCCTTCACCATCGCAACCAAAAGAATCAAATACCTAGGAATAAACCTACCCAAAGAAACAAAAGAACTGTACACAGAAAATTACAAGACACTCATGAGAGACATTAAAGAAGACTTAAACAGATGGAAAGATATTCCATGTTCCTGGGTCGGAAGAATCAATATTGTGAAAATGACCATACTACCAAATGTCATCTATAGATTCAATGCGATCCCTATCAAACTTCCAATGACATTCTTCACAGAACCAGACCAAAGAATAACACAGTTCATATGGAAGCACAAAAGACCTCGAATAGCCAAAGCAATCCTGAGGAAGAAGAATGGAGCTGGAGGGATCAGCCTCCCCAACTTCAGACTCTACTACAAAGCAACAATCATCAAGACAGTATGGTACTGGCACAAAAACAGAAATATCTATCAATGGAACAAGATTGAGAACCCAGAGACAAACCCACGCACCTATGCGTACCTTATTTTTGACAAAGGAGGTGAAACTATAAAATGGGACAAAGACAGCCTCTTCAACAAGTGGTGCTGGGAAAATTGGACAGCTACATGCAAAAAAATGAAGTTGGATCATTCCCTGACACCATACACTAAGATCAACTCAACATGGATTAAAGGCCTAAATGTAAGACCAGAAACCCTAAAACTCTTAGAGGAGAATATAGGCAAAACCCTCAAGGACATCAATCAAAGCAAGATCTTCTCTGACCCACCTACTAGAATAGCAGAACTAAAAAGACAGATGAACATGGGGGACCTAATGAAACTTAAAAGCTTTTGTACAGCAAAAGAAATCACAAAAACCTGAACAGACAGCCCACAGAATGGGAGAAAATCATAGCAAATGAAACAACAGACAAAGAATTAATCTCCAAAATCTACAAGCAACTCAGACAACTCAGCACAGGAAAAACGAACAACCCAATCAAAAAATGGGAAAAGGACCTTAACAGACACCTCTCCAAAGAGGACATACAGATGGCCCAAAAGCACATTAAACGATGCTCAACTTCACTTATAATTAGAGAAATGCAAATCAAAACTACAGTGAGATATCACCTCACACCCATCAGCAACCAAAAGAATCAAATACCTAGGAATAAACCTACCCAAAGAAACAAAAGAACTGTACACAGAAAATTACAAGACACTCATGAGAGACATTAAAGAAGACTTAAACAGATGGAAAGATATTCCATGTTCCTGGGTCGGAAGAATCAATATTGTGAAAATGACCATACTACCAAATGTCATCTATAGATTCAATGCGATCCCTATCAAACTTCCAATGACATTCTTCACAGAACCAGACCAAAGAATAACACAGTTCATATGGAAGCACAAAAGACCTCGAATAGCCAAAGCAATCCTGAGGAAGAAGAATGGAGCTGGAGGGATCAGCCTCCCCAACTTCAGACTCTACTACAAAGCAACAGTCATCAAGACAGTATGGTACTCACACAAAAACAGAAATATCTATCAATGGAACAAGATTGAGAACCCAGAGACAAACCCACGCACCTATGCGTACCTTATTTTTGACAAAGGAGGTGAAACTATAAAATGGGACAAAGACAGCCTCTTCAACAAGTGGTGCTGGGAAAATTGGACAGCTACATGCAAAAAAATGAAGTTGGATCATTCCCTGACACCATACACTAAGATCAACTCAACATGGATTAAAGGCCTAAATGTAAGACCAGAAACCCTAAAACTCTTAGAGGAGAATATAGGCAAAACCCTCAAGGACATCAATCAAAGCAAGATCTTCTCTGACCCACCTACTAGAATAGCAGAACTAAAAAGACAGATGAACATGGGGGACCTAATGAAACTTAAAAGCTTTTGTACAGCAAAAGAAATCACAAAAACCTGAACAGACAGCCCACAGAATGGGAGAAAATCATAGCAAATGAAACAACAGACAAAGAATTAATCTCCAAAATCTACAAGCAACTCAGACAACTCAGCACAGGAAAAACGAACAACCCAATCAAAAAATGGGAAAAGGACCTTAACAGACACCTCTCCAAAGAGGACATACAGATGGCCCAAAAGCACATTAAACGATGCTCAACTTCACTTATAATTAGAGAAATGCAAATCAAAACTACAGTGAGATATCACCTCACACCCATCAGAATGGCCATCATCCACAAATCGACAGACAATAAATGCTGGAGAGGCTGCGGAGAAAAGGGAACACTCTTTCATTGCTGGTGGGAATGTAAATTGATACAGCCACTATGGAAGACAGTCTGGAGATTTCTTAAAAAACTAAAAATAGAAGCACCATATGACCCAGCAATCCCACTCTTAGGCTTATACCCTGATGAAATCAAATCTGAAAGAAGCACCTGTACCCCAATGTTCATTGCAGCTCTCTATACAATAGCTAGAACATGGAAGGAACCTAGATGCCCATCGACGAACGAATGGATCCAAAAGCACTGGTACATATATACAATGGAATACTACACAGCTGTAAAGAGAAATGCAGTAGAATCAGCCCTAATGAGGTGGTTGGATAAGTGAAGTCAGTCAGAAAGAGGACAAATACAGTATATTAACACATATATATGGAATCTAGTAGGATGGTGATGATGGCACATGCAGTGAAATGACAGAAAGACAGACATGGACAGTAGACATACAGACATTGTGGGGAAGGAACAGAGGGTGGGAGGCATAAAGGAAGTAGCATGAAGGCCTGTACTATCATAAGTGAAGAAAATAACTCTAGTCATTGCTCTGTGAGAAAAGGGGATCTTTCAGGGGTGCTGTGTGATGGTCTGGAGGGGTGGGAAGGGGGAGATATACATATGACTAATCTGGGAACATATATATCTGTAAACAACAAAACTCTGTAAAAGTTAAAAGCAAAATAAAGGTTTTAAAAAAAGGTATGTTTTAAATTTAAAATACATATCAGATTTTAAGAACTTCATATGCAGAATGTGAAATACCTTATCAATAATTCTATATTAATTACCTCTTGATGTTATATTTTAGATATGTTGGGTTAAATGAAATGTAGTATTAAAACTAACTATTCATGTTTCTTTTTGCTTTTAACATATATATGAGAAGCTATAAAAGTTCTTGTATATCTCACATTATATTTCTGTTACATGACACTCATATGGAATATTTTTCGTATGCCTCTTTCCTTTTAATTTCCCATACCTTCAGTTCCAGTCATGGACCTACTTTCAGTATAGATTAATTTGGCCCATATTAGGCCTTGCTATAAGTGGAATCATAGTATGCACAGTTTTTTGCATGGTTTCTTTCACTTGGCACAGTTTCTGTGATTGTCATTGGGAGTATCAGCAGTTTATTCTTTTTTTGTTTATTGCTGTGGAATATTCTATTGGATTGGTATACTATGATTACTTTAACTTTTTCATGTGGATGAATATTTCAATTTGAAGGTTTTGCGATTAAAGCTACAATGAGCAATCATATTTATGCATTTGAATGCACATACATTTATTTTCTTGGAAAGATTAGAATCACTGGTCCATAGAGTTAGGATATATTACATTTATAAGACACTATCAAACTATTATTCAAAGTGGTTGTGAACAGGTTTACATCCTCACCAGCTGTGAAGATTTCCAATTGCTCTACATCTTCACCAATAGTTGATATTGTCAGACTTTTAATTTTGGCTCTTTTAGTTGGTAAATACCCACCTTTTTACATACCCTCTTGTGTGTGTGTCAATTTTTTTAAAGATTGTTTTCTTATTACTGGTCTCCTTATATAGTCTAGATACAAATCCTTTGTTATATATATACATATGTTATGTATATATGGTCAAAATTTTCTCTTAGTTTGCTTTTCAATTTTTAAGACTGTTTTAGAAAAACAGAATATATTTATCTTGATAAAATATAATTTATTACCTTCTTCTATGAAATATTTTCCTTACTAAATTTGCTTTTTTCCCCTTACTGAAAAATCTTTGCCTACTCTAAGTCATGAAGATTTTCTCCTATATCATCTTCTAGAAGATTTATATTTTTAGCTTTTGTGTTTAAAATTCATTTTGAGTTAATTCATTTGTGTATGATATGAGTGATTGCTATGTCCCCAAAGTTCCTGAGTTGATCTGAGATTATCTCAAAGAGGAATACACTATCTTAGTCACTTGCACTGGGAACCTTGCCTTGAGATTTTGATAAATAATAAAGGTGGCTTAAATAGGTGAGAAATGACCTCAAAAAGGATAAGGGTTGAAGGTACAGATTCAGTATAGCGTAGACATCAGAGAGCTGTCTGGGTTTGGGAAAACTATAGCAAGTGAACTTCTTAGTAACCCATAGAAGAGAGATGTACCTTTTGCATGTTCACTGAACTGAAAAATCACATATGGTGCCTGAAACAAAATTCACCCATGGATAACTTAAAAGGTTCATTCCAGGCCCCAATGCCTCTAGATCTTACTGAGAAATAACTATGTATTATAGAGCTATAGTGCTTTCCTGGTGGCTCAGATGGTTAAGAATCTGCTGGCAGTGTGGGAGACCTTGGTTTGGTCCCTGAGTTGAGATGATCCCTCGGAGGTAGGCAAGGAAACCTATTCCAGTATTCTTATCTGGAGACTTTTTTGCCTGGAGGTCCTGGTGGGCTACAGTCCATGCGGGTCACAATTAGCTCTACATCTTCACATAGTTTTGATATTTTTTTCAGGTTTACATCCTCACCAGCTGTGAAGATTTCCAATTGCTCTACATCTTCACCAATAGTTGATATTGTCAGACTTTTAATTTTGGCTCTTTTAGTTGGTAAATACCCACCTTTTTACATACCCTCTTGTGTGTGTGTCAATTTTTTTAAAGATTGTTTTCTTATTACTGGTCTCCTTATATAGTCTAGATACAAATCCTTTGTTATATATATACATATGTTATGTATATATGGTCAAAATTTTCTCTTAGTTTGCTTTTCAATTTTTAAGACTGTTTTAGAAAAACAGAATATATTTATCTTGATAAAATATAATTTATTACCTTCTTCTATGAAATATTTTCCCTTACTAAATTTGCTTTTTTCCCCTTACTGAAAAATCTTTGCCTACTCTAAGTCATGAAGATTTTCTCCTATATCATCTTCTAGAAGATTTATATTTTTAGCTTTTGTGTTTAAAATTCATTTTGAGTTAATTCATTTGTGTATGATATGAGTGATTGCTATGTCCCCAAAGTTCCTGAGTTGATCTGAGATTATCTCAAAGAGGAATACACTATCTTAGTCACTTGCACTGGGAACCTTGCCTTGAGATTTTGATAAATAATAAAGGTGGCTTAAATAGGTGAGAAATGACCTCAAAAAGGATAAGGATTGAAGGTACAGATTCAGTATAGCGTAGACATCAGAGAGCTGTCTGGGTTTGGGAAAACTATAGCAAGTGAACTTCTTAGTAACCCATAGAAGAGAGATGTACCTTTTGCATGTTCACTGAACTGAAAAATCACATATGGTGCCTGAAACAAAATTCACCCATGGATAACTTAAAAGGTTCATTCCAGGCCCCAATGCCTCTAGATCTTACTGAGAAATAACTATGTATTATAGAGCTATAGTGCTTTCCTGGTGGCTCAGATGGTTAAGAATCTGCTGGCAGTGTGGGAGACCTTGGTTTGGTCCCTGAGTTGAGATGATCCCTCGGAGGTAGGCAAGGAAACCTATTCCAGTATTCTTATCTGGAGACTTTTTTGCCTGGAGGTCCTGGTGGGCTACAGTCCATGCGGGTCACAAAGAGTTGGACACAACTTACTAAGCACATGGAGCTATAGTAAGGATGGAAATTGATGTGCTAAGCCGCTCGAGTTGTGTTCGACTCTTGAGATCCTACAGGCTGTAGCCTGCCAGGTTCCTCTGTCAGTGGGATTTTTCAGGCAATTAGAAATTGATAGATGCTGCCACTCCTGAGGCTACCCTAAGACAGTCTTTTCATCCTTCTACAGATGGTTGAACTCTTTTTCTATAGTCATATTAGTATCTGAGCAGAAAATATCATGTTCGTTTGTTTTTTAAATCAATGAAAAAAATGACTTTGGAAGTTGTGACTCAATAACTAAGAATTGCATTAGGTATTCTTTTTAAGATATTTAGGTTTGCAGAAACCTAAGAAGATTAAAGAAAAAAAATAATTCCATCAAGTTTAAACGTCTTTATAACTAGATGGAAAATGCATTTCCATATCCTAAAATCCAGAGATATACCCACTCCAACAAAGTGAGGTGGGGGCAGGAACGGAATGATTCCTGTTAAACCACACCATCTTGTGCTTTTTTTCTTTCTGCTTTATTACATATTATATTTAAATTTATTCACTAGTTTAATTTACCTTTTTCCCAATTTTATTGAGGTAATAATTATACAGTGATATGTAACAGTGTACAGTGACATATAACACTATACAATTTTGCAGTGTCTGGCATAATGATTTGACTTACATATACACAGAAACCAACACAATAAAGATCACTGTATCTTAAGGTTATGTTTTCATTGATACAAGATTCAGTGAATCCTCTAGGAGTCTGTCTGCCTTTTTTAATCAAAATGCCTTGTCCTTAAAAATATAGCTTTAAATGTTTTTTTTTATTATTATTATTTATTTATTTATTTTTGTACATGTATGTTCCCAGATCAATCAGATGCATATCCCTTGGCCCTCCCCCCACCCAGGTTCCCATATAATTTGAGGTTGCTTTTGAGGTTGCTTCAAATGTTTTGATAAAGCAACCTCAAAATTATATGGGATAACATCCTCCTAACTTGTGTGAAATTGCATAATAGTTTCTTTGGTAGGTGAACATCTTCTAAACCTGGGGAAATTTAGAATTAAATGTACAAATGTTTGAAAGAAGAGAATCTGATTATGTCTTTATTAAATGATTTTTGTATATTTATGATTTTATGTGGAAGTAATATTTCAGTGATTTTGGTGTATTAGAAAAATATTAGCCATATATTCATATTAATTCATATTTGTGATTTATACAGAGTCCAGAATCACTTAAGAGAACTCTAGATTCATCGTATATGTTCAAATTATTAGATATGTTATTTTAGTACTCAGAAGAGTTTGTTTATTAATTCAGACAACCCAACTACTTAGACAGAAAGTAAAAATTTAATGAAATTGTAAATGAAACCAAATATTTTTCAAAGGCAATTAAAAGGTTGGTAAAATTTGCTGGAATTTTAAATAGAATTATATGAAATGTAACTCAAACAAAAGCTTCTTAAAAGAGAAGATAGGTTCTTGCATTTTTAACTTTAATAGAATAAGAACTTTTAAAACAAATACAACCACAAATTGACTTTTTTGCATACAAAAATACCCTAGAAGTCATCCCCAAACTCTTTACATAATGTATAAGTAGGAAAAGTAACCAGCTTTTTGTAAAGGAACGGAATGATTCCTGTTAAACCACACCATCTTGTGCTTTTTTTCTTTCTGCTTTATTACATATTATATTTAAATTTATTCACTAGTTTAATTTACCTTTTTCCCAATTTTATTGAGGTAATAATTATACAGTGATATGTAACAGTGTACAGTGACATATAACACTATACAATTTTGCAGTGTCTGGCATAATGATTTGACTTACATATACACAGAAACCAACACAATAAAGATCACTGTATCTTAAGGTTATGTTTTCATTGATACAAGATTCAGTGAATCCTCTAGGAGTCTGTCTGCCTTTTTTAATCAAAATGCCTTGTCCTTAAAAATATAGCTTTAAATGTTTTTTTTTATTATTATTATTTATTTATTTATTTTTGTACATGTATGTTCCCAGATCAATCAGATGCATATCCCTTGGCCCTCCCCCCACCCAGGTTCCCATATAATTTGAGGTTGCTTTTGAGGTTGCTTCAAATGTTTTGATAAAGCAACCTCAAAATTATATGGGATAACATCCTCCTAACTTGTGTGAAATTGCATAATAGTTTCTTTGGTAGGTGAACATCTTCTAAACCTGGGGAAATTTAGAATTAAATGTACAAATGTTTGAAAGAAGAGAATCTGATTATGTCTTTATTAAATGATTTTTGTATATTTATGATTTTATGTGGAAGTAATATTTCAGTGATTTTGGTGTATTAGAAAAATATTAGCCATATATTCATATTAATTCATATTTGTGATTTATACAGAGTCCAGAATCACTTAAGAGAACTCTAGATTCATCGTATATGTTCAAATTATTAGATATGTTATTTTAGTACTCAGAAGAGTTTGTTTATTAATTCAGACAACCCAACTACTTAGACAGAAAGTAAAAATTTAATGAAATTGTAAATGAAACCAAATATTTTTCAAAGGCAATTAAAAGGTTGGTAAAATTTGCTGGAATTTTAAATAGAATTATATGAAATGTAACTCAAACAAAAGCTTCTTAAAAGAGAAGATAGGTTCTTGCATTTTTAACTTTAATAGAATAAGAACTTTTAAAACAAATACAACCACAAATTGACTTTTTTGCATACAAAAATACCCTAGAAGTCATCCCCAAACTCTTTACATAATGTATAAGTAGGAAAAGTAACCAGCTTTTTGTAAAGATTCTTCTTTTACCTTATACAATACCTATTTAATATTTATTTATATTAAACTTTGGGTTTCCCTGGTGGTTCAAACAGTAAAGAATCTGCCTGCAACGTGGGAGACCCAGTTCCTGGGTCAGGAAGATCCCCTGGCGAAGGAAATGGCAACCAACTTCAGTGTTCTTGCCTGGAAAATTCCATGGACAGAGGAGCCTGACAGGCTAGAGCCCATGGGGTTGCAAAGAGTTGGACATGACCAAGAAACTCACACTTTCATATTAAACTTTAAGGCATGTGGTCAGTCTTTTAAATTCCCCCATATGTAAGCAGTGCTTGGTCTTTACTTAGAGGATTTAAGAAGTTGGTTATAAGCCTTCTGTACAAAAGGCAGAGGCAAACCACCAGTTGATTGGCATAACTGATGAGAGAGTGCCTCTGGTTACCTATAACATATAATACATGTTCAACATAAAGGCTAGTGTATATTTCTCCCCTAAAACAGATACATATTCAGCCTCCAATATAGATTACAGAATGTGGTTCTGAAGTGCTGTCAAACTGTTGGACCCAAAACAAGAGAACTCAATAAATAACTACTCAAATAGATTTTTCCTCCAAAAGGTGCTGCTTAGGAACCAAAGCTGTACAGTAACATGCTCCAGGCTTCATGGTTAGATTGAATAGACACTCACTGCACACAGTTATGTGACAAGCACTAGAAATGCAGAGACGAGGACATAAATGCCCTTCCCACCAACATTTTAGTCTGATATAAGGCAAACAATTAGAGAAGAAATTTATAAGGCAGTGTTATAGGAGCATCCAATATTATTGTTTTTTCAGACAACCCAACTACTTAGACAGAAAGTAAAAATTTAATGAAATTGTAAATGAAACCAAATATTTTTCAAAGGCAATTAAAAGGTTGGTAAAATTTGCTGGAATTTTAAATAGAATTATATGAAATGTAACTCAAACAAAAGCTTCTTAAAAGAGAAGATAGGTTCTTGCATTTTTAACTTTAATAGAATAAGAACTTTTAAAACAAATACAACCACAAATTGACTTTTTTGCATACAAAAATACCCTAGAAGTCATCCCCAAACTCTTTACATAATGTATAAGTAGGAAAAGTAACCAGCTTTTTGTAAAGATTCTTCTTTTACCTTATACAATACCTATTTAATATTTATTTATATTAAACTTTGGGTTTCCCTGGTGGTTCAAACAGTAAAGAATCTGCCTGCAACGTGGGAGACCCAGTTCCTGGGTCAGGAAGATCCCCTGGCGAAGGAAATGGCAACCAACTTCAGTGTTCTTGCCTGGAAAATTCCATGGACAGAGGAGCCTGACAGGCTAGAGCCCATGGGGTTGCAAAGAGTTGGACATGACCAAGAAACTCACACTTTCATATTAAACTTTAAGGCATGTGGTCAGTCTTTTAAATTCCCCCATATGTAAGCAGTGCTTGGTCTTTACTTAGAGGATTTAAGAAGTTGGTTATAAGCCTTCTGTACAAAAGGCAGAGGCAAACCACCAGTTGATTGGCATAACTGATGAGAGAGTGCCTCTGGTTACCTATAACATATAATACATGTTCAACATAAAGGCTAGTGTATATTTCTCCCCTAAAACAGATACATATTCAGCCTCCAATATAGATTACAGAATGTGGTTCTGAAGTGCTGTCAAACTGTTGGACCCAAAACAAGAGAACTCAATAAATAACTACTCAAATAGATTTTTCCTCCAAAAGGTGCTGCTTAGGAACCAAAGCTGTACAGTAACATGCTCCAGGCTTCATGGTTAGATTGAATAGACACTCACTGCACACAGTTATGTGACAAGCACTAGAAATGCAGAGACGAGGACATAAATGCCCTTCCCACCAACATTTTAGTCTGATATAAGGCAAACAATTAGAGAAGAAATTTATAAGGCAGTGTTATAGGAGCATCCAAAGATGTGAAGGAGCTCATTGTATGGATTCTTGCATCTTCGTCTGGAAGGACGCAGAAAAAATATCAACCTGACACTTGAGCAAGAGTTGAGAAAGAGTTGCTGTTTGTTTCTTTATTATAAAGGAACCGCTGGTGGTATAGTGGGCAAAGAGTCCGCCTTGCAGTGCAAGGGGCACTGGTTCAATCCCTGGCTGGGGAAGATCCCGCATGTTGCGGAGCGGCTGGACTGATGTGTCCAATTAAGAGTCAACACTCTGGAGCGCGTGTGCCCAGAGCTAGTGCTCTGCAAGGAGAGAAACCATTGCAATGGGAGGCCCACACAGGCCAAAAAATAAAGATGGATGAAGATAAATAAATTTAAAAAAAACAATAATAGAGGCCAAAAGAAGAAAAAAGGAAAAATCATAAATATGACTTTTTGGTAAATTTCAGAAGGAAAACATCTGAGAAATAAATTTCCCCTTTTGGTAGAAATGGAAATAAATGTGTTTGTATTATTGAACTAACAAAGCTCAGATTTTAGATTTCCAAGGAGTTGTAACTTCCATTGTTGTATGACTGAAAAGAACAAATGTTGAGGAGAGTTGGATATGGGTGGCGGGAGCCAGAGCATCTAACCCATGTCCCATTTCTCCAGAAACTTGGAGGCTTGTTGGTAAGTGATGATCCAAAACAGAAAATTGGCACAATGTAGAGCTTCTCCCTGATGATACAATAAGTTCTGGTGGTAATGCTGCTTAGGAACCAAAGCTGTACAGTAACATGCTCCAGGCTTCATGGTTAGATTGAATAGACACTCACTGCACACAGTTATGTGACAAGCACTAGAAATGCAGAGACGAGGACATAAATGCCCTTCCCACCAACATTTTAGTCTGATATAAGGCAAACAATTAGAGAAGAAATTTATAAGGCAGTGTTATAGGAGCATCCAAAGATGTGAAGGAGCTCATTGTATGGATTCTTGCATCTTCGTCTGGAAGGACGCAGAAAAAATATCAACCTGACACTTGAGCAAGAGTTGAGAAAGAGTTGCTGTTTGTTTCTTTATTATAAAGGAACCGCTGGTGGTATAGTGGGCAAAGAGTCCGCCTTGCAGTGCAAGGGGCACTGGTTCAATCCCTGGCTGGGGAAGATCCCGCATGTTGCGGAGCGGCTGGACTGATGTGTCCAATTAAGAGTCAACACTCTGGAGCGCGTGTGCCCAGAGCTAGTGCTCTGCAAGGAGAGAAACCATTGCAATGGGAGGCCCACACAGGCCAAAAAATAAAGATGGATGAAGATAAATAAATTTAAAAAAAATAATAATAGAGGCCAAAAGAAGAAAAAAGGAAAAATCATAAATATGACTTTTTGGTAAATTTCAGAAGGAAAACATCTGAGAAATAAATTTCCCCTTTTGGTAGAAATGGAAATAAATGTGTTTGTATTATTGAACTAACAAAGCTCAGATTTTAGATTTCCAAGGAGTTGTAACTTCCATTGTTGTATGACTGAAAAGAACAAATGTTGAGGAGAGTTGGATATGGGTGGCGGGAGCCAGAGCATCTAACCCATGTCCCATTTCTCCAGAAACTTGGAGGCTTGTTGGTAAGTGATGATCCAAAACAGAAAATTGGCACAATGTAGAGCTTCTCCCTGATGATACAATAAGTTCTGGTGGAAATGCTGCAAAGCATCACAGCCCTGTCAAAGCCTGATAAAACTGATCAGTTTTTTGGGCACAGAACTATGACATATCAAGGCACACAAATCAGAGGGCTAAATTTAACATTTCCTAGACTCCTTGGATCTAAAAACATGAAGAACAAATTAACAGCATCCCAAAGACAGACACATTGCTAAGAGCTTAAACCATGCGTACTTGAAATTTTCCATCTGGGCTTCATTCCGTTTGTTTTTTAGCTTTAATTAATTTTTTAATTTAAAATAAAGTATTTTCATTTTTCTTGTATATGTTGAAAAAAATCAATATTCTAAGGACTTTCTATAAAAGAGATATTTCTATGGCAATGTTGGGACCAACATTTCTGTTTAGAGAAATGTGAGATGATTAATAGCATTCATAAAAGCTGGCATGCTTTATAATGCCTTAATCAGTGCTTCATTAAAGAGGCATATTTTCTAAATTGTTTTGTAAAATACTTACAAATTATTGAATGTTTACTTGCTTATCCCAGCCCTTGGTATATATGAGATGCTCAATTAAAGTTTGTTTGATTGCATGTAATTGTGTTGAACTGCATTGCTTTGCATTTAATTGTGTTGGACGACATTGAGTTGAATTTGGAATGAGTTCTGTTGACTTGAATTTTAGGGAATTGAGCTAAACTGATTTGAGTTGTATTGAAATGAATTGAATGGAATTTGCTAGACTGAGAATGACAATCCCTGTTCCATAAGCTGAGGAACCTTAGTACTTTTGTTTCATCCCTTTATACCCAGGAATTAGCTCATTTCCCAGTATAAAACATATGCTCATGGGCTTCCGTGGTGGTCCAGTGGGGAAAGAGTCTGCCTTGCAGTGCAGGGGGGCACTGGTTTGATCCCTGGCATGGGAAGATCCCACGTGCCATGGAGCAGCTGGACCAGTGTGTCCAGCTAGGAGCCAGCACTCTGGAGCACATGTGCCTAGAGTCAGTGCTCTGCAACAAGAGAGGTCACTGGGATGGGAGGCCCACACAGGCCAAAGAATTAAGATGGATGAAAATAAATAAATGAAGGACCAATAAAAGAGGCCAAAAAAAAAAAAAAAAAACCCACATACTCAGTAAACTTTTAAGTAATTTTTAAAAGAAAAGTGAAAGAAAAACTTGACCTGACTACTAGTAGCACTTATACATTCCAAAATATTTGTAATCATCATACTCTGTAGGCACTGTGCTACATATTAGGAATCCAGTGATGAATAAGAAAGAGGCTGTCCACAAAGAGATTACAGTTTACTGATGGGCACCAAACAAGTAAATAAGCAATTGATAACTGTTGTTTTTTTAAAATTGGCCCCTTTTAAGGAAAAAAATAACCTTGGGTTGAAGGCCCCCCCTTTTCCAAAAATCCTTAGAATGTGAGATGTTTGCATTCATAAAAGCTGGCATGCTTTATAATGCCTTAATCAGTGCTTCATTAAAGAGGCATATTTTCTAAATTGTTTTGTAAAATACTTACAAATTATTGAATGTTTACTTGCTTATCCCAGCCCTTGGTATATATGAGATGCTCAATTAAAGTTTGTTTGATTGCATGTAATTGTGTTGAACTGCATTGCTTTGCATTTAATTGTGTTGGACGACATTGAGTTGAATTTGGAATGAGTTCTGTTGACTTGAATTTTAGGGAATTGAGCTAAACTGATTTGAGTTGTATTGAAATGAATTGAATGGAATTTGCTAGACTGAGAATGACAATCCCTGTTCCATAAGCTGAGGAACCTTAGTACTTTTGTTTCATCCCTTTATACCCAGGAATTAGCTCATTTCCCAGTATAAAACATATGCTCATGGGCTTCCGTGGTGGTCCAGTGGGGAAAGAGTCTGCCTTGCAGTGCAGGGGGGCACTGGTTTGATCCCTGGCATGGGAAGATCCCACGTGCCATGGAGCAGCTGGACCAGTGTGTCCAGCTAGGAGCCAGCACTCTGGAGCACATGTGCCTAGAGTCAGTGCTCTGCAACAAGAGAGGTCACTGGGATGGGAGGCCCACACAGGCCAAAGAATTAAGATGGATGAAAATAAATAAATGAAGGACCAATAAAAGAGGCCAAAAAAAAAAAAAAAAAAAACCCACATACTCAGTAAACTTTTAAGTAATTTTTAAAAGAAAAGTGAAAGAAAAACTTGACCTGACTACTAGTAGCACTTATACATTCCAAAATATTTGTAATCATCATACTCTGTAGGCACTGTGCTACATATTAGGAATCCAGTGATGAATAAGAAAGAGGCTGTCCACAAAGAGATTACAGTTTACTGATGGGCACCAAACAAGTAAATAAGCAATTGATAACTGTTGTTTTAATTGCTTAGGAACTACTGGTGAGCCATTCATATCCTATACTGTGAGATCAGTACATGCTGAAAATTCATACTACAGTAACCAGAGTAAGTGACAGGAATAAATACCAGTCCTTTACCAGGACCACCACACATCACTGTGTCCTACACAAAAGTCACTGACCTATAAGGAAGTAATTAGCAATCCTGTATTCCGCTCATTCAGATATCCTCCTTCAGTGATCTATCTTCTGAAAATTCCCAGAAATAAAACTTCCAATGAAGTTGTATTGTTACAAAGGTCAGGGGATCAAACCATGAAGAGTATTGGCTGAAGCATTATTGTAAGTGAGGGAAAAACCTGATCATATTTTTTTCTTGAAATCCTTGTGAGGAATAGTTGGGAGGCTGGGAGACCATCCAAGAGGATATTCCAGTAATCATTTCTAAAGACATGATACTGGGTGTTTGAATCAGGACATTTTCCCTCCCATCCTTTTAGTTGTTACTTTCCATATTTATTGCTGGATCTTATTCTCCCAATCCACCTTCCAAATGCAGGAATTCCATCCAAAATCTCCTTATATTGTATCTCTACACTTACTCCTGAAGAGTCTCCTTCATTCTTCTAGTTTGAAACATCATCTGGTGGGATTCATGTCTCTGATCCTAACCCGTCTCTATGCTCCACTCCCATTTTTCCAACTGCCAGCATATCTTCACTTAATGTCTCCCAGGGAACTCAAAATAAAATGTCCCAAATTGAAGCCTTGCTTTATTTTTTCCCTGCAGTCCCTCTCTTCCTGTATTGTGAGCATAATATATGCATCCTTGGGCATATTCAGTTCCTCCTGTCCTTTCACTGAACCTACCTAGGGCTGTATTGTGTAGTAAATCTCTTCTCTGTTATCAAGGGCTTTGTTGTTAGCAGATATTGCATAGTGATCATAAGTCCAGGAGGTCTCTGTGCTCTGGTAGGCTCCAAACAGTGATGAAGACTTTTCTTGATATATTCCCAACAACCATGGACTACTTTGCTGTTGTTCAGCCACTAACTTGTGACTGACCCTTTGTGACTCCAGGGACTGCAGCACACCAAGCTCCTCTGTCACTTATTATCTCCCAGATTTTGCTCAAATTCATGTCCATTGAGTCAGTGGTGCTATCTAACCATCTCATTCTCTGCTGCCCTCTTCTTCTTTTGCCTTTAATTTTCCCCAGCATCAGGGCCTTTTCTAATGAGTTCCCTCTTCACATCAGATGGCCAAAGTATCAGAGCTTTAGCAACAGACCTTCCAATGAATATTCAGGGTTGATTTCCTTTAGGATTAACTGGTTTGATCTTCTTTTTGTCCAAGGGAATCTCAGGAGTCCTCTCCAACACCATAATTCGAAAGCATCAGTTCTTTAGTGCTCAGTCTTTCCTTATGGTCCAGCTCTCACATCTATACATAACTACTGGAAAAAAAATCCCTTCGTGGATCACAGCCTTATCATGGCAAAGGGGCTTATGTAACTGAATGAAGCAGTGAGCCATGCCCTTCCTGTCCACCGAGATGGACAGGTCATAGTGAAGAGTCTGGACAAAATGTGGTCCACTGATGGAGGGAATGGAAACCCCCTCCAGCATTCTTGTCTGGAGAACCCCATGAACAGTAGAGACTAGTTGCTTATTCACAAATCTTGACTAAGGAATGAACTTTCTGTCTCCAAGCATGTGCCCCTACACAGTAGGTTAACTATAAAATTGGCCCATTGGGGGTGCAGAGTGTAACTGTGAAGACTTCCAGATTTCATGTGTCTGATCCTACCCTAAGAGTAAGTTACCCTATATAAGCTGAATTTTTCATTGTATGAAGCTGCCTTCCTCAATTTTAAGTCTCATGATACCTTCTTGGTTGGGAATGGGTTACATTTTTCCCTCCCTCCTTTAAAAATGTATCTATCCAGTTTCACTAAATGCCACTACCATGTTTCTCAAATCCTCAAGCCTCAAAAAGTGATGTCACTCAATCCTTTCCTTTTCTTAACCCTTGCTCCTCACTTCCAACCCCCATCAACACGACTGGCTTTTAAAATGGGATCACAGACATCATATACTGGGAAAGTGGTCAGAAATGCTAATGGAAGGATCCTCCTCCCTAACACTCTGTCCACAGAATTCTCCAGCCAAGAATACTAGAGTGGGTTGCCATGCTCTTCTCCAGGGGATCTTCCAGACACAGGGATTGAACCTAGGTTTCTCACATTGCAGGCAGAATCATTACCATCTGAACCAGGTTTCTCACATTGGCAGAAAAAAAAACTAGTACCAGCATCAGGGCCTTTTCTAATGAGTTCCCTCTTCACATCAGATGGCCAAAGTATCAGAGCTTTAGCAACAGACCTTCCAATGAATATTCAGGGTTGATTTCCTTTAGGATTAACTGGTTTGATCTTCTTTTTGTCCAAGGGAATCTCAGGAGTCCTCTCCAACACCATAATTCGAAAGCATCAGTTCTTTAGTGCTCAGTCTTTCCTTATGGTCCAGCTCTCACATCTATACATAACTACTGGAAAAAAAATCCCTTCGTGGATCACAGCCTTATCATGGCAAAGGGGCTTATGTAACTGAATGAAGCAGTGAGCCATGCCCTTCCTGTCCACCGAGATGGACAGGTCATAGTGAAGAGTCTGGACAAAATGTGGTCCACTGATGGAGGGAATGGAAACCCCCTCCAGCATTCTTGTCTGGAGAACCCCATGAACAGTAGAGACTAGTTGCTTATTCACAAATCTTGACTAAGGAATGAACTTTCTGTCTCCAAGCATGTGCCCCTACACAGTAGGTTAACTATAAAATTGGCCCATTGGGGGTGCAGAGTGTAACTGTGAAGACTTCCAGATTTCATGTGTCTGATCCTACCCTAAGAGTAAGTTACCCTATATAAGCTGAATTTTTCATTGTATGAAGCTGCCTTCCTCAATTTTAAGTCTCATGATACCTTCTTGGTTGGGAATGGGTTACATTTTTCCCTCCCTCCTTTAAAAATGTATCTATCCAGTTTCACTAAATGCCACTACCATGTTTCTCAAATCCTCAAGCCTCAAAAAGTGATGTCACTCAATCCTTTCCTTTTCTTAACCCTTGCTCCTCACTTCCAACCCCCATCAACACGACTGGCTTTTAAAGTGGGATCACAGACATCATATACTGGGAAAGTGGTCAGAAATGCTAATGGAAGGATCCTCCTCCCTAACACTCTGTCCACAGAATTCTCCAGCCAAGAATACTAGAGTGGGTTGCCATGCTCTTCTCCAGGGGATCTTCCAGACACAGGGATTGAACCTAGGTTTCTCACATTGCAGGCAGAATCATTACCATCTGAACCACCAGGAAAGCCCCTTCCTTGACCCTACCTTCCCCCAAACATAATTAAATCTCTATTTGTGGTGGCCAAGCATCTACATTTCTTGCACCTCCCTGTGAATTCTTACACTAAAATATAAGAACCACTGATAAAGTTTATATCTTCAGAGCATACTTTATTCTACTCTTCATTTCTACAGTCCTCCCCTATCATCTCTCTACTGCAAGAATACAATTGCCTCTTAAATGGTCTCCCCAACTTTATTATCTAATCCAAGGTTAGCAAAATTTAAAAGTCAGACAGCCAATATTTTAGGCTTTCTGGACCATAATTTTTTGTTGCAGATACTCACCTCAGTCATTACAGCATGAAAATGGCCATAGATAACATGTAAATAAGTGGATGTGGCTATGTTTCTGCAGGGCTTCCCTGATGGCTCAGATGGTAAAGAATCTGCCTGCAGTGTGGGAGACCTGGGTTTGATACTTGGGTTGGAAGATCCCCTGGAGGAGATCACGGCAACCCACTTAGTATTCTTGCCTGGAGAATCCCCACGGACAGAAGAGCATGGTGGGTTACACTCCATGGAGTCGCAAAGAGTTGGACATGACTGAATGACCAAGCACTTGTTTCTGTAAAAGTTTATTCACACAGACATACACATACAAATGCCAGCCCATTTCCCAGAAAACTGCAAGAGTAATGTCCTAGAATTGATTATTGGCTGCTTCTATTGTTCTGAGAACATCCAAATTCCTTAACCAGGATCTTTATTGCCTTGAGCTACTTGCCCCAGCTACCTTTTCAGTCTCACCTGCTTACACACTTCTTGCATGCTGACCTCACACTCATCACATGGTCCTCCCCCTTGCTCCTAGAATACACTAGTTTTTCTCTAGATGAGGATTTTTGTACCTGTTCTTCCCTTCTTGGAATGCCTTCTCCCTCCTTTTGCATGTAGTTAAGAGCATGAATAAAAGACTCAGTCTTATTCCAATAGCAGTTCTACTACTTAAACATTCTGTACCTCCATTTCTTCATCATAAGAATGAGAATAATAATAACCTATTTCATCAGGTTGCTATGAAGTGTGCACATAAAACTTGTAAAACATAGTAAAGTTTAACAGTATTAGGTTTTTTAATGAACGTATCTGTAGCTATATCTGTAGGAAGAAGGTATTTAAAAGTTAGGTCATTATTGTAAAATCAAAATTATTTAATTGTGAATGTAGAAATCCATGTTATCCTTCCATATTCTAACAATTGAAACAAAAAAAGCATATGTTAAGAATATGAACATCTACCTATTTTAGAAAAATGACTTGATCTGTACACTTAATCATTGTACAATTTATTAGAAAGCCTCTTCCTCCTCCATATGGATTTGTCTATCATTTGACCCTGTGATATTGTGATATGTAATATGAAATATAGATTTGATTTTTGCCTTGTTCCTGGCATAGAACTCCTAAAAGCCTTGAAATTTCCTACTTGTTGAGAGTGATAAAGGTATTTCTCATTATGTTAACAATGAGGTTTTGGACCTTTTCTAAGGATCTGAGTTGGGTGCCAGGGGAACCAACAGGTAATTAGAGAGTTGGAATTTTCAGTCCCTCCCCTCAACATCCAGGGAGGGTAGAGGGACTAGAGTTTTCTGCTGCTTAATGAAGTCTAAGCAGCGACTCAAATGGTAAAGAATCTGCCTGAAATGCAGGAGACCTGGGTTCAGTCCCTGGGTGGGGAAGATACCCTGGAGGAGAAAATGGCAACTTATTCTAATATTCTTGCCTGGGAAATCCCATGGACAGAGGAGCCTGGTGGTCTATAGTCCATAGGGTCTCAAAGAATCCTACATGACTTAGCAACTCCACCACCAAACCACCAATAAAGTCTCTAAAAAATCTAAAAGGACAGGGTTTGGAGAGCTTCTAAACTTGTGGAGACGTGGGGAGAGCTGTGCCCTTGGAGAGGGCTTAGAGGCTCTGTGCTTTTTCCTCATATGCATTCCTTCCATCTGACTGTTTCTGAGTTATATCCTTTGTAACAATCCAGTAATCCAGTAAGTAAAATGTTTCTCTGAATTATGTGAGCTGCTCTAGATTAAATCCATCAAGCTGGAGAAAGGGATCCTGGGAACTTGTGATTTATAGCTAGTTGGTAAGAAGCATAGGTAACAGGCATCTGAATTGGGATGGGAAGGAAGTCTTGTAGGACTGAACCCTTAGCATGTGGGATCTGATGCTGTCTATTGCTAAATAGGGTCAGAATTGAGATGAGCTCTCCATACCCTGCTCGCATCAGAATCGCTAGAACCTCAAAGAGATCTCAAAGAAGAGGTTTTGTGAATGTAGAAATCCATGTTATCCTTCCATATTCTAACAATTGAAACAAAAAGCATATGTTAAGAATATGAACATCTACCTATTTTAGAAAAATGACTTGATCTGTACACTTAATCATTGTACAATTTATTAGAAAGCCTCTTCCTCCTCCATATGGATTTGTCTATCATTTGACCCTGTGATATTGTGATATGTAATATGAAATATAGATTTGATTTTTGCCTTGTTCCTGGCATAGAACTCCTAAAAGCCTTGAAATTTCCTACTTGTTGAGAGTGATAAAGGTATTTCTCATTATGTTAACAATGAGGTTTTGGACCTTTTCTAAGGATCTGAGTTGGGTGCCAGGGGAACCAACAGGTAATTAGAGAGTTGGAATTTTCAGTCCCTCCCCTCAACATCCAGGGAGGGTAGAGGGACTAGAGTTTTCTGCTGCTTAATGAAGTCTAAGCAGCGACTCAAATGGTAAAGAATCTGCCTGAAATGCAGGAGACCTGGGTTCAGTCCCTGGGTGGGGAAGATACCCTGGAGGAGAAAATGGCAACTTATTCTAATATTCTTGCCTGGGAAATCCCATGGACAGAGGAGCCTGGTGGTCTATAGTCCATAGGGTCTCAAAGAATCCTACATGACTTAGCAACTCCACCACCAAACCACCAATAAAGTCTCTAAAAAATCTAAAAGGACAGGGTTTGGAGAGCTTCTAAACTTGTGGAGACGTGGGGAGAGCTGTGCCCTTGGAGAGGGCTTAGAGGCTCTGTGCTTTTTCCTCATATGCATTCCTTCCATCTGACTGTTTCTGAGTTATATCCTTTGTAACAATCCAGTAATCCAGTAAGTAAAATGTTTCTCTGAATTATGTGAGCTGCTCTAGATTAAATCCATCAAGCTGGAGAAAGGGATCCTGGGAACTTGTGATTTATAGCTAGTTGGTAAGAAGCATAGGTAACAGGCATCTGAATTGGGATGGGAAGGAAGTCTTGTAGGACTGAACCCTTAGCATGTGGGATCTGATGCTGTCTATTGCTAAATAGGGTCAGAATTGAGATGAGCTCTCCATACCCTGCTCGCATCAGAATCGCTAGAACCTCAAAGAGATCCAAAGAAGATAAAGACAAATCTCTGACAGAGTGTTGTTACAGCCCATTGACTACCACATGTGTGTCCAGAGTCGTTTCCTTCGTGTCTGACTCTTTGCAGCTCTATGGACTGTAGCCCATGAGGCCCTTCTGTCCATAGGCTTCCCCAGGCATGAATACTGGAGTGCGTTGCTGTGCCTTTCCCAGGGATCGTCCAACCCAGGAATCGAACCTGCATCTCTTACATTGCCTGCAATGTCAGGTGGTTTCTTTACCACTAGTGCCACCAGGGAAGCCTAACTACCATGAGGAGGCTGTGGTTTATCGCGCATTTTCTCGAGGATATGGTTGTGTTTTTTTTTTTGGTGGGGGAGCTGGGCGGGTTGGGGAGGGAGGGGGCGGGCGGGCCATATCTATTAGTCTTTCATTTCTGTATTTTCATCCATCTTCATTCTTTGGCCCGTGTGGGCCTCCCATCGCAGTGGCCTCTGTTGTTGCAGAGCACCGGCTCTGGGAGCATGTGCTCCAGAGATCCGGCTCGGACACATGGGTCCAGCCCATGGGTCCAGCCGCTCCGCAGCACGTGGGATCTTCCCAGGCCAGGGATCAAACCGGCGCCCCTTGCACTACAAGGCGGTGTCCTTACCCACTGGACCACCAGGGAGTCCACGGTTGGTTTTTATGTGTTTTTCTTGCTGCCAGGAAAACACTGTTGGTTTAGTGCAACCATCCCTAAAGAGTAGGGCTCCTTAGAGGCTCTGTGCTTTTTCCTCATATGCATTCCTTCCATCTGACTGTTTCTGAGTTATATCCTTTGTAACAATCCAGTAATCCAGTAAGTAAAATGTTTCTCTGAATTATGTGAGCTGCTCTAGATTAAATCCATCAAGCTGGAGAAAGGGATCCTGGGAACTTGTGATTTATAGCTAGTTGGTAAGAAGCATAGGTAACAGGCATCTGAATTGGGATGGGAAGGAAGTCTTGTAGGACTGAACCCTTAGCATGTGGGATCTGATGCTGTCTATTGCTAAATAGGGTCAGAATTGAGATGAGCTCTCCATACCCTGCTCGCATCAGAATCGCTAGAACCTCAAAGAGATCCAAAGAAGATAAAGACAAATCTCTGACAGAGTGTTGTTACAGCCCATTGACTACCACATGTGTGTCCAGAGTCGTTTCCTTCGTGTCTGACTCTTTGCAGCTCTATGGACTGTAGCCCATGAGGCCCTTCTGTCCATAGGCTTCCCCAGGCATGAATACTGGAGTGGGTTGCTGTGCCTTTCCCCAGGGGATCGTCCAACCCAGGAATCGAACCTGCATCTCTTACATTGCCTGCAATGTCAGGTGGTTTCTTTACCACTAGTGCCACCAGGGAAGCCTAACTACCATGAGGAGGCTGTGGTTTATCGCGCATTTTCTCGAGGATATGGTTGTGTTTGTTTTTTTGGTGGGGGAGCTGGGCGGGTTGGGGAGGGAGGGGGCGGGCGGGCCATATCTATTAGTCTTTCATTTCTGTATTTTCATCCATCTTCATTCTTTGGCCCGTGTGGGCCTCCCATCGCAGTGGCCTCTGTTGTTGCAGAGCACCGGCTCTGGGAGCATGTGCTCCAGAGATCCGGCTCGGACACATGGGTCCAGCCCATGGGTCCAGCCGCTCCGCAGCACGTGGGATCTTCCCAGGCCAGGGATCAAACCGGCGCCCCTTGCACTACAAGGCGGTGTCCTTACCCACTGGACCACCAGGGGAGTCCACGGTTGTGTTTTTATGATGCTCCCTGTTTATTGCTGCCAGGAAAACACTGTTGGTTTAGTGCAACCATCCCTAAAGAGTAGATTCCCAATCCATCAGCCCAGCATGTGATCAATATAAAGTAAATGTTAAATTCACTGACTACCTGTTCAATGAACAAGCGGGGCTTGAAATGCAGTAATTAACATTTAACATAAAGCACAAAAGTCCTGAAAACAATTTCCTGGAGTCTAAGCTGTCAACCCTGTTAATTATTCAGAGACTAGTTAACAGTGGCTGTGTCTCCCTCTTCATTATCAAGGTATTACAGATTCTGGGCTAGAAAGTACGTCACAGAGTGTGTTTTAGGAGCAGGAAGAGGCTGCTGATTTCCCTTGTAGACAATTTTCTTGTAGTACTATTGTGTGTAAAATCGTTGACTCTACGTCTCATGTGATGCTCATAGATTTGCAGAGAAAAACTCCTCTGTTCTGGGTAGGATGCTGCGATCACTATTCTTTTCACTGCTCAATATGTCTGTTTTTAGTCTTAGAACTGTATGACCTTTTATTATGGCAGTAAGACATATTATGTCTTAGTATCTGGTAGGACAACCCCTCTTTTTTCATGCATACACTCAGTGCTCTCAACTGTGAATGCTTTTTAATTCATTTTTAATTGGAAGAAACTTGCTTTACACTGTTGTGTTGGTTTCTGCTGTACAACAACGTGATAAGCCATCACATTGGCTCCCTCCCTCTGGAGTCTCTCTCCCACCCTCATCCCATGCTCTTAGGTTGTCCCAGAGCTCTGACCTAGGTTCTCTGTGCTGTACAATAGTTTCCCACTAGCTATTTTATATATAGTGGTGTAGATATGCCAATGCTACTTTCCTGATTTGCCCCACCCTCTCCTTCTTCCACTATATCCACAAGACCATCCTCTATGTCTACATCTCTATCCCTGACCTGCAAATAGTTCATCAGTACCATCTTTCTAGATTTCATACGTATGTATTAACATATGACATTTGTTTTTTTCTTTTTCACTTCACTCTGCATAACAGGATCTAGGTTCATTTATCTCATTTTGACGGACTCAAGTCGGACCCTTTTAATGGCTGAGCAATACTTCATTGTGTATATATTTATGTACCACAACTTTATCCATTCAACTGTCAGTGGACATCTAGGCTGCTTTCATGTCCTGGGGATTATAAATGGTGCTACAATAAACGTTGGCAACCCTTTGTTCTTCATGTTGCTTTCTTCTCCCATATTTCATTAAGCAATAGGTTCAATTTTCTTGCTTCTTTTCATGGCTCATCATTTTTGGATCTTGGGCCTCCAAACCACTATGCCAGCTCACATGCAGGCTGTAAGATGTTAAAATTTCCATACCTTGCTTTTTACCTATGTCTAGCACAGCTTCTGGTAGCTGCTTGCATTCTTGATGCTTGGCTTGCAGATGTATTACTTTAGTGTCTCCTCCACTATCACCTAGTTTTTGGTATTTTGCGATACCAGCTCTGGGACACTCACAAAGACTTTGGTGTTGAGATGTGTTGGAAATAATTTTAAAATGTGGATGTGGCTTTGGGACTGGGCAATGGGTAGAATCTGACACATTTTTGAAAAACATACTAGAAAAAGTTTAGATTACCTTGAAGAGACATATAAAAATTTTTCTAACGGAATGGCTATGTTCCACCATTCCTATTCTGTTCCATCATTGTATTTTGGAGGCAGGTTGCGTATTTTCTAGTTTTACAGGTCAACAGATGAAGAAGAAATTCTCTCTCAAAACTGTAGCAACAGCAGCTCCTTTTGGGTTTCCAACTGGCCTGCCCCACAGATTTCAGACCTGCTGCCTTCTCAGTCATGTGAGCTAATCTCTTTAAAAAGAAAAAGTGTGGGCTTTCCCTGGTGGTCCAGTGGGTAAGGACACCGCCTTGCAGTGCAAGGGGCGCCGGTTCGATCCCTGGCCTGGGAAGATCCCACGTGCCGCGGAGCGGCTGGACCCATGTGTCCAATTACCGAGCCGGGGCTCTGGAGCGCATGCGCCCAGAGCCAGTGCTCTGCAACGACAGAGGCCACTGCGATGGGAGGCCCACAGGAGCCAAAGAACAAAGACGGATGAAAATGGATAAATGAAAGACCAATAGATGTGGCCCGCCCGCTCCCCTCCCTCCCCAACCCGACCCCCACCCAAAATAAATAAATAAATAAATCTTTAAAAAAAAAAAAAAAGAAAGAAAAAGTGTGTGTGTGTGTGTTTATGTAATGTTTATGTACATAAATATATGTATGTACATATATATGGGGGCTTCCCAGGTGGTGCTAATGCTAAAGAACTCGCCTGCCAATGCAGGATATGTAAGAGACTCAGGTTAGATCCCTGGGTGGGGAAGATCCCCTGGAGAAGGGCATGACAACCCATTCCACTATTCTTGCCTGGAGAGTCCCATGGATAGAGGAGCCTGGTGGACTATAGTCCATGGGATCAAAAAGAGCTGCATACAACTGAAGTGACTTAGCATGCATATAGCATGAAAAAAAAAAAAAATATATATATATATATGATCAATTCATGTGTATAAGTATATGAATATTTTTGTGAATATCCACATATATTTATGTGAATGTATGTAATCTCCTCTTGGTCCTGTTTCTATGGGGGAAGCTGACAATTACAAACAGCAATAAAGCAACCTCTCAATATGCTTCATACCTACATTTGCTTTATACTTACATTGTTAGCTCATAGCACAGTGCTATACTTGACCATTTAGTAGATTTTGTTTCTTTAAAGCTTTAGGAGTATAGATACACATGTTAATTGCTGGCATGAAAAATGTTTTTGTAAGAGTCATGAAAAATAAGTCCAAAGGTTAATTGTACTTAATTAAAGCTTTAGCAATATACCCTGTTATCTGTTTACTTGATCTGATCAGAAGCAGTTGGTTGACATAACTAGATATATGTATCTCTAGAAAATAAGATATAGGTGCCCAGGTCAGGGTTTTAATAAATATTTAAGCACAAATATTAATCAGACAATGATTTTCTATTGATGGCGAACAATACAGTGAGTTGTTTCCTTACTTCCCTCCGTGTCTCTTCTCTTAATAAACTTACAAACCATTTCTAAATGCTTAACAAATACAAGCTGTGATTGAAGGTTCCATGGGATACCAAAGAATTTATGCATGTAAATATATTAAGCTTGTTAATATTATGCATAGCAAGCACCTATTATACTGATATATTGTTCTCTTCAAGCTGATCAGGGTTCCATTGAAAATTTTTAAACGCTTAAATCTCCACCAACATCAACCCACTGCTACAGGTAAAATAACTCGATTTTTGAAACTATAAACTGAATATATTATACACATTGAAAATACATGTGACAGAGCTATGGATATTTCCCAGGTACACCTTTATATGTTGTACCCACCTGCATCCTTTTATTCCTATTTTAACCTGATGCTTGGGATGTGCTCCATCAAAAGTCACCTTGAGAGAAATCAACAGCAGCTCTTGTCACATGTGCAGCACAAAGTTTATGACACGGGAGTTCACCACACTTAGAGTTGTGTGAAATGGTGTCATCTCAAACCCCATGGTCACAGCTTACTGTGTACTATCAAAAAATCCAGTGCAAAAGTTACCAAGAGGGACTTCTACGAGTATATTTGGTTGTCAGACATCTTGAATGAAAATAATTGTGATTATATACATGTATGTGTGTGTTACTTGCTCAGTCGTGTCTGAATCTTTGTGACCCCATGACTTATAGCCCACCAGGGTCCTTTGTCCATGGAATTCCCGAGGCAAGACTACTGAGTGGGGAGCCTATCCCTTCTCCAGGGGATCTTCCCACCCCAGGATTGAACCTGGATCTCTCTCATTGCAGGCAGATTCTTTACTATCTGAGCCACCAGGGAAGCCCCTGATTATATATATGCCATGGAAAGGGAAGTAAAATATGTGTGTGGTTCTCCTCTATGGTGTCTGACTTGAGAAGGCGTATCCCCTTCATCTCAGTTGTCTTCGCTTGTTCTCATTTCAGTTCCAGGTTTGACCAGCACTGCAGGCTGAATGGGAATTTCTCTTCTCTACTCAGTACTTAGAGTGTTCACTGAGGTCACCCAGCAATGGCTTCTGTCTTAGTATCGTCAGCCTGTGGTGAGCTCCAGGAACTGGTAGCTTGCAACTTCCTGGTAGTAGATTTCCTTCCCACTTCAAATGTTCTTTTTCTGACTTCACAGAGACTTGTCCTAAGAATACAAAGGTTATATTTTCTATGAAAATTTAAGGGGCCACTTGTCTATCTAGGTTTCAGCAGCAACAGCTTCTCTGGAAGCTCTCTCTCGCACGCTCTCTCTCTCTCTCTCTTTTAAGCTGTGCTATGGCAGCATGTGGGATCTTAGATATATCACCAGGGATCAAACTTACACTCCCTGCATTGGAAGCCTGGAGTCTTAACCACTGGGCTGCCAGAGAAGTTTTCTGTGAGCTCTCCTTATTTCTGATTATTCTGCTTCACAAATGCTAGTTCTCCTTATTATCTCTTGATTTGATATCTGTCTTCTTTTCTCTAATTTTTTATTTGAAACAAAGCTCATTTATAATCTTGTGTTAGTTTCAACTGTACACCAAAGTGATTTAGTTATATGTATATACAGCTAAATACATACAGGAACTCAGTGGCTCAGTCATGTCCGCTCTTTGCCACCCCATGGGCTATAGCCTGCCAGGTTCCTTTAACCATGGTATTTTCCAAGCAAGAATACTCGCATAGGCAACCATTCTATTCTCTGCCAAATCTTTCTCACCCAGGGATTGAAACTGGGTCTCCCCTTGTTGCAGAAGGATTCTTTACCATCTGAGTCACCAGGGAAGCCCATATATATATATATATATACATATACATGTATATATTCTTTTTTAGATTTTTTTCCATCATAGGTTAGTACAAGATATTGGATAGAGTTCCTTGTTGGTTGTCTAGTTTATATATAGTAGGATATATTTTAATTCCCAACTTCTAATTTATCCCTCCCCCTTCCACCATCACCTTTCGTTAACCCTAAATTTGTTTTCTGTGTCTGTGAGTCTTTCTGTTTTATAAATAAGTTTATTTATATCTCTTTTTTTCCAGATTCCTTATGAGTGATGTCAAATAATATTTGTCCATCTCTGCACATCTATCTTCTGACATCAGCCGACTTTGTTAAAGGTCCTTTACCTATGCAGCCATCTGGGAGTGTCTCAGGGAAAATGACTTCATAATCCTGGGGGCTCCTTCCCTTGAGTTGATTCTCCTAAGAATCATAGACCTGTACTGCCAATCTTCCAACATCTAAATGACATTTAGGTATTTTGAATATTTTCTTCAGTCATAGAATTGTTCTTGTGAAAAGATGAGCCATATTTATTATGTTCCATCACAACCAGAAGTAAGATTCTCTAAGAACATGTTTTATGTTTGTTTCTTGCCTTAGGAGTAACAGTAACATCCAGATTGTACAAATTCAAACTCCAAATAATTTAATTTACCTCCTCCAGGTTGTCTGTCTTGGCCTTTCCCTGTGTTGACTGGCATATTATTTCTAGACCACCCTTTCACTGAATGCTTAAACCTTTTATCAAGGGAGGTCTGTTTTTTCATGAGTTGATGAGTGCTAAACCCTAGATTACAGAGTCTGGATTTCCTTTCCATAATAGTCACCATTTCATCACATTGCTCTGATTACAGTGCCTAGATTAAACTAGCAGTTAGTTCTGTTTAACTGTATACTGATTAGCCCACTCATGGAGTAATGTTTGTTTTGATTGTTCCTTATTAAGGGGAAGATACACTGTCTTAAGTTACCCAGAAGCAGATTCTGAAATGAGGACTTCTGTGAAAGTGGTTTATTAAGGAGGGGCTCCAAGAAGACTGATGAGGAAGATAGCTTGGGAGCAGGACAGGGAGGGAGAGGGAGCCAAGCAGGAGGTAATTTAAGCCTCGCTTTAACCTGACTCTACTTTACTCTCAAGAGAGTGAAAGAGACATCTTAGAATTGTCCAAAATTGAGACAACTTTGTCCTTGAACTGGGCTTTCGAACTTCTCCATTTGTTATGTCTTGGCCAAAGCCTTAAGGATAAGCAATCAATTTCCAGATGCACTGGTTTTCACCTGCCCATGAAAGAGTCTTCAGCAGCTCAAGGACATTTCTCTAAGAAACAGACCAGGCAAAGCACACCCAAATACAAGGAGGGAACACACCACCCCATTAAAAAGGGATACACAAACCATGGTATTACATGTGACTGATGGAGTGGTAGGGTGTTTATCCAAGATGGTGTAATAATACCAGGGAGGAACAAATATAGTCTTTAAACAGTGTCTTGTGAAGACGGTAAATCTTTTCTGCATGGTCTCAAGAAGGTAAATTAAAATTTCTGGATGAAAAGTTAGAGCTTCTCAAAACATTTTAACAGAGTTCCCTATAGATGCCACAGTGGGTGGGGGCATCTTTATATTCTGACTTTTAGAGGTGTTAAGATCCTCCCATCAGCACATCCTACCAACAATAGAAAGGTAAGATGTGGTTTGCCAAACTTCCAAACTGTCAACAAGCTTGACAATCAAGTTGTCAGACTTGATCTCTGAAGATATTTTAAGAAAAAGAGCCAACATCCTACTATCTGCAAACTGTCAAACTTTCTTCCACAAAATTACACATTTATTAAAATAAAGCATTCTATTATCGATCTCATATATTCCCTGCTTCACTGTACAGCATCTATTCAAACTCCTGGAACAGTTTAGGTACAAGATAATATGGGGCTAGAAAAAAATGAAAAGAAAAGAGGAAAAAAATTTCTGTATCTTCCTGCTTTCTTGTTTGCAGCACTATGAAATAAGTAAAGGGAATCGCAAACCTCAGAAGGAGGCCATTAGCCAATCTGGGGACTTCCTGAGAACGAACTTTCTTTTCTCACTTCTCTCTTTCCACTGTGCTTTTTTAAAAATAGCTTTTACACAAAGTGAGCCTGTAAACATAAACATTTTAAGTGTGGAAGACGGGCCTCTAAAGGAAGACGTGAGGGACTTCGGCAAAAAATGTAAGTAAAGAAAAATCCCCTCAACTCTGATCAAAACCTCTAAGCACCACCCCTCCAAGGAGAATTTGCCTTTAAGAATTAGGCAAATGGGGCGGTCAGAAATTGAGAGAGAGGGACAACCATTTTCTGTTTTTAATGGTCCATGTCCAATCCTTCAAACTGAGGCTTTATCAAAATAATTTTTTTTCTAGAGAGCAGAAAATCCTCACTAGCAGGAGCTATTTAAAGTCTCTGGCCTTGCATTGAAACTGCAGATTTGGCAGGAGCAGGTTTCAGCTGGATTTTCTGGGCAGTAAGTAATGCAGCAGCAAATTTACTCTTTAATATAATGGCAACCGTCATTGGAAGGAAAGCGAATGACTGCAGGCAGTGCCAAATTTTAAATGAAAAATCTAACTATAGCTGTTCCTGTGCTCACTGGGAGAGCGCTGAGTGATTGTGAGGGAAGCCAGGGTGAAGGGTGACCTCAGCCTGCTTGCTTTGGAGACTAGCTCCCAGGGTAGCTGAGGTCAGCTCGACCCACACTTGGCCCCTGGGGAGGATTTACAATCCTGTGACAATGGGAGCAGCATGGAATTCAAAAGCAACTTAGCTGGGTTGAACCTGTGTAGAGCTGGTATCAAGGGAAGGAGGTTTCCTCTTTGATCTCTGAGCCCTTGAGCTGCAGCATGAGAAAGAATCAGTCATAAAGTAAGGACCAAACTCCCTGGGTAAGCCAGCCAGTGAGTCTCTGGGGCCTTTCTGGATTCTGTACTGGGCCTGATGGAGCCAAGGAGACACTACAGTACACATTTGTCCCTATATAAGTGAGGGGATGCACTTACGTAAGTTGCTTACTTATAATGATTTTGGTTTCCACTCTATTTTTCTATCCTCTGACCTTCCACTCCACCTTCAAAATGAATCATTTTACACAGGCAGACTTCTTTGTGAATAGTGATGTAAGTCTCAGGGAATCTCTACCAAATGAAAAGTAGGTATTTGCAGTAGAAGGTACAATTTTGAGCTAGAGTGGAATTAAGTTGTATCAGAGAATGTGCACAAAGCTCCTGGGGTAGAGTTTCCAAAATCATCTTTGCAAGAAGGATGGAACATTCTGGAAGACCCCTCTCCCTAAGTGAAGAGGAAACCAGGAGGACAAACTCAAACTGGTGATAAATCTGAAGTCTCTGTACCCCACCTTGGGAATCCCATCAGAAAGTAGAAGAAAGAAGAGAAGAGGGGATTCCTCTCTTTGTTTTCAGTCATGATGCCTGCAGGAGTCAATGTATCTGTGATGAGCCCAATGGGAGATTTCAGTGACTGTCCTTAGAAAGTGATTGAAACTGGAGATTTGGCAGGAGCAGGTTTCAGCTGGGTTTTCTGGGCAGAAAGTAATGCAGCAGCAAATTTACTCTTTAATATAATGGCAACCGTCATTGGAAGGAAAGCGAATGACTGCAGGCAGTGCCAAATTTTAAATGAAAAATCTAACTATAGCTGTTCCTGTGCTCACTGGGAGAGCGCTGAGTGATTGTGAGGGAAGCCAGGGTGAAGGGTGACCTCAGCCTGCTTGCTTTGGAGACTAGCTCCCAGGGTAGCTGAGGTCAGCTCGACCCACACTTGGCCCCTGGGGAGGATTTACAATCCTGTGACAATGGGAGCAGCATGGAATTCAAAAGCAACTTAGCTGGGTTGAACCTGTGTAGAGCTGGTATCAAGGGAAGGAGGTTTCCTCTTTGATCTCTGAGCCCTTGAGCTGCAGCATGAGAAAGAATCAGTCATAAAGTAAGGACCAAACTCCCTGGGTAAGCCAGCCAGTGAGTCTCTGGGGCCTTTCTGGATTCTGTACTGGGCCTGATGGAGCCAAGGAGACACTACAGTACACATTTGTCCCTATATAAGTGAGGGGATGCACTTACGTAAGTTGCTTACTTATAATGATTTTGGTTTCCACTCTATTTTTCTATCCTCTGACCTTCCACTCCACCTTCAAAATGAATCATTTTACACAGGCAGACTTCTTTGTGAATAGTGATGTAAGTCTCAGGGAATCTCTACCAAATGAAAAGTAGGTATTTGCAGTAGAAGGTACAATTTTGAGCTAGAGTGGAATTAAGTTGTATCAGAGAATGTGCACAAAGCTCCTGGGGTAGAGTTTCCAAAATCATCTTTGCAAGAAGGATGGAACATTCTGGAAGACCCCTCTCCCTAAGTGAAGAGGAAACCAGGAGGACAAACTCAAACTGGTGATAAATCTGAAGTCTCTGTACCCCACCTTGGGAATCCCATCAGAAAGTAGAAGAAAGAAGAGAAGAGGGGATTCCTCTCTTTGTTTTCAGTCATGATGCCTGCAGGAGTCAATGTATCTGTGATGAGCCCAATGGGAGATTTCAGTGACTGTCCTTAGAAAGTGACTGAGGTGGTGACCACCTGGCATAACAGTGCCCAGAAGGATGCCCAGTGACACTAAGAGGGTGCAGCACAATCCCGCTCAGACAGCAGGAGAGCCCAGCAGGTGCAGCAAAGCCAAAGAGGTGACAGTGTCAGAGGGAAACTGCAGCAGAGGTGCCTGCCCTGCAAAGGAGCTGAGCAGAAGCTAAGACACAGAGATGGAGGTGTCTATTGATTCTTGGGCAGAAAGAGCTTCTCAGGAACTTGAGGCGCTCTACGAGCGAGTGAAGAGCCCTCTTCCCCGCAATTTTTTTTAAACATAAATTCATTTATATGCACAGGTTGAGGAGACTTACAGAAAGAAAACAATGCTCTGTTTAAGAAACTATGCTGTTGAACCAGGTGGCGAAACAGTCTCAGTCCCCTGGATTGTTTTCCTTCACATGTTTCCTTGAGCAATAGAAAACAGTCTGAGATGCAATCATAGAAAAGACAATCTCCAGAAGAATTGAAACTCACAGGACTTTCCCTTCAACAGGCTCCAGAAGCATAAAGCAAAGAAGATGGCTAATATCTTAGGCCAGGTGTACAGGCCATGTCGTTTCAAACCCTAGAGGGAATCATAACCATTCAGAAGGATAGTACCTGGATCAAAAATGACAAAAAAGAAACCAGAGCCAGCAGTCAGTCACCAATATGGCTGCTGTCCTCCGATGCCTATCAGGACAGTTTATATGGTGTAAGTCCTGTAGATACCCTATTATTTTTTTATGTGCCCCTCCTGGGACTTCTCCAGGAAATTCAAAATGTATCCAGTAACATCAAAGAAAATTTCTCAAGATGTTTTCACTCTATTAAAGGGACAATTAAACATTTTTGAAAGCAGAAAATGAGGTATGTGAAGCATCCTTGCTGGTGTGTTTTAAGTTCTGTCCACAAGTAATATATTTGGTCAGTGAAGAAAAGATTTCAAATGTGGTTTCATCATTCTTGGCAGACTATTAAAAGGATATCTTTTTATTTTTCCTATCAGACAAAACATCGCTTTCAAGTCAAAATATGCACTTAGTAGGACCTCAGTAAATATACATTGGGAAATAACTGCCATTCACTGAATACTTTTAGCTATTCTTTTCATTCTCACAATGACTCTATTGTCTTTGTTTTAGGAGTTTTTATAGATGAAGGTTTTATAGATTGAAGATTAGAGGAGTTAACATCCAAATGAAAAATCTAATAAATAGAACCATGAAGGATAATGTAGTAATACTTACAACAATGGTTCACCCCCAAATGACTTTTAAATATTTTTTTTCCAAAAATGAAGGTACACTTGTTTTCTGACTGTTAATGTATGTCTATTATTACATTTCCCAGCCATCCATAGCATTATCCTAAAAGAATTCCAGATAGAACCCCCAGTGTGACAACCATCCTGTAAGGTCACCATATGGAGGAGGGTGGCTGGTGGGTAGGAATATGCTTATGTGGAAGCACCAGCCACCCTCTTCCCAAGCTCAGCCCCGCCACTAGGCTTTGATCTTGACTCAACTAACAAGGGTAGCTTTTTGAGATCTTTGAGACTTTATCAAATCTCTCTTACTCAGTTGAAAGATCTCTTTGCTTTCACCAAAAGAGAGCATATATAGCATAACATGTGAGACAACCATAGTGGGGAGAGTCATCCAGAGTGTGTTTGATCTAGTGATTCCACTCTAGAGCAACTTCACCCTCATTCATCACCCCAGACCAAACTGAAAGCTCACTAACTTATGCAGGATGAGTTCCCAGATGCCATTAAGAGAATCACTGAGGAGAAAGGATGTCTTCCTAGACAGGTTTTTAATGCAGACAAAAGTGTCCTTTTCTGGAAACACACACACACACACATACAGACAATATATCTCTTAGTAAGGAGGATAAGTGAGCACCAGAATTTAAGGCAGGAAGTGTGAAAGTGTTAGTTGCTCAGTCGCATCTGACTCTTCACAGCACCATGGGCTGTAACTTGCCAGGCTCCTCTGTCTATGGGATTCTCCAGACAAGAATACTGGAATGGATTACCCTTCCCTTCTCCAGGGGATCTTGCTGACCCAGGGATCGAACCCGGATCTCCCACATTGCAGGCATATTTGTTACCATCTGAGTCACCAGTCTAATGTTGCTGTTTTATAAAAATACAGTCAGGTTTATGATCAGGACTGCAACTACCCTTCTCTACAAAGCTGCTAATTCTTGAGCTTTGAAGGGAAAAGACAAACACTGTCAGCTGCTAGTCTTTTGGTTAAACAGAAAGAAGGGCTGAACAACAAGAACCCCCGGATCATATCCATTCATGGTCCTTGAAGTGTTCTAAACATCCAAATGAAACAAAAAGAACCAAGAAGGATACTGTAGTAATACTTACAACAATGGTTCACCCCCAAATGACTTTTAAATATTTTTTTTCCAAAAATGAAGGTACACTTGTTTTCTGACTGTTAATGTATGTCTATTATTACATTTCCCAGCCATCCATAGCATTATCCTAAAAGAATTCCAGATAGAACCCCCAGTGTGACAACCATCCTGTAAGGTCACCATATGGAGGAGGGTGGCTGGTGGGTAGGAATATGCTTATGTGGAAGCACCAGCCACCCTCTTCCCAAGCTCAGCCCCGCCACTAGGCTTTGATCTTGACTCAACTAACAAGGGTAGCTTTTTGAGATCTTTGAGACTTTATCAAATCTCTCTTACTCAGTTGAAAGATCTCTTTGCTTTCACCAAAAGAGAGCATATATAGCATAACATGTGAGACAACCATAGTGGGGAGAGTCATCCAGAGTGTGTTTGATCTAGTGATTCCACTCTAGAGCAACTTCACCCTCATTCATCACCCCAGACCAAACTGAAAGCTCACTAACTTATGCAGGATGAGTTCCCAGATGCCATTAAGAGAATCACTGAGGAGAAAGGATGTCTTCCTAGACAGGTTTTTAATGCAGACAAAAGTGTCCTTTTCTGGAAACACACACACACACACATACAGACAATATATCTCTTAGTAAGGAGGATAAGTGAGCACCAGAATTTAAGGCAGGAAGTGTGAAAGTGTTAGTTGCTCAGTCGCATCTGACTCTTCACAGCACCATGGGCTGTAACTTGCCAGGCTCCTCTGTCTATGGGATTCTCCAGACAAGAATACTGGAATGGATTACCCTTCCCTTCTCCAGGGATCTTGCTGACCCAGGGATCGAACCCGGATCTCCCACATTGCAGGCATATTTGTTACCATCTGAGTCACCAGTCTAATGTTGCTGTTTTATAAAAATACAGTCAGGTTTATGATCAGGACTGCAACTACCCTTCTCTACAAAGCTGCTAATTCTTGAGCTTTGAAGGGAAAAGACAAACACTGTCAGCTGCTAGTCTTTTGGTTAAACAGAAAGAAGGGCTGAACAACAAGAACCCTTTTTTCCTGGATCATATCCATTCATGGTCCTTGAAGTGTTCTAAAGTTCTTTTGTTATTAGAGCTTTATGAACTCAGCACTGAAGATGTCGAAGTGGTCTACTCATCCCCAAACACAACGTCTCTACTGAAGCCTCTAGACTGGGGAGTCACAGGACCTTTAAAGCTCATTCTACATGATACCATATAGAAAGAATCATCAACAAGCACTATGGAAGAGAATCTCAGTAGAACATCATGAAGGTCTGGAAGACTCATACCATCAAAGGAGCCATCGTTGTTAGGGAAAAAGCTGTGAAAGGCAACAAGTCCAAGACAGTGAATTTTTGCTGTGTTCAGATATTTGATATGACTTCAAAGAATTTATAACAGAGGCAATCAAGAAAATTGAGAAAAAAACTGAAAACCCAAAAAAGTTAAGGGTGAAGGGTTTCAGGATATGAATCTTAGAGAAATTCAAGAGTGAATAGGTGCCACACCAGAAATTAGTAGAAGAAGACCGATGCCGATGAGTGCTTCCAAACCAGTGCAGGCCATGAGGAAAAAAACATAGAAACAGCAGTATCAGAGAAGCAATAGATATTATACTGTCTGGCAGAAGGGTTCCAACTGCTCAAGACTGCTTTCGACTTCTTTTATAACATGGCCCCTTCTATGATGTGGACACTGAAACTAAAGCAAACAGTGGAAAAAGGGATTAGTAGTGTGTAGAAGCAATTGAAAAGAAATAAAAAAAGCAATAGAGGCAGACAAATCAGTCGCATCTGACTCTTCACAGCACCATGGGCTGTAACTTGCCAGGCTCCTCTGTCTATGGGATTCTCCAGACAAGAATACTGGAATGGATTACCCTTCCCTTCTCCAGGGATCTTGCTGACCCAGGGATCGAACCCGGATCTCCCACATTGCAGGCATATTTGTTACCATCTGAGTCACCAGTCTAATGTTGCTGTTTTATAAAAATACAGTCAGGTTTATGATCAGGACTGCAACTACCCTTCTCTACAAAGCTGCTAATTCTTGAGCTTTGAAGGGAAAAGACAAACACTGTCAGCTGCTAGTCTTTTGGTTAAACAGAAAGAAGGGCTGAACAACAAGAACCCTTTTTTCCTGGATCATATCCATTCATGGTCCTTGAAGTGTTCTAAAGTTCTTTTGTTATTAGAGCTTTATGAACTCAGCACTGAAGATGTCGAAGTGGTCTACTCATCCCCAAACACAACGTCTCTACTGAAGCCTCTAGACTGGGGAGTCACAGGACCTTTAAAGCTCATTCTACATGATACCATATAGAAAGAATCATCAACAAGCACTATGGAAGAGAATCTCAGTAGAACATCATGAAGGTCTGGAAGACTCATACCATCAAAGGAGCCATCGTTGTTAGGGAAAAAGCTGTGAAAGGCAACAAGTCCAAGACAGTGAATTTTTGCTGTGTTCAGATATTTGATATGACTTCAAAGAATTTATAACAGAGGCAATCAAGAAAATTGAGAAAAAAACTGAAAACCCAAAAAAGTTAAGGGTGAAGGGTTTCAGGATATGAATCTTAGAGAAATTCAAGAGTGAATAGGTGCCACACCAGAAATTAGTAGAAGAAGACCGATGCCGATGAGTGCTTCCAAACCAGTGCAGGCCATGAGGAAAAAAACATAGAAACAGCAGTATCAGAGAAGCAATAGATATTATACTGTCTGGCAGAAGGGTTCCAACTGCTCAAGACTGCTTTCGACTTCTTTTATAACATGGCCCCTTCTATGATGTGGACACTGAAACTAAAGCAAACAGTGGAAAAAGGGATTAGTAGTGTGTAGAAGCAATTGAAAAGAAATAAAAAAAGCAATAGAGGCAGACAAATTATGATGTATTTCCATTACAGGGAGTGTGCATGCCTAGCCTTCTACCCCCTCCACCTATCCCGCCTCTGCTACCCCTAATTTAGCAAAGACACTACGTCCTCTTCCTCCTCCTCAGACTACTCAACGTGATGATGATAAAGATGAAGACGTTTATGATGATCCACTTTCAGTTAATAAATAGTAAGTGATCATCATGACATACAGTTAATAAACTTGTCAGCTGTGTATGTGTGTAAGTGGCCTTATTTGAAAATCGAGTGACTCTGCAGCAAAAACTGTAAGAGACATTTTTGTGTCATTATCATCACAACATAACTATTTATTGTACGCAAGACTTATATTGGACAGTCTGTCCTATAGGCATAAGATGAGGTATATATATATATATATACACATACATACACTTAAATTTTGGCCTCTTTTATTGGTTTTTTATCTATTCATTTTCATCCATCTTTATTCTTTAGCCTGTGTGGGCCTCCCATTGCAGTGGCCTCTCTCCTTGAAGACCACTGGCTCTGGGTGCATGCTCCAGAGCGCTGACTCGCCATTGGACACACTAGTCCAGCTGTTCCTCAGCACAAGGGACCTTCCCAGGCCGGGGGTCGAACCAGCGCCCCCTACACTGCAGGGCAGATTCTTTACCCACTGGATCACCAGGTAAACCTAAGATGAGAGATATTTAGTACAAAATTAATAATGTGTTAGTTTTGCTACTGTTTTATAACTTTGCTTTCAGTGAATTATATTACCAAATAGCAGCAGTGCCAAACTTTTTTGGCAGCAGGGACCAGGTTTGTAGAAGGACAATTTTTTCATGGACTGGAATGAGAGGGATGGTTTCAGGATGATTCAAGGACATTACATTTACTCTACACTTTATTTCTTTTATCGTTACAGCAGTTCCACCTCAGATCATTAGGAATTAGATCCTGGAAGTTGGGGAGCCCTGCCATACAGTTTAACTGTCTCTCCCATAATCTGAGAAGTTTCCTACCAGCCTAGCCTCACAAATAAGTGGTGTTTATTCTTAAAAGTTCCAACGGTCCCAATACTGTATGATGGCCCTGCCATACAGTTATGATGTATTTCCATTACAGGAGTGTGCATGCCTAGCCTTCTACCCTCCACCTATCCCGCCTCTGCCACCCTAATTTAGCAAAGACACTACGTCCTCTTCCTCCTCCTCAGACTACTCAACGTGATGATGATAAAGATGAAGACGTTTATGATGATCCACTTTCAGTTAATAAATAGTAAGTGATCATCATGACATACAGTTAATAAACTTGTCAGCTGTGTATGTGTGTAAGTGGCCTTATTTGAAAATCGAGTGACTCTGCAGCAAAAACTGTAAGAGACATTTTTGTGTCATTATCATCACAACATAACTATTTATTGTACGCAAGACTTATATTGGACAGTCTGTCCTATAGGCATAAGATGAGGTATATATATATATATATACACATACATACACTTAAATTTTGGCCTCTTTTATTGGTTTTTTATCTATTCATTTTCATCCATCTTTATTCTTTAGCCTGTGTGGGCCTCCCATTGCAGTGGCCTCTCTCCTTGAAGACCACTGGCTCTGGGTGCATGCTCCAGAGCGCTGACTCGCCATTGGACACACTAGTCCAGCTGTTCCGCAGCACAAGGGACCTTCCCAGGCCGGGGGTCGAACCAGCGCCCCCTACACTGCAGGGCAGATTCTTTACCCACTGGATCACCAGGTAAACCTAAGATGAGAGATATTTAGTACAAAATTAATAATGTGTTAGTTTTGCTACTGTTTTATAACTTTGCTTTCAGTGAATTATATTACCAAATAGCAGCAGTGCCAAACTTTTTTGGCAGCAGGGACCAGGTTTGTAGAAGGACAATTTTTTCATGGACTGGAATGAGAGGGATGGTTTCAGGATGATTCAAGGACATTACATTTACTCTACACTTTATTTCTTTTATCGTTACAGCAGTTCCACCTCAGATCATTAGGAATTAGATCCTGGAAGTTGGGGAGCCCTGCCATACAGTTTAACTGTCTCTCCCATAATCTGAGAAGTTTCCTACCAGCCTAGCCTCACAAATAAGTGGTTTTTATTTTTAAAAGTTCCAATGTTTCCAATACTGTATTATGGCTGTAGGGCATTATTACGTGCCCTGAAAATTTTATAATGATTCATTCACTAGGGTATAGGGTAGTTTACTATGAAACAATGCACTAGACTAACATAAAACAATCATATTGCTGTTGCTTCATTATCAATGCATGAATCCTTATACCTTTGAATAAATAAAAATTTCTTTTTTGCATATTTTTGGTTTTGATGCCTCATTTTAGTAATAGGTATAGCATCTACACTGTATCGTGTGAGATAATATTAATGCAAGTACTGACAGTTCATCTTGTAAACCAGTTGATACACATTTATGATATGGATAAATACAGTATAGAACTGTAAGTGTATTTTCTCTTATGATTTTCTTAATATATTTTCTTTTCTCTAGGTCACTTTATTATAAAAATATGTATAGTATAGAATAGATGTGTGCTGTCACTTCAGTGACTATGGACTCTAGCCCACCAGGCTCCTCTATCCATGGAATTCTCCAGGCCATGCTACTGGAGTGGGTTGTCAGGCCCCCCTCCTTCCCAATCCAGGGATTGAACCCATGTGTCTTACATCTCTTGCATTGGCGGGTGGGTTCTTTACCACTACCACCACCTGATAACCCCAACATATAATACATATACTATACAAAATATGTGCTAATTGACCATGTTTTCACTAAGGCTTCAAGTTAATAGCTGGCAATTAGTAGTTAAGTTATTGGGGTGTCAAAAGTTTTTGACTGTACCTTTAACCCCCACATTGTTCAAGGTTTAACTATACGATACAGTATGATGTTAGTTTTTTAAAATTCTGTGTGCCAGCTAAGCAAAACTGAAAGTAGCATAAACTCTTAAAAAAACCAGGGCTTCCCTGGTGGTCCAGTGGGTGGGGACACCGCCTTGCGCTGCGGGGGGCTCCGGTTCGATCCCTGACCTGGGAGGATCCCACATGCCGCGGAGCTGCTGGACCGATGTGTCCAACTGCTGAGCCGGAGCTCTGGAGCGCATTAGCCCAGAGCTGGTGCTCTGCGACAGCAGAGGCCACTGCGATGGGAAGCCTACCCGGGCCAAGGAACAAAGATGGATGAAACTAGACAAATGAAAGACCAGTGGAAGTGGTCCACCCACCCCTCTCTCTCCCCACCCCTGCCAAAAAAAAAAAAAAACCCCTGTAAGGTTATTGTAAGCACTTCACATGGTTATCTGATTTAAGCTCACAGCAGCTCTATGGAGCAGATATGATTAGCTGCAGATATGATTGGAGGTAAGAAGCTGAGACTTTGAAAAGTTAAGAAGTATGTTAAAGACCACAGAATCAATAGGTAGAAAGACCAGAATTCAACTCCTATTTGACTCTGCAGCTCACAGACTTGATCAAGGGGTCATTCAGTATATCATTAGGACTGCCACATCCACCATAAGGCAATGAGCATGAAAACAAAAAAACGGCTTTGGAAGGCAGCAAAGTGAAAGGAAAGAAAGGACCTGAATCTTTCATATTATTGATCCATAGAACCCTGGAACTACCTATTTCTAGACATCTTTCTAAAGAAACAGTAAGTATTGATCTTTTTCTCTTTCCAAATAAAATTCCAAGTATGACAAAACACACAAAAATTAAGCACATCATCCAATGAGTATTGGTGGATGAACTTGTGCAGTTCAAACCCTGATCCAGAAGCAGAATATTGTCATTACCACAGAAATGTCCTTTATGACTCCTTCCAGTCAACCTCTACACCATCCTAACCTAACAGGCAAATGCTACTGTGATTTTATTTTTTTGCACCATAAGTTAGCATTACTCATTCCAGAACTCATATAAATGAACTCCTATAATATGTAATCTTGGATAAGGCTTGTTTCAGCATGTAACAGGAGTAGTTTGTTGCTTTTATTGTTGAGTATTCCATTATACTGGGCTTCCTAGGTGGCACAGTAGTAAAGAATCTGCCTGCCAATGCAGGGGGTGCAAGAGATGTGAGTTTGATCCCTTATTTTGGTTAGGCAAAGAGGTTTTGGATATGAATCTGATCCATAAAAGAAAAAAATAAGTTGTACTTTATTATTTAAAAATATGTGTTTCTGGGCTTCCCCTGGTGGTCCAGTGGGTAAGGACACCGCCTTGCAGTGCAAGGGGCGCCGGTTCGTGCCCTGGCCTGGGAAGATCCCGTGTGCCGCGGAGCGGCTGGACTGATGTGTCCAATTACCGAGCCCGAGCTCTGGAGCGCATGCGCCCAGAGCCGGCGCTCTGCAACGACAGACGCCACCGCGATGGGAGGCCCACAGGAGCCAAAGAACGAAGACAAATGAAAATAGAGAAATGAAAGACCAATAGAAGTGGCCTGCCCACTCCCCTCCCTCCCCAACCCGACCCCCGCCCCAAGTAAATAAATAAATAAATCTTTAAAAAAAAAAAAAATGTGTTTCACAAAATTCACTATGGAGAGAATGAGAAGATGAACTACAGACTGGAAGAAAGTATTTCCAAATTATATTTTTGAAAATAAAGAAGACATCTATTCAAAATATATTAAGATCTCCTAAAACTCAATAATAAGAAAATGAACAATCCAATTAAAGCTTAGTAGAAAGACCTGAACAGACACTCCATTAGAGAAAATACAGAGGGCAAACCAGGATGTGAAAAAGATACTCAGCATCATTAGTCATTAGGAAAGTAAAAATTAAAACCACAGAACAACACCACTGCACATCTATTAGAATGGCTAACACATTAAATATCAAGTACTGCCAAGGATGCCAAGTGGCTAGAAGTCATTACATTGCTAACAGGGGTACACAACACAATATATTGCTACTAGGAACAGCAATTCCACTCATACTGTGGAACCAGTCTAGCAGGTTTGTTTTTGTGTTTGCTATGAAGTTAAACATATACTTATGACATGACCCACCAATTCTCCTTCAAAAAAAAGTATCTAAGATTATAATGCATTACTCATTCCAGAACTCATATAAATGAACTCCTATAATATGTAATCTTGGATAAGGCTTGTTTCAGCATGTAACAGGAGTAGTTTGTTGCTTTTATTGTTGAGTATTCCATTATACTGGGCTTCCTAGGTGGCACAGTAGTAAAGAATCTGCCTGCCAATGCAGGGGGTGCAAGAGATGTGAGTTTGATCCCTTATTTTGGTTAGGCAAAGAGGTTTTGGATATGAATCTGATCCATAAAAGAAAAAAATAAGTTGTACTTTATTATTTAAAAATATGTGTTTCTGGGCTTCCCCTGGTGGTCCAGTGGGTAAGGACACCGCCTTGCAGTGCAAGGGGCGCCGGTTCGTGCCCTGGCCTGGGAAGATCCCGTGTGCCGCGGAGCGGCTGGACTGATGCGTCCAATTACCGAGCCGGAGCTCTGGAGCGCATGCGCCCGGAGCCGGCGCTCTGCAGCGACAGACGCCACCGCGATGGGAGGCCCACAGGAGCCAAAGAACGAAGACAAATGAAAATAGAGAAATGAAAGACCAATAGAAGTGGCCCGCCCACTCCCCTCCCTCCCCAACCCGACCCCCGCCCCAAGTAAATAAATAAATAAATCTTTAAAAAAAAAAAAAATGTGTTTCACAAAATTCACTATGGAGAGAATGAGAAGATGAACTACAGACTGGAAGAAAGTATTTCCAAATTATATTTTTGAAAATAAAGAAGACATCTATTCAAAATATATTAAGATCTCCTAAAACTCAATAATAAGAAAATGAACAATCCAATTAAAGCTTAGTAGAAAGACCTGAACAGACACTCCATTAGAGAAAATACAGAGGGCAAACCAGGATGTGAAAAAGATACTCAGCATCATTAGTCATTAGGAAAGTAAAAATTAAAACCACAGAACAACACCACTGCACATCTATTAGAATGGCTAACACATTAAATATCAAGTACTGCCAAGGATGCCAAGTGGCTAGAAGTCATTACATTGCTAACAGGGGTACACAACACAATATATTGCTACTAGGAACAGCAATTCCACTCATACTGTGGAACCAGTCTAGCAGGTTTGTTTTTGTGTTTGCTATGAAGTTAAACATATACTTATGACATGACCCACCAATTCTCCTTCAGGATATTTATAAAAGTGAAAAAGGAAAAGCTTACACAAAAATCTGTGTGTGAATGTTTATAGAAGGTTATTCACACTCATCAAAATTTAGAAACCACTTGAATGTTATTCAATTGGTGAATGCATAAACAAACTGGTATATCCATTAAAAAAATAAAAGATGAATCCTGGCTGAATTTTGTCAAGCACAAAGAACCAGACTGAAGAGGCTGCATATACTATGATACCATATATTGCCAGTGGGTTTCCCTGTTGGCTCAGTGGTAAAGAATACACCTGCCAACGCAGGAGATGTGGGCTTGATCCCTGGGTTAGGAAGATCCCCTGGAGGAAGAAATGGCAACTCACTCTAGTATTCTTGCCTAGAGAATTCTCTGGTCAGAGGAGCCTGGTGGGCTACAGTTTATGGGGTCACAAAACATCAGATACAACTTAGTGACTTGTGTTTTATTGCAATATACATGCTCTTTGAAAAAAAAAAAAAAAGCAGAACTATTGGGAAGAGAATCAACCCAGTGGTTAATAAGGGTACAGAGTGAAGGAGTTGGTTGACTATAAAGGAAGCATATGGGAATTTCTAGGATAATGGAACTATTTTATAATGTGACATTGTGGGAGATACACAACTCAGTGACTATATCAAATCCCATAGAACTGTCCACCACAACAAGCAGACCTTACTACTTATAAATGTCTATAAATCAACAACAATGTATGGGGAAGCTATAGTAATTACAACCTATAATAAATGAACTTAGTTTTGTTAAAAGTAATAACATTACTACATAAAATGGAAAATTGTATTTTGATTGGATATTGTAAGACAAAATACAGAAAGAACCTGTACACAAATATTGTCTTCTAGATAGGAAGTGTGTTTCTCACAGAACTAGAGTTTACCAATCCTGAAAATACTTTGTTTATACTAGATTTAAAAAATAAATGTATGGGGCTTCCCTGGTGGTCCAATGGGTAAAGAGTCCGCCTTGCAATGCAAGGGGCACTGGTTCAATCCCTGGCCTGGGAAGATCCCACGTGCTGTGGAGCGAATGGACCCGTGTGTCCAATTATGAGCCAGCGCTCTGGAGCGCATGAGCCCAGAGCCAGGGCTCTGCAGTGAGAGAGGCCACTGTGATGGGAGGCCCACACAGGCCAAAGAATAAATATGAATGAAAATAAATTAAAACAAAAAATAAAAGACCAAAATTTAAAAAAATAAAAGAAACTGCTAAATGATTTTTTTTTTTTAAGTGTATGGTAGATATTGAGTGCTAGGTTTTTCACTATTAGTCAAGAAATTACAAATGCAAGAGATTGGGGTGGAAGAACTAGAATGAACCCAGAAGCATTTGATTAGATTCATAAATATCAATACAAATGTATGTTTTTGTTTTGTGTGTCTATGTGTATGTGTGTGTGTTCATAAGGATAGATAAATATGGAGAAATTTAGAAGTGTATGTAGGCATGGGACACAGACAGACAAATAGATCTGTTTGTCTTCTGAGAATGCCTAGGAACAATGAAACTTTACTAATAATTAATCCATCCAGCATCCATATGATGGATTTTAAATGTCATACTTCAATAAATAAATAAAATGAACTAAGCAACCAAACTAGTTTTAGACATGAAAGTTCCATGAAATGTGTGACCCTGCCTAGGATCCTAGAACATAAAAGGCCTCTGTGGAGAAGAGGTCGATTCCTGGCTTTTGGCAGAGAAAACAAGATCAGCTTAGACCATGTTGTTTTGCTAAAACTAAATTGCCCCCCAAAAAAGATGGGGACATGTCAAAGGGCACAAGTACCAACCTGAAAGAGCTTCCAATGGCCAAAGGTGAATAGCAGACTAATCAATAATACTGTGTCTTAACCCATAAAATTAAGTAAATATCCATGAATTTGTATTGATATAATTAAATGCAATATAGAACATTAAAAGGACATCAGTAAAATCACTGGTGAGACTTAATTGAATATCTTAGTTTGGGTAAGAGTGAGTGAAAGTCTCTCATTTGTGTCTGACTCTTTGTGACCCATCTATGAGCCCTGGGATTTCTCCAGGCAAGAATATTGCTAGCCTTCCACTTCTCCAGGGGATCTTCCCCACCCAGGGATCAAACAGGCACCGCGGGTGGATTCTTTACCATCTGATCCACCAGGAAGCTATTGCAGGGTAATAGTATTCTTCCAAGATAATTTCCTAGTTTTTATAGGGTTGTCACATGAGAGGCCAACATGAGGAGAAACTGGGTGAAAATTACATGAGAACTCTGTACTAGTTTTGTAACTTTTCTGTAAGTCTAAAATTCCTTCAGAATCAAGTTCAGCAGGTTGATGGGCTTCCCCAGTGGCTCACTGGTAAAGAATCTGCCTGCAAGGGGTTCGATCCCTGATTCAGAAAGATAACCAACCCACTCCATGGAAACCTGCTCCAGTATTCTTGCCTGGGGAATCCCATGGACAGAGGATCCTGGCGGACTATCGTCCATAGGTGGTGCAAAGAATCAGACGCTACTGAAGTGACCAAGCACACATGCACAGCAGGTTGTTGCTGTTGTTGTTCAGTCACTTAGTCATGTCCAACTCTTTGTGACCCCATGAACTGCAGCACGCCAGGCTTCCCTGTCCTTCACCATCTCCTGGAGTTTTCTCAAATGCATGTCCTTTAAGGTAGTGATGCTATCTAATCATCTCAGCCTCTTCCATCCTCTTCTCCTTCAATCTTTCCCAGCAGTACCTAAAAATACCCCAGTCTCTCACACAATGTAAAACTTTGTGGCTCTCCAGTTCATTGTGCAGCCTGTGGCTTCTCCAGAGTTAGAGCTAAAGAAGGAGATGAGGGATTTTCCTGGTGGTCCAGTGGCTAAGACTCTGTGCTCCCAATGCTGGGGACCTGGGTTCGATCCCTAGTCAGGGAACTAGATCCCACATACCTATAACTAAGACCCAGTGCAACCAAATAAATACATTAAAAAGAAAAAGAAAGAAAGAGATGAGGTGAGAATTACAAAAGTGCTTATACTTGAGTGGTATGATTGTGATATGGCTTTCGTATTATCTGGGTGTGGCAAATGGCATCCAAATACTATTGCTTTTTTCTCAGTTTCTCATCCATTCCTTCAATTTCTTTTGTGCAGAAATCTCCATGCTGGGAAACTGCAACTCATCTTCTGGCATGTGTAGAGGCAAGCTCCAGGTAACTACTAATGACCAGCCTCCTCAGCAGCAGCATCTGACTGTTGATCTCTGGTCTCTTCAGCTGATGTGAACTTGTTCCTGACAGGAAACAAGACAGCTCAGACCTGCTCTCTCACTGTCCCAAGGAGGTATTCACATTGCTGCCTCACTCCCAAGTTAACACCAGAAAGACAGTGAGAGTCTGCTTAATGGACCAGGTATAAGTAAATAAAAGGTTTCTATTCTCTTCTCATGCACCTTATCTCTGACAAAAGGCACATTGAAAACTTAGTAAGATGCAGTAAGTGGAAATTAATTGTGACATACTCAGAAAAACTTATACTGATAGGCTTCCATTGCTATTCTTAGGGTCTTATTTCAGTACACATAAAGAATGTTGATATGCATTTCTGTCCCTGCTCCTCACCAAGCTTCTGTTTTTACAGGTGGGAGTTCTCATGAGCGCTGCCTACAGGCAAGTGGCCAAGGTGCCTGCTGCCCCTACTGTCAGAGGTCCTGACCACCTATACCTCTGCTCAGAGGTGCTCCACTCCTCACCAACACATGCCTAACAGCTGCTGCTTCTCAAACATCCACGCTTAAAGCTCACTGCTCACAGCTGGATGAGAAACTTCAGAAAATCCTTTATGAATTTTTGATCACCTTTAAAGAAAATGCAAAACTAGTCTAAAGCAATGTTAAAACGTTACTTTTCTTAAAAGAGAAGCAATCACATGCATTTCCAATTTCCAATAAAAAGATTACCATTTTAATATGTTCAATATCAGTTTATGCCCAGAGCAATCATATTGTTATATTGTAGTAATTATTGGTATAGAAGGAATTTTATAGCCTTTTTTTAAATTTAGGCACATCATGAACATTTTTCATATACTGCCTAGTTTTCTCATAATTACAGATTTTAAGAGCTGCATAATATTCCATCTAGTGGGTAGATTATAATGTATTAAACCATATTTTCGGTGTTGGTCTTTTAAATTGCTTTAATTATTTTTTTTATTATGAACAGTGTTGCAATAAAATAGCCATTTGTGGATCATTTTTGTCCTTCCAGGGGGTTTCCTCAAGATACATTTCCTTCTTCCCACAAATCTCCTCCACATCCAGATGTCTGGGCCTCAGACTTGGATAGACTGCTGCTTTCTTATTCATTCATTCATTCGTTCATTCTGTGACCTATTTGTCTTTATTTTTGGGAATTCTGAGGTATATATGACCTGAAAGGAGTTTATACGACAGTGGGAGAGAGGAACTTTATAAATGCTCATTATATTTCAGTTAAGTTTTGTGACAGAAAGAGGCACATTATATTTTGGAAAAGAAGCATGAAGTGAGGATGGTGTCTAACCAAGAATGAGGAAGTCAGAAAGGTTCCTAGTGAACCAACATGTGGAAACACAAAGAAGATGGAAGAGGAAGATTATAGAAGGTGTGGAAGAATAAGAAGCAGTTTTCTAGATAGAAGGGAGAAGATGAAGGAAAGGATGGAGAAACAGCATGTATATTACCTTAAGTAAATCTCAGTGACTGAAGCGTAAAGGATTAAGCATAGCGTTGTAGTAGTAGAGGTTATCAAAGAGAACATTTTCAAGATCTTAGGGCAAGGTACCTGTATCCCTAGAGTGTTGCTGCATGATCCAGGACCTCTAGCCACATGTGGGTGATTAAATTTAAATTAATGAGAAACTTCAGAAAATCCTTTATGAATTTTTGATCACCTTTAAAGAAAATGCAAAACTAGTCTAAAGCAATGTTAAAACTTACTTTTCTTAAAAGAGAAGCAATCACATGCATTTCCAATTTCCAATAAAAAGATTACCATTTTAATATGTTCAATATCAGTTTATGCCCAGAGCAATCATATTGTTATATTGTAGTAATTATTGGTATAGAAGGAATTTTATAGCCTTTTTTTAAATTTAGGCACATCATGAACATTTTTCATATACTGCCTAGTTTTCTCATAATTACAGATTTTAAGAGCTGCATAATATTCCATCTAGTGGGTAGATTATAATGTATTAAACCATATTTTCGGTGTTGGTCTTTTAAATTGCTTTAATTATTTTTTTTATTATGAACAGTGTTGCAATAAAATAGCCATTTGTGGATCATTTTTGTCCTTCCAGGGGGTTTCCTCAAGATACATTTCCTTCTTCCCACAAATCTCCTCCACATCCAGATGTCTGGGCCTCAGACTTGGATAGACTGCTGCTTTCTTATTCATTCATTCATTCGTTCATTCTGTGACCTATTTGTCTTTATTTTTGGGAATTCTGAGGTATATATGACCTGAAAGGAGTTTATACGACAGTGGGAGAGAGGAACTTTATAAATGCTCATTATATTTCAGTTAAGTTTTGTGACAGAAAGAGGCACATTATATTTTGGAAAAGAAGCATGAAGTGAGGATGGTGTCTAACCAAGAATGAGGAAGTCAGAAAGGTTCCTAGTGAACCAACATGTGGAAACACAAAGAAGATGGAAGAGGAAGATTATAGAAGGTGTGGAAGAATAAGAAGCAGTTTTCTAGATAGAAGGGAGAAGATGAAGGAAAGGATGGAGAAACAGCATGTATATTACCTTAAGTAAATCTCAGTGACTGAAGCGTAAAGGATTAAGCATAGCGTTGTAGTAGTAGAGGTTATCAAAGAGAACATTTTCAAGATCTTAGGGGGCAAAGGTACCTGTATCCCTAGAGTGTTGCTGCATGATCCAGGACCTCTAGCCACATGTGGGTGATTAAATTTAAATTAACTAGAAACAAATTAAAATTTCAACTCCTCTTTCCCACTTCTACAGCCTTTAGCCATGTTGCTAGTATTTAGAGTATAGAACACTGCCATCATTGCAGAAAGGCTCCTTGGACCTTGCTCCCAGTGGCAATGAAGTGTGCATAGACAATTGATAAACACTTAGAATTTCTTACCTGAGGAGATGCAGAAAAGAGAAATTTTTAAAAATGCAAATATTTATTTGTAGTTGCCTATATCACTAGCTGGAAAAACAAGTGCTCTATTTTAGTTTTGCTCAACTGTGCATTTCCAGAAAGACTGATACCTGAGCCGAGGAGGAATAAAGCCTTTTTCATTTGGGAGAAAACTTGGTGGTGTCAATGTAAGGAAGAGAAAAATTTCTTCCACTCTAGGGGCAATTAATTCTTTCCATAGACCTGGAGATACAGAAGACTGCTTAGTTGTCACAAAGTGAATATTCCCATTTAAATAGCATCCAGGTCAAGAACATTACCAATATCTCCTAAGTGCAGCCACTCTATGCATGTTTCCAGGTACTGCTCCCTCAAGAGTAACCACTGGTTACTCTCTGGTTGCTCTGAGGGAGCAGTAACCACCTGGTTTTACCAGGTTTAAAATTTTATATGCAATGTTAAGTATGTACTCTTTTACATCTGATTTCTTTCACTAACATGAAACATGCTAACATGGTATTGATGTTTTTTAATTATTTAAGTTTTTTTAATGTGGACCATTTTAAAGTCTTTCTTGAATTTGCTACAGTATTGCTTCATTTTTTATGGCTTTTGGGCTCCAAGATATGTGGGATCTTAGTTCTACAACCAGGGATTGAATCTGAACCCCTGGCATTGGAAGGTAAAGTCTTAACCACTGGACTACCAGCAAAGTCCCAAACAACATTTGTTATTACATGAATTTTAAAGCTCTTTAGTTATGTCACAGGCATACAGGAAAATGTGCAAAATGCTTATGGTAATTTAAAAGAGAACATTTTCAAGATCTTAGGGGCAAAGGTACCTGTATCCCTAGAGTGTTGCTACATGATCCAGGACCTCTAGCCACATGTGGGTGATTAAATTTAAATTAACTAGAAACAAATTAAAATTTCAACTCCTCTTTCCCACTTCTACAGCCTTTAGCCATGTTGCTAGTATTTAGAGTATAGAACACTGCCATCATTGCAGAAAGGCTCCTTGGACCTTGCTCCCAGTGGCAATGAAGTGTGCATAGACAATTGATAAACACTTAGAATTTCTTACCTGAGGAGATGCAGAAAAGAGAAATTTTTAAAAATGCAAATATTTATTTGTAGTTGCCTATATCACTAGCTGGAAAAACAAGTGCTCTATTTTAGTTTTGCTCAACTGTGCATTTCCAGAAAGACTGATACCTGAGCCGAGGAGGAATAAAGCCTTTTTCATTTGGGAGAAAACTTGGTGGTGTCAATGTAAGGAAGAGAAAAATTTCTTCCACTCTAGGGGCAATTAATTCTTTCCATAGACCTGGAGATACAGAAGACTGCTTAGTTGTCACAAAGTGAATATTCCCATTTAAATAGCATCCAGGTCAAGAACATTACCAATATCTCCTAAGTGCAGCCACTCTATGCATGTTTCCAGGTACTGCTCCCTCAAGAGTAACCACTGGTTACTCTCTGGTTGCTCTGAGGGAGCAGTAACCACCTGGTTTTACCAGGTTTAAAATTTTATATGCAATGTTAAGTATGTACTCTTTTACATCTGATTTCTTTCACTAACATGAAACATGCTAACATGGTATTGATGTTTTTTAATTATTTAAGTTTTTTTAATGTGGACCATTTTAAAGTCTTTCTTGAATTTGCTACAGTATTGCTTCATTTTTTATGGCTTTTGGGCTCCAAGATATGTGGGATCTTAGTTCTACAACCAGGGATTGAATCTGAACCCCTGGCATTGGAAGGTAAAGTCTTAACCACTGGACTACCAGCAAAGTCCCAAACAACATTTGTTATTACATGAATTTTAAAGCTCTTTAGTTATGTCACAGGCATACAGGAAAATGTGCAAAATGCTTATGGTAATTTAAAAAGAGATGGGAAAATAAAAACTCATGTTCTCTCATTCAAGTTTACAAAATGTATTTTTACCAGGATCTCAGAAATTCCCTGTGTGCCTTTCTTTCACTGCAACTCTCTCTCTCCAAACAGAAGTAACAGCAAACCTGGCTTGTGTAAGGAAAGAGCAACCCAGACAGCAAGAAAACAGGCAGAACTGAGTGTCTGGATCTTGCTTCACCTCGCTGCAGGTCTATAAGAACCCCTTCTGGGGAGAGTCTGTAGAAAAAGACTCCTGCCAGTTCTGGGAAACCTTAGGCTCATTACAGTCAGGGCAAGTGGCAGGATTGTGTGTGGACCAGGAATGTATTGCTGACCTGAGACAAATAGACTGCCGGATATTTCTCTAGCCAGGATGAGTCTAAGGTCAGTAGAGATTGCAATCCCCCATCTGCAATCATGGTGAGCCATGTGCAAGTCCCCATACAGCAAGTGAAGAACACTTTTTAATTTTTATTTTACTTTTACAGAGTTTTGTTGTTTACAGCTATACTTAAATCCAAATCAGTCAGAGGTGTATCCTTGACCCCTCCCAGTTCCTGCTCATTCCACACCTCCAGGTTGTTGCCCACATAAATTCCCTTAGTCTCAGCACAGCTGCAATGGTTGTCCCTTTTATATATGGTAGTGCAGGTTTCATATTACTGTTTTCAAACTTCTCATCCACTCCTCCCACCTGCCAACGACCATGGGTCTATTCTCTATGTCTGTTTCAAGAGAACACTTTTATAAAGGGGAAAAGGAAGTTGTGAGGAATATAGGAAACAGAGTCCATAGTGTTTCATTGGCTGAGTCCTTGCCAGGGAAGAAGAGGGTTTCTTCTTCCTCTTTGAGTCTGCTATAGTTATGGGAGGGGAGCGCGCCCCCTTCTGGTCTTCCAACTCTAACTGAGATTTCTGTTTCTTTTTTACAATATTCACCTTGTGAGCTGTTTCTTCACCATGTTCTGCCTCTAACGCTAATGAGTAGGACAGAGCAGAATACATTTGTGGAGCAAAATGAGTGCCTTCCGCCGCGCAGGCTGCAAAGATCACATGGGAACTTCTCCAGCGCCTGATTAAGATGTTCCAAGTTCAGGTAAGATTCCAGGCCAGCCAACTCTAGCCCCTCCCCAACTCCTCCAGGTTCTGTTATCCAGATAAGCATGTAGGAATTGGCAGTGCTAATACTGTAAGAAAAACAAACAAACAAAAAAACCGCCCTGAGTGTTGCATCCCACTGCCTCTCGTCTTTCATGGCCCTCACTCTTACTTCTATTAATGGTATTGGAGATAAACCATAGATGTTTCTTTAGAAAAGAATAAGAGAGAAAGGGAATGTCCACTTCTTAAAGAAAATCCGCTTGTTTAAAATGAAAGTCCGACTATTTGCAACCCATGGACAAGCCATAGGATTCTTCAGGCAAGAAAACTGGAGTGGAGAAACCTTTCCCTCCTCCAGGAAATGTTCCTAACCCAGGGCTCGAACCCAGCTTTCCCAGACTGCGGGTGGATTTCTTACCATCTGGACCACCAGGGAAGCCCAGGAATCCTTGAGTGGGTAGTCTATCCCTTCTCCGTCCTGTTTTAAAAGGCCCTGGTCCACAAGGGGGCAGCACTGTGTGCAGGGCAGGCGGCGGGATACCCAGCACAGTCGAGCGAGGTACAGCGCAGTGCCCAAATCAACTGCCTGGTTTAGCTGTTGACTATGCTATCTTTTAACAAAAGGCAGAATATAGCTAACTGCTTTACTTCCCCTCCTTTTCGGTAATAAGGACGTATTTTCTAAATGGGAGTGCATCGAGGCGATGGTAGAGAAGGGTCAAGTGAAAGACAGTGAAAGTCGCTCAGTCATGTTGGCCTCTTTGGGATCCATGGACTGTAGCCCTCCAGGCTTCTCTGTCCATGGAACTCTCCAAGCAGTTCTACTGGAGTGGGTAGCCGCTCCCTTCTCCAGAGAATCTTCCCAACCCAGGGATCGAACCCAAGGATTCCGAATTGCAGGATTCTTTTACCATCTGAGACACCAGGGTAGACCAAGAATACTGAGTGGCAGTCATTTCAGATGAAATGACAGACCATTGTAAAATAAGCTCTTGTGCTCCCCTGCCTGGGGTTTAAAGCCAAGGCAGAATCATCCCGTTGCGACCTTCCAGTTTTCTTTATCCACCACAAGGCTCCCAGTTCCAGGTGAGAGATGTAAACACAGTGGGCTGTTAGAGAATTAGTTCCGTGCACAGGGAGAATTCTGAAAGGCGCCATTCATTGCTCGCAACTGAGCCAATGCAGGGAGGAAAGGCTTGGCTCCTCTGTTTGGAACATGCACCTAAGCTTGTTTTCCATTCAGTTCACAATTGCCAGGGGCAAAAGGGTTTCAGGGAGGTGAATGCACTTCCTGGTTCCAGGAAAAGGGCTCCTGAACTCATCCCAAGTTAAAAGGGCAGCAAAATGAAGAAGGGTTGCTTTTTCTTTTAGAGTTGCTTTTTAAAATGTAACAGGAAAGTTATTTATTTCCCACTAGGAACATCAGGGAAATAAACCAGTTTTGCTAATTTCCAGTTTCAGTTGGATGCTATTGGTTGCAGCATTTGCAAAAGGTATTTTTCAAGTGGTTAGGATGAAGGATGCTGATGGTTTCCTGAGAAGGCTCTTTGTTTTTTGTTTGTTTTGTTTTTGTTTGTTTTCATGGTTAAGTGTACTTACTAAACAAGAGATTTAAATCAGTTCATCATTAACTCGTTATTAAGGGTCATAGTGAATTAACTAAAACATTCTAATCGTAGTTAATGGACTATTTATTGTATTTCTTTGGTCGAACTCTTCTTATTAAACATTTATTACTTTGGAGACGCTGTAGTTTTGTTTCCAGAGGGAAATACGCACTTCCCTCCTTTTCGGTAATAAGGACGTATTTTCTAAATGGGAGTGCATCGAGGCGATGGTAGAGAAGGGTCAAGTGAAAGACAGTGAAAGTCGCTCAGTCATGTTGGCCTCTTTGGGATCCATGGACTGTAGCCCTCCAGGCTTCTCTGTCCATGGAACTCTCCAAGCAGTTCTACTGGAGTGGGTAGCCGCTCCCTTCTCCAGAGAATCTTCCCAACCCAGGGATCGAACCCAAGGATTCCGAATTGCAGGATTCTTTTACCATCTGAGACACCAGGGTAGACCAAGAATACTGAGTGGCAGTCATTTCAGATGAAATGACAGACCATTGTAAAATAAGCTCTTGTGCTCCCCTGCCTGGGGTTTAAAGCCAAGGCAGAATCATCCCGTTGCGACCTTCCAGTTTTCTTTATCCACCACAAGGCTCCCAGTTCCAGGTGAGAGATGTAAACACAGTGGGCTGTTAGAGAATTAGTTCCGTGCACAGGGAGAATTCTGAAAGGCGCCATTCATTGCTCGCAACTGAGCCAATGCAGGGAGGAAAGGCTTGGCTCCTCTGTTTGGAACATGCACCTAAGCTTGTTTTCCATTCAGTTCACAATTGCCAGGGGCAAAAGGGTTTCAGGGAGGTGAATGCACTTCCTGGTTCCAGGAAAAGGGCTCCTGAACTCATCCCAAGTTAAAAGGGCAGCAAAATGAAGAAGGGTTGCTTTTTCTTTTAGAGTTGCTTTTTAAAATGTAACAGGAAAGTTATTTTTTTCCCCACTAGGAACATCAGGGAAATAAACCAGTTTTGCTAATTTCCAGTTTCAGTTGGATGCTATTGGTTGCAGCATTTGCAAAAGGTATTTTTCAAGTGGTTAGGATGAAGGATGCTGATGGTTTCCTGAGAAGGCTCTTTGTTTTTTGTTTGTTTTGTTTTTGTTTGTTTTCATGGTTAAGTGTACTTACTAAACAAGAGATTTAAATCAGTTCATCATTAACTCGTTATTAAGGGTCATAGTGAATTAACTAAAACATTCTAATCGTAGTTAATGGACTATTTATTGTATTTCTTTGGTCGAACTCTTCTTATTAAACATTTATTACTTTGGAGACGCTGTAGTTTTGTTTCCAGAGGGAAATACGCACTTTAAACCACAAGAGGGCAGCAGCATTACACTTTAAATCAAATGCTTCTTTTGAAGCCTAAGACCATTATTACCCTGACCATAACATGTTTTTCTCCAGTGGTTCTTATTCATTCTGATGGTGTTTTATAAGGAAAGTTACTTTTAAAGTTTCTGTGACTATGATTTGTTACATACCAGACTACTTTCAAAGAAAAGTGCAATAAGATAATTTTAATGAGAGAATTACAGTTCTTCACTATGGTGAATTGAGCAAAAACCTTTAAACTTCATTTTTAAAGATCACATCATTAAAATTCTACAATACAGCTTTTCAGCAATATTAAAGAGCATTAAACAATACTATATTTAACAACGGATAAAACTTGTCATGGTCTAGGTGTATGTATTTTTAATAGCCATTATCTTATAGTAAGTTTTAACAGGTATATGTATCTTTAGAACTAGGCATAGTTAAAATGAGGAAATCAGTAAGCATGAAAATTTACAACGAGCAATGCAAATTTAACATAAAAAATAATGGAATATTTTTCTGCACTGAATCTACATTTCCTTCACTGCTCAATATTCTACACTGCAAGGCAGTGTCCTTACCCACTGGACCACCAGGGAAGCCCACTGCTCAATATTCTGTAACAGCTAAATTGGGAAAAGAATTTGAAAAAGTGTGTGTGTGTGTGTGTGTGTGTGTGTGTGTGTGCGCGTGTGAATCACTCAGTTTTGTCTGACCCCCATGGACTATAGGTTGCCAGGTTCCTCTGTCCATGGAATTCTCAGGCAAGAATACTGGAGTGGGTTGACATTTCCAGGGTAACTTCCTGACCCATGGGTCAAACCCAGGTCTCCTGCATTGCAGACGGATCGTTTACTATCTGAGCCCAATATTCAAATATAAAATAATGTCTTAAAAAATGCAATAAAATGTCAATTATTTTGTTTTGCCACAAGATGGCGCTTCCTCTTTGAACAATGAAGTAGCCTGAAAGCTGAACTAGAACATCAGAGAATTCCACACATGCAACACATATCTATAGACTTAACAGATTTTTTGATAAGTACAGACTAAGTTTAATACCTGTGATGAAGGCCTTTGAGAAAACATGTAAATCCAGGGGAAGAAAATGCACCGGCTGGAGCAGATTCTTCACAGAATTCACATGGAATTTGTGAGATTCATTTAGTGGTGAAACTTAAACATGGACGCTGACCTTTTCAAACACACAAGAAAAAAGAGCCTATTCTAACAAAAATCTCACCCCATGGAGACTACTTATTTTTATCCCCGAAATTGTTCCTTTTTCCCCTCAGGCACTGAAAAACAATTGCATCTCTTTACCTTTCACTTTAGTTAAAAGGGGAAAGAAAATTGTTCCCTGATTCAGCTAAAGGTGGAAAACTCAAAACAAAGCTCATATAATCTATACCATCTGTAGATGCTAAAGTAATTATATATGTAGAGAAGCCAAACTTCATCCTTATTCATTCATTCACCAAAAATACTTTTTTATTTAAATTTGGGGGAGTGTGATAAATGACAGATTGGTAGATATTCTGCTACAGCATAAATGAGTTCGGAACGCATTACCCATTTCATGAAAAATGTGCTTTACAATGATTACTTGTAATATAACTGATTAAATGATAAGAGCATTATGAAATTTGAGAAATATGAACAAGGTTAGAGGTTTACCATACACTGTTGTCTCACAACATGTAGGAAAAGGAACTACTAACACTGAGTTTTGCAGAGATGGTAAGGCCTGGGACTGTGACACCTCTGGGTCAGGGTTTACAGAATCATGACCTGAAATGCTTTTCTCCATTGGCCACTGGATCATTTGCAGATCTTGATCCAGTCAAATTAAACATTTCTCTAGGGACTGACTGATTAGTCTCAGCTACAAACCCTTTCTCTGGTTTGGGAGTTTCTGAGCTAGAACTCTGCAGACCACAATGCAGCTTTGCCAGCACCCTGAGAAACTCTGCTAATTAGGGGCCTCTGGGGACTGAAAAAGGCAGAAGGACCTGCTTCTTCCTGCATGCAGTTTCCCTGAGCATTACCCAAGTGACAGCTTTACCCAGGCGGGAGCAGTGCCTTCTTGCAGAAGCGGCCAAATCCAGCTTGCAGTTTCCCGACAGTCTGTAGTTTGTCCAACGTTTGCCGTTTTCACAGCACTCGCAGAAGCACCTTCACTGCGTCCTCCTCAAGGATTCCACCCTTTCAGCACAAGTACCCCTTCTCCTAGCTCCTTGGAGACCCCTTCTCTTGGCTCTACCATTTAATTTCAGCCCCTTCTCTTTGCTCCTCCAGCCCTACAGGTGGTAGCTCTTCCTGCAGTTACTATCTTTGTAAAACTGTTCTGTTTTTTAGGTTACTTAGTTTTATGGATTAAATTGCGTCCTCTTCCATGATGTTGAATTCCATAACCCCCAGTACCTAGGAGGGGAGAAGGAAATGGCAACTCATTCTGGTATTCTTGCCTGGAAAATTCCATGGACCTAGAAGCCTGGTGAGCTACACTCTGCAGGGTCTCAAATATGTATGTATGCTGATGGCTCAGTGGTGAGAAATTTGCCTGCAACGCAAGAGACTGGGTTCCGTCCCTGGGTTGGGAAGATCTCCCCTGGAGGAGGGTATGGCAACCCACTCCGATATTCTTGCCCGGAGAATTCCAGGGACAGAGGAGTCTCACAGGCTGCAGCCCATGGGGTCACACAGAGTCAGACAAGACTGAAGTGACTAAGCAGCAGTAGCAGTACCTGAGATTGGAACCTTATTTGTTATAGAATTTGTGAAACACCAAACTCTGCACCTGAAGAAAACAAAGGATGAAGAGGAGTTTCTTGCAAGTGTTTCTACCTGAGAACTCAACCCTCTGAAAGCAATGAACTCTGACTTGCTCACCAACTAAGAAGTTTAATGAGGCAAACGTGAAAGTGATTTGGCTTTTTCCTATGATTGGTTGCCGAGGAGGTTTCTTCCCTTTTGGGTGGAGGGCAACAAGCAAGTCCAGACCTGCTGGGAACAGACTTGGCTGGGGAATTCACTGAAGTCTTCTGCTGATTTCTGAGAAAAGTTGAAAATTCTGCAACTTGGGTAAGATCAAGTTTCATTTTATTTAATGCCCAGCTCAATTTTGTCCCTGACATAAAGTGACTCCTCTAAGTTCTGGTTCTCAAGACCTTCACAGATGATCAAGATGGACTCACTGGGTGTGTCCTAGTTTGTTGTTGTTGTTTAGTCGCTCAGTTGTGTCTGACTCTTTTGCAACTCCTAGGACTGCAGGCTGCCAGGCTCCTCTGTCCCATGGGGTTTCCCAGGCAAAAATATGGGAGTATGCTGCCGTTTCCTACTCCAGGGGATCTTCCCAACCCAGGGGTCAATCCTACATCTCCTGCATTGCAGGAAAATTCTTTACTCCTGAGCCACTGAAGAAGCCCTGTGCAATATGACTCTATCCTTATGAAAATGGGAAATTTGGGGCTTCCCTGGTAGCTCAGTGGTAAAGAGTTTGCCTGCCAACGCAGGGAACATGAGTCCGATCCTTGATCTGGGACGATCCCACAGGCTGGGGAGCAACTAAGCCCATGAGCCGCAACTATGACGCCCATCTGCTGCAACTACTCCGATATTCTTGCCGGAAATTCCAGGACAGAGGAGTCTCACAGGCGGGCGGGGGCCTGCAACGCAAGAGACTGGGTTCCGTCCCTGGGTTGGGAAGATCTCTGGAGGAGGGTATGGCAACCCACTCCGATATTCTTGCCGGAGAATTCCAGGGACAGAGGAGTCTCACAGGCTGCAGCCCATGGGGTCACACAGAGTCAGACAAGACTGAAGTGACTAAGCAGCAGTAGCAGTACCTGAGATTGGAACCTTATTTGTTATAGAATTTGTGAAACACCAAACTCTGCACCTGAAGAAAACAAAGGATGAAGAGGAGTTTCTTGCAAGTGTTTCTACCTGAGAACTCAACCCTCTGAAAGCAATGAACTCTGACTTGCTCACCAACTAAGAAGTTTAATGAGGCAAACGTGAAAGTGATTTGGCTTTTTCCTATGATTGGTTGCCGAGGAGGTTTCTTCCCTTTTGGGTGGAGGGCAACAAGCAAGTCCAGACCTGCTGGGAACAGACTTGGCTGGGGAATTCACTGAAGTCTTCTGCTGATTTCTGAGAAAAGTTGAAAATTCTGCAACTTGGGTAAGATCAAGTTTCATTTTATTTAATGCCCAGCTCAATTTTGTCCCTGACATAAAGTGACTCCTCTAAGTTCTGGTTCTCAAGACCTTCACAGATGATCAAGATGGACTCACTGGGTGTGTCCTAGTTTGTTGTTGTTGTTTAGTCGCTCAGTTGTGTCTGACTCTTTTGCAACTCCTAGGACTGCAGGCTGCCAGGCTCCTCTGTCCCATGGGGTTTCCCAGGCAAAAATATGGGAGTATGCTGCCGTTTCCTACTCCAGGGGATCTTCCCAACCCAGGGGTCAATCCTACATCTCCTGCATTGCAGGAAAATTCTTTACTCCTGAGCCACTGAAGAAGCCCTGTGCAATATGACTCTATCCTTATGAAAATGGGAAATTTGGGGCTTCCCTGGTAGCTCAGTGGTAAAGAGTTTGCCTGCCAACGCAGGGAACATGAGTCCGATCCTTGATCTGGGACGATCCCACATGCTGTGGAGCAACTAAGCCCATGAGCCACAACTATTGCGCCCATGTGCTGCAACTACTGAAGCCTGTGAGCCCTAGAGCCCGAGTTCCACAACAAGAACAGTCACCACAACAAGAATCCCGCTCACCTCAACTAGAGAGTAACCCCCACTCCCTGCAACTAGAGAAGAGCCTGCAGCAGCAGTGAAGAAAAAGGAGTGGAATTTGGACATGGAGACAGGTGCTCACACAGGGAGAACAAGGGGTGGTATCAACAAACCAAGGGATGCCAAAGATTGCCAGAAAACTACCAGAAATGAGAGAGGCAAGGGACAGCTTCTCTGTCACTGCTCTCAGGAGGAAGCACCCCTCCTGACACCTTGGTCTTGGACCTCTGGCCTCCAGAACTGGGAGACAATAAACTTCTGTTGTCTAAGCCCTCCATTTGTGGTCGGCTGTCCCAGGAAATTTATACAGCTAGTTAACAACATTATTCCTAGTTACCAGTTCTTTAGGGTGTAAGCGCTCTATTAAAATATGACTTATCTTTCCAAACAGAGTACTGAATAATATAAGTAGAGAGGATCACAGATCCTGTTTTTACTATGGTACCTTTAAGGGTCCTCTGCTTTACATCACTGCCATGTGATTCTCATTAAATTTTAATTTAGCATTCATTTGCTTGGAATTCCATAACAAAGCATCCCAGACTGGATGGCTTAAGTGAGAGAAATTTATCTTCTCACTGCTCTGAAGTATCAAAGTCTGAGATCAGGGTGTCAGAAGAGTTGGTTTTTCTCTATTTATTTTTGCCCCAACTATGACTCTGGCCTGAAGAAGCCCTAGCTGCACTCATTGTCCCATGGGGTTTCCCACAAAAATATGGGAGTATGCTGCCGTTTCCTACTCCAGGGGATCTTCCCAACCCAGGGGTCAATCCTACATCTCCTGCATTGCAGGAAAATTCTTTACTCCTGAGCCACTGAAGAAGCCCTGTGCAATATGACTCTATCCTTATGAAAATGGGAAATTTGGGGCTTCCCTGGTAGCTCAGTGGTAAAGAGTTTGCCTGCCAACGCAGGGAACATGAGTCCGATCCTTGATCTGGGACGATCCCACATGCTGTGGAGCAACTAAGCCCATGAGCCACAACTATTGCGCCCATGTGCTGCAACTACTGAAGCCTGTGAGCCCTAGAGCCTGAGTTCCACAACAAGAACAGTCACCACAACAAGAATCCCGCTCACCTCAACTAGAGAGTAACCCCCACTCCCTGCAACTAGAGAAGAGCCTGCAGCAGCAGTGAAGAAAAAGGAGTGGAATTTGGACATGGAGACAGGTGCTCACACAGGGAGAACAAGGGGTGGTATCAACAAACCAAGGGATGCCAAAGATTGCCAGAAAACTACCAGAAATGAGAGAGGCAAGGGACAGCTTCTCTGTCACTGCTCTCAGGAGGAAGCACCCCTCCTGACACCTTGGTCTTGGACCTCTGGCCTCCAGAACTGGGAGACAATAAACTTCTGTTGTCTAAGCCCTCCATTTGTGGTCGGCTGTCCCAGGAAATTTATACAGCTAGTTAACAACATTATTCCTAGTTACCAGTTCTTTAGGGTGTAAGCGCTCTATTAAAATATGACTTATCTTTCCAAACAGAGTACTGAATAATATAAGTAGAGAGGATCACAGATCCTGTTTTTACTATGGTACCTTTAAGGGTCCTCTGCTTTACATCACTGCCATGTGATTCTCATTAAATTTTAATTTAGCATTCATTTGCTTGGAATGCCATAACAAAGCATCCCAGACTGGATGGCTTAAGTGAGAGAAATTTATCTTCTCACTGCTCTGAAGTATCAAAGTCTGAGATCAGGGTGTCAGAAGAGTTGGTTTTTCTCTGAGGTCTCTCCCCTCAACGGGTCTCTCTCTCCCCGTGTCTTCACAAAGTCTTCCCTTTGTGCATTTCTGTGTCCTAATCTCCTCATCTTAAAAGGTGACCAGACCTACTGGAGGAGGGCCCACCCCGTGACCACATTTGAACTTAATCATGTCTTTAAAGACCCTATCTCCAAAGACAGCCGCGTCCTGAGATACTGGTGGTTAGGACTCCAACCTGTAATTTTTGAGATTGACACAGTTCAGCCCATAACAGCAGCACTCTTTTGATAAAGGAGAAGTTAATTCCTTAGGGTCACACATCCTCTTTTTAGCAGCTCTCAGGAAGGCTGTGCCAGACCTTCAAATACTCCTTACAGAAGCTCACTCTTCATTCCTTTAATAATAATCTAGTTCAGGGTGTTGCCCAAGGTCAAACTCAAGAGCTCACTGATCTGTCTTGTCTCCCCTTGAAAATCAAAACTGGCGTTCAAACTTTTGGAATCTCTGCTGGTCCCCAACAGTGCTCAGAACCTAGAGAAAATAGACTGGAAAGTTGGTTCACAGGCTCTCTCAGAATCCTAAAAGGTGCTCTGTCCAAATAAGAACATTTTCACTCATTTAAAAGAGAAATGTGTCCTCTTAAAAAGTTCATCTTCTGGGCATGTTGAGTAGTTTCACATGACTTTTTCTATTCCTTACCAAGACTCTATTTGCCCCACACTATTATAATTATCTGGCTTCAAATGTAACTTAAAGTTCTTATAATGAGCTTTAATAATTTGAATGATGTTTATCTTACATTGAGTTTAACAACTTGGGGAAAATATACTATAAACCTAGTTACCAGTTCTTTAGGGTGTAAGCGCTCTATTAAAATATGACTTATCTTTCCAAACAGAGTACTGAATAATATAAGTAGAGAGGATCACAGATCCTGTTTTTACTATGGTACCTTTAAGGGTCCTCTGCTTTACATCACTGCCATGTGATTCTCATTAAATTTTAATTTAGCATTCATTTGCTTGGAATTCCATAACAAAGCATCCCAGACTGGATGGCTTAAGTGAGAGAAATTTATCTTCTCACTGCTCTGAAGTATCAAAGTCTGAGATCAGGGTGTCAGAAGAGTTGGTTTTTCTCTGAGGTCTCTCCCCTCAACGGGTCTCTCTCTCCCCGTGTCTTCACAAAGTCTTCCCTTTGTGCATTTCTGTGTCCTAATCTCCTCATCTTAAAAGGTGACCAGACCTACTGGAGGAGGGCCCACCCCGTGACCGCATTTGAACTTAATCATGTCTTTAAAGACCCTATCTCCAAAGACAGCCGCGTCCTGAGATACTGGTGGTTAGGACTCCAACCTGTAATTTTTGAGATTGACACAGTTCAGCCCATAACAGCAGCACTCTTTTGATAAAGGAGAAGTTAATTCCTTAGGGTCACACATCCTCTTTTTAGCAGCTCTCAGGAAGGCTGTGCCAGACCTTCAAATATCCTTACAGAAGCTCACTCTTCATTCCTTTAATAATAATCTAGTTCAGGGTGTTGCCCAAGGTCAAACTCAAGAGCTCACTGATCTGTCTTGTCTCCCCTTGAAAATCAAAACTGGCGTTCAAACTTTTGGAATCTCTGCTGGTCCCCAACAGTGCTCAGAACCTAGAGAAAATAGACTGGAAAGTTGGTTCACAGGCTCTCTCAGAATCCTAAAAGGTGCTCTGTCCAAATAAGAACATTTTCACTCATTTAAAAGAGAAATGTGTCCTCTTAAAAAGTTCATCTTCTGGGCATGTTGAGTAGTTTCACATGACTTTTTCTATTCCTTACCAAGACTCTATTTGCCCCACACTATTATAATTATCTGGCTTCAAATGTAACTTAAAGTTCTTATAATGAGCTTTAATAATTTGAATGATGTTTATCTTACATTGAGTTCTAGAGTTATTAACAAAATTTCAGGTCAAGTCCATTTCCTTGGTTGTTGATTACCTAAAATTCTCTCCATTGAGGCACTAAAAGCTGAGTTCTTTAGAAAGTACTCTGAGAAGGTTTCATATTTACCAATCCCTTCTCACTCTCTTCCTAAAATAGAGCATTTCTAGTCAAGATCTGGTTTTAAGATTAGATACACCTTTTCAATATACGCTGTGCAGTGTGGGCTGTGACTTTAACCATCCTTAGCCTTCTCCATGGAAGACCAAGATAATTCTGACACTGAAATGCCGCTTGGACAACCTAATAAGACACGAGGCATAATTCATGCTAATCTTCCTAATTAGCCAATTTGAATGAATCTAAAAATAGTGTGAGTTGATTGGGAACCCTGGGAAAGCTCCCTGATTGCAAGGAAGTGATACTCCTCTCATTAGAGAGGAATATTAAACTTACTCCAGGTGGCCCAAGCTGTCACTACCTTCCACTAATTACAACTCCAACATTTCAAGGCCAGCAAGGTGATTTCTCCCACCAGATCTCTTCCTATATTGGCAGGCTGTAGGTAGTGATAATAACTCATGAAATATGAAAATCTTTACTTAGAGCAGAGCCTTAATGTGAAAAACTAGAGGAAAACCATAATGTGGCTCTTCAGGAAACTACAGTTCAATTCCAGAAATATTTCTCCCGATGGAACATTACTATGATATGTTTTCATTACAAGTAACACGTTCAGCTGGTTTGAACCTTCATTCTGTAAAGTGAAGTAAACTTGTGCCATAAAATGTGGATGGAAAGGTCAAACTCAAGAGCTCACTGATCTGTCTTGTCTCCCCTTGAAAATCAAAACTGGCGTTCAAACTTTTGGAATCTCTGCTGGTCCCCAACAGTGCTCAGAACCTAGAGAAAATAGACTGGAAAGTTGGTTCACAGGCTCTCTCAGAATCCTAAAAGGTGCTCTGTCCAAATAAGAACATTTTCACTCATTTAAAAGAGAAATGTGTCCTCTTAAAAAGTTCATCTTCTGGGCATGTTGAGTAGTTTCACATGACTTTTTCTATTCCTTACCAAGACTCTATTTGCCCCACACTATTATAATTATCTGGCTTCAAATGTAACTTAAAGTTCTTATAATGAGCTTTAATAATTTGAATGATGTTTATCTTACATTGAGTTCTAGAGTTATTAACAAAATTTCAGGTCAAGTCCATTTCCTTGGTTGTTGATTACCTAAAATTCTCTCCATTGAGGCACTAAAAGCTGAGTTCTTTAGAAAGTACTCTGAGAAGGTTTCATATTTACCAATCCCTTCTCACTCTCTTCCTAAAATAGAGCATTTCTAGTCAAGATCTGGTTTTAAGATTAGATACACCTTTTCAATATACGCTGTGCAGTGTGGGCTGTGACTTTAACCATCCTTAGCCTTCTCCATGGAAGACCAAGATAATTCTGACACTGAAATGCCGCTTGGACAACCTAATAAGACACGAGGCATAATTCATGCTAATCTTCCTAATTAGCCAATTTGAATGAATCTAAAAATAGTGTGAGTTGATTGGGAACCCTGGGAAAGCTCCCTGATTGCAAGGAAGTGATACTCCTCTCATTAGAGAGGAATATTAAACTTACTCCAGGTGGCCCAAGCTGTCACTACCTTCCACTAATTACAACTCCAACATTTCAAGGCCAGCAAGGTGATTTCTGCCACCAGATCTCTTCCTATATTGGCAGGCTGTAGGTAGTGATAATAACTCATGAAATATGAAAATCTTTACTTAGAGCAGAGCCTTAATGTGAAAAACTAGAGGAAAACCATAATGTGGCTCTTCAGGAAACTACAGTTCAATTCCAGAAATATTTCTCCCGATGGAACATTACTATGATATGTTTTCATTACAAGTAACACGTTCAGCTGGTTTGAACCTTCATTCTGTAAAGTGAAGTAAACTTGTGCCATAAAATGTGGATGGAAAGTGAAGTGTTAGTCACTCAGTCGGGTCCAACTCTTAGTGGCCCCATGGACTGTAGCCTGCTAGGCTCCTCTGTTCATGAGATTCTCCAGGTCAGAATACTGGAGTGGGCAGCTATGCCCTCCTCCAGGGCATCTTCCCTACCCAGGGATTGACCCCGGGTTTCCTGCATTGCAGGCGGATTCTTTACTGTCTGAGCCACCTGGGAAAAGTGGATATATTGTGGTTTTAAAAAGTCACAAACTGAAGCTAAAATAAGTATGATCACATCAAATTTCTAGAAGTTCTGAAATGTCCTGTTTCCTCCTCTGCACACCAGTATTCTTTCTGCAATATGATGAGATTTTTACCTAATGAATAAATTCTGCAAACAAACTCAAAATTATCAGTCCATCTTGGTATGACTTATCTGCTTCCAAATATTAGATTGAAATAGTGATAATTCAGAAGAACAAAAAAGTTCTCAAAGTTTACTTCTGAGATATAAGTAGGTGGTGGGGACCCAAGCCACTGTAATAATCATTTTGTTTAAAAGAACCAAAATGGTAATTGATATAAATGAATAATATAGAAGTATCTAAATGTCCCAAATATTTTTGGTCTATACATTTCCAAATATTTATTTCATTTCAAAGAACTTGCAACTATAATATTCCATCTTAAACATACATGAATACGCAAACAAGCTATTTGGATTTTTGACTTTTGTTTAACTTTTATACTGGTGTAGAGTCATTGAACAGTTTTGTGATAGTTTTGGGTCGGCAGCAAAGGGACTCAGTTCTTCACATGTACGTATCCATTCTTCTCCAGACTCCTCTCCCATATAACGTAGGGCAGAGTTCCCTGTGCTGTACAGTAGGTCCTTGTTGGTTATCCATTTTTTAATTCAATGTCCCAAATTTTCAAGAAGTTTTATGTCTGTTTACTAGGATTCAGGAACATGATCACTCTTTAAATACCTGCATATCCACTCAATCATCCTCTGATTTAGGGGGAAATCTCTGTTTTAGAAAATTCTGTTTCTGGAATTCCCCTAAGCCACTTATTCTCACACTCCTGCATTCTTCCTCTCCTTGCCTTTTAGTTTCAAGCATAGCAACGAATGAATAAAAACGTGCCTCTCTCCTGCATCCCCAGCCAGGCCCCACTGAGGGTGGTAAGGTGGATGATATAAATTGAAAGAAAAAATGAGAAACTGAGAGGTTCTATATGTGAGACTCCAGGGCCCTGAATACTTGTCTTATTCTTATACCTACTGTCACACTATTGATTTGGATCACGCAAGTGGACAAGAGGAAAATGAACTATTCTTTAGAACTTATGAGAATGATCCATTTGTAAAAGAGAAACTGCGAATGATCACTACGAAAAGATGCATGTCATCTCTAGTTATCAAAGTCATCTTAGGGGATATTTAAGATGGATCACAGCTTCCCTGCTCCTGGTTTCATGATGAGGCCCTTTCTTTTAGCATTCCTGGTCCTTTTCTGTTCGTTCATCTACTGTCTCCCCAGAGGAGAGAGAGTAATGTATTTCCATAGTAAATTTGAAAGGGATAGTCTTAGCTTGGGATGTCCCAGGTGGCTGAGTAGAAAAGACTCTGCCTGCCAGTGCTGGAGACACACAAGACCTGGGTTCAATCCCTGAGTCAGGAAGATTCCCTGTAGCAGGAAACAGCAATCCACTCACTCAGTATTTGTGCCTGGAGAATCACATGGACAGAGGAATCTGGCAGGCTACAGTCCCTAGCGTCGTAAAGAGTCAGGCAGATCTGAGTGACTGTGCAGACATACATGCACCGTCAGCTGTGCCCAGCTAAGGCTCCAACCGTCTTTTTTGTTCAGCTCTCTCTCAGATGGGCTCCAAACCTGCTGCTTGCAGAAAGCACTGTTTCCCTCTTCCCTCAGCTCTGTCTCTGAGGAGAGGGGTGAAGTTGGTGAGAAGGCCAGAGCTTCTGTGACTGGTGAGTAAATGTCCTTCTCCAAGGACATTGTATAACAAGTGCATTTGGTTCACACAGGAATCCATCTCAGTCTTGACAAGCCTCTCTAGGCCAGCAGTCCCCAGTCTTTTTGGCACCAGGGATCAGTTTCATGAAAAACAATTTTTCCACAGACAGGGGATAGTGGGGGAATGGTTTCAGGATGGTACAAGTGCATTACATTTATCATGCACTTTATTTCTAATCTAATGTCACCAGTCATCTGACAGGAAATACCAATCTGTGGCCTGGAGGTTGGGGACTCCTGTTATAGACCGTACCATATTGGTCATAATTTACTTAAATGCTCCATAAACACTCAATACATATAGAATTAAAGTTAATGCTTAGACCTTGGATTTACAAAACTGAGCCTATGAACACAGGCTATTAAAACAGTTCAATAGAACTAACAACAATTTTAAATGGAAATACGGGCTTTTGTCAGCCTTCAAGTCTTGAAGTCTTTGTATTAATATACTTCTGTTTATTATATGCTTCTTTATATACTTCTGTTTCTTCATTAAAGCCTTTTCACACAGTTTAAGTCTGGATTAAACCTCTTCTTCCCCTTTCTCTGTTACATATTATATCTCTTGGGTAGCACTTGCCTTGTCTTACAAGTGTTTGCATATTGTTTTCATTGGCGATCAGGGGCCATGGGTTATTGTAATTAAATGCTTCTAACTCCCAGATACGTGCCCTGCATAGAGTTGTACTCAATAAGTGTTGATTGAAATCAATTAAATCACAACTTCCTTGGAAACTCGCAAAGAACAAATTTGAATTGCTTTATTAATAACTTAGAACTAAAGAGTTAGATAATAAAGGTGTGTTTATTCCACTTTACAAAATTGCTGTACCTAGACTAGATAATTTTCCACTGTTTGTTTTTTCAAACTCTGTGTGACAACCTTTGTCTCTACTAAGTTTTGTGGAAATTAAATTTTAAAACATTGAAGTTTATTTAATGAGTAATGAAGCCTGCAGTGATAATAGTAATTCATTCTGTACATGAAGAAATACTGGGTAATGGGAATAATAGCCTCCCGTATCACCTTTTCTGATATTTCTCTTCACATATGCTTGAAATAATCTTTGGTTGTTTATTCATTTAAGAACTTAATTTCCTCTTCCCTCAGTCTTTTGAGCACCAGGTGATCCCAGTTTCATGAAAACAAGTCTTGACAAGCCTCTCTAGGCCAGCAGACCAAGGGGAAAAAAAGGGTGGGGGAATGGTTTCAGGATGGTACAAGTGCATTACATTTATCATGCACTTTATTTCTAATCTAATGTCACCAGTCATCTGACAGGAAATACCAATCTGTGGCCTGGAGGTTGGGGACTCCTGTTATAGACCGTACCATATTGGTCATAATTTACTTAAATGCTCCATAAACACTCAATACATATAGAATTAAAGTTAATGCTTAGACCTTGGATTTACAAAACTGAGCCTATGAACACAGGCTATTAAAACAGTTCAATAGAACTAACAACAATTTTAAATGGAAATACGGGCTTTTGTCAGCCTTCAAGTCTTGAAGTCTTTGTATTAATATACTTCTGTTTATTATATGCTTCTTTATATACTTCTGTTTCTTCATTAAAGCCTTTTCACACAGTTTAAGTCTGGATTAAACCTCTTCTTCCCCTTTCTCTGTTACATATTATATCTCTTGGGTAGCACTTGCCTTGTCTTACAAGTGTTTGCATATTGTTTTCATTGGCGATCAGGGGCCATGGGTTATTGTAATTAAATGCTTCTAACTCCCAGATACGTGCCCTGCATAGAGTTGTACTCAATAAGTGTTGATTGAAATCAATTAAATCACAACTTCCTTGGAAACTCGCAAAGAACAAATTTGAATTGCTTTATTAATAACTTAGAACTAAAGAGTTAGATAATAAAGGTGTGTTTATTCCACTTTACAAAATTGCTGTACCTAGACTAGATAATTTTCCACTGTTTGTTTTTTCAAACTCTGTGTGACAACCTTTGTCTCTACTAAGTTTTGTGGAAATTAAATTTTAAAACATTGAAGTTTATTTAATGAGTAATGAAGCCTGCAGTGATAATAGTAATTCATTCTGTACATGAAGAAATACTGGGTAATGGGAATAATAGCCTCCCGTATCACCTTTTCTGATATTTCTCTTCACATATGCTTGAAATAATCTTTGGTTGTTTATTCATTTAAGAACTTAATTGCAATAGAGATATTACTTTTGAAGTGGCAGGTGTTGACACAATATGATTCTTAATTTTATGAAATTCTCTCCTTTCAAAACCGGCAGTCATAATTATCATAACATGCAGCTATTTAGTCAAGTAGTTTACAAATATCAAGAGTTCTTTTTAATCATTTTTTATTTGTAAAAGAGCAGAAGGTTTATAATTAGAGAACCTGACATGAAGTCTTTGGTTAACCATTTCCTTGTTATGAATTTGGGCAAATAAGTTATTGTGAATTGTTTTCACTTACTAACAATGAAACAGCTACTTCATGGGTTAAATGAGAAGATCAAGTAAGATTGTGTGTATCAATATGCATTGTGAAGTTAAGGCTTATATAAACATTAATTGTTATCATTACTCAACAAGTAACACATTTGTAGATGTTGCCTTCTGGTCTGAGGATTATTAGAAAGGTATGAATAAATTATCTTCGATTTCCTGTTACTACTACTCTGGTCCCTTGATGTACAGATGAAATGCCACCTAACTGTGTTGTAAACCTTAGTGGAGTGGAGGATAAAAGGCCTCAAGAGATAAAGATTTCCGGAACAAGCCACAGATATTATTAAAGGGGTTTGTGAATCTGTATGATTTATTGACACAGTAAGTGATTATACATGGTTAGATGCATAAGTCTTGGGCTCTACGACTTCTAACACAAAGGTGCTACTTTTTCCTATTTCCTGTGTTATCATCAGCAAAAATTTTGCTTAACTCTCCAACATTTCCTATCAAGAATCTTTCCCTCCTCCTCTTTCCTCTTTTTCTCTAAAGGTGTGTTTATTCCACTTTACAAAATTGCTGTACCTAGACTAGATAATTTTCCACTGTTTGTTTTCAAACTCTGTGTGACAACCTTTGTCTCTACTAAGTTTTGTGGAAATTAAATTTTAAAACATTGAAGTTTATTTAATGAGTAATGAAGCCTGCAGTGATAATAGTAATTCATTCTGTACATGAAGAAATACTGGGTAATGGGAATAATAGCCTCCCGTATCACCTTTTCTGATATTTCTCTTCACATATGCTTGAAATAATCTTTGGTTGTTTATTCATTTAAGAACTTAATTGCAATAGAGATATTACTTTTGAAGTGGCAGGTGTTGACACAATATGATTCTTAATTTTATGAAATTCTCTCCTTTCAAAACCGGCAGTCATAATTATCATAACATGCAGCTATTTAGTCAAGTAGTTTACAAATATCAAGAGTTCTTTTTAATCATTTTTTATTTGTAAAAGAGCAGAAGGTTTATAATTAGAGAACCTGACATGAAGTCTTTGGTTAACCATTTCCTTGTTATGAATTTGGGCAAATAAGTTATTGTGAATTGTTTTCACTTACTAACAATGAAACAGCTACTTCATGGGTTAAATGAGAAGATCAAGTAAGATTGTGTGTATCAATATGCATTGTGAAGTTAAGGCTTATATAAACATTAATTGTTATCATTACTCAACAAGTAACACATTTGTAGATGTTGCCTTCTGGTCTGAGGATTATTAGAAAGGTATGAATAAATTATCTTCGATTTCCTGTTACTACTACTCTGGTCCCTTGATGTACAGATGAAATGCCACCTAACTGTGTTGTAAACCTTAGTGGAGTGGAGGATAAAAGGCCTCAAGAGATAAAGATTTCCGGAACAAGCCACAGATATTATTAAAGGGGTTTGTGAATCTGTATGATTTATTGACACAGTAAGTGATTATACATGGTTAGATGCATAAGTCTTGGGCTCTACGACTTCTAACACAAAGGTGCTACTTTTTCCTATTTCCTGTGTTATCATCAGCAAAAATTTTGCTTAACTCTCCAACATTTCCTATCAAGAATCTTTCCCTCCTCCTCTTTCTCTGCCTGAGTTTTATAACCCTCTCCCTGAGATATTGCCAGCTTTGAGTAACAATCTCCTCTAGACCTTTCAGTCCGCTCTTAACATAGACTCAACACCAATGCCTTTTTTTTTTTTTTTTGGCATGGAAGTTGCCATGTAGGTGGTGTCACTATTATGTAACATCCACCCTAAAGTTTACTCATCTGTTTTATTGGTTTAAGATAACTAATTTACTATAAATTCACATATTCAAGGGGAAAGGAATTCAAACAGGGCATAATAAGAATAGAGACTTGGGTCTTCTCTGTTCCATGATGGAGCCTCAGTGAAGTTTAAGATTGGGTACTGGAATCTTCTGGAAAAGCCACTCACTGTCCAGGTTGTTACTGACTGCTGGCTAGGTCCTCAGCTGGAGACAAATGAAGGGGAAGAACAGCTGGTCCCACAGTGCACGTGTGGCACGTGATTCCCTCATGATGCGCTGACTTGTACCAGCTGAAGCAGACCTTTCCGTGCAGAGGAGCATGTGTGACCAGGTTCACCCAGGAAAGTAGCAGCAACAGGAGTTCAGCTAATCAAAACCAGATTGATATTCGGTTTTATTATTAGCTTTTCTTTTAGGCGAGTCCTTGCTAAAATTAGTCTAAAGCCAGTGGTATTTCACTATTACACAACAAAAGTCTTTATGTTATACTTTTAAAAGTCATTAATCTACAAAAATATAAGATTTTATTTCACTAGATTTAAATCGAATTGGGTGTCAGTTTGACACTTAAAATTTGGTAGAATAAATTATCTTCGATTTCCTGTTACTACTACTCTGGTCCCTTGATGTACAGATGAAATGCCACCTAACTGTGTTGTAAACCTTAGTGGAGTGGAGGATAAAAGGCCTCAAGAGATAAAGATTTCCGGAACAAGCCACAGATATTATTAAAGGGGTTTGTGAATCTGTATGATTTATTGACACAGTAAGTGATTATACATGGTTAGATGCATAAGTCTTGGGCTCTACGACTTCTAACACAAAGGTGCTACTTTTTCCTATTTCCTGTGTTATCATCAGCAAAAATTTTGCTTAACTCTCCAACATTTCCTATCAAGAATCTTTCCCTCCTCCTCTTTCTCTGCCTGAGTTTTATAACCCTCTCCCTGAGATATTGCCAGCTTTGAGTAACAATCTCCTCTAGACCTTTCAGTCCGCTCTTAACATAGACTCAACACCAATGCCTTTTTTTTTTTTTTTTTGGCATGGAAGTTGCCATGTAGGTGGTGTCACTATTATGTAACATCCACCCTAAAGTTTACTCATCTGTTTTATTGGTTTAAGATAACTAATTTACTATAAATTCACATATTCAAGGGGAAAGGAATTCAAACAGGGCATAATAAGAATAGAGACTTGGGTCTTCTCTGTTCCATGATGGAGCCTCAGTGAAGTTTAAGATTGGGTACTGGAATCTTCTGGAAAAGCCACTCACTGTCCAGGTTGTTACTGACTGCTGGCTAGGTCCTCAGCTGGAGACAAATGAAGGGGAAGAACAGCTGGTCCCACAGTGCACGTGTGGCACGTGATTCCCTCATGATGCGCTGACTTGTACCAGCTGAAGCAGACCTTTCCGTGCAGAGGAGCATGTGTGACCAGGTTCACCCAGGAAAGTAGCAGCAACAGGAGTTCAGCTAATCAAAACCAGATTGATATTCGGTTTTATTATTAGCTTTTCTTTTAGGCGAGTCCTTGCTAAAATTAGTCTAAAGCCAGTGGTATTTCACTATTACACAACAAAAAGTCTTTATGTTATACTTTTAAAAGTCATTAATCTACAAAAATATAAGATTTTATTTCACTAGATTTAAATCGAATTGGGTGTCAGTTTGACACTTAAAATTTGCTAATAATTGTTTGTTTTATAGATACTTCTTAACATTTTTTTCTTTTCTATTAAAGGAATTTGTCCCCCTTTTAAAATGTCCTCTCTGAAATGAAGAAATAGAATTTTGGAGAGATGATATCACTTGCTCTAGTCACTTAATAATTGTCCACGATCCCTGGCTAGGTCTGTTTGCATCAGATTTCATGTTCTTTTGATTGCATGGTGTGAGAGATTTATTTATTTGAGACTGTGTTTTTTTTCCATTTCAATGTAATGGTTATCCTTTCATACGTCCTTATATTAACAACTAAATAGCGCACTATTTACGTGGGTGGCCAATACCTGATATTATTATTAGTGTGGTGATATCATAAAAACCAGTGAGGGACAGATGAGGACTGACCCTTTCCTGTCTCTTCAGGCTTAGCTGTACTTGAATTGCATTTGAAAAAGTGCACTGTTATATTTTAGACCCACTCTCTATGAAATGGAACATTAATTAAAAAAAAGTTTGAGTGGGTATTTTGTTTATTGATGTTATGTTAAAATTTCCCCATTGATACTTGTTGACATTTTCAGAGTATTTTTGAAACAAAGGTACCATTGAAAATTTGGAAATCAAATGAAAAAAATAGATTTACCAGGCTAGGATTTTGTAAATTTAATGGACTATGAGGTTTTATGGCTGGTACACAGCCATTTAATATACCGTTTTAACACTTAATGGTCTAAAACATAGAGGAAAATTCCCCTGTGCATATATGGATAATTCTGAAGGGACACTATGAAGGACTTTGTATTTTTTCCCAAGGACAATGTGAAGCTAGTAAAAATTTTAAGTAGTATGGAGCCATCATAATTTTCTAAAGAATCCCAGCTGTGGTTAGAGAAATGAAGTGGACAGGTTATGCACAGAGTGGACAAAAATGGTCAATTACTGTGATTGAGGTGAGAAATTATAGTAGCTCAGGTATAGATGTGGCAAAGGAGCAGATCAGAGTAGACAGAGATAATTTAGAGAGCAGCACCATCAGCTTATTAGGTCCGAGAAGGCAGGGTCTAGAATGACTTGGAGGTTTCAGACACGCAACTGGAAAAGAGGTGGTGTCATTTATTACAATAGAGATCACAATGAGGAAAGCAGTTCTGAGTGCTGCGAGTCAATATCACAAGTTCAGTTCTAGGCCTATGGAACATAAGAGGGCTATAAGGCACATGTTTTGCAAGGATTTAATAGAAAGATCTAGTAACAACCTGAACTTTTATTTTCCATTCTCTATTGGGCATTTGTCTATGACTATGCTGGTTCATAACCTATAATTGGTTCATGCTGATTAGTCTTCATTTTAAAAGGTCAAAAGCATGAAAATACCAATGTAGATTCCAATCAAAAGCAAAGTGTGCACCTGGGGATGTGGAGCCAGTGATGTATGCTGAAATGCTGAGTCAGACAATGATCCACATTAAATTTCCTAAGATCTAGAAATGATTCTTCACAGGCCACTGGGAAGATGATGATCACTAGCCTTCTAGTCAAGCTTAACAAAGAGGAAGATACTCTGGAAAAATGGCTGGGGTGGGCTCCCAGCTCCAGGATCACAATAGCTGGGAGGATGATGGAATGGGCCGTTTCTCTACTTACCAATATTAATATTTGAATAATTTCCCTCATGTCAGAGCCTGATAGCTTCCCTTCTCTTTGCCCTAGACTTTCTTCACCTCTCTGCTTAGTGTCCCCCCTCAGAGAGGGCTTTCCTGATCGTCTGTGTAAATTAGTAGCTGTCTCATAACACTCTGACCTCATCCATTTATTTATCACAATACTGCTTATCACCACCTGAAGTATGTTTTTTGGATTTGTCTCCTCTCCTCCCATCCACCCCACTATAGGATGTAAAGTCCTTTAGAGAAAGGACTTATTCCAGTTACCATGTATTTCCATTTCATAGAACAAATCTTAGCATATAGTAGTTGCTCAATAAATATTTGCTCAGTGAGTATTGGTTGAATCATTACTGGATGAATGGATTATTAGAAGCTATGGGGCAAAGAGTGAGGAAGAGGTAGAAGGTAACCTGAAAACCTGGCATACTGGTTGATGGTTAGAATATCTTCTGTGTGTTGTTAATTATTGTCATACAGAAGTTTCATTTTTCTACATAATCATCATGTTTAACAGTTTCCTTCAGATCACTGGGTCCTAAGATTCATTGATTCTTTCTTTCATGTCAATGCAAAACTTTGTGAATCTGTAACAGTCAAATATGTTTATTTCTTCAGTAGCCTACCGTTTCCCCCTCCTTCTGGCCCCACTATGTGCCCTAGTATTCAGCCCTATTTCTGTGTATACCGTAGCTTGTAAATAAAGGTCTACCTACCATTTAAAGAAAACGGTCACTCTGGAAAAGTCGATCAATTAATTTGTGTAATTCTATACAAAGACCAGAAGATGCCGCTATTCAACAACATCCTGATTCTTATTCTGCCCCGGAGAAACATGTCAGAGATACCGCAGTTTTCCTGAAGTGAAATTCTGGGGTTTTAGTTGCTTCATTGCTACAGTAGGGATATCTTTTGTGCTATATCTTGTTCATGGTGACAATTGCTTTAGGTGTCCATCTTATAGAAAGCATGTGCCCCTGAGCAAGTACAGGTATCCCGGGTTTTTTTTATAATATATATATATTTTTAAATTTTGGCCTCTTTTGTTGTTTTTATTTATTTATTTATTTTCATCCATCTATATTACTCGGCCTGTGTCGGCCTCCCACTGTAGCGGCCCCTCCCGTCTCAGAGCACTGGCTCTGGGCGCATGCGCTCCAGCATGCCGGTTTGGTAATTGGACACATGGGTCCAGCTGCTCCAGCACTGGGATCCTCCCCGGCCAAGGATCAAACCAGCGCCCCCTGCACCGCAAGGCGGACTCTCCACCCACTGGACCACCAGGGAAGCCCTGCCTGTTTGTTTGTAAGCCACTTGATTTTTAGGAAAGACCTACATTAGTAGCTATTTTTACTAACCTAAAGAAATTCAAAGAGGATGTTTTACCTTTTATGAATAGAGCTGTTTGCTACTAATGCAGCTCTTTATAAGAGCTCTTTGTAAGAGAAAAGTGGTGTAAGGTGAACTTTGGGAAAGCACAATGATGGGCGCTGAGGTCTCAGGAATTCTGGCCTGTTGGATAGCAGAGGAAACGTGGATCTTATTGTTCCAAATGCTGTGGAATTGACTACTCAAGGCACGTCTTCCATGAGCTTAAGAATATCTCTATTCTAGTTCCAACTTGGTCCTGATTCGCTGTTTAGATAGGGTGTTCATTTTAAAGTAATGTCTGATTAAGTGATCTGTCCTATTGCTTCCACTTTAGAACTTTTGTGTCCTTTTCAGACTCCTCTAGGCAGAACCAGATGCTAAAAATAGATAAATGTAGAAAGCTTTTGTCCATTTTGCACTGAAATACATACCATGTGGAACATGCATAAAAGCATGTTTTCTGAAAATAAAGTGAAAATTTTATCCTAAATGCATTGCTTTTGAACTGTTTGACATTAGACAAACTCACTTCGTTTTTCTGACCCTCAGTTTCCTCAATTATAAAATGGCAATGAGGAAACCCATTTCTTAGAGTGGCGGCGAGTGTGACTACTGAGGAAGCTTACATTGCATTACTTGTTATCTTGTTTTACAAATGTGTGCTCTTTAGAAGTCTCTTACTGCAGGAGCCCCAAACTCAGAGAACAACATATCTGAGAAGTCAGTGTGTTGGGAATGTCAGCTGCAAACTGGCATTTACCGATTACATTGCCAATGACTGGACAACAAGGACATTTGCCCTCTGCCTTTGCAGAGACCAGACCCTGTGCTATTGAGAGCTGCTGACCTCAATACCTCCTGATGGAGGTCAGGGTTGGGTAGAGGCACTAAGCGCAACAAGGAATCTGGTGGGACAGGTCTTTAGATAGGTAAATGACTTTTTAGGAATAGATTTTATCATCCCAATCCTTGCATCTCCTCACATGCAAAGATGCTAGACAGACCCAAACCCTTTGTAAAACAAAAGCCCCTTTGGAAACACTTTACTTGATGGCATTTGAATTTCCCCCGACACTGAAACCCTTATATTGGCTTTCCTCCCCTTTGTCTTTGGAGCAGTCTCTCAGAGCTTTCTGGGGTGCTGCCTCCCAGACTGCAGTCCTAATTATGCCCCAAATAAAACTTTACCCGCAACTCCCAAGTTGTTTTATCTTTTTTTAGTTGACAGGAACGTTTTGTAAAGAGTCAGACAGACCAGATTTGGATAGGCTTAGAAGAGAAGATACGTTGTGTTTTCTTTTTTTCTGCAATCAAGTTACATTGTTTTTAAATAGAGGGATTGTCTAGAAGAGAGATACCAATGGGTAAGACCTGCTTGCTGGGCAGCAACCACAGCAGCATAGTGTGGGTTAAAGTAGAAAGCTGTCCTATTGCTTCCACTTTAGAACTTTTGTGCCCACTCTAGGCAGAACCAGATGCTAAAAATAGATAAATGTAGAAAGCTTTTGTCCATTTTGCACTGAAATACATACCATGTGGAACATGCATAAAAGCATGTTTTCTGAAAATAAAGTGAAAATTTTATCCTAAATGCATTGCTTTTGAACTGTTTGACATTAGACAAACTCACTTCGTTTTTCTGACCCTCAGTTTCCTCAATTATAAAATGGCAATGAGGAAACCCATTTCTTAGAGTGGCGGAGTGTGACTACTGAGGAAGCTTACATTGCATTACTTGTTATCTTGTTTTACAAATGTGTGCTCTTTAGAAGTCTCTTACTGCAGGAGCCCCAAACTCAGAGAACAACATATCTGAGAAGTCAGTGTGTTGGGAATGTCAGCTGCAAACTGGCATTTACCGATTACATTGCCAATGACTGGACAACAAGGACATTTGCCCTCTGCCTTTGCAGAGACCAGACCCTGTGCTATTGAGAGCTGCTGACCTCAATACCTCCTGATGGAGGTCAGGGTTGGGTAGAGGCACTAAGCGCAACAAGGAATCTGGTGGGACAGGTCTTTAGATAGGTAAATGACTTTTTAGGAATAGATTTTATCATCCCAATCCTTGCATCTCCTCACATGCAAAGATGCTAGACAGACCCAAACCCTTTGTAAAACAAAAGCCCCTTTGGAAACACTTTACTTGATGGCATTTGAATTTCCCCCGACACTGAAACCCTTATATTGGCTTTCCTCCCCTTTGTCTTTGGAGCAGTCTCTCAGAGCTTTCTGGGGTGCTGCCTCCCAGACTGCAGTCCTAATTATGCCCCAAATAAAACTTTACCCGCAACTCCCAAGTTGTTTTATCTTTTTTTAGTTGACAGGAACGTTTTGTAAAGAGTCAGACAGACCAGATTTGGATAGGCTTAGAAGAGAAGATACGTTGTGTTTTCTTTTTTTCTGCAATCAAGTTACATTGTTTTTAAATAGAGGGATCTGGTCTAGAAAGAGAGATACCAATGGGTAAGACCTGCTTGCTGGGCAGCAACCACAGCAGCATAGTGTGGGTATGGCAGACTGTCGACTAAAAAATACAGTCACAACCTGAAAGTAGAGAGTTCTTTGATTTGATTTGATGGGAATGTTTAAGACTCTAGGCCCAAGAGACAGCATCTCAGTAGCTCTGAGAAAACTGTTCAAAGGAGGCGGGAGGGAAAGTCGGGCTATAATCAAGTTGCAACAAAGACAGCAGACAGTCCAAACTTTAAAGATCAGGTATCAAGTTAAGGAATTTAGCGTTCTTTGGATGGGAGGATGTAAGCCTCTGGGCTCACTGAACTCATTCCTTTCACACGCCTCTGAGCTACCTGGGGCCAACCCTGTTTCCTGGTTCACCTGGTTTGTTGGATTCCCCCTGTCCTCAGCAGTCTCCGTGGGGGGTGGCAGCGTCCACTGGGTCTTAATTTGGGGAGCTCTCTTTCATATTTGGAGGCCAGAAATTGCTGAAGGCTGTGACATTTCTTGTTTAATAATATGGCAGTAGAAACTTTCATTTCACAAGACCTACCTAAGTTTTCACAGCCAGCCTGCAAACCATTTGTCTAGATTGGTTAAGAACTCAGAACGGGGGTCAAAGAACCTGAAAGTCACCAAAAAAAAAATAAATTCATGCAATTCATTTATAGGAATGCGTTTGGCACTTGGGAAGCCCACATGAATCTCTACAAGTATATTTTTATTTTTTAAAAAAAGAAGTGAATAAAATAATTTTACTAGGAAAAAAAATGCACTTTCAACTTAAGAGTCAAGGAAAAAAACAAAAATAAAATCTAAAAATTAGTGACAAAAACCCCGACACTGAAACCCTTATATTGGCTTTCCTCCCTTTGTCTTTGGAGCAGTCTCTCAGAGCTTTCTGGGTGCTGCCTCCCAGACTGCAGTCCTAATTATGCCCCAAATAAAACTTTACCGCAACTCCCAAGTTGTTTTATCTTTTTTTAGTTGACAGGAACGTTTTGTAAAGAGTCAGACAGACCAGATTTGGATAGGCTTAGAAGAGAAGATACGTTGTGTTTTCTTTTTTTCTGCAATCAAGTTACATTGTTTTTAAATAGAGGGATCTGGTCTAGAAAGAGAGATACCAATGGGTAAGACCTGCTTGCTGGGCAGCAACCACAGCAGCATAGTGTGGGTATGGCAGACTGTCGACTAAAAAATACAGTCACAACCTGAAAGTAGAGAGTTCTTTGATTTGATTTGATGGGAATGTTTAAGACTCTAGGCCCAAGAGACAGCATCTCAGTAGCTCTGAGAAAACTGTTCAAAGGAGGCGGGAGGGAAAGTCGGGCTATAATCAAGTTGCAACAAAGACAGCAGACAGTCCAAACTTTAAAGATCAGGTATCAAGTTAAGGAATTTAGCGTTCTTTGGATGGGAGGATGTAAGCCTCTGGGCTCACTGAACTCATTCCTTTCACACGCCTCTGAGCTACCTGGGGCCAACCCTGTTTCCTGGTTCACCTGGTTTGTTGGATTCCCCCTGTCCTCAGCAGTCTCCGTGGGGGGTGGCAGCGTCCACTGGGTCTTAATTTGGGGAGCTCTCTTTCATATTTGGAGGCCAGAAATTGCTGAAGGCTGTGACATTTCTTGTTTAATAATATGGCAGTAGAAACTTTCATTTCACAAGACCTACCTAAGTTTTCACAGCCAGCCTGCAAACCATTTGTCTAGATTGGTTAAGAACTCAGAACGGGGGTCAAAGAACCTGAAAGTCACCAAAAAAAAAATAAATTCATGCAATTCATTTATAGGAATGCGTTTGGCACTTGGGAAGCCCACATGAATCTCTACAAGTATATTTTTATTTTTTAAAAAAAGAAGTGAATAAAATAATTTTACTAGGAAAAAAAATGCACTTTCAACTTAAGAGTCAAGGAAAAAAACAAAAATAAAATCTAAAAATTAGTGACAAAAAGCCTCAAATCCTGGCATCCTGTGGCTGTTGAAGTACTGCCCGTGATCATCTCTGGAACCTTCATTGTAAAACAGCACCATGCAACCACTGATGCTCAGAGAAATGACCCAGATTTAAGTATGTGGAATACATTTTGAAATATTGCCACATGAAAGAACTGCAGGTGGTAAGCTTCATTTATTTGGTATTTCAGTTTAATTTTCTGATTCTGAATTTTCTATGGTATCCTAAAGAACAGTATCTTGTAGTGCTCTAATTAGTAATAGTTAATCTCTTACTGCACCCAGTTTATAAATAAATCCTTTTCATAAGTATGTATGTAGAGGAAAAACCATGTACATATAGGGTCCAGGACTATCTGTTGCTTCAGGCACCCACTGGGGGTCTTGGGACATATTCCTGTGTATAAGGAAGCCCTACAGTAATACTTAAGCACATAGAACTAGCACAAATGTGGTGTTAATTTGCTTAAGGAGATTCCATGTAAAACTGTTTTGGACAAGCCGAGGTATGTTCGCTTCTCACAGAAAAGGTTAAGAAAAGATATCCCCGCTGAACAGACAATTGTCTCCTTACACTAATGATAAATGCTGCCTACAAGCCTGGCTTCTCTGAAACCTCCTCCAAGGAAAAATAGGTAGCTAGTTACTGATAAAAGCCTGGGCCAGAATAGCTCCACTCATAAGGTTAGCAATTTCAAACTATTACCTTTAGCAAACATCGATAGAAGTGCTAATGCAGAGCACAAAAACCTCTTCCTCTTACCCCTTTTCAATGCTAATGAAACATGCCTTTTACAACTCTGGTTCCCTTGGTAATAACTAAGAATTGTAAGACTGTTTTTTCTATAAACAAATGTTGCCCCTTGAGAGCAAAGGTGTTGGTAGAGGAGCAAAGGGCTCTAGTAATGACCTCTTTTACATCTCTAGAGAGACAAAAAGCTTCTTCATGATTATTAATTAGCTTGAGAGTTCTATTTAGAGAAAATACAAAAAGGGAAAAGGGTGAGGGAAGATTGTGAGGTAGCCTTGCCCACGGAGATTGGAGATCGGCTGAGGTCGATAGGGTTGAGACTCTCCAGCTCTGGGTTAAGAACATCTGTTTACATTTGATTGAGTTCTGATTATTTCTGATTACTTGTGCTTGCCTTTATTTGATGATTAATAAACCCACTCTTGGTTTGACAATACTTGAGACCACGATACTTTATTGTCAAGGTCCGAGGCTCACACCCTGAGGGGACCACGCTGTGTTCGTGTAAAGGTCTCTGAGCTATTTAATAAAGTTTCTCTTAGCAAGAACTAGTGAGAATAGATATCAGAGTAAGCTCCGGACGCGGTGCCCACGACAAAACAATATGTGTTCTGTTTATATTGGGTAGGCCAAAATTTCATTCAGGTTTTTCTATGCCATTTTACAGAAATATTTGACATCCTAAAATATTTAAAAAGCCTTTCTTTCAGCTATTAGTTGGAATTTGACCACAAGATGTATTGGGAGAACACAGTGGATAGAATTATTCAAATAGTTTTTGCCAGTCATTGAGGTAATAGTCTCAAGGACTGTTTTTGGCTTGGAAGTTTGGGGTATTATGACTACATGAACTATTTATCTTGCAGAGTGTTTAGTGGTCTTCACCCATCTGTAAAGAATGATAACCAAAGCTACAAATCATCTGAATACACCACTTGCTATTTACCCTTCAGCTGGCTTTACTTACTCCTTGACATTAGAGGATAGCTTGCATAATTTATTATATCTAGCATGTGTTTAATAACTGGCTATGCCTCATACAGGTGTTGGAAGCATGAGTCTGGAGATAGAAGCTGGATATGTGAGTCTTTAGGTGAAAATGCTGCTCTATTGTGTTTCGAGTCCTCTAATGTTGTCTGTTGCAAAGCATTTCTGTAGAATAAGGTTTGTTCTTCTAGTAGTAAAAAGAGGAAAAATCTTAATATTACAAAACTTAATGCAAAAGGTAGAATTCATGCACCGGACTGAACTAAAAGAGACTGTAACTTCTGTGCACCGGTTTTACAGAAATTACACTTGGCTATGTCAAATATTGCTTTCTTCAACCCAGTCTTACACTATCTCCAAATGCTCAGCTTTTATTGAAGACCTATGAAACTGTTTTTTAAAAATAAAGTCAATTTTTGTTTAATATGAAATAAAATATTCATACTTATCTAGAATTCAACTTCAGAGAACTTTTTAGCTCGTGAACGTCCAGGTAATAGAATTATGCTTCCCTTCTCTCCCTCTAAATTCCAGTTGCATTTTAGATAAATTTGCTTGTTTTTTTAAGGGCAGTTTTAGGTTTACAACAAAACTGAGAGGGAGATGAGTTTTCTTACATGCCCCCATCCCCACACATGCATAGCCTCCTCCATTTTCCACATCACTCAGCAGAATGGAATATTTCCTACCAAGGATGAGTCTCCTTTGGCACCTCAGTCATCCTAAATCCATAGTTTATCTTAGGGTACACTCTTGGTGTTGTACATTTTAAAGGTTTGGACAAATAGAGACATAAATCCATCGTAATATATCTCACAGAACATTTTCACTGTCCTAAAGATTCTCTGTGCTCTGTCTGTTCATCTGGCTCTACTCCAATTCCTGGCAACCACGGGAAGTTAGTTTCAGTTTAGTTTGCTTGTAGTTTTCTCTTTTCCAGAATGTCATAGGTTTGAATCTTACAGTATTCAGATTTTTCAGATTGGCTTTTTTCCCTTAGCAATGTGCACTTAGGGTTCCTAGGTGTCTTTTCGTGGCTTGATAGCTGCTTAATTTTTAATGTCTCAAAATCTTTTCTGTATTTTTTTTAAGTCGCTAAATACTCCTCCAGAGGGCAGTACCATCATGTCAGTGAATATAGCAGAGTGGGATTTTGCAGAAAATAGGACAGATGAAATCAAGTGATTAAATAACAAGAGAGTGCTAGCTGCATCTGTTTCTAATTTCTTTTTCCTTTTCTATCATTCTCAAGAAGTTGCACACAGAGGATCTCATGAGGGATTATACAAAAGTAAGAAGAGTTTTGTGAGGACAGTAGTGAAGGAAAACTAAAACATGGAAAACAAAGTTTTAAAGGCATTGTATTGTTCCAAATACCTGAAAATTTTCTCTCTCATGGCTTTATTCTCCAGGAAAGCACCTGCTCTTTCTTCAAGGTTCCAGTGTTAGGTGTCAGTTCTTCCCTTAAACTTTCTAACTAATACTGGAACAATGCCCTTCTTATTCACTCCCAGAATATCCTGTAATCCTCAAAGCCTGTTATGTCTCACGTTTATTAAAAATTCATACTTATCTAGAATTCAACTTCAGAGAACTTTTAGCTCGTGAAGTCCAGGTAATAGAATTATGCTTCCCTTCTCTCCCTCTAAATTCCAGTTGCATTTTAGATAAATTTGCTTGTTTTTTTAAGGGCAGTTTTAGGTTTACAACAAAACTGAGAGGGAGATGAGTTTTCTTACATGCCCCATCCCACACATGCATAGCCTCCTCCATTTTCCACATCACTCAGCAGAATGGAATATTTCCTACCAAGGATGAGTCTCCTTTGGCACCTCAGTCATCCTAAATCCATAGTTTATCTTAGGGTACACTCTTGGTGTTGTACATTTTAAAGGTTTGGACAAATAGAGACATAAATCCATCGTAATATATCTCACAGAACATTTTCACTGTCCTAAAGATTCTCTGTGCTCTGTCTGTTCATCTGGCTCTACTCCAATTCCTGGCAACCACGGGAAGTTAGTTTCAGTTTAGTTTGCTTGTAGTTTTCTCTTTTCCAGAATGTCATAGGTTTGAATCTTACAGTATTCAGATTTTTCAGATTGGCTTTTTTCCCTTAGCAATGTGCACTTAGGGTTCCTAGGTGTCTTTTCGTGGCTTGATAGCTGCTTAATTTTTAATGTCTCAAAATCTTTTCTGTATTTTTTTTAAGTCGCTAAATACTCCTCCAGAGGGCAGTACCATCATGTCAGTGAATATAGCAGAGTGGGATTTTGCAGAAAATAGGACAGATGAAATCAAGTGATTAAATAACAAGAGAGTGCTAGCTGCATCTGTTTCTAATTTCTTTTTCCTTTTCTATCATTCTCAAGAAGTTGCACACAGAGGATCTCATGAGGGATTATACAAAAGTAAGAAGAGTTTTGTGAGGACAGTAGTGAAGGAAAACTAAAACATGGAAAACAAAGTTTTAAAGGCATTGTATTGTTCCAAATACCTGAAAATTTTCTCTCTCATGGCTTTATTCTCCAGGAAAGCACCTGCTCTTTCTTCAAGGTTCCAGTGTTAGGTGTCAGTTCTTCCCTTAAACTTTCTAACTAATACTGGAACAATGCCCTTCTTATTCACTCCCAGAATATCCTGTAATCCTCAAAGCCTGTTATGTCTCACAGTGAATTATTGTTGTCTAGTGGTCTACCTCACAAAGTCTTCCCAGGTGGTGTTGGTGGTTAAGAACTCACCTGCCAATGCAGGAGATATAAGAGACATGGGCTTGACCCCTGGGCTGGGAAAATGACTTGGAGGAGGGCATAGTAACCCATTCTAGTATTCTTGCCTGGAAAATCCCATGGACGGAGGAGCCTGATGGGTTATGGTCCATGGGGTGGCAGAGTCAGACACTACTGAAGTGGCTTAGCATGCACCCATGAACTACCTCACATGCGGCACAGTAAAATCCATGAGTGTCTTTAGCAGCTGCTTATGTGCATGGCCTAATAAAGCATTTAGAATGTAGTGGCTTTTCTGAAGAAAGTTAACTAATACATGGACTTGATTATACACATACTCTTTTTTGGGGAGGGTGGGGAGGGAGGGGGGCAGGCGGGCCACTTCTATTGGCCTTTCATTTATCTATTTTCATCCATCTTTGTTCTTTGGCCCATGTGGGCCTCCCATCGTGGTGGCCTCTCTCACTGCACAGCACCAGCTTTGGGTGCATGCACTCCAGAGCTCCAGCTCAGTAATTGGACACATCAGTCCAGCTGCTCCGTGGCACGTGGAGTCTTCCCAGGCCAGGGATCGAACTGGCGCCCCTTGCACTGCAAGGCAGTGTCCTTACCCACTGCACCATCAGGGAAGCCCTATACACATACTCTTAATTTAAAAGGATACCGTCAGACTCTGGTGGCGATCATGCCATAGCATCCTTGTAAGCAAATCAAAATCTAATCCTATAAATCCCTCAGGGTTACAAAATTGAAACTGAAAGGCAACAAATCAAAAATGGATCTCATGAGGATTATACAAAAGTAAGAAGAGTTTTGTGAGGACAGTAGTGAAGGAAAACAAAACATGGAACTTTGTTATTGTTCCAAATACCTGAAAATTTTCTCTCTCATGGCTTTATTCTCCAGGAAAGCACCTGCTCTTTCTTCAAGGTTCCAGTGTTAGGTGTCAGTTCTTCCCTTAAACTTTCTAACTAATACTGGAACAATGCCCTTCTTATTCACTCCCAGAATATCCTGTAATCCTCAAAGCCTGTTATGTCTCACAGTGAATTATTGTTGTCTAGTGGTCTACCTCACAAAGTCTTCCCAGGTGGTGTTGGTGGTTAAGAACTCACCTGCCAATGCAGGAGATATAAGAGACATGGGCTTGACCCCTGGGCTGGGAAAATGACTTGGAGGAGGGCATAGTAACCCATTCTAGTATTCTTGCCTGGAAAATCCCATGGACGGAGGAGCCTGATGGGTTATGGTCCATGGGGTGGCAGAGTCAGACACTACTGAAGTGGCTTAGCATGCACCCATGAACTACCTCACATGCGGCACAGTAAAATCCATGAGTGTCTTTAGCAGCTGCTTATGTGCATGGCCTAATAAAGCATTTAGAATGTAGTGGCTTTTCTGAAGAAAGTTAACTAATACATGGACTTGATTATACACATACTCTTTTTTGGGGAGGGTGGGGAGGGAGGGGGGCAGGCGGGCCACTTCTATTGGCCTTTCATTTATCTATTTTCATCCATCTTTGTTCTTTGGCCCATGTGGGCCTCCCATCGTGGTGGCCTCTCTCACTGCACAGCACCAGCTTTGGGTGCATGCACTCCAGAGCTCCAGCTCAGTAATTGGACACATCAGTCCAGCTGCTCCGTGGCACGTGGAGTCTTCCCAGGCCAGGGATCGAACTGGCGCCCCTTGCACTGCAAGGCAGTGTCCTTACCCACTGCACCATCAGGGAAGCCCTATACACATACTCTTAATTTAAAAGGATACCGTCAGACTCTGGTGGCGATCATGCCATAGCATCCTTGTAAGCAAATCAAAATCTAATCCTATAAATCCCTCAGGGTTACAAAATTGAAACTGAAAGGCAACAAATCAAAAATAGCCAATTAGGCTTTAAACTATAGCCAATCAAATGATTTTCTTTCTTTTCTTCTGCATTTTCTCAAAGTCTTTTTCCCGTGACTCCAAAAGGAGTGCTTCTAACCACCTCTGGTTTAGTGCTACCTGATTGGAATGGATAAATACTGACATAAACTCTTAAAATTTTTAGTATACCTCACTTATCTTTTACCAATACACATCCATGTTCTTTTAGCAATTGTATGATAGGTGGGAAGAATTTCTGATATCAAAGGCTAAAATTCCTGGATAAAGTGCATTAAGAATGTATTTAAATTCCTCATTAAGTTACAAGAGAGTGACTCTAGAAGTTTAGAAAGGAAGTGAACACTCAAATCCCAAGAGAAAAGGAATGGCTAAAGTTACCGCATTCCAAGTAACTCCTGTATATTTCTGCCCAGAGCTTGGACTTGATTAAACCTTGCCCCAAATGGAGAAAAAATAAGATCTTGCACTTGTATTAATATCTTGGGAATTGAGCTCAGACTCTCTTGTATAAAGCCAAAACATCCCCAGTGGAAATCAGGGAAAACACGACAGCAAATCAGTGGAATTATTTGCTTGTTTTATTTTGACTCTAGGTGGAAGAGAAATAAAAATTTATACATACATATAAATTTGTACTGTGAAAGTCATCATGGGTTAGGAATTTATAGGGGTTACTGGCAAAACTAAATGCCAATCCTTTATGGAGGAAGGCATCTTAAACCAAATATAAAAATTCAAATATAAAATAGTAAAATGTGCTGCAAGGAAAATGATTTACAAGAATAATTTAACAAAAATGGTAGTTACATAAACTTAAATTACCGATATATAACATAAGAGTAGTCATTTTTATTTAAGCAAACCAAATTGGATATTAAAAGTATGATACATATATAAGAAGCTGTCAAAAATAAACAGCTTTAATAAAAAATATGAAGAGGGAAAAAATTAGCGATTGTTATGATAGAGTTAATGGATGAGCCGAATTAACTGAGATAAAGAATTCATGCACTAAGATAACCTTAAATCGGCTGGCGATCATGCCATAGCATCCTTGTAAGCAAATCAAAATCTAATCCTATAAATCCCTCAGGGTTACAAAATTGAAACTGAAAGGCAACAAATCAAAAATAGCCAATTAGGCTTTAAACTATAGCCAATCAAATGATTTTCTTTCTTTTCTTCCGCATTTTCTCAAAGTCTTTTTCCCGTGACTCCAAAAGGAGTGCTTCTAACCACCTCTGGTTTAGTGCTACCTGATTGGAATGGATAAATACTGACATAAACTCTTAAAATTTTTAGTATACCTCACTTATCTTTTACCAATACACATCCATGTTCTTTTAGCAATTGTATGATAGGTGGGAAGAATTTCTGATATCAAAGGCTAAAATTCCTGGATAAAGTGCATTAAGAATGTATTTAAATTCCTCATTAAGTTACAAGAGAGTGACTCTAGAAGTTTAGAAAGGAAGTGAACACTCAAATCCCAAGAGAAAAGGAATGGCTAAAGTTACCGCATTCCAAGTAACTCCTGTATATTTCTGCCCAGAGCTTGGACTTGATTAAACCTTGCCCCAAATGGAGAAAAAATAAGATCTTGCACTTGTATTAATATCTTGGGAATTGAGCTCAGACTCTCTTGTATAAAGCCAAAACATCCCCAGTGGAAATCAGGGGGAAAACACGACAGCAAATCAGTGGAATTATTTGCTTGTTTTATTTTGACTCTAGGTGGAAGAGAAATAAAAATTTATACATACATATAAATTTGTACTGTGAAAGTCATCATGGGTTAGGAATTTATAGGGGTTACTGGCAAAACTAAATGCCAATCCTTTATGGAGGAAGGCATCTTAAACCAAATATAATAATTCAAATATAAAATAGTAAAATGTGCTGCAAGGAAAATGATTTACAAGAATAATTTAACAAAAATGGTAGTTACATAAACTTAAATTACCGATATATAACATAAGAGTAGTCATTTTTATTTAAGCAAACCAAATTGGATATTAAAAGTATGATACATATATAAGAAGCTGTCAAAAATAAACAGCTTTAATAAAAAATATGAAGAGGGAAAAAATTAGCGATTGTTATGATAGAGTTAATGGATGAGCTGCCAGCAAATTAATCTGAGATAAAGAATTCATGCACTAAAGATAACCTTAAATAATCAGGACTCAGGATAGTTAGACAAGAAATGAAAATTATGGGGGCTTCCCCTGGTGGTCCAGTGGGTGGGGACGCTGCCTTGCAGTGCAGGGGGCGCCGGTTTGATCCCTGGCCTGGGAGGATCCCACGAGCCGCGGAGCGGCAGGACCCATGTGTCCAATTGCGGAGCCGGAGCTCTGGAGCACATGCGCCCAGAGCCGGCGCTCTGCGACGACAGAGGCCACCGCGATGGGAGGCCCACAGGAGCCAAAGAACAAAGACAGATGAAAATGGAGAAATGGAAGTGGCCCGCCCGCTCCCCTCCCTCCCCAACCCGACCCCTGCCCAAAAATAAATAATAAAATAAATAAATCTTTAAAAAAAAAAAAGAAATGAAAATTATGAAAAGATAAAATGGGAAGCAGTAATAAGTTCTAACATACCCTTAATGATAGTTTCAGAAAGGAAAAAAAGTTATGTCCAAGAAACAGTATGTGAAGATCAAAGCAAAATCTTTTCTGCTCTAAGAGAAGCTAAGAACCACTGAGCATAGCAATCAAGGGATATATATATGACTAATCTGGGAACATACATATCTGTAAACAACAAAACTCTATAAAAATATTTTTAAAAAATAGAATTAGTTTGGCTTAACAATCTCAGCAAATTTATTGAGATTACATATTTTTATTGGGATCATTTTATTATACTGATATATTTATTCAGTCATTTCTCCAGTGATTTTTTTGGGGGGGGGGGGCCACTTCTATTGATCTTTCATTTATTTATTTCCATCCATCTTTGTTCTTTGATCTGTGTGGGCCTCCCATCGCAGTGGCCCCTCTCCTTGCAGAGCACCGGCTGTGGGCGCAGGCGCTCCAGAGCTCTGACTAGGTAGTTGGACATATCTTCCAGCCGCTCCACTGTACTTGGCTTCTTCCCAGGCCAGGGATCAAACCGGTGCCCCTTGCACTGCAAGGTGATGTCCCTACCCACTGGACCACCAGGGAAGCCCTTTTTCCAGTGATTTTTCTGTGTCATTCAGAAATGTTTTAAAAGTCTTTAATATTTTAAATTTATTTCTAGGTAATTTCTTATCTGTTGCTATTACATATAACATTCTTTCCCAATTATATCTTATAATAATTTATACTAATGATTTTAATTATTAAAGTCATATTTTTTTGTTAATGTTCTTTATCTCATCACCTTACTGAAAGATCTTATTTCAGTAGCAGTTGTAAAATTCTCTTTTTGGTTTATTCAAGTATATAATCTGCATACAACAAGAGTTTTAGTATCTCATTTCTAATTTTCCTACCTGTAGTGTTTCCTCTTGCTGACTTTTATTATGTAGTAACTGTGGAATGGTGTGCTGATGGGGGTGATCTTGTTTTGTTAAGGACTTTAGGTGTTATTGTCTGGTATTTGCATTGAAAATATTAGCTTTTGAATTGGGATAGAAACACTCTAGGAAAAGGCCTTTGTATATTAACTGTTTTTACCAAGAATTTTACAAGAGCCTTATTAAATGGCTTTACAAACGTATGTTGAGATAATCAAGATTTTTTCCTTTTTCTTTCATCTGTAATATGATTAACTTAATAGTTTACTTAATCCTGAACCTTCCTTGAACTCAAGGAATTAATCTTACTAGTTTGAAATGCATTGTTCTTTTAATGTGATGTTGTGTTTTATTTCCTAGTATTGTACTTAGGATTATTTTCATTGGTAGGTGTAAATGATACTAGTAGGCCATAGTCCCCTATGTCTTACATTATCGCACTTTGGAATTACTTAATGTTACATTCAGTTTACAAAAATATTCTGAACATTTTTTGTTTCTTACTCTTCTTTGAAGCAATCTAAATAACGCTGAAATGTATTGGATCTTTGAAGATTTAGTAAAAATTTCTGTCTTGGAACCATCAACCTTTTGATTTTGGTGGTGTACTCTGATGAACTGATCCAAGAGAATCAGCCTATTTAAACCCCTTAATGCTTTAAAAACCATTTTTATAAAGTTAAGAGTTCCTGGAACATTTTATATCTATCTTTATTTTCACATTTATTTTGAACAGAATTATGTAAAGTCATTTCTTAAGGTTTATTAATATCCCTTGGACCACCAGGAAGCCCTTTTCCAGTGATTTTTCTGTGTCATTCAGAAATGTTTTAAAAGTCTTTAATATTTTAAATTTATTTCTAGGTAATTTCTTATCTGTTGCTATTACATATAACATTCTTTCCCAATTATATCTTATAATAATTTATACTAATGATTTTAATTATTAAAGTCATATTTTTTTGTTAATGTTCTTTATCTCATCACCTTACTGAAAGATCTTATTTCAGTAGCAGTTGTAAAATTCTCTTTTTGGTTTATTCAAGTATATAATCTGCATACAACAAGAGTTTTAGTATCTCATTTCTAATTTTCCTACCTGTAGTGTTTCCTCTTGCTGACTTTTATTATGTAGTAACTGTGGAATGGTGTGCTGATGGGGGTGATCTTGTTTTGTTAAGGACTTTAGGTGTTATTGTCTGGTATTTGCATTGAAAATATTAGCTTTTGAATTGGGATAGAAACACTCTAGGAAAAGGCCTTTGTATATTAACTGTTTTTACCAAGAATTTTACAAGAGCCTTATTAAATGGCTTTACAAACGTATGTTGAGATAATCAAGATTTTTTCCTTTTTCTTTCATCTGTAATATGATTAACTTAATAGTTTACTTAATCCTGAACCTTCCTTGAACTCAAGGAATTAATCTTACTAGTTTGAAATGCATTGTTCTTTTAATGTGATGTTGTGTTTTATTTCCTAGTATTGTACTTAGGATTATTTTCATTGGTAGGTGTAAATGATACTAGTAGGCCATAGTCCCCTATGTCTTACATTATCGCACTTTGGAATTACTTAATGTTACATTCAGTTTACAAAAATATTCTGAACATTTTTTGTTTCTTACTCTTCTTTGAAGCAATCTAAATAACGCTGAAATGTATTGGATCTTTGAAGATTTAGTAAAAATTTCTGTCTTGGAACCATCAACCTTTTGATTTTGGTGGTGTACTCTGATGAACTGATCCAAGAGAATCAGCCTATTTAAACCCCTTAATGCTTTAAAAACCATTTTTATAAAGTTAAGAGTTCCTGGAACATTTTATATCTATCTTTATTTTCACATTTATTTTGAACAGAATTATGTAAAGTCATTTCTTAAGGTTTATTAAAATTTGAAGTATTGTTATTCACTTCCTTTTGGAGGTCAGAAAACTGAAGCAGAAACAATGCTTGCTTTCCATCTGGACAGTTAAGAGAAGACAGAGCCTGCCTTTAAAACTGAAGCCCTCTGACTCATTTTTGCTTGCTTTCTCCTTGACTGGATGGCATATACACCTATGTTCCAAGTAGCCGGTCTTCAAAGGACACTGAAATGCTAAGTCGTTGTCAGAGGATGAGTGAGTCTTCTTAAAATAATGCTACTTTTGCTGTGACAGTATTATGAGTTCTGTCAAATTTCCTCACTGAAGATATATCCCAGCCATCTTTTACTGAAATTAAGCAGCCTGAATGTAGCTAAGGGGACACTAACATCCTGTCCTACATTGGGCTAAAGAAAATGATTTCTCCTTTAAATTAAAAAAAAAAAAAATCAAATCAGGCTCTCTTGCTGTGTTACAAACTTTTCAAAGGAATATCTGCAAGTAGAGAATACAGCTCAATAGAACCAGCTCTAAATTTACTTAGGCAAAAATATCTTACAGAAAAATTTGTTAACTTATGCTATTCCTCATACAGAGTGGAAAAGTTTGTTGCAATTAAAGTTTAATTAAAAATAATAAATATAAATAATATGAAATTTAGAGGAGGTATACTTGGAGACAAGAAGGTTTATAGCATGGGTGTTAACAAATCAATTCATTTAAGTTTTTAGATTGACATAAAAATTGATTTCAGGGGGAAATATAATTGAATAACTCATATAAATGTAATGAAATGACCGATTCTGCTCCACTGTCATGCCAGACAATTTCTATGCTGCATCTAGGAATTCTGTTTGTGAGCCTGAACTTGCCAAAGGCCTGAATGTCATTCAGCATGGACTTAATTTGTGGTGCTGAGGACAGCGAATCCACAGGGAGGTGCTCCCTTGCTTATTTTCCAGCTTCACTATAGGCTATGATCTCACTTGTTCCCTAAGCTTCAGCCACTCTGTCTGGCTTTTCAATTCTGGGAACATACTCTGTTTCACTTGTTACAAGACCTGGTCTTTACTTTGTTTTTTTTCCTCTGGTATAATCTTTTCAAAGATCTCCATAAGGCTGCTGCTTCTGCTGCTGTTCAGTCACTCAGTCGTGTCTGACTCTTTGTGACCCCATGGATTGCAGCACATCAGGTATCCCTGTCCTTCACCATCTCCCAGAGTTTTCTCAAGCATGTCCATTGAGTGGGTGATGCCATCCAGCCATCTCATCCTCTGTTGTCCCCTTATCCTCTTACCCTCAGTCTTTCCCAGCATCAGGGTCTTTTCCAATGAGTTGGCTCTTTGTTTCAGGTGGTCAAAAGGTTGAAGCTTCAGCATCAGTCATTTCAATGAATAATCAGGCTTGATTTTCTTTTAGAATTGACTGTTTTGATCTCCTTGTTGTCCAAGGGACTCTCAAGAGCCTTCTCCAGCACCACAGTTTGAAAGCATCAATTCTTCGGCGCTTAGCTTTCTTTATGGTCCAAAAGTCACATCCCTACATGACTACGGGAAAAAGCATAACTTTTACTAGATAGACCCTGTTGGCCAAGTGATGCCTCTGCTTTTTAATATGCTATCTAAGTTTGTCATAACTTTTTTTTTTTTTAAGATTTATTTATTTATTTATTTTGGACAGGCGTCGGGTTGGGGAGGGAGGGGAGCAGGCGGGTCACTTCTATTGGTCTTTCATTTCTCTGTTTTCATCCATCTTTGTTCTTTGGTTCCTGTGGGCCTCTCATAGCGGTGGCATCTGTTGTCTCAGAGTGCCGGCTCTGGGCGCATGCGCTCCAGAGCTCCGGCTCGGTGATTGGACATATCAGTCCAGCCGCTCCGCAGCACGTGGGATCTTCCCAGGCCAGGGATTGAACCGGCACCCCTTGCACTGCAAGGCGGTATCCTTATCCACTGGACCACCAGGGGAAGCCCTGTCATAACTTTTATTCCAAGGAGAAAGTGCCTTTTAATTTCGTGGCTGCAGTCAGCATCTGTAGTCTTTTTGGAGCCCAAGAAAATAAAACCTGCCACTGTTAGCACTTTTTTCCTGTCTTTTTGCCATGAAGTGATGGGACTGGATACCATGATCTTAGTTTTTTGAATGTTAGGTTTTAAGCCAGCTTTTTCACTCTCCTCTTTCAACCATGTAGTCCAAATATCACTTCCTCAGAAAAGTCTTCCCTGACCATATCTATTATTGTCCTGAATACAGGTTAAATAACAAGTGATTTACAGTGGACATTGTATCAATAATTCTAGGGACTTAAATTATTTATTTAAATTCAGGGTAAATTGAATTTTGACTATGAAACAGAGGATATGTCAATCCCTGATTTTGTAATGTGTTTGGAATGAGAAATATTTCCAGTTGAGAGGAATCTGTTTTAGGCTTTTTAAAAAGAACTGGGTTCTTTACAAAAATAAATATCATAAAAACTTGCTATATTAAAACATGGATTTAAAAAACCTACATGACAGGCAAAAATATGTTTAGAAAAGACTATATTTCATAATTTTATTACAAATATTTCTACACTGGTGCTTCATTATATTCATGTATTTTAAAGACTTGCATTGAAAATGCACTTAGCTCATTCAAAGAGATGTCAATAGGGGCTTCAAGGGGATCTTATTCAGGCGAATATGATCCAGTCTGGTAAAAAAGATTACATCACATCTACATGTAGTGTTAGCTGTTTTACAAGAATATAAACTACATTCTTGATGCCATTTTTATCAGTTAATAATTCTATCACCATAAAAATTATTATGAGGTTCCAAAAAATGATAGGATCATCATTCAGAATATTAGTATACTCTTCTAAGAGAAAGATGAAGTACATACTGGAGAGAAGGGGTGACTTAAGATAACCTTATATACTGAGCCAAATCATAAATATACTAAATAATAAGCACTAAGTGATATTAGAGAAGAGGTTGTCATGTGAAAAGTTTCTGTGTAAAAGATGAATTCTTGCGGTCCAGTAGACAGTGCCATGGGCTAGACTTCTCAGAGAATATCTCATAGGACTATAGGAAAGTCTCTAGGGCTGTTGAAGGAAGATAAAACATTGATAAGATAAAAAAGGAAGAAGTTTGCTTCCTGGATCTTTTAGGGTTTGTACTTTTATATATGCATATGTCTACAAAATTGAATATTAATACATTCCGAAATATACTTAAACAAGTTTCACTTATGTATATACTGTTTCAATTACATTCTCTGATGTCTCAGACAGTAGAGTCTGCCTGCAATGCGGGAGACCCAGGTTTGGCGGGTGGGTAAGATCCCCTAGAGAAGGGCATGGCAGCCCATTCCCGTATTTTTGCCTAGAGAATCCCACGGACAGAGGAGCCTCATGGGCTACAGTCCATGGGGACATAGAGTCAGACATGACTGAATGACTAACACTTTCATATATTATGTGTACACAAGGACACAAGAACTCATCTATATATTTGACTCTTTTTATAGTTGAAAGAACAATTAATTGCTTAATTTGGGAGGCAGTGGGCTTCCCAGGTGGCGCTGGTTGTAAACAACCGGCCCTGTCAATGTGGGAGACAGAAGAGATGCAGGTTCAGTCTCTGGGTTGGAGAAGGGCATGACAACCCACTCCAGCATTCTTGCCTGGAGAATCCCATGGACAGAGAAGCTTGGTGGGCTACCATTCATAGGGTCACAAAGAATCAGACACAATTGAGGCAACTTAGTATGCATGTTGGGAAGCAACACAAAATTCAACACATTCAAATTGTCATCTGATCTCTTGTATCAGTCAGTTGGTTCTAATCTGAGTTCTGCTTTCCCATGGAGCTAATTGCTTATAGCAGTTAATTTCCTGTTTCCAGATGCTATATTTTTAATGTCTCTATTTGGACCCATGCTTATATTCTTGTGGTTGGCAAAAGTGCGACTGCTGAACAAATAAGACCTTATTATATAGCAAAATAAAAGCATTAGTTAACTAATTCTCTAACTAAAATGGATAGATATTATCATCTTAAGAATATTTCAATAGTGCAGTTCAAGGATCACAATTTATAAGTAACTTGTAAGTTCAAGATTAGAGATTACTAGATAACAAATAAATACAGGCAGATTAAGGGTCCAGACAGTGCCATGGGCTAGACCTCTCAGAGAATATCTCATAGGACTATAGGAAAGTCTCTAGGGCTGTTGAAGGAAGATAAAACATTGATAAGATAAAAAAGGAAGAAGTTTGCTTCCTGGATCTTTTAGGGTTTGTACTTTTATATATGCATATGTCTACAAAATTGAATATTAATACATTCCGAAATATACTTAAACAAGTTTCACTTATGTATATATTGTTTCAATTACATTCTCTGATGTCTCAGACAGTAGAGTCTGCCTGCAATGCGGGAGACCCAGGTTTGGCGGGTGGATAAGATCCCCTAGAGAAGGGCATGGCAGCCCATTCCCGTATTTTTGCCTAGAGAATCCCACGGACAGAGGAGCCTCATGGGCTACAGTCCATGGGGACATAGAGTCAGACATGACTGAATGACTAACACTTTCATATATTATGTGTACACAAGGACACAAGAACTCATCTATATATTTGACTCTTTTTATAGTTGAAAGAACAATTAATTGCTTAATTTGGGAGGCAGTGGGCTTCCCAGGTGGCGCTGGTTGTAAACAACCGGCCCTGTCAATGTGGGAGACAGAAGAGATGCAGGTTCAGTCTCTGGGTTGGAGAAGGGCATGACAACCCACTCCAGCATTCTTGCCTGGAGAAACCCATGGACAGAGAAGCTTGGTGGGCTACCATTCATAGGGTCACAAAGAATCAGACACAATTGAGGCAACTTAGTATGCATGTTGGGAAGCAACACAAAATTCAACACATTCAAATTGTCATCTGATCTCTTGTATCAGTCAGTTGGTTCTAATCTGAGTTCTGCTTTCCCATGGAGCTAATTGCTTATAGCAGTTAATTTCCTGTTTCCAGATGCTATATTTTTAATGTCTCTATTTGGACCCATGCTTATATTCTTGTGGTTGGCAAAAGTGCGACTGCTGAACAAATAAGACCTTATTATATAGCAAAATAAAAGCATTAGTTAACTAATGCTCTAACTAAAATGGATAGATATTATCATCTTAAGAATATTTCAATAGTGCAGTTCAAGGATCACAATTTATAAGTAACTTGTAAGTTCAAGATTAGAGATTACTAGATAACAAATAAATACAGGCAGATTAAGGGTCACAAAACTGGTGAAGGCCAAACTTTTTGATATTGTTAACATTTTAACAATACTGGAGTGGGTTGCTGTTTCCTCCTCCAGGGTATCTTCCCAACTCATACATTGGACCCTTATCCTCCTGCATCGGCAGATGAATTCTTTAGCATTGAGCCACTTGGGAAGGCCAGAAAACAGCAATACCTCTACTTTGAGTTTTATGTTTTCAAAGCACTTTAACACAAAACCTGTGGAAAATATATGAAAAAAGAAGACACTATCAGAATTAGTCCCCCTTTGGGGGTGGAGCTAAGATGGCGGCGTAGAAGGACGTGCACTCATCTCTCCTGCAAAATCGCCTGAATTGCGACGAGTTCCTGGGAAACCATCGACGAAAGGAGGCTGGATCTGATCACAGAAAGGACACCCCACATCGAAGAACAAAGGAGAAGCCGCATCAAGACGGTAGGAGGGGCGCAATCGCACTTTTAAAAGTCAAATCTCATACCCGCCGGAGATGCTGGGCGGGCCAAAGCCGCAAAGCCTGTTGCAGATCAAAACCCGGGAGAGGAGCACTAACACCCAAAAGGGACTGAGCCAGACCTGCTTTGGAGGGTCCAGGTGCCCCCTTGAGCTAGAAGTGCCCTTGAGCAGGCCTCGGAAGGGCGGCGCTCAGTTCCCTTTGGAGGAGGTTACCATTAACCCGATCACAGAGCCGCCGGAGAGGACTGGAAAGTCTCTGCGCACTGTGATCAGGGAGAGAGGAATAGCGATCCTGCATGTGACTGAGCCAGACTCACCTCTGAGTAACCTGACGTCTCCCGCGGTGGCAGGGGTCGACGGTGGCCTGCAGCAGGGTCGGGGGCACTGTGGAAGTGCTTCCCATAGAGCGTGTGGGAATAAATCCTCTGTGAGACAGACGCCATTTTCCCTACTGTAGTTTGGCTGCTGGTCAAACTGCAGGGCTGCTGGTCAAGCTACAGGAGGAATTTAGCTCCACCCAGCAAGAAAAGGGATTTGGATTAAGAAACTCATCTTAAGAATATTCAAGTGATCAACAATTTATAAGTAACTTGTAAGTTCAAGATTAGAGATTACTAGATAACAAATAAATACAGGCAGATTAAGGGTCACAAAACTGGTGAAGGCCAAACTTTTTGATATTGTTAACATTTTAACAATACTGGAGTGGGTTGCTGTTTCCTCCTCCAGGGTAACTTCCCAACTCATACATTGGACCCTTATCCTCCTGCATCGGCAGATGAATTCTTTAGCATTGAGCCACTTGGGAAGGCCAGAAAACAGCAATACTGCTACTTTGAGTTTTATGTTTTCAAAGCACTTTAACACAAAACCTGTGGAAAATATATGAAAAAAGAAGACACTATCAGAATTAGTCCCCCTTTGGGGGTGGAGCTAAGATGGCGGCGTAGAAGGACGTGCACTCATCTCTCCTGCAAAATCGCCTGAATTGCGACGAGTTCCTGGGAAACCATCGACGAAAGGAGGCTGGATCTGATCACAGAAAGGACACCCCACATCGAAGAACAAAGGAGAAGCCGCATCAAGACGGTAGGAGGGGCGCAATCGCACTTTTAAAAGTCAAATCTCATACCCGCCGGAGATGCTGGGCGGGCCAAAGCCGCAAAGCCTGTTGCAGATCAAAACCCGGGAGAGGAGCACTAACACCCAAAAGGGACTGAGCCAGACCTGCTTTGGAGGGTCCAGGTGCCCCCTTGAGCTAGAAGTGCCCTTGAGCAGGCCTCGGAAGGGCGGCGCTCAGTTCCCTTTGGAGGAGGTTACCATTAACCCGATCACAGAGCCGCCGGAGAGGACTGGAAAGTCTCTGCGCACTGTGATCAGGGAGAGAGGAATAGCGATCCTGCATGTGACTGAGCCAGACTCACCTCTGAGTAACCTGACGTCTCCCGCGGTGGCAGGGGTCGACGGTGGCCTGCAGCAGGGTCGGGGGCACTGTGGAAGTGCTTCCCATAGAGCGTGTGGGAATAAATCCTCTGTGAGACAGACGCCATTTTCCCTACTGTAGTTTGCTGCTGGTCAAACTGCAGGGCTGCTGGTCAAGCTACAGGGAGGGAATTTAGCTCCACCCAGCAAGAAAAGGGATTTGGATTAAGAAACTCCCAGGGCCAGCCTGGGCGGGCCTTTTAATTCTGGAATAGGCCTAAACAAACAAGCAGTCAAAGAGGTCTTCAGATCCAACCACTGCCAGAGGCAAGAAAAAGACTGATAATTCCTGAATAGTCAGCAAGAGACAGAAGAACATAAACACTATTTTCACGTTTTGTCTGAAGCTGGAGTTACTGCTGGACTTTAAAATTTCATTTTTTGTATTGTATTACTTTGTTTCAATTTTTTTTCTCTCTCTTTTTTCCAGACCCACTCAGCGCACCCACCGTTTTTTTTTCTTTTCTTGGGGGTGTGTGTGAGAGAGAGAGTGGGTGTGTTCATTTCCTTCACTGATTTCTATTGAAGCTACTAATCTTATCAGTAAGACTGAATATATTCAAGTTTACATAAATTTTTTTTTTTTTTCCTTTTTCCTTTTAAACCACACATTTTATTTTGGTATAAACTTCTGGTTCCCCAATGGCCTTTTAAGGTTCTGTGGGGGTTTTGTTTGTTTTTATTATTTTTGCTTTGTTTTTCTATATTTTTCTATAAAATTTAGATCTTTTAATTTTTAAAAATTTTTTCATTTGTACTACTACCTTCTCTATAATTCTTTGCTTTCTCTTAAGCTCCTTCCCTATAGCACTAAATTCTAATACATACAAATCTTTATCTCCCTATATTTAACTTTGCAATATTATTCTATATTTCTCTTCTATCCTCCCTTTCTCTTTTTCCCTTTCCCCACTATATTTCTTAGTCTGTTCTGTCCTCATTGCCTTATCCCCAACGGGGATCCTGCTCTAGCATTATTCTCCAATTGGTTCTCTACTTAGTTTGCTTATTAACTTGTGGATATCATTCTTGGATTTCTCTATTCGCCGTGCTAACGTATTGTACTGTATTTTTGATTGGGATGCTTGGGTTATGTTATAGCTGTATATGTTTATGTGTATAATTCAATACGCTAGATAGTACTTGCATAATTTTTAAATTGCCATTTGTCAAAGGTATACCTTCTGTTTCTCATTTGCATATATATGTTTTAATATCATTTAATGCCATAACAAACCAGCCGTGAAATCTTCATTCCCTGGTCAGGCAACAAGCCCCGGGGTTTTAAGGAGGGTGCACTGACTCCAAAACTCTACAATACTAGAGAACGTATAACACTAAAGAGCAGTATACAAGTGAGAACGCCAGCAAAGGTAATCACTTGTATACAAGTCCTGACATCACCCAATCACCAGCATCACCCAGAATAGAAGCCCCATCCAAACAACAAACACCAACAGACGTAACTCAAAGTCTGGGAAAAGGAAATCCCAAACAGAATCAGTTTTAAAAAATTAATAATAACAATGAAACGGCAGAGAAATACCACACAAGCGAAGGAACAATTCACAAACACACAAGATCAAATTAATGAAGAGAATTTGGACAAACTTTCTGAAAGTGATTTCAGAAGAATGATAGTAAAGATGATCAAAGACACTGAAAACAGAATTTCAGAGAAATTGCAAGATACAACTAACACACTGAATAAAGAAATACAAGAACTTACCAAAAAAGTAACAGAGACAAACAACTCAATTGCTGAACTGAAAACACGGTAGAAGGAATCAAGAGCAGAGTATCTGAGACAGAAGACCGGATAAGTGAGCTGGAAGATAAAATGGTGGAAGTAACTGCTGAAAAACAGACTCTAGCTCAAAGAATGAAAAGAGCAGAGGACAGCCTCAGAGACCTCTGGGATAATATCAAACGCACCAATATTCGAATTATAGGGGTTCCAGAAGAAGAAGAAAAAAAGAAAGGCTATGAGAAAATTTTTGAAGAGATTATAGTTGAAAATTTCCCCAACATGGGAAAAGAAATAGTCAATCAAGTCCAAGAAGCACAAAGAGTACCTAACAGAATCAATCCGAGAAGAAACACACCAAGACACATATTAATGAAGTTAACACAAATTAAACACAAAGATAGAATTCTCAAAGCAGCAAGGGAAAAGCAACTAGTGACATACAAGGGGAAACCCCAACTGGTTAACAGCTGATCTTTCAACAGAAACTCTGCAGGCCAGAAGGGAATGGCAGGACACATTTAAACGGCTGAAAGAGAATAATCTGCAACCAAGAATCCTCTACCCTGCAAGGATCTCCTTTCAAATTGCAATGAATTTATGTGTATAATTCAATACGCTAGATAGTACTTGCATAATTTTTAAATTGCCATTTGTCAAAGGTATACCTTCTGTTTCTCATTTGCATATATATGTTTTAATATCATTTAATGCCATAACAAACCAGCCGTGAAATCTTCATTCCCTGGTCAGGCAACAAGCCCCGGGGTTTTAAGGAGGGTGCACTGACTCCAAAACTCTACAATACTAGAGAACGCATAACACTAAAGAGCAGTATACAAGTGAGAACGCCAGCAAAGGTAATCACTTGTATACAAGTCCTGACATCACCCAATCACCAGCATCACCCAGAATAGAAGCCCCATCCAAACAACAAACACCAACAGACGTAACTCAAAGTCTGGGAAAAGGAAATCCCAAACAGAATCAGTTTTAAAAAATTAATAATAATGAAACGGCAGAGAAATACCACACAAGCGAAGGAACAATTCACAAACACACAAGATCAAATTAATGAAGAGAATTTGGACAAACTTTCTGAAAGTGATTTCAGAAGAATGATAGTAAAGATGATCAAAGACACTGAAAACAGAATTTCAGAGAAATTGCAAGATACAACTAACACACTGAATAAAGAAATACAAGAACTTACCAAAAAAGTAACAGAGACAAACAACTCAATTGCTGAACTGAAAACACGGTAGAAGGAATCAAGAGCAGAGTATCTGAGACAGAAGACCGGATAAGTGAGCTGGAAGATAAAATGGTGGAAGTAACTGCTGAAAAACAGACTCTAGCTCAAAGAATGAAAAGAGCAGAGGACAGCCTCAGAGACCTCTGGGATAATATCAAACGCACCAATATTCGAATTATAGGGGTTCCAGAAGAAGAAGAAAAAAAGAAAGGCTATGAGAAAATTTTTGAAGAGATTATAGTTGAAAATTTCCCCAACATGGGAAAAGAAATAGTCAATCAAGTCCAAGAAGCACAAAGAGTACCTAACAGAATCAATCCGAGAAGAAACACACCAAGACACATATTAATGAAGTTAACACAAATTAAACACAAAGATAGAATTCTCAAAGCAGCAAGGGAAAAGCAACTAGTGACATACAAGGGAAAGCCCATCTGTTTAACAGCTGATCTTTCAACAGAAACTCTGCAGGCCAGAAGGGAATGGCAGGACACATTTAAACGGCTGAAAGAGAATAATCTGCAACCAAGAATCCTCTACCCTGCAAGGATCTCCTTCAAAATGGATGGAGAAATCAAAAGCTTTACAGACAAGCAAAAATTAAAAGAATTTAGTCACACCAAACCAGCCTTACAACAAGTGTTAAAGGGACTTATATAGAAAACAAGTATAAAAGGAGAAGATCCATGAAACAAATCCATCATAACATCTAAGAAGATGACAATAGGATCATTTGTATCAATAATTACTTTGAATGTCAATGGACTAAACGCCCCAACCAAAAGACACAGAGTGGCTGAATGGATCCAAAAACATGACCCATACATATGCTGCCTCCAGGAAACTCATTTCAGACCTAGAGACACTCATAGACTGAAAGTGAGAGGCTGGAAAAAGATATTCCATGCAAATGTAAATCAAAACAAAGCTGGAGTAGCAATCCTCATATCAGACAAAATAGATTTTAAAGTAAAGAAGATTCTAAGAGACAAGGCAGGTCACTACATCATGATTAAGGGATCGATCCAAGAAGAAGACATAACAATCATAAATATCTACGCTCCCAACGCAGGAGCACCCCAATACATAAGACAAACACTTTCAGACATAAAAGAAGACATTGACAGCAACACAATCATAGTAGGAGACTTTAACACTCCTCTCACACCAATGGACAGATCATCCAAACAGAAAATTAATAAAGAAACACAAGCCTTAAATGCCACACTAGAAGAAATGGACCTCATTGATATCTTTAGGACTTTCCATCCAAAAGCAGAAGAATACACTTTCTTCTCAAGTGCTCACGGAACATTCTCCAGGATAGACCACATCTTGGGCCACAAATCAATCCTCAGTCAATTCAAGAAAACTGAAATTCTATCAACCATCTTCTCGGACCACAATGCAGTGAGACTAGAGATCAACTACAGGAAAAAACCGCTAAAAACACAAACACATGGAGATTAAACAACACATACCTAAAAAACCAACTGATCATTGAGGAAATCAAAGAAGAAATAAAAAAATTCCTAGAAGAAAATGACAATGAACACACGACAGTGCAAAGCCTATGGGATACTGCAAAAGCAGTTCTAAGAGGGAAGTTTATAGCAATACAATCCCACCTCAAGAAACTAGGAAAATCTCAAACAGACGACCTTACCTTATGCTTAAAACAACTGGAGAAAGAAGAACAAAAACACCCCAAAGCCAGCAGAAGAAGGGAAATCATAAAGATCAGAGCAGAAATAAATGAAAAAGAAACAAAAGAAACAATAGTAAAGATAAATAAAACAAAAAGCTGGTTCTTCGAAAAAGTCAATAAAATCGACACACCACTGGCCAGACTCATCAAGAAAAAGAGAGAAGAACCAGATCACCAAAATCAAAAATGAAAAAGGAGAGATTACAACGGATAATGCAGAAATCCAAAGGATTATAAGAGACTATTATGAACAACTCTATGGCAACAAACTGGACAACCTGGAAGAAATGAACAGTTTCTTGGAGAGGATTAACCTCCCAAGACTCAACCAGGAAGAAATAGAAACTATGAACAAGTCAATCACAAGCTCAGAAATCGACCTTGTGATCAAAAATCTACCCAAAAATAAAAGCCCAGGGCCAGATGGTTTCACAAGTGAATTCTACCAAACATTTAAAGAAGAGCTAATGCCTGTCCTTCTAAAACTCTTCCAAAAAATTGCCCAGGAAGGAACACTTCCAAACACATTCTACGAGGCCACCATCACCCTGATACCAAAGCCAGGCAAAGACATCACAAAAAAAGAAAATTATAGGCCAATTTCACTGATGAATCTAGATGCCAAAATCCTCAACAAAATCCTAGCAAACAGAATTCAACAACACATCAAAAAGCTCATACATCATGATCAAGTTGGGTTCATCCCAGGCATGCAAGGATTCTTCAACATCCACAAATCAATCAATGTGATACACCATATCAACAAATTGAGAGACAAAAATCACATGATCATCTCAATAGATGCAGAAAAAGCCTTTGACAAAGTACAGCATCCATTTATGATAAAACTCTTCAAAAATGGGCATAGAAGGAACTTATCTTAACATAGTGAAAGCCATATATGAGAAGCCCACAGCGAACATTATCCTCAATGGTGAAAACTCAAAGCATTTCCTCTAAGATCAGGAACAAGACAAGGGTGTCCAACATTATCACTCAATGGCTGAAATCTCAAACAGACGACCTAACCTTATGCTTAAAACAACTGGAGAAAGAAGAACAAAACACCCCAAAGCCAGCAGAAGAAGGGAAATCATAAAGATCAGAGCAGAAATAAATGAAAAAGAAACAAAAGAAACAATAGTAAAGATAAATAAAACAAAAAGCTGGTTCTTCGAAAAAGTCAATAAAATCGACACACCACTGGCCAGACTCATCAAGAAAAAGAGAGAAGAACCAGATCACCAAAATCAAAAATGAAAAAGGAGAGATTACAACGGATAATGCAGAAATCCAAAGGATTATAAGAGACTATTATGAACAACTCTATGGCAACAAACTGGACAACCTGGAAGAAATGAACAGTTTCTTGGAGAGGATTAACCTCCCAAGACTCAACCAGGAAGAAATAGAAACTATGAACAAGTCAATCACAAGCTCAGAAATCGACCTTGTGATCAAAAATCTACCCAAAAATAAAAGCCCAGGGCCAGATGGTTTCACAAGTGAATTCTACCAAACATTTAAAGAAGAGCTAATGCCTGTCCTTCTAAAACTCTTCCAAAAAATTGCCCAGGAAGGAACACTTCCAAACACATTCTACGAGGCCACCATCACCCTGATACCAAAGCCAGGCAAAGACATCACAAAAAAAGAAAATTATAGGCCAATTTCACTGATGAATCTAGATGCCAAAATCCTCAACAAAATCCTAGCAAACAGAATTCAGCAACACATAAAAAAGCTCATTCATCACGATCAAGTTGGGTTCATCCCAGGCATGCAAGGATTCTTCAACATCCACAAATCAATCAATGTGATACACCATATCAACAAATTGAGAGACAAAAATCACATGATCATCTCAATAGATGCAGAAAAAGCCATTGACAAAGTACAGCATCCATTTATGATAAAACTCTTCAAAAATGGGCATAGAAGGAACTTATCTTAACATAGTGAAAGCCATATATGAGAAGCCCACAGCGAACATTATCCTCAATGGTGAAAAACTCAAAGCATTTCCTCTAAGATCAGGAACAAGACAAGGGTGTCCACTTTCACCACTCTTATTCAACATAGTCCTGGAAGTTCTAGCAACAGCAATAAGAGAAGAGAAAGAAATCAAAGGAATCCAGATTGGAAAAGAAGAAGTCAAACTCTCTCTATTTGCAGATGACATGATATTATACATAGAAAATCCCAAAGACACGGTTACAAAACTACTAGAGTTAATCAGCGAATTCAGCAAAGTCGCAGGATACAAAATCAACATACAAAAATCACTGGCATTCCTATACACAAACAATGAAAAATCAGAAAATGAAATCAAAGAGGCAATCCCCTTCACCATCGCAGCCAAAAGAATCAAATATCTAGGAATAAACCTACCCAAAGAAACAAAAGAACTGTACACAGAAAATTACAAGACACTCATGAGAGACATTAAAGAAGAGTTAAACAGATGGAGAAATATTCCGTGTTCCTGGGTCGGGAGACTCAATATTGTGAAAATGACCATATTACCAAATGTCATCTATAGATTCAATGCGATCCCTATCAAACTTCCAATAACATTCTTCACAGAACTAGACCAACGAATAACACAGTTCATATGGAAACACAAAAGACCTCGAATAGCCAAAGCAATCCTCAGGAAGAAGAATGGAGCTGGGGGGATCAGCCTCCCCAACATCAGACTCTACTACAAAGCAAGAGTCATCAAAACAGTATGGTACTGGCACAAAAACAGAAATATGGACCAATGGAACAAGATTGAGAACCCAGAGATAAAGCCACGCACCTATGGGTACCTTATTTTTGACAAAGGAGGCGAACATATAAAATGGGACAAAGACAGCCTCTTCAACAAATGGTGCTGGGAAAATTGGACAGCTACATGCAAGAAAATGAAGTTGGAACATACCCTGACACCATACACAAAGAGAGACAAAATCACATGACCATCTCAAAAGATGCAGAAAAGCCTTTGACAAGGTACAGCATCCATTTATGATAAAAACTCTTCAAAAACTGGGCATAGAAGGAACTTAGCTTAACATAGTGAAAGCCATATATGAGAAGCCCACAGCGAACATTATCCTCAATGGTAAAAAACTCAAAGCATTTCCTCTAAGATCAGGAACAAGACAAGGGTGTCCACTTTCACCACTCTTATTCAACATAGTCCTGGAAGTTCTAGCAACAGCAATAAGAGAAGAGAAAGAAATCAAAGGAATCCAGATTGGAAAAGAAGAAGTCAAACTCTCTCTATTTGCAGATGACATGATATTATACATAGAAAATCCCAAAGACACGGTTACAAAACTACTAGAGTTAATCAGCGAATTCAGCAAAGTCGCAGGATACAAAATCAACATACAGAAATCACTGGCATTCCTATACACAAACAATGAAAAATCAGAAAATGAAATCAAAGAGGCAATCCCCTTCACCATCGCAGCCAAAAGAATCAAATATCTAGGAATAAACCTACCCAAAGAAACAAAAGAACTGTACACAGAAAATTACAAGACACTCATGAGAGACATTAAAGAAGAGTTAAACAGATGGAGAAATATTCCGTGTTCCTGGGTCGGGAGACTCAATATTGTGAAAATGACCATATTACCAAATGTCATCTATAGATTCAATGCGATCCCTATCAAACTTCCAATAACATTCTTCACAGAACTAGACCAACGAATAACACAGTTCATATGGAAACACAAAAGACCTCGAATAGCCAAAGCAATCCTCAGGAAGAAGAATGGAGCTGGGGGGATCAGCCTCCCCAACATCAGACTCTACTACAAAGCAAGAGTCATCAAAACAGTATGGTACTGGCACAAAAACAGAAATATGGACCAATGGAACAAGATTGAGAACCCAGAGATAAAGCCACGCACCTATGGGTACCTTATTTTTGACAAAGGAGGCGAACATATAAAATGGGACAAAGACAGCCTCTTCAACAAATGGTGCTGGGAAAATTGGACAGCTACATGCAAGAAAATGAAGTTGGAACATACCCTGACACCATACACAAAGATCAACTCAAAATGGATTAAAGACTTAAATGTAAGGCCAGAAACCATCAAACTCTTAAAGGAGAATATAGGCAAAACACTCAAGGACATCAATCAAAGCAAGATCTTCTCTGACCCACCTACTAGAATAGTGGAACTAAAAAGACAAATGAACATGTGGGACCTCATGAAACTTAAAAGCTTTTGCACAGCAAAAGAAATTACAAAAAAGCTCAACAGACACCCCACAGAGTGGGAGAAAATCATAGCAAATGAAACAACAGACAAAGAATTAATCTCCAAAATCTACAAGCAACTGAGACAACTCAGCACTGGAAAAACGAACAACCCAATCAAAAAATGGGAAAAGGACTTAAACAGACACCTCTCCAACGATGACATACAGATGGCCCAAAAACACATGAAACGATGCTCAACTTCACTAATAATTAGAGAAATGCAAATCAAAACTACAATGAGATATCACCTCACACCCGTCAGAATGGCCATCATCCACAAATCGACAGACAATAAATGCTGGAGAGGCTGCGGAGAAAAGGGAACACTTCTGCATTGCTGGTGGGAGTGTAAATTGATACAGCCTCTATGGAAGACAGTCTGGAGATTTCTTAAAAAACTAAAAATAGAAGCACCATATGACCCAGCAATCCCACTCTTAGGCTTATACCCTGATGAAATCAAAACTGAAAGAAGCACCTGTACCCCAATGTTCATTGCAGCTCTCTATACAATAGCTAGAACATGGAAGGAACCTAGATGTCCATCGACAAACGAATGGATCCAAAAGCTCTGGTACATATATACAATGGAATACTACACAGCTGTAAAGAGAAATGCAGAAGAATCAACCCTGATGAGGTGGCTGGATCTAGAACGTATCATCAAAAGTGAAGTCAGTCAGAAAGAGAAGGACAAATACAGTATATTAACACATATATATGGAATCTAGTAGGATGGTGATGATGGCACATGCAGTGAAGCGACAGAAAGACAGACACGGACAGTGGACATATGGACATTGTGGGGAAGGAACAGTGGGTGAGAGGCGTAAAGGAAGTAGCATGAAGGCCTGTACTATCATAAGTGAAGAAAATAGCTCTAGTCATTGCTCTGTGAGAAAAGGGGATCCTTCAGGGGTGCTGTGTGATGGTCGGGAGGGGAGGGAAGGGGGGGATATACATGTGACTAATCTGAGAACATGCATGTCTGTGAACAACAAAACTCTGTAAAAGTTAAAAGTAAAATAAAGGTTTAAAAAAAAAAAAAAAAAAGAATTAGTCCCCTTTGATAGATCAGTAAATTAATCAACAAATATAAGTTAATTACTCAAAGTCAAAATATTTGGCTCTTACTCAATATACATTAGTCATATGTCCTTGTGAGAAAACATAACAATCATGAGTATAAGAAGCTTCATATGATTTTGATTTATACTTCCTGTTCACTAGTATGTCTGCTGCCAACATAAGGTAATTCACAGCTATGCAAAACTATCCTATTACTGTGTAACATTTCACTGGTCTATAGTCATCTGAAAGTGATCTCAGGTGTAATGTTATCATAGGGATGTCTACTACAGATGTGCGCACCGATGCTAATGGACTAATGCAGGCAAAAACCCTAAAATAAAGATGAGGACACAACCATTTGTATTTGCTTTAAACCAGCGGGATGTCTCTTATTTCCACTTCAAACAAAAATTTTATGTAATTTCTGTTTTGTATCAGGCACCATATGACCCAGCAATCCCACTCTTAGGCTTATACCCTGACGAAATCAAACTGAAAGAAGCACCTGTACCCCAATGTTCATTGCAGCTCTCTATACAATAGCTAGAACATGGAAGGAACCTAGATGTCCATCGACAAACGAATGGATCCAAAAGCTCTGGTACATATATACAATGGAATACTACACAGCTGTAAAGAGAAATGCAGAAGAATCAACCCTGATGAGGTGGCTGGATCTAGAACGTATCATCAAAAGTGAAGTCAGTCAGAAAGAGAAGGACAAATACAGTATATTAACACATATATATGGAATCTAGTAGGATGGTGATGATGGCACATGCAGTGAAGCGACAGAAAGACAGACACGGACAGTGGACATATGGACATTGTGGGGAAGGAACAGTGGGTGAGAGGCGTAAAGGAAGTAGCATGAAGGCCTGTACTATCATAAGTGAAGAAAATAGCTCTAGTCATTGCTCTGTGAGAAAAGGGGATCCTTCAGGGGTGCTGTGTGATGGTCGGGAGGGGAGGGAAGGGGGGGATATACATGTGACTAATCTGAGAACATGCATGTCTGTGAACAACAAAACTCTGTAAAAGTTAAAAGTAAAATAAAGGTTTAAAAAAAAAAAAAAAAAGAATTAGTCCCCTTTGATAGATCAGTAAATTAATCAACAAATATAAGTTAATTACTCAAAGTCAAAATATTTGGCTCTTACTCAATATACATTAGTCATATGTCCTTGTGAGAAAACATAACAATCATGAGTATAAGAAGCTTCATATGATTTTGATTTATACTTCCTGTTCACTAGTATGTCTGCTGCCAACATAAGGTAATTCACAGCTATGCAAAACTATCCTATTACTGTGTAACATTTCACTGGTCTATAGTCATCTGAAAGTGATCTCAGGTGTAATGTTATCATAGGGATGTCTACTACAGATGTGCGCACCGATGCTAATGGACTAATGCAGGCAAAAACCCTAAAATAAAGATGAGGACACAACCATTTGTATTTGCTTTAAACCAGCGGGATGTCTCTTATTTCCACTTCAAACAAAAATTTTATGTAATTTCTGTTTTGTATCAGGCACTATGCTATGTAGCAGTAGGACATACACATGATTGTCAGTCTTAAGCAATAGAGAGCTATTAGGGTTTGAAGTACTAAACAAATAACCATAACATGTCATATAAGTTTTGAGTTATATAGCTCCATAGTTTTATAAAAACACTGCAATGCAAGTGCCATAGCATGAAAAGAGCGATCTGGAAATTCAGATGAAGAATAAATCTGATTCGGGTTTGGACAATCAAGAGAAGTTTCATGATAGCATTGATCTTTAAGATGGCTCTTGAAAGACAGACAGTATTTCTATACGTAGAAGTGACAGAAAAGACTGGCCTTTGGGACACAGAAGCGAAAAATAGAGGTATCAGAGAAGAAAGTACTTTGATAGGCTAGAGCATAAAGTAGGACAATAAGAAAAAGGAAGTAGGATGTGACTATTGAGAAAATATAGTGGATGATCTAAAAGTGAAGAAACTTCACTCATTTTCTAAATATAATTGGGTGTCAGTATATGCTCCTGAGAAAGGGATAGGTGGTCTAAATCTGATCTGCTTGATGATCACTTGGCAGATCCTTGAAGCTATATACAAAGGAGAAAAGGTAGAGATTGTCATACTGAGTGAACTAAGTCAGACAGAGAAGGGGAAATACTGTATGACATCCCTTATATACAGAATCTAAATAGAAATGATACAAATGATTTTATTTACAAAACAGAAACAGACTCATACACTTAGAGAATGAACTTATGGTTGCCAAAAAAAGGATTAGGAGTTGGGTCAAATATTTGGCTCTTACTCAATATACATTAGTCATATGTCCTTGTGAGAAAACATAACAATCATGAGTATAAGAAGCTTCATATGATTTTGATTTATACTTCCTGTTCACTAGTATGTCTGCTGCCAACATAAGGTAATTCACAGCTATGCAAAACTATCCTATTACTGTGTAACATTTCACTGGTCTATAGTCATCTGAAAGTGATCTCAGGTGTAATGTTATCATAGGGATGTCTACTACAGATGTGCGCACCGATGCTAATGGACTAATGCAGGCAAAAACCCTAAAATAAAGATGAGGACACAACCATTTGTATTTGCTTTAAACCAGCGGGATGTCTCTTATTTCCACTTCAAACAAAAATTTTATGTAATTTCTGTTTTGTATCAGGCACTATGCTATGTAGCAGTAGGACATACACATGATTGTCAGTCTTAAGCAATAGAGAGCTATTAGGGTTTGAAGTACTAAACAAATAACCATAACATGTCATATAAGTTTTGAGTTATATAGCTCCATAGTTTTATAAAAACACTGCAATGCAAGTGCCATAGCATGAAAAGAGCGATCTGGAAATTCAGATGAAGAATAAATCTGATTCGGGTTTGGACAATCAAGAGAAGTTTCATGATAGCATTGATCTTTAAGATGGCTCTTGAAAGACAGACAGTATTTCTATACGTAGAAGTGACAGAAAAGACTGGCCTTTGGGACACAGAAGCGAAAAATAGAGGTATCAGAGAAGAAAGTACTTTGATAGGCTAGAGCATAAAGTAGGACAATAAGAAAAAGGAAGTAGGATGTGACTATTGAGAAAATATAGTGGATGATCTAAAAGTGAAGAAACTTCACTCATTTTCTAAATATAATTGGGTGTCAGTATATGCTCCTGAGAAAGGGATAGGTGGTCTAAATCTGATCTGCTTGATGATCACTTGGCAGATCCTTGAAGCTATATACAAAGGAGAAAAGGTAGAGATTGTCATACTGAGTGAACTAAGTCAGACAGAGAAGGGGAAATACTGTATGACATCCCTTATATACAGAATCTAAATAGAAATGATACAAATGATTTTATTTACAAAACAGAAACAGACTCATACACTTAGAGAATGAACTTATGGTTGCCAGGGATAGGAGGGAAGAATGGGGGGAAGGGATAGTTAGGGAGTTTGGGATCAATATGTATAAACTGCTGTATTTATTAATAAAATGAGTAAACAACAAAGATCTACTGTATAGCACAGGGAACTTTGCTCAGTGTTATGTGACAGGCTGAGGAGTTTCAGGGAGGTGAGGGGTTTAAGGGAGAATGGATATATGTAAGGTGAGGGGTTTGGAGGAGAATGGATATATGTGTTTGTAAGGTTGAATCACTCTATTTTCCACCTAAAACTATCATAACATTGTTAATCAGCTATACTCAAATATAAAAGAAAAAGTTAAAAAAGAAAGAAAGAAAAGGAAGAGCTGCTACAAGACACTTTTAGTAATGAGAACGTAATCCAGTTGTGCAAATGGCAAGAGAAAGGCTAGGATCAAAGCCTAGGGCTTTGGAGAAGTTGTAGCCATATGTTTTTATAAATATCTGAGTCAAGTGGTGAGGATGAGAAACAGTGGGAGAAGGATAAAGGCTTCAAGCCTCGTTGACAAGAATATCTTCTCATGGAAAAAAAAAAAAAAAAAAAGGCAAATAGGACATGAGGAGCCGTCATCCCTGGCTACATTGACCAGTCCTGTTCATTCTGTGCGTCTCATCAACTAGCCCGGGGATCTTCACCTTGGTCTGTCACCACTTTGTGTATCTCTTCTGAAGGTTCCAGCATGTCTAAAATGTGAGAATTTTCTTAAGTTGAAGAGGAGACTTTGTGAGTCAGTGTCACAAGGAGCACTAGTCTACAGTTATGTGCTTCAAACAGGGACATCCAGAGGAAGAGAATCCAATAAGTTTAGTTTTGAACATGTCAAACTTACTTATTTAATTTTTTAATAATACTTGGGAACTGATACCTTTCCTAAAAATCAATGTGTGAATTTTTTCCTTAAATGCCAGGTAGTTCAACTGTTTCAACGATTTAATATTTTTTATCAACTTGGAGCACAGTTGCTTTACAATGTTGTATTATTTTCTACTGTACAACAAAGTAAATCATCTATACAAATAGAAATGTCCCCTCTTCTTTGGATTTCCTTTCCATTTCAGGCACCACAGAGCAGGTTCTCATTATTCATCTGCTTTATACACAGTAGTGTGTCTCAGTCAGTCCCAATCTTTCAGTTAATCCCACTTTTTCCTCTTCTTGGTGTCCATATGTTTGCTCTCGATGTCTCTGTTCCTGTTTTTCAAGTAAGTTCATCTGAATTATCGTCCTGGACTCCACATAGATGTGTTAATCTACAATATGTGTTTTTCTCTTCCTGACTTACGGCTCTCCATGTGACAGCCTCTAGATCCATGCATGTCTTTGCAAATGGCACAGTTTCTTTTATTTAAGTGGCTGAGTAATGCTCCATTGTATATATGTGCCAGATCATCTTCATCCATTCCTCTATTGGTAGACCTTTAGGTTGTTTCTTTGTTGGGGCTATTGCAAATAGTGCTGCAATGAGCACTGGGCATATGTATCATTTCTATGACTAGCGATTAAGTAGAATAAGGTGCACCAAAATGAAGACACAATTCTAGGATACCTAGCCAGAGGTAGGAGCCCATCAGCATTGCATCCATTCTTCACTACCCCTGAAATCTCGAAGTCTCCTTCATGGACAGGGTGGTAGATGGTTATTCTGATTTGAATAATCATTGCCAATTGTGAAAAGAATATTTGTATCTCAGACTATTTTCACACATGATGAAACAGAAAATAAATTAGGGATTACTTTCAAAAAAAAAACTACTATTGCATGTCTAAAATGTGAGAATTTTCTTAAGTTGAAGAGGAGACTTTGTGAGTCAGTGTCACAAGGAGCACTAGTCTACAGTTATGTGCTTCAAACAGGGACATCCAGAGGAAGAGAATCCAATAAGTTTAGTTTTGAACATGTCAAACTTACTTATTTAATTTTTTAATAATACTTGGGAACTGATACCTTTCCTAAAAATCAATGTGTGAATTTTTTCCTTAAATGCCAGGTAGTTCAACTGTTTCAACGATTTAATATTTTTTATCAACTTGGAGCACAGTTGCTTTACAATGTTGTATTATTTTCTACTGTACAACAAAGTAAATCATCTATACAAATAGAAATGTCCCCTCTTCTTTGGATTTCCTTTCCATTTCAGGCACCACAGAGCAGGTTCTCATTATTCATCTGCTTTATACACAGTAGTGTGTCTCAGTCAGTCCCAATCTTTCAGTTAATCCCACTTTTTCCTCTTCTTGGTGTCCATATGTTTGCTCTCGATGTCTCTGTTCCTGTTTTTCAAGTAAGTTCATCTGAATTATCGTCCTGGACTCCACATAGATGTGTTAATCTACAATATGTGTTTTTCTCTTCCTGACTTACGGCTCTCCATGTGACAGCCTCTAGATCCATGCATGTCTTTGCAAATGGCACAGTTTCTTTTATTTAAGTGGCTGAGTAATGCTCCATTGTATATATGTGCCAGATCATCTTCATCCATTCCTCTATTGGTAGACCTTTAGGTTGTTTCTTTGTTGGGGCTATTGCAAATAGTGCTGCAATGAGCACTGGGCATATGTATCATTTCTATGACTAGCGATTAAGTAGAATAAGGTGCACCAAAATGAAGACACAATTCTAGGATACCTAGCCAGAGGTAGGAGCCCATCAGCATTGCATCCATTCTTCACTACCCCTGAAATCTCGAAGTCTCCTTCATGGACAGGGTGGTAGATGGTTATTCTGATTTGAATAATCATTGCCAATTGTGAAAAGAATATTTGTATCTCAGACTATTTTCACACATGATGAAACAGAAAATAAATTAGGGATTACTTTCACATTCAATATGTTACTAAAAAGAATTATTGAGAAGAAAAATGTCTGAATTAGATCTTACCAACTGTTTGACGTCAGCAAATAAGTTTAATCCTTTCTGTTAATTGTGAAATAGAATATAAACGTCCTCCTGTGTGCCAGGTGTTTTCACATATGGTGTCTCATTTGGTCTTGGAAGCTGCACAAATTGGGTACCATTATAGACATTTTTAAAAAGGAGAGAGAGAAAATTTAGCTTCATTAAGTGTAATAATCTATTAATTTCCAGGGATTAGATTCCAACACAATTGTATCAATTCTGAAGTCCATGACCTTTCCATTTATAAAACATTACCCCCAAACTTGCACCTGGGAAAATCTAGTTAATGAAATGCAAATCAAAGAATATAAAAAGTATAAAGCACAATGTAAATGTGGTAGGTAATATTATAAATATAAACTTCTAAATAGTTCAGGGATAGTTTCTACATGCCTGTTGATTTGTTTCTAAATCACCTGATTTCTTTAATTTGGGGATCTCAAATCCCATGGAACCTTCATCTGTTGAAGAGTTAAATGATGTTTAGAAGACAGAAGTCACTGAGCATTCATATGTGTGAGCACATAACATTACTATAGTGTAGATTACGAAGAATCCAGAAACCTATGAGAAGTACAGTTTCTTTGAAGAAAAGAGGACAAACAGAGATGAAACCTGTCCATTAACAAGCAAAAAACATTTGTATCATTGACATACATCCACTCATACGCATCCACTGACACGCATATAATATTGGAACAGTTTCTCTGGAACAATAGTAATTATTTGTAAACTGCACCAGATTTTACACACCAGTCCCCTGAGACTTAACTTGACAGTCTTATAGTAACTCAGCAAGCTAATTAGAAGTTAAAATTGTTCCATGGTCAAAGAATCAGAATCTCTAGGTGCTAAAGTTGTCTTAGGAAATAATTTCAGGCCCTATTAATTTTAGGGCATGAGGTACTCACGTGTATTCTAATTTATAAGGAAAATTGCTTAGAGTTCTGTTTTCCTTTGATTCATTGAGTAGTCTGGCTCGAACCAGATGGGAGATTATGGCATAATCCCCACTTGGGCTATTTAATATCACAAAATATCAGAGAAGAAGCAAATTCCATATCCTGGCCAACCTTCATGGCTGCTTAATGTACTTTGGGCCCTTATCCACCTATTACCCAGAAATATGTTTGCCCATGTTGGACTAATTCATTTTCTAAAAATTAAATGCCCTGGGAACACCAGCAAGATCATTGGTGATAGCCTGGGCTTTTACCCAGAAATATGTTTAGCCATGTTGGACTACTTGCTTTTAAGTGTAATAATCTATTAATTTCCAGGGATTAGATTCCAACACAATTGTATCAATTCTGAAGTCCATGACCTTTCCATTTATAAAACATTACCCCCAAACTTGCACCTGGGAAAATCTAGTTAATGAAATGCAAATCAAAGAATATAAAAAGTATAAAGCACAATGTAAATGTGGTAGGTAATATTATAAATATAAACTTCTAAATAGTTCAGGGATAGTTTCTACATGCCTGTTAATTTGTTTCTAAATCACCTGATTTCTTTAATTTGGGGATCTCAAATCCCATGGAACCTTCATCTGTTGAAGAGTTAAATGATGTTTAGAAGACAGAAGTCACTGAGCATTCATATGTGTGAGCACATAACATTACTATAGTGTAGATTACGAAGAATCCAGAAACCTATGAGAAGTACAGTTTCTTTGAAGAAAAGAGGACAAACAGAGATGAAACCTGTCCATTAACAAGCAAAAAACATTTGTATCATTGACATACATCCACTCATACGCATCCACTGACACGCATATAATATTGGAACAGTTTCTCTGGAACAATAGTAATTATTTGTAAACTGCACCAGATTTTACACACCAGTCCCCTGAGACTTAACTTGACAGTCTTATAGTAACTCAGCAAGCTAATTAGAAGTTAAAATTGTTCCATGGTCAAAGAATCAGAATCTCTAGGTGCTAAAGTTGTCTTAGGAAATAATTTCAGGCCCTATTAATTTTAGGGCATGAGGTACTCACGTGTATTCTAATTTATAAGGAAAATTGCTTAGAGTTCTGTTTTCCTTTGATTCATTGAGTAGTCTGGCTCGAACCAGATGGGAGATTATGGCATAATCCCCACTTGGGCTATTTAATATCACAAAATATCAGAGAAGAAGCAAATTCCATATCCTGGCCAACCTTCATGGCTGCTTAATGTACTTTGGGCCCTTATCCACCCCTATTACCCAGAAATATGTTTGCCCATGTTGGACTAATTCATTTTCTAAAAAATTAAATGCCCTGGGAACACCAGCAAGATCATTGGTGATAGCCTGGGCTTTTCAAGTCCTGCAGTAAATTCGAGGGGAGTTACCTGCTCTTTAAATTTAGCACTCTTTCAAGATTTGGGATCCAGGTGAGTTAGAAATATTTCTTTTCCACAGATACTTGCTGAAAGAAAAATAACACATATACGCATCAGTGTATATATAAACCTATACACATTTCCCAGGGGCAGATGTTGATTCTTAAAGACAGTAATTTTTGAAAAGGCTCTAACTTCAAAATGAGGTAAAGAAACAGCTCACTACCTGTCATTTATTTTGCAAGGTGGTATTTTTCAGAATAAAGTTTATGTTGGGGGATATGAAGGAACACTGTTCAGTTATTTTCTCCAGTTCTTTCCAACTGTGCCCTCCGATGCCTTGTGGGCATGAGAAACATCTTCCTACTGCTGAACTATATATCTATATGATGTTCGCTTTCTTAGAGCCTCATAAACCCAGGTGAAATACTGAATTTTATGCTCCTGGATATTTAGAGATTTTTTTTTCTGATGTGAACCACTTCTAAAGTCTTTATTGAATTTGTTACAATATTGCTTCTGTAGTTTATGTTCCATTTTTTTTTTTGGCCAAGAGGCATGAGGGATTTTAGCTGCCCCATCAGGAGTCGAATCTGCACCCTCTGCACCAGAAGATGAAGTCTAACCACTGGACTACCAGGAAGCTCTCACAAATACACATTTAATCAAATTCTTAATCAGGACCTCAGTCCTGTCTTAGTAGTAGAGCAGGTTTGTTCACTCCGTTACTCCACTGTTGTCATTTGGTAGGTACCTTCTCTTTTTTTTTTCTAACTTATGAAATTGTAGCATATTTGCCAAAGCACTTAGGATCAGTTTCACCGTTGTGTTTACAAGTTGCTTGTCCACTTATCTATACCATTGACCTATTGCTTCATGTATATTAGTCTTATTCTAAACAAACAAAAGAATCCTTTATAAACTGAGATTTATACTTTCAGGATCTCCTAGAGCAGGGCTGACCAAAATAACTTTCTGCCCCAGAGCTGGCAGTTCAGTATCAGAGACTAGAGCCACATGTGTCCAGGAGCACTGGCAGTATGCTAGGGCAGCTGAAGAACTGTATTTTAATTTTATTTAATTTTAATTAGTGTAAGTGTAAATAGATCCAGGTTGTTTGTAGCTAAGATACTGGAAGACAGAGCCTTAAAGCATCCAGTTTAAGTTGATTTTACAGCCGATGCTCAGTAAATATTGGCTCATAAACAGTGCTTCATTGGGCTTACATGTGCAGAATTTTTATTCCCTTTGGAATTTTATCATTAAGTAGGGAGGGGGAGAAACTTTTCTAAAACAAAGAAAGGGAGGGATAGAGGGAGGGAAATGAGAGGGAAAGAGAAGGGAGGGAGGGGGGACAAGAGGAAAGGGAGGGGATACTGAAATGAGACACTTTAAAAGGAAAACCTTAACAGATGCCCTTGAAAATCACTTCAGATTAAAAGTTGCTTTCTCCACTTACAGTTGGATTTAGCTCTATTATAATCTAGTTTCAAAGACTTCTTATGGAAACTCAAAATGTGAAGTAGTTCTTACACTGACTGTGGTGAACCAAGTTATCAGTAATATGAGGACACCTAGTTTCATTCCAAATTATTCAATCAAAGTTAATCAACCAGAACCAAGGAACATCCATAAACATTTTCACAAAATGTGAGCTTGAATTGGCTTAAAATTGCATTGTGTTGTTTTTAAGTGTGGTGATTGGCATTTTCTTGATCAGTATTTTTGCTGTCAACTCATGCATTTGCTTCATAAAATATTGACAGACTTTTAATAGAAGTGAATAAATGTTACTGTGAGTTTTATCACCACCCATAAGATTCATGTAATGTTGTAAGAAGCATGTGAGCTGGTTAGAATAAGATAACTAGTCTAATTCTTTATGTGGGATGCAATTCTAAATGGAGAAGGATGTATACATTTTAAACTATATTCTGAAGAATGGTTGAAAATACTTAAATTTCACAGACTTACATGCCTAAAATACTTATCCATAATCTCCAATATCACATACATTTTTAGACAAGCTCAGTATTGTCATTGATTATGTACCTTAACAAGACATAAGTATTAACAAGTTAAACCTATAACTGAGTGTATATAAAGGATATATCACCTATATGTATTTTAAACATAAACATTCTTGTAACATTCCATCTGGACATGTTGCATGGTTAAAATCTTTCAATACTGCTGACTTGTAAGGTACTTTGGAGTCATCAGACCTCTTTGACATGGTTGCCTCTTCTGAGCAGGTGTTCTGGCCCATCTTGTGCTCCTTTCCACTTTTGTCTTTCCCAAGATTCTGGAAGCTTTAGGAACTTCAGGCCTGAATTTGTGCTTTCTGGGAGCTTTGTGGCCACAAGATCATACCCTTTGAGCAGAAATTTCTCTCTCCTTTTTTGTCTCTTTGAGGTATTATTAGATATTCTTAGCTTTCCTGGTGGCTCAGTTGATAAAGAATTTGCCTACAATGCAGGTGACACAAGTTGATCCCTGGGTTGGGAAGATTCCCTGTAGGAGAAAATGGCAACCCACTCCAGTATTCATGCCTGGAGAAGCCCATGGACATAGGATCCTGGCAGGCTACAGTCCATGGAATCATAAAGAGTCAGACACGACTGAGGGACTCACAAACACACATAGGTATCCTTAGTAACAAGTGACAAAAACCTATTAATTTAAGGGAACAAAGGAAAAAATTGATGCTACTGTATCTAACAAATGACTATGTCCTAGGAGGGGCAATAATGGCGGACCTGAAAAGCACTGGATCCGGGTGGTAATCACCAGCGTAGGCACTGTGGTCACTCCACGTGCATTATCACCAAAGGAGCACTTCACCTCTCCTTCTTCTCATCATCCTCCTTTATCTCTTTTGCCAATGTCCAGATTTCTCTCAGTTGAGAATGTGATTACTGACACCTTAATCAGTTGCTTTTCACTTCTATGTCCACTGTCATAACTGATCTTCCTCACATTAAAGATAAGATTGATGTGTGTGTGCCAAATTGCTTCAGTCCTATCTGACTCTTTGTGATCCTGTGGACCATGGCCCACCAGGCTCTTCTGTCCATAGGATTCTCCAGCTAAGAATCCTGGAGTGGGTTGCCATGTCCTCCTCCAGGGGATCTTCCTGACACAGGGATCAAGCTCACATCTCATACATCTCCTGAATTGGCAGATGAATTCTTTAGCACTAGCCCCACCAGATTGATACGCTTGCTTAATCTTATGTATTAGAATTCTGACTGTGAGCCTATTAAGCAATATATCTAAAATAGGACCTAGATCTTCTTAGTCAGGCTCTCTTCCCGCAGAACTTCCCTGCACTTATAAATTTAGGTTGGAGACCTTCTTCCGCACAGCCTCCTAGCCCTGAAGCTCCAGGGAGCTGTGGTCTATCTAGAAATATAAGACAGTTCTTCCCACTCTCAGATCTTGAACATCAGATGATTGAAATTGTCCTAGTAGTTCTTGGTCGCTGGAGGGAGAATTTTCATATGACAGGAGGAAAATTTCCCTCTGACAGTGCAGGCTCACGTTTCCTATCTCACAAACTTCTACGTAAAAATCACAAGGCACCTAGCTTAATGACTGCTAGAGGTAGTCTGTCTGGTGTGTGAGTTTAATTGCATTTCTCCGGGTGCATAGCTTGGCATCTGATTTGATTTGTACAAAGACTTCCATTAGACAGTCCAAAGGGCAGGAGACTTGAATATAAACTAGGAAAAGTGCAGATTCAGTTGATACACTGCCAGTCCCATCCTTTGGACTTCATGGCTAGTGGTGAGACGGTGGAAACCAACCAGACATCTGAGGGGAGGACCTGAAGAGCAATGAATTGGTAGAACAAGACCCATCCCTGATCTCAAACACACCTGGAAAATCAGGTTATCTGACCCTTGCCATGTGTAGGGGACAGATTACCTTGGAAAAAATGTCAATCACCATCATGCTTTCTATCTCAAAGGTAAACATTTTGGCTCATCCTAGCTCCTGTTTTCTTTCAAATTTTGGAATTTTGTATGTTAGATTCACTCTCCCCAAAGACATTAATCTCATTTTTTTTTGATTACCCACTGCTAAATTTTACAGAAGGATTTGACAAGTCCAGCTTAGTTCAGGAACTCACTATTTAAACAATCAGCTGTCAGTGGTGAGGTATGGTCTTTGGTTTAATTTGTATCAGATGATCATATTTCATCACATTGGTAGGGACAAGGGGTGGGGTTAATAATGACATGCTGTGTGCTTGATTCTTCCTCAGATTTTAAACTCTTTGAGTTCCCTAGCATGCTAGGCACAAAGTAGTTTCCAAGTGAAATGTTATGACTTGAGTGGTAAGTTATATACTTAGTATTTGGGTTAATACCACAGCCAGAGCCTATTAAGCAGTTTCATATGTATTTCAGAGGCACAGACTTAAAAAAGGTTTCAATATGTATACAGGTTAGGACTGAGCCCCCGCCACTCTCTCCCAGGACTGTATTCCAAGACCTTACTTATGTAGTTGTGCCCCCTGATCCTATAATTTTAATTGCATTCTCCCAGAAGCTCAGCTTGACATCCAGTTTGATTTGCACATAGAAGTTTCCCTAAGGCAAGTAAGCCTAATGAATTTTAAAATTTGTCTTTCCTGATCAGTTGATGGAACTTTTTTTTTTTTTTTTTAACAAAGAGAACTCAGTTTTTCTAGGAAATGTCTCACTCTGCTTATATTTTCTTTCTGTAACATTTCATGTATTAATCCTAGGAACTATTCATTGTTTATTTCCAATGTTTTTTTTTCTGAACATGTAATTTTCCATTTCAACACTTTTCATTTGGGTTTTTTTCCACATGCTATTGTCCTTCTCTTTAAAGATAAGATATTTATGGGCAAGAAAATAGTGTCACTATGTGAGAAGAGAATTCAATGAAAGTCACAATTGGCTAATGGAATTCAGTAATTCTTGGAAGCCAGGAAACATCTCAAGGTCAAGTGTGAGGAGAAGTCAAAGAGTTCTTTTTCATAACTATATCCTCCATTTCCTATTTAGGATCATTCAATAAGTAGAGTTTTTTCCATAACCAATGGACATGTAACTTTCCATGAAAACCCTACACTATTGTTTAGTGTTATTTGCCAGGGTCACAGATAAAAATCAAACACTCCTTTATATAATTCACCTGCTTTTAGTCTTTTCAGTGTATAGAGACCTATCAACTCTAAACAAAAAATTGTTCATCAATTTAAACTTATAAATAACCCTATAAAGACAGGTCACCCTTCAAAATGGCGTCAATCCTGGATCAACATAAAACACTGAGATTGAGATTCCCCACCAGGAAAGTCCAGTTGTTTTGTTTCTAAGCTCATTTAATTCTGTTACCAACATATAATACTTACCGAGGGTGTACAATTTATTATTTGCTTCATCTCTAAGCGAAGATTCTTTTTAACTTTATAGGATGATAGATTGATGGTAGAGAGTCTACTGTTCGGATTCTTGATCTCCAAAGGAGGAGAATTCACACTGGGATCAAAAAGGCTTGGCTTGGGTTTCCCTGGTGGGCCAGTGGGTAAGGACACCGCCTTGCAGTGCAAGGGGTGCCGGTCCGATCCCTGGCCCGGGAAGATCCTGTGTGCCACAGAGCGGCTGGACCAATGTGTCCAGCTACCAAGCTGGAGTTCTGGAGTTTGTGCTCCAAGAGCGGGTGCTCTGCAGCAAGAGAGGCCGCTGTGATGGGTGGCCCACACAGGCCAAATAACAAAGATAAATAAACGAAATATCAATAGAAGTGGCCAAAAAAAAAAAAAAAAAAGGCTTGGCTTTGGTCACTCAGAGCTTAGTGCAGTGAAAAGTTTATTAAGGAAAAAGGGATAGAGAAAGCTTCCAACACAGACACTGGGAAGGATAGAAGAATGCCATCAGAAGTCAGCTTAGGAGAGGCATTTTGTAGCTTTTCAGTTGGTTATTGACAATAGATCAAAAGAATATTTTAAGGTGATTAAGGTCTTATCAGACCTACACCCATGACATATGTCTTTATATAACATAGGTGCAAGTTAAGAGGGAGAAACATGTCCTCCAGCCAGATACATTGTTGTTATAAAAATATTAGCTCTGGGCTTAATGAGCATTTTAGGCAAAATGGATTATTGTCATAGTCGTGGCAATCAAGGTGAAGGCACCTTGGCTAAAAATGTTTGTTTCTCCTCCTCCTCCTTGGAACCCACTGGCCTCCTTACCAAGTCTGCCTATTCACCTCTTTCATAGGACTTTATGCTGGTGTTCATCACCTTTTGACTTTTCATTTTTCCTGCAACTGTTTCCCCTCCTTTACCACAATTTCTTCCTTTCTTTTCTACCTCTTAAACTTCTATCAAATTTTAAAATAGCATTAGGGCTTCCCCGGTGGTTCCTTGAGTAAGGACACCGCCTTGCAGTGCAGGGAGCATGGGTTCGATTCCTGGCCTGGGAAGATCCCACGTGCCGCAGAGCGGCTGGACTGATGTGTCCAACTACCGAGCCAGAGCTATGGAGTGCATGCGCCCAGAGCCGGTGCTCTGTGACAAGAGAGTCCACTGAGGTGGAAGGCCCACACAGGCTAAAAAACAAAGATGGATGAAAATGGATAAATGAAAGAGCAATAGAAGTGGCCAAAAAAAGAATACATGTAAAATAGCATTAAACTTTTGTTTAAATATGTGTGTCAAACATATGAATAGAAATTAGCAAAGAGGAATAATCAATATGAAATACTGACTATTTAGGTCCTCTCTTAGTTAGAATATTGAGTTAGTAATCCAGAGATAAAGCATGTAATCTTATTTTGTTTCAAGAGTCCAATCTGCCAAATGGGGATAATTATATCTGTACCATGATTTTTTCAGTGGGATAAAAGACTAATCCCAGTATTGTGCTTTGACCTTTGAATATACAATTTCTGTATATGGTAAGCTTACTTTTATAAAAATGAGTTTAACTAAATTACATTAAGCTTCTCACTATAGATTGCATGACCCAGATGCATGAATGTTCTGTCAGACACAGCTTTGTGTAAAACTATGTGGAAAAGATACATATGCATAAACACTAACCTTCTCATGCCTGGCTTTATCGACTTTCTAATTACTTGGCTAATAATGAGCCAATGCTGAATGAGCAAATGCTTAAAGACCATTAATTTTCTTCTGCTATTACTTTCTAATACTTTTCAGGAAAGCTTGTAATTTTCTTGTCTAAATGTTTCAAGTATTAGGAACCACTGCTGAAGTTGGAATTGAAACAAAAATAGCTATGGAAATTATCTCACTAACCAGATATTATTTGTACTTCCTAGCATCCATCACAGGCAATTTTGTTCCAAGAGCTAGGGAATGTCAATGACCAAAAACTAGAGCGTATTGTGCCCCCTTTTAAATTTTTTGCATTCAAGTCCTGGTGTACGCTAAGGAAACAGGTTTAATTTTAGCTTTCTGTTGGCCTTGAAGGTGCATTAACTTTGAAGCTAATTGCATGTATTTTTAAATAGCTTATGTAAGCTCTTCAAACTATAGTTAGCATAGAGACTATCAGATATTACAAGATAGCAGTTTGTTATTTGTTAGGTAGCATTTGTTATTTTTTCATCTTGAGGTTGTACAGTTGCTCAGTCATGTCTGACTCTTTTCAATCGCATGGACTGCAGCATGCCAGGCTTCCCTGTCCTTCACAGTCTCTCAGAGTTTGCTCAAGCTCATGTCCATAGAATTGATGATTCCATACAACCATCTCATCCTCTGTTGTCCCCTTCCCCTCCTGCATTCTATTTTTCCTCAAAGCAGGGTCTTTCCCAATGACTCAGCACTTTGCCATAGTACTGGAGCTTCAGCATCAGTTCTTCCAATGAATATTCAGGGTTTGTTTCCTTTATCATTGACTGGTTAAGCTTCTTGATGTCTAAGGGACTCTCAAGAGTCTTCTGCAGCACCATAGTTTGAAAGCATCAATTCTTAGGTGATCAACCTTCTTCATGATCCAACTCTCTCATCCTATACATGACTGCTAATAGCTTTGACTTTATCAATTCTGTTTGGCTTACTTTTATAAAAATGAGTTTAACTAAATTACATTAAGCTTCTCACTATAGATTGCATGACCCAGATGCATGAATGTTCTGTCAGACACAGCTTTGTGTAAAACTATGTGGAAAAGATACATATGCATAAACACTAACCTTCTCATGGCTTTATCGACTTTCTAATTACTTGGCTAATAATGAGCCAATGCTGAATGAGCAAATGCTTAAAGACCATTAATTTTCTTCTGCTATTACTTTCTAATACTTTTCAGGAAAGCTTGTAATTTTCTTGTCTAAATGTTTCAAGTATTAGGAACCACTGCTGAAGTTGGAATTGAAACAAAAATAGCTATGGAAATTATCTCACTAACCAGATATTATTTGTACTTCCTAGCATCCATCACAGGCAATTTTGTTCCAAGAGCTAGGGAATGTCAATGACCAAAAACTAGAGCGTATTGTGCCCCTTTAATTCTTTGCATTCAAGTCCTGGTGTACGCTAAGGAAACAGGTTTAATTTTAGCTTTCTGTTGGCCTTGAAGGTGCATTAACTTTGAAGCTAATTGCATGTATTTTTAAATAGCTTATGTAAGCTCTTCAAACTATAGTTAGCATAGAGACTATCAGATATTACAAGATAGCAGTTTGTTATTTGTTAGGTAGCATTTGTTATTTTTTCATCTTGAGGTTGTACAGTTGCTCAGTCATGTCTGACTCTTTTCAATCGCATGGACTGCAGCATGCCAGGCTTCCCTGTCCTTCACAGTCTCTCAGAGTTTGCTCAAGCTCATGTCCATAGAATTGATGATTCCATACAACCATCTCATCCTCTGTTGTCCCCTTCCCCTCCTGCATTCTATTTTTCCTCAAAGCAGGGTCTTTCCCAATGACTCAGCACTTTGCCATAGTACTGGAGCTTCAGCATCAGTTCTTCCAATGAATATTCAGGGTTTGTTTCCTTTATCATTGACTGGTTAAGCTTCTTGATGTCTAAGGGACTCTCAAGAGTCTTCTGCAGCACCATAGTTTGAAAGCATCAATTCTTAGGTGATCAACCTTCTTCATGATCCAACTCTCTCATCCATACATGACTGCTGGAAAAGTCATAGCTTTGACTACATGGATCTTATTGGCAAAGTGATGTCTCTCCTTTTTAATACACTATCTAGGGTTGTCATAGCTTGAGATGAGCTATAGCAGTTTTCAAAGGACCTTGCTTCTGTGCAAAGAATATTGTTCTATAAGTCTATGTCAATTTTCCCACCATTCATGTAAACTTTATTCCCAGATTGGTTTGTGTTCTTTTTGGAAATATTCCATGGTTTAGGATTTAGAGAAATAGCTCTTACTGAATATAAAGTAGGGATGTATTTAAAATTTTAGTTTTAAAAAATATCTAGATTCCAGACAAATCTTAGAGAAACCAAAAATGGAATAAAATTGATGTTTTTTCCCTAAATATCTATGTAATAACTTTTTAGAAATGGGTGGCTTTGAGTGAAAATTCAGATTTAAAAAAACACAATCAAGCAATTGTTGTGCATGTTTCCATTATCTCGTTTACCTGCCACTTGGAAGTCTTTTTAATAAGCATTTGAGGAAGGAAAACATAAAACATTGGTTAAGAAATAGGTTCTGTATTTGTACAGTAGGATGTTTGACCATTTATTTAACCATAAAACATGTTTCCTGATGTTGAAAAGATTACATGACCTAATGCTGTGTGATCACCTAACACAGCCCTTGACACACTAGTGCTCAACAAATCTTAGAAATCTTAGATAATAATGATAATACTCAACATGGTTTACTCAAACTGTAGGCAGCAGGGTGAGAGTTAATGCTTTCTCTCCAGGGCTCCAACATTGACATGACTCAACTCTAAATGATTTCAGTGTAAAAGTCCCTTCACCCTAAGTTTCCAGTTGTTTAGAAAGGGAATATTAGCATCTGAATTAGACAGGCATCTACCCTAGAGTGAACCAGCATGGTCAGAAGGACAGAGCCATGCAATGTTATCCTCCAAGGGCAGGAGTTCTGCTCCTGTGTGGCAGCCCCATTCCCTTTGAAAGCAAGGATGATTGAGAACACAGTAGTCACTTCTATTATTTCCTAGTTCTGCTATGTGTTATACTGTTGTTGACTTCAGATAGCAGTCCAGTATTTTAATTGGTATTGGATTCATTCTTATTTAATGTTATACTTTCAAGACTAGAATGAAGTCACCTGTTAAGTTTTGCAGTTGGTGCCAGCTTGTGGGTTGGTATAGAGAGGGCTGCAGAAAAATAAAAACTGGGCAAAATGAAGTTAGAATAAATTTTACGTTAATGAGTTAAGGAATCAGGCAAAACAATGGGTTATCAAAAAGGGGTTATTGTATCATTAGAGAGAAAACTATAAGATGGGTTAGACTCTATTATAAATGGAGAGAAAGGCTTATTTTCCATTGGTTTTGGTTATTTCTATGTTTATGTGAAATATGGTTGGTCATGGTATGCTAAGAAACTACTTCAGATAAAGTAATGAAGCTAAATTGTGAAAATAGATCAGTGAGAACTGGGAATCAATCCCGTGACTTATTTCCTTGAGTAATAATCAACTTTGGTCAATTTTCTGTCTTTCAAACATTTCTTCAGTCAAAAAATGTCTCAAGATGTGTATCTGAAGCTGGAAGTACTCTTGCAGAAAAGTAAATTAAAAGAGTTACCCTAAACTATGATTTTTTTCCACTAATGTGGAATCAGTTTTGTCAATAAATAGTTTAAAGTCATAAAGAGTTCAATGAAGATTGAAAATCAGATTTTCAAATATAAACTTGAATTTTGGTAATTCAAATCAAAACAGTCCATCACCTTATTATAGCTATGCAGTTGGCCAAGATAATTAACAATAATATAAAGCAGAATATAAAAAGTATGGACACATTTAGAAATATAGAATAAGTATAAAAACTTATTTTGCTTAATTTTTAAGGATTGAAATCAAACATTTAAAAATGAGATTAAATAATCTTTCAGTAATGAATTGGTGGGCTTCATGAAAGTACGGACTGTAAATAATAATAAATACTGAGTTAGCACTTCCTCTCTACTTAACATGCTGCTAATCATGCTTATTTCTCTTATGCAATCCTGTGTTACCAGTTACGGGTTTAAATTATCCTAGGCCTTATTAAAGTTTAGAGCCAAAGGTGCATTGTCCTTCAGATTCTTAAAGAAATGATTGAGAACACAGTAGTCACTTCTATTATTTCCTAGTTCTGCTATGTGTTATACTGTTGTTGACTTCAGATAGCAGTCCAGTATTTTAATTGGTATTGGATTCATTCTTATTTAATGTTATACTTTCAAGACTAGAATGAAGTCACCTGTTAAGTTTTGCAGTTGGTGCCAGCTTGTGGGTTGGTATAGAGAGGGCTGCAGAAAAATAAAAACTGGGCAAAATGAAGTTAGAATAAATTTTACGTTAATGAGTTAAGGAATCAGGCAAAACAATGGGTTATAAAAAAGGGGTTATTGTATCATTAGAGAGAAAACTATAAGATGGGTTAGACTCTATTATAAATGGAGAGAAAGGCTTATTTTCCATTGGTTTTGGTTATTTCTATGTTTATGTGAAATATGGTTGGTCATGGTATGCTAAGAAACTACTTCAGATAAAGTAATGAAGCTAAATTGTGAAAATAGATCAGTGAGAACTGGGAATCAATCCCGTGACTTATTTCCTTGAGTAATAATCAACTTTGGTCAATTTTCTGTCTTTCAAACATTTCTTCAGTCAAAAAATGTCTCAAGATGTGTATCTGAAGCTGGAAGTACTCTTGCAGAAAAGTAAATTAAAAGAGTTACCCTAAACTATGATTTTTTTCCACTAATGTGGAATCAGTTTTGTCAATAAATAGTTTAAAGTCATAAAGAGTTCAATGAAGATTGAAAATCAGATTTTCAAATATAAACTTGAATTTTGGTAATTCAAATCAAAACAGTCCATCACCTTATTATAGCTATGCAGTTGGCCAAGATAATTAACAATAATATAAAGCAGAATATAAAAAGTATGGACACATTTAGAAATATAGAATAAGTATAAAAACTTATTTTGCTTAATTTTTAAGGATTGAAATCAAACATTTAAAAATGAGATTAAATAATCTTTCAGTAATGAATTGGTGGGCTTCATGAAAGTACGGACTGTAAATAATAATAAATACTGAGTTAGCACTTCCTCTCTACTTAACACGCTGCTAATCATGCTTATTTCTCTTATGCAATCCTGTGTTACCATTTTATGTTAGAGGAAAATGAGGCACAGAGAAGTGAAATAACTTATCCTAGGCCTTATTAGTAGAGCAGAAGCTGCTATTAAAACTCAGGTAGTCTTTCTCTATAACCTGTGTTCCTGGTTTCATATGATGCAATTGTTCAGAGAATAGTTAATTGAATTAAAATAGCACATATCCAAATAATCTTGTTTGAAATTCTTGGCAAAAATATCTTTTGGGCCGCTGGATTCGCTCTGCCATGGCCCACACTCTGTCTGTGGAGTGTGCTTTCTCTGACTCTGAATAAATCCATTTCTTACCTATCACTTTGTCTCTTGCTGAATTCTTCTCTGCAAAGAGACATAAAGAACCTAAACCTCAGTGGGTCCAGACATTGGGTGAGTGATTTTAATTACCAGAGTTTTGGCTGGGTTTGAGTCCCAGCGCGTGGGTTCAAGTCCCAAGCAGGGTCTAGGCTGGGTTCGAGTCCCGGCCGAAGTCCCAAGCAGGGTCTAGGCTGGGTTCAAGTCCCGGCCGTGTGGGTTCAAGTCCCAAACAGATTTGATTAAGTCTGGGCCCTGGGTTCAAGTCTCAAATTGAGGTTAAACACTTTCAGATGGCAACCACGAAGGAACGGTGATAAGGTAAGAACGGTTTAGAGTTAGATCTTTGTCCCAAAGAGGCCCACGGGAAACTGTAAGCCAGGTAGACTGGGGAAGACAGACTTATACTCTTCTCTTTGATTCTGATATTTTCCTCCTACATTCTTATTCATTCATGCTTTGTTTCTTTCTCTCTTTTGTTAACCTGAAAAGGCCTGTGAGGTCACCAAGGTGTATTTTGCTTTTATTCCCCTCCCTCTAACCATTAGAAGTGCCGACGTTTTACTCCCAACTTATCACTAGATCAGCTACAGCTCATCATCAACACCATTGGGAACGTCATCCATACATTTTCTTTGTGACAACTTTTGGGCACTAAACCAATTGGGAGACTACTTTAGGAGAGATACATCTAAAATTGTAAGTGCAAATACTTTTTTGATTACCCCATTAACACGCTGCTAATCATGCTTATTTCTCTTATGCAATCCTGTGTTACCATTTTATGTTAGAGGAAAATGAGGCACAGAGAAGTGAAATAACTTATCCTAGGCCTTATTAGTAGAGCAGAAGCTGCTATTAAAACTCAGGTAGTCTTTCTCTATAACCTGTGTTCCTGGTTTCATATGATGCAATTGTTCAGAGAATAGTTAATTGAATTAAAATAGCACATATCCAAATAATCTTGTTTGAAATTCTTGGCAAAAATATCTTTTGGGCCGCTGGATTCGCTCTGCCATGGCCCACACTCTGTCTGTGGAGTGTGCTTTCTCTGACTCTGAATAAATCCATTTCTTACCTATCACTTTGTCTCTTGCTGAATTCTTCTCTGCAAAGAGACATAAAGAACCTAAACCTCAGTGGGTCCAGACATTGGGTGAGTGATTTTAATTACCAGAGTTTTGGCTGGGTTTGAGCCCCAGCCGCGTGGGTTCAAGTCCCAAACAGGGTCTAGGCTGGGTTCGAGTCCCGGCCGAAGTCCCAAGCAGGGTCTAGGCTGGGTTCAAGTCCCGGCCGTGTGGGTTCAAGTCCCAAACAGATTTGATTAAGTCTGGGCCCTGGGTTCAAGTCTCAAATTGAGGCTAAACACTTTCAGATGGCAACCACGAAGGAACGGTGATAAGGTAAGAACGGTTTAGAGTTAGATCTTTGTCCCAAAGAGGCCCACGGGAAACTGTAAGCCAGGTAGACTGGGGAAGACAGACTTATACTCTTCTCTTTGATTCTGATATTTTCCTCCTACATTCTTATTCATTCATGCTTTGTTTCTTTCTCTCTTTTGTTAACCTGAAAAGGCCTGTGAGGTCACCAAGGTGTATTTTGCTTTTATTCCCCTCCCTCTAACCATTAGAAGTGCCGACGTTTTACTCCCAACTTATCACTAGATCAGCTACAGCTCATCATCAACACCATTGGGAACGTCATCCATACATTTTCTTTGTGACAACTTTTGGGCACTAAACCAATTGGGAAACTACTTTAGAAGAGATAACATCTAAAATTGTAAGTGCAAATCTTTGTCAAATTTTGTGGTGAATTTTGATTTTAAGAGTACAATTTTGGATACGATGGGAATTGGAGACGTCTCAGGTTTGGGTCTGAAATGGGTCATGTGGCATCAGTCCCAACCAATATCCTCTGGGTCATATCCTCTGAGACTGGGAAAGATTCAGACTACTGAGATTAAAACAAAAAGCTTTAGGCTATGTAATCATGTTTGGCCACAATATGAGTTAAAAAGCCAACAAAAATGTTGACTAAATGGGTGCCTGATTTATGATATGCTGTTACTCTTAAAATTATATTGTAAAAGGAAGTTTAGATGGAGGGAACTTCCATATATTCAAATCTTCATGCCCTTGTATCTAGACAATGAGATTCCAAAGGAATTTAAGGTGTGTGTGGCTTGGGGGAAGATTCTAGGAAAGACACAAAAGACCTTTTAACTGATGAACTCTGGGGCCATTCAGATGTTAAATCCTCTGCAAGGAACTGCTGGAGCTAATTTCCACCTACTGGGAGGAGCAATTTTCTCTGGGGATGACACAGGTAGGAAAGAGAAGAGGCCCCACCCATATTCAGGAGCTGCTTTATACCCTGAATTACCCAAGGGGCCCATCCTTAGCTCAACTAGCATTGACAATAATGCAAGTTACCAACCAACTGCCCCTAAGGTTTTGCCTCTGAGAGAAGTTCATGATGGAAATAAAAAATCAATGAGTCTATGCATCTTTCTCAATGTCTGATCTAAGTATGGCAGAAGACAAGTTGGAAAGTTTTCTGAGGATCCTGAACATTTTACAAAAGAATTTATCAGACTAGTGATGTCTTTGGTCTCACCTGGGAAGACGTAAAGACTGTACTATCCACTGCTGCACCCCCAAGGAAGTAGCACTGGCCTAATACTGGGTGTAATACTAGCGGCCAGAGGTCATGCCGAACAACTATGCAGTGAACCGGATGGGGAATGAGGCTGTTCCTGAGGCAAACCTGAAATGGAATTACCAGCTGAACTCTACTGATAGACAAGATTGCATGATTAACTGTTTAATAGAAGATATGAAAAAAACTTAGAGTAAAACCTGTTAATTATGAAAAGATGAAAGAGGTCCAACAGGCATAGGATGAAAATCCTGCAGGCTTCCAAAGTAGCTTAGTGAAGGCTTTTTGGGAATATATAAACCTGGATCCCTCCTCCTTAAAGGGACAGGCCCTTTTGGCTATGCATTTCATAGCCCAGTCCGCCCCAGACATCAGGCGCAAAATTCAGAAAGCAAGTGCTGGTCTTCAGACCCCAATGAATGGATTTGCTCCAATTGGTTTATTTGGTTTTTAACAATAGGGATATGGCTGAAAAGACTGAGTGCAGGGCTTCCCTGGTGGTCCAGTGGGTAGGGACACCACCTTGCAGTGCAGGGGGCGCTGGTTCGATTCCTGGCCTGGGAAGATCCCACGTGCCACGGAGCGGCTGGACCCATGTGTCCAACTATTGAGCCAGAGCTCTGGAGCGCACGCACCTAGAGCCAGTGCTCCGAGACAACAGACACCACTGTGATGGGAGGCCCACACGGGCCAAAGAACAAAGATGGATGAAAATAGACAAATGAAAGACCAATAGAAGTAGCCCGACTGCTCCCCTCCCTCCCCACCCCACTCCCCCAAAATAAATAAATAAATAAATCTTAAAAAAAAAAAAAAATGACTGAGTGCATCCAGAGAAATATGCAAAAGACCCAGATGGTTACAATGGCTTTGTGTGCTGAAAAACCAACAGCTAGGAGGCTGCCCTTTCTGGGCCAGTCTGGTCCCGGCAGACCACGAGGCCCATGGTTGGCCATGCAAGGCCAGTGTACTCTGTGTGAACAAAAGGGACACTGGAAGAAGGACTATTGTCTATGTGTCTTTTGCAAACAGCCAGAGCATTGGCAGAGGGAATGCCCCAGATGCCTGGGAAGACGTAAAGACTGTACTATCCACTGCTGCACCCCCAAGGATGTAGCACTGGCCTAATACTGGGTGTAATACTAGCGGCCAGAGGTCATGCCGAACAACTATGCAGTGAACCGGATGGGGAATGAGGCTGTTCCTGAGGCAAACCTGAAATGGAATTACCAGCTGAACTCTACTGATAGACAAGATTGCATGATTAACTGTTTAATAGAAGATATGAAAAAAACTTAGAGTAAAACCTGTTAATTATGAAAAGATGAAAGAGGTCCAACAGGCATAGGATGAAAATCCTGCAGGCTTCCAAAGTAGCTTAGTGAAGGCTTTTTGGGAATATATAAACCTGGATCCCTCCTCCTTAAAGGGACAGGCCCTTTTGGCTATGCATTTCATAGCCCAGTCCGCCCCAGACATCAGGCGCAAAATTCAGAAAGCAAGTGCTGGTCTTCAGACCCCAATGAATGGATTTGCTCCAATTGGTTTATTTGGTTTTTAACAATAGGGATATGGCTGAAAAGACTGAGTGCAGGGCTTCCCTGGTGGTCCAGTGGGTAGGGACACCACCTTGCAGTGCAGGGGGCGCTGGTTCGATTCCTGGCCTGGGAAGATCCCACGTGCCACGGAGCGGCTGGACCCATGTGTCCAACTATTGAGCCAGAGCTCTGGAGCGCACGCACCTGGAGCCAGTGCTCCGAGACAACAGACACCACTGTGATGGGAGGCCCACACGGGCCAAAGAACAAAGATGGATGAAAATAGACAAATGAAAGACCAATAGAAGTAGCCCGACTGCTCCCCTCCCTCCCCACCCCACTCCCCCAAAATAAATAAATAAATAAATCTTAAAAAAAAAAAAAAATGACTGAGTGCATCCAGAGAAATATGCAAAAGACCCAGATGGTTACAATGGCTTTGTGTGCTGAAAAACCAACAGCTAGGAGGCTGCCCTTTCTGGGCCAGTCTGGTCCCGGCAGACCACGAGGCCCATGGTTGGCCATGCAAGGCCAGTGTACTCTGTGTGAACAAAAGGGACACTGGAAGAAGGACTATTGTCTATGTGTCTTTTGCAAACAGCCAGAGCATTGGCAGAGGGAATGCCCCAGATGCCAGAGAGTGAGGGGGGCCCCTCAGCCATTGATGGCTTTGCAATCAAGACCAACGGAGCCCATGGTCAAACCTCTGCTTCAACCTCGGGTGGTCATTGATGTGGCTGGCCATTTGACAGAAGTTCTTGTAGACATTGGTGCAACCTTCTCAGTCTTAACCCAGAGGCTTGGCAGTCTTAGCAGTTATAAAGAGTATGTAGTGGGGTTGTCAGGAAAGAAACAGGGGCACACTTTCCTGGAGCCTGTTTTGTGCAGTGCTAATGGACAGCTGTTTTTGGATTCGTTTCTGTTTTTGCCTGATTTCCCTATCCCTTTAATGGGGAGAAATATATTAACTAAGTTAGGGGCCACTCTGTCTCTGGAGGAGAAAGGGAACCACCCTCACTGTGTAAAGAGTTATTCATGATCATGATTTAGTTTGGTTGGGTAATGGATTTTAATAGGGTTGAGTTAAGACCAGACTAGATTTGGTCTCTTCCTCCAAAGTATGCTTAAAATGCTGCTTTTGACAAACAGACTATGGTTTGACAAATTGTGGCAAATTTCTTTGCCTTCAAGTGATTTGTACTTGCTTTGGAGATCTTTATATAGTTTCAATTAGAGAATTAGTGTTGTCTCACAGTGGCTTGTGATCTTATCTGGCTAAAAACTAATTTTGGGATGTTTTACAGGGTCCCTATGGTATGACAAAGAAAAATAGTTAACTACCAAACCCTGTGATGGGAGGCCCACACGGGCCAAAGAACAAAGATGGATGAAAATAGACAAATGAAAGACCAATAGAAGTAGCCCGACTGCTCCCCCCCCTCCCCACCCCACCCCCCCAAAATAAATAAATAAATAAATCTTAAAAAAAAAAAAAATGACTGAGTGCATCCAGAGAAATATGCAAAAGACCCAGATGGTTACAATGGCTTTGTGTGCTGAAAAACCAACAGCTAGGAGGCTGCCCTTTCTGGGCCAGTCTGGTCCCGGCAGACCACGAGGCCCATGGTTGGCCATGCAAGGCCAGTGTACTCTGTGTGAACAAAAGGGACACTGGAAGAAGGACTATTGTCTATGTGTCTTTTGCAAACAGCCAGAGCATTGGCAGAGGGAATGCCCCAGATGCCAGAGAGTGAGGGGGGCCCCTCAGCCATTGATGGCTTTGCAATCAAGACCAACGGAGCCCATGGTCAAACCTCTGCTTCAACCTCGGGTGGTCATTGATGTGGCTGGCCATTTGACAGAAGTTCTTGTAGACATTGGTGCAACCTTCTCAGTCTTAACCCAGAGGCTTGGCAGTCTTAGCAGTTATAAAGAGTATGTAGTGGGGTTGTCAGGAAAGAAACAGGGGCACACTTTCCTGGAGCCTGTTTTGTGCAGTGCTAATGGACAGCTGTTTTTGGATTCGTTTCTGTTTTTGCCTGATTTCCCTATCCCTTTAATGGGGAGAAATATATTAACTAAGTTAGGGGCCACTCTGTCTCTGGAGGAGAAAGGGAACCACCCTCACTGTGTAAAGAGTTATTCATGATCATGATTTAGTTTGGTTGGGTAATGGATTTTAATAGGGTTGAGTTAAGACCAGACTAGATTTGGTCTCTTCCTCCAAAGTATGCTTAAAATGCTGCTTTTGACAAACAGACTATGGTTTGACAAATTGTGGCAAATTTCTTTGCCTTCAAGTGATTTGTACTTGCTTTGGAGATCTTTATATAGTTTCAATTAGAGAATTAGTGTTGTCTCACAGTGGCTTGTGATCTTATCTGGCTAAAAACTAATTTTGGGATGTTTTACAGGGTCCCTATGGTATGACAAAGAAAAATAGTTAACTAAGGATTACATAGTATGTTAAGTTAAATGTAACTGTTTGGAATTCTGGTTATTGTAACCTACTTTTATTATACACTATAATCAGATGTTTGACCATACCTTTTAAGTCTTTTGCCATTTACAGCAAAACATGCCCAGTTATCAAGCAGATCCATAGGAAGGCTAAGGAACCCAGTTACTATCCCTCTACATGAAGATGATGGCTATGTAGGGATTTCAACACATGGACTAAAACTAGGAGCTGCCCAGCCCTTGGGAACCCTAGATCAGGTACTCAAGAGATTTTTACTCCCTGATAGGCAGGGTCAACACCCATGCTCAGCCTTGAAGCAATTACAGAAGATGGACCTTCGCCCTTATGCCTCCCATAAGAATATGGGAGTAAAATCTCTTGAGCAGGGAATGTAAGGGTTAGGAGGGAAAGGGGCAGGGCACAATTTTTGAAAAAAATGAGAGCCCAAGGACACAGCATAAACCCATTAGAATCAAATGGGTCCAAGATGGCAGACCAGACCTTGATCCTCAGTCAGCAAGCTAAATGACACACTCACAGGTACCATGACAGTTCCACTCCTTCCCTAAAACAGCTGGAATAATCCTCCCACTCATTAGCATATGGAATTACCCAGCCTATAAAAGCTAAGGGCACCATGTTTTTGGGGCCGCTGGGTTCGCTCTGCCATGGCCCACACTCTGTGGGGTGTGCTTTCTCTGACTCTGAATAAATCCATTTCTTACCCTAAAAAAAAAAAAAAAAATCTTTTGGCGTTGGGACATTACCATTTATTCCAAAACCATATTTGAATGCTTCAATCTCTTTTTTTAATACCAAATTCAATTTAGTCATACTCTTTTTTTTTAATTAATTAATTTATCTTTTGGGGAGTGGGGTGGGAGGGAGGGGACAGGCGGGCCACTTCTATTGGTCTTTCATTTATCTATTTTCATCCGTCTTTGTTCTTTTGGCTCCTGTGGGCCTCCCATCGTGGTGGCCTCTGTTGTCACAGAGCACCGGCTCTGGGCACATGCGCTCCAGAGCTCTGGCTCGGTAATTGGACACATCGGTCCAGCCGCTCCATGTGGGATCTTCCCAGGCCAGGGATCAAACAGGCACCCCTTGCACTGCAAGGTGGTGTCCTCACCCACTGGACCACCAGGGAAGCCCCCCAAATTCAATTTAAAAAATGTTTTGAAATCTGTGTGTGAAAGTGTACTGAATTTGCCCACAAAATTATCCAAGAATTGATTGTTATTGCCATGTCTGCTTCCAGTTTTGTCTTAATCAAGGTCTTTTTCTATAAATATGACCAATCTCAAATTGATGACTCACTTCCAGCATGATTACAATTCAATCTCATTCAGCTGCTGCAGATCCTGGAAACTATGCCCAGATGCTCAGCTGCTGTTCAGTCTTGACTTCTATGGCCAAATATTCCAGAGGAATATCAGGATAGGTAAAAAAAACCAACAACAACAAAATAGTAATTCAGAATTACAACACAATTTTTTTGTACATTACAACCGTTGTAAAAACCAACAACAACAAATAGTACATTCAGAAAATCCAGCCATCCAAAACGGAGATGGCAGACCAGACCTTGATCCTCAGTCAGCAAGCTAAATGACACACTCACAGGTACCATGACAGTTCCACTCCTTCCCTAAAACAGCTGGAATAATCCTCCCACTCATTAGCATATGGAATTACCCAGCCTATAAAAGCTAAGGGCACCATGTTTTTGGGGCCGCTGGGTTCGCTCTGCCATGGCCCACACTCTGTGGGGTGTGCTTTCTCTGACTCTGAATAAATCCATTTCTTACCCTAAAAAAAAAAAAAAAAATCTTTTGGCGTTGGGACATTACCATTTATTCCAAAACCATATTTGAATGCTTCAATCTCTTTTTTTAATACCAAATTCAATTTAGTCATACTCTTTTTTTTTAATTAATTAATTTATCTTTTGGGGAGTGGGGTGGGGAGGGAGGGGGACAGGCGGGCCACTTCTATTGGTCTTTCATTTATCTATTTTCATCCGTCTTTGTTCTTTTGGCTCCTGTGGGCCTCCCATCGTGGTGGCCTCTGTTGTCACAGAGCACCGGCTCTGGGCACATGCACTCCAGAGCTCTGGCTCGGTAATTGGACACATCGGTCCAGCCGCTCCGCGGCACGTGGGATCTTCCCAGGCCAGGAATCGAACCAGCGCCCCCTGCACTGCAAGGTGGTGTCCTCACCCACTGGACCACCAGGGAAGCCCCCCAAATTCAATTTAAAAAATGTTTTGAAATCTGTGTGTGAAAGTGTACTGAATTTGCCCACAAAATTATCCAAGAATTGATTGTTATTGCCATGTCTGCTTCCAGTTTTGTCTTAACCAAGGTCTTTTTCTATAAATATGACCAATCTCAAATTGATGACTCACTTCCAGCATGATTACAATTCAATCTCATTCAGCTGCTGCAGATCCTGGAAACTATGCCCAGATGCTCAGCTGCTGTTCAGTCTTGACTTCTATGGCCAAATATTCCAGAGGAATATCAGGATAGGTAAAAAAAACCAACAACAACAAAATAGTAATTCAGAATTACAACACAATTTTTTTGTACATTACAACCGTTGGTACACATCTATATGATGCTCTGGGCTTGAATCAGTTTTCAGCATGCTTTACTTGGGTCAAACTATGCAAAGATTTTGATCATTTTCTGTTATTAAACCAAACTTGGGTTGGCTTGCCCACATGCAGTAAAGCCAGTCTACTGCATTGGGTGGTGGTCAGCAAAGTGCAGTGTTTATTGTAAAGACCTTCACGTTAAGAGTATGGTGACTCCTGCTCAAAACCCCAAACTCCTGAGAGGTTTTCTGCAAAGCATTATTTTTAATATTTTTTATTTCTATTTTTGACTGTCGTGGGTGTTCATTGGTGTGCACAGGCTTTCTCTAGTTGTGGCAAGTGTTGGCTACATCGAGTTGCAGTGGGTGGGCTTCTTGTTGTGGTGATTTCTATTGTTGTGCAGCATGGACTTGAAGGTGCTCCAGCAGCAGTAGTGGCAATACAGGGGCTCAGGAGTTTCAGCGCTCAGGCTCCAGAGAGGCTCAGTAGTTATCATGCACGGGCTTAGTTCCCCCGCACCATGTGGGATCTTTCTGAACCTGTGTCCCCTTCAGCAAAGCATTTTTAAAGGTCAGGTAAGGAGGTGACGGTCACAGCGTATGGGATCAGCTTGTGCATAATTCTCACAGTTCTCTGGTTCGTCGATGGTGAGGTAACAGGGTGTCGTCACTGGGGTTAACATTATCAGTCCTTAAGCACCAGTAGATATGTGTGCTCATGGTTGTCAAGGAGCTAATTTCTTCCATTTGGTGTTGGTTTTACTATCTGTAGAACAACTCAAAAAATGTGCATTAGATACTCTTATCAAGGTACTTCAGTGAGGAGCTAAAGCAGAGAATATAGGGGAGGGATATGGCTCAGGAAGGCCCCATAAGGGTACTGCTCAGTTAGACCAAGGTCTTTTTCTATAAATATGACCAATCTCAAATTGATGACTCACTTCCAGCATGATTACAATTCAATCTCATTCAGCTGCTGCAGATCCTGGAAACTATGCCCAGATGCTCAGCTGCTGTTCAGTCTTGACTTCTATGGCCAAATATTCCAGAGGAATATCAGGATAGGTAAAAAAAACCAACAACAACAAAATAGTAATTCAGAATTACAACACAATTTTTTTGTACATTACAACCGTTGGTACACATCTATATGATGCTCTGGGCTTGAATCAGTTTTCAGCATGCTTTACATGGGTCAAACTATGCAAAGATTTTGATCATTTTCTGTTATTAAACCAAACTTGGGTTGGCTTGCCCACATGCAGTAAAGCCAGTCTACTGCATTGGGTGGTGGTCAGCAAAGTGCAGTGTTTATTGTAAAGACCTTCACGTTAAGAGTATGGTGACTCCTGCTCAAAACCCCAAACTCCTGAGAGGTTTTCTGCAAAGCATTATTTTTAATATTTTTTATTTCTATTTTTGACTGTCGTGGGTGTTCATTGGTGTGCACAGGCTTTCTCTAGTTGTGGCAAGTGTTGGCTACATCGAGTTGCAGTGGGTGGGCTTCTTGTTGTGGTGATTTCTATTGTTGTGCAGCATGGACTTGAAGGTGCTCCAGCAGCAGTAGTGGCAATACAGGGGCTCAGGAGTTTCAGCGCTCAGGCTCCAGAGAGGCTCAGTAGTTATCATGCACGGGCTTAGTTCCCCCGCACCATGTGGGATCTTTCTGAACCTGTGTCCCCTTCAGCAAAGCATTTTTAAAGGTCAGGTAAGGAGGTGACGGTCACAGCGTATGGGATCAGCTTGTGCATAATTCTCACAGTTCTCTGGTTCGTCGATGGTGAGGTAACAGGGTGTCGTCACTGGGGTTAACATTATCAGTCCTTAAGCACTAGTAGATATGTGTGCTCATGGTTGTCAAGGAGCTAATTTCTTCCATTTGGTGTTGGTTTTACTATCTGTAGAACAACTCAAAAAATGTGCATTAGATACTCTTATCAAGGTACTTCAGTGAGGAGCTAAAGCAGAGAATATAGGGGAGGGATATGGCTCAGGAAGGCCCCATAAGGGTACTGCTCAGTTACGCTTTCATTCCTGCAAAATCTCAAAGCTCCAGTGAATCATGAAGTCTAAACAACAAACCATTATTTTAAGCAAAACTGAACAGAAAATACAAGCATAGTAGAAGAAGATGGATGTAGATTATATAACATGTTTCAATTGAAAGCAGGCTTTCAGTCTCAGGTTTTCTAATATATTTTGGTTGCTTGCAGAAATATTTTGCTAAATAAAACCAGTGCCCATATAGCAGTAAGTTCTTCAAGTCTCCCTTTATTATTCTGATTCCACTCTCTTACCTGCCCTTTCCTAGGCAGAATAGCTCTTTCTTAAATAAAATTTATTGGAGTCTAGTTGATTTACAATGTTGTATATGTTTCAGGTATACAGCAAAGTGAATCAGTTATACATACATATATATCCACTCTTATTTTAGATTTTTAAACTTTTTTTTGATTTTTTGCCCATATAGGCCATTACAGAGTATTGTTCTCTGTGCTATACAGGAGGTCCTTACTTTATGTATAGTAGTATATGTATCACAATCCCAGTCTTCCAGTTTATCTCTCTTCCCTTTTTCTTCCTGGGGTATTTTCTACATCTGGTGTGTTTTCTGCATTAAGTGTATTTCTACATCTGTAAATCTATTTCTGTTTTGTAGATAAGTTAGTTTGTATCCTTTTTAGATTCCACATTAAAGCAATATCATATGATATTGCCTTTGCCTGACTTACTTCACTCAATATTACGACCTCTAAGTCCATCCATGTTATTGCAAATGGTATTATTTCATTCTTTCTTATGGCCGAGTAATATTCTATTGTGTATATGTACCACATCTTCTTTATCCATTCTTCTGTTGATGGACATTTATTAGTAGGTTTATTCCATGTCCTGGTTATGGTAAACAGTGTTACAATGAACATTGGGGTGCGTGTATCTTCATGAATTACAGTTTTCTCTGGAAACAGTAAATGGTAGAGAGAGTGTGAAGAAATGGGACCACCCCCCCTCCCCCCACCTGTGGGTGGGAATGTAAACTGGTTTAGCCACTATGGAGAACAGTATGAAGGTTCCTTGAAAAGTCAAAAATAGAACTACCACATGATCCAGCAATCCCCCTCCTGGGCATATACCTGAAGAATAGTTCTTAATGCATTTGGCTCAGAGCACATTTGTTCATGAGCAGAATCATGAATGGATACAGACATGGAGCTGCTCTTACTTTTGTCTCTTCTATCTGGTGTACCTGTGCTGGGATATCAGGTCATTTGGTTGGCCCTTGGCCATTTGCTTCTCATCATTTCTTCCCTTTCTTGCTGAAGTGTGGAAAGTTTGAGGTTGCCTTAAAGGGAGGTGGAATACTATTGTTTCAGCCCACTTTATCAGTGTTCTTCAGCATGATTTAGAGGAAGATCACAGTAAAAATTAAGCTGTTTTGGGGCTTCCCTGGTGGTCCAGTGGGTAAGGACACCGCCTTGCAGGGCAAGGGGCACCAGTTCGATCCCTGGCCTGGGAAGATCCCACGTGCCGCGGAGCGGCTGGACCGATGTGTCCAATTACCGAGCCAGAGCTCTGGAGCGCATGTGCCCAGAGCCGGTGCTCTGTGACAACAGAGGCCACCGCGATGGGAGGCCCACGTGGGCCGAAGAACAAAGATGGATGAAAATAGAGAAATGAAAGACCAATAGAAGCGGTCCATTCCCCTGCTCACCCCCACCCCCTCCCAAAATAAAGCTGTTTAGCTTTGTTTTATGGATTGTTTCTAATGGGAACACATATTTCTAATTTGGATCTTTCATTTCCTAAGGGCCTTGGATAATTTATCATTGAATAAGAGAGCTTTAACATTTGCATTAGCTTGGGTAAACTTCAGACCGGCTTAACTTTCTGACTCTAAGCCTTAACCTCTCTTTTCTTAGAGCATTTACTTTAGAAATCCTGTCATTGTAAATTTTTCCCCTGTCTCTTTAAGATGTAAATCTTTTTTAAAACCTCTTGCCATATTTATAACCCAGGAATGTCTTTCTTAAGGACCTAGAAACCGTCTCTTAGAATTGTAAACATAAAAGGAGATAATACTATCCTATCTCCCAGTCCCAATAGCAAATACAAATGGCCTAAACACAGAAGGAAAAATGTGCACCCTTAGGAATAGCTCAATGCACTTACACATCTCAGTGATCAGCTTCCCACAGTGGGTGTCCTCCAGCACTTTTCCACTAGCTTACCCTAGTACTAAAATCCCTCCTGCCTTTTGGTCTAGTGGAGTTGAGTTCAATCTGTCTCTCCAATTGCAATGTCCATAATGAAGTCATTCTTAGCTATTTGGCTTTCCCAGTGCTATTTTTGTCTTAACACAAATCCCCAATCCAGGGGTCAAACCTGGGTACCTTCTTATGGGGATGGGATGCTCTAGATCAATCTCTAGACTGTCTCTGAAACAACCCAGAGGGAATATCCTCAGCCCCAGGACTACATAGAACATAATTTGAAAACTACCAAATTCCAGTTTTCCTCAAATAAGAGAGGTTTATCAGACTTCTCCCAATTGGCCATCCCTATCCCTCATACACGACCACCCCCATTCCCCATACACCTTGATTCCACTGAGGAACTGAAAAAAATAATCTTTATAATAATATTTAATATGATTTGACTTTTAATAAAATCCCATTAAAAAGGTTTCTCTGTGTATAGAGGAATAGCAAGGACAGAGGAGAGGCAAGTGAAAATGGATAGGAATTCAAATATATTTGTTTTACATGGGACTTACTTCCCAGGTGGCATTTCCCGGAATGTGATCTTGGAAATCCGGTATTTCCAGTCAGAAGTGTAAGCATTGACTCCCCAGATACATGGCTGTGGCAACAAACACAAGTTGACATGCCCAATACACAGGTCAAACAAACTAAAACATCAGAGTTTGGAGCACAGAAAGGTTAATTGCAGGGCCATGTAAAGGGATGGGTGGTTCAGGCCTCCCAAGCCCTAGACTCTCTGAAAACTTTCAGCAAAACATTGAAGACCAGGTAAAGAAGGGCGGGATCACGTGGTATGTGATCAGCTTATGCACAGTTCTTTGATTGGTGGTGAGGTAACAGGGTGATGTCACAGGAGTTAACATTATCACTCCTTAGGCTAGAGGAAGCTTGGGGGTTATATGTTCATAGTCATCAAGTAGTTACCTGTCTTCTGTTCAGCAGGAGTTTTCTTGTCTCTAAAATGGCTTGGAAATGTGCATCAGATACTGTTACCCAGGTACTTCAGAGAGGAGCTAAAGCGGAATGTGTTGAGGGAGAGGGTCTGTCACAAAGAAGGTCTTGCTAGTTGAAATATGCCTCCAGCACTTTTCCACTAGCTTACCCTAGTACTAAAATCCCTCCTGCCTTTTGGTCTAGTGGAGTTGAGTTCAATCTGTCTCTCCAATTGCAATGTCCATAATGAAGTCATTCTTAGCTATTTGGCTTTCCCAGTGCTATTTTTGTCTTAACACAAATCCCCAATCCAGGGGTCAAACCTGGGTACCTTCTTATGGGGATGGGATGCTCTAGATCAATCTCTAGACTGTCTCTGAAACAACCCAGAGGGAATATCCTCAGCCCCAGGACTACATAGAACATAATTTGAAAACTACCAAATTCCAGTTTTCCTCAAATAAGAGAGGTTTATCAGACTTCTCCCAATTGGCCATCCCTATCCCTCATACGACCACCCCCATTCCCCATACACCTTGATTCCACTGAGGAACTGAAAAAAATAATCTTTATAATAATATTTAATATGATTTGACTTTTAATAAAATCCCATTAAAAAGGTTTCTCTGTGTATAGAGGAATAGCAAGGACAGAGGAGAGGCAAGTGAAAATGGATAGGAATTCAAATATATTTGTTTTACATGGGACTTACTTCCCAGGTGGCATTTCCCGGAATGTGATCTTGGAAATCCGGTATTTCCAGTCAGAAGTGTAAGCATTGACTCCCCAGATACATGGCTGTGGCAACAAACACAAGTTGACATGCCCAATACACAGGTCAAACAAACTAAAACATCAGAGTTTGGAGCACAGAAAGGTTAATTGCAGGGCCATGTAAAGGGATGGGTGGTTCAGGCCTCCCAAGCCCTAGACTCTCTGAAAACTTTCAGCAAAACATTGAAGACCAGGTAAAGAAGGGCGGGATCACGTGGTATGTGATCAGCTTATGCACAGTTCTTTGATTGGTGGTGAGGTAACAGGGTGATGTCACAGGAGTTAACATTATCACTCCTTAGGCTAGAGGAAGCTTGGGGGTTATATGTTCATAGTCATCAAGTAGTTACCTGTCTTCTGTTCAGCAGGAGTTTTCTTGTCTCTAAAATGGCTTGGAAATGTGCATCAGATACTGTTACCCAGGTACTTCAGAGAGGAGCTAAAGCGGAATGTGTTGAGGGAGAGGGTCTGTCACAAGAAGGTCCCATAGAGTCTTGCTAGTTGAAAGATATGGACAATGTCATTCGTGAGAGAATTCTGGAGAGAATTTACATTCCAAATATTTTTAGAAGAGGTAAATTGCTAACCTTATAAAAACAAAACACTGATATTTGGATTTCTATCTAAATTTCAAATTCTCTTTATTTCATAGTATTAAATCTAAGATCATACCCTTAACATTAATCAACAGTATGCCTTCACACCTCCATAAAATGTATCTAATGTGAAAGAAAATCATCTACTCAAGGAAATGCTGAGTAGCAACACATTTTTGAACTTTTGATCTGAGGAGTATTGTCTTTGAAAATAACACCCAATGATGATGACAGCTGAGCTGATTTTCTGCATTAGAATCTTCTTAGTTCTCTACCATTGTAATAATAGATAAAAGACATTACAAAAGATAATATTCAACTCAACAAAATATTTTCCAAAGACAAGCTATTACCAAGTATATCATATAATAAATTTTGAAGTAAATGCTCAAATTTCTACTACTTGAGTATTTCTCTTTCTTTTGTACACTTGGACAGCCAATCAAGAACTTTTTGAAATTGTTTAAGCCTCCCTCCCAGAGAAGGGAACTTTGGTAACTCTACTGGATGTCTCTGTGTTTCAAAGTCTGCCTATTGTCACATAGGCAGTCAATCAACAGTTTCATGTTGATTTTAAGCTATAATTCTGAAATTATTAAGTGAAACAATCTGTATAAGGCACTTTAGGGTAGTGTTGGCAGAGTAAGAACTCCATAAATCTTAATTGTTATTGTAAATTACTAATATCATCTTCACCCATGTTGTCTTCTTGTTAAGCATTGCTAAATATATGAAATACTAGGACTATAATTCTGAAATTATTAATGACTCGGGATCACGTGGTATGTGATCAGCTTATGCACAGTTCTTTGATTGGTGGTGAGGTAACAGGGTGATGTCACAGGAGTTAACATTATCACTCCTTAGGCTAGAGGAAGCTTGGGGGTTATATGTTCATAGTCATCAAGTAGTTACCTGTCTTCTGTTCAGCAGGAGTTTTCTTGTCTCTAAAATGGCTTGGAAATGTGCATCAGATACTGTTACCCAGGTACTTCAGAGAGGAGCTAAAGCGGAATGTGTTGAGGGAGAGGGTCTGTCACAAGAAGGTCCCATAGAGTCTTGCTAGTTGAAAGATATGGACAATGTCATTCTGGAGAGAATTCTGGAGAGAATTTACATTCCAAATATTTTTAGAAGAGGTAAATTGCTAACCTTATAAAAACAAAACACTGATATTTGGATTTCTATCTAAATTTCAAATTCTCTTTATTTCATAGTATTAAACCTAAGATCATACCCTTAACATTAATCAACAGTATGCCTTCACACCTCCATAAAATGTATCTAATGTGAAAGAAAATCATCTACTCAAGGAAATGCTGAGTAGCAACACATTTTTGAACTTTTGATCTGAGGAGTATTGTCTTTGAAAATAACACCCAATGATGATGACAGCTGAGCTGATTTTCTGCATTAGAATCTTCTTAGTTCTCTACCATTGTAATAATAGATAAAAGACATTACAAAAGATAATATTCAACTCAACAAAATATTTTCCAAAGACAAGCTATTACCAAGTATATCATATAATAAATTTTGAAGTAAATGCTCAAATTTCTACTACTTGAGTATTTCTCTTTCTTTTGTACACTTGGACAGCCAATCAAGAACTTTTTGAAATTGTTTAAGCCTCCCTCCCAGAGAAGGGAACTTTGGTAACTCTACTGGATGTCTCTGTGTTTCAAAGTCTGCCTATTGTCACATAGGCAGTCAATCAACAGTTTCATGTTGATTTTAAGCTATAATTCTGAAATTATTAAGTGAAACAATCTGTATAAGGCACTTTAGGGTAGTGTTGGCAGAGTAAGAACTCCATAAATCTTAATTGTTATTGTAAATTACTAATATCATCTTCACCCATGTTGTCTTCTTGTTAAGCATTGCTAAATATATGAAATACTAGGAAAACTTTTTGATTTCTTTAAATTCTTTGAATGTTACCAATTAATATATTTCTCTACTTAAAAAACATCTGACATCTCTCTTGTTCTATGTCTTTAAATTTCTGTTTATCCCTAACCCTGTCTCTGTCCTCCCTCTTTTCTCTTGTACTCTCTATTTCCTCTCCTTCTATATTTAAATGCTTTTATCCTCAGCTTGTTGTTAAGGTAGACATTATAGTCCTATTATTTTCTTCTATAAATGCCCTGAATTTTACATTTAGAGAATTTTTCACAGAAAAGTGACCAACACTAAGTAACTCTTTTTTTCTCCGAGTATTCCCTAAAATTGAGATTTTTCCAAGTTTTTCTGAAAACAAGTTTAAGAGGTGACTACAGGTCTAAGAGGGGAAGCTAAGGGCAGAAGCTAGTTGGGTTTTTTGGTCCAGCACACTGGGTAGCCTGCAGGCAGCTGCCTGTCACCTCCAGCCAACTGTCGCCCAGAGGAAATATGGGTCCAGTTTTGCCAGATCATCTGATTTTTTTCCCATAAAAGACAGAATTATGAAAATTCTTTTTGGTAAAATCTTCAAGTGTTTAAGTATTACTAACCTATTAGCAAATTTATAAAGCACCACATTTTTGTATATAAAATGTATAAAAGCTTGGCACACAGGTGTGACAGAGATGTACGGCTGTCCACTGAATATCTGTTTTCTATTCTGTTGGGTAGAATGGCTGCTTTCTAAAGTGACTGCTTATCAGGGACTAAGTTTCCCAGTATCCTTGGCAGTTGGTGGAGCCACGTGATGATGTTTTAGTAGTTTTACATTTGTGGGTTCAGTTGTCATACAACCACCCTCTCCTTTAAGTAGATTTGGGGGATTTTCTAAGGTAAGCTGAAAACCAGTGTTACCATATTTCCACTAATAAAAAATACAGGTGTTACCTTACAATGACAACTGTTTCATGGCAGTGTGTTTTATGTGAAATGTATTCTACTAAATTTTAAGTATTGTGATTATAATACTTTGTATTAAATGCTTTGTTCATTGGTAGTATAATACTTTACTTATGTTATTTTGTAGTTTAAAAATTACCAGAAAGAAAAATAGTATCTGTTATCCACATTTGGATACAATCCAGTTGTTGACAGTTAGAAAGGCTCTTGTCTTCCACTCACTCACCTTATGTTCTCTTACTGGGATTGAGTCATCTTTTGGTGTGGAAGTGGGCAGAGATGAAGAGCAGAATGCATCAGGAAAACAGCAGCAGTGTATGAGGGGGTGTAAGTTGCGTCTCTCATGCCTGCTATAACCTGTCCCCAGTATCCTCAGTATAAGTGGAACAAACAACCATCAGTAGAGTTTTGAACCCTACTGTAGTCTTGACTTTTCAACCAACCACAGAACCCATAATTACTCTCATTAATATTTAAACCCAAAGTCAAATTGGCCACCCGGTTGCACTAAACCATAGACAGGACATGGACCCATTGGGACAGAATTTCTTGTAGTAGGCACGCTGAGCTCACCCTAGTCAGTTCATTAACCTTGAAAAAAAGTCACCTCAATGGAAGTCTTTTAATTACTGTAAAAGCCCAGAGTAAATCAGTACATCTTAACTCAGGTAAATGGTTTCCATGGCAGACACAACATTACAGCTCATATATGTTGTTCTCTTGTCTTGTAACATCCAACAGATAAGGTACCGGGGTCTCAGAATAGTTGCTAGTTGTTTGCTGTTTACATTGTGTAACTTAAATAGCCACTGTCTCAATCAAGCTACAGGCATCATGATAACAGAGGAGGGAGTTTGTCTTACTGCTTGCTGTATATGCCAGACAGACATAAATCTAGTTTATTGGATAGCGATTTCTTATTTTAAAATATAATTTTTAAAGGTGCAATATGCCTAAGGACTTATTCTAACTTTATACTAGCTATAATTAGATTTTCTTTTTTAGTCTACTCTAGTTCTAGTAGAATTAGATATAGTTTAAAGATGAATAAATAAAATGATATCCATACTATAAATTTAGGACTTCCCTGGGGGTCCAGTGGTTCAAAATCTGCCTGCCAATGCAGGGAACACAGATTTGATCCCTGGTCTGGGTAGATTTCACGTACCACAGGGGAGCTAAGCGCCTGTGTAACAACTACTGAGTCCATGTTCCACAGCGAAAGAAGCCACCACAATAAGAAAGTAACACACCACAACTGGAGAACAACCCAGGACAGCAACATAGACCCAGCGCAGCCAAAACATACTATAATTTACAAATTGGGCTCCTAACCCAAAGTTATCAATACATTTAAAGCTGTCATGCTATTCATGAAACCTACAACAAACTGTATTTGGCTTTGACCTTTTTATCTCTTAAAGTATTAATATTTACCATCAATGAAAAAGGGAAGAGTTGGGCTAAAACAGTGTCTGTACTACAGTGAGATTTCACATCGTACTATTTAATTATATAATAGCAAATGAAAAAAGATGAATTTGGAAAGATGTAGATGTCCAAGAGTTAAATGAATTTGAGCAAAGTAAATGCATTTGTTTTAAAGACTGAATAACAAATTTGCTGAAGGGTTCTAAATGGGAGGGGGAAATTAGTATAGATATTTCACCCTAGTCAGTTCATTAACCTTGAAAAAAAGTCACCTCAATGGAAGTCTTTTAATTACTGTAAAAGCCCAGAGTAAATCAGTACATCTTAACTCAGGTAAATGGTTTCCATGGCAGACACAACATTACAGCTCATATATGTTGTTCTCTTGTCTTGTAACATCCAACAGATAAGGTACCGGGGTCTCAGAATAGTTGCTAGTTGTTTGCTGTTTACATTGTGTAACTTAAATAGCCACTGTCTCAATCAAGCTACAGGCATCATGATAACAGAGGAGGGAGTTTGTCTTACTGCTTGCTGTATATGCCAGACAGACATAAATCTAGTTTATTGGATAGCGATTTCTTATTTTAAAATATAATTTTTAAAGGTGCAATATGCCTAAGGACTTATTCTAACTTTATACTAGCTATAATTAGATTTTCTTTTTTAGTCTACTCTAGTTCTAGTAGAATTAGATATAGTTTAAAGATGAATAAATAAAATGATATCCATACTATAAATTTAGGACTTCCCTGGGGGTCCAGTGGTTCAAAATCTGCCTGCCAATGCAGGGAACACAGATTTGATCCCTGGTCTGGGTAGATTTCACGTACCACAGGGGAGCTAAGCCCCTGTGTAACAACTACTGAGTCCATGTTCCACAGCGAAAGAAGCCACCACAATAAGAAAGTAACACACCACAACTGGAGAACAACCCAGGACAGCAACATAGACCCAGCGCAGCCAAAACATACTATAATTTACAAATTGGGCTCCTAACCCAAAGTTATCAATACATTTAAAGCTGTCATGCTATTCATGAAACCTACAACAAACTGTATTTGGCTTTGACCTTTTTATCTCTTAAAGTATTAATATTTACCATCAATGAAAAAGGGAAGAGTTGGGCTAAAACAGTGTCTGTACTACAGTGAGATTTCACATCGTACTATTTAATTATATAATAGCAAATGAAAAAAGATGAATTTGGAAAGATGTAGATGTCCAAGAGTTAAATGAATTTGAGCAAAGTAAATGCATTTGTTTTAAAGACTGAATAACAAATTTGCTGAAGGGTTCTAAATGGGAGGGGGAAATTAGTATAGATATTTGCACTTCAAACACTAATCTAGAAGAAACAAACAAAAAAAATAGGCAAATATCTTCCCAACTCTACATCAATTATTAACTCAGGAGGCTGATCCCATGAAGTTTCAGAAGTGAATAATGAACATGCATTTGTATTAAATCTATAACTAGTTTATCCGCAAGGGAGATCTTTTCTTAATGAACAGGGCACTAAACACACTTTAGACTTCCAAAAGAACTCATGAGAAAAGGAAACTTTTGCAGCTTATTAGCATTCTTATTTAATATTTCAGTTGCTTGGAGATAAAACTTACCTTTAATGTTAATCTGAAATAGTAATCCTGAAAATTCTATCACTCAAAACAGAAAACAGACAAAAAAATACTACATATATTGCTACATTTCATCGATTCTAAGATGGACTTCTCCATGCTTGATCATGCTGACTTCAGGGAGCATCTTCAAATCAATGATGTGTCGTAGTGTAATTGGCAGAACTTTTTCCCTTTTTTTGGTTATAAAAAACAAGTTAATCTTAAAATTAATGCTTTTGGGTTCAATGAAATACATGATTGGTCTTCTGCCTCATTCTGAACTGATTAGGCATCTCTCTCCAATGTGTATTGCCTCTCCCTCTTTTTCCTTGCCCTTAAAAACATATTTTAAGGAATCTCCTACTTTCCATAATATTTGCATGAGAACTGAGTATGTGTGTACATATTTTGCCTATACATATTGCATAAATATATAATTTCAGTTAGATATATTATTATAGTATACTGAAATTAGTGAGGGAATGTGAAGTTACTTCAACAAGGGGAGGAGGCAACAGAGAGGAAATACTCAGTATAAAGTGGGAAATTCGTATGGTCTTTACATGATCTTATTTTGGTTCTATTCAATATATTATTGCACAATGAACTAGAGACAGCCACCTTGACACTGATTGAAGACAAAACAAAGGTTAAAAATTTCTTAGTATTGAAGTTCATCAAGTGGTCTGTAAATGAATTTAAAAAAAGCAAATGAAAAAGATGAATTTGGAAAGATGTAGATGTCCAAGAGTTAAATGAATTTGAGCAAAGTAAATGCATTTGTTTTAAAGACTGAATAACAAATTTGCTGAAGGGTTCTAAATGGGAGGGGGAAATTAGTATAGATATTTGCACTTCAAACACTAATCTAGAAGAAACAAACAAAAAAAATAGGCAAATATCTTCCCAACTCTACATCAATTATTAACTCAGGAGGCTGATCCCATGAAGTTTCAGAAGTGAATAATGAACATGCATTTGTATTAAATCTATAACTAGTTTATCCGCAAGGGAGATCTTTTCTTAATGAACAGGGCACTAAACACACTTTAGACTTCCAAAAGAACTCATGAGAAAAGGAAACTTTTGCAGCTTATTAGCATTCTTATTTAATATTTCAGTTGCTTGGAGATAAAACTTACCTTTAATGTTAATCTGAAATAGTAATCCTGAAAATTCTATCACTCAAAACAGAAAACAGACAAAAAAATACTACATATATTGCTACATTTCATCGATTCTAAGATGGACTTCTCCATGCTTGATCATGCTGACTTCAGGGAGCATCTTCAAATCAATGATGTGTCGTAGTGTAATTGGCAGAACTTTTTCCCTTTTTTTGGTTATAAAAAACAAGTTAATCTTAAAATTAATGCTTTTGGGTTCAATGAAATACATGATTGGTCTTCTGCCTCATTCTGAACTGATTAGGCATCTCTCTCCAATGTGTATTGCCTCTCCTCTTTTCCTTGCCCTTAAAAACATATTTTAAGGAATCTCCTACTTTCCATAATATTTGCATGAGAACTGAGTATGTGTGTACATATTTTGCCTATACATATTGCATAAATATATAATTTCAGTTAGATATATTATTATAGTATACTGAAATTAGTGAGGGAATGTGAAGTTACTTCAACAAGGGGAGGAGGCAACAGAGAGGAAATACTCAGTATAAAGTGGGAAATTCGTATGGTCTTTACATGATCTTATTTTGGTTCTATTCAATATATTATTGCACAATGAACTAGAGACAGCCACCTTGACACTGATTGAAGACAAAACAAAGGTTAAAAAATTTCTTAGATATCATGTTCTAAAGACTTTCCATTCATCTTATTTCTTCTCAGTTATGTCCAAATGCAGTCATTAGTAATAATCCCACTTTCTCTAAATTCCATTGTCGAAGTCTTATTTTTATAATGTAAAATGAATTTTTCTGTATCATGGTGGTAAACAGTTATTTCTCATATATATTCATGGTTAAAATTCACTGATTTCATTTTTTGATGTCCCTTGTATTTCAAAATTAAATTGCAAAGCTGCTGAAACAGGCCAGTCATTGAGAATTATGCTTTATTTTTCCTCTGTGACTTCTCACTGCTTCTGATACATTGTTGAAATAGTGTTAATTGGGCTTATTGACTAGGAAGATCCAAGTATTCAGGCTGTTTATAAACAATGTCAACCTAAACAACCCATTGCAAATAGTAATCTAGTTTATGACAGTTTTTATTATTTCAATATTCACATTCCATCTATAATATCAATACTTATACTAGTTCAAATTGCTTCAATTTTCACATTTGAACTATTTAACTTTATGTTGACACATATTTATATAATTCTTCCCTTAGTTTTCTCACAAACCTAAAGTGGGGTACATTTTTAAAAACAAACAATTGGTAACAATTTTTAAGGTAAAGAAGATAGATTTCATTATACATGTACACTTCGGTTATGATGAAGGGAGATAAATGTACATGGAAAAGGGATCAGATGGTTGCCACAATTACACATTTGACTTTAGTTCTGTGATTTCTGGTGCTCAGGCTCAAAAAATTAAAAATACAAAGAGAAACTGCATTCATATTTTCTGATAAATATATGTCTGTCAGTCCTTCAAAAGACAGAATGATCTGACTCTGAGGTTCAAAGTAGATTCATCAGTTAGTTTCTTACAAATATGTCCATGAGAAGGATCATGAGGTTGGGCATGTAAATAATTCAGTACTGTTACACACAGTATGAGTTACACTTTCTCTTTTCTTCCCCCAATTATTTATTTATTTTGGCTGAGAATGATCTGAGGTTGGAGTCAACAAAGGTTAAAATTTCTTAAATCATGTTCTAAAAAGACTTAGAGACAGCCACCTTGACACTGATTGAAGACAAAACAAAGGTTAAAAAATTTCTTAGATATCATGTTCTAAAGACTTTCCATTCATCTTATTTCTTCTCAGTTATGTCCAAATGCAGTCATTAGTAATAATCCCACTTTCTCTAAATTCCATTGTCGAAGTCTTATTTTTATAATGTAAAATGAATTTTTCTGTATCATGGTGGTAAACAGTTATTTCTCATATATATTCATGGTTAAAATTCACTGATTTCATTTTTTGATGTCCCTTGTATTTCAAAATTAAATTGCAAAGCTGCTGAAACAGGGCCAGTCATTGAGAATTATGCTTTATTTTTCCTCTGTGACTTCTCACTGCTTCTGATACATTGTTGAAATAGTGTTAATTGGGCTTATTGACTAGGAAGATCCAAGTATTCAGGCTGTTTATAAACAATGTCAACCTAAACAACCCATTGCAAATAGTAATCTAGTTTATGACAGTTTTTATTATTTCAATATTCACATTCCATCTATAATATCAATACTTATACTAGTTCAAATTGCTTCAATTTTCACATTTGAACTATTTAACTTTATGTTGACACATATTTATATAATTCTTCCCTTAGTTTTCTCACAAACCTAAAGTGGGGTACATTTTTAAAAACAAACAATTGGTAACAATTTTTAAGGTAAAGAAGATAGATTTCATTATACATGTACACTTCGGTCATGATGAAGGGAGATAAATGTACATGGAAAAGGGATCAGATGGTTGCCACAATTACACATTTGACTTTAGTTCTGTGATTTCTGGTGCTCAGGCTCAAAAAATTAAAAATACAAAGAGAAACTGCATTCATATTTTCTGATAAATATATGTCTGTCAGTCCTTCAAAAGACAGAATGATCTGACTCTGAGGTTCAAAGTAGATTCATCAGTTAGTTTCTTACAAATATGTCCATGAGAAGGATCATGAGGTTGGGCATGTAAATAATTCAGTACTGTTACACACAGTATGAGTTACACTTTCTCTTTTCTTCCCCCAATTATTTATTTATTTTTGGCTATTCTGGGTTTTCACTGCTGCGGCAGGCTCTTTAGTTGCAGGGAGTGGGAGCTACTCTCTAGTTGAGGTGAGCAGGCTTCTTGTTGTGATGACTTCTCTTGCAGCACATGGGCTCAATAGTTGCGGCTCTGAGGCTGTAGGGCTCAGGCTCCATAGTTGTGCCTCATGGGTTTAGTTGCTCCACAGCATGTGGGATCTTCCTGGATCAGGGATCAAACCTGTGTCTCCTGCATTGGCAAGTGAACTCTTCACCACTGAGCTACCAGGGAAGCCCCGAGTCACACTTCCTTATGTGGACTAGGTGAAGTATGTAAAATTCACAGAGTTTACAACTATAACTATAATGGTTTGAAGGTCTTTCTCATTTGGAAAATCTTTTACTTTGTGGAAAAAACATAAATCTGTTAAAAATCATAACAGAGATATTCCATACACTTCTTCAAAATGGTCTTTTAGGGTAATGGTCTTATTTCACTAAAATAATATGGTAGATGTTTAAAATGTAAATATCATTAATTACTCAATGATTGTGAAGAAATTAAATATCCATGTGGGTGTGTGTGTGTATGTGTGTGTGTGTGTGTGTGTGTGTACATGGTGCACACACAAACATATACACATGCACATATACCCCATTCATATTCATGTTTTCACCAATATGTACAAAGGAGTGATACCCTTTAGCTGAAATCTTAACAACTGAAATGTGACTAGTTAGAAGTTAAATCTCAGCCCTCTCTTTCCCTTTTGGCAATGGTGAGTAGAGAGCCTACCGAACTTTACAGAGCAATACACATTTTCTGAGTGGTTCAGGAATTCTTTTGGTCTAAAATAAAATGCTTTGCATATGAATAATTCACAGAGAAGGAAATCTCTGCCCCTAAAGTTCTATGGCTCATCAATTCTTAAAAGTTTCAAGATTTTTTAAAATGAGTTTTCCATCTGACTTTATCTTCCAATACACTTTCTTTTTCTAAAAAAAATGAAAACAATACACTTTGTGTGAGGATGACAAATACCACTATTAGGAAATCCAATTATATAAACAGTACTACATCTAGGCTGGGGTAGATATATTTATTTTTGGTAACATACATTTAAGGGGGTCTAATTACACAGTAACTATGAGGTAACTAACATGAAGCCATAAAACTGTAAATTTTCCACAGCTGTGTGGACTTGGGCCTTTCTGGCTGAGCATATTTTCAAAAAATTGGATAGACAGCCAGAGCTATGCCAATGAAATCGGTTAGAAAGGAGTAAAGCTCTCAAGCAGAGACTCACCAGAGTACCTTGCAGCTGACAGATGACAGGCAGGACATGTTAGTTATAAAGTAGTTACAGCCTAATTTACCAAAGTTACTGTTTCTAGAAAGAAGCAAGAAGTTAAGAAATTCCTTGAATTAGTGCCTGGTGTATCAGGTGGGAGCATGGAGGAGGGCCATTAGAGCAATGGGTTAGGCCCTGGTGGGTCAGGTGGGTTGGACATCACTAATAATCATGGTTGGCTTCTAAATACTGGTAGCAAGATGACTTCTGATTTGTAATCTTAGGGTAATGGTCTTATTTCACTAAAATAATATGGTAGATGTTTAAAATGTAAATATCATTAATTACTCAATGATTGTGAAGAAATTAAATATCCATGTGGGTGTGTGTGTGTATGTGTGTGTGTGTGTGTGTGTGTGTACATGGTGCACACACAAACATATACACATGCACATATACCCCATTCATATTCATGTTTTCACCAATATGTACAAAGGAGTGATACCCTTTAGCTGAAATCTTAACAACTGAAATGTGACTAGTTAGAAGTTAAATCTCAGCCCTCTCTTTCCCTTTTGGCAATGGTGAGTAGAGAGCCTACCGAACTTTACAGAGCAATACACATTTTCTGAGTGGTTCAGGAATTCTTTTGGTCTAAAATAAAATGCTTTGCATATGAATAATTCACAGAGAAGGAAATCTCTGCCCCTAAAGTTCTATGGCTCATCAATTCTTAAAAGTTTCAAGATTTTTTAAAATGAGTTTTCCATCTGACTTTATCTTCCAATACACTTTCTTTTTCTAAAAAAAATGAAAACAATACACTTTGTGTGAGGATGACAAATACCACTATTAGGAAATCCAATTATATAAACAGTACTACATCTAGGCTGGGGTAGATATATTTATTTTTGGTAACATACATTTAAGGGGGTCTAATTACACAGTAACTATGAGGTAACTAACATGAAGCCATAAAACTGTAAATTTTCCACAGCTGTGTGGACTTGGGCCTTTCTGGCTGAGCATATTTTCAAAAAATTGGATAGACAGCCAGAGCTATGCCAATGAAATCGGTTAGAAAGGAGTAAAGCTCTCAAGCAGAGACTCACCAGAGTACCTTGCAGCTGACAGATGACAGGCAGGACATGTTAGTTATAAAGTAGTTACAGCCTAATTTACCAAAGTTACTGTTTCTAGAAAGAAGCAAGAAGTTAAGAAATTCCTTGAATTAGTGCCTGGTGTATCAGGTGGGAGCATGGAGGAGGGCCATTAGAGCAATGGGTTAGGCCCTGGTGGGTCAGGTGGGTTGGACATCACTAATAATCATGGTTGGCTTCTAAATACTGGTAGCAAGATGACTTCTGATTTGTAATCTTAGGTTAATTATAGATAAATGAACAAGGCCAGTAATCATTCACTGAGATGAATAAACAGCACTTGAAAATTAACCACATGAGGTTCTGTGCTTGCAAGCAGGGTTTCATAAGACAAGGCACCCAGATTTTCTCTTCCCCCATCTGGCTTGCAGAGCAGCTCTCCTGGTCATTTCAAAAACCTCCCTCACTCCATCTTTGGTCTTTGCTGAACACTCCATGATATCCAAAAGTACCAATCCTGTTTGCCATCTCTTTGCCTTCTTCGGGCTTTACTGGCTCCTGCTTCATCTTGGCTTGCTTCAGCCTTGTGTGCTCATCGATTCAAAGATCCTTCTTGTTCCCAACCAGGATGATGGGCACATTGGGATAGAAATGCTTGATTTCCGGAGTCTATTTTTTGAGGATGTTTTCTAAACGATTGGGGCTGTCGATGGAGAAACACATCAGTATAACATTGGTATCCAGGTAGGAGAGAGGCCTCAAGCGATCATAATCTTCCTGCCCCGCTGTGTCCCACAAAGCCAACTCTACCTGCTTTCCGTCCACTTTGATGTCTGCCATGTAGTTCTCAAACATGGTAGGGACATATACCTTTGGGGACTGGTCCTTGCTAAAGACAATGAGCAAGCAAGTCTTCCCACAGGCTCCATCTCCAACAATCACCAGTTTTTTTCCAGACGGCAGCCATTGCTTACAAATGAGCCGCAAGACCCACGGCCTGTTGTGGTGTAAGTTCTACTAAGTGCCCCAAACGTCTCAGATGAAAGGCACTAGGGTGACGACTCCGAGTCTGGCTTCTCCACGCCGCCGAGGATGCCCGACTGCCAGTCTCAAGCTCGAAGACTATGGCAAGTGGCTGTGGAAGCAGCGGCAGTCTAACGAGACAACCAATCAAGAGCAAGGGGCAGGGAGCCTGAGAAAGGAGAGCCCGAGAAAGCAAGAGCCAGCAGCAATAGCTGCGTGAGTGTAGGCGAAGTTTCAATATTGTCAAAGCCGGAAAGCAATGGAAAAACTGTCACTTTCTGTTATTTTCAGGTCAAACCTTAAATGACTATTAATTCTGGTAAACTTTTCCAGCTACAAACCACATCCAGTATTATGTTTTAAATTTAAAAGAAATTCTGATTTGTAATCTTAGGTTAATTATAGATAAATGAACAAGGCCAGTAATCATCATGGCCTTGCCACATGAGGTTCTGTGCTTGCAAGCAGGGTTTCATAAGACAAGGCACCCAGATTTTCTCTTCCCCCATCTGGCTTGCAGAGCAGCTCTCCTGGTCATTTCAAAAACCTCCCTCACTCCATCTTTGGTCTTTGCTGAACACTCCATGATATCCAAAAGTACCAATCCTGTTTGCCATCTCTTTGCCTTCTTCGGGCTTTACTGGCTCCTGCTTCATCTTGGCTTGCTTCAGCCTTGTGTGCTCATCGATTCAAAGATCCTTCTTGTTCCCAACCAGGATGATGGGCACATTGGGATAGAAATGCTTGATTTCCGGAGTCTATTTTTTGAGGATGTTTTCTAAACGATTGGGGCTGTCGATGGAGAAACACATCAGTATAACATTGGTATCCAGGTAGGAGAGAGGCCTCAAGCGATCATAATCTTCCTGCCCCGCTGTGTCCCACAAAGCCAACTCTACCTGCTTTCCGTCCACTTTGATGTCTGCCATGTAGTTCTCAAACATGGTAGGGACATATACCTTTGGGGACTGGTCCTTGCTAAAGACAATGAGCAAGCAAGTCTTCCCACAGGCTCCATCTCCAACAATCACCAGTTTTTTTCCAGACGGCAGCCATTGCTTACAAATGAGCCGCAAGACCCACGGCCTGTTGTGGTGTAAGTTCTACTAAGTGCCCCAAACGTCTCAGATGAAAGGCACTAGGGTGACGACTCCGAGTCTGGCTTCTCCACGCCGCCGAGGATGCCCGACTGCCAGTCTCAAGCTCGAAGACTATGGCAAGTGGCTGTGGAAGCAGCGGCAGTCTAACGAGACAACCAATCAAGAGCAAGGGGCAGGGAGCCTGAGAAAGGAGAGCCCGAGAAAGCAAGAGCCAGCAGCAATAGCTGCGTGAGTGTAGGCGAAGTTTCAATATTGTCAAAGCCGGAAAGCAATGGAAAAACTGTCACTTTCTGTTATTTTCAGGTCAAACCTTAAATGACTATTAATTCTGGTAAACTTTTCCAGCTACAAACCACATCCAGTATTATGTTTTAAATTTAAAAGAAATTCTGAATTTCAAATTGCGTGATGAATTCATGGATCATCTTTGCTTTCCAGATCAGTCATAATGGGAGCGATTTCAGGTATGAAGCTCCATGGGAGCACAATTTAACCCCAAATAACACATTTGAATAGCCTGAAACATAGTATTCAACCGGCAACCTTCTCCTAAACGGATACGGGCAAGGATTAGGAAGAATATCAGTTTCTCATACAGATTAAATTGAGACTTAAGCCTCTTGCCAGTCCTAGAGAAAACTACAATGCTAGAGAAAGAAAACAAGTTTGTAAGACTAAACCAATATTTCAGGGAATGAGAATGCTCAAGTGCCAAATCCTGATCTCTTGGCAGCAAGATTGATTGCAAAGCCTTCTAGACCATGGTGCTAAAATACCTAATATATTTATGGCTCTATTTGCTTTTGGCTCAGAAATTAGTCAAGGCTGAGTCTCAAGGCAGAGACGTCAGTGAAGTGATTGAAAACGTAGGGACTGATTCATTTTAATGAAGAGTTACAGTTTTCTGACTAGGTAATAAAAACAGTGTCACAGTGGTGTCCAGGGAATATAGCAAAAGCACCAAAAGCATTGGCTTATCCAGATCTGATTGAGGTCATCTGCTTAACAATATGAAATTAGGAAATACATAATTCAGGTTTGGCACATCCGTTCAAGTATGCCATCAAAAATTTAACTGCCAGGACTTCCCCGACGGTCCATTGTCTAAGACTCTACACTCCCAGTGCAAGGGGCCCAAGTTCAATCCTTGGTCAAAGAACTAGATCCCACATGCTGCAAGTAAAAGATCTTGCATGCCACAACTAAGACCCAGGGCAGCCAAATTAATAAATAAATGGAAATAAATATTAAAAAAAAATTCAACTGCCTTCCAATATCCAGATATGCTGTTTTTTTTTTTTTTTTTTTGCTGTTCTTAACACAGTATTTTTCTCATGCTCACAAGATATCTACCCATTATATGTTGGTGAGAATTTTTTTTATTTATTAAAATGAACTATCTCCAACAAATCATCTAGAAATATAACACATGACCATCCTTAAATGCGGTTGAGGCTGACAGATTATTTTGTCTAGATGTATTGAGCTCCTAAACACAACTGAAGTTAATGCTAGCAAGAAAAAATAGTTAAATAGATATTGCGTAGACAATTTAATTTTTTTCTATGAATATCTCATATACATTTAGGTATTTGGATCACAAGATGTCTATGCTAATATAAATGGAAAAATTGTTTCAGAAATCCTACTTTGAGGACATGAAGCAAAAATAGAATATTACAACTGGGGACTGCTTACCTTTATTATGGAAACAAAATAAATCATGGGCATTTTAAAGTTATTAAAGAAAGCACAAAGTATATGAATATAAGTGAAGTTATAGATCCCATTCTTAATTCCCAGATTATAAAAGAAGGCTAGCACATATCTCAGAATCATTATGCATCATACATTGTTTTGATAAAAGAAACAGGACTTAGAAATTTAAAATGTCTTTTCTTATTTTGGAGATAGATATGCAATATTATTTGAGATACCTTCTATGAGATAGCATCAACTGTTATTAATGTTTGTGGAAGAGATTGCGGTAACAAAATGTCTTATCAATCCATTACATTTCTCAGAGAGATGAAACTGGCATTTAGGTATAGTTTTGTAGCAGTCCTTTTAAAATAATTATATTCAGGTTGATAGCTCTACATATTATTAATAAAATACAGTGATAGAATACACTGTTTGCAACATCCTAATGCAAAATTCAAGCTTGCCAATTTTGTTGAAATCCCTTTAATACAATTTATTTGGATTTGAGTACTTCAGCTCTCTTCACCAAAGGATTTTCTATTTTATTGCCTATGTAAATTTATAACTTATTTTCACCCCATTCTTCTATTTCAAATATGGCTATTTTATTGTGAACATATTTTCTTAGGCAGCAATAAAAATATATAGTTTTATGCTGTGTTTTCTATAGTAGAGAATGCATTATTAAATAATTTAAGTAATATTTTAAATAATAAAATAATTTAAATAATTTTTAATTTAAAGAAATTTAAAATAATGTTTTCCTTGATTACTCTCAGATTTTTTTCTTATCAATAAGAATTATATCATTTCCAACCTCATTATTGAAGCCCCATGGATGTGAAATATACATCAACATAGTAAAACACGAGGATGAAAGGGCTTGAGATTTTGTAAGTGTGCTGAAAGGGAGGCTTTGTGGTTGTCCTAAGTAGTCAGGATGTTGCTACATTGCTGTAGAATTTTGATGGCTCCAATTTTGTTTATGGTATGGAGAAAAAATTTAAACAGGAAGAAAGGAAAGACAATAGTATTTCATATGGGATATTCCTGATGAAAAGTCTCCTTTTAAATAGAGCATCCACTATAATGGGACCAAGAAAATGCACAATGTCCTTTGATAACTTCTTAAAGCAATATGTGTGATCTAAAATCCAAATGTTTAAAGGCGTAAGTAGCACATTAAGTCTTTTTAGAACTTTGCAAGACTGGAAGGACATATAATTCCTCTCTGCTTTCCAGAAGACTGGATTGGAGGCTGGAGATTGATCAAAACTGATGCAACACTATTTTTAGTCACTTGGCTATAGAATAAGAAACAACAAAACAAGATTTAATCATGTGCTGATAGTTTCTTTCCTCAGGGATGTTATCTGTTGATTTATCTTTATTGTCTGGTTTTAGAAGAAACCTTGGCAATACAGCCATGCAGGAATGCTGACCCACCCAGCTGCGGATGCCAAGGTGTTATATCAAGAAAGTAGGAAATATGGTTGGACTGTTTCTGCTGACAGTAACTGAGTTAGTGAAATGAAGGTTTCAGGACATAAATTAGTTAACACAAGGATTGCCTGGTGGGTTGTATGAAGGATATAGTCCATGAAGCAAACAAAAAACCACTTATTTTGTGTAAATGGTGTGTTTGGCAAAGGAAAATTCTCTGTGCGTTCCATGATCTTTTTTTTTTTTTTTGGCCACTTCTATTGGTCTTTCATTTATCTATTTTCATCCGTCTTTGCTCTTTGGCCTGTGTGACCTCCCATTGCAGTGACCCCTCTCCTTGCAGAGCACCGGCTGTAGGTGTGTGCGCTCCAGAGTGCTGGCTCTGTAGTTGGTCACATCGGTCCAGCAGCTCCACAGCATGTGGGATCTTCCCAGGACAGGGATTGAACTGGTGCTCCTTGCACTGCAAAGCGGTGTCCTTACCCACTGGACCACCAGGGAAGACCCCGTGATCTTTTTAATAATTTTTATTGGAATATAGTTGATTTATAATATAATGTTATGTTTCAGGTGTACAGTAAAGTGAATCAGTTATACATATACACATATCTATTTTTTTGTTTGTTTTGCCCTATATAGGTCATTACAGAGTATTGAGTAGAGCCTATGCTACACAGCCAGTCCTTATTTATTTATTTATTTTTGGCTATTCTGGATTTTCCCACAGCCGGTCCTTATTAGTGAACTTTTATCTAACTATCTATCTATCCATATTAACATATATATTATATAAACTGTATACATATATTAGTGATCTATTATATATTATATATGGTAGTGTGAATTTGAGCTTTTTCTAGATTAAAGCCTGACACACAAGTCACAGGTTTGTCAGAAGTTTGCCTGGCTTCTCCTCACCTAACACAAGATTTTCATTTTACCGTCTCTCCTATCCTCTTCTATCATATCTTCAGCCATGGGTCTCAGGGATGAAAGTTTCCTCCATTCTTTTTCTCTTGTTAATGCAGAACATCTCATTCCTCTGAGTTCAGTGTTTTTCTTGTTTAGTGGCTAAGTCATGTCCTATTCTTTTGCGACCTTATGGACTATAGGACTTCAGGCTCCACTATTCTTGGAATTGTCTGGACAAGAATACTGGAGTGTGTTGCTATTTCTTTCTCTAGAGGATCTTGCCTGACTCAGGGATGAAACTTGTGTCACTGCATTGGCAGGCAGATTCTTTGCCCCTGAGTCACTAGGAAGCCATCTCTTTAAAGAAAATATGTATATTTGGAGTAAAATGTTTAAATTTACATTGAAGTATGTAATAAGAATAAATGACTTCTACTAATCAATGTAACTTTGCAAGATAAGAATCACTGGCTTCTGCTGGGGAGTCCAATCAGCTAGTAGCAATGATCCCCATACAGGAACCCCAAGGAAAAAGCCCATTCCACAAAGCCTCCTTTCAATAGGCCCCAACCCATTTCTCCTATGTGCACCCACAGATTTAGGAGTGTGGACATGCTCCATAGTTTTATATCTTTTTTTCTTCTTAACTGCAAAGCGGTGTCCTTACCCACTGGACCACCAGGGAAGACCCCGTGATCTTTTTAATAATTTTTATTGGAATATAGTTGATTTATAATATAATGTTATGTTTCAGGTGTACAGTAAAGTGAATCAGTTATACATATACACATATCTATTTTTTTGTTTGTTTTGCCCTATATAGGTCATTACAGAGTATTGAGTAGAGCCTATGCTACACAGCCAGTCCTTATTTATTTATTTATTTTGGCTATTCTGGATTTTCCCACAGCCGGTCCTTATTAGTGAACTTTTATCTAACTATCTATCTATCCATATTAACATATATATTATATAAACTGTATACATATATTAGTGATCTATTATATATTATATATGGTAGTGTGAATTTGAGCTTTTTCTAGATTAAAGCCTGACACACAAGTCACAGGTTTGTCAGAAGTTTGCCTGGCTTCTCCTCACCTAACACAAGATTTTCATTTTACCGTCTCTCCTATCCTCTTCTATCATATCTTCAGCCATGGGTCTCAGGGATGAAAGTTTCCTCCATTCTTTTTCTCTTGTTAATGCAGAACATCTCATTCCTCTGAGTTCAGTGTTTTTCTTGTTTAGTGGCTAAGTCATGTCCTATTCTTTTGCGACCTTATGGACTATAGGACTTCAGGCTCCACTATTCTTGGAATTGTCTGGACAAGAATACTGGAGTGTGTTGCTATTTCTTTCTCTAGAGGATCTTGCCTGACTCAGGGATGAAACTTGTGTCACTGCATTGGCAGGCAGATTCTTTGCCCCTGAGTCACTAGGGAAGCCATCTCTTTAAAGAAAATATGTATATTTGGAGTAAAATGTTTAAATTTACATTGAAGTATGTAATAAGAATAAATGACTTCTACTAATCAATGTAACTTTGCAAGATAAGAATCACTGGCTTCTGCTGGGGAGTCCAATCAGCTAGTAGCAATGATCCCCATACAGGAACCCCAAGGAAAAAGCCCATTCCACAAAGCCTCCTTTCAATAGGCCCCAACCCATTTCTCCTATGTGCACCCACAGATTTAGGAGTGTGGACATGCTCCATAGTTTTATATTTTTCATTTCTTCTTAACTGCAATAGACACAAAATTTCCAATTGATATGTATATGACAATCAGAAGTATTTCATGCTTTACATGAGATATCTGTATCTGTCTATCTTTCTGAATATTCATATTTTTCTGTGTGGTAATATCTTGTTGTTTCAATGGGAGGAAAGGTATTTAATATCCTACAGACTAACTGATAGTGGGAACTTTGATTTCCCAACTTTTCAGGTGTTCTGAGAGTGGGTCCTTGGTCCCAGTCTTTCATAGGGAGTCTCCTGATATTGCGCTTCCCAGGTGGTGTTAGTGCTAAAGAACCTACCTGCCAGTGCAGGGAAAATAAAAGATGCTGCTTTGATCCCTGGGTCAGGAAGATCTCCCTGGAGGATGGTGTGGTAATCCACTCCAGTATTTTTGCCTGGAGAATCCCGTGGACAGAGGTGGCGTGCAATCCATAGAGGCGCACAGAGTCAGACACGACTGAAGAGACTTAGCAGACATGCATGCACCTCTGGAAGTAGTAGTTGAGACAGATTTTATCAGAAATTATGACAAACCCTTCTTGGTTATTTCCATTTGGCTTTCCTTGTCTATGTGGTGGATGATGAATCATTAATGTGGTTCATCTGTATTTTCAGCATAAGAATTTTAACATTTTAATTTTGTTCATGAAACTGATAGCTAACTTGGGGCTTGCATTTTCCTGCACTTTTCATTTCAACTGAGCACTGGAAAAATAGGAATTTGAACCTTAGGTGTAGCGTGTTATCTGGAAAAAGAACTATCCAGACAGAGCCTTATGCCCCCTTTTAGTTCATTTAGAATTACTTTTTAATTTTTCTGTTTTCAAAAGGATGTTGAAAATGGAGCTATCTAACAATGCTGCTATTATATTGTCTTCTAACATTGTGTAGGGTATGAGTCATGAATGGGTTACACCTTGAAAACTGTGAGTAGGAAAGTATTGTCAATCAGCTAGTAGCAATGATCCCCATACAGGAACCCCAAGGAAAAAGCCCATTCCACAAAGCCTCCTTTCAATAGGCCCCAACCCATTTCTCCTATGTGCACCCACAGATTTAGGAGTGTGGACATGCTCCATAGTTTTATATTTTTCATTTCTTCTTAACTGCAATAGACACAAAATTTCCAATTGATATGTATATGACAATCAGAAGTATTTCATGCTTTACATGAGATATCTGTATCTGTCTATCTTTCTGAATATTCATATTTTTCTGTGTGGTAATATCTTGTTGTTTCAATGGGAGGAAAGGTATTTAATATCCTACAGACTAACTGATAGTGGGAACTTTGATTTCCCAACTTTTCAGGTGTTCTGAGAGTGGGTCCTTGGTCCCAGTCTTTCATAGGGAGTCTCCTGATATTGCGCTTCCCAGGTGGTGTTAGTGCTAAAGAACCTACCTGCCAGTGCAGGGAAAATAAAAGATGCTGCTTTGATCCCTGGGTCAGGAAGATCTCCCTGGAGGATGGTGTGGTAATCCACTCCAGTATTTTTGCCTGGAGAATCCGTGGACAGAGGTGGCGTGCAATCCATAGAGGCGCACAGAGTCAGACACGACTGAAGAGACTTAGCAGACATGCATGCACCTCTGGAAGTAGTAGTTGAGACAGATTTTATCAGAAATTATGACAAACCCTTCTTGGTTATTTCCATTTGGCTTTCCTTGTCTATGTGGTGGATGATGAATCATTAATGTGGTTCATCTGTATTTTCAGCATAAGAATTTTAACATTTTAATTTTGTTCATGAAACTGATAGCTAACTTGGGGCTTGCATTTTCCTGCACTTTTCATTTCAACTGAGCACTGGAAAAATAGGAATTTGAACCTTAGGTGTAGCGTGTTATCTGGAAAAAGAACTATCCAGACAGAGCCTTATGCCCCCTTTTAGTTCATTTAGAATTACTTTTTAATTTTTCTGTTTTCAAAAGGATGTTGAAAATGGAGCTATCTAACAATGCTGCTATTATATTGTCTTCTAACATTGTGTAGGGTATGAGTCATGAATGGGTTACACCTTGAAAACTGTGAGTAGGAAATGAGTCTTGTGTCATGGAGAAACGAGAAGGATTTAATTGCTACACAAGGTCAGAGTTGTTAAAAAAATTACTGACCGGAGGACACTTCAGAATAGAAATAGTAGGAAAATGGAGGTCATTCCTGAGCTTTCTTTATAGCATTTTTTTCATCTCACAGCATAGGACATTTTTAGTACATCTCTTTCAGAACAGACAAAATACGAGAGGCAGATGTCCTCGTGACACTGTGTTAAACAGTGCCACTGTCCTTCTTTTACCACTTTCAGTGTTCATAATAGTGACAACAAGGGGAAAATCACAGGTTTATCTTGGATTTCTCCCAAGTATTAGTCCTAGGAGTAGTATGGAATATATAATAGCCCAGACAGAGTTTGTTTTAGTGTGTCGGTTAATGTACAGTCTTCTCTGTTTCTGGCTAAAATTTCTGAAGAAAAATCCAATGCTAAAATGGCTATCAAGAACACTCTCTCAGTATTTATTATAAAGATGTTAAAAACAAAGTGTAACATATATTATTAATAAAGTTCTTAACATTTAGGATTTATGTTCCTAAAGTTAACACATATGATAGATACTTTGAAATTGACAGGAAACTTCCTTCTACCCCACTCATATTTACCGGAGCACGTATGTGCACAAATAAATCAGTCTTCCTGGGACAAATGTACTTTTTTCCCTGTGGTACAGAATTTTCAACATTTTACAGTTTGAAATTTTCATGAATAATGAACATAAAGAAAAACCACTTGGATTCTGAAATAGATACTTATTGTAGTTTACATGACTACACTTATTCACAGACACTGTCAACATTTTCCTCCTTTGTATGTGTTCCATTTATATTGATATTCTTTTTAAAATTGTATCCTCCTTGAAGGTTAAAGATAATGGCACAAATATCTCATAAAGTCTCAGTAGACATAAATGAATTTGAGAAAAATGGGAGATACTTCTTCCTTGCACAGGTAATAGAATTTCATTGACAAATATCTGATGAGTCAAGTTTTAGTCTGAAATATTTTGACATAATGTCCAAGGGTTGACTGATGTTACAAATGAATGTAGTGAAATCTTACTTTACTTCTTAAAATGAACAGAATAGGGAAGAGATCCAAATTCAAAAATATGTATTGGGACTAAAGTGAATAATAAGATGGAGTAGCAAGTATTAATATGGTTTCCAACTGAGTCTCCAACAACAGCAACCATAACAAAAAGAAGATACAGAAAGAAATGTTTTTAAAGATACTGGACGTCAGACAGTGATAGACAGTCTTGAGAAATGGAATACAAATACTGAATGAAAACACACAGCATGTCAAAATGTGAAATGCTGCTAAAGCAGTACTTAGCAGGAAGTTTGGGGCACTAGATGCCCTTTTTTTTTTTTTTTTGAAAAGTTCTTAAATAAATGTCAGCTATTGCTTTATTATTTTTTTCTTTTTTATTTTTTTAATATCTTTTTTGGTGGGGGATGGGTTGGGGAGGGAGAGGGGTGAGCAGGTCACTTCTATTGGGCTTTCATTTATCTATTTTTATCCACCTTTGTTCTTGTTCTTTGGCTTATGTGGGCCTCCCATCACAGTGGCTTCTGTTGTTGCAGAGCACTGGCTCTGGGCACATGGGCCCCAGAGCTCCGGCTTGATAATTGGACACATTGGTCCAGCCACTCCATGGCACGTGGGATCTTCTCAGGCCAGGGATCGAACCGGCGCCCCTTGCACTGCAAGGTGGTGTCCTTACCCACTGGACCACCCTGGAAGCCCAGTTTTTGCTTTAATAAACTAGACAAAGAAGACCAAAGAAAATCCAAAGCAGCCTGAGAAAGGAAATAATAAAGATTACAGTAGAAACCAATAAAATTGAAACAGAAAATCGATAGAGAAAACAAATGAAGCTTAGAGATGTTTCTTTGAGAAGATCAATGAAATTGATTAACTTTTAACCAGAGAGAAAGAGTAAATTACCATGATCAAAAAAAAGACCAAAGAAAATCCAAAGCGTGATCCTCCTTGAAGGTTAAAGATAATGGCACAAATATCTCATAAAGTCTCAGTAGACATAAATGAATTTGAGAAAAATGGGAGATACTTCTTCCTTGCACAGGTAATAGAATTTCATTGACAAATATCTGATGAGTCAAGTTTTAGTCTGAAATATTTTGACATAATGTCCAAGGGTTGACTGATGTTACAAATGAATGTAGTGAAATCTTACTTTACTTCTTAAAATGAACAGAATAGGGAAGAGATCCAAATTCAAAAATATGTATTGGGACTAAAGTGAATAATAAGATGGAGTAGCAAGTATTAATATGGTTTCCAACTGAGTCTCCAACAACAGCAACCATAACAAAAAGAAGATACAGAAAGAAATGTTTTTAAAGATACTGGACGTCAGACAGTGATAGACAGTCTTGAGAAATGGAATACAAATACTGAATGAAAACACACAGCATGTCAAAATGTGAAATGCTGCTAAAGCAGTACTTAGCAGGAAGTTTGGGGCACTAGATGCCCTTTTTTTTTTTTTTTTGAAAAGTTCTTAAATAAATGTCAGCTATTGCTTTATTATTTTTTTCTTTTTTATTTTTTTAATATCTTTTTTTTGGTGGGGGATGGGTTGGGGAGGGAGAGGGGTGAGCAGGTCACTTCTATTGGGCTTTCATTTATCTATTTTTATCCACCTTTGTTCTTGTTCTTTGGCTTATGTGGGCCTCCCATCACAGTGGCTTCTGTTGTTGCAGAGCACTGGCTCTGGGCACATGGGCCCCAGAGCTCCGGCTCGATAATTGGACACATTGGTCCAGCCACTCCATGGCACGTGGGATCTTCTCAGGCCAGGGATCGAACCGGCGCCCCTTGCACTGCAAGGTGGTGTCCTTACCCACTGGACCACCCTGGAAGCCCAGTTTTTGCTTTAATAAACTAGACAAAGAAGACCAAAGAAAATCCAAAGCAGCCTGAGAAAGGAAATAATAAAGATTACAGTAGAAACCAATAAAATTGAAACAGAAAATCGATAGAGAAAACAAATGAAGCTTAGAGATGTTTCTTTGAGAAGATCAATGAAATTGATTAACTTTTAACCAGAGAGAAAGAGTAAATTACCATGATCAAAGATGTAAAGAAGTTACCAGTCACTTTAGCTGACAAGAGAGTGAGTCTGTCATTTGAGGCTTTGAAAGCAAATGTTGACTTCTCCTCTCTAGCTGTGATGGTCCTAGATGGCATCTTCTTCCAACATAAGGCTGTTTCGTCTACGTTGAAAATCTGTTGTTTGGTGTAGCCACATTTGTTAATTATTTAATCTAGATCTTTCGAATAATTTGCTGCAGTTTCTATACCAGAACTTGCTGCTTCACCTCATACTAATATGTTGTGGAGACAGTTCTTTTTCCTTGAAAAAGGAGCATCTGCCTAGTGCAGTTCAGTTCAGGTCGCTCAGTCATGTCTGACTCTTTGTGATCCCATGGACTGCAGCACATGAGGCTTCCCTGTTCTTCACCATCTCCTGGAGCTTGCTCAAACTCATATCCATTGAGTCGGTGACGGCATCCAGCCATCTCATCCTTTGTCATCCCCTTTCTCCTTCTGCCTCCTATTTTTTCCAGCATCAAGGTCTTTTCTAAGCATCATTTTCCCCAGCATCAGGGTCTTTTCCAAACCTCTGCTAACTTTACACTTTTCTGTAGCTTCCTCACCTCTCTAAGCCTTCATAGAATTAGAAAGTTCATGCCTTGTTCTGAATTTTTTGATGGGAGGGAATGTTTTATGGCTGATTTGATCTTCTATCCAGACCACTTGACCTTCCATATCAGTTGTAGGATTGTTTCAATTTCTTATTATCTGTGTTCACCAGAGGAGCACTTTTAATTTCCTTCAGTTTGGGTTCACACCTTGGCTAACTGTTTGGTGCAAGAGGCATAGCTTTTGACATGGTTTTTGGCATGCCTTCCTCAATAGGCTTAATCATTTCCAGCTTTTGATTTAAAGTGAGAGACTTAGGATTCTTCCTTTTACTTGAACACTTACAGGTCACTGTAGGGTAATTGCTTGGCCTAATTTCAATATTTTTGTGTCTCAGAATAGGGAGGCCCAAACACAGGGAGAGAGCTGGAGGAATGGCTGATAGAGTAGTCGCTACTATAGTGGAGTAGTCAACACACACAACAGTTATTAATAAGTTTAAAATTTTAGTTGAGTGTAGTTTGTGGCATCGCCAAACAATTACAATGATATCAAAGATTACTGATCACAAATCACCATAAGATAGAGCGATTACAAGAATTACTGAAATGTAACAATATAACACAATTGGAAAAAATAAGTTATAGACTTGCTTGACACAGACCTTCAATTTGTAAAAAATGCAATAAAGTGACATATAAGAAAAGAACATTTGCCTGTATTTGATGATGAAAGACTGAATACTTCCCCTCCATCCAGAGATCAGAAGTGAAACGAGGATGCCCATCCTACTACTTATATTCAGCATTGTGTAGAGATTCTAGAAAGTATAGTAGTCAGAAAATAATGAAAGGTATCTGTTACAGTTGAGAAAAGAAATAAAAGTCTTATTTTTCATATATAACATTCATTTTTAATAGAAAAGTCTGACTCAGTTCATGTTTGATCTTTCCATGGACTGCAGCACATGAGGCTTCCCTGTTCTTCACCATCTCCTGGAGCTTGCTCAAACTCATATCCATTGAGTCGGTGACGGCATCCAGCCATCTCATCCTTTGTCATCCCCTTTCTCCTTCTGCCTCCTATTTTTTCCAGCATCAAGGTCTTTTCTAAGCATCATTTTCCCCAGCATCAGGGTCTTTTCCAAACCTCTGCTAACTTTACACTTTTCTGTAGCTTCCTCACCTCTCTAAGCCTTCATAGAATTAGAAAGTTCATGCCTTGTTCTGAATTTTTTGATGGGAGGGAATGTTTTATGGCTGATTTGATCTTCTATCCAGACCACTTGACCTTCCATATCAGTTGTAGGATTGTTTCAATTTCTTATTATCTGTGTTCACCAGAGGAGCACTTTTAATTTCCTTCAGTTTGGGTTCACACCTTGGCTAACTGTTTGGTGCAAGAGGCATAGCTTTTGACATGGTTTTTGGCATGCCTTCCTCAATAGGCTTAATCATTTCCAGCTTTTGATTTAAAGTGAGAGACTTAGGATTCTTCCTTTTACTTGAACACTTACAGGTCACTGTAGGGTAATTGCTTGGCCTAATTTCAATATTTTTGTGTCTCAGAATAGGGAGGCCCAAACACAGGGAGAGAGCTGGAGGAATGGCTGATAGAGTAGTCGCTACTATAGTGGAGTAGTCAACACACACAACAGTTATTAATAAGTTTAAAATTTTAGTTGAGTGTAGTTTGTGGCATCGCCAAACAATTACAATGATATCAAAGATTACTGATCACAAATCACCATAAGATAGAGCGATTACAAGAATTACTGAAATGTAACAATATAACACAATTGGAAAAAATAAGTTATAGACTTGCTTGACACAGACCTTCAATTTGTAAAAAATGCAATAAAGTGACATATAAGAAAAGAACATTTGCCTGTATTTGATGATGAAAGACTGAATACTTCCCCTCCATCCAGAGATCAGAAGTGAAACGAGGATGCCCATCCTACTACTTATATTCAGCATTGTGTAGAGATTCTAGAAAGTATAGTAGTCAGAAAATAATGAAAGGTATCTGTTACAGTTGAGAAAAGAAATAAAAGTCTTATTTTTCATATATAACATTCATTTTTAATAGAAAAATCTAATAGAATCTTTAAAAAAAAGTCTGCTAGTACTGATAAATGTTTTAGCAGAACACAGGATACAAAGTCATATAGAAAACAGTTGCATTGTTAGGTGCTAGCAATGTCTAAACAGCAACAAACACTATTCTCAACAACATCAAAATATGAAGCATATAGGGATAATTCTGACAAAATGTGCAATGCCTGTACACTGAAAACTAGAAAACATCGTTGAGGGAAATTAAGGACCTAGATAATTAAAGAGATTCAGTGTTCAGAGAGAAAACGACCTAATATTCTTAAAATGCCAAGTCTCTTTAAATAGTTGTATAGATTAAATGTGATCTAAATCAAAATCTCAGAAAGTATTTTCGTATTGATTAATTAATAAGCTAATTCTGAAATGTATATGTGAAAATATAAATAACCTAGAAAGATAATAAACAACCATGAGAATGAAAAAGAAAGTTGGAAAATCATTGCCTGACTTCAGTCTTAATATGAAGCTACAGTAGTCAGGAAAGTATTAGTATCAAAATAAGCGATTTGACAAAAGGGTAGAATAGAGGTTTCAGAAACAGGACCAAAAAACTGCATGGATCTTTGACAATAATGAGGAAGGCAATTAATTGAAAAAAAGATAATCTTTTCCACAAGTGTTACTTGCACTGTGATAACTGGCTATCCATGTGCAAAAAAGAAGAAGTCTATCTACATTTTATAACATATACAAAAGATAACCTAATAGGCTAAAACTTCTAGAATGAAGGATAGAATAAAACCTTTGTGACTTTGAATTAAGGAAAGACTTTTGAGATATGTCATTGATATGGCAAGACCAACAAAATAAAAGATTGATAAGTTGGACCTTATCAAATTTTCAAACTTTACTTTGAAAGACATCATTAAGAGAATGAAAACAAAAACTTAAGACTGAAAAAAATAATTGCAAAGTATATATCTGATTGTGAGATATATATATGCCTTGTGTGACATGGCTGAATTGTGTCCCATGAAAATTCATATGTTGAAGCCCAAATGCCCCTTCCCCCAATGTGACTGTATTTGAATTTAGGGCTTTTTAGAAAGTAATTAAAGTGAAATGAGGTCATGAGTGTGAGATCCTAATGCAGTATGACTGGTGTCCTTAAGAGGCCAAGGCACCAGTACGGGGCCAGCCCGCAGAAGAGAAACGGCGGCGGGATTGCCCGTGGCCAGGCCATGGGAAGATCAGAGAGGGGTGAGCCTGCTGTCTGCCAACCCAGCCCCCTGGTGAGTGAAGGACAATCAGACACGACAGGGGCTCTGTCAAAGGAGTTCTGTTTTATTAGTGCAGATTTACAGCTTATATAGGCAAGTGAAGGGGGTTTCGCAAGGGACTTCCTATAGTTACACCAATCAAGCTAAAGGTCATGCAATTGTACGTCTACATCACAATAGGAATCTATGGTGAGCATGCATTGTCCTTGAGCGCGGAAACCAGGGGGACCAATCAGAAGTTTTGACAAACAACTTTAGATCACGCCCTCGTCTCTTCCTGTAGGCGCCATCTCAGCTCCAAACCACAAACATGTGCTTAAGCTTCCTTATGCTTGCAAAGGTCCTCTTTCATTTTAGGGCCCCACACACCAGGAATGTGCATGCATAGAGAAAAGGCCCTGAGGTCACCGAAAGAAGGCAGTCATCTGAAAGCCAAGCCAAGAGACCTTGGGATAAAATAACCCTGGTTTCTCCTTGATCTTGGCCTTTCAGCCTCCAGAACTGTAAGAAAATTAATTTCTCTTGTTTAGTCTGTCAAACTGTGATGTGTTGTTATGGCAGCCTATCAGATTAACCCATATTCTCTGGAATACATATCAAACTCTTAAAGGTCAACAGTAAATAAAAGAGTTCATTTAAAAGTGAAACCCAAGAAAGACTTTTGAGATATGTCATTGATATGGCAAGACCAACAAAATAAAAGATTGATAAGTTGGACCTTATCAAATTTTCAAACTTTACTTTGAAAGACATCATTAAGAGAATGAAAACAAAAACTTAAGACTGAAAAAAATAATTGCAAAGTATATATCTGATTGTGAGATATATATATGCCTTGTGTGACATGGCTGAATTGTGTCCCATGAAAATTCATATGTTGAAGCCCAAATGCCCCTTCCCCCAATGTGACTGTATTTGAATTTAGGGCTTTTTAGAAAGTAATTAAAGTGAAATGAGGTCATGAGTGTGAGATCCTAATGCAGTATGACTGGTGTCCTTAAGAGGCCAAGGCACCAGTACGGGGCCAGCCCGCAGAAGAGAAACGGCGGCGGGATTGCCTGTGGCCAGGCCATGGGAAGATCAGAGAGGGTGAGCCTGCTGTCTGCCAACCCAGCCCCCTGGTGAGTGAAGGACAATCAGACACGACAGGGGCTCTGTCAAAGGAGTTCTGTTTTATTAGTGCAGATTTACAGCTTATATAGGCAAGTGAAGGGGGTTTCCGCAAGGGACTTCCTATAGTTACACCAATCAAGCTAAAGGTCATGCAATTGTACGTCTACATCACAATAGGAATCTATGGTGAGCATGCATTGTCCTTGAGCGCGGAAACCAGGGGGACCAATCAGAAGTTTTGACAAACAACTTTAGATCACGCCCTCGTCTCTTCCTGTAGGCGCCATCTCAGCTCCAAACCACAAACATGTGCTTAAGCTTCCTTATGCTTGCAAAGGTCCTCTTTCATTTTAGGGCCCCACACACCAGGAATGTGCATGCATAGAGAAAAGGCCCTGAGGTCACCGAAAGAAGGCAGTCATCTGAAAGCCAAGCCAAGAGACCTTGGGATAAAATAACCCTGGTTTCTCCTTGATCTTGGCCTTTCAGCCTCCAGAACTGTAAGAAAATTAATTTCTCTTGTTTAGTCTGTCAAACTGTGATGTGTTGTTATGGCAGCCTATCAGATTAACCCATATTCTCTGGAATACATATCAAACTCTTAAAAGTCAATAGTAAATAAAAGAGTTCATTTAAAAATGGGATTTGAATAGAAAACCCACCAAGAAAGATGTAAGACAGCAAAGAAGTGTATGAAAAGACCCATAGTATCATTACAAAAATGCAAATTAGAACCATAGAAAGATACCACAACCAATGGCTAAAAGATTCCACATACCACGTTTTGGAGAGGATGTGGAAAAAATTGTGACTCTCATGCAGTGATGAGAATGTAAAATGATACAATCATTTTGGAAAACAGTTTGTTGGTTTCTGGAAAAATTCAGCATACCCTTATCATTTAATTCCTCTCTTTGGTATATAATCAGAAGAAATAAGAACCTATGTTCATACAATGACTTGACACAATATTTTTATATCAACTTTGTCATATACCCAAACTGGAAACAACCCTAAGACTCATCAGCAGATAAATGAATAAACAGATTGTGATAAAATCATACACTTGAAAACTATTCTAGACATAAAAAGTTATGAACCGTCAATAACTATAATATGGGTAAATGTCAAAAATGATTCTGAGTGAAAGCAGCCAGAAAAAAATGAAAGAGTATATATAGTGTATGATTCTATGTATATAAAATTCTTGGAAATTCGAACTAGTCTATAGTGACAGAAAGTAGATAAATGGTTAGGAGCTGGGAGAGTGTACATACAGAGTGTGACAGGTGCTAAGGATGACAAAAGGGCTTGAGGAAGCTTTGTGGGATGATGGACGTTATGGACTGAAAGTGTTCCCTCAAAATTCACGTGTTGAAATCCTAACCTCCTAGTGTAATGGTTTGGGAGATAGGCCCTTGAAAAGTAATCAGGTCGTGAGGGTGGAGACCTCATGAATAGAATTAGTGCCCTTATAAAATGGACCCCAGAGTTTCCCTGGTGGCCCAGTGGGTAAGGAGTCCACCATGCAGTGCAAGGGGCACCAGTTTGATCCCTGGCCCAGGGGTATCCTGCGTTCTGTGGAGTGGCTGAGCTGGTGTGCTCAATTACAAACCAGTGCCATGGAGCGCATGCGCCCAGAGCTAGTGCTCTGCAACAAGAGAGACCACTGCAACGGGAGGCCCCCATAGGCCAAAGAATAAAGATGAATGAAAATAAATAAATAAATAAAACAATAAAAAGAGGCCAAAAAAAAAAAAAAAGAGAGAGAGAGAATGGGAGAGACTCCAGAGAACTCTTCTGCTCTGTTTCCACTATGTAAAGATATAAGATTTTGTCAGTCTTCCAACCAGGAGAGGGCTCTCACCAACTCAACCATGCTGGAACCCTCATCTTAAACATTCAGCCTCCAGAACTGTGAAAAAATAAAATTCTATTATTTATAAACAACCCTGTCTACAGTACTTTGTTACAGCATCCTGAACTAAGAGAATGGATTTGTTACTTAGTATGTGTTAGTTTTGTGGGTATATGAACATATTTAAAATACATCAAATTTTTATGTATCCCAGGAATGTGTGTATAAGTATTTTCAAGTAAAATCATATTTTGATATCCTTTTAAAAAAAATTATGTAACCTGAAATTTACTGTGTATAGATTATTCCTCAGTAGAGCTGTTAAAAATTAAACAATCCATTTTGGTGATTGAAAATATAACTTCAGATAACCAAGGATCTTAGAATGTATCTCAATAAAATTCAGATAATCAATTTTTATACATTTATGAAGTAAAAACCTGAAATTAATGAAAATAAAACCCAGAACATTTACCAAAAGACATTCAAATGAAATTAAATCATAATATGTACTTGTTTTCTTGTCATTTGCTTCATTTCCCTCTTGGAGAATGCCAAAAAATTATTTAAGAGCCTCTAGTTCATGTATCATTTCTTTTCATAGCAACAAATCATATTGTAAAACATTAATACTTCATTTCATAAATTATAACACATTGTAGAATTAGGTGACTGTAAAAAGGAAGTGACAACTTTCTGGTAGTGTAATGGTTTGGGAGATAGGCCCTTGAAAAGTAATCAGGTCGTGAGGGTGGAGACCTCATGAATAGAATTAGTGCCCTTATAAAATGGACCCCAGAGTTTCCCTGGTGGCCCAGTGGGTAAGGAGTCCACCATGCAGTGCAAGGGGCACCAGTTTGATCCCTGGCCCAGGGGTATCCTGCGTTCTGTGGAGTGGCTGAGCTGGTGTGCTCAATTACAAACCAGTGCCATGGAGCGCATGCGCCCAGAGCTAGTGCTCTGCAACAAGAGAGACCACTGCAACGGGAGGCCCCCATAGGCCAAAGAATAAAGATGAATGAAAATAAATAAATAAATAAAACAAAAAAAAAAAAAAAAAAAGAGAGAGAATGGGAGAGACTCCAGAGAACTCTTCTGCTCTGTTTCCACTATGTAAAGATATAAGATTTTGTCAGTCTTCCAACCAGGAGAGGGCTCTCACCAACTCAACCATGCTGGAACCCTCATCTTAAACATTCAGCCTCCAGAACTGTGAAAAAATAAAATTCTATTATTTATAAACAACCCTGTCTACAGTACTTTGTTACAGCATCCTGAACTAAGAGAATGGATTTGTTACTTAGTATGTGTTAGTTTTGTGGGTATATGAACATATTTAAAATACATCAAATTTTTATGTATCCCAGGAATGTGTGTATAAGTATTTTCAAGTAAAATCATATTTTGATATCCTTTTAAAAAAAATTATGTAACCTGAAATTTACTGTGTATAGATTATTCCTCAGTAGAGCTGTTAAAAATTAAACAATCCATTTTGGTGATTGAAAATATAACTTCAGATAACCAAGGATCTTAGAATGTATCTCAATAAAATTCAGATAATCAATTTTTATACATTTATGAAGTAAAAACCTGAAATTAATGAAAATAAAACCCAGAACATTTACCAAAAGACATTCAAATGAAATTAAATCATAATATGTACTTGTTTTCTTGTCATTTGCTTCATTTCCCTCTTGGAGAATGCCAAAAAATTATTTAAGAGCCTCTAGTTCATGTATCATTTCTTTTCATAGCAACAAATCATATTGTAAAACATTAATACTTCATTTCATAAATTATAACACATTGTAGAATTAGGTGACTGTAAAAAGGAAGTGACAACTTTCTGGTCAAATCTAGAGGAGACAAGGGACTAGCAGTAGCTTCTCATTTAACTGTGAATGCATGCTCAGTTTCTCAGTTGTGTCTGATTCTTTGCAACCCTATGGACTGTAGCCTGCCAGGCTCCTCTGTTCGTAGGATTCTCCAGGCAAGAATATTGGGGTGAATAGCCATTCCCTCCTCCAGAGGATCTCCTCAACCAGGGATCAAACTTGTGTCTCCTGCATCTCCTGCATTGCAGGTGGATTGTTTACCCATGAAACCACCTGGGAAGTAGTCCAAAATAATTATTGTAAAACTAAATTTAAATCTTTGGTACTTTGTGTGTGTGTGAGAGTAAAAGTCACTCAGTCTTATTTGAATCTTTGCAACCTATGGATGAGCCATGGAATTCTCCAGACAAGGATACTAGAATGGATAGCCTTTCCCTTCTCCAGGGGATCTTCCCAATGTAGGAATCAAACTGGAGTCTCCTGCATTGCAGGCAAATTCTTTACCAGCTGAGCTAACTGGGAAATACCTTTGATATTTTAAGGTAGTTAGAATTTTTTGTTTGAGGAACAGTATACCTTTTCTCTAAATTGGTTAAATGTAACCCATTCCTTTTAGAACTTGTAAATGATAGCAGTAAACAAAATACATTTCAGTGAACTTAATGAGCTTTATTCATATCTTAGACATATTTTTAGTCTGAATATAAATAAAGGGGAAGAGTTCTTCTAAAAGGAATGGGTTACTTTTAACCACTTTAGGGAAAATGTTTACTAATCCTTTAACAAAAGCGCCCTTACAGAGTAGAGATTCTAGAAACATGGCACTGGCAGTTATAGCAGAGATTTTGGATTTTCACAAATGCAACATATAAACAGAGAGCAAAACTACAGTAAAAATCAAAACATGAAATTAAATCATAATATGTACTTGTTTTCTTGTCATTTGCTTCATTTCCCTCTTGGAGAATGCCAAAAAATTATTTAAGAGCCTCTAGTTCATGTATCATTTCTTTTCATAGCAACAAATCATATTGTAAAACATTAATACTTCATTTCATAAATTATAACACATTGTAGAATTAGGTGACTGTAAAAAGGAAGTGACAACTTTCTGGTCAAATCTAGAGGAGACAAGGGACTAGCAGTAGCTTCTCATTTAACTGTGAATGCATGCTCAGTTTCTCAGTTGTGTCTGATTCTTTGCAACCCTATGGACTGTAGCCTGCCAGGCTCCTCTGTTCGTAGGATTCTCCAGGCAAGAATATTGGGGTGAATAGCCATTCCCTCCTCCAGAGGATCTCCTCAACCAGGGATCAAACTTGTGTCTCCTGCATCTCCTGCATTGCAGGTGGATTGTTTACCCATGAAACCACCTGGGAAGTAGTCCAAAATAATTATTGTAAAACTAAATTTAAATCTTTGGTACTTTGTGTGTGTGTGAGAGTAAAAGTCACTCAGTCTTATTTGAATCTTTACAACCTATGGATGAGCCATGGAATTCTCCAGACAAGGATACTAGAATGGATAGCCTTTCCCTTCTCCAGGGGATCTTCCCAATGTAGGAATCAAACTGGAGTCTCCTGCATTGCAGGCAAATTCTTTACCAGCTGAGCTAACTGGGAAATACCTTTGATATTTTAAGGTAGTTAGAATTTTTTGTTTGAGGAACAGTATACCTTTTCTCTAAATTGGTTAAATGTAACCCATTCCTTTTAGAACTTGTAAATGATAGCAGTAAACAAAATACATTTCAGTGAACTTAATGAGCTTTATTCATATCTTAGACATATTTTTTAGTCTGAATATAAATAAAGGGGAAGAGTTCTTCTAAAAGGAATGGGTTACTTTTAACCACTTTAGGGAAAATGTTTACTAATCCTTTAACAAAAGCGCCCTTACAGAGTAGAGATTCTAGAAACATGGCACTGGCAGTTATAGCAGAGATTTTGGATTTTCACAAATGCAACATATAAACAGAGAGCAAAACTACAGTAAAAATCATATGGATAGCATGGAATAAACAGCATGGATGAATCTGAGGGGCATTATGCTAAGTAAAATAAGTCAGACAGAGAAAAATTATAGTATTTTTCTCTTTATGGTATTGCTTATATGTGAAATCTTAGAAAAGCTGACTTCATAGAAACAGAGAATAGTGGTTGCGCAGGGGTTGGGGAAGTGAAAATGGTCCTATAGGTCAAATGGTACAAATTTTCAGCTATAAGAGTATGTTCTGAGAATATACATGAGTGTATATGTGATTATATATTCATGTTAATGTATAGCATAGTAACTAGAGTTAACAGTGCAATTACTTTCTTGGGGTCCAAAATAACTGCAGATGGTGACTGCAGTCATGAGATTGAAAGATACTTGCTCTGTGGAAGAAAAGCTGTAACAAACCTAGACAGCATATTAAAAAGCAGAGTTGTCACCTTGTCAACAAAAGTCCGTGTAGTCAAAGCTATGGTTTTCCCAGTAGTCATGTATGAATGTGAGAGTTGGACCATAAAGAAGACTGAGCACCAAAGTACTGATGCCTTGAAGTTGCACTGTTGGATAAGACTCTTGAGAATTCTTGACTACAAGGAGATCAAACTAATCAGTCCTAAGGGAAAACAACCCTGCATATTCATTGAAAGGAATGATGCTGAAGCTGAAATTCCAGTACTTTCCCACTGATGCCAAGAGACAACTCAGTGGAAAAGGGCCTGGTGTTGGGGAAAATACAAGGCAGAAAGAGAAGGGGACAATAGAGGACAAGATGGTTACATGGCATCACTTAATCAATGGACATGAGTTTGAGCAGACTCTGGGAGATGGTAAAGGACAGAGAAGCCTGGTGTGCTGCAGCCCATGGGGTTGTAAAGAATTAGACTCAACTGGGTGACTTAACTGGAGTGAATATGAGTTCTTCTAAAAGGAATGGGTTACTTTAACCATTTAGGAAAATTTTACTAATCAACAAAAGCGCCCTTACAGAGTAGAGATTCTAGAAACATGGCACTGGCAGTTATAGCAGAGATTTTGGATTTTCACAAATGCAACATATAAACAGAGAGCAAAACTACAGTAAAAATCATATGGATAGCATGGAATAAACAGCATGGATGAATCTGAGGGGCATTATGCTAAGTAAAATAAGTCAGACAGAGAAAAATTATAGTATTTTTCTCTTTATGGTATTGCTTATATGTGAAATCTTAGAAAAGCTGACTTCATAGAAACAGAGAATAGTGGTTGCGCAGGGGTTGGGGAAATGAAAAATGGTCCTATAGGTCAAATGGTACAAATTTTCAGCTATAAGAGTATGTTCTGAGAATATACATGAGTGTATATGTGATTATATATTCATGTTAATGTATAGCATAGTAACTAGAGTTAACAGTGCAATTACTTTCTTGGGCTCCAAAATCACTGCAGATGGTGACTGCAGTCATGAGATTGAAAGATACTTGCTCTGTGGAAGAAAAGCTGTAACAAACCTAGACAGCATATTAAAAAGCAGAGTTGTCACCTTGTCAACAAAAGTCCGTGTAGTCAAAGCTATGGTTTTCCCAGTAGTCATGTATGAATGTGAGAGTTGGACCATAAAGAAGACTGAGCACCAAAGTACTGATGCCTTGAAGTTGCACTGTTGGATAAGACTCTTGAGAATTCTTGACTACAAGGAGATCAAACTAATCAGTCCTAAGGGAAAACAACCCTGCATATTCATTGAAAGGAATGATGCTGAAGCTGAAATTCCAGTACTTTCCCACTGATGCCAAGAGACAACTCAGTGGAAAAGGGCCTGGTGTTGGGGAAAATACAAGGCAGAAAGAGAAGGGAACAATAGAGGACAAGATGGTTACATGGCATCACTTAATCAATGGACATGAGTTTGAGCAGACTCTGGGAGATGGTAAAGGACAGAGAAGCCTGGTGTGCTGCAGCCCATGGGGTTGTAAAGAATTAGACTCAACTGGGTGACTTAACTGGAGTGAATATGTTACTATAGTTAATGACAGAGTATTAATAATTCAATATGAATATAGATGAATGTTGCTGAGAGAGATCATAAGCATTCTTCACAGACATGTACAGAATATCATCCTATGTGGTTAAGATCAGATTATGAAACCACCTAGTTCCTTCTCTTGACCCGCATGTGAGACAACATTAAATTACTTTACTCAATGTTTACTAAGCAAACCAAATGAGCTAACAATAACTAATCTCTCTCTCCCTCCCTCACCTTCCCACCCTGCCTCCGTCGTTTCCTCTCTCTACACAATCACTTTACTTATGGTATATTTATAACTGTGAAGATGTAGAGATTAATGACACATATCTTTTTTTAAAAAATATACATTTATTTCTTTGGCTGTGCTGGGTCTTAGTCACAGTATGTGGGATCTAGCTCCCTGACCAGGGATTGAACTCAGGCCTCCTGCATCGGGAGACTGGAGTCTTAGCCACTGGATCACCAGAAAAGCCCCAATGACACATATCTTGATCTCAGAATTAATGTAATCTACTGGATATTTCTAGAGAATTTTATCAAGTACATAATCAAAAAGTCTTCCACAAGAGGATCTCAGCTACTTCGAAAAATTTAAAAGTCCACTCAATACAAAACAAATAAAATCTTTATTGGATTTATTGACTTCTGAGAGTTTCATCTTTAGTCTTACTGAATAAAATTTTTATATTACGTGTTTTTTGACTCTGTTAAAGAAATACATTTGCAATTTTTATTTTACCTCAGAGGTTGGTTGTATAGAAAAATTTTTCAATATAATTTTTGAATATTCAGTGGGATTCAGTTTTATTCATTTTAATTCTCAAATGAAAGTAAAGATTAAACATATCTACAAAGAGATCAGAAAAGAGTACTATCAATGTATGGTCATTGTGTATATTACATCTGTCATTTGTTTCTTAATAACAACAGGTCCAAGTTCTGATCAGTCCAATTTTATTCACAGTAGAGACAAATGTAGAGTTTATATGAGAAAGGCATTCCCTCAATTAATCTTGATAAAGGATATTTAACAAGAAATGAAAGGGTTATAAGTTATAGAAACTACTGCTTAATCAAAGCTTCATTATGACTAACTTTCCAAGGCCTTGGCATACCATCATAACATGAAATAGTTAACTTTGCTTCTCACAGTCTTAAGATAAAGGCAATTATAATTTGTAAACGGCCATCTCAGTTGGTTTTGAATATCAACCTTGTAATCATTTTCAACACAAGGTTAATTAGAAAGCTATTTTTCTGGTTCAACTTGAATTTTTATGTAATTATCCAACTCTTACACATGAAATCAATGTTAAGGAAGCAATTTGTTTGAAAAGAATTCTGATTTTATGACTGAAAAACGCTTTGTTTAAAAAAATTTTAAAAACTTTGTAAATAATGTTACTTTGGGGGAAAATCAGCATTTGGCTCAACTCATGAAGTATATAATTTATCCAAGCGTAAAGATGCTCCTCTAGACTTTTCTAATGTACAAGGATGTTTTTATCTAAGACATTATCAAGTTGTTAACCCAAACGGTGTCTATGAGAAACATATATACTGTAAGCCTCGTTTAAGCCCATAATCAAGTCTGAGTGACAAAGAATTGATGCCTTTAAACTGTGTTGTTGGAGAAGACTCTTGAGAGTCCTGTGGACTGCAAGGAGATCAAACTAGTCAGTCCTAAAAGAAATCAACACTGAATATTCATTAAAAGCAGTGATGCTGAAGCTGAAATTCCAATACTTTGGCCACCTGATGTGAAGAGAGGACTCATTGGAAAAGACCCTGATTTGGGGAAAAAATAGAAAGCAGAAGGAGAAGAGGATGACAGAGGATGAGATGGTTGGATGGCATCCCAGAGTCAATGGACATGGGTTTGAGCAGGCTCTGGGAGATGGTAAAGGACGGGAAGCCTGATGTTCTGCAGTCCATGTGGTCTCAAAGAGTTGGACATGACTGAGAGATTGAACTAAGCCTCATTTCATGGTGTCTGGGGTACAGAGACCTCTGAACCTGAAAATCACAGTCTTAGCCCTCAAACAGAGGCACACTGCCCTCTTGTAGTTTGTACCAGCTGAGCACACAGAGTGACCTTTGCCCATTTCATTGCCATGGGTATTCCACTGTTCTGAAGCCCTGGGACCCATCTGCAGTTGGAACCATGAGGAGAGTTACCAATTCAGAGAGCAGCATGAGATGTCAGAGTGTCTTACCACGTGCCTATGAGTAATTACCTTTGGCTAAATTTCTCCTGTGTTGTTTTGTTATATTTTATTAATGTTTTTCCAAAGCTGGAAGTGGCTGAAGTATACTTATAATCTAAGCACTATAAAAATGATTTAGTTATACTCTAACATAAATCTATAGCTAAACTTTCCAGTCAATATCAACCTTGTAATCATTTTCAACACAAGGTTAATTAGAAAGCTATTTTTCTGGTTCAACTTGAATTTTATGTAATTATCCAACTCTTACACATGAAATCAATGTTAAGGAAGCAATTTGTTTGAAAAGAATTCTGATTTTATGACTGAAAAACGCTTTGTTTAAAAAAATTTTAAAAACTTTGTAAATAATGTTACTTTGGGGGAAAATCAGCATTTGGCTCAACTCATGAAGTATATAATTTATCCAAGCGTAAAGATGCTCCTCTAGACTTTTCTAATGTACAAGGATGTTTTTATCTAAGACATTATCAAGTTGTTAACCCAAACGGTGTCTATGAGAAACATATATACTGTAAGCCTCGTTTAAGCCCATAATCAAGTCTGAGTGACAAAGAATTGATGCCTTTAAACTGTGTTGTTGGAGAAGACTCTTGAGAGTCCTGTGGACTGCAAGGAGATCAAACTAGTCAGTCCTAAAAGAAATCAACACTGAATATTCATTAAAAGCAGTGATGCTGAAGCTGAAATTCCAATACTTTGGCCACCTGATGTGAAGAGAGGACTCATTGGAAAAGACCCTGATTTGGGGAAAAAATAGAAAGCAGAAGGAGAAGAGGATGACAGAGGATGAGATGGTTGGATGGCATCCCAGAGTCAATGGACATGGGTTTGAGCAGGCTCTGGGAGATGGTAAAGGAGGGGAAGCCTGATGTTCTGCAGTCCATGTGGTCTCAAAGAGTTGGACATGACTGAGAGATTGAACTAAGCCTCATTTCATGGTGTCTGGGGTACAGAGACCTCTGAACCTGAAAATCACAGTCTTAGCCCTCAAACAGAGGCACACTGCCCTCTTGTAGTTTGTACCAGCTGAGCACACAGAGTGACCTTTGCCCATTTCATTGCCATGGGTATTCCACTGTTCTGAAGCCCTGGGACCCATCTGCAGTTGGAACCATGAGGAGAGTTACCAATTCAGAGAGCAGCATGAGATGTCAGAGTGTCTTACCACGTGCCTATGAGTAATTACCTTTGGCTAAATTTCTCCTGTGTTGTTTTGTTATATTTTATTAATGTTTTTCCAAAGCTGGAAGTGGCTGAAGTATACTTATAATCTAAGCACTATAAAAATGATTTAGTTATACTCCTAACATAAATCTATAGCTAAACTTTCCAGTCATTCAAACATTTATGTGCAAATAGGAAGGTCATTCAGAAACTATTTGTGATGCACTTACCACTTGTAATGCGCTAGACTAATTATAATAAACAGATGAATATTACAATGAATAAAATTTACATTTAATTTAGTATATACAGATGATTCAGGGTCACTTGAACCTATGTATTTGAAGACATTGTCCTTATAATTTCAAGACATCATTTATAATCCAGATGGCAAGAAAAATTAAAGATATTACTTAAAATTCTGCTGGGCTTTTAAATGGACCACTTTACTATGGTTCAGTATTAATATTCCATTTCAAAGCTCACAAACCAAGTAATTGTTTCTAAAATATATTGACATTCAAGAAAAATGCCTCTAAGTCATAAAGTAACTCATAAAATAATTTGCTTAGAAAAATTATTTTTTTTAAATCATTAAGTGTTTAGAAGAGCTGATCACTGTTCGAGGGGAAGTGAAAAGGCACAGTAAGAGGAGCTTTCTCCTCTGAAAATGTCAGCAAGTTTTTCTTTTATAACAAGCTAAAGGAATCAAACATAGAAGAATCCAAGAAAAGAAAAGTATAGTGTCCTGAAGGAAAGATCTGATGCTGCATTGATCATGATCACTTGATTCCATTTTATGAGCCAGATACTGTTTTAATCCTCAGAACATACCTACATTGGCATTGTTCTTCATATTTTATGGGTCAGATAATGGAGACCAATGTGAACTGTAGGTCAAGAGCACAGAGAGAAATAGTAAGGCTAAAAAACAAGTTGTAGGACTTCCCTGGTGGTCCAGTGGGTAAGGACACCACCTTGCAGTGCAAGGGGTGCCCGTTCGATCCCTGGCCTGGGAAGATTCCATGTGCCATGGAACGACTGGATCGATGTGTCCAATTACCGAGCCGGAGCTCTGGAGCGCATGCGCCCAGCGACGAGAGAGGCCACTGCAATGGAAGGCCCACAAGGGCCAAAGAACAAAGATGGATCAAACTAGATAAATGAAAGACCAATAGAAGTGGCCCTCCCGACCCCCTCCCTCCCCACCCTCCCCAATAAATAAATAAATAAATGTTTAAAAAAAAGTTGTATTTTATGCCTGGCCATAATACATTTTCCTAAAATGTGAGGTTGCTATCTTTGAAGGTTTCCTGAAGCAAAGCTTAGTGTATAGAAAGGTATCCCCTGAATATCACATTCTGAACTTTAATAAGAGGACATGGACTCTAAAGTAGAAATACATAACAATTTCTCACTATTATTTGCAAGCTGAACTATTCCTGACCCAAGTAAGTCCTGGTATATTTATTTCTGTTAGAAATACTGTAAATATTAACTATATGTGTCCTATCATAGCAAAGTCTAACATGAAATTCACATGGAATAAAACACATTGAAAAGAATAATTATCTAAGGTAAAATTCTAAGAACTGAAAAACATTACTAAAGAGTACTATAGAAACTATCACGTAAGACCACAAGGTTAAATCTAATAGTTTCATAGTCACTGTATTTTTTTCATGTATTGTCACAACGGTATGTCTTAGTTCTATCAGTAAAAACCTTAAATGAAGAGGTTAAACAGAAGAGCAGTTTTCTGAAGAAACTTTAATATGTGGTAGAATGATGGGAAATGGAGGAACATTAGCATCTTCCTCTCCATTTCCCATGATTCCTCTTGTGAAAAAGAGATCCAAGAAAAGAAAAGTATAGTGTCCTGAAGGAAAGATCTGAAATCATGATCACTTGATTCCATTTTATGAGCCAGATACTGTTTTAATCCTCAGAACATACCTACATTGGCATTGTTCTTCATATTTTATGGGTCAGATAATGGAGACCAATGTGAACTGTAGGTCAAGAGCACAGAGAGAAATAGTAAGGCTAAAAAACAAGTTGTAGGACTTCCCTGGTGGTCCAGTGGGTAAGGACACCACCTTGCAGTGCAAGGGGTGCCCGTTCGATCCCTGGCCTGGGAAGATTCCATGTGCCATGGAACGACTGGATCGATGTGTCCAATTACCGAGCCGGAGCTCTGGAGCGCATGCGCCCAGCGACGAGAGAGGCCACTGCAATGGAAGGCCCACAAGGGCCAAAGAACAAAGATGGATCAAACTAGATAAATGAAAGACCAATAGAAGTGGCCCTCCCCGACCCCCCTCCTTCCCCAACCTCCCCAATAAATAAATAAATAAATGTTTAAAAAAAAAAAGTTGTATTTTATGCCTGGCCATAATACATTTTCCTAAAATGTGAGGTTGCTATCTTTGAAGGTTTCCTGAAGCAAAGCTTAGTGTATAGAAAGGTATCCCCTGAATATCACATTCTGAACTTTAATAAGAGGACATGGACTCTAAAGTAGAAATACATAACAATTTCTCACTATTATTTGCAAGCTGAACTATTCCTGACCCAAGTAAGTCCTGGTATATTTATTTCTGTTAGAAATACTGTAAATATTAACTATATGTGTCCTATCATAGCAAAGTCTAACATGAAATTCACATGGAATAAAACACATTGAAAAGAATAATTATCTAAGGTAAAATTCTAAGAACTGAAAAACATTACTAAAGAGTACTATAGAAACTATCACGTAAGACCACAAGGTTAAATCTAATAGTTTCATAGTCACTGTATTTTTTTCATGTATTGTCACAACGGTATATCTTAGTTCTATCAGTAAAAACCTTAAATGAAGAGGTTAAACAGAAGAGCAGTTTTCTGAAGAAACTTTAATATGTGGCAGCAATGATGGGAAATGGAGAGGAACATTAGCATCTTCCTCTCCATTTCCCATGATTCCTCTTGTGACATTTGAGATTTTCTAGAATGGTGACCTATAAATTTATACTGTGGAACAAATTAGCAAGAGAAATGTTCCAAAGCATTAATAACTAAATGTATGGAGAAAACATAACTATCTGAGAAGGTACTTTCAGGGCAGGAAAGTCTGTCCTTACAGAAAAAGTGAAGAGACAATGAAAAGATGTAATATGATGAAATGATACCATAATCCCTAAAACAAGTTGTAATCAAACACAGTTCAGAGTAATTAAGGAAGATGGCCACCAGGTAGGACACAGTAATAAGCAATAATATGTGTTCTAATCTAAACACCGAACAAGGATCTAAGGAAAATGCAGTGTATTGCTTCAAAGAATACCAACAGTATAGAAAGACAAATAAAAATCAGTCATCTTTGCTGTGACTCTCACCAGTCTCTCTATCTCTTCTTTCCATCTTGCACTGATACACAGAGAATCTGACCTAATTTCTGAGAAAAAATGTCCTTCATAATCTCACTGGAGCATATGAAGTACCCTCAGGGAAACAGTTAACTAGACTGACCACAGTGTATAAACATCCATTGTCGATACCAGGTCTAGGGACAAGGAGAAAAGAGAAGAACAAATAAAACATCTATAGGCCTTTGATCTTCTGTTGGACCCCTATTCAAGCCCTAGGCCATCTGACCATGATTCAGTGTAGGAACTAGTGGATAAAAAAGTGAAATCTGTAACTCAGCAGAGCCTTAATCTCCTGGTTGGAATTAGTTTTGATAAAGTAGAAGAAGATAATCAGAATATTTTCAGGTCAGATTGTCTTAGGTGTATTTCCCTCAAACTTGGGAAAGCATAAACATTTACATACACATACATATAGAACTTACACACATATAATTACTTGCTTGAAATAGGTTGGATAGAGAGAGCTCTCATATACATATTCTTTTTCAAGGACAGCATAGCAAGGCCTATTTTGCGTCACTGTACTTATTAATAAGCCTAAAATGAAATCCCCACTCTTACGTCCCTTTGTGTCTACAACTCATTAACAAATAGAAAATGTGCACTTGGTGGCAGAATATGGAATGGTGGTAGTTGTAGCAAATGGCAGGTTCTCCTTTCCGTATGTTTTCAATTTATTCAGCCCTCCTCAGGCCTTAGGGCTTTATTATGTTTTTGTTTTTGTTCAGTCACTAAGTTGTGTCCAACTCTTTGCAATCCCAGGAACTGCAGCAAGCAGAGTTCCCTATCCTTCACTGTCTCCCTGGGTTTGCTCAAACTCATTGCCATGGAGTTCGTAATGGCATCCAACCATTTCATCCTTGATTGCCCCTTTTCTTATGTATTTCCCAAACATGGCAACACTTTAGAGTTCTGTGTAGAGATTTTTGAAAATATGGATACTCTGTCCTCATTCCAGACTGTTAGAATGGTGGGGATGTAGCCTGCAGCAGAAAGTCATTGTTCTATGTGATTCTGTGGCCACATGTAAATCAAACCTGTAGGACCTTGTCCCTTAATAGGGGCAAGTACTATCATGAGTTTTGGTGTCTTTGTGATTGTTATAAAAGTGCATGCCACCCTTCACCTGTGCTTCCTTGGCTAAGCTATCTCCTCTAGCTGTATTTTGTCCCTTAGGGCATTTGAAAGAGTATCAGATGATCTATACCACCCCCAGTCCTTTTCTCATTTCTGCTCATCTTGCCTCCCAGTGGGATCTTATTCAAGCTTCAAATAGCATCGTTTTATTTCTACAGGAAAAAAATTCCCCGAGGCTATGACCTTATTATAGTGAATCCAGAGAATAATTCTAGCCTTTCTGTACAATAAAATTATGTATTTTATTGAACATATATATCACAATATCTAAAATGAGTGTGCTAAGGCTTCAGGCTTCTGAAACAGAAATAAATTGATCCGATATATTTTTTAAAATAAATATATCACATGCTTCTTCTGGTTCTATATTTCTGTCCAGCTACCATATTTATTGGTATAAAGGCCTACTCTTAGGATATAAACCATGCCAAACTAAGTGAAAATTTAGTACTTATTAATAAGCCTAAAATGAAATCCCCACTCTTACGTCCCTTTGTGTCTACAACTCATTAACAAATAGAAAATGTGCACTTGGTGGCAGAATATGGAATGGTGGTAGTTGTAGCAAATGGCAGGTTCTCCTTTCCGTATGTTTTCAATTTATTCAGCCCTCCTCAGGCCTTAGGGCTTTATTATGTTTTTGTTTTTGTTCAGTCACTAAGTTGTGTCCAACTCTTTGCAATCCCAGGAACTGCAGCAAGCAGAGTTCCCTATCCTTCACTGTCTCCCTGGGTTTGCTCAAACTCATTGCCATGGAGTTCGTAATGGCATCCAACCATTTCATCCTTGATTGCCCCTTTTCTTATGTATTTCCCAAACATGGCAACACTTTAGAGTTCTGTGTAGAGATTTTTGAAAATATGGATACTCTGTCCTCATTCCAGACTGTTAGAATGGTGGGGATGTAGCCTGCAGCAGAAAGTCATTGTTCTATGTGATTCTGTGGCCACATGTAAATCAAACCTGTAGGACCTTGTCCCTTAATAGGGGCAAGTACTATCATGAGTTTTGGTGTCTTTGTGATTGTTATAAAAGTGCATGCCACCCTTCACCTGTGCTTCCTTGGCTAAGCTATCTCCTCTAGCTGTATTTTGTCCCTTAGGGCATTTGAAAGAGTATCAGATGATCTATACCACCCCCAGTCCTTTTCTCATTTCTGCTCATCTTGCCTCCCAGTGGGATCTTATTCAAGCTTCAAATAGCATCGTTTTATTTCTACAGGAAAAAAAAAAATTCCCCGAGGCTATGACCTTATTATAGTGAATCCAGAGAATAATTCTAGCCTTTCTGTACAATAAAATTATGTATTTTATTGAACATATATATCACAATATCTAAAATGAGTGTGCTAAGGCTTCAGGCTTCTGAAACAGAAATAAATTGATCCGATATATTTTTTAAAATAAATATATCACATGCTTCTTCTGGTTCTATATTTCTGTCCAGCTACCATATTTATTGGTATAAAGGCCTACTCTTAGGATATAAACCATGCCAAACTAAGTGAAAATTTAGTACTTCATTTTTTGATGGAGATCACACTCCATCTTCACTCCCTTCTGCCACACCTCATTTAAATGAAATTAATTTTGCTACTGTTTTTCCACCACTGTGAAAAAATTATAATAAAGTAAAACAACAAGGGGAGAAAACAACCACCCAAAATTTGACATACAAGAATGGCTTCTATGTAATTAGGATTGAAGTCCATTTTAGGAAAGCAGTATCAATCTCAGTCTTTCATCAATGGAACAAATTATAACCTTCCCTAAGCTACCAATTCAACAAGTTATTGAAAAATTTTACTCACAGCATTTGCTAATGTGTGAAAACAGAATGTGAGAAATGGTGAAGAAAAGTAAGCTTGATAAAACTAGGTGGTTGTATCAGAAATAGCTACAATAACTTCAATGCAAAATCTAGGGTTGAGAGAACAGAGGTACTGATGGATGCTAAGATAGTGTAAGGTATCAGAGGAAAGGAGGTCAGAAATGGAAGTCCTAAAAAGGCATGGGAGTAGAAAGAAATCAGGACAGGAAAGATACTGATGTTCCTTGAGAGACAAACATATGCTGTATTTTTACCTGACACCTCAATTTATCTTTGTTCTTGGACTGTAGTGTGTAACCTCATTCAAGGACGGATAGTTTATGGCTTTGTTTAGCATTAGAACCCCAGTGCACAGTGTCTGGGAAGTGTTAGTCAGTCATGTCTGACTCTGTGACCTCCTGAACTGAACCTCTATCCATGGAATTCTCCAGGCAAGGATAATAGAGGTTGTTGCCGTTTCACTTTATTTTCATTTCCTTCTCCAAATAATCTGCCCAACCTGATGCAGGAGACCTGAGGAACTGAACCCAAGGGACTGAAAAGTTCAACTCCTTGGGACTCCTTCACTGCCGACAGATTCTTTATTGTCTGAGCCACCAGGGAATGGCAGACAGTAAATATTTGAATGAATAAAATTAATACATGCAAGCCTACCTGAATTTCTATTCCTACATGTAAACTAAAGAGATGTTTTAAAGCTCTGATCCATTGGGTACAGCAAAGCCTAACGATTCTGGTTCTATATTTCTGTCCAGCTACCATATTTATTGGTATAAAGGCCTACTCTTAGGATATAAACCATGCCAAACTAAGTGAAAATTTAGTACTTCATTTTTTGATGGAGATCACACTCCATCTTCACTCCCTTCTGCCACACCTCATTTAAATGAAATTAATTTTGCTACTGTTTTTCCACCACTGTGAAAAAATTATAATAAAGTAAAACAACAAGGGGAGAAAACAACCACCCAAAATTTGACATACAAGAATGGCTTCTATGTAATTAGGATTGAAGTCCATTTTAGGAAAGCAGTATCAATCTCAGTCTTTCATCAATGGAACAAATTATAACCTTCCCTAAGCTACCAATTCAACAAGTTATTGAAAAATTTTACTCACAGCATTTGCTAATGTGTGAAAACAGAATGTGAGAAATGGTGAAGAAAAGTAAGCTTGATAAAACTAGGTGGTTGTATCAGAAATAGCTACAATAACTTCAATGCAAAATCTAGGGTTGAGAGAACAGAGGTACTGATGGATGCTAAGATAGTGTAAGGTATCAGAGGAAAGGAGGTCAGAAATGGAAGTCCTAAAAAGGCATGGGAGTAGAAAGAAATCAGGACAGGAAAGATACTGATGTTCCTTGAGAGACAAACATATGCTGTATTTTTACCTGACACCTCAATTTATCTTTGTTCTTGGACTGTAGTGTGTAACCTCATTCAAGGACGGATAGTTTATGGCTTTGTTTAGCATTAGAACCCCAGTGCACAGTGTCTGGGAAGTGTTAGTCAGTCATGTCTGACTCTGTGACCTCCTGAACTGAACCTCTATCCATGGAATTCTCCAGGCAAGGATAATAGAGGTTGTTGCCGTTTCACTTTATTTTCATTTCCTTCTCCAAATAATCTGCCCAACCTGATGCAGGAGACCTGAGGAACTGAACCCAAGGGACTGAAAAGTTCAACTCCTTGGGACTCCTTCACTGCCGACAGATTCTTTATTGTCTGAGCCACCAGGGAATGGCAGACAGTAAATATTTGAATGAATAAAATTAATACATGCAAGCCTACCTGAATTTCTATTCCTACATGTAAACTAAAAGAGATGTTTTAAAGCTCTGATCCATTGGGTACAGTTAATAAATAACTGATAAAATTTGACTCTAAAATTCAGATTTGCTTGGTAGCCTATATTTATCTGGCAATCAAAGTGAGGAATCAATAGTATCTACTATGACAGACGATCATTGAAAAATAGCTGTAGCATCATAGTGTGTTGACATTAATGGTATTATTAAGCAGTAAAGTACTATCAAAGAGGGTCATTGATAGACACCAAGAAAAATTTTTAGCATAAGGGTAGATGGGAAATAAGACAACAAGGATCCAGTTATTCAGTTTAGGGCCTGAAATTCAGCCCAATGTAAAACTTCTGTAACGAATCATTACTTTATTTCCAGAAGAACTGTGCTCTAAACAAGGACCCAGATTGAAGGATAAGATAGAGGCCTGATCATAAACTTTTCTATTCTCAAGAAACAGACGGAAAGCATATGGTATGGCCAATATCTAGAGAGATTTGGAGCTAAAATCTTAGTCTAGAACTCCTAAATTCATTTTGATGAAAAACAAATCAGCTGGTAAGTCGATCTAGCTAAAAGGCCTGGAACACTGTTGACACAAGGGAGGTGGGTATGGATGTGAATTTAAGAATAGTTTTTCAGGGATGCAAGCTTTAATTTTAGCCATATTCTCCTTTTTTATTATCCAGGTCACATGTGGCACTGTAACTGGAAGAGAACCTAAAACATGATTTCAAGGTGTCCAATTTCTTCAGTTTTGAAAGACATGCTAGCAGAGGATTGACCTGGATGGGAAGTGAGCACCTGGGCCACAGAGATCACACCTCTGCTCTGTTCTGTTGGCACAATCTTAGCCCAGGCTTTCAACACATCACCACCAGATTATACACAGCAGGTCTCTTGTCTCCTATGTTTCTCATCAATCCTTCAACCAACTCATCTTTAAAACCTCACTTCAGGTTATCTCTCTGTTCAGATCAGGCCAAAGGATAATAGAGGTTGTTGCCGTTTCACTTTATTTTCATTTCCTTCTCCAAATAATCTGCCCAACCTGATGCAGGAGACCTGAGGAACTGAACCCAAGGGACTGAAAAGTTCAACTCCTTGGGACTCCTTCACTGCCGACAGATTCTTTATTGTCTGAGCCACCAGGAATGGCAGACAGTAAATATTTGAATGAATAAAATTAATACATGCAAGCCTACCTGAATTTCTATTCCTACATGTAAACTAAAAGAGATGTTTTAAAGCTCTGATCCATTGGGTACAGTTAATAAATAACTGATAAAATTTGACTCTAAAATTCAGATTTGCTTGGTAGCCTATATTTATCTGGCAATCAAAGTGAGGAATCAATAGTATCTACTATGACAGACGATCATTGAAAAATAGCTGTAGCATCATAGTGTGTTGACATTAATGATATTATTAAGCAGTAAAGTACTATCAAAGAGGGTCATTGATAGACACCAAGAAAAATTTTTAGCATAAGGGTAGATGGGAAATAAGACAACAAGGATCCAGTTATTCAGTTTAGGGCCTGAAATTCAGCCCAATGTAAAACTTCTGTAACGAATCATTACTTTATTTCCAGAAGAACTGTGCTCTAAACAAGGACCCAGATTGAAGGATAAGATAGAGGCCTGATCATAAACTTTTCTATTCTCAAGAAACAGACGGAAAGCATATGGTATGGCCAATATCTAGAGAGATTTGGAGCTAAAATCTTAGTCTAGAACTCCTAAATTCATTTTGATGAAAAACAAATCAGCTGGTAAGTCGATCTAGCTAAAAGGCCTGGAACACTGTTGACACAAGGGAGGTGGGTATGGATGTGAATTTAAGAATAGTTTTTCAGGGATGCAAGCTTTAATTTTAGCCATATTCTCCTTTTTTATTATCCAGGTCACATGTGGCACTGTAACTGGAAGAGAACCTAAAACATGATTTCAAGGTGTCCAATTTCTTCAGTTTTGAAAGACATGCTAGCAGAGGATTGACCTGGATGGGAAGTGAGCACCTGGGCCACAGAGATCACACCTCTGCTCTGTTCTGTTGGCACAATCTTAGCCCAGGCTTTCAACACATCACCACCAGATTATACACAGCAGGTCTCTTGTCTCCTATGTTTCTCATCAATCCTTCAACCAACTCATCTTTAAAACCTCACTTCAGGTTATCTCTCTGTTCAGATCATTCTTTTTGTTATAGTTGATTTTTGAGTTTTATTGTATAACAAATTTATTTTTGTATTTTAAATTACTTTTTTATTGAAATATGGTTGCTTTAAATGTTGTAATAGTTTCTACTGTACAGCAAAGTAAATCAGCTATACATAGTATGCATATGTCCTCTCATTTTCTTAAAAAATTTTTGGCCATTTTATTGACTTTTTATCCATTTATTTTCATCCATCTTTATTCTTTAGCCCATGTAGGCCTCCCATTGCAGTGGCCTCTCTCATTACAGAGCTCTGGCTCTGGGTGCATGTGCTCCACAGTGTTGGCTCCTAATTGGACACACCAGTCCAACTGCTCCATGACACGTGGGATCTTCTGGGCCAGGGGTCTAACCGGTGCTCCTAGTACTGCAAGGCAGACTCTTTACCCACTGGGGTAAAGAGCCTGTGTCCTCGTTTTTGCCTTTCTTTCCCAATTAGGTCTCCAACGAGCACTGAGTGGGGTTCCCTGAACTAAACAGTGGGTTCTTATAAGTAACCTATTTTATACATAGTAACAATAGTGTACATATGTCAATCCTTTTCATCCACAATATTTTTGCTTCATTTTTCTTTATATCTGAGTACTTCAATACTCTCTTCACTAACGCTTGCTTTTTTAGCAGGCTATCAATCAGTACTACTCAAAATTTCTGTAACTCTATAAATTACATCTTTTTTCGTGGCATGTGTATACTTCTTCATCCTGATAGAAGACCCCTGAGTTCACAGACTGTATTTTATTATTTATCTTCCTTTGTATCAATTTAAGAATAGTTTTTCAGGGATGCAAGCTTTAATTTTAGCCATATTCTCCTTTTTTATTATCCAGGTCACATGTGGCACTGTAACTGGAAGAGAACCTAAAACATGATTTCAAGGTGTCCAATTTCTTCAGTTTTGAAAGACATGCTAGCAGAGGATTGACCTGGATGGGAAGTGAGCACCTGGGCCACAGAGATCACACCTCTGCTCTGTTCTGTTGGCACAATCTTAGCCCAGGCTTTCAACACATCACCACCAGATTATACACAGCAGGTCTCTTGTCTCCTATGTTTCTCATCAATCCTTCAACCAACTCATCTTTAAAACCTCACTTCAGGTTATCTCTCTGTTCAGATCATTCTTTTTGTTATAGTTGATTTTTGAGTTTTATTGTATAACAAATTTATTTTTGTATTTTAAATTACTTTTTTATTGAAATATGGTTGCTTTAAATGTTGTAATAGTTTCTACTGTACAGCAAAGTAAATCAGCTATACATAGTATGCATATGTCCTCTCATTTTCTTAAAAAATTTTTGGCCATTTTATTGACTTTTTATCCATTTATTTTCATCCATCTTTATTCTTTAGCCCATGTAGGCCTCCCATTGCAGTGGCCTCTCTCATTACAGAGCTCTGGCTCTGGGTGCATGTGCTCCACAGTGTTGGCTCCTAATTGGACACACCAGTCCAACTGCTCCATGACACGTGGGATCTTCTGGGCCAGGGGTCTAACCGGTGCTCCTAGTACTGCAAGGCAGACTCTTTACCCACTGGGGTAAAGAGCCTGTGTCCTCGTTTTTGCCTTTCTTTCCCAATTAGGTCTCCAACGAGCACTGAGTGGGGTTCCCTGAACTAAACAGTGGGTTCTTATAAGTAACCTATTTTATACATAGTATCAATAGTGTACATATGTCAATCCTTTTCATCCACAATATTTTTGCTTCATTTTTCTTTATATCTGAGTACTTCAATACTCTCTTCACTAACGCTTGCTTTTTTAGCAGGCTATCAATCAGTACTACTCAAAATTTCTGTAACTCTATAAATTACATCTTTTTTCGTGGCATGTGTATACTTCTTCATCCTGATAGAAGACCCCTGAGTTCACAGACTGTATTTTATTATTTATCTTCCCTTTGTATCTCCCTCAATACCTGACACATGGTCGGTACATGTTGCAGATTCAACTCATAGAATGCATTCGTCTTTTGGGTTCTTTGGTGCCCCCTCAGTGATTAGCATAATGACAAGTTTCATTGATTTAATGTAGTAGATGCTACAGATGTCCCACCCATGTCTCCTGGTCTACTTCTGCAGATGATTTATTCTCTTAGGCCGATGACTTCCTGTGTCTTTCTGTCTGAGGGTATTCTCTGGCCTCAGGTGTGCTTAGCACTTCCATAGTTTCTGAAGGATTAAGGTCACAGTAGAAATCTTTAACCAGTGAGGAATAGAAGTTGTTCAGTCACTAAGTCAGTAAGTTGCGTCCGACTGTTTGTGACCCGGTGGAGTGCAGCATGCCAGGCTTCCTACAGTATCTCCTGGAGTTTGCTCAAACTCATGTCCAACCATTTCATTCTCTGTTGTCCCTTTTTCCTCCTTCCCTTAATCTTTGCCAGCACCAGGGTCTTTTCCAATGAGTTGGGTCTTTTCCAGTGAGTCAGCTCTTTGCATCAGGTGGCCAAAGTATTGAAGCTTCAGCTTCAGCATTAGTCCTTCCAAAGAATATTCAGAGTTGATTTTCCTTAGGAATAGAAGTTGATGAGTGAATATTCAAGCTTCCTCTTATAGGAAAAACTCAAGGCACATTTCCTACAGTCTCTTTAAAACAGGGCTAAAAATTGACTTTTTTCCCATGCTGCTCACAGAGGAAATATGCTCAATAAAGAACTTTCTAATGCCTGTCCTCTCTACCTTGTCTCACATAATTGTTTAGAGTACTTCCTGGAGTCATTTCCAAAATAAGGTACTTACACTTAAATTCTTACATAATGTATACTTTGTGAGACCTCCACATAAACCCAAATAATGATGTTCTCATTCATAATAAGTTATATTAACTCAGTAAAGCATCTTCACTAACGCTTGCTTTTTTAGCAGGCTATCAATCAGTACTACTCAAAATTTCTGTAACTCTATAAATTACATCTTTTTTCGTGGCATGTGTATACTTCTTCATCCTGATAGAAGACCCCTGAGTTCACAGACTGTATTTTATTATTTATCTTCCCTTTGTATCTCCCTCAATACCTGACACATGGTCGGTACATGTTGCAGATTCAACTCATAGAATGCATTCGTCTTTTGGGTTCTTTGGTGCCCCCTCAGTGATTAGCATAATGACAAGTTTCATTGATTTAATGTAGTAGATGCTACAGATGTCCCACCCATGTCTCCTGGTCTACTTCTGCAGATGATTTATTCTCTTAGGCCGATGACTTCCTGTGTCTTTCTGTCTGAGGGTATTCTCTGGCCTCAGGTGTGCTTAGCACTTCCATAGTTTCTGAAGGATTAAGGTCACAGTAGAAATCTTTAACCAGTGAGGAATAGAAGTTGTTCAGTCACTAAGTCAGTAAGTTGCGTCCGACTGTTTGTGACCCGGTGGAGTGCAGCATGCCAGGCTTCCTACAGTATCTCCTGGAGTTTGCTCAAACTCATGTCCAACCATTTCATTCTCTGTTGTCCCTTTTTCCTCCTTCCCTTAATCTTTGCCAGCACCAGGGTCTTTTCCAATGAGTTGGGTCTTTTCCAGTGAGTCAGCTCTTTGCATCAGGTGGCCAAAGTATTGAAGCTTCAGCTTCAGCATTAGTCCTTCCAAAGAATATTCAGAGTTGATTTTCCTTAGGAATAGAAGTTGATGAGTGAATATTCAAGCTTCCTCTTATAGGAAAAACTCAAGGCACATTTCCTACAGTCTCTTTAAAACAGGGCTAAAAATTGACTTTTTCCTATGCTGCTCACAGAGGAAATATGCTCAATAAAGAACTTTCTAATGCCTGTCCTCTCTACCTTGTCTCACATAATTGTTTAGAGTACTTCCTGGAGTCATTTCCAAAATAAGGTACTTACACTTAAATTCTTACATAATGTATACTTTGTGAGACCTCCACATAAACCCAGTTAATGATGTTCTCATTCATAATAAGTTATATTAACTCAGTAAAGCATCTCCACAGAGGTTAACCCAACACAGGTAACCCAAGACAGTGCCTGACACATATTAGATATTCAATGATATTAGTTCCCTTCTTTAACTTTGTGTGACACTTTATTCACTTAGATTAAGTAAAATATGCAATAGTTGAAGATAAGACATTGCATTTTATATATCATTTGTTGTAATTTGTTTTGATACAATGTATACTTACATTTCTAAATTATGACCTAAGTTAATGAATTTTTTAAAACCCCTCTTATTATATTCTATATAAAATTTTCTAGCTATTGTAAGTTATTATCTCTTTGAATATTCTTAAAATTCAAATGTCAAAACATAATGTAACTTAGTAAAATTGTGAGTAGAAATTGATGAAAACAGTTACATCAAACTGTATGTCTATGGACATGCTCTGCATGGGAACATAGGCATTGATGTAACTTTTTTCCTTGGAGAAAAAAGACAATGGTGTGTTTGTTCTTGGAAAAAAATGGCAGAAGGTCTTTCAGCTTTAGGCAGTGTGTGTGTGTATGTATGTGTATGTGTGTGTTAACTCACTTCAGTCATGTCCAACTCTTTGCCACCCTTTGGACTGTAGCCCTCCAGGATCCTCTGTCCTTGGGGATTCTCTAGGCAAGAATACTGGAATGGATTGCCATGTCCTCCTCCAGGTACATTCTGGCTTATTATTATTAGTTTCTATCACTGATAACTGGAATACTTGTACATAATTTGAAGAACAATTTATGTGGGAGAGACAAAAGCTAACACTGTTCCTTTTAGTACTATTAATATTTGAACAACATTTTATCAGTGAGTAATTATTTCAATATTTACAGTCTCTAGTTTTATAATCTGGGGTGAATCATTTGTGTCTCCATTTTAAATAACAATAAAAGAACAGGGCTAAAATTGACTTTCCTATGCTGCTCACAGAGGAAATATGCTCAATAAAGAACTTTCTAATGCCTGTCCTCTCTACCTTGTCTCACATAATTGTTTAGAGTACTTCCTGGAGTCATTTCCAAAATAAGGTACTTACACTTAAATTCTTACATAATGTATACTTTGTGAGACCTCCACATAAACCCAGTTAATGATGTTCTCATTCATAATAAGTTATATTAACTCAGTAAAGCATCTCCACAGAGGTTAACCCAACACAGGTAACCCAAGACAGTGCCTGACACATATTAGATATTCAATGATATTAGTTCCCTTCTTTAACTTTGTGTGACACTTTATTCACTTAGATTAAGTAAAATATGCAATAGTTGAAGATAAGACATTGCATTTTATATATCATTTGTTGTAATTTGTTTTGATACAATGTATACTTACATTTCTAAATTATGACCTAAGTTAATGAATTTTTTAAAACCCCTCTTATTATATTCTATATAAAATTTTCTAGCTATTGTAAGTTATTATCTCTTTGAATATTCTTAAAATTCAAATGTCAAAACATAATGTAACTTAGTAAAATTGTGAGTAGAAATTGATGAAAACAGTTACATCAAACTGTATGTCTATGGACATGCTCTGCATGGGAACATAGGCATTGATGTAACTTTTTTCCTTGGAGAAAAAAGACAATGGTGTGTTTGTTCTTGGAAAAAAATGGCAGAAGGTCTTTCAGCTTTAGGCAGTGTGTGTGTGTATGTATGTGTATGTGTGTGTTAACTCACTTCAGTCATGTCCAACTCTTTGCCACCCTTTGGACTGTAGCCCTCCAGGATCCTCTGTCCTTGGGGATTCTCTAGGCAAGAATACTGGAATGGATTGCCATGTCCTCCTCCAGGTACATTCTGGCTTATTATTATTAGTTTCTATCACTGATAACTGGAATACTTGTACATAATTTGAAGAACAATTTATGTGGGAGAGACAAAAGCTAACACTGTTCCTTTTAGTACTATTAATATTTGAACAACATTTTATCAGTGAGTAATTATTTCAATATTTACAGTCTCTAGTCATTCTTACAATAATCCTGGAGGGTATGTAGTGTTGTTATCATTTGTGTCTCCATTTTATAAAATAAGAAATGTAGCTCACAGTAGCTAAACACTTTGACCGGAGTGACACAACTAAGAAGTAATGAGCCAAAGCTTCAACCACAGTCTTCTGAATCACTCTGAAGCTGTAGCATACTGTCACAGTGAAGACAAAGACAGTGAATTTTGAACTTTCAGTGAGCCTGGAAATTTTTTTTAGAAGTCATTTCTATCCTTTATTGGAGAAGGAAATGGTAACCCACTCCAGTATTCTTACCTGGATGATCCCATGGACAGAAGAGCTTGGAGTGCTACAATCTATAGGGTCACAAAGAGTTGGACACAACTGAAGCAACTTAGTACATCCCTTATAGAAGAAGGAATTTTAAAAGTTGAACCCAAACCCAATAAAAAATAGGAACAAGACCTAAACAGACCTCTCTCCAAAGAAGGCATGAAACAGCCAAAAAACACATGAAAAAATGCTCAACATCACTCATTATTAGAGAAATACAACTCAAAACTACAATGAGATACCACCTCACATCAGTCAGAATGGCTATCATCAAAAAATGTTTGTAGAAACAGTAATTGCTGGAGAGGATGTGAATAAAAGGGAACCCTCTTGCACTATTGGTGGGAATGTAAATTGATACAGCTGCTATGGAAAACGGCATGGAGATTCCTTAAAAAACCAGAAATAGAACTGCCATATCACCCAGCAATACCACTACTAGTTATATACCACGAGGAAACCAAAATCGAAAAAGACAAATGCACCCCATTGTTCACTGCAGCATGATTTACAATAGCTAGAACATACAAGCAACCTAGATGTCCTTCAGCAGAAGAATGAATAAAGAAGCTGTGGTACATATACATAATGAACTATTACTCAGCCATAAAAAGGAATGCATTTGAGTAATTCTAATGAGGTGGATGAACCAAGAGCCTATTGGTTTAAAAGAGAATGATAAAGAGAATGATAAATATGGAATCTAGAAAGATAGTCCTGATGAATGCATATGCAAGGCAACAATGGAGAAACATAAAGAAAGGACTTATGGACATTGGGGCAAGGAAAGGGTGTGAGATGTATGGAAAGAATAACATGGAAACTTACATTATCATATGTGAAGCAGTTAACCAATGGAAATCTGCTGTAAGACTCAGGGAACTCAAACAGCGGCTCTGCAACAGCCTAAAACAATGGGGAAACTTGACTTAGTACTAAGAAGTAATGAGCCAAAGCTTCAACCACAGTCTTCTGAATCACTCTGAAGCTGTAGCATACTGTCACAGTGAAGACAAAGACAGTGAATTTTGAACTTTCAGTGAGCCTGGAAATTTTTTTTAGAAGTCATTTCTATCCTTTATTGGAGAAGGAAATGGTAACCCACTCCAGTATTCTTACCTGGATGATCCCATGGACAGAAGAGCTTGGAGTGCTACAATCTATAGGGTCACAAAGAGTTGGACACAACTGAAGCAACTTAGTACATCCCTTATAGAAGAAGGAATTTTAAAAGTTGAACCCAAACCCAATAAAAAATAGGAACAAGACCTAAACAGACCTCTCTCCAAAGAAGGCATGAAACAGCCAAAAAACACATGAAAAAATGCTCAACATCACTCATTATTAGAGAAATACAACTCAAAACTACAATGAGATACCACCTCACATCAGTCAGAATGGCTATCATCAAAAAATGTTTGTAGAAACAGTAATTGCTGGAGAGGATGTGAATAAAAGGGAACCCTCTTGCACTATTGGTGGGAATGTAAATTGATACAGCTGCTATGGAAAACGGCATGGAGATTCCTTAAAAAACCAGAAATAGAACTGCCATATCACCCAGCAATACCACTACTAGTTATATACCACGAGGAAACCAAAATCGAAAAAGACAAATGCACCCCATTGTTCACTGCAGCATGATTTACAATAGCTAGAACATACAAGCAACCTAGATGTCCTTCAGCAGAAGAATGAATAAAGAAGCTGTGGTACATATACATAATGAACTATTACTCAGCCATAAAAAGGAATGCATTTGAGTAATTCTAATGAGGTGGATGAACCAAGAGCCTATTGGTTTAAAAGAGAATGATAAAGAGAATGATAAATATGGAATCTAGAAAGATAGTCCTGATGAATGCATATGCAAGGCAACAATGGAGAAACATAAAGAAAGGACTTATGGACATTGGGGCAAGGAAAGGGTGTGAGATGTATGGAAAGAATAACATGGAAACTTACATTATCATATGTGAAGCAGTTAACCAATGGAAATCTGCTGTAAGACTCAGGGAACTCAAACAGCGGCTCTGCAACAGCCTAGAGAAGCGGGAAGTTCAAGAGGGAGGAGACATATGCTTACCTATGACTGATTCATGGTGATGTTTGGCAGTAAACAACAAAACTCTGTAAAAAATAAATAAAATTTAAAAATACTCGAGTGTGACTAGAAAGCAGCAGGTAATACCTGGTGTTCTACATATTATTACCAGAATGTACTGACCACAAATGCAGACTGATAGAAGAACACTTTATTCAGATTCAAACAATGTAATGGCACTACTGTTACATGTATTTTCTAAAATGATGAACAACTTTTGGTGAAGTACCAAATACAATAAAGCACTACTTTCTGTCCAAAAAAAAAAAAGTTGGATCTTGTCTCTAAAACTCTTTTGGAAAGAGTTTCCATTTTACATACTTGTTGACCTATCTGAATTTTGCTCATCATATATCAGGTTTGATTATTTTCTTTGTTTAAATATCTACTAGCTTGTTTTTGGTTTAGTCTTCTTTTTTTTTTTTTTTTTTGGTGGCAGGAGGCAGGGGGCAGGGCACTTCTAGTGGTCTTTCACGTATTTCCTTTTTTTTTTTTTAATTAATTTATTTATTTACTTTGGGCGGGAGTCGGGTTGGGGAGGGAGGGGAGTGGGCGGGTCACTTCTATTGGTCTTTTATTTTTCTATTTTCATTCGTCTTCATTCTTTGGCTCCTGTGGGCCTCCCATCGCGGTGGCGTCTGTCGTTGCAGAGCACCGGCTCTGGGCGCATGTGCTCCAGAACTCCGGCTTGGTAGTTGGACACATCAGTCCCGCCGCTCCGCGGCATGTGGGATCTTCCCAGGCCAGGGCTCGAACCGGCGCCCCTTGCACTGCAAGGCGGTGTCCTTACCCAGTGGACCACCAGGGGAAGCCCTATTTCCATCTTTGTTCTTTGGCCCGTGTGGTGGCCTCTCTCACGGGAGAGCACCGGCTCTGGGCGCATGCGCTCCAGAGCTCCGGCATGGTACACATCCGTCCAGACACTCCGCAGCAAGTGGGATCTTCCCAGACCAGGGATCGAACCAGCATCCCTTGCACTGCAAGGCAGTGTCCTTACCCACTGGACCACCAGGGAAACCCTAGCTTGTTTTTTAAAAAGGTTTTAAGTTGACTCATTCATCTTGTAGTTGCTTTTCCATTATTAGCCAGTTGTCCTTGAATGTAAGGCTAAAAAGTCTTAAAAGATTTTGGATTGGAGAGTCCCGTGAAAAGGTTGTTTTCAACCTAACAGTACTGTGTCCATCACAGTAAACAGATATTCAAAGAAGTGAGACTCAGGGCTTCCCTGGTAGCTCAGTGGTGAAGAATTTGCCTGCCAATGCAGGAGATACTAGTTCAATCCCTGATCTGGGAATATCCCACAGGCTGTGGAGCTACTAAACCCATAAGCCACAACTATGGAGCCTGTGCTCTAGAACCTCAAAGCCATAACTATTGAGCCCATGCGCTGCAACTATTAAAACCTGTGAACACTAGAACACAGGTTCTACAACAAGAGAAGTCACTGCAACAAGAAGGCTGCTCACTTCAACTAGAGAGTTTCCCCCAACTCCCTACAACTAGAGAAGAGCCTGCAGCAGCAGTGAAAACACAGAATAGCCAAAAGTAAATAAATAAATTAATAAAATAAAAAAGAAGTGAGAATCAGTGGTATCATAACCCAACTATTGAGTGATTTACTGACTGAATGGTTGGGCTAAGGTGGGCTAAGGTGAAGATGAAAACTAATGGTGAGGCGCAAGGGAACTTACAAGAGGAGAATCAACAGGGCAGATCTTGATGACAGAATGCATAAGAAACAATAATAAAGAAGTCAGTGAATAGTAAAAGACTTCTGCTTCATCAGTATTTACAAAGCAGGTTATCTTTTTTTTTTTTTATTTTACTTTTTTGTTTTATTTTTACAGAGTTTTGTTGTTTACAGATATGTATAATCCCAGATTAGTCATATGTATATCCCTGACCCCCTCCCAGACCTCTCCATCCCACCCTCCAGGCCGTCGCACAGCCCCCCTGCAGGATCCCCCATTCCCACAGCACAATGACAATAGCTATCTCTTTCACATGTGATAGTATAGATTTCCACATGTTACTCTTTCCACATCTCCCACCCACTGTTCATTCCCTACACTATCCATAAGTCTGTTCTCAATGTCTGTTTTTCCATTGCTTTTCTGTGTGTGTTATCATTACCATCTTACTAGATTCTATATATATGTGTTAGTATACTGTACTTGTCTTTCTCTTTTTTACTTACTTCACTTTGTATAATAGGTTCTAGACTCATCCACCTCATTAGGACTAAGTCTTCCAGAGCAGGTTATCTTATCCTGGCTATCTTTGGGTATATCTTCCATATGCACAAAATAGAATGAGGTGAAATGTGGATGACTCTATCAGACATAATATTCTGTTTAGTGATTTTGTTGAACTGAAATCTAAATTTAGTCCTGATTCTAAAAGGAAATAAAAAGAAGCAAAAAACAAGCTTTTGTGGTGTTTTTTTTTTTTTTTGGCCACTTCTATTGGTCTTTCATTTATCTACTTTCATCCATCTTTGTTCTTTGGCCTGTGTGGGCCTCCCATCGCAGTGGCCTCTCTTGCCACTGGTTCTGGGCGCATGCACTCCAGAGCTCTGGCTTGATAACTGAACACATCCATCCAGGCCCCAGGCTAGGGATTGAACCAGTGCCCCTTGCACAGCAAGGTGGTGTCCTTACCCACTGGACCACCAGGGAAGCCCAAGCTTTTGTGTTTTATGGAATGCTCACCACTGTGTACCACAGCTTTCTACAATATGTAAGCCTAGAGTATTTCATGCATTTCATTCTGTTAGCTATATCATGGCTCTGTAAGTTGTAGGAAACTGATATTGGTGCAAATTATTCTTGTCCATAGATATACAAATATATATTTTTTCCAGTGAGGGAGTATATTGATTTCCCCAATTCCTGAGAAAGAAGCCAGTATTATGGACAAGCCGAGGCATGTTCCCTTCTCATAGAAAAGGTTAAGAAAAAATATCCCGGCTGAACAGACAGTTGTCTCCTTACGTTAACAATAAGTGCTGCCTGCAAGCCTCCCTTCTCTGAAACCTCCTCCAAGGAAAAATAGGTAGCTAGTTACTGATAAAAACCTGGGCCAGAATAGCTCCACTCATAAGGTTAGCAATTTCAAACTATTACCTTTAGCAAACATCGATAGAAGTGCTAATGCAGAGCACAAAAACCTCTTCCTCTTAACCCTTTTCAATGCTAATGAAACATGCCTTTTACAACCCTGGTTCCCTTGGTAACTAAGAATTGTAAGACGGTTTTTTCTATAAACAAATGTTTCCCCTTGAGAGCAAAGGTGTTGGTAGAGGAGCAAAGGGCTCTGGTAATGACCTCTTTACATCTCTAGAGAGACAAAAGCTTCTTCATGATTATTAATAAGCTTGAGAGTTCTATTTAGAGAAAATATGGCTATCTTTGGGTATATCTTCCATATGCACAAAATAGAATGAGGTGAAATGTGGATGACTCTATCAGACATAATATTCTGTTTAGTGATTTTGTTGAACTGAAATCTAAATTTAGTCCTGATTCTAAAAGGAAATAAAAAGAAGCAAAAAACAAGCTTTTGTGGTGTTTTTTTTTTTTTTTGGCCACTTCTATTGGTCTTTTCATTTATCTACTTTCATCCATCTTTGTTCTTTGGCCTGTGTGGGCCTCCCATCGCAGTGGCCTCTCTTGCCACTGGTTCTGGGCGCATGCACTCCAGAGCTCTGGCTTGATAACTGAACACATCCATCCAGGCCCCAGGCTAGGGATTGAACCAGTGCCCCTTGCACAGCAAGGTGGTGTCCTTACCCACTGGACCACCAGGGAAGCCCAAGCTTTTGTGTTTTATGGAATGCTCACCACTGTGTACCACAGCTTTCTACAATATGTAAGCCTAGAGTATTTCATGCATTTCATTCTGTTAGCTATATCATGGCTCTGTAAGTTGTAGGAAACTGATATTGGTGCAAATTATTCTTGTCCATAGATATACAAATATATATTTTTTCCAGTGAGGGAGTATATTGATTTCCCCAATTCCTGAGAAAGAAGCCAGTATTATGGACAAGCCGAGGCATGTTCCCTTCTCATAGAAAAGGTTAAGAAAAAATATCCCGGCTGAACAGACAGTTGTCTCCTTACGTTAACAATAAGTGCTGCCTGCAAGCCTCCCTTCTCTGAAACCTCCTCCAAGGAAAAATAGGTAGCTAGTTACTGATAAAAACCTGGGCCAGAATAGCTCCACTCATAAGGTTAGCAATTTCAAACTATTACCTTTAGCAAACATCGATAGAAGTGCTAATGCAGAGCACAAAAACCTCTTCCTCTTAACCCTTTTCAATGCTAATGAAACATGCCTTTTACAACCCTGGTTCCCTTGGTAACTAAGAATTGTAAGACGGTTTTTTCTATAAACAAATGTTTCCCCTTGAGAGCAAAGGTGTTGGTAGAGGAGCAAAGGGCTCTGGTAATGACCTCTTTTACATCTCTAGAGAGACAAAAAGCTTCTTCATGATTATTAATAAGCTTGAGAGTTCTATTTAGAGAAAATATAAAAAGGAAAAAGCGTGGGGGAAGATTGTGCAGTAGCCTCGCCCACGGAGATCGAAAGACTCTCCAGCTCTGGGGTAAGAACATCTGTTTACATTTGACTGAGTACTGATTATTTCTGATTACTTGTGCTTGCCTTTATTTGATGATTAATAAACCCACTCAAGGTCCGAGGGTCACACCCTGAGGGGATCACGCCGTGTCCGTGTAAAGGTCTCTGAGCTATTTAATATAGTTTCTCTTAGCAAGAACTAGTGAGAATAGTAATCAGAGTAAGCTCCGAACACGGTGCCCACGATACCAGTTTTGCCTTTGTTAACATACCAGTTCATCATTGCTTTCTGTATGTTTCTTTATGTATGTATGCATGCTTTCTGTATGTTTCAACATCATTGAGTATGTATGTTTCTTCAGCTTCTCCTTTGAACCAATTTTTAATGCTTTTGCTCATTTCCTCATTAATTAATGTTAATTGATTTACTCCATGTTCATTTTTTTTGTACTTGTACAAGAGTTATGGTTTTGCTGCATTTAAAAAATTATCTGTAACATACCTTTTTAAGAATCCAATGAATTATTCTCTCTTGATGACATCTAGGTTGAATATGACAGTGATGGTGGGAAAAGGGGGGTTATGCATGTTGGACAGTTACTGAGTATCAACTTGCCAGGGACAAACTTAAAGAATGAATGAAACAATAAGTGCTGCCTGCAAGCCTCCCTTCTCTGAAACCTCCTCCAAGGAAAAATAGGTAGCTAGTTACTGATAAAAACCTGGGCCAGAATAGCTCCACTCATAAGGTTAGCAATTTCAAACTATTACCTTTAGCAAACATCGATAGAAGTGCTAATGCAGAGCACAAAAACCTCTTCCTCTTAACCCTTTTCAATGCTAATGAAACATGCCTTTTACAACCCTGGTTCCCTTGGTAACTAAGAATTGTAAGACGGTTTTTTCTATAAACAAATGTTTCCCCTTGAGAGCAAAGGTGTTGGTAGAGGAGCAAAGGGCTCTGGTAATGACCTCTTTTACATCTCTAGAGAGACAAAAGCTTCTTCATGATTATTAATAAGCTTGAGAGTTCTATTTAGAGAAAATATAAAAAGGAAAAAGCGTGGGGGAAGATTGTGCAGTAGCCTCGCCCACGGAGATCGAAAGACTCTCCAGCTCTGGGGTAAGAACATCTGTTTACATTTGACTGAGTACTGATTATTTCTGATTACTTGTGCTTGCCTTTATTTGATGATTAATAAACCCACTCAAGGTCCGAGGGTCACACCCTGAGGGGATCACGCCGTGTCCGTGTAAAGGTCTCTGAGCTATTTAATATAGTTTCTCTTAGCAAGAACTAGTGAGAATAGTAATCAGAGTAAGCTCCGAACACGGTGCCCACGATACCAGTTTTGCCTTTGTTAACATACCAGTTCATCATTGCTTTCTGTATGTTTCTTTATGTATGTATGCATGCTTTCTGTATGTTTCAACATCATTGAGTATGTATGTTTCTTCAGCTTCTCCTTTGAACCAATTTTTAATGCTTTTGCTCATTTCCTCATTAATTAATGTTAATTGATTTACTCCATGTTCATTTTTTTTGTACTTGTACAAGAGTTATGGTTTTGCTGCATTTAAAAAATTATCTGTAACATACCTTTTTAAGAATCCAATGAATTATTCTCTCTTGATGACATCTAGGTTGAATATGACAGTGATGGTGGGAAAAGGGGGGTTATGCATGTTGGACAGTTACTGAGTATCAACTTGCCAGGGACAAACTTAAAGAATGAATGAAACAGATGGCTTGCACCATTGAGAGAAAAACAAACAAACAAACAAAAACCCCCTGCACAGCATGAGAACTGTAAGTTTCTGTTTTCTTTGGAGACTTACTGAGGACTATGCCCCAGGAGACAGAATCTCAAGCTAACTGTGAGGAACTGCTTTAAAGAGGTAAGGGGGGTGGTCAGCATATATGCAATTTTGGCAAGGTGGGGGTGTGTGCCATCAGGTGCCGCAGTAGAACATTGCTGTTGGTTACAAAGAGTAGATGTCTTCATTAATGATTTTAGTGCTTCTCTAGGTATGAAGAAACATAGAAAATTGAGTTCACAAAATTTTCTCCTGAAAATACCTATCTGAAGGCCTGTTCAGCCAGTTTTTTCTGAAGTCTAGTAACTCATTCTTGATTCCCACCTTGAGCTCCTTTCAGGAAGTGTTGGAGGTCAGCAGCTGCTGTGGCTACTGACTTAGTCCTTGTAGATCCAGATGAGAGAGACATTCTTTAGTTGGCAGCACAAAGGAATAGCGTACTTGGTTCTTACTCTTCATCAGTAATTACAGGTTAGATAAAGGCAGTTCAATTATTTCACCCTTTTCTTGCTTTCCTACCTAAATAGTAACTTGGTGAACTTACATATTGTGTATATAATAAGGTTGCTGTATGACGCAGAAGTGATTCAATGGAAAAAAGTACAATTAAGCAGTTGATTGGCTCTTGATGAAGTCTGTGTAATTTGGGGTTCGATTTTAGTCACAGTCACAAAGCCAAACCTCTTTAAAATACTGCTTTTATCACAGGACGTTGGGTGCTTCAATTTCAATTTTTTATAATACCTTTTTCTTTTATGAAAAGGAGCAAGATGCATTCATTTTTACTGTTGGCTTTTGCTCATTTCCTCATTAATTAATGTTAATTGATTTACTCCATGTTCATTTTTTTTGTACTTGTACAAGAGTTATGGTTTTGCTGCATTTAAAAAATTATCTGTAACATACCTTTTTAAGAATCCAATGAATTATTCTCTCTTGATGACATCTAGGTTGAATATGACAGTGATGGTGGGAAAAGGGGGGTTATGCATGTTGGACAGTTACTGAGTATCAACTTGCCAGGGACAAACTTAAAGAATGAATGAAACAGATGGCTTGCACCATTGAGAGAAAAACAAACAAACAAACAAAAACCCCCTGCACAGCATGAGAACTGTAAGTTTCTGTTTTCTTTGGAGACTTACTGAGGACTATGCCCCAGGAGACAGAATCTCAAGCTAACTGTGAGGAACTGCTTTAAAGAGGTAAGGGGGGTGGTCAGCATATATGCAATTTTGGCAAGGTGGGGGTGTGTGCCATCAGGTGCCGCAGTAGAACATTGCTGTTGGTTACAAAGAGTAGATGTCTTCATTAATGATTTTAGTGCTTCTCTAGGTATGAAGAAACATAGAAAATTGAGTTCACAAAATTTTCTCCTGAAAATACCTATCTGAAGGCCTGTTCAGCCAGTTTTTTCTGAAGTCTAGTAACTCATTCTTGATTCCCACCTTGAGCTCCTTTCAGGAAGTGTTGGAGGTCAGCAGCTGCTGTGGCTACTGACTTAGTCCTTGTAGATCCAGATGAGAGAGACATTCTTTAGTTGGCAGCACAAAGGAATAGCGTACTTGGTTCTTACTCTTCATCAGTAATTACAGGTTAGATAAAGGCAGTTCAATTATTTCACCCTTTTCTTGCTTTCCTACCTAAATAGTAACTTGGTGAACTTACATATTGTGTATATAATAAGGTTGCTGTATGACGCAGAAGTGATTCAATGGAAAAAAGTACAATTAAGCAGTTGATTGGCTCTTGATGAAGTCTGTGTAATTTGGGGTTCGATTTTAGTCACAGTCACAAAGCCAAACCTCTTTAAAATACTGCTTTTATCACAGGACGTTGGGTGCTTCAATTTCAATTTTATTTCAAGTGGAAGTGGGAGCTTGTTCCAATTTTGTTTTGTTTATTTTTTTCGTTTTCAAAGTCCTTCGGAAAAAAGGAGCAAGATGATTCATTTTACTTTTTACCTTCTGTGAGTCACGCTGTGCTGCATAAGCTTCCCGTCACCATGTGGCAGAGTTGCAGCTGCAGGCTGCTGGAGTCTAAACCTAATTACTATCTGTTGAAATGCTATTGAAGAAGATACCTTAAAGATTCCGCATATTGTTATTCTAGCCTGCCAGTCACTAGTTCTAAAATGATGAGCTTGTAAAAGTCATACCTAAGATATGCATGTTGTTAACTAGTTTATGACTGACTTCACTCTGTTAAATAAACCCAAGTATTTAGCTATTTACTTATAATCCCCAAATTTCCTTTCTTCTGTGAAATCTTACAAATGTTTTTAGGTAAAAAGAGATTTTTTACTGTATCTGTATTATAGATTAAGTAATGTTTAGTACAATGCTAGTTACCTTTTTAAAATTTATTTTATTTTTTTATTTTTTGGTGGGGGTGGGGTGGGGAGGGAGGGGAGCAGGCAGACTACTTCTATTGGTCTTTCATTTGTCCATTTTCATCAATCTTTGTTCTTCGGCCAGTGTGGGCCTCCCATCGCGGTGGCCTCTGTTGTCGCAGAGCACCGGCTCTGGGCGCATGCACTCCAGAGCTCTGGCTCAGTAATTGGACACATCAGTCCAGCCGCTCTGTGGCACGTGGGATCTTCCCAGGCCAGGGATCGAACCGGTGCCCCTTGCACTGCAAGGTGGTGTCCTTACCCACTGGACCACCAGGGAAGCCCACTAGTTACCTTTTTATAATAGTATAATTTATTTTCTTTTATGAGTTTTGAGGGGATGAAGGAACCCTTTTCTTCTTAGCTCTGCTTTCTTTTACCATAAGCAAAGAGATCTTCATTTCTTTTCACAATGAGAATAAAGAAGATAATCCTTGTTTCTCTTTCCAACCCATATGTACCCCAGGGAAGAACTCATCTAACTGGTAATGGATTATTATCTATTTGGTCCTTTTACTGGTAGGTAACATTACTGTGTCTCAAAAGTAAGAACTGTTTCACTTTCTCTTGCATTGTTAGCATGAGCCATGGCTTTTTCTCTATTTCCCTTTCTGGAGGCAAGCCTATAATTTGATAATGACTCAGTTTGAAGAAGCTTGCAATAATCTGTACATGTGGTTGGGAAAACATATTTGGAATCTACTTTGAAAACTTGGGTCTTTCTACAGATGGAACTCAAAGAGTGGATTTGCAATAAACGGTAGAATCGCCTGAGTTCCTAGACATGCTCCCCAATCGAGATTTTTCAGAAAGGTCTGTAAGTTAGAAAATGAACCATTATTTACAAAAAAAAAAAAAAAAAAAGTACTTTAGTCTCTATTTGGCATTTTGTATCTGTATCTTCCTAAAAGAACCTAGCAAAAAAGAGTGGTGATGATTGAGATCCAAACAGAAATGTTTGATTTTAAAGCTTACATAATAATCCTAAAGGAAATCAACTCTGAATATTCATTGGAAGAGCTGATGTTTAAGCTGAAGCTCCAATCCTTTGGCCACCTGATTGGAAAAGACCTTGATGCTGGGAAAGATTAAAGGCAAGAGGAGAAGGGAGCAGCAGCAGATAGGATGGGGTTAAGGATAGCATTGCCTGCTCAATGGACTTGAATCTGAGCAAATTCTAGGAGACAGCGGAGGACAAAGGAGCCTGCCTTGCTACAGTCCATAGGGTCACAAAGAGTAGGAGACAACTTTGTGAGTGAACAATAACAACAAATAAACTACTTAGTTTTTCAGAATCAGATCTCTTTTGCACTATTGCTTTGTTTTAACATTTACCAGTACTGATTAAATGTATGTTGTTGTTATTATTATTGTTCATTTATTCTCCTAAACTTGTTTTTAAACTATTTTAAGCTTTTCCTGGGTACAACACTCTTAGATAGAAAACTATGCCTGCATTATTCAATAGTACAGTGATAGGCAAATTTGGAATCTTAAAAAATGGTGATAAAGTAATCATTCTAGATACCTTAATGAACGGTGCAAGTATTTTAAGTCACTTTTATTAAAAAGTTTTTACACTGTCTCCAGTTCAAGATAACAAATTGATCTGAAGAAATTATCTCATATCTCATAAGAGACCTTGCTAGAAAAATGATAAAGGAAATTAAAAAGTTTTAATAGTGAGGTTAAAGATGGACTCTTAGTGTATCTTCTAATAAATTTCTGGAACATCAAAATCAAATAAGAGTGTTGAAGGATGAATCAGCAAAGGAAGTCACAGCTTAGAAAAGATGTTGTGGGGACAATGGTAAAAAAAGAGGAGCTGATCGCTTTGGGAGAAACATAGACTTTAGATCAGGAATGGCAACTATGGTCCACGGAACAAATGTGTAACTATGGTCCAATGCACTGGCTAGCTTTATAAATGGATTTTTATTAGATCACAGCTATTCATCTATGGATTTTCTTTGGATGTTTTCTTGTTACAATGGCAGAGGTAAGTAGTTGTGACTAAGACCATCTGGCCTTCAAAATCTGAAATAATTCCTGTATGACCTTCATGCTCTAGACTCAGAAACGGAATGTTGCTTAGATGATCAGAAGGGAAGCAAAATAGGACTCAACGGAGAGATGAAGTGAAAGTGATAAAGCATTAAATAAAATGCTTAGAGGTTAGATTAAATATCTAACCTCACCTTCCCTCTCTACCTTCTCACGTCAGGAAAGAGTAAAAACCTACCCAAAGAATGAAAAGAGGGAAAGTCACTTCAAACTGAAGAGGAAAAAAGCTCTTTGATGTTCTTCATTCAGGCTGTGAAAACAAACACAGAGAAAGCCGGCTTTAAAGTTAACAGAAAATACAGTTTCACTCAAGATCACAGAGGTATTGTAAAATGCTACCACAAATCCCTCTTCAACTGATTACTGCTTTCTTATCAATGATACTCAAGACCCATTTGGCAATTTTAATATATTACTGGAGATACTAAATTGCTAAGTCTTCCTCATCTTGGGACAGACCCAGTGCCTAGTTAACCCCATTTCTTCTAAACCTGCTTCCAGAAAGCAACCAATCCTGAACTGAATGTGTGTGTCCTCAGTCTTTGCAACCATATGGACTGTAGTATGCCAGGCTTCTCTGTCCATGGGATTTTACAGGCAAGAACACTGGAGTTTGTTGCTATGTCCGCCTGCAGAGGACCTTCCCAATCCAGGGATAGAACATGAGTTTCCTACATTGGCAGGTGGGATTCTTTACCACTGAGCTACCTCCTTAGAATCCTCAGTGGAAAACCAAGCCTCCTTCAGAAAATGGGGGGAAAAAAAACTCTTAGTGTATCTTCTAATAAATTTCTGGAACATCAAAATCAAATAAGAGTGTTGAAGGATGAATCAGCAAAGGAAGTCACAGCTTAGAAAAGATGTTGTGGGGACAATGGTAAAAAAAGAGGAGCTGATCGCTTTGGGAGAAACATAGACTTTAGATCAGGAATGGCAACTATGGTCCACGGAACAAATGTGTAACTATGGTCCAATGCACTGGCTAGCTTTATAAATGGATTTTTATTAGATCACAGCTATTCATCTATGGATTTTCTTTGGATGTTTTCTTGTTACAATGGCAGAGGTAAGTAGTTGTGACTAAGACCATCTGGCCTTCAAAATCTGAAATAATTCCTGTATGACCTTCATGCTCTAGACTCAGAAACGGAATGTTGCTTAGATGATCAGAAGGGAAGCAAAATAGGACTCAACGGAGAGATGAAGTGAAAGTGATAAAGCATTAAATAAAATGCTTAGAGGTTAGATTAAATATCTAACCTCACCTTCCCTCTCTACCTTCTCACGTCAGGAAAGAGTAAAAACCTACCCAAAGAATGAAAAGGGGGAAAGTCACTTCAAACTGAAGAGGAAAAAAGCTCTTTGATGTTCTTCATTCAGGCTGTGAAAACAAACACAGAGAAAGCCGGCTTTAAAGTTAACAGAAAATACAGTTTCACTCAAGATCACAGAGGTATTGTAAAATGCTACCACAAATCCCTCTTCAACTGATTACTGCTTTCTTATCAATGATACTCAAGACCCATTTGGCAATTTTAATATATTACTGGAGATACTAAATTGCTAAGTCTTCCTCATCTTGGGACAGACCCAGTGCCTAGTTAACCCCATTTCTTCTAAACCTGCTTCCAGAAAGCAACCAATCCTGAACTGAATGTGTGTGTCCTCAGTCTTTGCAACCATATGGACTGTAGTATGCCAGGCTTCTCTGTCCATGGGATTTTACAGGCAAGAACACTGGAGTTTGTTGCTATGTCCGCCTGCAGAGGACCTTCCCAATCCAGGGATAGAACATGAGTTTCCTACATTGGCAGGTGGGATTCTTTACCACTGAGCTACCTCCTTAGAATCCTCAGTGGAAAACCAAGCCTCCCAAAAGACACTTCCCTCCTCCCTCTCAGAGCCCAGCAGAATTCCTCTGGAGTGCACTCCTTAGCTACAAATCAATAAATCTTATTTTATCAGACCACGGACTTGTTCCTGGTCATCTGATTAGGTTTTAATAGTTATTCAGTATAATATTCCCAAAGATAAGAGCATGACTCTCATGTAATTACAAAATGAACACATGTCAAAGAAATTATACTCAACTAATGAGGGAACAATGAAGTAACAGGGAGGCTATTTAATAGAGACTATTGTAGGCTGGGTTAGATGCACAGCTGGTTAATGTCCACCTGGAACACAAACTATAATCTCCAGAAGCATCTTTTCTACTGGACAGAAATTATTTGTATCTCTACTAAACAAACATCTAAAGATTAAGCTTCAACGCTAAGAATTATAAAATAGAAGAGACAACATTAATAAAATATAAATCCCAAGAGTGCACTAAAAAAGAGTACTTAATGGTCTCTTCTGCTTTTTACAGATTTCAGATAATTTCTCTTATCATACAAATCACAGTGTATGTGGATTATCCCTGTCTCCAAAGCAAAATATCAATAGTTCTTTTTTGAATTTTTATTTTGTTAGTAAATTAGAAAAACTGGGTAGAATGAAGGAATTTGTTTTGCTCCTGACATTGCAGTCAGCTCCACTAGACTTTCTGGTGTTTGTGAGGCTTTAACCCCATAATGATTGGACTTTGTCTACTAACCCTAAAGCAGACTTGATTGACAGGTGATAAATTGCCCTTATATGCAAAGGTCTCAATCAGTATCCTCATCTACTTGACTGAAGATAGATAAATTCCTAGGCCTCATCAAATAGTTCAAGAAAGCCTTCAGAATAAAACAGAAATAAATGTTTTATTTATTATTTATTATTTACTATATGTATAGATAAAATTATACACATATGTATGAAGAAGAACCATCTAGCCTTAAGAAAAAGATATTTTACTCTCAGAGATATTCAAAAAGATTCTCTATCCTAAAGTAAGAAGTGAATACCAATAAAATGGAAATAAAGAAGTGAACATGAGTTTCCTACATTGGCAGGTGGGATTCTTTACCACTGAGCTACCTCCTTAGAATCCTCAGTGGAAAACCAAGCCTCCCAAAAGACACTTCCCTCCTCCCTCTCAGAGCCCAGCAGAATTCCTCTGGAGTGCACTCCTTAGCTACAAATCAATAAATCTTATTTTATCAGACCACGGACTTGTTCCTGGTCATCTGATTAGGTTTTAATAGTTATTCAGTATAATATTCCCAAAGATAAGAGCATGACTCTCATGTAATTACAAAATGAACACATGTCAAAGAAATTATACTCAACTAATGAGGGAACAATGAAGTAACAGGGAGGCTATTTAATAGAGACTATTGTAGGCTGGGTTAGATGCACAGCTGGTTAATGTCCATCTGGAACACAAACTATAATCTCCAGAAGCATCTTTTCTACTGGACAGAAATTATTTGTATCTCTACTAAACAAACATCTAAAGATTAAGCTTCAACGCTAAGAATTATAAAATAGAAGAGACAACATTAATAAAATATAAATCCCAAGAGTGCACTAAAAAAGAGTACTTAATGGTCTCTTCTGCTTTTTACAGATTTCAGATAATTTCTCTTATCATACAAATCACAGTGTATGTGGATTATCCCTGTCTCCAAAGCAAAATATCAATAGTTCTTTTTTGAATTTTTATTTTGTTAGTAAATTAGAAAAACTGGGTAGAATGAAGGAATTTGTTTTGCTCCTGACATTGCAGTCAGCTCCACTAGACTTTCTGGTGTTTGTGAGGCTTTAACCCCATAATGATTGGACTTTGTCTACTAACCCTAAAGCAGACTTGATTGACAGGTGATAAATTGCCCTTATATGCAAAGGTCTCAATCAGTATCCTCATCTACTTGACTGAAGATAGATAAATTCCTAGGCCTCATCAAATAGTTCAAGAAAGCCTTCAGAATAAAACAGAAATAAATGTTTTATTTATTATTTATTATTTACTATATGTATAGATAAAATTATACACATATGTATGAAGAAGAACCATCTAGCCTTAAGAAAAAGATATTTTACTCTCAGAGATATTCAAAAAGATTCTCTATCCTAAAGTAAGAAGTGAATACCAATAAAAAGGGAAATGAAAATAGAAAGAGCTCTTGGATATTTAAAATATATTGCCAAGACAAGATTTCAAGAAGAAAATTTGAAATAGGTAAGAAATATCCAAGAATGTAAGTAAAAATTTAAATAATGACTTTAGTTTGCCTACCTTCATTGGCAGATGCCTGTTTATGAGAAACAATAACAAATGGAAATTCAATATCAATTGGTGATTTTGGGGGTCATATCTTTGAAGTGTATGCAAATTGGCATTTTTGTCAATTTAAATAACTAAGATTCCTATCATCATGTTATACATTTGAATTAAGAGAGTAGATCTTGAAAATTTTATCTCAAGGAAAACATTTTAGCTATAAAATACCTATAGATACATACATGCATACATACTAAGTTTAACTCCCCGTGTAAGTTCTGTGCAAGTTGTTGTGTTTGTGGGGAGCATAAAAATAAAACTATAAAACATTATAAACCCCTAAACATATGTAGCTCAGTTCTGTACTGAAATCTCATCTTTAAACAATAAAAATCCATTTTAGGAAAGTTAAAACAAAATTATTTCTTATTCATGCCTTAAGTTTCACTGTGACTAGTCTTCTTCCAAACACTTAGAAGAAACACAGTGATCATGAGACAGTGATGCTCTCTGGTCCTCAGGGTCTCTGACAATAATGAAAGATAAATGTTTAGATAAATAAGCTGTGACACAGTTTTATCCTGACATTGCAGTCAGCTCCACTAGACTTTCTGGTGTTTGTGAGGCTTTAACCCCATAATGATTGGACTTTGTCTACTAACCCTAAAGCAGACTTGATTGACAGGTGATAAATTGCCCTTATATGCAAAGGTCTCAATCAGTATCCTCATCTACTTGACTGAAGATAGATAAATTCCTAGGCCTCATCAAATAGTTCAAGAAAGCCTTCAGAATAAAACAGAAATAAATGTTTTATTTATTATTTATTATTTACTATATGTATAGATAAAATTATACACATATGTATGAAGAAGAACCATCTAGCCTTAAGAAAAAGATATTTTACTCTCAGAGATATTCAAAAAGATTCTCTATCCTAAAGTAAGAAGTGAATACCAATAAAAAGGGAAATGAAAATAGAAAGAGCTCTTGGATATTTAAAATATATTGCCAAGACAAGATTTCAAGAAGAAAATTTGAAATAGGTAAGAAATATCCAAGAATGTAAGTAAAAATTTAAATAATGACTTTAGTTTGCCTACCTTCATTGGCAGATGCCTGTTTATGAGAAACAATAACAAATGGAAATTCAATATCAATTGGTGATTTTGGGGGTCATATCTTTGAAGTGTATGCAAATTGGCATTTTTGTCAATTTAAATAACTAAGATTCCTATCATCATGTTATACATTTGAATTAAGAGAGTAGATCTTGAAAATTTTATCTCAAGGAAAACATTTTAGCTATAAAATACCTATAGATACATACATGCATACATACTAAGTTTAACTCCCTGTGTAAGTTCTGTGCAAGTTGTTGTGTTTGTGGGGAGCATAAAAATAAAACTATAAAACATTATAAACCCCTAAACATATGTAGCTCAGTTCTGTACTGAAATCTCATCTTTAAACAATAAAAATCCATTTTAGGAAAGTTAAAACAAAATTATTTCTTATTCATGCCTTAAGTTTCACTGTGACTAGTCTTCTTCCAAACACTTAGAAGAAACACAGTGATCATGAGACAGTGATGCTCTCTGGTCCTCAGGGTCTCTGACAATAATGAAAGATAAATGTTTAGATAAATAAGCTGTGATGTGCAGACAGCCTTACTTGTCATTCATATAGCCTCTTTCCCTCAAAAAGAGCAAGAAAGCAGAGCATTAAGATATTTTAGTCCAACTCCACTGATGTTTCTGAATAGCCTTACATGGACAGGGACAGGGTGTAAACTTGATACTAGACAATAAAACCCAATGAAATGTCATCATTGCTGGATGAAGCCAAAGGCTTACAAACATGGCTAATGAATAGATACCCAACTCTCCACTCTTAGAACCCATACAAAGTGTGTTTAATTAGCATACTTGGGTTATAGATCTCTTAATCACCATTATTCACAGGTTAAATTAAAATTAACTCTATGTAATTGCCCATCTATTGAAAGAACACAGCTGTAACCAACAAAAAGAATAAAAACAGCAAGTGAAAAGAATGAAAATGGATGGCTTGGGAATTCATTGCACATTTTTTTAGGTTTCCATCTTCCAGTCTCTAACAGACTTTCTTTTTAAAAAGTATTTTATTTTTTAAAATTTTATACAATTTTTGAAGGTAACTTTCCATTTACAGTTATTTTAAAATAGTAGCTTCCTTCCCTGTGCTATACAATACATCCTTGAATATATCTTACATGGAACAGTTTATACCTCCCACTCCTCAACCACAATTTTGGTCCTTCCATTGGTAATCTCTAGTTATATGTATCTACGGGTCTGATGCTCCTTTTTGCTACATTCACTATTTTGTAGTGTGCTTTAGATTTCACAGAAATGATATCTATCATAAGGGATTTGTCTTTCTCTGTCGAAGTTATTTCACTTAGCATAATGCCGTCTTAAAACTTTCTTACTGCTTTTCTTTATTGGATTCATGGCTATTTTTCTTCCTTTTCTTAGTATGTGGCATCTGCAGATGTATTTGCCTTTTGGAGAAAGTCACAAAAGGAGGTTCAGATCACTCTTCCACCAGAGGGAATATTTACTGACCCTTCACACAGTTATCCATTAGAATCAACCCAAAGAAAGGACTAAAACCAACTTTAATTCTTATTTTTCTTCCTGATAGTACAATATATTCACTCTATGGATTTTAAATATTACTAAATTTGGAGACAAATACAAATTTAGCCCTTGAGGACTTAGATTTAATACTGTATATGCTAAATTTTAGACAACTAAAATTTGATGCCTAATACTTTGGGGTCAGATAATTCTATGAGAAACTAATGAAAAACAACGAACTCTTATCCCAAAGTCACTAGGGAAATGAACATAAAATTCTATTGTATACATAAATTCAGTAGGTTCTTGTACCTGCTAAAACCAACTGGTAAAAACAGCTAAAAATACTTGGTTAAAACAAAATGGCTTCTGTGATTGAAAGAACTAGTACAGATTCTTCAGTGTAATTATGCTAGTTACTTGATATACACCATTAGAGGAAAGAGCTGTCTATCTTAGCACAACAATTGATACTAAAGAAAAGCTAGCATTTTCAGTATTCAGCTTTTTAAATTTGTTTTCCATAATTTACTGTTCCCAGATAATTACTTGGTTTTTTAAAAACTATTTTATCCTATTTGTCTATTCACAGTCTAAGAAAAAAATGATCAATTCTTTTCATCAAGCCTGTCATCCTCCAGACTCCTACCATATACACACTCTTTCAAAGCAAATCACAAAAGTGCTCACAATGCGAGCTAATGTAATTTTCTCTAACAAGACTAAAGTTTTATTTTTAAAATTTTATACAATTTTTGAAGGTAACTTTCCATTTACAGTTATTTTAAAATAGTAGCTTCCTTCCCTGTGCTATACAATACATCCTTGAATATATCTTACATGGAACAGTTTATACCTCCCACTCCTCAACCACAATTTTGGTCCTTCCATTGGTAATCTCTAGTTATATGTATCTACGGGTCTGATGCTCCTTTTTGCTACATTCACTATTTTGTAGTGTGCTTTAGATTTCACAGAAATGATATCTATCATAAGGGATTTGTCTTTCTCTGTCGAAGTTATTTCACTTAGCATAATGCCGTCTTAAAACTTTCTTACTGCTTTTCTTTATTGGATTCATGGCTATTTTTCTTCCTTTTCTTAGTATGTGGCATCTGCAGATGTATTTGCCTTTTGGAGAAAGTCACAAAAGGAGGTTCAGATCACTCTTCCACCAGAGGGAATATTTACTGACCCTTCACACAGTTATCCATTAGAATCAACCCAAAGAAAGGACTAAAACCAACTTTAATTCTTATTTTTCTTCCTGATAGTACAATATATTCACTCTATGGATTTTAAATATTACTAAATTTGGAGACAAATACAAATTTAGCCCTTGAGGACTTAGATTTAATACTGTATATGCTAAATTTTAGACAACTAAAATTTGATGCCTAATACTTTGGGGTCAGATAATTCTATGAGAAACTAATGAAAAACAACGAACTCTTATCCCAAAGTCACTAGGGAAATGAACATAAAATTCTATTGTATACATAAATTCAGTAGGTTCTTGTACCTGCTAAAACCAACTGGTAAAAACAGCTAAAAATACTTGGTTAAAACAAAATGGCTTCTGTGATTGAAAGAACTAGTACAGATTCTTCAGTGTAATTATGCTAGTTACTTGATATACACCATTAGAGGAAAGAGCTGTCTATCTTAGCACAACAATTGATACTAAAGAAAAGCTAGCATTTTCAGTATTCAGCTTTTTAAATTTGTTTTCCATAATTTACTGTTCCCAGATAATTACTTGGTTTTTTAAAAACTATTTTATCCTATTTGTCTATTCACAGTCTAAGAAAAAAATGATCAATTCTTTTCATCAAGCCTGTCATCCTCCAGACTCCTACCATATACACACTCTTTCAAAGCAAATCACAAAAGTGCTCACAATGCGAGCTAATGTAATTTTCTTCACTCAGAGCAATGTCTTCATTTTCTTTCCTTAGAGCAAAACTCATAGGCTGCATAAATAATTAATTTAAAAAGAAAATAATTTGTAAATATTTTCAGTTGTGACATACCCAGAGTAAAAACTCACCAAATTGAAGTGATCACATAAGTCTTTTGTTATCTTCCACTCTGTGGGTTGGCTGTTACTTCGACAGATATATCAGAGTTAGCTGTTCTTGCCCTTTTTTTGAGTCAATTTATTGATGTGAAAATAAAAATTGAATTCTAATCAGATGCACATGATTTACACATCTAGATATCCATTTAATAACTTGCTTTCCTATAAAAGAATTGTAGAAATTGGGACTACTTCAGAGAATTTCTTATTTGTTCCTATGATTAGGAATCCTATAAAGCACTAGCTCTCAACCAGGCTGTACTCTCAGAAATTCTGTTGTAGTTGGTTTGAGGTATGGTCTGGGCATCAAGATTTTTTAAAACTCTCCAGTGGAATCCAATATGAAGCAAAATTTAACAATATAAGCAATGGTATTTTACTACTGATATAAGCAATGATATTTTAAATGAGAATATACTAAATGTATCTTATAGCAGGTCTACCTCGGGCTGGGAATTTTCCTCCTTACTCTCTGTAAACCAGTACTTCCTATGCTTTCAGTATCATGGCACACTTAGAAAATTGTGATATGTGCCGAGTTCACTGAGGACAAATAGAGAATGTATGTGGGAGCAAAATTTTGGTAGGTTCTTGTACCTGCTAAAACCAACTGGTAAAAACAGCTAAAAATACTTGGTTAAAACAAAATGGCTTCTGTGATTGAAAGAACTAGTACAGATTCTTCAGTGTAATTATGCTAGTTACTTGATATACACCATTAGAGGAAAGAGCTGTCTATCTTAGCACAACAATTGATACTAAAGAAAAGCTAGCATTTTCAGTATTCAGCTTTTTAAATTTGTTTTCCATAATTTACTGTTCCCAGATAATTACTTGGTTTTTTAAAAACTATTTTATCCTATTTGTCTATTCACAGTCTAAGAAAAAAATGATCAATTCTTTTCATCAAGCCTGTCATCCTCCAGACTCCTACCATATACACACTCTTTCAAAGCAAATCACAAAAGTGCTCACAATGCGAGCTAATGTAATTTTCTTCACTCAGAGCAATGTCTTCATTTTCTTTCCTTAGAGCAAAACTCATAGGCTGCATAAATAATTAATTTAAAAAGAAAATAATTTGTAAATATTTTCAGTTGTGACATACCCAGAGTAAAAACTCACCAAATTGAAGTGATCACATAAGTCTTTTGTTATCTTCCACTCTGTGGGTTGGCTGTTACTTCGACAGATATATCAGAGTTAGCTGTTCTTGCCCTTTTTTTGAGTCAATTTATTGATGTGAAAATAAAAATTGAATTCTAATCAGATGCACATGATTTACACATCTAGATATCCATTTAATAACTTGCTTTCCTATAAAAGAATTGTAGAAATTGGGACTACTTCAGAGAATTTCTTATTTGTTCCCTATTATTAGGAATCCTATAAAGCACTAGCTCTCAACCAGGCTGTACTCTCAGAAATTCTGTTGTAGTTGGTTTGAGGTATGGTCTGGGCATCAAGATTTTTTAAAACTCTCCAGTGGAATCCAATATGAAGCAAAATTTAACAATATAAGCAATGGTATTTTACTACTGATATAAGCAATGATATTTTAAATGAGAATATACTAAATGTATCTTATAGCAGGTCTACCTCGGGCTGGGAATTTTCCTCCTTACTCTCTGTAAACCAGTACTTCCTATGCTTTCAGTATCATGGCACACTTAGAAAATTGTGATATGTGCCGAGTTCACTGAGGATAAATAGAGAAGGTCATTTGTATTAATAGCAGAAGCCTGGAAATCTCAGCTGCCCCAGTGGGAGCTAGACTTCTCCAGGGTCAAGAAGGTCAGAGGTCAGCACTGAGACATTTCAGTAACCATTCTGCACAATTCAATGGTTGAGACATTCGGTCTTGATGATAATAAGATGTAGAGTCAATGAACATCAAGAAAAGCATAAGGATAAATTAAAGCTATTTGGTTTAACTTTTTCTAGTTTTCTTGGTGTTAGCTTAGTTTGGGGCTCATTTAGAAGATTTTCTAGACTGGAATGGACCTTGGCATACTTAGGCAATCTTGGGAGATTTCTGGTGGGATATTGGACTCAAATTCATCTTCTCTCCTGATTTCATGGAAGAAGTAACTTGCTATTTTTCTCCAATCCAGTCATTCCAGGGAAAGACCCACCAATATGATTCTAGGTCTTATATTTTCATGACTATGCAAGGTTAGAAAGTGTCATTTCCTTTATCTTTCCTTAATCTTACTGGGAGAAAAGTATGGAGAATCAGTAATCCCCAGCACCCAAACCTAATAATAATGAATTTATAAGCTATAAAATTATAGCATATGAGAAAAGTACAAAGTTGAGTTTTATTAAAATTACATCTTCTTAACAAGAAGGCATATAGCATATGAGGCGGGAATATAAAATAAGACAGAAGAAGCTGATTTTAATTATGCTTGATTAAAACCTGTTCAGGTGGGACTATGACAAAGCAAAGCATATTTGGCTTTAGTTATTTTTGCTTAAAACACGTTAAGGTTGAAATGTAACTTTTAGAGTCTGAAATTAAATCACCATCGAGATGTTTTATTGAGGTAATTTCATATTTTAAAACTTGCAGGTAGAAAAACTTTAAAATATGCAGTAACAATGTTCAAAGGTTTTATTTGGGAAGTGAGTTTAAAATCAAATTTCAGAGTTTAGGAGGAGTACCTTATACAGACTTTTTTTTCCCCAAAACATTTATCAATCACCATTTATAAGCAGTGCATATTTTCTACCTAGACGGAAAGCTTTATTTAAGGTTAATAGGCGGAAGAGAGGGAGAAAAATGCACAGACTAAAGATTGAGAATTACGTTTCATTAGTGGACTTTCTAAGGACTTCAAGCCTGGGAGAAGGGTCTCAGATATCATGGAAGGACTGTTCCAAAGAGGCAAGGTGAGGAACAAGGATACATAGGAGTTTTTGCAACAAAGACCAGATACTCAGAACATCAAAAGACGTTATTAAAGGATCTCAGTTATCTCAAATTAAGGAATTTAGCATTTTTCTATGTACGGGAAGATGCAAGATCTGGGCTCACTGAAATCATTTCTTTGATATGCATCACAGCTATCTGGAGTCAGTATCCTGTGCTTTCTCATTCTGGGTATCCTCAGGAGTAGCTGTAGCAGCTGACTGTAGATGGCGGGCATCCTGTTTCGATCATGAGTTGGGAAAGCTGTAATGTGGTTGCTTGATGGGTATAATATCCTTTGTTTACTGCCATGGCAGGCAACATTTCTCCTTCAGGAGTAAGAGGAATAGGAAAAGAAAGTATGTTGCAAATTATTTACCTGGTGGTTCAGACAGTAAAGAATCTGCCTGTAATGCAGGAGATCGCGGTCAGAAAGATCCGTTGGAGAAGGAAATGGCTACCTACTCCAATATTCCTGCCTCGACAATTCCATGGACAGAGGGGCCTGGTGGACTCCAGTCCATGGGGTCGCAAGTGTCAGACACAACTTAGCAACTAACACTTTCACTTCAAAGGCTTTCATAGACATCAATGCCTCCACCCTCTGGATAAACTTCTAACTCTGTGAGGTTTCATTTACAAAGTGTAGAGAAGAGTTTCAACCAAGTGAATTATCATGAAAAATGGTAAGACGTGTGTTAGACAGCTTAAACATCAAGCACATAGTGAATTTGAGGTTAAATATCTTCAACGTTTTTATCTCAATGTGTTTAAAGCTTTTAGAGTCTGAAATTAAATCACCATCGAGATGTTTTATTGAGGTAATTTCATATTTTAAAACTTGCAGGTAGAAACTTTAAAATATGCAGTAACAATGTTCAAAGGTTTTATTTGGGAAGTGAGTTTAAAATCAAATTTCAGAGTTTAGGAGGAGTACCTTATACAGACTTTTTTTTCCCCAAAACATTTATCAATCACCATTTATAAGCAGTGCATATTTTCTACCTAGACGGAAAGCTTTATTTAAGGTTAATAGGCGGAAGAGAGGGAGAAAAATGCACAGACTAAAGATTGAGAATTACGTTTCATTAGTGGACTTTCTAAGGACTTCAAGCCTGGGAGAAGGGTCTCAGATATCATGGAAGGACTGTTCCAAAGAGGCAAGGTGAGGAACAAGGATACATAGGAGTTTTTGCAACAAAGACCAGATACTCAGAACATCAAAAGACGTTATTAAAGGATCTCAGTTATCTCAAATTAAGGAATTTAGCATTTTTCTATGTACGGGAAGATGCAAGATCTGGGCTCACTGAAATCATTTCTTTGATATGCATCACAGCTATCTGGAGTCAGTATCCTGTGCTTTCTCATTCTGGGTATCCTCAGGAGTAGCTGTAGCAGCTGACTGTAGATGGCGGGCATCCTGTTTCGATCATGAGTTGGGAAAGCTGTAATGTGGTTGCTTGATGGGTATAATATCCTTTGTTTACTGCCATGGCAGGCAACATTTCTCCTTCAGGAGTAAGAGGAATAGGAAAAGAAAGTATGTTGCAAATTATTTACCTGGTGGTTCAGACAGTAAAGAATCTGCCTGTAATGCAGGAGATCGCGGTCAGAAAGATCCGTTGGAGAAGGAAATGGCTACCTACTCCAATATTCCTGCCTCGACAATTCCATGGACAGAGGGGCCTGGTGGACTCCAGTCCATGGGGTCGCAAGTGTCAGACACAACTTAGCAACTAACACTTTCACTTCAAAGGCTTTCATAGACATCAATGCCTCCACCCTCTGGATAAACTTCTAACTCTGTGAGGTTTCATTTACAAAGTGTAGAGAAGAGTTTCAACCAAGTGAATTATCATGAAAAATGGTAAGACGTGTGTTAGACAGCTTAAACATCAAGCACATAGTGAATTTGAGGTTAAATATCTTCAACGTTTTTATCTCAATGTGTTTAAAGCTGAATTCAGTTTTTCTCCCTACTCTAAAGCAGCTTCCTCTTTTGAATCTCCTATTTCTATGCCACCTGCCCAGTATTTCTCAGAGGTGTGAATTCTTTCACTTCTCACCACCAGCTTATTAATGAGGACTTTGGTTCTCCACACTGTATTTGTTGTGATGTCTCCTTAACTAGTACTTTTTCTTTCTTGTAACCTTATTTGGAAATAGAATGGTTGCAGATGTAATTAATTATGAAGAATTCATGCTAGGGTAGTGGGGCTCTGTAGTCCAATAGGAACTGTGCCCTTCTAAGAAGAGGGAAATGTAGACATAGAGATAGACACACACAGAGCAGGGAATACTGTATGAAGACATGGGAACAGAGAAGATGAGATATATAATGATGAGGAAGAGATTAGAGTCCTGGTGCCACAGACCAAGGAGCTCTTTTGTGACCAGAGCTATAAGAGACTTGGAAGGATCTCCACTAGAGGCCTGAGAGGCAGCATTGCCCTATCAGCACCTTAATTTCAGAATTATGAGAGAACACATTTCTGTGTCTTTCTCTGTTTCTTTCTTTCTTTTTTTTTTTTAAATTTTAAGCCACTCAGTTTGTGTTTTTTTTTTTTTTTTTTTTCAGCAACCCTAGGAAACTATGCAAGTTGAAAGCTAGTTGCTCAGTCATGTCTGACTCTTTCCAACCCCATGGACTGTAGCCTGCCTGGCTCCTCTGTCCATGGAATTCCCCAGGTAAGAGTACTGGAGTGGGTTGCCATTTCCTTCTCTAGGGAATCTTCCCAACCCAAGGATCCAGCAAAGGTCTCTTGCATTGAAGGAGCCAACTGAGTCATTAGGGAAGCCCAGGAAACTATTGCACCTGTAACTGAGTCTTTTGTAGATGCAACTAACTATATATTCTAAGGATCTCTGATGAGTATGACTACACAGTATAAACAGTGGACCATGAAGGGTCTCTCATAGCCCCTTGGCTTACCTCCCCCAAGCTCCACAGCTATTCTATAAAACTGTTGCAGATAGGTAAACTTTTTTAGTACCTTGCACTGCACATCCTTTATTTTCCATTCAGTCGTTTCATTTGTTTCTTCTGCTTTGTCCTCTATGTTTGTAAATAATACAATTAGACTCTTGTGTTGCTTAGTTCCTCAGTCATATCTGACTGTTTTGCAATCCCATGAGCTATAGCCCACCAGGCTCTTCTGTTGGGAGATTTTCCAGGCAAGAATACTGGTGCAGGTGGCCATTTCCTTCTCCAGGGGATCTTCCCAATGTAGGGGTTGAACCTGCAGTTCCTGCTCCATCTCTTGCATTGCAGGTGAATACTTTACCACTGAGCCACCAGAGAAGCCCAAGTCAGTTATTTATTGATTCTTTCCCCTTGTAGTTTTAGAAAAAATGATAAAGGTTATATCATCCTTTGAGGGCTTTATGTCACGCAGTCTACTCATCCTGATTTTGTTTTGTGGCATGCATTTGGCTTTAAATGTATGAATTCATCATTTAGCAAAGCTAGTTTTATTGGGTACCACAGGATATACAGGAAATCCTGAGCTATCCAGTTACTCGACATGGGGAAGTGTGAATCAGCCACACTCTTTATGGTGCACCTGGAGGTGCAAAAGGGTCAACACTCTCTGGGCAAACTTTGATCAATGGTAGATGGGAGCCAATGGCTCGCATACCCCACTTCCATATCCAGGGAAGACAATTCTGATATGCTTCAACACATTGGTAATCAGCTCAATGCTGCATCCTCAAATTGCTTTTCTTTCCTTCCTGTTTCTCCCCTCTTGTCATCCCATTCTAGTTCCCTAGGATCTTTTCTCAAAATAAATTACCAGCAAGGCAGCAATCTTTGTTGTCAGAGAGGATCCAAGGAAAGAGAGCTGTGAAGTATTCCACAGAAAGTTGTGCTTGACTTTCTTTTATTATTATAATACAAGGACCCAGCATCATATCTTGCACATAATAGGCATTCAGTAAGTATATATTTACTGAATGAATAAGTGCTCAACGGCTGGTCCATTCATTATTACATATTATAGATATACACTGTAGTTGACTGAATATACAGCTAAGATCACATTTTGATAGTGGTTAAGACTTTATTTCTTTGCCTTGCCTATGTGAATATCTTAAAAAACATTGTTTAAAAAAGTAAGGTAAGCTATGCATCTGGCAAATTGATAATTTTTAATTCTGATAATATTATTAAAAATAAAATCAGGTTAGGTTCTGTTCAGTTTCAACTAGACAGTCACCAGCTTATAAGAGCAGGTGTTGACTGTAGTGCTGGAACAGCATTCTGGAAGCTCACTGCTGTACCAGGTACTCGTTTTTTGATTGCTTGATTCTGGTAGAGAGTCAACACTACTCAAATGGCAGGAAAGATACTTGGACACAGGGTAAAAACTATTTCCAATAAGAATGAAATTATGTCAGCATTTTAACAATATGTATGGTAGCACTTTTGCAAACTGACTGATGCATACTGATGCATATTTGTTAGTAACATACTTGTCCAATCCTTCACATTGAAACGTAAAGGACCTTTAGTAAACATACACATGTATGTGCGCACACATATACCATGCACTCCAAATTCTACAGTGAATTCCCACTTCATAAATATAATGCATAGTTCATTGATAGGCTAGCCCTTGACTACCTCTTCAATGTTATATTACATCATGATCCCACTGACTGTCCTCAACAGAGGCAAGCAGCTGATTGAACCTTGCTTGCTTTCAAATCACAGTGTGTACATGACCCCAAAGAAGATAATTTGAAGCTTCAGCTTCAGCATTAGTCCTTCCAATGAATATTCAGGGTTGATTTCCTTTAGAGTTGACTGGTTTGATCTCCTGACTGTCCAAGGGACTCTCAAGAGCCTTCTCCAGCACAATTTGAAAGCATCAATAGTCACTTTCTCCCTCTTGTCATCCCATTCTAGTTCCAGGGTCTTTTCTCAAAATAAATTACCAGCAAGGCAGCAATCTTTGTTGTCAGAGAGGATCCAAGGAAAGAGAGCTGTGAAGTATTCCACAGAAAGTTGTGCTTGACTTTCTTTTATTATTATAATACAAGGACCCAGCATCATATCTTGCACATAATAGGCATTCAGTAAGTATATATTTACTGAATGAATAAGTGCTCAACGGCTGGTCCATTCATTATTACATATTATAGATATACACTGTAGTTGACTGAATATACAGCTAAGATCACATTTTGATAGTGGTTAAGACTTTATTTCTTTGCCTTGCCTATGTGAATATCTTAAAAAACATTGTTTAAAAAAGTAAGGTAAGCTATGCATCTGGCAAATTGAAAATTTTTTAATTCTGATAATATTATTAAAAATAAAATCAGGTTAGGTTCTGTTCAGTTTCAACTAGACAGTCACCAGCTTATAAGAGCAGGTGTTGACTGTAGTGCTGGAACAGCATTCGGGAAGCTCACTGCTGTACCAGGTACTCGTTTTTTGATTGCTTGATTCTGGTAGAGAGTCAACACTACTCAAATGGCAGGAAAGATACTTGGACACAGGGTAAAAACTATTTCCAATAAGAATGAAATTATGTCAGCATTTTAACAATATGTATGGTAGCACTTTTGCAAACTGACTGATGCATACTGATGCATATTTGTTAGTAACATACTTGTCCAATCCTTCACATTGAAACGTAAAGGACCTTTAGTAAACATACACATGTATGTGCGCACACATATACCATGCACTCCAAATTCTACAGTGAATTCCCACTTCATAAATATAATGCATAGTTCATTGATAGGCTAGCCCTTGACTACCTCTTCAATGTTATATTACATCATGATCCCACTGACTGTCCTCAACAGAGGCAAGCAGCTGATTGAACCTTGCTTGCTTTCATACTCACAGTGTGTACATGACCCCAAAGAAGATAATTTGAAGCTTCAGCTTCAGCATTAGTCCTTCCAATGAATATTCAGGGTTGATTTCCTTTAGAGTTGACTGGTTTGATCTCCTGACTGTCCAAGGGACTCTCAAGAGCCTTCTCCAGCACAATTTGAAAGCATCAATAGTCACAAATGGGGGCTTCCCCTGGTGGTCCAGTGGATAAGGACACCGCCTTGCAGTGCAAGGGGCGCTGGTTCGAGCCCTGGCCTGGGAAAATCCCACGTGCCGCGGAGCGGCTGGACTGATGTGTCCAATCACCTAGCCGGAGTTCTGGAGCGCATGCGCCCAGAGCCCGCACTCTGCGACGACGCCACCGCGATGGGAGGCCCGCAGGAGCCAAAGAACAAAGACGGATGAAAAATAGAGAAATGGAAGACCAATGGAAGTGGCCCGCTTGCTCCCCTCCCTCCCCAACCCGACCCCCACCCAAAATAAATAAATAAATAAATCTTTAAAAAAAAAAGTCACAAATGGGTAGTTGTAGATAAGATAATCTAAAGCTATGTTTTTATGAATAATAGAAAGGCAATTGGGCAAAATATACTAAAAGTCCATAAAATGTAAATACCTTTGACTCTGCAATTTCAATCCTAAAAATTCACCTTAAAGAAAGAGAAATATACATTTTTTAAACGAAGATGTTAATTGCAATATTCTTTATAAAGTCACAAAGCTACTAGCAATAGCTGATTAATAAAATAAAATAGATTCAACTTTCAGTAGACAGCCATTAAAATGTTTGAGATGTGTATTTAAAAGCATAGCAAGTCTTCATTTTATATTATTAATTGAAAGAATCAAGTTATACTGTAGTATGTGCAGTGCGATTTCAATTTATATAGGATCAAAGTGGTTAAGTTAGCTAATGAGATAACAAATACTCTTCTTCTTGCTTATGTTTTTCTGTGTATTTCAAATGTGCTTCAGAACACTGGAATTACCTTTAATACAGGCAGGAAAGCCAGTACAGTTTATTAAAAAATAGTAGTACAGTATTTTTAAAAAGACTGTACCAACATGCTTTGCAGATACTATGATCTATTGTGAAAAGCAGACTTCTAAATATCTATAATGCATAGATGATAGAGGAGATTTTGCTGAACTGAGTCAGTACTATTTTCTGGGATTTTGGTGGTTTTTTTCTGTAAGTTTTAAGATGCTTTAAGATGATGTAGCAGACTTTCTAAGACCCAAGAGTGGTTTTTCTTTAAGATGACTTTATGCAAATAACTTTTATATACTAAAAGATTGAAATAGAATCAAAACTTATAAAACCAGGCAAGATGAAGGGGAGAAAAGGCTCAAACAGCCCTGCTCTAATTTCTCACAAGGGCACCGTGTTCCCTCCTAGCTTGTCTTCATTAAAAAGACCTATGAGCCTCATTTCTCAAAGATTTTTTCAAATTTAATATAAATTAAAGAGGAATGGGGTGACATCTGAGAATAATGTCAAGTGGAGAAAGCTTCTATTATTCACAAGGCCCAAAATTTTCAGCCCATTTTGTAAAAAAATAAAAATAGCTGAAGCATTCTGGCTCAAGGAAAATTGAATCCAAACTCCCAGCTCATTTATTTTGTTTTGAATGTCCGTTGATTAGAAGTTTATTCTAGCTGATAAAAACTTCAGTAGTGAATGTGTGAGGGATGCTGGTCAAAAGTTCAGTTAGTGTACTGCTTGCTTATTCAAATTGAATCAGCTTTCCCTTAAAATTATGTCTTATTATTTAAGCTTGTTCTTATGATAAGAAAAATGACAACTTCAGCTTGTCTCTTAGAATATCTCAGTCTTTTATACCAACATGATAAAATCTCCTTTTTTTCAGATGATAGGAATTACTGATTACCTTCCATAAATTTTGTTTCCTACTCTTTCCATCTTCATTACCATCTTTTATGTATTGTTTCAGCTGTCTCATTTGTCTTCTTACAGAGATCATTTTGTCCCCTAATAAGTCCTGCTAGGTGATTCCTCTAAAACTTCAGTTGTATCTTATCTTCTTTCTTATATCAATAATAGCACCTTGTTGACTACAAACTCACACTGACACACTCCATCTAGCATTAATGTTCCCCCATGAGGCTACATTCTCAACCTGAATGCACATAAACTGTTTCCCCACAGATACTCTCTAACCTGGATGGTTGTGCTCCTGTTTTTTTTTTGAAACACATTACATGTTATTCTTTCCTTTTATGTTATGTCATTCCTTGTGGTCACATTCCCATCTAAGTATTCTTCCTTGAGGCTCTTCTTTCCTCCTATGCTTAAACAGATTAATATCTTATCTTAAGCCTTAAATCCTTCAACAATCAGTTCTAGTTTTCTGTTTCAGTACTTGATTTAATTATCTTCAATAAATTATCTGGTTATCTAGTACCTATAAAGTATAGGTGTTGCTCCAGTAAGATTACAAGCTTTTTGATAATAGAGATAGTATCTTAAAACTTGTACATCTCATTTAACTATTGGAATAAAGTAAAGCGCCTATGAATTGGGCTTAATAAACTTTGGAGAAATAAATTATATTGCCATTCAACCTATTATTGTATTTATATTGCATAATAAATCATATTACCTTTCATTATATTATTCAGAACGTGATTACTAGGTGGTTTTTTTTTGGCCACTTCTATTGGTCTCTCATTTCCATCTTTGTTCTTTGGCCTGTGTGGGCCTCCTATCACAGTGGCCTCTCTCATCGCAGAGCACTGGCTCTGGGCACACGTACTCCAGAGCTCCGGCTAGGTAGTTGGACAGATCGGTTGAGCCGCTCCGCGGCACGTGGGATCTTCCCAGGCCAGGGATTGAACTGGCGCCCCTTGCACTGCAAGGCGGTGTCCTTACCTACTGGACCACCAGGGAAGCCCTGATTACTGGTTTTAAAGCTGCTTCTAAAGGCATGAATTCAGCCAATTGCCTGTAAATGTTTGTGAATGAAGTGGTTTGGAGATGGAAAGAGATACTTGAGCTTATCAATTTCTTCAGCAAATTGTTATTGTACACCTCAGGCAGTTGGCAGACACTGATAAATCAAATTCAGTGTCAAAAGTTTATGGAACATACAATCAAATTTGAGATAAGAGACAGTAGGTAAGTTATTAGACACACAGACGTATTACTTATAAACTGTTACCTGGTGGCTCAGATGGTAAAGAATCCACTTGCCATGCAGGAGGCCTGGGTTTGATCCCTGAGTTGGAAAGATCCCCTGGAGGAGAGAATGGCAACCCACTTCAGTATTCTTGCCTGGAGAATCCCTGGACAAAGGAGCCTGTTGGGCTGCAGTCCATTGGGTCTCAAAGAGTCAGACACGAGTGAGTGACTGAGCACAGCATGTATGCTCTGACATGAACAAGGTGTGGTGATGAATGAAAGTGGATGGAGGCAGGAAGAGTACAACTTAGATGAGCTGAAGGAATGACCTTGTAGAGGGTTAACATTTGTATTGGAATCCAGAAGAGGGGAGTCCATCAAATGAAGAGGAGGGCTAGGACTATTCAGGTTGTAGCAACAGTATGTGAAAGGGCTTAAAAGTAGGGAGAGAAGAAAAAAATAATAGGCTTTGAAGCATTACAGAGAAGCCAATAGGTTGAGGACATAGTAGCATCAACAAGGATAGAGACGTCAATATTCTGGGTCATGCAAGAAAAAGACTGCATGTTGGTTTAAACTAACATGGGAGTTGGTTTGTTCCTTATGGTCAACTTTATGGCTGTGTGGAAATGTATTAAAGAATACCTAATAAGACAAAATTTTTATACTTTTTTTTTTTTGCAAAACCTATGTCTTTCGTGGAACCATATCACCTCAGCTAATGGAAAATCATAGTATCACCTTAAGGTTAGATATTTTCAATTTTTACAATTGGTAATTAAACAATTGTCAGGTTTTCTTTTTAATATTTGTTTCATTACTCCTAGAGAGCCTTTTATTTACATTTGAGTGGTGATTTAAAAAATGCCTCTACTTTGGCTTCACCAAACTTCATTTTCATTAGCATGATGAGGAACTGGTTTTCTGTCTCATTCATCTGTGTCCAGGCAGGACATTCTGAGACAGTTATGTGGGATGCCTCATTCTTGATCTCGTTATAGCCAAATGCAGGACTGGAGTTTCCAAATGAAGGCATTCCTCAGTGATGTTTGGTACTGGCAAGTTCAAAAGTATCTTATTACATCTATTTAAGAGTAAAACTAACTTGAATCACTTCATCCTTACATTTAATTTATTTAGGGTCTTTCCTCATCTGTTACCTTAGCCTCAATTTATCAGCTAGCATTTTTCTAAGCATCTCAAGAAATGGTTTACAAGTGTTTCTGTGAAGCTGGGCCTTTGGGAGGAAAGGCAAAACTTGTATCTACCTCCAAAATTGGGCTGCAGTCCATTGGGTCTCAAAGAGTCAGACACGAGTGAGTGACTGAGCACAGCATGTATGCTCTGACATGAACAAGGTGTGGTGATGAATGAAAGTGGATGGAGGCAGGAAGAGTACAACTTAGATGAGCTGAAGGAATGACCTTGTAGAGGGTTAACATTTGTATTGGAATCCAGAAGAGGGGAGTCCATCAAATGAAGAGGAGGGCTAGGACTATTCAGGTTGTAGCAACAGTATGTGAAAGGGCTTAAAAGTAGGGAGAGAAGAAAAAAATAATAGGCTTTGAAGCATTACAGAGAAGCCAATAGGTTGAGGACATAGTAGCATCAACAAGGATAGAGACGTCAATATTCTGGGTCATGCAAGAAAAAGACTGCATGTTGGTTTAAACTAACATGGGAGTTGGTTTGTTCCTTATGGTCAACTTTATGGCTGTGTGGAAATGTATTAAAGAATACCTAATAAGACAAAATTTTTATACTTTTTTTTTTTTGCAAAACCTATGTCTTTCGTGGAACCATATCACCTCAGCTAATGGAAAATCATAGTATCACCTTAAGGTTAGATATTTTCAATTTTTACAATTGGTAATTAAACAATTGTCAGGTTTTCTTTTTAATATTTGTTTCATTACTCCTAGAGAGCCTTTTATTTACATTTGAGTGGTGATTTAAAAAATGCCTCTACTTTGGCTTCACCAAACTTCATTTTCATTAGCATGATGAGGAACTGGTTTTCTGTCTCATTCATCTGTGTCCAGGCAGGACATTCTGAGACAGTTATGTGGGATGCCTCATTCTTGATCTCGTTATAGCCAAATGCAGGACTGGAGTTTCCAAATGAAGGCATTCCTCAGTGATGTTTGGTACTGGCAAGTTCAAAAGTATCTTATTACATCTATTTAAGAGTAAAACTAACTTGAATCACTTCATCCTTACATTTAATTTATTTAGGGTCTTTCCTCATCTGTTACCTTAGCCTCAATTTATCAGCTAGCATTTTTCTAAGCATCTCAAGAAATGGTTTACAAGTGTTTCTGTGAAGCTGGGCCTTTGGGAGGAAAGGCAAAACTTGTATCTACCTCCCCTAATCTGTAATATCATTTCCAATTCATGATAGAAAATTTCCTAAACCAGCCACATTAGCAGAAAACATGTAGGAGTTTATCTTACAAAGCCCTTATGTGATTGCCCTCATGAAATCATGAAACGCTCACAATTTTAAACTGATCTTGAAGTGAGATGAGTAGATGTTAAACAATCCTCTATTTTCTCACATCGTGTTTCAGTGATGAATTCCATTTCAAACAGTTACATGATTACATGCTCGGAAATTAAATTTCATGATGAATAATTAAGCACACTCTTCAGAGTCCCTGGGAGAAATCACATTTTCTGCAGCACAAACACTTGGAATAATCGATTGGGAGTCAACTGGCAAAGTACTTCAGATGTAATTTGCAGTCCTGAAGGATCCGCCTTCACTTCAGCCATTGCAGGCCCTCCTGTCCCATGGTGGGGGAAAAAGACGGATTCGGTCTTGCTCTGGTACTACTTCACACTGAGGAATAGGATTCCTCACTTGATTGCGAAAGATGCTCACACAAGAGAGTATTTATTTAAACTTTTAAAGTGCTCCCATCTAACTTTTTTTAGAGTCACACGTGAAAACAATGAAAAATATAATTTAAGAATTCTTGTTCAAAAAATAAAAAGGATTCTTGTTCACTGTCTTTTATTCTGGAGTTCAGGGACTAGCCAAGGTGGTAGTGTTGACTAGAGAAAAGACCAAAGTCCTTTGTTTTGAGAAAAAAATCTAGATTTGAACCACTTGGAATCTGGAGCAAATGGGTTAAATTCTGTGTCTCAGTGCCTTTACTGTAAAGTGGGTATGATGATATTTCTCAAAGTCATGAAGAATAAGTGATATTATAAGTTAAAGACCATTCATACAGTCCTTGGCCAGAATAGATAGTTCTAAGGATAAAGTTTAGATCACTCCTTGTTCACAGACCAGAGAAAGGTTACATGGAAGATATTCAATACCATTTCCATTTTCAAAAAATCTTCTACTGTTTTTGAATATAGACAGGGCAAGGCTATGAGTGAAACATTGGTCTTGCATCAAAACAGTGCTATTTCCTTAACCCAGTGTAGTCTCTCTGGGCTCTGCCATGGATGGAAAGCTGAATACCGGCAGTGTTGGTGAACAGCAGGAGTCAGCAAACTTTTTTTGTAAAAGACCAGACTGTGGGCATTACATATGTGTCCCTTTGAGTTAACTCTGCTCCTGTAGTGAGAAAGCAGCCATAGACAACATGTATGTAAATAAGCACACTGTTTTCTAATAAAACTTTATTTATGGAGACTGAAATTTGAATTTCTGATCATTTTCACTGTTCAGAAGATGTTACTCTTCTTCAGATTTTTCCCCCAACCACTTAAAAAGATAGAAGAATTTTAAAATTAGAGAATTGTGTGATTTCACTCTCATCAAAAATGTAGGATGGAAGGACATCTGCAGAAAAGGAATGAAGATCTGATGGGAAAGAGATAGATGTTTAGCGTTTAAAAGCAAAAGTTTAAGAGTCACTTTTAAAGTCAGATAGTAGTGGGTTTGAATCCAGTTCTCTCTTTTCATTGGTTCTATGACCTTAAACACAAGACTGTTGAACATCTCTCCCTTGATATTCTCATTTATAAAATGTTGATAAAAAATACCTACCTGATTGGGGTATTGTAAGGATTAAATAAATCATTCTATGCAATGGTCCTTGTATACAGAAAGTACTTAATAAATGTGATTGTGACTAATCTTTTGGTTAATATGTGGTAGCAGAATAATAGACCCCTAAAAATATCCATGCCCTGATCTTAGGAACCTGTGAGTAGATAGGTTATTATGCAAAGGGAAATTAAGGTTGCACAGATATAAAGAGTGCTAATGCACTGACATTCAGATGGAGGAGATTATCCTGGGTTATCCATGTGAGCCAAGGTAATCACAAAGGTCCTTATAAATGGAAGAGGAGGCAGAAGAGACAAAACTGAAGAGATGGTAGTGAAGAGGTCTTACCCAGTGTTTCTGGCTTTGGAAATGGAAGGAAGCCACAAGCCAAAGAGGACTATGGATACTGGAAAAGGTGAGAAAATGGATTAGAAAGTGGATAGAGTCACCAAAAAGAAATTCAGCCCTATCAGCACCTTTAGGCTAGTGAGACTCGTTTTGGACTTCTGTCTTCCAGAACTGTAGGGTAATAATAGATTTGTGTTGTTTTCATGCACTAAGTTTATGGTAATTGGTTTGCAGCAGCAATAGGAAACTAATGCATACTGTTAGCATTAATATCACTATCCATGCAAAGAAAGCTAGAAGTCCACAAAAGTATGTGCTTCCCTCTTCCTAAGTGGAGAGAATTTTATGGAACTGGACACTGTCAAAAAGTGAGAAATAGCACAATTAAAACTACCAAAATTAGGGCTTCCCTGGTGCTCCAGTGGATAAAGAGTCCACCTTGCAGTGCAAAGGGACGCCAGTTCCATCCCTGGCCTGGGAAGATCCTGTGTGCCATGGAGCGGCTGGACTGGTGTGTCCAATTGTGAGCCAGCACTCTGGAGCACAAGCACCAGAGCTGGTGCTCTGCTGCGAGAAAGGCCACTGCAGTGGGAGGCCCACACATTCCAGGGAATAAAGATGGGTGAAAAATAAATGATGACTTAAGAGGCAAAAAAAAAAAAAAAACCCTACCAAAATTAATACATAATTAATAAATTCAGTGCATGGTATTGCTTATTTAAGAACAGTTTACAGCTGAGAATTTTCAAATTCAAAGACTTCTATGAAGCTCAGGGGCAAGGTGTTACAGGAAAGCTTATAAAATAAAAGTGAGGAAGCTCTTAATCTTTGCAATAGTTAGTACAGTGAGTTTGTACAATGTGGGTTTCCATATGACCGGAGACTGAAGTGATTAAGTCATATCATTTTTAGGAATACGGCTTAAGTTTCTTTTATGATTGTCAGCAGCATTTGCAAGAAGCCACCTAAGTATTGCTTATATTCATGAAATATGATTTAGTTTTACTAACATGGCTGTTGTCTGCTCAGGGAGTTCTCATTTATGGTCTCCATTTTGTATTTAATTTGAATATTTTCCCCCTTTTATTCCTTCTCTCAGCAAGCTTACAGAGTGATCAGTAGAGTGTTAACTTGTGTAGCCACAGTTAATGGAGTCCGGCTGAAAAATCACATACCTGTTGTTTCTGTTGGTTCAGTAGTCAGGATAGAGGGTCATGTAGTCTCTGCTACCAATGATGTTGTCTCATCATGGATGTTGGCAGTCAGATCATTGAGTTCTTCCAGCTTCCTAATCCTCATGGATATTATTTGATGTGTGAGTGGCTCCTGAAAGACATCGTAAAATGCCCTTGAGAAGATCCAGTGCACTGGAAAGGTTAATATGGTGACTATATGGAGAACGATAGCCAAGGATTGAACATTTTTCCAGAACAGAGATTTGCAGAAAACAAGCTTTCAGTCAATTCAGTTCAGTTGCTCCGTCGTGTCCAACACTGCGACTCCATGGATGTGGCACACTGGGCTTCCCTGTTCTTCACCATCTCCCAGACCTTGCTCAAATCCATGTCCATTGACTCACTGGAAAATTTTTCCAGATCAGATTTACAGAAGACAGGCCTTAGCCAATTAATTAAATTAAATAGACTTTAATAAGATATAGGTTTCACTACATTTTGGGGGGATAATTGTATTTGGGTTTCCACTTTTTCTGAGTTATATACATGGGCACAACATGCTGTATGGAGAAGGAAATGGCAACCCATTCCAGTATTCTTGCCTGGAAAATTCCAAGGACAGACAAACCTGGCAAGCTATGGTCTATGGGGAAATATATATACATATATATATATATATATATATATATATATATATGACTTCCCTGCTAGCTCAGTGGTGAGGAGTCTGCCTGCAATGCAGGAGACCTGGATTCCATCACTGGGTTGAGAAGATCCCGCTGGAGAAAGGCAATCCTCATACTACTTAGGACAGGATAAGCATATGGATGTTTTCGTTTCAGGAGGAGGTGTTGTAGGTGAGCTTCTACCTAAACTGGACCGCTATATGCTGTGAGCAATCAGTTAATTTAATGAGAGGCATGTCTATGGAAGCAAAAGAAAGACAAAGGTTAATTTTAAAGAAAGGTTAAGTGCAAAGGTTAAAGTTCAAGTAAATTATTAATTCAGTTTCTGAATCTGGGAAGCAGACGAGAAAATTTTCTAGGTTTGAGTTTGAAGCATCCTTGCATGGTGGAATGAGGATGGCAGTTTCAGTCTGATCGATTTTCCCAGTTTGCCGTTTAACTGTATCTGATGTTATTGGACATTCTGGTGAACTCTCTTAAGTGACCCATATAACAAAAGACGCAAGGTTACCTACGTATGATCTGTTGTGCTTTCTCTGAAATTTACAAGTAGATTACAAAGCTTCAAAGACAATTAACAGGACTAGAATCTGATGATGTGTACACTAGAGTTATCTATTGAAATGCATTTTTTATAGTCATCACATTTTTATCAAGGATACTTACTGTGAAATCAATTTGTAAAGTAAATCTGGTCTTATTAAACTCAGCTTGATTATTTACATAACTATAAGAAAAGAGAGTCTATGCATTTTCTTGAAAATGACATTTCAGTCAAAGCTTGGGTCATATCTAACGTACTTTACTGATGTCATAAAGTCTACCTTAGTCCTTTAAATTGTTTAGTAGTAAGGTATCTCATATATACTTCAGAAGTCTCTTTATGCAAAGAAGTCAGGCTAAAGACTTGTCTAATTGTGTTCTTCTACACAAGGAAAACAGATTTTTATTGAAGTTATAAGTACATACAGTGTCATGGAAAATAAGAATATTTAGTAAGATATCCTGAATTCTGGAGAGACCAGGGAGGGAGACTAACAAATGTTTCAACTATTGTGGATAAAAGTATATTTTACCATATTTTTGTAAGTTATAGATAACTTAAATGAGAGAAGGAAAAAATGAGTCCTTTAAATCTGGGAAACAAAACATTAAAGAACCAGGAATATTTTGAATTCACCCATGAAAGTTATAATTATCTTCATCAGTACTTTCAGTCTTCTGTAATTCTTATTTTGTTTCATCTTGGGCTAGCAGGTATATGAATCAGTTGTTCATTAGTTCTAGAAATCCTTACCTAGTTCATTGTTATGATCTTAAAGTGATGAGAAATCTGAATTCTACAGTTCTGTCAAGTTTTTTTTTTTTTTTTTTTATGACTATCATTGAACATGAGGCATATTTGCCTATAGTTGATTATAGATGCTCTCAGAAAACTGAGTTTAAAACAATACCTATGCTTTTTGAGCGCCATCAGCTCGCGGCGCCGCCTCCCGCTCTTCCCGTCGCCGCCCTGAGTCACTGCCTGCGCAGCTCCAGCCGCCTGGCTCCCCGTGCTAGCCACCGATATCTGACATTTGTACAACATGGCAGACATCCACAACAAAGAACAGTTTGAACTTGATCAAGATTTGGATGATGTTGAAGAAGTAGAAGAAGAAGAAACTGGTGAAGAAACAAAAATAAAACGCGTCAACTGACTGTTCAGATGATGCAATATCCTCAGATTCTTGCAGCCCTTCAAGAAAGACTTGATGGTCTGGTAGAAACACCAACAGGATACATTAAAAGCTTGCCTAAGGTAGTTAAAAGGCGAGTGAATGCTCTCAAGAACCTTCAAGTTAAATGTGCACAGATAGAAGCCAAGTTCTATGAGGAAGTTCATGATCTTGAAAGAAAGTATGCTGTCCTTTATCAGCCTCTGTTTGATAAGCGATTTGAGATCATTAATGCCATTTATGAACCTACAGAAGAAGAATGTGAATGGAAATCAGATGAGGAAGAGGAAATTTCGGAGGAGCTAAAAGAAAAGGCCAAGATTGAAGATAAGAAAAAGGATGAAGAAAAAGAAGACCCCAAGGGAATTCCTGAATTTTGGTTGACTGTTTTTAAGAATGTTGCCTTGCTCAGTGATATGGTTCAGGAACATGATGAACCTATTCTGTAGCACTTGAAAGATATTAAAGTGAAGTTCTCAGATGCTGGTCAGCCTATGAGTTTTGTCTTAGAATTTCACTTTGAACCCAATGAATATTTCACAAATGAAGTGTTGACAAAAACATATAGGATGAGGTCAGAACCAGATGATTCTGACCCCTTTTCTTTTGATGGACCAGAAATTATGGGTTGTACAGGGTGCCAGATAGATTGGAAGAAAGGGAAGAATGTCACTTTGAAAACCATTAAGAAGAAGCAGAAGCACAAGGGACGTGGGACAGTTCGTACTGTGACCAAAACAGTTTCTAATGACTTTTTCTTTAATTTTTTTGCCCCTCCTGAAGTTCCTGAGACTGGAGATCTGGATGATGATTCTGAAGCTATCCTCGCTGCAGACTTTGAAATTGGTCACTTTTTACATTAGCGTATACTCCCAAGATCAGTGTTGTACTTTACTGGAGAAGCTATTGAAGATGATGACAATGATTATGATGAAGAAGGTGAAGAAACGGATGAGGAAGGGGAAGAAGAAGGAGACGAGGAAAATGATCCAGACTATGACCCAAAGAAGGATCAAAACCCAGCAGAGTGCAAGCAGCAGTGAAGCAGGATGTATGTGGCCTTGACGATAACCTGCACTGTAATAGCCTAAACACAGTTCTTATTTACTTACAGCCTTATGGTTTTGTATTTTCTTGGTAGACTCAAGTGTTTTTTTTTTTTTTAAAGGAAAGGAACTGATATTTTAAAGAACAAATTTGTTCTGCTTAGCATTTTAACTAGTTTTTCTGCCAGTTACATTGAATGCACAGAATCTCTCACGCATGTTCATTCATTGCTATGTACTTTGGTTCTTCTTGGAGTATTTGTGTCATGTAACTTAGATTACAGCTATGAAAATGAATAGAACTGTGAAATGAACCAGATGCTTTGTCTTGCTAATTTTTTTTCCCTGAAGAACCAAAGTATTTTCAGCTGGTTGAATGGGTTTAAGTTTGCTTGCACCAGGTGTGCCTTTCATTACTCTGTTACAGAAATCCAATGACTTACATTAAGACAGTTCATCGTTTAAAAAACAAAACTTGTGAAGACAAGTATATGGTTAAGAATTTCCAGTAAGACCACCTGATAATTTAGATTGTTAACTGGTTCAGGTGACATGAGTTACTATAAAGACATCTTATTAACTAATAATATGGTCATTGGCTATCACAGGGAGGTAAATAAAACGTAGTATTTTCAGAAGGTACACCTCATTTTTATTTTAATTGTACTTTTAAAATTTAACCTCCATTAACTAAGCATCTTTTCTTTGTGGTAGGGTCTACCTTCTGCTTCCCTGAAAAGGATGACCTTACATCATTTGACAAGCCTATTTCAAGTTTTTTGTTGTTCTTTTGTTTGCTCTTTTTTTTTGTTTGTTTTTTGGGCAGCCTAAAATAAAAATGTCAAATATAATTTTAGTTCTCAAAAGATAACGTCTTAATTTGTACTAATTCAGGTAAAAGCAGAGGCCTAGCTTAAATTATGTACCCAGTTTACCATATTACTAAAGAAGAGGGTGCCAAATTTGGAAGACTGCATCTACTATAAGATTCAAAGGAAGACAAAATCTTAAATGATTTAATATTTTGATTAGAAACATCAAAAGGTTGAATTTCATTTCCTTTGGTCAGAACTAGACTGAAGGCCCCAAGCCTCTCCAGTTAATTCCAGTTCTTATTGCTTAAAATATGTCATTTATTTACCCACACCTTTTGTTTTACTGTGTATTGAAATGGGTAGTACTGTTGACTTAACTACCTCACAGATGTGTTAAGGCATATTGAGTTAAATTTTATGAAATATTTCTCAATCTCATTAAAAGCTCAAAAATGTGGTCCTGTTTGTACCATAAGTATGTGATACTCAGCATCTTAATTATGCCAAGGTTTGATATTAATAGCTAAACTGGTAAACAGAGTTTAAGTACCTTTATTCTGGATCCAGTCAGGCAACACTTGCAGATCTTTGCTTCAATAGAAGCAGGTAGATGAGCAACTCTTTCAGGGGGTCCAAGAATTTTTTTCCAGCTATTTTAATTATGGCTATATTGTAGTAAATACAGATGTCATGGGACTAAAGTAGAAATAAAATCATTGTTACAGTGGGAAAATGCCATTGAATAAGGTGGTAGAGCCACATTTAAGGTACCTCAGGCTAAATACTGTTACTTTTGGGGATGAACATTAAAGGTTTGATAGTGAGAGTAGAGTAATTGGGTTGTAATTATAGGAAGGCCTAGAGTTCCTGCTTTTAATAAAATTACATTGGGCTCATTTTTAGAGGTGATAGAACTTCTGTTTTGAAATTTTCATATTAAGGTCTTAGAGTTCTATAGTAGTATCCATTCTTCTCCTGAGATTTTAATTAACTACTGGAAATCCTTAATCAATTGCAGTAGTTTATAGGGGGAAAAGTGCTGTGAAAACACCTTCTGTTTTTCCTTTTTATTTTCAAAATGCTTTTGGTTGTTTTCATTAGATATTCTGTGCTGATTTTTTTTTTTTGTACCCATAGCTCATCTGAACACAGCTTTCTCTGAACTTAAGTTTTAAAGATAGAATCCCATTTTTAATGAACTTAAGTAGCAAAATTACTCCTTCAGGAAATAGCTGTTGCCAAAGTGGAGAGGTAGATAACTATTTCTTGTTATAATGGAGGGGGGGGGATATGGTCTGCAGAGGAGTTGTTTTTTTTTTTTTAATAAAGTTGTAGTTTCAAGGGATGTCAGTGTTTATGCCATCTCCAGTTTCAAAATGGTTCTATTCCATTCTAGAAATTTGACATATGTAATTTGAAATCCTTAATAAAAATTTGCATTTAATTTTATAAAATGTAAAAAAAGAAAGAAAACAATACCTACGAATGACAAAAGACTTAAAAATATCTGTGGTTAAAGATCTGTTGACAGGTCATACTCATATAAATTATGCAGTTGATGAGTAAACTTAGTTATATTTGTGATATACAGTATTTTAAGATAATAGTTGGGATTATCATTGATGACATTATACCAGACCATCTCAGAATTTTATATAACCCCTAAATTACTTATATTAATAACATATGCCCATCTAAATATAAGAAATCTCCCTAGTGGATCAGACAGTGAAGAATCTCCCTGACAATGCAGGAGACAGGGATTCGATCCTGGGTCAGGAAGATCTCCTAGATAAGGGAATGGAAACCCACTGCAGTGTTTTTGCCTGAAGAATCCCATGGACGGGGGAGCCTGGCAGACTTTGGAATCCATGGATTGCAGTCTATGGAACTGCAAAGTGTTGGACACAATTGAGCCACTAACATTTTCACACTTTTTATGTAAATAAGATGTAAGGAGCGTAAACATCATTTATTTGACAATCTTGCCTATATAATTTAATGTCAAAAGGCCTAAATATTAATAAACATTTCTCTTTTATAAGGAGAAAAAACAAATCTTTTGAGATTATCTAGGAATCCTCTGGAAAATCCCAAAGTTAGTTCAATGTTGAAAGAATTTTGTCCCAAATTTGATGTGGGGAAGTTTGTCTGAATTGTTAAAAAGCTTAAAACATTTGGTTAAATAGGAGCATAAGTCACTTTGAAACAATATTTAGTTATACCTTTAATCAAAATGATAGTGAAAACATATGCATTACAAATATAGGAAGTTACTTAGTTTAAAAAAAAAAAGCCTTAGCTTATTATTTAATATAGAAAGAGTTAGTTTTTCTAAGTTTTTGAAGACCTGACGAGACTATGTAGAGCATAGGAAATATTTTCTAAAAGGCAGAGTCTTTGTTTCCTTAAGATTAACACTGTATAATGAAAAACACTTTATAAACATTTACTAAGTGGATCAATAATCTACAGAATTTGATGGTTTTAACAGAAAACTAAATTCTAGGGACTTCCCTGTGGCCTAGTGGCTAAGACTCCACTCTCCCAATGCAGGAGGACCAGGGTTCTATCCCTGGTCAGGGCACTAGATCCTACATTGTGGAACTAAGACCAGGTACAGCCAAATAAATGTTAAAAAAAAAAAAAAAAAAGAAAGAAAACTCTAGTTTTGTACCAGTATATTATTTAGATCATTAAATGAGAAATGAAAAGCCTTGTAAATCTATTCAATTTAACCAGCTTTGACCTTACAACATAATTTCTTTTCCACAAATCTTCTGAACAGTTTCTATATCCATTTAGGATTTATCTTATTCTATTTCCTTCTATTCTGGAATAATTGATCATTTTATTTTGGACATTACTTGTTTTTTATTACAAAAACACATGGCATATTCCTTGCACATGCTTCATGTAATGATTCATCCTATTTTCTTCACATACTTTGTATACAAAGTTGCTTTTCTTCACTCTTACTTTTTCTGATATTAAATTTTTATCTATTAATTTAAAATTTTGCTATTAGTAATTTTTACTTTCCAGTGCAAAATAAGAGACAGGTGATTGTGAGCTATCATATATTCACATGTTATAGTAGATTCACAAATTTATAAGTATGTAATTAAAGCTATATAAACATTTTTCACAGTGTAGTATTTTAAAGGTGACAGAAGACATTTATTAATAGACTCAAATATATTTTGTTGTTATAAAAAGATCCCCAAATAAAATGGATTTAAACTTATATTTAGCAATTTGTGTCTTAATATTTTATCTTCTTGGAAGTAATCTTGATATTCAATAATTACCCATTAGTTAAATTCTAGTGTAAACTTTTATCTCATTCATATTTCTTTAAGGTATTGTTTTAACAATTATATTTAAACATTGGTCTAGCCATCTTAATGTTCAGATGTCTGAATTCCCAATATCCACATGTTACATCAAACCTGGCCTCTTAGTCGCCTGACGCCCAGGGCCATGTCCTCTCCTTTTGCCACTTGGTCTTAGTCGTTCTGGATGTTTTAAAGTGTGTGTGAATGTGAGCACTCATTAAATGGCTAAGCTGTGATTAGAAGACAACTGTACAGGAGATTGTGATTAAAATATTTATTTTAAAACAAAACAACAGGTTCTCCAAGCAACAGAAGTAGCTCATAGGTCTTAATGGTTAGAGTGACCTGCAAAACTGTAGGACACCGTTTTCAACTTGCTCTCCTTAACAGCCAAGGTGTGTTCTTCAGGATAATGATGAGAGTTAAAGTGAGAAACACAAGTGAAATAGTTTCTTAGTAATGTCCTTCACTTTGCAACCCCAAGAATACTGGAGTACGTGAACATTTCCTCCTCCAAGAGATCTTCCCAACTCAGGGATTCTCCTGCATTGCAGGCAGATTTTTTACCGTCTGAGCCACCAGGGAAACCCAAGGACTGGGCTCAGATAAGTTTGGGACAGCCTGAATTAAACAAGTGAAATATTATTTTTTCTTTGATGTTGTGGGAACTTAGATACATCACAGTCAAACTATAGTATGCAAGCTTCCCAAATATATTTGATCATGGACTTTCTGTGTGTGTGTTGTGTGTGTGTGTGTGTGTACACACATATAAGAAATTAGCATGCACTGAAAGATTTTTGTAAATTACCTCTCTTGTGATGCTGATTTTAAGGGATTGCATTTCTGCTGGTTTATTACTCATCTTGCTTTTCTCCCCTTCTTTATTGAATGATTTCTACCTAATTGTATATGTGTTATCCAGAGATTAACAGTGAAAGACACAGTACAAACATTCTGAACTCTTCCAGGCTTATCATTTTTGCTTGTCCAATTGCAGAGAATGATTGAATTTAGAGACTATCTTACCCGTGTTTACTTGAGACTGGTGTTTCTATGCAACATTCAGGAACCAAAAATGAGAAGTCTAGCATGGGGAAGACCTTTATGAGAGAAAAAGAAAGATATCTAATGGAGAATTACATTTTTGTTGTGTGGTATTAGGGTGCTTCCCTGGTGGCTCAGATGGTAAAGGATCTGACAGCAATGCAGAAGACCTGGGTTCAGTGCCTGGCTTGGGAAGATCCCCTGTAGAAGTGAAAGGCAACTGACTGTAGTATTCTTAAATTCCATGGACAGAAGAGATGAGTGGGCTACAGTTCATAGGTTTCAAAGAGTCAGACATGACTGAATGACTAACACTTTGTGTAATACTAAACAGAGTTCTTTCCCACTCTTTCCTTATTCAGTCTAGATAAGAAATCTATTGTTCTGAATGAACAGTTCAGGTTGCTATGATAAAAATAGGTTGGATGGCTTAAAAAATAGAAATTTATCCCTCACAGTTCTGAAGGCTGAGAATGCCAACATCAAGATCCTGGCTAACTGTGTCTCTGGTTTGCAAATGGATACCTTTTGGCTGCATCCTCACAGCAGAAGGAGGTGCAGAAAGTTTTCTCATCTCCTATCATGAGAATTCTTCTTCACGACCTGATGGGTGCCCATCTCCAAATATCATCACACTGGTGATCAAGGCTTCAACTTATGAATGGTGGAGAAACACAAATCTTCAGTTCATCGCTAGGTGGATTGTGAAGGTGCATGTCTTTTGGCTTTGTGGTGGTATAATGACTGATGACTCTAAAGAAAAGCCTCATATGGGGCACTGCAGTGTAGATGGATAGTGCACTGCTGCTGGCAGTTCTAGTTTATGTTTTATCAGCTGAACATACTCAGTGACTCAGGCTCATGGTTTTTTGTTTCATATCATTAGATCTACTCCCTGTAATCATGCAGGTGTCTTTTGATCCAAAGGTAGATGCTTTGGGAAAAGCTTTTGAGAAAAAAGAACTGATATTAACATAAGTTGTTACATCTAGAGCATACATCTAGTTCATTGGCAATCACAGCCTCTTCACAAAGATGCCCTTAGTTCTACTGAAACATCTGAAAAAAAATCTGCGTCATGCAGGTTGTACCATTGACAAAAGAACTCTTCAGAAAGAGTAACCATGGAAACAGCACACCAGACCTTTCAAGGGGTGTATGAAAACATCTAAAACTAACAGTCAGAGGGAGTGCTTGGCAAACACTGGGAAAGGAAAGAGTCTCTGCTTACCATGTGGGTGAAACAAGGGCCTTTTGATTGATATTGCAGCTTTGAAAGGTCTAATCGTAAGGTGGAAAAGCAAGAATCCTGACCTCTGAGTAGAAACTGGCAACTCTGTTACAACTGGCATCTGTGACTTGCTCTAAGGGGATCCTGCAATGATGGAGAATCCCTGGTCTGAACGTACCTACAGTGGCATTTCAGACAGCCCTGGCAGCATGTTTAAAAGCTCTGCCACCATCAATTCTGTTATTTGATAGTTTGTCTCTTTATCTAGTAAAACTCCAGAGAAAGTGTGCCCCTACACAGAATGAAGGAAACAACTGTCTCCAAATACTTTGTTACACCCATGAAACCACACTGTTCTCCTTATCACCAATTAATTTTAATGAGAACAGAATGAGTTTACCAACATGTGTATTTATTTGATTCCATCTGTGATGCATAGATTTATTCTCACAAATAAACTTACAACAGAGAATACTGAGTAAGACTTCTCTTTCCACTTCTTAATTCCCTGCTTTTTGAGAAGCAAACTTGTTGATTAGTTCCAAATATAACCATTAAATTCCTTTAAGTTTATTGATTTCAGTGGCAGTTTATTATTTATTTATTGGTATGTTTGGACCTCCAATGTTTTTTTCCCTCTTAACTATCACTGGAATATCTTCCAATTTCTATATATCTAAATCTGCCTTCAAATTTATTGTTCTAAAATTTGCATCAAAATATGTCCCATTTCCCTGAGATAAAATTTTTTTTCACTAAGATTTAGCAATAGACAAGATTAGGAGAAAACAGACTTTAAAATCAATGAAACAAGAGGAGAATATAGGCAAAACCCTCAAGGACATAAATCAAAGCAAGATCTTCTCTGACCCACCTACTAGAATAGCAGAACTAAAAAGACAAATGAACATGTGGGACCTAATGAAACTTAAAAGCTTTTATACAGCAAAAGAAATCACAAAAACCTGAACAGACAGCCCACAGAATGGGAGAAAATCATAGCAAATGAAACAACAGACAAAGAATTGATCTCCAAAATCTACAAGCAACTCAGACAACTCAGCACTGGAAAAATGAACAACCCAATCAACAAATGCGAAAAGGACCTAAACAGACACCTCTCCAAAGAGGACATACAGATGGCCCAAAACCACATGAAACAATGCTCAACTTCACTTATAATTAGAGAAATGCAAATCAAAACTACAATGAGATATCACCTCATACCCGTCAGAATGGCCATCATCCACAAATCGACAGACAATAAATGCTGGAGAGGGTGCAGAGAAAAGGGAACATTCCTGCATTGCTGGTGGGAATGTCAATTGATACAGCCGCTATGGAAGACAGTCTGGAGATTTCTAAAAAACTAAAAATAGAAGCACCATATGACCCAGCATTCCCACTCTTAGGCTTATACCCTGATGAAATCAAATCTGAAAGAAGCACCTGTACCCCAATGTTCATTGCAGCTCTCTATACAATAGCTAGAATATGGAAGCAATCTAGATGCCCATCGACGAACGAATGGATCCAAAAGCACTGGTACATATATACAATGGAATACTACACAGCTGTAAAGAGAAATGCAGTAGAATCAGTCCTAATGAGGTGGTTGGATCTAGAGCGTATCATAAAAAGTGAAGTCAGTCAGAAAGAGAAGGACAAATACAGTATATTAACACATATATATGGAATCTAGTAGGATGGTGATGATGGCACACACAGTGAAGCGACGGAAAGACAGACATGGACAGTGGACATACGGACATTGTGGGGAAGGAACAGAGGGTGGGAGGCATAAAGGAAGTAGCATGAAGGCCTGTACTATCATAAGTGAAGAAAATAGCTCTAGTCATTGCTCTGTGAGAAAAGGGGATCCTTCAGGGGTGCTGTGTGATGGTTGGGAGAGATGGGAAGGGGGGGATATACATATGACTAATCTGGGAACATACATATCTGTAAACAACAAAACTCTATAAAAGTTAAAAGCAAAATAAAGGTTTAAAAAAAAATCAATGAAACATTCCCATTTGATCTCTGCTGCTTAACAGGTAGTTGTATGTATGTGTGGTAAGTCTCTTCAGTTGTGTCTGACTCTTTGAGACCCCTTGGACTGTAGCCTGCCAGGCTCCTCTGTCCATGTGGTTCTCCAGGCAAGAATACTGCAGTGGGGTGCCATTCCCTTCTCCAGGGGATCTTCCCTACTGAGGGCCACTAGTACCACCTGGGAAGCCCTAATAGGTAGTTGAATTGGAGCAAATTACATGTATTGTATGGTGTTTCCTCATAAAAAGGAAGAGGGGTGAATTATAATAAAGTTGCCATGAATGTGAATAAAAAGAAACCCCACCCAACACACGAAGTAGGTACACAACATACATTAGTTTTCTTCATTAAAATTTTTTTTTAAAATTCTGTAAAACAGTCATATTCTAGAGCAGACATATTGGTGGTACTTGACATGAATCATGTGATCAATGCCTTTTGTCATGGATCAGTGAGTGAAACTGCACATCCTGTGTAACTGATATAAAGGATCTTCAGAATCCTGGAGATCCTTGTTTGATTCTATTTTAATTGTCTTACTTCCATTGGATGTGAGTTCTTTGAGAGAAAGATTTAGATTTCACTCAACTTTGAACACCTCAGAGTGTTCTTGGATCTTGTCCACAGTTTCATGTGATCACCATAAAAAATACTCTGCATGAGGGAATGAGATTATTTTCCAACAGAAGCAATTGCCTGACTCTGCATCAAAGAGATTCTGTTTGCCATATCCTTCATTTGCAATCTCCATTATTGTATTATGGATCCAATTATATTAAGTCTTTATCAATTGTGAAATTCTGGGCATATATCAAATGATCCATAAAAGTTTGTTGAATAAATTACTGATTGATCACAAACTGAGATTTCCAATCTCTGGATAAGAGTACACAAATTATCAATCAATTTCGAGAGCTGAATTTATCTCTTCTTTAATTCCCTAGCCACACCATATGCTCCCCTCTGACTTCAGTTTCATCGTCTTTCCTCTCTTCCCTATTTTCCTTCCATTCCATTGCCTCTTGAATTAGTCTATGATTTAAGAAGAACAGTATCTTCTATGTAGCAGAAGTCAGTGTACACTTTCTCTATTAACTACTCTCTTCCAGACCTTAATGGTCCCCACTGTCTATTGGTTAAAATGTAACTGCTATTTATATATACCAGCTGATTTCTATCTTCCTGTCCAAAGTAATTTCAATCCATCTTTCCCTTTATTTATTAACTTTGGGCCACTCTGACCTTCCTATTTCTCAGATGCTTGAGTACTTTGGGGACTTGGCATGTGTATAGTTATCTTTGTGGGAAAGGTCCTCCTAATCTTCTTATGACAGATTCCCAGAATCATTTATGCCTCACTAGAAATATGTACTGAAAATATTACTACCCTATCTAAGTTCTACTTCCCTATTATTCTCTAAAGCTTCTTTCTCTTTGTTTCTTTCAATGTTTTAAAGTTTCATTTAAAAGTAGACCTTATAATTTTTCATTTTGTCTCCATTAATTTTTCAGCTCCTTGAAAACAGATTTCATGTTTATTTCTTTTAACATTTGGGTATGTAACAACTCGTGTGAGTTCTGACCTATAGTTAATACTCATAATTTAGAATAAATAAGACAATAAAGGATGTGTGGATGCTAAATTTTCTAGCTTTGAATTTATAGTTTCCTAGATACAGCATTTAGTAGAGATTTTCATTTATAATGACTGTAATTTGTATTTTGATGCTTAGAATCCCTGTGTGTTAGGATGTACTTTAAAATACCATTATTCTTGTTTTTTCATTAGCAAAGTGTTACTTTTTATTGGGTGGGGCTCTATTTGCTTTTTTTTTTTTTCTTTAAAAATATGGAACGCTTCAGGAATTTGCATGTCATCCTTGTACAGGGGCCGTGCTAATCTTCCAATTTTAGTATATGTGCTGCCGAAGCGAGCACTCTATTTGCTTTTTTTTTTTTTTAGGCCTCAGTTTTTGTTTTTGTTTTTGTATTTTTGTACATGTATGTTCCCAGATCAGTCATATGCATATCCATGGTCCCCACCCACAAATGCAGATACCCCCTCCCATCCCTCCAGACCATCGCTCCAAGTGGTTGTAGGTACTCCTATTCCCCTAGCACAATGACAATAGCTATCTTTTCCACACATGACAGTATAGGTTTCCATGTTACTCCCTCCCACTGTTCGGTCTCCACAATGTCTTTATGTCTATTCTCTGTTTTTTCATGAGTTCACTGCGTGTGTTATCATGACCATCTTACTAGATCCCATATATATGAGTTAGTATACTATACTTGTCTTTCTCTTTTTGACTTACTTCACTTTATTAGATCATTAAATGAGAAATGAAAAGCCTTGTAAATCTATTCAATTTAACCAGCTTTGACCTTACAACATAATTTCTTTTCCACAAATCTTCTGAACAGTTTCTATATCCATTTAGGATTTATCTTATTCTATTTCCTTCTATTCTGGAATAATTGATCATTTTATTTTGGACATTACTTGTTTTTTATTACAAAAACACATGGCATATTCCTTGCACATGCTTCATGTAATGATTCATCCTATTTTCTTCACATACTTTGTATACAAAGTTGCTTTTCTTCACTCTTACTTTTTCTGATATTAAATTTTTATCTATTAATTTAAAATTTTGCTATTAGTAATTTTTACTTTCCAGTGCAAAATAAGAGACAGGTGATTGTGAGCTATCATATATTCACATGTTATAGTAGATTCACAAATTTATAAGTATGTAATTAAAGCTATATAAACATTTTTCACAGTGTAGTATTTTAAAGGTGACAGAAGACATTTATTAATAGACTCAAATATATTTTGTTGTTATAAAAAGATCCCCAAATAAAATGGATTTAAACTTATATTTAGCAATTTGTGTCTTAATATTTTATCTTCTTGGAAGTAATCTTGATATTCAATAATTACCCATTAGTTAAATTCTAGTGTAAACTTTTATCTCATTCATATTTCTTTAAGGTATTGTTTTAACAATTATATTTAAACATTGGTCTAGCCATCTTAATGTTCAGATGTCTGAATTCCCAATATCCACATGTTACATCAAACCTGGCCTCTTAGTCGCCTGACGCCCAGGGCCATGTCCTCTCCTTTTACCACTTGGTCTTAGTCGTTCTGGATGTTTTAAAGTGTGTGTGAATGTGAGCACTCATTAAATGGCTAAGCTGTGATTAGAAGACAACTGTACAGGAGATTGTGATTAAAATATTTATTTTAAAACAAAACAACAGGTTCTCCAAGCAACAGAAGTAGCTCATAGGTCTTAATGGTTAGAGTGACCTGCAAAACTGTAGGACACCGTTTTCAACTTGCTCTCCTTAACAGCCAAGGTGTGTTCTTCAGGATAATGATGAGAGTTAAAGTGAGAAACACAAGTGAAATAGTTTCTTAGTAATGTCCTTCACTTTGCAACCCCAAGAATACTGGAGTACGTGAACATTTCCTCCTCCAAGAGATCTTCCCAACTCAGGGATTCTCCTGCATTGCAGGCAGATTTTTTACCGTCTGAGCCACCAGGGAAACCCAAGGACTGGGCTCAGATAAGTTTGGGACAGCCTGAATTAAACAAGTGAAATATTTTTTTTTCTTTGATGTTGTGGGAACTTAGATACATCACAGTCAAACTATAGTATGCAAGCTTCCCAAATATATTTGATCATGGACTTTCTGTGTGTGTGTCTGTGTGTGTGTGTGTGTGTGTGTGTGTGTGTACACACATATAAGAAATTAGCATGCACTGAAAGATTTTTGTAAATTACCTCTCTTGTGATGCTGATTTTAAGGGATTGCATTTCTGCTGGTTTATTACTCATCTTGCTTTTCTCCCCTTCTTTATTGAATGATTTCTACCTAATTGTATATGTGTTATCCAGAGATTAACAGTGAAAGACACAGTACAAACATTCTGAACTCTTCCAGGCTTATCATTTTTGCTTGTCCAATTGCAGAGAATGATTTGAATTTAGAGACTATCTTACCCGTGTTTACTTGAGACTGGTGTTTCTATGCAACATTCAGGAACCAAAAATGAGAAGTCTAGCATGGGGAAGACCTTTATGAGAGAAAAAGAAAGATATCTAATGGAGAATTACATTTTTGTTGTGTGGTATTAGGGTGCTTCCCTGGTGGCTCAGATGGTAAAGGATCTGACAGCAATGCAGAAGACCTGGGTTCAGTGCCTGGCTTGGGAAGATCCCCTGTAGAAGTGAAAGGCAACTGACTGTAGTATTCTTAAATTCCATGGACAGAAGAGATGAGTGGGCTACAGTTCATAGGTTTCAAAGAGTCAGACATGACTGAATTTTTACTACAGAAGAATATTGTCTAACAGTTCAGGTTCTATGATAAAATGTGATGCTCCCCTCCCATCCCTCCAGACCATCGCTCCAAGTGGTTGTAGGTACTCCTATTCCCCTAGCACAATGACAATAGCTATCTTTTCCACACATGACAGTATAGGTTTCCATGTTACTCCCTCCCACTGTTCGGTCTCCACAATGTCTTTATGTCTATTCTCTGTTTTTTCATGAGTTCACTGCGTGTGTTATCATGACCATCTTACTAGATCCCATATATATGAGTTAGTATACTATACTTGTCTTTCTCTTTTTGACTTACTTCACTTTTTATGATAGGTTCTAGAGCCAGCCACCTCATTAGGACTGAGTCTTCTGCATTTCTTTTAACAGCTGAGTAGTATTCCATTGTATATATGTACCAGAGCTTCTGGATCCATTCATTTGTTGATGGACATCTAGGTTGCTTCCATGTTCTGGCTATTGTATAGAGAGCTGCAGTGAACATTGGGGTACAGGTGCCTCTTTCAGTTTTGATTTCATCAGGATATAGGCCTAATAGTGGGATTGCTGGGTCATAGGGTGCTTCTATTTTTAGTTTTTTAAGGAATCTCCATATTGTCTTCCATAGAGGTTGTATTAATTTACATTCCCACCAGCAATGCAAGAGGGTTCCATTTTCTCCACACCCTCTCCAGCATTTGTTGTCTGTCGATTTGTTGATGATGGCCATTCTGACAGGTGTGAGGTGGTATCTCATTGTGGTTTTAATTTGCATTTCTCTGATAATAAGCGAGGTTGAGCATCGTTTCATGTATTTTTGGGCCATCTGTATGTCCTCTTTGGAGAGGCGTCTCTTTAGATCTTTTTCCCATTTTTTGATTGGGCTGCTCATTTTCCCTGTGCTGAGTTGTCTGAGTTGCTTGTAGATTTTGGAGATTAATTCTTTGTCTGTTGTTTCATTTGCTATGATTTTCTCCCACTCTGTGGGGTGTCTGTTGAACTTTTTTGTAATTTCTTTTGCTGTACAAAAGCTTTTAAGTTTCATAAGGTCCCATATGTTCATTTTTCTTTTCAGTTCTGCTATTTTAGTTGGTGGGTCAGAGAAGATCTTGCTTTGATTGATGTCCTTGAGGGTTTTGCCTATATTCTCCTCTAAGAGTTTGATGGTTTCTGGTCTTACATTGAGGTCTTTAATCCATTTTGAGTTGATCTTAGTGTATGGTGTCAGGGAATGTTCCAACTTCATTTTTTTGCATGTAGCTGTCCAATTCTCCCAGCACCACTTGTTAAAGAGGCTGTCTTTGTCCCATTTTATAGTTTCTCCTCCTTTATCAAAAATAAGGTACCCATAGGTGCGTGGGTTGATCTCTGGGTTCTCAATCTTGTTCCATTGATCTATAGTTCTGTTTTTGTGCCAGTACCATACTGTCTTGATAACTGTTGCTTTGTAGTAGAGTCTGAAGTTAGGGAGGCTGATCCCTCCAACTCCATTTTTCTTCCTCAGGATTGCTTTGGCTATTCGAGGTCTTCTGTGTTTCCATATGAACTGTGTTATTATTTGGTCTAGTTCTGTGAAAAATGTCAGTGGTAGTTGAATAGGTATTGCATTGAATCTGTAGATGATATTTGGAAGTATGGTCATTTTCACAATATTGATTCTTCCAATCCAGGAACATGGAATATCTCTCCATCTGTTTAAGTCTTCTTTAATGTCTCTCATGAGTGTCTTGTAATTTTCTGTGTACAATTCTTTTGTTTCTTTGGGTAGGTTTATTCCTAGATATTTGATTCTTTTGGTTGCAATGGTGAAGGGGATTGCCTCTTTGATTTCATTTTCTGATTTTTCATTGTTTGTGTATAGGAATGCCAGTGACTTCTGTGTGTTGACTTTATATCCTGCAACTTTGCTGAATTCATTGATTAGCTCTAGTAGCTTTGTAACCGTGTCTTTGGGATTTTCTATGTATAATATCATGTCGTCTGCAAAAAGAGAGAGCTTGACTTCTTCCTTTCCAATCTGGATTCCTTTGATTTCTTTCTCTTCTCTTATTGCTGTTGCTAGGACTTCCAGGACTATGTTGAATAGCATTGGTGAAAGTGGGCACCCCTGTCTTGTTCCTGATCTTAGAGGGAATGCTTTCAGTTTTTCACCATTAACAATAATGTTCGCTGTAGGCTTCTCATAGATGGCTTTTATTATGTTGAGATAGGTTCCTTCTATGCCCATTTTCTGAAGAGTTTTGATCATAAATGGATGTTGTACTTTGTCGAAGGCTTTTTCTGCATCTATTGAAATGATCATGTGATTTTTGTCTTTCAACTTGTTGATATGGTGTATCACGTTGATTGATTTGCGGATGTTGAAGAAGCCTTGCATGCCTGGGATGAACCCAACTTGATCATAATGTATGAGTTTTTTGACATGTCGTTGAATTCTGTTTGCTAGGATTTTGTTGAGGATCTTGGCATCTAAGTTCATCAGTGAAATTGGCCTATAGTTTTCCTTTTTTGTGTTGTCTTTGTCCCATTTTATAGTTTCTCCTCCTTTATCAAAAATAAGGTACCCATAGGTGCGTGGGTTGATCTCTGGGTTCTCAATCTTGTTCCATTGATCTATAGTTCTGTTTTTGTGCCAGTACCATACTGTCTTGATAACTGTTGCTTTGTAGTAGAGTCTGAAGTTAGGGAGGCTGATCCCTCCAACTCCGTTTTTCTTCCTCAGGATTGCTTTGGCTATTCGAGGTCTTCTGTGTTTCCATATGAACTGTGTTATTATTTGGTCTAGTTCTGTGAAAAATGTCAGTGGTAGTTGAATAGGTATTGCATTGAATCTGTAGATGATATTTGGAAGTATGGTCATTTTCACAATATTGATTCTTCCAATCCAGGAACATGGAATATCTCTCCATCTGTTTAAGTCTTCTTTAATGTCTCTCATGAGTGTCTTGTAATTTTCTGTGTACAATTCTTTTGTTTCTTTGGGTAGGTTTATTCCTAGATATTTGATTCTTTTGGTTGCAATGGTGAAGGGGCTTGCCTTTTTGATTTCATTTTCTGATTTTTCATTGTTTGTGTATAGGAATGCCAGTGACTTCTGTGTGTTGACTTTATATCCTGCAACTTTGCTGAATTCATTGATTAGCTCTAGTAGCTTTGTAACCGTGTCTTTGGGATTTTCTATGTATAATATCATGTCGTCTGCAAAAAGAGAGAGCTTGACTTCTTCCTTTCCAATCTGGATTCCTTTGATTTCTTTCTCTTCTCTTATTGCTGTTGCTAGGACTCCCAGGACTATGTTGAATAGCATTGGTGAAAGTGGGCACCCCTGTCTTGTTCCTGATCTTAGAGGGAATGCTTTCAGTTTTTCACCATTAACAATAATGTTCGCTGTAGGCTTCTCATAGATGGCTTTTATTATGTTGAGATAGGTTCCTTCTATGCCCATTTTCTGAAGAGTTTTGATCATAAATGGATGTTGTACTTTGTCGAAGGCTTTTTCTGCATCTATTGAAATGATCATGTGATTTTTGTCTTTCAACTTGTTGATATGGTGTATCACGTTGATTGATTTGCGGATGTTGAAGAAGCCTTGCATGCCTGGGATGAACCCAACTTGATCATAATGTATGAGTTTTTTGACATGTCGTTGAATTCTGTTTGCTAGGATTTTGTTGAGGATCTTGGCATCTAAGTTCATCAGTGAAATTGGCCTATAGTTTTCCTTTTTTGTGTTGTCTTTGCCTGGTTTGGGTATCAGGGTGATGGTGGCCTCGTAGAATGTGTTTGGGAGTTTTCCTTCCTGTGCAATTTTTTGGAAGAGTTGTAGAAGGACAGGCATTAGCTCTTCTTTAAATGTTTGGTAGAATTCAGCTGTGAAGCCATCTGGTCCTGGGCTTTTATTTTTGGGTAGATTTTTAATCACAAATTCGATTTCTGAGCTTGTGATTGGGTTGTTCAAAGTTTCTGTTTCTTCCTGGCTCAGTCTTGGGAGATTAATCCTGTCCAAGAAACTGTCCATTTCTTCCAAGTTGTCCAGTTTGTTGCCATAGAGTTGCTCATAATAGTCTCTTAGAATTCTTTGGATTTCTGCATTATCTGTTGTAATCTCTCCTTTTTCGTTTTTGATTTTGTTGATCTGGTTCTTCTCTCTTTTTCTTAATGAGTCTGGCCAGTGGCTTGTCAATTTTGTTTACCTTTTCAAAGAACCAGCTTTTTGTTTTATTTATCTTTACTATTGTTTCTTTTGTTTCTTTCTCATTTATTTCTGCTCTAATCTTTATGATTTCTCTTCTTCTGCTGGCTTTGGGATGTTTTTGTTCTTCTTTCTCCAACTGTTTTAAGCGGAGGGTTAGGTCATCTGCTTCATATTTTCCTAGTTTCTTGAGGTGGGATTGTATTGCTATAAATTTCCCTCTTAGAACTGCTTTTGCAGTATCCCATAGGTTTTGCACAGTCATGTGTTCATTGTCATTTTCTTCTAGGAATTTTTTAATTTCTCCTTTGATTTCCTCAGTGATCAGTGGGTTTTTTAGGTATGTATTGTTTAATCTCCATGTGTTTCTGTTTTAGGGTTTTTTCTGGTAGTTGCCCTCCAGTCTCCTTGCATTGTCGTCCGAGAAGATGGTTGATATAATTTCGGTTTTCTTGAACTGACTGAGGTTAGATTTGTGGCCCAAGATGTGGTCTATCCTGGAGAATGTTCCGTGAGCACTTGAGAAGAAAGTGTATTCTTCTGCTTTTGGATGGAACGTCCTAAAGATATCGATGAGGTCCATCTTTTCTAGTGTGGCATTTAAGGCTTGTGTTGTCTTTGCCTGGTTTGGGTATCAGGGTGATGGTGGCCTCGTAGAATGTGTTTGGGAGTTTTCCTTCCTGTGCAATTTTTTGGAAGAGTTTTAGAAGGACAGGCATTAGCTCTTCTTTAAATGTTTGGTAGAATTCAGCTGTGAAGCCATCTGGTCCTGGGCTTTTATTTTTGGGTAGATTTTTAATCACAAATTCGATTTCTGAGCTTGTGATTGGGTTGTTCAAAGTTTCTGTTTCTTCCTGGCTCAGTCTTGGGAGATTAATCCTGTCCAAGAAACTGTCCATTTCTTCCAAGTTGTCCAGTTTGTTGCCATAGAGTTGCTCATAATAGTCTCTTAGAATTCTTTGGATTTCTGCATTATCTGTTGTAATCTCTCCTTTTTCGTTTTTGATTTTGTTGATCTGGTTCTTCTCTCTTTTTCTTAATGAGTCTGGCCAGTGGCTTGTCAATTTTGTTTACCTTTTCAAAGAACCAGCTTTTTGTTTTATTTATCTTTACTATTGTTTCTTTTGTTTCTTTCTCATTTATTTCTGCTCTAATCTTTATGATTTCTCTTCTTCTGCTGGCTTTGGGATGTTTTTGTTCTTCTTTCTCCAACTGTTTTAAGCGGAGGGTTAGGTCATCTGCTTCATATTTTCCTAGTTTCTTGAGGTGGGATTGTATTGCTATAAATTTCCCTCTTAGAACTGCTTTTGCAGTATCCCATAGGTTTTGCACAGTCATGTGTTCATTGTCATTTTCTTCTAGGAATTGTTTAATTTCTCCTTTGATTTCCTCAATGATCAGTTGGTTTTTTAGGTATGTATTGTTTAATCTCCATGTGTTTCTGTTTTAGGGTTTTTTCTGGTAGATGATCTCCAGTCTCATTGCATTGTGGTCCGAGAAGATGGTTGATATAATTTCGGTTTTCTTGAACTGACTGAGGTTAGATTTGTGGCCCAAGATGTGATCTATCCTGGAGAATGTTCCGTGAGCACTTGAGAAGAAAGTGTATTCTTCTGCTTTTGGATGGAACGTCCTAAAGATATCGATGTGGTCCATCTTTTCCAGTGTGGCATTTAAGGCTTGTGTTTCTTTATTAATTTTCTGTTTGGATGATCTGTCCATTGGTGTGAGAGGAGTGTTAAAGTCTCCTACTATTATTGTGTTATTGTTGATTTCTTCTTTTATGTCTGAAAGTACCTGTCTTATGTATTGAGGTGCCCCTGTGTTGGGTACGTAGATATTCATGACTGTTATGTCTTCCTCTTGGATAGATCCCTTAATCATGATGTAGTGACCTGCCTGTCTCTTAGAATCTTCTTTACTTTAAAGTCTATTTTGTCTGATATAAGGATTGCTACTCCAGCTTTCTTTTGATTTCCATTTGCACGGAATATCTTTTTCCAGCCTTTCACTTTCAGTCTATGAGTGTCTCTAGGTCTGAAGTGGGTCTCTTGTAAACAGCATATATATGGGTCTTGCTTCTGGATCCATTCAGCCAGCCTGTGTCGTTTGGTTGGAGCATTTAGTCCATTTACGTTCAAAGTAATTATTGACACGAATGTTCCTATTGTCATTTTCTTAGAAATTTGGGGTTTGATTTGTAAGGCTTCTCCTACTCTTGTATTTATTGGCTATATCAGGCCCTTTAACACTTGTTGTAGGGCTGGTTTTGTGGTACAGAATTCTTTTAGTTTTTGCTTGTCTGTGAAGCTTTTGACTTCACCATCGATTTTGAATGAGATTCTTGCTGGGTAGAGAATTCGTGGTTGCAGGTTATTCTCTTTTAGCCGTTTAAATGTATCTTGCCATTCTCTTCTGGCCTGTAGGGTTTCTGTCGAGAGATCCGCAGTTAAACGTATGGGGTTTCCTTTATATGTTATTTGTTGTTTGCTCCTAGCTGCTTTTAGTAATCTGTCTTTATATTTAGTCTGCATTAGTTTGATTAGTATGTGCCTTGGTGTGTTTCTTCTGGGGTTTCTCCTGTATGGAACTCTTTGTGCTTCCTGGACTTGGTTGACTATCTCCTTTCCCATGCTGGGGAAGTTTTCAACTATAACCTCTTCAAGAATTTTTTCATAGTCTTTCTTCTCTTCTTCTTCTTCTGGAACTCCTATAATTCTAATGTTGGTGCGTTTAATATTGTCCCATAGGTCTCTGAGGCTATCCTCAGTTCTTTTAATTCTTTGGGCTTTGTTCTGTTCTTCAGCACTTATTTCCACCATTCTGTCTTCCAGCTCACTTATCCATTCTTCAGCCTCTGATACTCTACTGTTGAGACCTTCTATAGTATTTTTGAGTTCAGCAATTGAGTTGGTGGTCTCTATTTGCTTGTTTTTCATTTCCTGCATGTCTTTTCTCAATGCACTAATTTCCTCTAATATTCTGTTTTCGGTGTTTTGCATCCTCATTAGTATAGTTTTTCTGAATTCTCTTTCAGATAGCTTGTCTATCTCCTCCTCTGTCATTTGAAGTGGTGTTTCTCTAGCTTGGTCCTTCATTTGTACAGTGTTTCTCTGACGTTTCATTATTAGGTTAATTTTGTTTCTTTGTGTGTGTCTGTGTGTATGGAGTTCTTATTCCCACCAGGCTTCTTGGTTGAATTCTCCCTTCCTTTGGGTTTCTGTCCTTGTAGAAGGGTTCAGTGGTTTGTGTCTTGGGTGGTGATAGACCTTGTTTACAGGTGAATAATCTGTAGTGTTGTATGTTCTTTGATAATCAGTGTGGAGTCTTGGAATCCGGACTTCCGCTTGAGGATCCTTGGTTTGATGATTGGTCAGGGGTGTAGGCTCTATGTCTGGTTTGCTATGGTGTTCTGTGATACTAGTTCACACACTAGCATCTGAGGAACAAGAGGTGCATCCCTGATGGGTGGCAGTCATAAAAGCATGCAGATGTTTTCTAACATAATCATAAGATATACATACATATACAAGTATCCCCACAACTGACCAGTTTTACAGAGATAAGGCGCAGGAAATCTTTCTAGCAACTCATGCAATCACAGATGATACTTGCCCGTTAAGCTCTGAATTAATTAAAATAGTGCCTGAATAATAGATCTAGCACAAGGACCTGGCTTGGATAATTACAATGAGAGCAATTTTAAATTAGGACATGTGCTCGGGGTGACAAGGAGGAGAGTCCGCCTGCTCCTCGCGGCGTCCGCGGCTCGCGGGCGGGCGGGTTCCGCGGCTCCTGGCGGCGGGCGGGTTCCGCGGCTCCTGGCGGCGGGCGGGTTCCGCGGCTCCTGGCGGCGGGCGGGTTCCGCGGCTCCTCATTGCGGGCGGGTTCCGCGGCTCCTCATTGCGGGCGGGTTCCGCGGCTCCTCATTGCGGGCGGGTTCCGCGGCTCCTCATTGCGGGCGGGTTCCGCGGCTCCTCGCGCCTCTATTTGCTTTTAACCAAAGGTGTTCATACCATTCGGTTAGTTATCAGAAACCTAATCAATAGTACGAATGTGTTAAGAAACTTTAAAGGATTTTCTCAGCCAATAAACTGTTTCACTTGTTAGGTGTACTCTCTTTTTATTCCAAATACTTAACAATTCCAGGACTTGATGTCATTCTTAATGATATGCCAAATAGTTCATCCTTCTTGCATTAAAGTAGAACATTGTAAAATAGGACACTGTTGCAATCAATAATTTAAATGAATGTACTCAGAATATAGGGCTTTTATTATATGCCTTTATCCCAAATTTTGGTATATCATAAATAAGTACTTATAAGAGAGTTTATTAAAGGTACAGAATTAAGCTATTATGCGTAAAGAATTGAGTTCTATTTTTTTCAAAGCTTCTTCTTGCCAAGAACTCTTAATTACTTTGAGCTCTAAAATCAACCCATCTGCACCAACATTTCCCTGATGGTATTCCTATTTTGAACATGTCTTTTGAAATTACTTATTATAAATTTGTTTACACAAGTAAAATGCAGTCCCTCTCAGAGCATAAGTAAATCTTCCTTAAAGATGTTTAATTATTTAAGATTTTTTTATAACTAGCGGTTCCAAAGAATGCAATATGATTGCTTTAAAACCAGCGCAAGAATGGATTCTGTAATCATAGAAGTCCTTATTAGGGGATAACTTTACCAACATATGTTAACCTTACTTAGCATTTTGCTCATTTTCACAACTGGGAGCTGGAATGTTCCTGAACCCATCCTATAAATAATCTTGAAAGGGAAAAGGAAACAGGCTGTTACCAAACTCCGCTGGAAATAATAGTGATGATAATAAGAGTCAGTACTCCTGGAGTACTTGCAGTGGAATAGAAAGTGTGCTTATTTACATTCTTGGGTTAATCCAATTCTCACCACAGTCAATGATTATCCTAATTTCTGAATGAGAAAACAAAGGTTTTGAGAGGCTTCACAGTATCCTACTGTCAAGTCACTCTGTCCCTGTGTCAGTCTGTGGCTGATCAGAGGAACTGAAATATGCAGAAAGCTGAGAGGAACCTTTAAGCTCCCACACTTGGAATTACTGAGGACATGCAGCAGTAAGACCAGAGCAGTTCCAAAGCCATTGTGGCCTTCTAGCAGAAAAGATAAATGAAAGCTTTAATATACTGCTTTAGTAAAGAGACATGACAAAAGAGAAGAAAGGTGGTGGACACTGAGGTACTGAGAAGCATATCCCACCCGAACTGTTTAGTATGTGAGAAATAGGGAAATAGCAAAGGAAAAATGAAATTCATAGGGGTGTTTACACTCCAGTTCTAGTTTGATGTTGAAGAGAGTTCGGAGAAGCGTTCTGTCTGGAAATAGTAAGAAAGGAAAGGTAAAATAGGGAAAGATATCCAGCCATATGGTTAGGAGCTTTTCTTGATTTGGTGACTGATTAGGAAATAATACTGGCTAATTCTTACTGTACTGTGCATGAAGTTCTTTGATGATCATCATGACTGAATGCTGTCATTACTGTCACCATTTTATAAACAAGGAAACAAAGACTTAGAACGGCCAGGTAGCTAACCCAAGCACCCATAGCCATTCTATTAATAGAATAAGACCAGAAGTTAAACGTTGGGAGGCCGACAGAAGAAGTGAAAGACAGTTTCTACTGCAAATGTCAGTAGATCTCTCTTAAAGATGTTTAATTATTTAATATTTTTATAAGAGTTTTGTAAGAATGCAGTACTGCCAGTATGATGGTAGAGGTGAGAGACTGAGAAGCCACAACATAACTTTCTCATTTTTCAGCTTGGGTAAATGAGCAGTGCATTTATTAAACTGAGGAGAGGGGTGCGTTTGTTTTATTTGGTCTCTCATGTTTTGAGACAGGACTGATGGTTCAAAGAGATGAAGTAACTTGCTTAAGGTTACATAGGGAGGTAATAGCAGAGTTTCAAGCTTCATGAGACAGCATTCAAGGCTCAGCTCTATCAAAGCACTAACTGGACGCCTTCTTATCTTTGGATTCAGCTATGTCATATGAGATATAAAATTATGATCTCTACCATGAATAATATTGCACGTAAAGCTAATAGACCATAAGCCCCTTAATTGCATACACTAAAACAGTCAAATCATATGTGAGGAACCACAAAAGGGGGACGGCCTCAGTGGCCTGGCCCACTTCACAAATCTAAACCTAAGTCAGCCTTTGTTTACCAGAAATGCATCATTGTCAAGGACACCCAACACCAATCACGATACTGTAACTCCATTCTAGCTAGTTGAACTTACCATAGAAAATAGGACCCACTGTAAGGCAATCCCCCCACATATCTCTGAGCCAGTCATGCCCTGTTTCTGCATTGCTTCTGTCTTTTTTTAAAATTTATTTTCAACTGGAGGATTATTATTGTATAGTGTTGTGTTGGTTTCTGCCATATATCTACATGAATTGGTCATGGGTGTATGTATGTCCCCTCCCTCTTGAATATTCTCTCCCACCTCCTGCCCCAGCCCATCCCTCTAGGTTGTCACGGAGCACCAGATTTTAGTTTCTTGCATCATACAGCAAATTTCTACTGGCTATCTATTTTATGTATGGTGATAGATTTTCTGCTCTAAAACTGTCTCTTGCTCAAAATCTCCAAGGAAGAGTGCACCACTGCTCATTAGGTACTATATCCCACCAACCTATGGATTGTCTTCTTTTGAATAAAAGACATCAACCTCATCGCTAACATTGTAGCTTTGTTCTCTTATGTGTGGATCTTCCAAGGCTCTGCCAACTAAAGAATATTGCTAGCCATCCAGCTCTACAAGGATTGAGCTATTATCCACTATAGTCACTGATCTTTAATACACCTGAAAGGAGTTCAGGGTGGAGATCAGAAATGAGGCACTCTGTAACACACACACACAAAAAAAAGAAAGAAAGAAAGAAATGAGGCACTCTATGCTCTGGCAAAACTGACATAACAGGTCTTTAAATAATTATTTTCAGGAGAAATTTTTGACAAGCATGGATTTTTGCATCTTGCCATATGTAGAAAATCACTAAAACCATAATATATCTTATCCCTATGACTTGGAGAAAACTTCCGCAAAGATATGTACTTTATTGCAGGTACTCCATTTGCAAAAATCATATATACACTGACCTTTCCCCTTATCTCTTCAGAGCAGTTCCTCAGAGCTGTCTTCCAGGCTATATTCCTTGATAAAATACTGAATAAGCTCCACTCATAAGATTTTTTTTCTTTCCTTTCATTTTTGTTATTTTTTTCCTTTTTTTTTTGTTTATTTTTCAGTCTTAATATATTGTGTTTTTCTTTTTTAAAAAGTCAACAGCTCTATACCTAATTTTGTATTCATATTTTTCATATGTTTTTAAACATTTTTTTCTCCTAGAATTTGCCCAGAGATAGATAAGCATCATACAAAAGTTGACTCTGTCCTGGATCTATTTTTATCTGAGGAGTTCTGATGGCTTTGTTTATAAACCTAGGATAAAAACGAAGATCTCCTTTATCCAAGATCCAGATTTCTGTCCCCTAGACAACAATAGATGCCTCGCCTCTCCTTTCTATTGTTAGGAGCTTTTCTCAGGATGATCCCTTCTTCTCAGCCCTGTCATTGCATCACTAATGTTCAGGCACCCCATATAACACTCCCAGGTAGTACTGTAAGCTGTAAAAACAACTTTTCTTCTCTGAAAATATTTGCAAGTAGAGTCAAAATATCCTTCTTTTAGTCACATTTTCTTTAAGGTGGACTGTTTTTAGTCTTTCTTGCATTTGTTACAATATTGCATCTGTTTTATGTTTTGATTTTTTTTGGCCAAGAGACACATGGCATTTTAGTTCCCCTGTATTAGAAGGCAAAGTCTTAACCACTGGACTGCCAGGAAAGTCCTTAATTACATTTTCTTAATGTTTGTCAAATCCAGTGAGTGAAGGACAAGTAAATTCTGCCAAGTTTGAACCCCCATCTTTGCAGGGAATATTTGGGGGGTTTTTTTGTTTGTTTATTTTTTGGGTGGGGGCACTTCTATTGGTCTTTCATTTATCTATTTTCATCCATCTTTGTTCTTTGGCCTGTGTGGGCCTCCCATCACAGTGGCCTCTCTCACTGTAGAGCACCGGCTCTGGGCACGTGTGCTCCAGAGCTCAGGCTCGGTAGTTGGACACATCAGTCTAGCTGCCCCGCGGCACATGGGATCCTCCCAGGCCAGGGCTTGAACCAGCACCCCTTGCACTGCAAGTTGGTGTCCCTACCCACCTGAGCACCAGGGAAGCCCGGAATATTTGCTTTTTTATGAGAGACTGTTTAATAACACAAAGGAATAAGTGCTTATATAAAAGTAAAATTTGCAGCTGCTGGGCGGGCTCCTGATTTTTTTTTACAAAGCCAGGTTCCTTAGTCTGGTCCTGTTTGGTATCTAAGGATGGTGGCTGTGTCCCCATGAAATCTGGTAGACGTAACTTGGGAAAGTGAGATCATAGTCACTAAAACTGATTTATTTCCAAAATCTTGAACCTGAGAAAATGTTTAGCCAAGGTTGTTAAAATGAAAAATGGAATTATGGGCTATATTAGTTTAATTTTTTCAGGCTGCTTCAGTTGAATTCAACAGCAGTTAAAATTTCATACCTTGAAAGTATTTGCATATTTCACAAGTATAAATTCAGCTCTGGACGGCATAAAGCAGACTTTCTAGTTAATGAAGCATTTCAAATACATTCATCTTATCATAAAAGAAAGCAAAAAAAAAAAAAAAGATCAAGTTGTTACTGAGTTTTAATCACCATCAAGGATGTTTCTCCAATAGTTTATTCACAGATAGGTAAAATTCCTTTTCCCAGAAATACAGCAAGAATAGTCTTAAATTGTGTTATTTATGTTAATTATTCAAATATGCTCATCTCCTAAATAATAATTTAAGCCCTCACTTTGGATTTTTTGCTACATGTAAATTAGTCCATGAATGATTTAATTCCAACTCATTTAACTTCAAGGTGATACTCACAAAGAAGATTGAGAAGTTCTAAGAAGAAAATTATTTTTTTAGATCCTAATATACAGAAGATGGATGCATCACTAATAAAAGCACAAGGCAGAGTTAAAATGGAGTGCTAATGGAGTTGGTGCTGTCGTGCTTGCTGATGTGTTGATGCCCCGGTAAAATAGCCAGGTCATCAGCTGAGATTCTCTCATTCTTCACTCTCACGTCTTGGGGTGCAGAGACAAACTTCATTGTGGCCCCTGATCTTTCCCAATGCTATTTCAAGGCCTTCCTAAAAAAGCAGGAGAACAAACCAATAACAAAAATCCCCTGTGCAGAGCTGTGTAGAGTTTTCCTACAGTGTCAGCCCCAAGCCATCTGGATGGAAGTCTGACCAGAATACAAACAAGAAACCTTTTCAAACCAATCAAGCTGCAATATGCAAATAAACTCTGCTGTCCAGAAATTTCATTACCAGTTCCCTAAATGAGGAAGCCATCACTTTCAAAGCCTCTCCCCTCAGCAGCATGTGATCTCAGTGCTGAAAGATGGGACTCTCCCTCTCTTGTAATGCAAGCACCACTAATGACCACTGAAAAATGTAAATCTGATCCTATTACATATTGTCTTAAAACTTTGACTTTTGCCTAGAACAAAATTTAAACACCTAGACTGTCTCCTAAATCCCTCCTTTAATGAGGCTTCTCCAGTTTCCACCTCATCTCATTCTACTTTCTTCCTTGCTCACCCTGTTCCTGCTTCAACAACTGCCTCCTCAACCATGGAGCCAAGCTCTCTCTTTCCCTGGAGCCTTTGTAGTTGTACTTCTGAGCCAGGAATCCTCTTCCCATTTCTGTGCAAGACTATATGCCCTGGCCATCCAGTCTAGCATAGTTCTCTCTCTCTCCAGCCCAGTTAATCTCCTTGTCATCATTTTTCTCCCTCACCAACCCCTGCCCCCTCCCCTGCCACCCACCGTCTGTGGTTCTTTAGTTGCTTAGTCATATCTGACTCTTTGCAACTCCATGGACTTTAGCCTGTGAGTCTCCTCTGCCCATGGGATTTCCCACGCAAGAATACCAGAGTGGGCTGCCATTTCCTTCTCTGGGGTTCTTCCAGACTCAGGGATCAAACCTGCGTCTCCTTCATTGACAGGTAGTTTTTTTTTTTTTTTTTTAATTTTTTGGGCCACTTTTATTGGCCTTTCTTTGGCCTGTGTTTGCCTCCCGTTGCAGTGGCCTCTCTCATTGTAGAGCATGGGCTCTGAGTGCATGTGCTCCAGAGCTCCAGCTCGGTAATTGGGCACACCGTCCTGCCACTCAGCGGCATGTGGGATCTTCCCAGGCCAGGGATCTAACTGGTGCCCCTTGTACTGCAAGGCAGAGTCTTTAACCTCTGGGCCACCAGGGAAACCCTAGGTTGTTTTTTTTTTTTTTTTAACCTCTGAACCACCAGGGAGGTCCTCAGTTTGTACCATGGTACAAGTGGATATTCTCTTGCTTATGTGATTGTTCCTATTTTATTGTCCATCCCTAAGTGCATTACATTTTGTTGGTACTAACACAGATCCAGGCACAATGCAAGTGTTCAAAAGTTCGTTGAATCAGTTAATGAATCAATAGCAAAACCCAGCATAATGGGAAAATGTAAATCTCTTGTAATGCAAGCACCACTAATGACCACTGAAAAATGTAAATCTGATCCTATTACATATTGTCTTAAAACTTTGACTTTTGCCTAGAACAAAATTTAAACACCTAGGCTGTCTCCTAAATCCCTCCTTTAATGAGGCTTCTCCAGTTTCCACCTCATCTCATTCTACTTTCTTCCTTGCTCACCCTGTTCCTGCTTCAACAACTGCCTCCTCAACCATGGAGCCAAGCTCTTCTTTCCCTGGAGCCTTTGTAGTTGTACTTCTGAGCCAGGAATCCTCTTCCCATTTCTGTGCAAGACTATATGCCCTGGCCATCCAGTCTAGCATAGTTCTCTCTCTCTCCAGCCCAGTTAATCTCCTTGTCATCATTTTTCTCCCTCACCAACCCCTGCCCCCTCCCCTGCCACCCACCGTCTGTGGTTCTTTAGTTGCTTAGTCATATCTGACTCTTTGCAACTCCATGGACTTTAGCCTGTGAGTCTCCTCTGCCCATGGGATTTCCCACGCAAGAATACCAGAGTGGGCTGCCATTTCCTTCTCTGGGGTTCTTCCAGACTCAGGGATCAAACCTGCGTCTCCTTCATTGACAGGTAGTTTTTTTTTTTTTTTTTTTAATTTTTTGGGCCACTTTTATTGGCCTTTCTTTGGCCTGTGTTTGCCTCCCGTTGCAGTGGCCTCTCTCATTGTAGAGCATGGGCTCTGAGTGCATGTGCTCCAGAGCTCCAGCTCGGTAATTGGGCACACCGTCCTGCCACTCAGCGGCATGTGGGATCTTCCCAGGCCAGGGATCTAACTGGTGCCCCTTGTACTGCAAGGCAGAGTCTTTAACCTCTGGGCCACCAGGGAAACCCTAGGTTGTTTTTTTTTTTTTTTTAACCTCTGAACCACCAGGGAGGTCCTCAGTTTGTACCATGGTACAAGTGGATATTCTCTTGCTTATGTGATTGTTCCTATTTTATTGTCCATCCCTAAGTGCATTACACATTTTGTTGGTACTAACACAGATCCAGGCACAATGCAAGTGTTCAAAAGTTCCGGTTGAATCAGTTAATGAATCAATAGTTACAAATAAAGAAAGGTGTCAATGAATGACATGGTGAAAATTGGCATCATCCCAAGAACACTGTAATAAGGACATGGCAAAAAATTCATTAGGAAATCAGAAAATAAGTGTACATGACGATTGTCGACTTAAACAAAGAAAATATAACATAAGAGTCTTAAGTTTCAGTTTTATTCTAGGACCTTATTCAAGACTATAGCCTGGGAAAAGTCTTTTAGATAGCTCTGAGGAGCTGCTCCCAAGAGGTGGGGGAGGGGCCCATATCTTGATGAACGATTACTGCTGGTGACAAAGAATATATGTCTCAACTTGATGATTTTAGTGCTTTTCTGTTAGGAGAAGATGCAAGACTCTGGGGTCCTTGAAATTCTTCCTGATTATGCATCTTAACTAACTAGGGTCAAGATCTTGCAAAACACAGAATGCCTTATCTTCTTTCGCCATCCTGAATCCCCCGACAGGCACACTGTCTGTGGGTGACTACAGTCGGTGGAGAGTTAACCCTTTGTCTAACTGGATGATGATCTACTTTCTTTGTTCCTTTTTTGAATAAAGCATAATAACAGAAGCATTCCTTTTTATCATGTTATTTTATTCATTTTTTTCTGAGCCATCCAAATATTTGAGAAAATAAAGTGGACTTGCGGGTTGATTGTTTTCAATGTTTTTCTAATAAATAAATCATTGTGTAACTTGGCCAACTTGAATCTTAAAATATTATAAATGTATTCATCTCGTTGTCCTTTCCTGTTTCTGAACAATACAATTTTGGTCCAAGACTTAAATGCCACATTCATTTATTTCAATTGTGTATGATGGAATGCTGCATGCACTGTTGTATTTTCCTTAGTTTTGACTTTTAACAAAGTTCAATGCCATAATTCATGTTCAGAGGAAGAAAACAAAGCAAAATTACATTTACTTATTTTTTTCAAACTTGTCTCCTCTTTAAAGGATCTCGGTCAAAGAGACCTTACATTACTTATGACATACACCAAGCTATTCCAACAAAGAGGTGCACAAATCCAGCTGCTGAAAGAAGATAGATATTTGTTCTTTTCTGTCATGGTTCAGGCTTGACAGACGTAGGTGGTTCAGGCTTGAAAGCAAAACTATGAAATTTCCAATACATCAAAATTGGCTTCTCCATCTCTTCTCATCATGAAGTCTGCATCAAAGACAAGTTGTCCAGACTGAGTTAAACAGGCAAGGAAAATTTTACTGAAGTGAACTATAGTATATTGTACATCTAAAGGTTGCTGAGAGTACATCTGGCAAGTTCTCAACAAAGTGAAAGAAAATCCTAAATGGGAAATGATACTAACTAATTATGATCATCATTTTCCAACATATATATTCATTTGTTGTGCACCTTAAACTTAGTCACCATTCAATGTCAATTATATCACAATAAATTTGGGCAAAATGACTGGAAGTAGGGATAGAGATTGAAGATGAGCATTTGTAAACACTGGGGTGAGCTAGTAGAATGTACTGGAGGGCTTGGTGGAGTAGAGCGGTTGATCAATGTGATGAGATCATTTGTATATGTGAATTGCTGCTTCATGGAGCTCAGCTGCTGCCCTTCTACAGAGACTGGGAAAGAGGGAAACTGTCTTTCTTTCTTTTTTTTTTTTTTTAAGATTTATTTATTTATTTTGGGTGGGGGTCGGGTTGGGGAGGGAGGGGAGCGGGCGGGCCACTTCTATTGGTCTTTCATTTCTCTATTTTCATCCGTCTTTGTTCTTTGGCTCCTGTGGGCCTCCCATTGCGGTGGCGTCTGTCGTTGCCAAGTGCCGGCTCTGGGCGCATGCGCTCCAGAGCTCTGGCTCGGTAATTGGACACATCGGTCCAGCCACTCCGCGGCACGTGGGATCTTCCCAGGCCAGGGATCGAACTGGCGCCCCTTGCACTGCAAGGCAGTGTCCTTACCCACTTGACCACCAGAGGAAGCCTGGAAATTGTCTTTCTTTGGGTTATATTTGTAAGGGATGGTTCTCAGGTCTTTGAGAAAGACATTCTTGGGCTTTTAAGTTGCCAAGAGATTAGAAGAAGACTTAACATTTTTTTCTTTCTTCCATTCCTCCTTTGTTTCTTTTTGGCTGTGCTGGGTTTTCATTCTCTACTTGTAGCAAGTGGGGGCCACTCTTCATTGTGGTGCATGGGCTGCTCATTGTAGTGGCTCCTGTTTTTGTGGAGAACAGGCTCCAGAGTAAGTAGTCTTTACTACTTGTGGCACACCAGCCCAGTCGTCCCATGACATTTGGGATCTTCCTGGACTAGGTAGGGATCAAGCCTGCATCCCCTGCATTGGCAGGTAGACTCTTAAACATTGAACTACCAGGGAGTTCCAAAGATTTACATTTCAGAGGAACAGGTAAAACGTTTACAAGTTTTTGAAAGTAAATGCTTCATATAGTTTATCTTCCACCATGGGAAGAGCATGTCACCTCCTAAGCCTTCCCCATGCTAGGCACCTCTCATTCCTTACGTCCAACCTGCATAATGTCATTGTATAATGGACTGAAGTAATGTTCTGAGGAACTCACTCTGAATCTTTCCAAATTATATGATGACACAGGGTGGAGAATTAGCATAGGCCTAAAGTAAATGCATAAATGAATGCCTTTGTGCCAGTCACACAAAGGCAAACTGTGTCTGATCCCGTTATCTGGTCAGAATAGAAAACAATGCACTGACTAAATCAGTAACTGCAAACCTTGGGAACATGAGGCTTTATACAACTGCTCTAGCCATAACACTACATCAAGCACAGCGGCTGTGAACCGGCTTACTACTTGTTGGAGCTTGCAGCAGGCTTATACTCTAGTCATTATTCGAGATTCATATGCTTCTGCAAGGGCCAGGCTGGCCAATTAGACACAGATGGGAGAGGGACCACCATCCCAGTATCTTTTCCATTTTTAATAGTGACATTAACTTCTGCCAATGTGAATATAATATGAGGAAGAAAATGACTTATAGCAATTATAGGAAAAAGAAAGAGTAAATTGCTGACTCATAAGGGAAGTAGTGTAATCTAGGGGAAAATGCAGGTCATACCTGAGAATTAGTTATTATTTATCTTGAAAACATGAATATAATGGATTGTAGGTTTAAAAATTACTTTTTCAACCTCTTAGTAGATTGCCTGTGATGCAAGAGATTAGAAGAAGACTTAACATTTTTTTCTTTCTTCCATTCCTCCTTTGTTTCTTTTTGGCTGTGCTGGGTTTTCATTCTCTACTTGTAGCAAGTGGGGGCCACTCTTCATTGTGGTGCATGGGCTGCTCATTGTAGTGGCTCCTGTTTTTGTGGAGAACAGGCTCCAGAGTAAGTAGTCTTTACTACTTGTGGCACACCAGCCCAGTCGTCCCATGACATTTGGGATCTTCCTGGGCTAGGGATCAAGCCTGCATCCCCTGCATTGGCAGGTAGACTCTTAAACATTGAACTACCAGGGAGTTCCAAAGATTTACATTTCAGAGGAACAGGTAAAACGTTTACAAGTTTTTGAAAGTAAATGCTTCATATAGTTTATCTTCCACCATGGGAAGAGCATGTCACCTCCTAAGCCTTCCCCATGCTAGGCACCTCTCATTCCTTACGTCCAACCTGCATAATGTCATTGTATAATGGACTGAAGTAATGTTCTGAGGAACTCACTCTGAATCTTTCCAAATTATATGATGACACAGGGTGGAGAATTAGCATAGGCCTAAAGTAAATGCATAAATGAATGCCTTTGTGCCAGTCACACAAAGGCAAACTGTGTCTGATCCCGTTATCTGGTCAGAATAGAAAACAATGCACTGACTAAATCAGTAACTGCAAACCTTGGGAACATGAGGCTTTATACAACTGCTCTAGCCATAACACTACATCAAGCACAGCGGCTGTGAACCGGCTTACTACTTGTTGGAGCTTGCAGCAGGCTTATACTCTAGTCATTATTCGAGATTCATATGCTTCTGCAAGGGCCAGGCTGGCCAATTAGACACAGATGGGAGAGGGACCACCATCCCAGTATCTTTTCCATTTTTAATAGTGACATTAACTTCTGCCAATGTGAATATAATATGAGGAAGAAAATGACTTATAGCAATTATAGGAAAAAGAAAGAGTAAATTGCTGACTCATAAGGGAAGTAGTGTAATCTAGGGGAAAATGCAGGTCATACCTGAGAATTAGTTATTATTTATCTTGAAAACATGAATATAATGGATTGTATCTGCTTGGCTTTATGAAAGGGGGAGAGTTATTTCTGTGTTTGCAACCTCTTAGTAGATTGCCTGTGATGCATATCACATTCTGGTTTAGTGCCCATTCAGTAATAAAACTGTATTCTTTTTCAAAAGAAAAAGAAAAAAAAAAAAAAAGAGATACAGGTCAAAAAGACCAGAGTTGGAATGCTTTAAACATGTGGCCTGATTACGCTCCATGTGGCCTATCACAAATTATTTAACTCTCTGTAAGTCTCAAGTTCTTTACCTGTATATAGGCTTAATAGCAATATTTTCTTTCAGTCTGTCCAGTATGAAAGACTATTAAGCAAACAGATGAATACGGAATGTTTCCTTAATAGTGATAGTTATTTGGTGCCAATGAAGGATGTTAGTCAGGTTACCACATACCTGAAAGATAAATGTAAGCCAGACATTGCAGGAACTGAGATACCTGAGTTATTCATTCTCTAAAATCTGGATTTCAGTTCTTAACCTTGCAGCCATGACAGGTTACATTAGATAGTCCATTTATTAACAGAAGTATAAAGCAGTATATTTCTAATATAGAAAGTAAAAGAAAATTATAACTCTGTAAGTGATTAAAATAAGACCAGAGAACACAGAATTTGAAATGTATTATGAACTCAGTTCCTATAAATGTTGGTTCCTAGATGAAACAAACAAAGAGTTCAATATATTTTTGGTGGAGCTCAACAGAGAAGAGTTGCTTTACTACTTTGAGATAAGAATATGAATAGATTATTACTAAACAAAACCATATTTCAGTGATGATAAAAGAGGACAGAATAAGAAGAGAATTAGGAGGTTTAGAATCCCATTTAGAACAGTAACTCAAGATGCTAAAAAGCAAGAATCTTTAGCCAGGGCAGAATGGTAGAGCCCCACATAAAATTTTAAATATTTAAATAGCATTCTACCCACAAAAAACAGATCCTGCCCCAAATTTCTCCAGAGTTCTCCTACCTACCCCAGCTCCTCCACGGACCTCACATCCTCTTTCCTTTACCTAAACCCCACGTACAATTAGTTATTATTTATCTTGAAAACATGAATATAATGGATTGTATCTGCTTGGCTTTATGAAAGGGGGAGAGTTATTTCTGTGTTTGCAACCTCTTAGTAGATTGCCTGTGATGCATATCACATTCTGGTTTAGTGCCCATTCAGTAATAAAACTGTATTCTTTTTCAAAAGAAAAAGAAAAAAAAAAAAAAAAGAGATACAGGTCAAAAAGACCAGAGTTGGAATGCTTTAAACATGTGGCCTGATTACGCTCCATGTGGCCTATCACAAATTATTTAACTCTCTGTAAGTCTCAAGTTCTTTACCTGTATATAGGCTTAATAGCAATATTTTCTTTCAGTCTGTCCAGTATGAAAGACTATTAAGCAAACAGATGAATACGGAATGTTTCCTTAATAGTGATAGTTATTTGGTGCCAATGAAGGATGTTAGTCAGGTTACCACATACCTGAAAGATAAATGTAAGCCAGACATTGCAGGAACTGAGATACCTGAGTTATTCATTCTCTAAAATCTGGATTTCAGTTCTTAACCTTGAAAGCCATGACAGGTTACATTAGATAGTCCATTTATTAACAGAAGTATAAAGCAGTATATTTCTAATATAGAAAGTAAAAGAAAATTATAACTCTGTAAGTGATTAAAATAAGACCAGAGAACACAGAATTTGAAATGTATTATGAACTCAGTTCCTATAAATGTTGGTTCCTAGATGAAACAAACAAAGAGTTCAATATATTTTTGGTGGAGCTCAACAGAGAAGAGTTGCTTTACTACTTTGAGATAAGAATATGAATAGATTATTACTAAACAAAACCATATTTCAGTGATGATAAAAGAGGACAGAATAAGAAGAGAATTAGGAGGTTTAGAATCCCATTTAGAACAGTAACTCAAGATGCTAAAAAGCAAGAATCTTTAGCCAGGGCAGAATGGTAGAGCCCCACATAAAATTTTAAATATTTAAATAGCATTCTACCCACAAAAAACAGATCCTGCCCCAAATTTCTCCAGAGTTCTCCTACCTACCCCAGCTCCTCCCACAGGACCTCATCATCCTCTCCTTTATCCAACAATGAAGGGGTTAATGCTCTACACAGCAGAGAAGCTCTGATCGTAACCGTCTTTACTGTACTTTTTTCCTCTACCTCCCATCCTCCCATCCTATGTGCATGCATTCTTAGTCATGTCCTACTCTTTGAACTCCATGGATTGTAACCTGCTGGGCTCCTCTGTCCATGGAATTTTCCAGGCAAGAGATACTGGAGCAGGTTGCCGTTTCCTTTTCCAGGAGATCTTCCTGACCCAGTGATCAAACTTGTGTCTCTTCCATATCCTTCATTGGTAGGTGAATTCTTTACCACTGAACCACCTGAAAGCCTGAAAATTAAGCAGACTAACACTAAAGCAAAGAAAAGTAACTTTCTCTCTTGAATGTCCTCTATCCCCTAACTCAGCTACAACATTTCTGCAAAAGTCTACTGAACACCTTGGTTTAAAGACAGAGAGGCATGTTGTTCGGTCACTAAGTCATGTTTGACTCTCTGAGACTCCATGAACTGCAGCATGCCAGACCTCTCTGTCCATTGACAGAAACCGTCCACTGACCATCCCCCTGAGTTTGCTCAAACACACGTCCATTGAGTCAGTGATGCCATCCAACCATCTCATCTTCTGTCACCCCCTCTCCTCCTGCCTTCAGTCTTTCCCAGACTCAGGGTCTTTTCCAATGAGTCATCTCTTTGCATTAAGTGGCAAAGTATTGGAGCTTCAGCTTCAGAATCAGGCACACATCCCTAATAGAGAGACACAACAGAGTACAGAAAGCTGCGTAGGCGATAGCAGTGCATAAGTACGGAATGCCTAGAACTGAAAGAATAGGAGTGTTTAGTCATTGTATGGAAGGCACCAAAAGGTAATGGCTGAGGCGGGAGAGGCCAAAGAATAACTGAGGCTATTGCATAAGGAATCTGGCTTGTGCCATGTCCCTTACTTTGCAATCCCAAGTTCTCTATGTGAGCTTGAGTGAGTTATTCAACCTTCAGTGCCTCAGTTTACTCATCTGAGAAATGGGAATAATATGTTCTCACTAAGATTATGAAGAGTAGTAAATGAATTAATGGGTGGAATGTGCTCAGAAAAGTGATTGATTACAGTGACTGTTCAGTAAGTATTAGCTGGTATTATTGGTGAAAAGCAGTGACTTGGTTTGTTAAAGAGTGCTGTGCCTGGTTCCATGGGCAAATGCTTGCATGTTGGTGACTAAATTTAACTACCTTTGATGTCATCAAAGTATGAAAGGGTGCATACTGCAAATTATTCTCAAATCATCCATGCCTCTTTGCAACAGAGGGTGGGAGGCTTTGCTGAGTCACAGGAAATGCAGCAGATTAAGGCCCTAGAAAAGAAGTTCATTAGCATCCAGCTGGCCTCGCCTCAGTCCAGGAGAGCTTATTTATGCTTTATGACACTGCGTTTATGCTTTATGCTTCATGCTATCGTGTGACACTGTTTGCAAAGCTCCACGGTAGAATTTCTTCACTTCCTAATGCAGATCCCCTAGAACGACGTCTGCTTGGGATACAATCCAATCAATACATCTGTTTCACTGCTTAAAAGATAAATTTAAAGTTCTTAGACAACATAGGTGATTTAATGGGAAAGAAATTTAGCTAGGTGTACAGATTGATGAATATTAGTCTAGAAAGGTAGCTAAGTGCATCCTTTTCAGTAGCACTTGATTCTTTTAAACCCGAAGATAATCCAGTGGCAAGAATCTCACAGTAAAATGTTTTTAGTGTTAGAACATGAATCAATGAATGAGAGTCAGGGCTCTTTGGAGAAATGAATGTTCAAGGTAGTAGGGGGAGGTGGGATCAAGACAGAAGATTGTGAGCTTACCTCTTCCCACTGACACAAACAAAACTGCAAATACGAATAGAATAGCCCTCTCTGAGAATGAGCTGCAGACTAGTAGAGCAGCTCTTCTGTAATTAAAAATATAAAGGAAAAACATATACATACTGAGGTAGAAGAGGAAGAGAAGTGTTCTACTTAGGACTCATATATAGTTTGATATAGATATCAAGCTATAGTCTGATATCTGCTGCTCTATAACAAGTTAAGTGCTTTGACCTCAGTTTACTTATCTGGGGGACTTTAAAAACAGCATGTAAGGATTAAATAAGCATGTAAAGGGCTTCTTGTGGCTCAGAAAAGTGTTGATTACAGTGACTGTTCAGTAAATATTAGCTGGTATTATTGGTGAAAAGCAGTGACTTGGTTTGTTAAAGAGTGCTGTGCCTGGTTCCATGGGCAAATGCTTGCATGTTGGTGACTAAATTTAACTACCTTTGATGTCATCAAAGTATGAAAGGGTGCATACTGCAAATTATTCTCAAATCATCCATGCCTCTTTGCAACAGAGGGTGGGAGGCTTTGCTGAGTCACAGGAAATGCAGCAGATTAAGGCCCTAGAAAAGAAGTTCATTAGCATCCAGCTGGCCTCGCCTCAGTCCAGGAGAGCTTATTTATGCTTTATGACACTGCGTTTATGCTTTATGCTTCATGCTATCGTGTGACACTGTTTGCAAAGCTCCACGGTAGAATTTCTTCACTTCCTAATGCAGATCCCCTAGAACGACGTCTGCTTGGGATACAATCCAATCAATACATCTGTTTCACTGCTTAAAAGATAAATTTAAAGTTCTTAGACAACATAGGTGATTTAATAGGAAAGAAATTTAGCTAGGTGTACAGATTGATGAATATTAGTCTAGAAAGGTAGCTAAGTGCATCCTTTTCAGTAGCACTTGATTCTTTTAAACCCGAAGATAATCCAGTGGCAAGAATCTCACAGTAAAATGTTTTTAGTGTTAGAACATGAATCAATGAATGAGAGTCAGGGCTCTTTGGAGAAATGAATGTTCAAGGTAGTAGGGGGAGGTGGGATCAAGACAGAAGATTGTGAGCTTACCTCTTCCCACTGACACAAACAAAACTGCAAATACGAATAGAATAGCCCTCTCTGAGAATGAGCTGCAGACTAGTAGAGCAGCTCTTCTGTAATTAAAAATATAAAGGAAAAACATATACATACTGAGGTAGAAGAGGAAGAGAAGTGTTCTACTTAGGACTCATATATAGTTTGATATAGATATCAAGCTATAGTCTGATATCTGCTGCTCTATAACAAGTTAAGTGCTTTGACCTCAGTTTACTTATCTGGGGGACTTTAAAAACAGCATGTAAGGATTAAATAAGCATGTAAAAGGGCTTCCCTTGTGGCTCAGTGGATAAGAACCCGTCTGCCAATGCAGGGGACACAAGTTCGATCCCTGACCTGGGAAGATCCCACATACCCCAGAGCAGCTAAACCCACACATCAACAAAGACCCAGCACAGCCAAAAATAAATAAATTAAAAAAAAAAACTTTAAAATAAATAAACATGTAAAGGATCTAAAACATGCCTGGCAGAGAGTAAGTATGACATAACCAATAGTACTGGCTGTTAACAGTACTATTTGCCTTCCATTGCACTAGAAAACTTTTCATGAATATCTCTGCATACTTTTTGCTGTTAATTACTTTTTATGAATACATACCACAGATTTCGTTAGCTTGATCAAGGTAAGACAAATTTTGTGATTTTTGTTGCTTCCCCAAAAGGTTATTCTAATTTCCAATATTATAAAACTATATTCATACACTAGTTTAAAACATATGTCAGGTTTTTCTGTTAATGTTTTTGCTATGGTACTGATTCTTTACAAATGAAAATTTTATTTCTTTGATTAGCAAGAAATCTAACATGTTTATCACATGATTAAGTGTGTTTGGTACGTGATTAATCATGTTTTCTCTATTCAATCCCACGTAATATTGTGAACAATTATATAATCAATGTATCCCACATTTGATAAGACATAAGTAAATCTACAATTTAGAAAATGTGATGAAATGGACCAACTCACCAAAAACAGTGGATTTTTCTTAGTCTCTAGAATAGAATTATAGAACACAAATTTTCACAGAGCCCATTGTGAGTTAGCCCATATATAAATTTTGTTTTCACTGAGTTTAACATAAACTAGGTACTTGATAGATCAATTAGTTACCTCTGCTAAAAAGGAACTGGATGATTTGGAGGAATATGTTATGTTCCACTTATTATCAATGTATGAATTGTTTGTAACATTTTATGCTCTGAGTCATAGCTCTGTTTCAAACATGAAGTTCATTTTCAAAATAATGACTCATGAGGATCATTAAGATGGTGATAATATGAAACACCTATTAATTATGGAGCATCAAATATGTAAGTGCTTTGACCTCAGTTTACTTATCTGGGGGACTTTAAAAACAGCATGTAAGGATTAAATAAGCATGTAAAAGGGCTTCCCTTGTGGCTCAGTGGATAAGAACCCGTCTGCCAATGCAGGGGACACAAGTTCGATCCCTGACCTGGGAAGATCCCACATACCCCAGAGCAGCTAAACCCACACATCAACAAAGACCCAGCACAGCCAAAAATAAATAAATTAAAAAAAAAAACTTTAAAATAAATAAACATGTAAAGGATCTAAAACATGCCTGGCAGAGAGTAAGTATGACATAACCAATAGTACTGGCTGTTAACAGTACTATTTGCCTTCCATTGCACTAGAAAACTTTTCATGAATATCTCTGCATACTTTTTGCTGTTAATTACTTTTTATGAATACATACCACAGATTTCGTTAGCTTGATCAAGGTAAGACAAATTTTGTGATTTTTGTTGCTTCCCCAAAAGGTTATTCTAATTTCCAATATTATAAAACTATATTCATACACTAGTTTAAAACATATGTCAGGTTTTTCTGTTAATGTTTTTGCTATGGTACTGATTCTTTACAAATGAAAATTTTATTTCTTTGATTAGCAAGAAATCTAACATGTTTATCACATGATTAAGTGTGTTTGGTACGTGATTAATCATGTTTTCTCTATTCAATCCCACGTAATATTGTGAACAATTATATAATCAATGTATCCCACATTTGATAAGACAGAAGTAAATCTACAATTTAGAAAATGTGATGAAATGGACCAACTCACCAAAAACAGTGGATTTTTCTTAGTCTCTAGAATAGAATTATAGAACACAAATTTTCACAGAGCCCATTGTGAGTTAGCCCATATATAAATTTTGTTTTCACTGAGTTTAACATAAACTAGGTACTTGATAGATCAATTAGTTACCTCTGCTAAAAAGGAACTGGATGATTTGGAGGAATATGTTATGTTCCACTTATTATCAATGTATGAATTGTTTGTAACATTTTATGCTCTGAGTCATAGCTCTGTTTCAAACATGAAGTTCATTTTCAAAATAATGACTCATGAGGATCATTAAGATGGTGATAATAATGAAACACCTATTAATTATGGAGCATCAAATATGTACCAGACATTTCACTATTTGTCATTCATTGTCACTAATCTTCATAAATTCTTTGCAAACCATTTCGTATATGTGACAATTGAGAATCCAAGCAAGTGAGTGCCTTGCCAAATGCTGAATAAATAGCAAATGAGGATACAATAATTAATTTTGCAGGAAGAACTGCCATTTTTAAGATAATCTTCAAAGGTTCATTTCATACAAAATAATAAAAAATAATGTGAAAAACTATCTTGCTACTGTGGGAGGATGTAGTCCATTTTTTCTTATTTAAGAGCTTCCCTGGTAGTGCTAATGGTAAAGAATCCACCTACCAGTGCTGGAGACATAGGAGATGTGGCTTTCATCCCTGGGTCAGGAAGATCTGCTGGAGTAGGAAATGGGAACCCACTCCAGACTTCTTGCCTGTAAAATCCCATGGCAGAGGAACCAGGTGGGCTACAGTCCATGGCGTTGCAAAGAGTTGGACACATCTGAACACAGACATCGAGTATTTACATGAGACAAACTAGAAACATATCTATTTTTTCACCCTGTAGAACAGCATTTTTCTTCTTTGGAGTTTTGTTTTTTATTTATATTGTATGATAAAGGTAAATTTCCATTTATACCTTCTCCTCTGTGTGCCTTCAGAAGTTTGTCAACTTTGTAAAGTTTGGAGAGTTAATTTTCTTTCAGAGCTTCCTCATGGATTTGGTACATGTGACAAAGGTGTAGTGTCCCTCACTGTTTGCTCTGGACAAATTAATTCCTGTGAATTACTGGTTCAGTAAATCAAGATTCTGAAAATAAACACATCCTGTCAGTAGAAAACAAGATTATAGAACTACAATTTTCAGCCTTTAGACCATATAATTTGTTCACTGATTTAACATAAACTAGGTACTTGATAGATCAATTAGTTACCTCTGCTAAAAGGAACTGGATGATTTGGAGGAATATGTTATGTTCCACTTATTATCAATGTATGAATTGTTTGTAACATTTTATGCTCTGAGTCATAGCTCTGTTTCAAACATGAAGTTCATTTTCAAAATAATGACTCATGAGGATCATTAAGATGGTGATAATAATGAAACACCTATTAATTATGGAGCATCAAATATGTACCAGACATTTCACTATTTGTCATTCATTGTCACTAATCTTCATAAATTCTTTGCAAACCATTTCGTATATGTGACAATTGAGAATCCAAGCAAGTGAGTTCCTTGCCAAATGCTGAATAAATAGCAAATGAGGATACAATAATTAATTTTGCAGGAAGAACTGCCATTTTTAAGATAATCTTCAAAGGTTCATTTCATACAAAATAATAAAAATAATGTGAAAACTATCTTGCTACTGTGGGAGGATGTAGTCCATTTTTCTTATTTAAGAGCTTCCTGGTAGTGCTAATGGTAAAGAATCCACCTACCAGTGCTGGAGACATAGGAGATGTGGCTTTCATCCCTGGGTCAGGAAGATCTGCTGGAGTAGGAAATGGGAACCCACTCCAGACTTCTTGCCTGTAAAATCCCATGGCAGAGGAACCAGGTGGGCTACAGTCCATGGCGTTGCAAAGAGTTGGACACATCTGAACACAGACATCGAGTATTTACATGAGACAAACTAGAAACATATCTATTTTTTCACCCTGTAGAACAGCATTTTTCTTCTTTGGAGTTTTGTTTTTTATTTATATTGTATGATAAAGGTAAATTTCCATTTATACCTTCTCCTCTGTGTGCCTTCAGAAGTTTGTCAACTTTGTAAAGTTTGGAGAGTTAATTTTCTTTCAGAGCTTCCTCATGGATTTGGTACATGTGACAAAGGTGTAGTGTCCCTCACTGTTTGCTCTGGACAAATTAATTCCTGTGAATTACTGGTTAGTTCTCCTAGATAAACATCAAGATTCTGAAAATAAACACATCCTGTCAGTAGAAATACATGGAATGAGAAACTTGTAGGACCTAAGAGCTGACCAAAAATCATTTTCTTTATTTACTCGTTTATTTATGCACAAGCATGAACTAAAATACCCACTGTGTGCAAGCATGGAAGGGAGCTTTTAAATAGAACAATGACAAACAAGAAATAGGCTTAGTTCTGATAATACAGAAGTAAATCTACAGCTTAATGAGGAAGAAAACACAGAGGTAATGTAAGATTGCTCCTCAGATAGAAACTGGGCTTGGCCACATGGAAGATGGGTAAGGCAACATCTGGTAATGGAGAGATTAAGAAAATGCTTGAATCACTATTGATGCCAGGGCTTCCGCAGTGCCTCAGCTGGTAAAGAATCTGCCTGCCAATGTAGAAGACAAAAAAGAGATGCGAGTTTGATCCCTGAGTTGGGAAGTTACCCTAGAGAAGGAAATGGCAACCCACTCCAATATTCTTGTCTAGGAAATCCAATGGACAGAGAAGCCTGGCAGCCTACAGACCATGGAATTGCAAAGAGTTGGACAAGACTGAGCGCGCACACACACACAATGAGGCTATGTTGTTAAGGAAGCATTGAGGAAAGAAACTGAGCCCAGGGCTTCCCTGGTGGTCCAGTGGGTAAGGACACAGCTTTGCAGTGCAAGGTGCACTAATTCGATCCCTGGCCTGGGAAGATCCCACGTGCCACAGAGCGGCTGGACCGATGTGCCTAACTACCTAGCCAGTGCTCTGGAATGCATACGCCCAGAGCCAGTTCTCTGCAGTGAGAGAGGCCACTGCGATAGAGGCCCACACAGGCCAAAGAACAAAATGGGTGAAAATAAATAAAGGAAAGACCAATAGAAGTGCCCCCCCCCCGCCCCCCACTGCCACCCCGGCAAAAAGAAAAGAAACTCAGCCCAGTCTTGGTTACAGCCATGGCACTCTTCCATGACTTAATGCGAATCACAGTTGGAGAGAAAGTCTCTGAGCTACACTAGGGCTCCTTTGTTTACCCCCTAACATTTAACAATGTGTTAGGAAATGGGAACACAAAGCTAACAAGGCATAGGCACCCACTGCCTAGCAGCGCATATTCTGGTGGGGAATACAAATGTGTATCAAGCATCTGCTCTGTAAAGCAGTGAACAAAGGCATATCTCAGCCTCGGTGATACCACTCTTCCTTGATGTTGAGTAACTCACTTGCAAGAAAGTTTTGCAACTTAAAATACCCACTGTGTGCAAGCATGGAAGGGAGCTTTTAAATAGAACAATGACAAACAAGAAATAGGCTTAGTTCTGATAATACAGAAGTAAATCTACAGCTTAATGAGGAAGAAAACACAGAGGTAATGTAAGATTGCTCCTCAGATAGAAACTGGGCTTGGCCACATGGAAGATGGGTAAGGCAACATCTGGTAATGGAGAGATTAAGAAAATGCTTGAATCACTATTGATGCCAGGGCTTCCGCAGTGCCTCAGCTGGTAAAGAATCTGCCTGCCAATGTAGAAGACAAAAAAGAGATGCGAGTTTGATCCCTGAGTTGGGAAGTTACCCTAGAGAAGGAAATGGCAACCCACTCCAATATTCTTGTCTAGGAAATCCAATGGACAGAGAAGCCTGGCAGCCTACAGACCATGGAATTGCAAAGAGTTGGACAAGACTGAGCGCGCACACACACACAATGAGGCTATGTTGTTAAGGAAGCATTGAGGAAAGAAACTGAGCCCAGGGCTTCCCTGGTGGTCCAGTGGGTAAGGACACAGCTTTGCAGTGCAAGGTGCACTAATTCGATCCCTGGCCTGGGAAGATCCCACGTGCCACAGAGCGGCTGGACCGATGTGCCTAACTACCTAGCCAGTGCTCTGGAATGCATACGCCCAGAGCCAGTTCTCTGCAGTGAGAGAGGCCACTGCGATAGAGGCCCACACAGGCCAAAGAACAAAGATGGATGAAAATAGATAAATGAAAGACCAATAGAAGTGCCCCCCGCCCCCACTGCCACCCCGTCAAAAAGAAAAGAAACTGAGCCCAGTCTTGGTTACAGCCATGGCACTCTTCCATGACTTAATGCCGAATCACAGTTGGAGAGAAAGTCTCTGAGCTACACTAGGGCTCCTTTGTTTACCCCCTAACATTTAACAATGTGTTAGGAAATGGGAACACAAAGCTAACAAGGCATAGGCACCCACTGCCTAGCAGCGCATATTCTGGTGGGGAATACAAATGTGTATCAAGCATCTGCTCTGTAAAGCAGTGAACAAAGGCATATCTCAGCCCTCGGTGATACCACTCTTCCTTGATGTTGAGTAACTCACTTGCAAGAAATTTCTCTTTTGCCAAATATCAATTCTTCACAAAGAGAGCATCTTTATTTTGTCTTCTCGTATCCAAATTTATGACAGAAAAGCGGGTTATTATCCTTCACTAACTTAAACACAAACTCTCTAGCTATGAATAGGGAAACAAATAAAGGCCTAGAATTTAGTAATCCAGAAATGGCAACTAACATCTACACATTGTGACTCTAATGGCAACAATCAGTTCAGATTTGGAATGTGAATATAGCTTGGATCTCAGTGAAGTGCATAATGTTTTTATATTCAAATTCTCCGTGAATTCCTAGAATAAAAGTAAGTAACCTAGTAGAGAACTTTCTGCCTGAAATAACATCCTTAACTTCTCTATATTAAACCATTCCTGTTGAGTCAGTGTGTTAATATCAACCAATTAATAATTCTATGAACACCTATAATGCTTACCTCATTCTTGTAAGTATTCTGAGGAAAAAAAAAAATCAAAGTCCCAGTTACAGTCTAACTTGGGAGGTTACAAATATACAATTTGTATGTGTGTATGGTTTTGGAGTTATACATGAAGGTCCGCGTTATCCATCCTCTAATACAGTGTGTGTGCATGAGTGTGCACATGCGTATATATGTTTATGCAATATATAGAAGTCACGTGACTGTCACTCAGTCGTGTCTGACTCTGTGACCTATGGATGAGCCATGGAATTCTCCAGGCAAGAATACTGGAGTGGGCAGCCTTTCTCTTCTCCAGAGAATGTTCCCAACCCCAGGACTGAACCTGGCTATCCTGGGTTGCAGACAGATTCTTTACCATCTGAGCCACCAGGGAAGCCCAAGAATACTGGAGTGCGTATCCTATACCTTCTCCCTGGAATCTTCCTGATCCAGGAATTAAACAGGGTCTCCTGCATTGCAGGCAAATTCTTTGCACCTGAGCTAGTAGGGAAGTACATCTATTTTAATATTGTAAGTCTATTTATAGAATTTTGTTTATATGCATTTTTAGAAACAAACTTATCTATAAAACAGTTAACACATATTAAGAATAACTCTGTATATTTCTATGCATGCCTTTTCCCTTCTACATCAATAGCTAATGCAGCACCTGACATTTAATGGATATTTATTCAATATTTTAGAATGAATTAATGAATATTTTTCTGAACAAATTTCAGGTAAAAGCGACAGCAGGAAATCCAGCCATACTTTCCTTTTTTTTTTATGTTCCTGGAAGTTGAAAGCATTTAGAGTAATATCCACATGAGCATCTTCATAGATCCTAATAAGCAATTTTTGAAACTGAGCATCACCGTAACATCATAATGTTCATTACCAAAGGCAATGTTAGCTTGTCTGTAATGGAGATGTGAGGGCTTCATTGCTTTACAAATGGTGCAAAATTTGTAAAACTGAAAGACTATTGCTTATGTCCCAGCTAAAATTACCTCCATCCATGCCTGTTTTCCTGCTTGATTAATCATTTTCAACTCTCTGGTGATATCCAAGAAGGTTACTCTCTCATTCTTTCCATTAGTATCAGTTTTCAGATTTGCTCTTGAAATACAGGAAGAGTTCAATGTAGCCAGGAAAAGGAGTTTTTCCCAGTAGTATTCCAGTGTTTTATGCCCAGTTATATACAGAAAACAAGCAAGCAAAAAGAAAATCCATCGGCGTCTATATTTTATATCCTCCAGACTGGTTGAGTCATTTTTTTTAATGAGCATCGACTTGATATCCTGAAATACACCGAGGCATAGTGAGAGTGCTAGCTGGTTACTAGGACTTTCTGTTTGTTTTATTGTTCCCAGACATTAAAGGAGGAGATAAACCTCTGATGTGTTAGCGTGTTTTCATAGGCAGCAATGATGTTTCGCTAAACATTGCCTCTGAGTAAACATACTTAGTTCTTAGGTAGAAAACGAATGTCTCATGCTATTGAACAACAACCTGTAGGTCTCATTAGTGGTCAGACAGGTTCCATAGAGATTTCTATCTGATTTACTTCAGCCTCCATGTTGGTGAATTTAGGTGCAAAAACATGATGACAAATCAGGAGATTGTTCTGGGGAATATGGAAAAACATTGTAAAATAATGAGAGGTCTTAGAGAAACACCATGAGGCATTCTTTTTCCAGCACAGAAAATAAATGTGAATTTTGATGTACTGTAACAGGCAGTACAAGTTTTCCAAGGAGAGGCAACTATATTTACGAAAGAGAATCTCAGACTGCTTCTGATGAGGAGGACCAGGAATTCCAGGGAGCTTTGTCACTACTGCCAGTGTTGTGAGAGAAAGGTGCTCCTGGTGGAGCTAGATGGCATGTTCAAACGAGACACTGATTATGCCAAGAGGTTCATATGCCTGAAAGCACTGCTTGTTAATCGGTGAGTGGGACCTCAAGAGAACTAGCGATGAATATTGATTGATGTGTAAGTAAGATGCTGGAGAGCTAGCTGTGAAAACAGATACCTAATTCTCTTGAAAGCCCCTAAAAGAAGTATAGCAACTTGAGATACACAACCAATACAGAAGTTATTTTAATCCCCCTGCTTCTTCCATTCTCTATCTTAAAATAATAGAAAGAAATCTCATCTGTCTAAAATGTAGCACACAAAATTATGTGACGACTTGGAGAAGTAGGATGGGGGGTATGGGAACTACATATGACTAATCTGGAATTATACAGAACTGTAAACCACAAAACTCTGTAAAATCAAAAAAGCAAAATAAAAAAACTTGTGATTGTGAAAAAAATAATGCTACATGTTCAATGGAAACAATAAAACTACACAGTGATTCAAATTTCCCTAAAAAAAAAAAAGAAATACTTGCTGTAGGTTCTCGTTAGTTAGCTCTTTTATACAGAGTAGTGTATATATGTTGATATATACCAACACTCCCAATTCATCCCACCACTCCATTTCCCACCTTGGTGTTCATTTGTTTGTTCTCTGTGTCTGTGTCTCTATTTCTACTTTGCAAATAGGTTCATCTGTACAGCAGAAACTAACACAACATTGTAAAGCCACGATACTCCAATATTTTTTTTGTTTTTATAAAGAACATTTGCAGGCAGAATTAAAGAAAAAAAATATATATAGGCAGTGCAGGAATAGCCAGAAAAGGAAATCTATAAAAAGTGATGGCCAAGTTTGTATCAGAAGCAAAATCAAACTGTGGTACCCTAAGTAGGGGCTTTCAGGGAACTCATTTCACCTAAAAGTGGAGTATTATTTGGGGTATGTGGCCAGTTTTGACTGGGTTTTCTTCATCACCTGCTGGAGATCAGAATACAAAGGATAAAACGAAGCTTCCCAGTAAATGCTGTTACCTCTACCCAAATCTCTCATGTTCTCCAAGAAGCAATATAAGTCTCTCTTCCTATCAACACGGCTTACTTGGAGAGCATAAACTTTAAGAATATAAAATACATGGGTTCTTGAAACTGAGCTTCAATATAGAGCATAAACGTTTTTAGATTTCTCATCACTAGTAATTAAAATTCATTTAGCAATTCTGAATGTAGTAAGTAACAGAAAATGCACTTAAAATACAAGTTTTTGATCATGCATACAGTAAAATCTCAGAGGAAAACTCAAACGCTCACCCAGAAAAATTGACTTGAGAAATTTCTTTCAAATATACTTAAGAAGTTTTGCTTATTTTAAAGTGTAGTCCAGTGGGTAAGGACACCGCCTTGCAGTGCAAGGGGCGCTGGTTGGATCCCTGGCCTGGGAAGATCCCACGTGCTGCAGAGCTGCTAGACCGATGTGTCCAATTACCCAGCTGGAGCTCTGGAGCACATGCGCCCAGAGTCGGTGTTCTGTGACAACAGAGGCCACCACGATGGGAGGCCCACACGGGCCAAAGAACAAAGATGGATGAAAACAGAAAAATGAAAGACCAATAGAAGTGGGGCCCGCCCGTCCCTCTCCCTTCCCAACCGCCCCCCTCCATAAAAATGTAATTTGGAATATATAGATAGATATAGCTTTATATCTCCTAAAGTAATTTTCAAATAATATTTTTTATACAGATTTCCTCATCGTTTGTAAGCAGCTTCCCTTTTGTGTACTCCAATGAAACCAAGTGCCAAAACCTTGATAGAGTGATTACTTAAACACCTTTGACATCCAATGGAGAAAAGCAGTTTCAATTTTTAGCATGGTTTATCAATTTCTTCATTTAGTTTTGCCATTTTCTTTGATGTACATTTGCAGGCAGAATTAAAGAAAAATATATAGGCAGTGCAGGAATAGCCAGAAAAGGAAATCTATAAAGTGATGCCCAAAGAAGCAAAATCAAACTGTGGTACCCTAAGTAGGGGCTTTCAGGGAACTCATTTCACCTAAAAGTGGAGTATTATTTGGGGTATGTGGCCAGTTTTGACTGGGTTTTCTTCATCACCTGCTAGAGATCAGAATACAAAGGATAAAACGAAGCTTCCCAGTAAATGCTGTTACCTCTACCCAAATCTCTCATGTTCTCCAAGAAGCAATATAAGTCTCTCTTCCTATCAACACGGCTTACTTGGAGAGCATAAACTTTAAGAATATAAAATACATGGGTTCTTGAAACTGAGCTTCAATATAGAGCATAAACGTTTTTAGATTTCTCATCACTAGTAATTAAAATTCATTTAGCAATTCTGAATGTAGTAAGTAACAGAAAATGCACTTAAAATACAAGTTTTTGATCATGCATACAGTAAAATCTCAGAGGAAAACTCAAACGCTCACCCAGAAAAATTGACTTGAGAAATTTCTTTCAAATATACTTAAGAAGTTTTGCTTATTTTAAAGTGTAGTCCAGTGGGTAAGGACACCGCCTTGCAGTGCAAGGGGCGCTGGTTGGATCCCTGGCCTGGGAAGATCCCACGTGCTGCAGAGCTGCTAGACCGATGTGTCCAATTACCCAGCTGGAGCTCTGGAGCACATGCGCCCAGAGTCGGTGTTCTGTGACAACAGAGGCCACCACGATGGGAGGCCCACACGGGCCAAAGAACAAAGATGGATGAAAACAGAAAAATGAAAGACCAATAGAAGTGGGGCCCGCCCGTCCCTCTCCCTTCCCAACCGCCCCCCTCCATAAAAATGTAATTTGGAATATATAGATAGATATAGCTTTATATCTCCTAAAGTAATTTTCAAATAATATTTTTTATACAGATTTCCTCATCGTTTGTAAGCAGCTTCCCTTTTGTGTACTCCAATGAAACCAAGTGCCAAAACCTTGATAGAGTGATTACTTAAACACCTTTGACATCCAATGGAGAAAAGCAGTTTCAATTTTTCACTATGATCATGGTTTATCAATTTCTTCATTTAGTTTTGCCTGATTTTGTTTCATAAATTAAGGTTATGCTATTGATTGCAAATAAATTTAGAATTACATGTCTATCAGGAAATTGATCATTTTATTACAAAATATTTCTATAGTAATGCTTCTTGCCTTAAAAAAACCATTTTAAAATGCATATTGTAGCAGAGCTTCATAAACTGCCTATTGGTTAGTAATTGCGTAGTTTATCTTTTCCTATGTTGCTTTTAATTTTTGTATCATTGTATTTGAATTGTGTCTCTTATGGCAACGTATCCTTAATTATATGGTTGTTTTATTGTGTGTTTTTTTTAATCCACTCTCTGAACTTATATTTTGCTTTTATTTAATTGGTTTCTTTAATCTTATATTTAATTGGTTGCTACAGATTAATGACTGGGATATTTGGATTTAGTCGTACCATCTTGTTGTTTTCTTTCCATTTGTTCAACTGGGTTTTGTTCCTTTTTCTTTTGCCTTCTTTTTGATTAATCAAGTTTTTTTTACTGTTTTATTTTGCTCAATTAACTTGTTGATTAGACATTCTTTTTTTGATTTGTATTTTTGTTAATTTATTTTTTATTTTTTACAGTTTTGTTGTCTACTGCCACACATCAACGTGAATCTGCCATAGGTACACATATGTCTCCTCCTTCTTGAACTTTCCTCCCATCTCCCTCCCCATCCCACCCCTCTAGGTTGTTACAGAGCCTCTGTATGAGTTTCCTTAGTCCTACAGCATACTACCTTTCAGTGGTTGTCCTAGAAATTATCATATATCTATGACATTTTAGAACCTATTACAAAAGAATACTTTTACCATTTCACAGCAAGAAGCTTGTAATGCTCTATTTGCCCTTCCCACCGTCTGATGATATTGTTAATTCTACATTTATTTAAACCCACAAGTCATTATTACTATTGTTTTATGGAGTTAATGTTCATTTATGTTTACATGTTTATCCTTCCTGTGCTTTCACATACTTAACTTTTGTGTCTATGATTAGATTGTCAGCCCCTTATGCAAAGCTTATTTGTTTTCTTTACAATAATACCCTTTCTGTCTCCTCTGTCTCATCCCTCATGACTGCCCTGAACAATGTAAGTTCCAACCTCAAGACACTTATTCCCAATGCCTAGTTTATCTTCTGATTTAACAAGTTAGCTCTTATTTTGGTGTCTCTGATGTTATTTCTTTTACTCCAACACTACCTCTGTCCTTCACTTTTTTAAGTCACACTGGGCCGTCTGGATTAGCTCAGATGTCTCTACTTCAAGGCAAGATACCCCATACTTTGATCAGATCTAGAGCACATGTGCTTCTTCTGTGATGTGAATTTAATCAGACAGTTACTGATCGAAAGTTAATAAGACTGTCTCTCCAGTAGACTTTGAATTTCGTGGTGCAAGACAGTGTCTTTTACCTTTGAACCCTGTTTCCTAAGTTCTGTGTTTGGCATGTTTTAGTTTCTATGGCTACTGTAACAAAGGTGAATGGTCATCTTCATGTTTAGATAATATTTTTCTTGTATGAATTATACTGTTTTCTAAATACTTCTGTTTTTAAGGAAACATGGTAGTATTGGATAAAGCCCACCCTAATTATCTCATTTTCGCCTACTAAAGAACTTATCCCCCAAGTGAAGTCAGAATCTGACAAATCAGGGGTTAAGACTTCAACACATTAATGTAGGAAGGACATAGTTCAACCCACAACAGCAGGTAACAGGTATTATTGCATGTGGAGTAACTGATTGGGGGAATGAAGAATTTGTTTCACCTATGGGGACAGAGTAGAGTTTATAATTGACCGGTAAACTGTACTTGTTACAAATGGACTCGTGTTTAAGCTTATACATAAAGTTCTGAACAATATGTGAATTGACAACGATTAAAGAAATGATATAGTCAAACCCCCATGAGAAATATACTTTTTAAACTTAAATTGATATACATGACAAAGTTTTAATTGTAGCACTTTAATTAAATTCAGCATGCTGAAATTTGTTTTAAAATAATCTGTAATTACCAAAGTACTTATTTTTTACTAAATGCATTTCTCTAAACATTCAGAAACAAATGTTTTTTTTTTTTTTAATACAAAAGTTTGACTTTAGTCACTAGAGGGAGCTATATGTCACTCTAGTAGCAGTTTAGTTTTTTTTTTTTTTTTTTTCTTTTTTTTTTTAGGGGGGTTGGGCTGGCCACTTCTATTGGTCCCTCACCTATCGTTTTCATCCATCTTTGTGGGCCTCCCATCGCGGTGGCCTCTGTTGTCGCAGAGCACTGGCTCTGGGCTCATGCGCCCAGAGCTCTGGCTGGGACTTTTTAACTCAGAACTGGGCCGTCTGGATTAGCTCAGATGTCTCTACTTCAAGCAAGATACCCCATACTTTGATCAGATCTAGAGCACATGTGCTTCTTCTGTGATGTGAATTTAATCAGACAGTTACTGATCGAAAGTTAATAAGACTGTCTCTCCAGTAGACTTTGAATTTCGTGGTGCAAGACAGTGTCTTTTACCTTTGAACCCTGTTTCCTAAGTTCTGTGTTTGGCATGTTTTAGTTTCTATGGCTACTGTAACAAAGGTGAATGGTCATCTTCATGTTTAGATAATATTTTTCTTGTATGAATTATACTGTTTTCTAAATACTTCTGTTTTTAAGGAAACATGGTAGTATTGGATAAAGCCCACCCTAATTATCTCATTTTCGCCTACTAAAGAACTTATCCCCCAAGTGAAGTCAGAATCTGACAAATCAGGGGTTAAGACTTCAACACATTAATGTAGGAAGGACATAGTTCAACCCACAACAGCAGGTAACAGGTATTATTGCATGTGGAGTAACTGATTGGGGGAATGAAGAATTTGTTTCACCTATGGGGACAGAGTAGAGTTTATAATTGACCGGTAAACTGTACTTGTTACAAATGGACTCGTGTTTAAGCTTATACATAAAGTTCTGAACAATATGTGAATTGACAACGATTAAAGAAATGATATAGTCAAACCCCCATGAGAAATATACTTTTTAAACTTAAATTGATATACATGACAAAGTTTTAATTGTAGCACTTTAATTAAATTCAGCATGCTGAAATTTGTTTTAAAATAATCTGTAATTACCAAAGTACTTATTTTTTACTAAATGCATTTCTCTAAACATTCAGAAACAAATGTTTTTTTTTTTTTTTAATACAAAAGTTTGACTTTAGTCACTAGAGGGAGCTATATGTCACTCTAGTAGCAGTTTAGTTTTTTTTTTTTTTTTTTCTTTTTTTTTTTAGGGGGGTTGGGCTGGCCACTTCTATTGGTCCCTCACCTATCGTTTTCATCCATCTTTGTGGGCCTCCCATCGCGGTGGCCTCTGTTGTCGCAGAGCACTGGCTCTGGGCTCATGCGCCCCAGAGCTCCGGCTCAGTAATCGGTCCAGCCGCTCTGTGGCACGTGGGATCTTCCCAGGCCAGGGATCGAACCGGCGCCCCCCACACTGCACAGGCAGCGTCCCCACCCACTGGACCACCAGGGAAGCCCAGCAGTATAGTATTGATGGCTTCAGTTGTGTCTGACTCTGCAACCCCATGGGCTGTAGCCCACCAGGCTCCTCTGTACATGTGATTCTCCAGGCAAGAATTCTGGAGTAGGTAGCTATTCCCTACTGAAGGGGATCTTCCCAACCCAGGGATCTGAACATAGTATTAAAAACTTAAAGAGCAGATGACAATATTTTCTAAATTATAAACACTGAGAGAAACTAGACTTGTAAAGTGAGAAAATCAGGAATAGAGGTACAGTAGGAATCTACGAAGATTTCCTTGTAGCTCAGCTGGTAAAGAATCTGCCTGCAATGCAGGACACACCAGTTCAATCCCTGGTTTGGAAAGGTCCCCTGGAGAAGGGAAGGGCTGCCCATTCCAGTATTCTTACTGGGAGAATTCCATGGCTTGTCCATGGGTCACAAAGAGTTGGACACGACTGAGTGACTTCAAGAATAACTTGTATCGTTAACAAATTCACCCAATTGACATTTATAGAACATTCTACCAACAGTAGAAGAGTACATATTCTAGGCATATTGCAGGCCATTAAATAAGTCTCAAAAAATTCTCAACAGTACAAGATGTTCAAAGCACATTTTCTAACCACAATGATATTAATAAAAAATCCAAAATATTTGGTATCTAGATATCCTTCAAAATAAGCATGCTGAAATTTGTTTTAAAATAATCTGTAATTACCAAAGTACTTATTTTTTACTAAATGCATTTCTCTAAACATTCAGAAACAAATGTTTTTTTTTTTTTAATACAAAAGTTTGACTTTAGTCACTAGAGGGAGCTATATGTCACTCTAGTAGCAGTTTAGTTTTTTTTTTTTTTTTTCTTTTTTTTTTTAGGGGGGTTGGGCTGGCCACTTCTATTGGTCCCTCACCTATCGTTTTCATCCATCTTTGTGGGCCTCCCATCGCGGTGGCCTCTGTTGTCGCAGAGCACTGGCTCTGGGCTCATGCGCCCCAGAGCTCCGGCTCAGTAATCGGTCCAGCCGCTCTGTGGCACGTGGGATCTTCCCAGGCCAGGGATCGAACCGGCGCCCCCCACACTGCACAGGCAGCGTCCCCACCCACTGGACCACCAGGGAAGCCCAGCAGTATAGTATTGATGGCTTCAGTTGTGTCTGACTCTGCAACCCCATGGGCTGTAGCCCACCAGGCTCCTCTGTACATGTGATTCTCCAGGCAAGAATTCTGGAGTAGGTAGCTATTCCCTACTGAAGGGGATCTTCCCAACCCAGGGATCTGAACATAGTATTAAAAACTTAAAGAGCAGATGACAATATTTTCTAAATTATAAACACTGAGAGAAACTAGACTTGTAAAGTGAGAAAATCAGGAATAGAGGTACAGTAGGAATCTACGAAGATTTCCTTGTAGCTCAGCTGGTAAAGAATCTGCCTGCAATGCAGGACACACCAGTTCAATCCCTGGTTTGGAAAGGTCCCCTGGAGAAGGGAAGGGCTGCCCATTCCAGTATTCTTACTGGGAGAATTCCATGGCTTGTCCATGGGTCACAAAGAGTTGGACACGACTGAGTGACTTCAAGAATAACTTGTATCGTTAACAAATTCACCCAATTGACATTTATAGAACATTCTACCAACAGTAGAAGAGTACATATTCTAAGCATATTGCAGGCCATTAAATAAGTCTCAAAAAATTCTCAACAGTACAAGATGTTCAAAGCACATTTTCTAACCACAATGATATTAAATCAGGAACAAAAATTCCAAAATATTTGGTATCTAGATATCCTTCAAAATAACTCATGGAACAAAAAATCAAAATGAAACTGAAAAATATTTTGAAGTGGATGAAAATGAAAATACTTCCTGTCAAAATTTATAGGATGCCGATAAAGAAATACTTGGAGGGAAATGCATAGAACTATAAACTTTTATTAAAAAAAAAAAAAGAAGAAGAAGTTTCTCAAATTGGTGACTGCAGCTTCCATTTTAGGAAACCAGAAAAATAGAAAAACAAATTAAGCCCAAAGTAAGTAGAAAAAAATTGAAATTATACTAGAAAGGTCTAACTGAGATAAAAAAGAAAAGAAAAGAAAAGCAATACAGAAAACCAATGAAATCTAATATTGGTTTTTTGAGAGATTAACTTGATACTAATAAACCTTTAACTAGACAGATCAGACAAACAGAAAAGAAGACACAGAATACCAAGACAGAGATGAGAAAGAAGATATCACTATAGACTCTACAGAGCTCTTATCAAGCTACAGTTGGGAATCCAGTTTTTCTAACCTACAGAGACCCTAACTGATATCTGTAGCCAAAGTTTGAGGCTCTCTCTTTGGGGCCTCTATAGGATTTTTCCACCTAATTCATTGTATTCAAAATTATCTCTCTACGTATCTGCCTCTCATCCTGCAAAGACCTTCTGCAGGCAGATACAAATACTTAAAATATGAAGGCTTAAAATGCTCTAGATTGTTTGAGACGTAACACAGAATAAGAATGAATACAACAGAGGCAGCTTCTCTCTGTCTGAGGTGGCTCAGACCGTCAAGAACAAACACTAGCAGAGTCAGTAAGCCCACTTTGAGTGAGTTCTTAGGGGCACAGCGTGATAGCTCCTCTGCGAGAAAAGACGCTTCAGATGGAGCAGAAGGGAGCAGTTGCATCTCTTTTATGCTTTTTACCTTTAATCTGCACTTTTCTGACAGTTCCTGAGATGGACCATCTTTTGTTTTGGCCACCTGTATTTCCTCTTTGGAAGCTCAGGTGGCACTAGCAGTAAACAATCCACCTGCCAGTACAGGAGACTCTAGAAGCTTGGGCTCCATCCCTGGGTTGAAAGGCTCCCCTGGAGTAGGAAATATCAACTGACTCTGATATTCTTGCCTGGGAAATCATGAGCACTGGCATTCAGTCCATGGGGTCACCGGGAGTTGGACTACAATGGAGTGCACACACATACACATTTCCTTTTTGAGGAACTGTAAAGGGAAATATTTTAGGACTCTGATTTTCACCAATATTTTTGTTTACTCAAGTACTGATACTATGTTGCTAAATTTTCAGTGGATTTTCAATGTGTTAATATCTAACAAGTTCCATTCTGTTTATCATGTAAGCCATGTGCTCAGTCATGTCTGATTGCAACCCCATGGACTGGGTCTGCCAGGCTCCTCTATCCATGGAATTTTCCAGGCAAGAATACTGGAGTGAGTTGCCGTTTCCTACACCAGGGGATCTTCCTAGTCCAGTGATTGAACCTACATCTCCTATGTCTCCTGCATCGTAAGCAGATCGTTTCCTCACTGAGCCATCGGGGAAGTACCTCCCACTAATTTTTAAATTCATTTTCTTAGTTTTTTTAGATCACATGGGTGTATAATTTTATCAGCAGCAAACAAAAAATTTGTTTCTGTTTTTGCAATATTTAAAACTGTTTCTTATTACATTTTGTAGAATCATCTTCAGTATTAAAATATAGAGATAACTTTGGATTTTCCTGCCTTTTTCCTGATTTTAGTGGAAATGGCTTTATCGTTTACTATTTGATACAATATTTGCTTTTGTTTTATAGCACATAGTCTTTACTATAGTCAAATATTTGCCTACATTCTTTTTAATTTATATATATAGAGGCACTCCGGGGCTCAGACCGTCAAGAACAAACACTAGCAGAGTCAGTAAGCCCACTTTGAGTGAGTTCTTAGGGGCACAGCGTGATAGCTCCTCTGCGAGAAAAGACGCTTCAGATGGAGCAGAAGGAGCAGTTGCATCTCTTTTATGCTTTTTACCTTTAATCTGCACTTTTCTGACAGTTCCTGAGATGGACCATCTTTTGTTTTGGCCACCTGTATTTCCTCTTTGGAAGCTCAGGTGGCACTAGCAGTAAACAATCCACCTGCCAGTACAGGAGACTCTAGAAGCTTGGGCTCCATCCCTGGGTTGAAAGGCTCCCCTGGAGTAGGAAATATCAACTGACTCTGATATTCTTGCCTGGGAAATCATGAGCACTGGCATTCAGTCCATGGGTCACTGGGAGTTGGACTACAATGGAGTGCACACACATACACATTTCCTTTTTGAGGAACTGTAAAGGGAAATATTTTAGGACTCTGATTTTCACCAATATTTTTGTTTACTCAAGTACTGATACTATGTTGCTAAATTTTCAGTGGATTTTCAATGTGTTAATATCTAACAAGTTCCATTCTGTTTATCATGTAAGCCATGTGCTCAGTCATGTCTGATTGCAACCCCATGGACTGGGTCTGCCAGGCTCCTCTATCCATGGAATTTTCCAGGCAAGAATACTGGAGTGAGTTGCCGTTTCCTACACCAGGGGATCTTCCTAGTCCAGTGATTGAACCTACATCTCCTATGTCTCCTGCATCGTAGGCAGATTGTTTCCTCACTGAGCCATCGGGGAAGTACCTCCCACTAATTTTTAAATTCATTTTCTTAGTTTTTTTAGATCACATGGGTGTATAATTTTATCAGCAGCAAACAAAAAATTTGTTTCTGTTTTTGCAATATTTAAAACTGTTTCTTATTACATTTTGTAGAATCATCTTCAGTATTAAAATATAGAGATAACTTTGGATTTTCCTGCCTTTTTCCTGATTTTAGTGGAAATGGCTTTATCGTTTACTATTTGATACAATATTTGCTTTTGTTTTATAGCACATAGTCTTTACTATAGTCAAATATTTGCCTACATTCTTTTTAATTTATATATATAAATATATTTCTGTTATATACAGTGCAACTCACAAAAAGGTTTTGAATAGAGCATAACTATTATAAATATACTGAGCAACCAAAATGAATCATGCATGATATTGTTTCTCCTTTAGTCAAGGTTTTCATTTGGAATGTCTGCTTAATTTTATTGAAACATCTCCTTCAAAAATTGCATATGTATTTTTATGTTAGTAATGATTATATACTTCTTAATATTGATTTAAATTTTGTATTTTTGAAATAAGCTTAGTCATGTTGCATTAATATCAATCTACTACTGAATTTAATTTGCAGATATAAGAGTTTTTGCATACTTATAAGTGAATTTGTCTAGGTTTTCCTTTCTATACTTACTTAAACATATCTCTGTTAGGTTCATGCTTCATAAAACTTGATTCTGTTATTAAATACAGGTTGCAATTTGAAGTGTATTCTCTTTCAAAATTAGGTTAAATTCAGTTACAGAGCCAGGCTTATATTGTTTTAAATGATGACTTTTCAGTTACCTTTGCAAACTCTTCAGTGGTGATGGATTTATTTAGATGCCATGCCTATTTTTCATAATATTTTAGTTAGAAATCATTTTCTCCAGATCCTTAAGTTCTTTACTGCATATTCTTTTAACACCATAGAAAGTTGCATAGAACAGTTTCTCACAATTCTAAAATTACCTCTGTATCTGTGATTACATCTTCTCTCAATCAGTGTTGCACATTTTTGCCTTCTCTGTTTCCTTACCTGATTGTATTTTAAATCTATTTTTATCGCACCTTTAAAAGTACCAGCCTCCGTATTTGTTTACCTTAAATAAGTGTTAAAATACTTACATTTGTGTTGACACAACACTTCTAATTTAAGATTAGCTCTTTAACCTAAAATATTGATGTGTCCCTATAAAAGGAAAAGCTAAAATCTCACAGAGGATTCAGCTATTTATTAAATACCTTCGTATGTGATATGTACAACCTCCCTAGGAAAGCTGAAATATCTCAAAGAGAGAGATAAACAAGTGAAAGGCCTGCTGGCTATATGAACTCACAATACCATTTTTGTAATTTCTCATGGTTTCCTAGATATTTTCACTCAACTCAAGTTAAGATTGAGCAGCATAGACAAAAGCAATTTCTAGCTATTAATTAAAGAAACACATATAAAGGCTTTAGGCCTGACCAAAGTGAAGTAAGAATCTCCTGCCTCTAAGAATCTTACCTTTTTGCTGTGTGTCTCTTTTCCTGTATTTTATAATTTACCCTCAGTAGTATTTTTTAAAGAAATTTATTCTAAAAAACATTTCAGTTTGCATTAAATGCATGGCATCTACTGTTACAATTTGGAAAAAAACGCCTCCCTTCCCCAGAAAGTGTATTTACTTCCTAATCCCTGGAACCTGAAACTATTATCTGGTATGTCAAAAGAGTAAATGCTACCTTATTTGGAAAAAGGGTCTTTGTGGATGTGAGTAAAGTAAGGATTTTAATAAAATATCATTCTAAATTCTATCACACGGGTTCTTATGAGAGAGAGGCAAAGAAAGATTATGTGCACACACAGGAGAAAGTAGAGAAAGACAGAGACTAATGTGATATGGCCACAAGCCCAGAAGTATCATGGAAGCCTGTATCCACAAAGAGCTGTAAGAGGCAAGGAACAGATTCTCCCCACAGGGTGTGGACACTGCAGACTCTGCCCTCCAGAAACTGAAAGTATGAATTTCTGTTGTTTTATGCCTCCAAGTTTGTGTTAATTTGTTACAGCAGCCCTAAAAAAACTACTTAAATTGCTTTATATCTTAAATTCGAACTAATTTTAATACATCCAGGAGAAATCTTTAGAATCTATGATGGTCATATTTTATTACTTTGAGTGTGTGTGTTAGCTGCTCAGTCGTGTCCAACTCTTTGCTACTACATGGACTACAGCCCACCAGGCTCGTCTCTTGATGGTATTCTCCAGAGAAGAATATTGGAGTGGGTTGCCATTCGCTTCTCCAGGGGATCTTTCTGACCCAGGGATCAAACCTGGGTTTCCAAATCTCACAGAGGATTCAGCTATTTATTAAATACCTTCGATGTGATATGTACAACCTCTAGGAAAGCTGAAATATCTCAAAGAGAGAGATAAACAAGTGAAAGGCCTGCTGGCTATATGAACTCACAATACCATTTTTGTAATTTCTCATGGTTTCCTAGATATTTTCACTCAACTCAAGTTAAGATTGAGCAGCATAGACAAAAGCAATTTCTAGCTATTAATTAAAGAAACACATATAAAGGCTTTAGGCCTGACCAAAGTGAAGTAAGAATCTCCTGCCTCTAAGAATCTTACCTTTTTGCTGTGTGTCTCTTTTCCTGTATTTTATAATTTACCCTCAGTAGTATTTTTTAAAGAAATTTATTCTAAAAAACATTTCAGTTTGCATTAAATGCATGGCATCTACTGTTACAATTTGGAAAAAAACGCCTCCCTTCCCCAGAAAGTGTATTTACTTCCTAATCCCTGGAACCTGAAACTATTATCTGGTATGTCAAAAGAGTAAATGCTACCTTATTTGGAAAAAGGGTCTTTGTGGATGTGAGTAAAGTAAGGATTTTAATAAAATATCATTCTAAATTCTATCACACGGGTTCTTATGAGAGAGAGGCAAAGAAAGATTATGTGCACACACAGGAGAAAGTAGAGAAAGACAGAGACTAATGTGATATGGCCACAAGCCCAGAAGTATCATGGAAGCCTGTATCCACAAAGAGCTGTAAGAGGCAAGGAACAGATTCTCCCCACAGGGTGTGGACACTGCAGACTCTGCCCTCCAGAAACTGAAAGTATGAATTTCTGTTGTTTTATGCCTCCAAGTTTGTGTTAATTTGTTACAGCAGCCCTAAAAAAACTACTTAAATTGCTTTATATCTTAAATTCGAACTAATTTTAATACATCCAGGAGAAATCTTTAGAATCTATGATGGTCATATTTTATTACTTTGAGTGTGTGTGTTAGCTGCTCAGTCGTGTCCAACTCTTTGCTACTACATGGACTACAGCCCACCAGGCTCGTCTCTTGATGGTATTCTCCAGAGAAGAATATTGGAGTGGGTTGCCATTCGCTTCTCCAGGGGATCTTTCTGACCCAGGGATCAAACCTGGGTTTCCTGTATTTAAGGCAGATTCTCTATTATCTGAGCCACAAGGGAAGACTTGATTACATAGGGTAAGAACTAAAATTGTTGTTCAGATCACAGAGATTTGCTTGAGACAATCATTTCCAGCAAGACACTGAAGGCAAATCATTAAAAATTAAGGCACCTCAGGGCTTCCCTGGTGGTCCAGTGGGTAAGGACACCTACAAGGGGCTCCAGTTCGATCCCTGGCCTGGGATGGACTGATGTGTCCAATTACCGAGCCGGAGCTCTGGAGCGCATGCGCCCAGAGCTGGTGCTCTTCGACAACAGAGGCCACTGTGACGGGAGGCCCACATGGGCCAAAGAACAAAGATGGATGAAAACAGATAAATGAAAGACCAATAGAAGTTGCCCGCCCACCCCCCTCCCTCCCCACCCCACCAAAAATTAAGGCACCTCATACTCAACTATGTACTGATCAACCAACAAAGTCAGTTTTCTCTGGAATCCATTAATGAATGAGGAAGCATTTATGAGTCTCTGATTTTAGGTACATGGAGGTCTTTTTAACTTCTTTTATACATCTATAAGTTCAAGTAATGATTGATTAGAGAAAAGACACAATAAACCAAAATTCCACTGAAGTAAAATTTTATTTACCTACACTTTAAGTTTTTTATTCACACTGGATGTTAAAAGTGCATGCTTAGTTGCTAAGTCACATCTGACTCTTCGTGAATCCATGTCTCCTGCACTGACAATAGATTCTTTACCACTGAACTACCAAGGAAGTCAGAAGTTAAAAGTATATACATATTATGTACTTAGGCAGATCAGATTCTATCACAATAAATACCAAAGAATTTTCTTGTTTTAATAATAATACCTAGCTTGAAAAATTATCAGTAGATTCTTTACAGACAGTATCTCCAGTCTTCCACCAAGGTGTCTGCTTTTGCCTCCCAAAATTTATGCATATAGTGACTCCTCCCAACTCCTGGGAATAGTTCCTCAGAGCTATGTGAGAGGCTCTTTCCTGGAACATTGTCCTCAGTAATGTCCATGAATAAAGCTGACCATCACTGCTCTTAGGTCTGGGTTTTTCTTTCTGTAGACAAAGCTCTACAATTTATATAACCTAAAGGTCCTCTGGTTTCCTAGCCTGTATTATTTCTACATAGCTCTTCCTCTTAATTGTGATAGCTGCTACCACTTATTGCTTGAATAGAATTTAGAACAGGAAGTCAGCGTATTCTTTGTACCTTCATTCTTTTGCCTTCTCCTTCTCCTCCTCCTGTGTTGCCTCTTCCTTCCCCTATTCTTCATCAAAAAGGTCTTTGAGTTGGCCTGGAAATTGCTCTAAAAATTTTTTTTCAAAATATCACTTTCATTTAGTAAGAGTAGTCTTCTGAGTTATTCTTACCAATCTTCTGAATTTGCCCCTGTTTTCATTCCATGTTCCAGAAAATGGTAAAAAAAAACAAAAAAAAAAAAGTTCTAACTGTCCAAGTTATAATTCTCCAAATTATATGCAACTCTAACCTTTCTTTCACCAGCTGATCTTTTTTCACTCATCACCAGATCTTACTTTGCACACACTTATCAAATTCTGTCTATCCTATCCTTAAACTTTAAGGGTGCAGGTCATTATCCAACTGAAGATCCAACAAAAACTCATACCCAAATAGCACTTAAACAAAAAGTGCATACAATTTCAGGGCATTCACAGAATTCTATTATAGCACCCAGTCTCAGAAACTGCCCTACTAACTATTTAACTTAATCTATCTCGGCTCTCCATCCCCACTCCACATTTTGATTTTCTTCATCTTTCACCTAGCTGATAGTTTAGTCTTGCAACCCATTCTCTGACCCCCATTTCCATTCTATACGATAATCAGATGTCAAAATATTTGAGCGTGGTGCCAGGAACCAGCTCACACAGACTGGCAAGTGCTGATGTGTGTCTTTTCCCAGCGTTGGGTTTACTAATACCAGGTTGGTAGATTGAAACCAGTCATAGCAGGAGAATTTATACTATAAAAAATTGTTTTTTAAAAATTGCCTATTTAAATCAGGCTTTTACTTTAAGGAGAAAAAAAGATTACTATGCTTAGATGTCTAGACAGGAAGGCCCGAAGCCCGTATTCCATGAATAAAGCTGACCATCACTGCTCTTAGGTCTGGGTTTTTCTTTCTGTAGACAAAGCTCTACAATTTATATAACCTAAAGGTCCTCTGGTTTCCTAGCCTGTATTATTTCTACATAGCTCTTCCTCTTAATTGTGATAGCTGCTACCACTTATTGCTTGAATAGAATTTAGAACAGGAAGTCAGCGTATTCTTTGTACCTTCATTCTTTTGCCTTCTCCTTCTCCTCCTCCTGTGTTGCCTCTTCCTTCCCCTATTCTTCATCAAAAAGGTCTTTGAGTTGGCCTGGAAATTGCTCTAAAAATTTTTTTTCAAAATATCACTTTCATTTAGTAAGAGTAGTCTTCTGAGTTATTCTTACCAATCTTCTGAATTTGCCCCTGTTTTCATTCCATGTTCCAGAAAATGGTAAAAAAAAAAAAAAAAAAAAAAGTTCTAACTGTCCAAGTTATAATTCTCCAAATTATATGCAACTCTAACCTTTCTTTCACCAGCTGATCTTTTTTCACTCATCACCAGATCTTACTTTGCACACACTTATCAAATTCTGTCTATCCTATCCTTAAACTTTAAGGGTGCAGGTCATTATCCAACTGAAGATCCAACAAAAACTCATACCCAAATAGCACTTAAACAAAAAAAAGTGCATACAATTTCAGGGCATTCACAGAATTCTATTATAGCACCCAGTCTCAGAAACTGCCCTACTAACTATTTAACTTAATCTATCTCGGCTCTCCATCCCCACTCCACATTTTGATTTTCTTCATCTTTCACCTAGCTGATAGTTTAGTCTTGCAACCCATTCTCTGACCCCCATTTCCATTCTATACGATAATCAGATGTCAAAATATTTGAGCGTGGTGCCAGGAACCAGCTCACACAGACTGGCAAGTGCTGATGTGTGTCTTTTCCCAGCGTTGGGTTTACTAATACCAGGTTGGTAGATTGAAACCAGTCATAGCAGGAGAATTTATACTATAAAAATTGTCAAATGCTATAAATCAGGCTTTTCTTTAGAGAAAAGATTTACCAGAACAATACCTGTATTTTCAAATCTTGATGTTTTCCATTGCCTAAAATTAAGACTCTTTTAGCATTGTTGACTTAAATAAAGAGGAAACCAAGACAACTCAAACAGATGAGTTTATTTGGGAATAGCAGAGGAATTGCAATATTAGATAACCAAATAGTAGCAAGTCATAGGCATGTCCTTGGGATAGTTTGTGTTCATGGGTAGAAAGTGTAATGAGGCAGTCGTTCAGTTGCAGTCAGTTAAAATAAAAAACAAATGGAGACCAGCCTTGAAAACTTGCCAAGCAGACACAGTCAGTTCAGAAATGCAAACAAAGCTCAGTGCAGCCTACTTTGTGAGACTTTAACCTGACCTGATTCATCCTCCATTCATGCCTCTGGCAAAACTTGTCAAGTTTTATAGAAGACCACCCCTACTCAGCTTCCCATCATCCAAGAAAATCCCAACACTAGAAGTATGTCATACATCAGGCAGTTACATAAAATCAGTCTCCTACTATTTAAGTTTTGTCTTCCTGAGTATACATGAAAGATTCTCATTTTACATCCTCTAGTTCTATTTTAACTGAACTTCTTTCATAACATGTTAGGCCTCTGTAATCTGGCCTTGTACTTCCTGTCTGGCTCTGTATCCCATGCTATCCTTGGTCTATAGTCTACAATCTCCAACCACATCAGGCTGCTCACAGCACCCTGATTATTCTAAACTGTTTCCTGTGTCTGTAATCCAGCATATGCCAATTCCAATTTCAATAAACCCTCTTCTCAACAGCTAAGTCTGTCTTGTTCAAAGTCAATCATAAATATCCTTTCTGTCCAGCCTTCCTTAATACTCCCACTCAACATCAGTCCCTACACTGTGCTCCATACCTTTACCCCTCCCAGGACATTTCCCATTTGTTTAATAAACACCTGTCAAGTACCCTCTAGGCAAGGGCATTCTATTTATGTCTGCTATAAATCAGGCTTTTCTTTGAGAAAAGATTTACCAGAACAATACCTGTATTTTCAAATCTTGATGTTTTCCATTGCCTAAAATTAAGACTCTTTTAGCATTGTTGACTTAAATAAAGAGGAAACCAAGACAACTCAAACAGATGAGTTTATTTGGGAATAGCAGAGGAATTGCAATATTAGATAACCAAATAGTAGCAAGTCATAGGCATGTCCTTGGGATAGTTTGTGTTCATGGGTAGAAAGTGTAATGAGGCAGTCGTTCAGTTGCAGTCAGTTAAAATAAAAAACAAATGGAGACCAGCCTTGAAAACTTGCCAAGCAGACACAGTCAGTTCAGAAATGCAAACAAAGCTCAGTGCAGCCTACTTTGTGAGACTTTAACCTGACCTGATTCATCCTCCATTCATGCCTCTGGCAAAACTTGTCAAGTTTTATAGAAGACCACCCCTACTCAGCTTCCCATCATCCAAGAAAATCCCAACACTAGAAGTATGTCATACATCAGGCAGTTACATAAAATCAGTCTCCTACTATTTAAGTTTTGTCTTCCTGAGTATACATGAAAGATTCTCATTTTACATCCTCTAGTTCTATTTTAACTGAACTTCTTTCATAACATGTTAGGCCTCTGTAATCTGGCCTTGTACTTCCTGTCTGGCTCTGTATCCCATGCTATCCTTGGTCTATAGTCTACAATCTCCAACCACATCAGGCTGCTCACAGCACCCTGATTATTCTAAACTGTTTCCTGTGTCTGTAATCCAGCATATGCCAATTCCAATTTCAATAAACCCTCTTCTCAACAGCTAAGTCTGTCTTGTTCAAAGTCAATCATAAATATCCTTTCTGTCCAGCCTTCCTTAATACTCCCACTCAACATCAGTCCCTACACTGTGCTCCATACCTTTACCCCTCCCAGGACATTTCCCATTTGTTTAATAAACACCTGTCAAGTACCCTCTAGGCAAGGGCATTCTATTTATGTCTGCCCTAAATTTAAGTTTCTTCTAGACAAAAGTTCCTTCTAGATAAAAACTGTATTATTTATCTTTTTTGATTCCCCAAACTGATCATCCATGCTAAGTATCAACATTTATCCATTAAATAAGTGATGTGCAATAAAAGTTGGTCAGATTTAATCAACCTTACTATGGTTCCAGTACCATTCCTCATCTCATTTAATTGTTGCTAAGATTCCAGGTCGTGAGCCTGGAATGAGTGTTCTTTATGTGTCTCTCTTACCATTGAACAAGTTTAAAATAGATGTTAACTATTAACAAGATGGGAGATTCTATCTACAGGATGACACATTTGTCTTCAGGGCATACATAGGAGTATTTCTAGGTAATTAAGTTCTTGTTCTAAAGGATAATTTATAACCTGCCTTTGGAACATCAAGTGACCCTGTGCTGTGAACCCCTTTTGAGGATACTTATTGGTGAAACTACTTTTAGAAGCAGGTTTGAGAGTCTGTGCTTCTGCCTAGCTTTGGTGGGTATTAACCGAGCTGGTTGTCACATCTTGCCTCTGACTCATTCCTCACAGCAGTCAGGAAGAATGAATATTTCTATTCCTAAATTCCCAAAGAGGAAAGTAAGGCAAAAGAAGAAGGCCGTGTGGTTTGTTCACATTTAGCATGATATGTGAATAACATATGCACTGACACACAGCAACCAGACAGCATTTTAATTGCTCATCTAACCTCCAGAGAGTCACCATCTGCTGAAATTCCAAAGATTAAAAGATATAAAACCTACAGAAAACTGAAAGCACATAATAAACCATCCAACATAGCCACATATCTTGGAAAACATCCACAATAGAATTGTAACTTATCTTCAAATAAAGAAAGAAGAATGCCACCAATGAAAAGAGAATACCAAAAAGGATTCATAGGAGAATAGAACACAACATGAAATATGGGTTAACCTTTCAAAGACAGTACCCAGTGGGCATCTTGTTATCTGGAGTCAAGGCCAGGGTCCTCCAAGTTTCTCTAATCAAACTTTGTCCATGAAAAATTCCTGTATTTTTATCATCTAGGTTAGTTTCAGTTAAATTATCAAAGACCAGATGATATTTTACCATAACCCCAGAGCCAAGATATTCACCTCTGAAAATGCTAAGGCTTTACCATAAATTGTTAAATATATATATATATATACATATATGTATATATATATGAATCTCATTTTACAAGTAAAAATGAAAAAGCTGAAACTCAACCTCAGTCCCCCATGTCCTTGCAGGTGGGTGACAGAGCTCTCAGAGACTCAAGAGCTTCAGGTCTGATAGTAAAACATATTAATATGTGGGCTTCTTTTTATCCTTTCTGTGAAATTCTGATTAATTGTAAGGACATCAGATTTAGGTGAAATTTCAATTGAATCCTTGCCCTAACTATACTCACCACTCATCAAATATTTGTTAATGATAATATTAACAGCTAGTACTCATTACTGTAGCCTGTAACTTATTATCATTAATATTATTAGTCCCTTCAATTCTCACCACAACCCTATGAGATCAGTGCCATTTTACCACCCCCATTCGACATTTGAGAAAAATAAGGCATTAAAAGACTTTTTGTTGTCCCCTCCCCCCTCTGCAAATATGCTCAATAACACAGCTAGTGAGTATAAAAGCAGGAATTCCAACCTGATGCCTGCACCCACACACTTAATGACTATTTTAAACTTAAGAAAAAAAAGCTCTAAGGAATTTAATATGAGATATATGATGTTTATTAAAAAACCCTATGCAGTGAAACTTTCTAGCCTGAAGCTTATTATTTTTTTCATCAGCAATTTGGGTGACAGGACTCACGATGTTCTCAAACAAGCTAGACGTTATTGTTTAACTAATAATTATGAAATGTCTCTTATATGCAAATGCTATTACGTGCAGCTGGGAATCTGAACATTCATCAGGCATGATCCCACCCTCCAGAATATCAGAGTTGCAGGCGGCAGATTCATGAACAGAACATTGCTATGTAGTGTAGGTCTATAATAGGACTCCACAGAACTCAAAGGGAGAACACAGAGGACCGGGTCAGCCAGATAGAGGACATGAGGGAGGACACCTAGCGCAGGTGGTACATGACTGGAGGCTGTGACAGGCAGAATAATGCCCCCCTCCCCACCAAGAGATGCCCACGCCCAGTCCCTGGAACCTGGGAATATGTTCTCTTTCATGGCAAAATGGACTTTGCACAAATTAATTATATTAAAGTTCTTGATAGGTTAACCTGAATTATCCAGGTGGGCCCAAGGGGATCACAAAGGTGTTTATGGGAAGTAGGAGTCAGGACCAAGAGAAGAAGACGTGAAGATGGAAGCAGAGATCAGAATGATGTGCTTGCTCATCACCTTTGAGAATGAAAGAGGACTGGCTGCAAGGCAAACAAAGAAGGCAGTCTGGAGACTCTAGAAAAGACAGTAGATTCTTTCCTTTCCTTCCTTTCAGAAGGAACACAATCCTGCCAGATTTTGATGTTAGACCCACAGATGCTTGGATTTCTGACTTCCAGAACTGCAGTGTAAACTGGTGTTTGTTTGTTTTTTAACATTATCCATGTTTTTTTCCCATTTAATCCTTATAAGCCTATGACATAGATTCTTTTATAAAAATTAAGTAAGTAAGTAAGTATTTTTATTTTTGGCTCTTTGGGTTTTCACTGCTGCCACAGGCTCTTCTCTAGTTGCAGGGAGTGGAGGCTACTCTCTAGTGAGCAAGCTTCTTGTTGCGCTGATTTCTCTTGTTGTGGAACTCAGGCTCCAGGGCACACGGGCTTCAGTGGTTGCATCACATGGGCTCCATAGTTGTAGCTCCAAGGCTCCAGAGCACAGGCTCCATAGTTGTGGCTCACGGGCTTAGTTGCTCCACGGCATGTGGGATCTTCCTGGATCAGGGGTCGAACTCATGTCTCCTGCATTGGCAGGTGAACACCTTACCACTGAGGTACCAGGAAAGCCCAACTGGTGTTGTTTCAAGCCTCTAAGTTTGTGATAATTTTTTACAGCAGCAATAGGAGACTAATACAGATGGTCTTCAGGTTTCAACTCTCATGTTTAAATGTCAGCTTCACGTTGTCCCTGGTCTCTTGTAAAGATGTTTCTCTTCTTACTCTATCATCTGAGGTGCTTTTTTTCATAGAGTTTAACACCAATTTAACTATATAATTACTTTTTGTTATTTAATGTCTCTTCTCCATTAAAGGCAGAAAATATGCCAGATAGAGGACATGAGGGAGGACACCTAGCGCAGGTGGTACATGACTGGAGGCTGTGACAGGCAGAATAATGCCCCCTCCCACCAAGAGATGCCCACGCCCAGTCCCTGGAACCTGGGAATATGTTCTCTTTCATGGCAAAATGGACTTTGCACAAATTAATTATATTAAAGTTCTTGATAGGTTAACCTGAATTATCCAGGTGGGCCCAAGGGGATCACAAAGGTGTTTATGGGAAGTAGGAGTCAGGACCAAGAGAAGAAGACGTGAAGATGGAAGCAGAGATCAGAATGATGTGCTTGCTCATCACCTTTGAGAATGAAAGAGGACTGGCTGCAAGGCAAACAAAGAAGGCAGTCTGGAGACTCTAGAAAAGACAGTAGATTCTTTCCTTTCCTTCCTTTCAGAAGGAACACAATCCTGCCAGATTTTGATGTTAGACCCACAGATGCTTGGATTTCTGACTTCCAGAACTGCAGTGTAAACTGGTGTTTGTTTGTTTTTTAACATTATCCATGTTTTTTTCCCATTTAATCCTTATAAGCCTATGACATAGATTCTTTTTAAAAATTAAGTAAGTAAGTAAGTGATTTTTATTTTTGGCTCTTTTGGGTTTTCACTGCTGCCACAGGCTCTTCTCTAGTTGCAGGGAGTGGAGGCTACTCTCTAGTGAGCAAGCTTCTTGTTGCGCTGATTTCTCTTGTTGTGGAACTCAGGCTCCAGGGCACACGGGCTTCAGTGGTTGCATCACATGGGCTCCATAGTTGTAGCTCCAAGGCTCCAGAGCACAGGCTCCATAGTTGTGGCTCACGGGCTTAGTTGCTCCACGGCATGTGGGATCTTCCTGGATCAGGGGTCGAACTCATGTCTCCTGCATTGGCAGGTGAACACCTTACCACTGAGGTACCAGGAAAGCCCAACTGGTGTTGTTTCAAGCCTCTAAGTTTGTGATAATTTTTTACAGCAGCAATAGGAGACTAATACAGATGGTCTTCAGGTTTCAACTCTCATGTTTAAATGTCAGCTTCACGTTGTCCCTGGTCTCTTGTAAAGATGTTTCTCTTCTTACTCTATCATCTGAGGTGCTTTTTTTTTCATAGAGTTTAACACCAATTTAACTATATAATTACTTTTTGTTATTTAATGTCTCTTCTCCATTAAAGGCAGAAAATATGCATTTAGTTCAGTTCAGTTCAGTCTCTCAGTCATGTCCGACACTTTGAGACCCCATGGACTGCAGCACACCAGGCTTCCATGTCCTTCACCATCCCCCAAAGACTGTTCAAGCTCATATCCATTGACTCAGTGATTCCCCTTCTCCTTTTGCCTTCTGTTTTTCCCAATATCAGGCTTTTTTTCCCAATGAGTCGTCTCTTTGTGTCAGGTGGCCAAAGTATTGGAGCTTCAGCTTCAGCATCATTCCTTCCAGTGAATATTCAGGGTTGATTTCTTTCAGGAGTATCTGGTTTGATCTCCTGGCAGTCCAAGGGACTCTCAAGAGCCTTCTCCAACACCACAGTTGAAATATGCATTAGGTTGTACAATGCACAGTGAGCACTCAGGAGTATTCGTTCATGAGAGAAATAATTCATGAATGAATGAAACATCAATGAAACCATAATTCAAAGTGCCAGTTGTATTTTCTAAAACATATTAAAACGTTTAACTCATAAAATAAGTCGTATCTGTTTACCATCCCAAATCATTTTACAACGTTACCACTAATGTGCCACATTATGCTTAACAAGATGAACTGCTAATTTGTATAAATGTGTCTCTAAAAATGGAACAACATGAGTGTGCAGAAGAGCAGTGAAACCAACAGTAAGAAAAAACTTTTAATTAATTTTTATTGGAGAATAGTTATTTTAAATTGTTCTATTAGTTTCTAGTATGCAATAGCGTGAATCAACTATATTTATACATATATCCCCTCTTTTTTGGATTTTTTTCCCATTTAAGTCACCAAAGAACAGTAAGTTCCCTGAGCTATACAGTAAGTTCTCATTAGTTTTCTGTTTTATACATAATATAGTATTTAGATGTCATCTATAGTATATAGATGTCTAGCTCACCCCATCCCCAAAAGTAACAAAAATCTTGGTTCATCTCTCACCTCAATTGTTGATTTGGTGTTCAGTTCTCTGAGTCAAATATATTCATTTGGGAAATAATAATAGTACCCAATGTAACTAACAGGTCTCTTTATTTCACCTGGCATATTCCCTGGTGGCTCAGCAGTAAAGAATCCACTTTCAATGCAGGAGACCTGGATTCAATACCCGGGTCAGAAATACCCCCTGGAGAAGGAAATGGCAATGCACTTCAGTATTCTTGCTTGAGAAATCCCATGGACAGAGGAGCCTGGTGGGCTACAGTCCACGGGGTTACAGAGTCAAGTTGGATAAAACTGAGCACACATACACACACGCAGACAGGAAGTTAGCTAATTAAACTGTTTTGTATTATCTTTGCTTATTTACGAATTTATTTAATTCTATACATTTAAATATGTAAACCTTATAAAGACATAATGAATTTTAAATACTCATAAAATTTAGATATAGTACGTAAAATACCCATAGATATGTCTTTCTCTGTGTGTTCCAAGTGAATGTCTTTTCCTAGGTAATAAAAACATATGTTTTGTATGGTTAGAGCTCAGCTTTCATTATGAGAATTACTTCCTTCCTCTGAGTAATATAAAAATCACATAATGTATGGACACGTATGAATATTATTTTGTTGTATAATACCATCAATTCATAGTGCTAAGCTATAAAGATGTCTACAAAAATACTATTTTAAATTAGTTACAATCAAAATCCTAACAATATGGAGTACCTACTATATCAAAATGAAAATAAAATGTTTACTTACACTTTTAAATAAACCTTGATTTTACCTTTATAGGCAAAACAGTATCTACCTCTGATTAACTTCGTATATATTCACGTAGGGATACCTTAAAAGTTTTGAAAGATAAAGGGTTTGGAAAAATGTTTTAATATATATAATACTTTAAGGTTTTTATATAAACACTTATCTCATTGTGTATAAAATTTTCTATTCTTCACATAATGAAGATATATAAGCTTCCCAGTTTATTATTCCTATGATCAAAACCCAGCCCTGTCTAGACGTTGGGAAAGCCTATCTAATGAAACTAACCTTTTCTGGTATTTAAGATAGAAAATTTTTAGTTCATATTGGAAATAATAATAGTACCCAATGTAACCCTAAAAAAAGGTCATCTTTATTGTTTTTCAGTTCTCTGAGTCAAATATATTCATTTGGGAAATAATAATAGTACCCAATGTAACTAACAGGTCTCTTTATTTCACCTGGCATATTCCTGGTGGCTCAGCAGTAAAGAATCCACTTTCAATGCAGGAGACCTGGATTCAATACCCGGGTCAGAAATACCCCCTGGAGAAGGAAATGGCAATGCACTTCAGTATTCTTGCTTGAGAAATCCCATGGACAGAGGAGCCTGGTGGGCTACAGTCCACGGGGTTACAGAGTCAAGTTGGATAAAACTGAGCACACATACACACACGCAGACAGGAAGTTAGCTAATTAAACTGTTTTGTATTATCTTTGCTTATTTACGAATTTATTTAATTCTATACATTTAAATATGTAAACCTTATAAAGACATAATGAATTTTAAATACTCATAAAATTTAGATATAGTACGTAAAATACCCATAGATATGTCTTTCTCTGTGTGTTCCAAGTGAAATGTCTTTTCCTAGGTAATAAAAACATATGTTTTGTATGGTTAGAGCTCAGCTTTCATTATGAGAATTACTTCCTTCCTCTGAGTAATATAAAAATCACATAATGTATGGACACGTATGAATATTATTTTGTTGTATAATACCATCAATTCATAGTGCTAAGCTATAAAGATGTCTACAAAAATACTATTTTAAATTAGTTACAATCAAAATCCTAACAATATGGAGTACCTACTATATCAAAATGAAAATAAAATGTTTACTTACACTTTTAAATAAACCTTGATTTTACCTTTATAGGCAAAACAGTATCTACCTCTGATTAACTTCGTATATATTCACGTAGGGATACCTTAAAAGTTTTGAAAGATAAAGGGTTTGGAAAAATGTTTTAATATATATAATACTTTAAGGTATTATATAAACACTTATCTCATTGTGTATAAAATTTTCTATTCTTCACATAATGAAGATATATAAGCTTCCCAGTTTATTATTCCTATGATCAAAACCCAGCCCTGTCTAGACGTTGGGAAAGCCTATCTAATGAAACTAACCTTTTCTGGTATTTAAGATAGAAATTATATCTTATCTACACACACATCAGCTTAATCTTTCTACACATACATTAAGGAATAAAAATTTATTATTTACATAGACAGATTTCAGAATTGTGATTTATTAAAATCCCACTATTGTCAATGTTTCTCTCACTGCTTCTGAACTTTTTAACAACTGAATTTTTTATGGAAATCTACATTAATAAAATGTTTGATTTACTAGCTTTTCCAGAATTTCAGCCAAACTAGAAATAAAAATTGTAAGAATCGCAAAGACACTGCGTACAGCAAGCTATTAGGGAAGAAGTTTATTTGGGAAAAGTTCCCGGGCGAGATCAACAGGTCCGAGAGATGGGCCAGGGAAATCACACCCTGGAGATGGGACTAGGAGGTTTTATTAGGGAGGAAAGGGGAGCAGGAAAAAAGGGGGAGGGGGATTCCTCAGAGCAGGCGCAGAAACGAGTTCTTTGTTTAAACTTGGTGGGAAGTCCAGTGATGAGCCTACTATCTTTGAGGTGTCCACGGGGTTGGGGGTGTGAAGTTCTTGACACTTTACAGATGCGGTGAGGAATCTTTATGGCCAAGGCCATCTCCTTATCGCAGGTCTAAAGAGACTCTCAGGCGCCAGCAGGCAAGCACCTGACCCTCTGATTTAGTGCCGGGGAGTCTCTGGTCGCGGAGTTAACCCTAACAACTGCCCTTTCTTATGACTATTTAGTGCCGGGGGAATCTCTGGTAGGGAGTCTCCAGTTACCGTGTTACCCCTAGCAACAGGTCCTTTCCTGTGACTCTTTCAGGGCCGGGGAATCTCTGGCCATTGTGTTAACCCTTTAATAGTCTACCAACCTAACAAAATAACTTTAATTCTGAAGTTAATTTAAATCCGTAGGGCTACCCTGGTGGTTCAGTGGGTAAGGACACTGCCTTGCAGTGCAAGGGGCGCCAGTTTGATCCCTGGCCTGGTAAGATCCCACGTGCCACGGAGCGGCTGGACCAATGTGTCCGACTACCGGTGCCGACGAAGCTTCCCAGTTTATTATTCCTATGATCAAAACCCAGCCCTGTCTAGACGTTGGGAAAGCCTATCTAATGAAACTAACCTTTTCTGGTATTTAAGATAGAAATTATATCTTATCTACACACACATCAGCTTAATCTTTCTACACATACATTAAGGAATAAAAGTTTATTATTTACATAGACAGATTTCAGAATTGTGATTTATTAAAATCCCACTATTGTCAATGTTTCTCTCACTGCTTCTGAACTTTTTAACAACTGAATTTTTTATGGAAATCTACATTAATAAAATGTTTGATTTACTAGCTTTTCCAGAATTTCAGCCAAACTAGAAATAAAAATTGTAAGAATCGCAAAGACACTGCGTACAGCAAGCTATTAGGGAAGAAGTTTATTTGGGAAAAGTTCCCGGGCGAGATCAACAGGTCCGAGAGATGGGCCAGGGAAATCACACCCTGGAGATGGGACTAGGAGGTTTTATTAGGGAGGAAAGGGGAGCAGGAAAAAAAGGGGAGGGGGATTCCTCAAAGCAGACGCAGAAACGAGTTCTTTGTTTAAACTTGGTGGGAAGTCCAGTGATGAGCCTACTATCTTTGAGGTGTCCACGGGCTGGGGGTGTGAAGTTCTTGACACTTTCCAGATGCGGTGAGGAATCTTTATGGCCAAGGCCATCTCCTTATCGCAGGTCTAAAGAGACTCTCAGGCGCCAGCAGGCAAGCAACTGACCCTCTGATTTAGTGCCGAGGAGTCTCTGGTCTTGGTGTTAACCCTAACAGCTGGCCCTTTCTTTTGACTATTTAGTGCCGGGGAATCTCTGGTAGGGAGTCTCCAGTTACCTGTTACCCCTAGCAGCAGGTCCTTTCTTGTGACTCTTTCAGGGCCGGGGAATCCCCGGCCGCTGTGTTAACCCTTTAATAGCCTACCAACCTAACAAAATAACTTTAATTCTGAAGTTAATTTAAATCCGTAGGGCTACCCTGGTGGTTCAGTGGGTAAGGACACTGCCTTGCAGTGCAAGGGGCGCCAGTTTGATCCCTGGCCTGGTAAGATCCCACGTGCCACGGAGCGGCTGGACCAATGTGTCCGACTACGGTGCAGGCGCTCTGGGATGCATGCACCCAGAGCCAGTGCTCTGCAGCGAGAGAGGCCACAGCGATGGGAGGCCCACACAGGCCAAAGAACAAAGATAAATAAATGAAAGATCAATGGAAGTGGTCAAAAAAAAAGGCAAAAAAAATCTGTATATACCTTTGTTAATTTAACTATTTTGTGTACTTAATGGTTTAAAGAAAATAAGAATTAGTAACTCACTGTGAATACAGATAATTTTTTTTTAATTTAGGCCTCTTTTACTGTTTATTTATTTATTTATTTATTTTCATCCATCTTTATTCTCGGCCTGTGTGGGCCTCCCATGACTGTGGCCTCTCTCATTGCAGAGCGCTGGCTCTGAGCGCACACACTCCAGAGCACTGGCTCACAACTGAACACACTGGTCCAGCCACTCCATGGCACATGGGATCCTCCTGGGCAAGGGATCCAACAGGTGCACCTTACACTGCAAGGCAGACTCTTCACCCACTAGACCACCAGGGAAGTCCTGAATACACATAATTTTTTAAGTAAAGATGATAAAATGAAGTTGGTTAATTTAGTATTTAAAGAAACATCAGAAAATATACTATGGCAAAACTTTTATTATCCTATTTTTTTAGATCTGTAATTAATACAGTAATTTGTATTCATAGTTTCTAGGACAAACTTGGAAATGCTAAAAAATTATAGTGAGGGAGGAAATGAAGTTGCTCATGTTATGGACTAGCCGAGGCATGTTCGCTTCTCACAGAAAAGGTTAACAAAAGATATCCGGACTGAACAGACAACTGTCTCCTTACGCTAACAATAAGTGCTGCCTACAAGCCTCCCTTCTCTGAAACCTCCTCCAAGGAAAAACAAGTAGCTAGTTACTGATAAAAGCCTGGGCCAGAATAGCTCCACTCATAAGGTTAGCAATTTCAAACTATTACCTTTAGCAAACATCGATAGAAGTGCTAATGCAGAGCACAAAAACCTCTTCCTCTTACCCCTTTTCAATGCTAATGAAACATGCCTTTTACAACCCTGGTTCCCTTGGTAACTAAGAATTGTAAGATGGTTTTTTCTATAAACAAATGTTTCCCCTTGAGAGTAAAGGTGTTGGTAGAGGAGCAAAGGGCTCTGGTAATGACCTCTTTTACATCTCTAGAGAGACAAAAAGCTTCTTCATGATTATTAATTAGCTTGAGACTTCTAGTTAGAGAAAATATAAAAAGGGTGGGGGAAGATTGTGTGGTAGCCTGGCCCATGGTGATAGGCTGAGTCCGATGGGGTGGAGACTCTCCAGCTCTGGGGTAAGAACATCTGTTTACATTTGATTGAGTTCTGATTATTTCTGATTACTTGTGCTTGCCTTTATTTGATGATTAATAAACCCACTCTTGGTTTGACAATACTTGAGACCACGATACTTTATTGTCAAGGTCCGAGGCTCACACCCTGAGGGGACCACGCCGTGTTCGTGTAAAGGTCTCTGAGCTATTTAATATAGTTTCTCTTAGTGAGAACTAGTGAGAAAAGTAATCAGAGTAAACTCCGGATGCGGTGCCCACGACAATCACACAAAACAGAAAATTACTCTTCTCATCATATACCTGTTCTCTGTCATGCATACATAAACACGCCTTTTCCTCTTCTGTAGCTAAGATCACAATACATACTGTACAAACTTTGCATTTAAAATGTTATCATCAGGGCTTCCCTGGTGGTCCAGTGGGTAAGGACACCGCCTTGCAGTGCAAAGGGTGCTGGTTCGATCCCTGGCCTGTGGTGGAGCGGCTGGACCAACGTGTCCAACTACCAAGCTGGAGCGCTGGATCGCTGGAGCGCTTGTGCCCAGAGCCAGGGCTCTGCAGCGACAGGCCGCTGGGATGGGAGGCCCACACAGGCCAAAGAACAAAGATGGATGAAAATAGATAAAAGAAAGACCAATAGAAGTGGACAAAAAAAAAAAAACCCTGCATAATCATGTTTCTGTTAAGCGTATATAATATCTGTTTATATGTACATATAGAATTCCATTCTCCCTATGTACCCGCTAGTAATAGATATATAGAGTTTTTCCAATCTAATGAGAATAAAGTGATATATCATGGTTATTTCAATTTGTATTTTGCTCATTGTTAGTGGAATTAGGAATCTTTATGTGAATTTATGGGCTATTTCCCTTGGTAACTAAGAATTGTAAGATGGTTTTTTCTATAAACAAATGTTTCCCCTTGAGAGTAAAGGTGTTGGTAGAGGAGCAAAGGGCTCTGGTAATGACCTCTTTTACATCTCTAGAGAGACAAAAAGCTTCTTCATGATTATTAATTAGCTTGAGACTTCTAGTTAGAGAAAATATAAAAAGGGTGGGGGAAGATTGTGTGGTAGCCTGGCCCATGGTGATAGGCTGAGTCCGATGGGGTGGAGACTCTCCAGCTCTGGGGTAAGAACATCTGTTTACATTTGATTGAGTTCTGATTATTTCTGATTACTTGTGCTTGCCTTTATTTGATGATTAATAAACCCACTCTTGGTTTGACAATACTTGAGACCACGATACTTTATTGTCAAGGTCCGAGGCTCACACCCTGAGGGGACCACGCCGTGTTCGTGTAAAGGTCTCTGAGCTATTTAATATAGTTTCTCTTAGTGAGAACTAGTGAGAAAAGTAATCAGAGTAAACTCCGGATGCGGTGCCCACGACAATCACACAAAACAGAAAATTACTCTTCTCATCATATACCTGTTCTCTGTCATGCATACATAAACACGCCTTTTCCTCTTCTGTAGCTAAGATCACAATACATACTGTACAAACTTTGCATTTAAAATGTTATCATCAGGGCTTCCCTGGTGGTCCAGTGGGTAAGGACACCGCCTTGCAGTGCAAAGGGTGCTGGTTCGATCCCTGGCCTGTGGTGGAGCGGCTGGACCAACGTGTCCAACTACCAAGCTGGAGCGCTGGATCGCTGGAGCGCTTGTGCCCAGAGCCAGGGCTCTGCAGCGACAGGCCGCTGGGATGGGAGGCCCACACAGGCCAAAGAACAAAGATGGATGAAAATAGATAAAAGAAAGACCAATAGAAGTGGACAAAAAAAAAAAACCCTGCATAATCATGTTTCTGTTAAGCGTATATAATATCTGTTTATATGTACATATAGAATTCCATTCTCCCTATGTACCCGCTAGTAATAGATATATAGAGTTTTTCCAATCTAATGAGAATAAAGTGATATATCATGGTTATTTCAATTTGTATTTTGCTCATTGTTAGTGGAATTAGGAATCTTTATGTGAATTTATGGGCTATTTGGATTTATTCTCCCATATAATTGCCTAACTCTATTGCCTATATTCCTCTCATTGTTCTTATTCTTCTATCCATGATATTGCTATATTATACATTTTAGTTCCTTGTGCATTATAGTCATTACAGTTACTTTTTGCGGTATTTTGTGTCTTATAAAAATTGCAGCTTGTATGTAGTCAAAATGTTTTCCTCATCATATCCATCTTCTTTCTCATTCTTGATGAATATGTTATAGATAACCCTCTTTTCTCCATTGAGTTAAAATACCTTTTGGCAAAATAAATCCTTATATTTAGTAGGTCTGTTTCTGGATTTCTATATTTCCCACTCTTTGTCTATTTCTATGTCAATATTATAGCGATATGATTATAAAGGCTTTATTTTCTAGCATTATGATCTCTGTTAAGAGGAGAGTCCCCCTTGTGCTGTTCTTCTAATACATTCTGGCTATATTTTGACATTTAATCTACTGTGTATGTTAAGGTTAATTTATTCAGTTTCTACTTAAAAATACCTTGTAAGTTGGAGCTTCCCTGGTAAGTGTCTGCCTTGCAGTGCAAGGGGCACTAGTTCGATCCCCAGCACAGGAAGATTCCACATGCATGTGTCCAGGAAGATTCCACCGGTGTGTCCAGTTACGAGCCAGTGCTCTGGAGCTCGTGCGCCCAGAGCCAGTGCTCTACGAGAAAGGCCACTGCAGTGAGGGGCCCACACGTGCCAAAGAATAGTAACAGATGCAAATAAATAAATAAAAAACCAATAAAAGAGGCCAAAAAATAACTTGTAAATTATTTTCTATAATTACTATTTTGTGATATTAAAATGTATTTTATAGTATTGAGTCTTACCATTCAGAATCTGTCCTCATGAATAAATAGTAGTTTAGCTCGGTTTGGATTTTTGTGTTATATGTGTTCCTTTTTAGTTTATTTAAATTAGTTGTGAATGAGAGGTCTAGCGTCCATCTGATTTTCTATTCTTCTATAGGACTACTCAAATTTCAAATAGTTTCCAATCTAATGAGAATAAAGTGATATATCATGGTTATTTCAATTTGTATTTTGCTCATTGTTAGTGGAATTAGGAATCTTTATGTGAATTTATGGGCTATTTGGATTTATTCTCCCATATAATTGCCTAACTCTATTGCCTATATTCCTCTCATTGTTCTTATTCTTCTATCCATGATATTGCTATATTATACATTTTAGTTCCTTGTGCATTATAGTCATTACAGTTACTTTTTGCGGTATTTTGTGTCTTATAAAAATTGCAGCTTGTATGTAGTCAAAATGTTTTCCTCATCATATCCATCTTCTTTCTCATTCTTGATGAATATGTAATAGATAACCCCTCTTTTCTCCATTGAGTTAAAATACCTTTTGGCAAAATAAATCCTTATATTTAGTAGGTCTGTTTCTGGATTTCTATATTTCCCACTCTTTGTCTATTTCTATGTCAATATTATAGCGATATGATTATAAAGGCTTTATTTTCTAGCATTATGATCTCTGTTAAGAGGAGAGTCCCCCTTGTGCTGTTCTTCTAATACATTCTGGCTATATTTTGACATTTAATCTACTGTGTATGTTAAGGTTAATTTATTCAGTTTCTACTTAAAAATACCTTGTAAGTTGGAGCTTCCCTGGTAAGTGTCTGCCTTGCAGTGCAAGGGGCACTAGTTCGATCCCCAGCACAGGAAGATTCCACATGCATGTGTCCAGGAAGATTCCACCGGTGTGTCCAGTTACGAGCCAGTGCTCTGGAGCTCGTGCGCCCAGAGCCAGTGCTCTACGAGAAAGGCCACTGCAGTGAGGGGCCCACACGTGCCAAAGAATAGTAACAGATGCAAATAAATAAATAAAAAACCAATAAAAGAGGCCAAAAAATAACTTGTAAATTATTTTCTATAATTACTATTTTGTGATATTAAAATGTATTTTATAGTATTGAGTCTTACCATTCAGAATCTGTCCTCATGAATAAATAGTAGTTTAGCTCGGTTTGGATTTTTGTGTTATAGGTTTTTTTTCTCCTTAGTAATTTATAGATGTGGTTTCACTACCTTTCAACTTAGTTGTGAATGAGAGGTCTAGCGTCCATCTGATTTTCTATTCTTCTATAGGACACTTATTTTTTTCTGCACAGATACTTGTAAGCTTAAGAGTTTTGCCAGAATTTGCGTAGGTCAGTGCATTTTCTCATTCATCCTGTCTGGAGCTTACTAACTCCTTTCAATTAACAATACAGATCTTTTCTCAGCTCAGAAAAATGTATTTCTTAATTACTGCCTCTCTTATACCTGTTCCATTCTTCTCCTACAATCCCTACTTTTCATTCCTTAATTGTCTTGGACCCATCCACTAACTCTCTTATGTTTTCCATTTATACCTTCCATCTGTTTAGTACTTCTCTCTGTACCTCAGGATAGTGTTTAAACTTGATATCAGGTTAATAAGTCAGGTTTCAGCCAAAGTCAACCTCTCTTTTTGATATATACTGAATTGTGTAGTTGTGAAAATCATGTTTCAGTCCCCACGAAAGGGCTCTTATTTTCCTCTTCTCTTCGTATTTGTCTCCTCTTGGTGCTCTATTTCACTTGAGATGGGTTCCATTTATTCTGGTGTATTTTTCTTTTTCTCATGTTCAGTCTCCTTAGTTGGGTGGGGTTTGTTCCCTTGGTCTGCTCTTAAGGATACCTCAAACATGAAGGTTTCCTAAGTGACAGCATTCTCATAGGTAGTGGAAGGTAAGACATCCTGCCCTCGTGTTCTGATGCTATATATTCAAGCAACCTGCCTGTCTGTTGATGCAGCACCTTCAGGAAGATTCTAGGGAGAATGAGATACTTCCCTAAGGACAAAGCTCTTAATCAAAGCTCTGGAATCCACTGCTCTCAGATTTTACATTGAGATGCATGTGGTTCTCCAACTGCTCTCCCAACCAGTCGGGAAGACATTTTGGTACCATTTTTCTCCACCAGGATGCCAGGAAACCCTGTTGCATCTTTTTTGGGGGGGTGGGGGAGGAGGGGAGGGGTGGGGTGAGGTGGCGGTGGGGGGAGTAGGCCACTTCTATTGGTCTTTCATTTATCTATTTTCATCCATCTTTGTTCTTTGGCCCCTGTGGGCCTCCTTCGCAGTGACCTCTGTTGTCGCAGAGCACTGGTTCTGGGTGCATGCACTCCAGACCTTCTGCTGGGTAATTGGACACATCTGTCCAGCTGCTCCGCGACACATGGGATCCTCCCAGGCCAGGGATCGAACCGGCGCCCCTTGCACTGCAATGCGGTGTCTCTACCCACTGGACCACCAGGGAAGCCCCCTATTGCATCTTTCATGCACATCTGCCTACAGAATCCTGTAGCTGTTTGTATCAGTAAAGGCAAATAACTTGGGTTGAGAGGTAAAAGGAGAATTGTCTTCGAGTTACTATGTTCTCAGACAAGTTCTCCCAAACATTTTTTAAAGTTTGTCTCTTACTTTTAAATATTCTTTGTGCTCCAAGAAGGTCCAAGTCATGTCTATTTACTCACCAGTCTACATCAAGTAAGTCACTAATTAAATGTTTACAAATTATGGATATTTGTGATATTCATCCTCAAAGAGTATTTTCAATGAAATACTTAGGGTTGGGGCTTCCCTGGTGGTCCAGTGGGTAAGGATGCCGCCTTGCAGTGCAAGAGGCACCAGTTCCATTCCTGGCCTGGGAAGATCCTCCATGCTGCAGAGCTGCTGGACCACTGTGTCCAATTACAAGCAAGCGCTCTGGGGAGCATGCACCCAGAGCCAGTGCTCTGCGACAGCAGAGGCCACTGCGATGGAAGGCCCACACGGACCAAAGAACAAAGATGGATGAAAACAGATAAATGAAAGACAAATAGAAGTGGCCCACCCGCCCTCCCTCCCAACCCCCACCCCCAAAATACTTAGGTCTATAAGCATTTCCTGCGCTAATCTTTACACTGCTTATACTTTTAAAATCTTTCCAAATCTTGTGTCTATGATCTATGTAGGCTAAATTTTATACCTAGATTCATCAGAATTTTCCCATTATCAGAAAATTCAAAGCTTTACTTATCAGAATGATTTACTGACTTCCCTTGGGCCTTCAAAGATGAGCCAAAGCTTCCTTGCTCACCCAGCATATGTGCTCCTTAAAAAGAACATGTTTGCTTTTTCTCAGGACCAATCTCAGTACAGTTTCCCCATAAAACTAAATAGCCCTCAGGAAGTCATGGAGTTAGTCTTAGAAACATACGACTATGTTTTTTAAAAAATAATGAAAAAGTACACTGGAGAATTTGTTTTCTGTTTTTTCATGTTTTTAACTCAGGAAGCTTCAGAACATTAACTACTTTGCCAGCTGAGAACAGGTGCAAATCCAGTGATCAGGTGACACTGTTGCCTTAGCAGAGGAAACCTATTCTTGCTCATAACATATCTCCAAAGGTGAAATGACAATATGTTCTAGACTATTTTTACCAGTAAATTTCCACATACATTCAAGAAGAGAATTTGTATGATAAAAATTCTCTTCCGACTCTACTGTGCTCCTCTCATACCAATCTTTATCTTTTGAGTCAGTGGTCTTCATATCATGAGAAGCTTTAACAACCCTAATGACCTGACTGCATCATACTAATTAAGTTCATGTCTATTTACTCACCAGTCTACATCAAGTTAAAAACAAATTATGGATATTTGTGATATTCATCCTCAAAGAGTATTTTCAATGAAATACTTAGGGTTGGGGCTTCCCTGGTGGTCCAGTGGGTAAGGATGCCGCCTTGCAGTGCAAGAGGCACCAGTTCCATTCCTGGCCTGGGAAGATCCTCCATGCTGCAGAGCTGCTGGACCACTGTGTCCAATTACCGAGCAGGAGCTCTGGAGCACATGCACCCAGAGCCAGTGCTCTGCGACAGCAGAGGCCACTGCGATGGAAGGCCCACACGGACCAAAGAACAAAGATGGATGAAAACAGATAAATGAAAGACAAATAGAAGTGGCCCACCCGCCCCCTCCCTCCCAACCCCCCACCCCCCAAAATACTTAGGTCTATAAGCATTTCCTGCGCTAATCTTTACACTGCTTATACTTTTAAAATCTTTCCAAATCTTGTGTCTATGATCTATGTAGGCTAAATTTTATACCTAGATTCATCAGAATTTTCCCATTATCAGAAAATTCAAAGCTTTACTTATCAGAATGATTTACTGACTTCCCTTGGGCCTTCAAAGATGAGCCAAAGCTTCCTTGCTCACCCAGCATATGTGCTCCTTAAAAAGAACATGTTTGCTTTTTCTCAGGACCAATCTCAGTACAGTTTCCCCATAAAACTAAATAGCCCTCAGGAAGTCATGGAGTTAGTCTTAGAAACATACGACTATGTTTTTTAAAAAATAATGAAAAAGTACACTGGAGAATTTGTTTTCTGTTTTTTCATGTTTTTAACTCAGGAAGCTTCAGAACATTAACTACTTTGCCAGCTGAGAACAGGTGCAAATCCAGTGATCAGGTGACACTGTTGCCTTAGCAGAGGAAACCTATTCTTGCTCATAACATATCTCCAAAGGTGAAATGACAATATGTTCTAGACTATTTTTACCAGTAAATTTCCACATACATTCAAGAAGAGAATTTGTATGATAAAAATTCTCTTCCGACTCTACTGTGCTCCTCTCATACCAATCTTTATCTTTTGAGTCAGTGGTCTTCATATCATGAGAAGCTTTAACAACCCTAATGACCTGACTGCATCCTATACTAATTAAGTTCAATCCCTGAAAGTGGAGCCCAAGGATATGTATTCTTTTTTTTTTCTTATTTATTTATTTTTATTTAAGCATAGTTGATTTACAATGTCATTGATTCCTGTTACACAGCAAAGTGATTTAGATAGATATGTATGTATGTGTACATATAGAGATATATAGAGATATAGATATATTCTTTTTATTTTTTCACCCATCTTTGTTCTTTGGCCTGTGTGGGCATTCCCATTGCAGTGGCCTCTTTCATCGCAGAGCACCAACTCTGGGTACATGCACTCCAGAGCACCGGCTCACAACTGGACACACTGGTCCAGCTGCTCCACGGCACGTGGGATCCTCCCTGGCCAGGAACTGAACCAGTGCCCCTTGCACTGCAAGACAGACTCTTTACTGGACCACCAGGGAAGCCCCATTATTTTCTAAATATTCTTTTCCATTATGCTTTACCATAGGATATTTTTATCAGAGTATAATTGTTCTGTGTTGCATTAGTTTCTGCTGTACAGCAAAGTGAATCTGCTATATGTACATATATGTTTTCTCCCTCTTGAGCCTCTCTCCCACCTCACCCATTATCCCAGTCCTGTAAGTCATCAGAGAGCACCAAGCTGAGCTCCCTATATTACACAGCAGCTTCTCACTAGCTATCTGGCTTACACATGGTAGTGTATATATGCCAGTGGTACTCTCTCAATTCGTCCTGCGTTTACCTTCACCTGCGGTGTCTACAAGTCCATTCTATATCCCTTTGTCCCTATTCCTGCCCTGTAAATAGGTTCATCAGTACCATTTTCTCTAGACTCCATATACACATATATATTTTTTAGAGCTCTCTCAGTTAAAGTGGTTCCAAAATGCGGTCATGTTTGAAGACCAGGGCCATAGGAAGGTCCTTGTTACTTCAAAAGTTCTCTGAAGGCCAGCATTATTGTCAATATCAGGGAACTCATCAAAAATATTCAATCTCAGGCACCATTCTGTAATAACTGACTCAGAAACTGCAATTTAAAAAATAATTAATATGCCCATTCAAGTCCAAGAAGCATTGAACTATGCCACTTGATTGCTCTCACTGGTCCTAACCCCTGAAGACAGGCTAGTTCCAACAAATTCATTCAAAAGTTGCTGACTGAGTGTTTATTCTGTTACAAGCATATAGTCAATAATATAAGATACACCGTTCGGTTAGCTATAGATTTTTTGGAGTCATTGAAGCAATACAAAGTAAAATACATTCTAAGACATACCAGGTTAACTTTAGTTCTCATTGGTTCAATAAAATTAATGAGTAGGGTTGACTGTTCTACACAAAAAAGCTAGCCTCTAAATGGCTACAAGGTCATTATGGACCTTTAAGCCTTCTCCCGAATTCCAGTTTCAAGTGTAAGACATCATACTCCTATAGCAATTACATGTAATGTGGCATAAATTATTCGCATAACCAATCCTAACCTGCCATAAACCTATCCTTAATGCCCTGGCTGGTACAGGTAGTGTGGCCTAGGAAAGTTGCAGTCTGAGCATGAAAGCTAAAGTTGTTGGAAACACTTTTGCTTATAATCTGGGAGTTTGGTATTATGTCTGGTACATAGGTCTTTTGGCTGATTTGGTGAGCAGCTATTTACTTGCTCTTGCTTTGGCACTTTTATCTTTTTTTTTCTTATTTATTTATTTATTTTTTAATTTTAGCCTCTTTTATTAGTCATTCATTTATTTCATTTTCATCCATCTTAATTCTTTGGTCCGTGTGGGCCTCCCATCGCAGTGGCCCTCTTGTTGCAGGGCACCGGCTCTGAGCGCTCACACTGCAGAGCGCTGGCTCATAAATGGACACACCTGTCCAGCCAGTGCACGGCATATGGGATCCTCCCATGCCAGGGATTGAACCGGTACCGCTTGCATTGCAAGGCGGACTCTTACCACTGGACCACCAGGGCCTCCTCCCTGCCGTTGAACTGACCGCTTGATTCAAGGCGGATTACCCCTGACCACAGGAGCCACACTTTATCTTTAAGAATTTTGTTCTAAGGAACTCATCAAAAATATTCAATCTCAGGCACCATTCTGTAATAACTGACTCAGAAACTGCAATTTAAAAAATAATTAATATGCCCATTCAAGTCCAAGAAGCATTGAACTATGCCACTTGATTGCTCTCACTGGTCCTAACCCCTGAAGACAGGCTAGTTCCAACAAATTCATTCAAAAGTTGCTGACTGAGTGTTTATTCTGTTACAAGCATATAGTCAATAATATAAGATACACCGTTCGGTTAGCTATAGATTTTTTGGAGTCATTGAAGCAATACAAAGTAAAATACAGTCTAATACATACCAGGTTAACTTTAGTTCTCATTGGTTTAATAAAATTAATGAGTAGGGTTGACTGTTCTACACAAAAGCTAGCCTCTAAATGGCTACAAGGTCATTATGGACCTTTAAGCCTTCTCCCGAATTCCAGTTTCAAGTGTAAGACATCATACTCCTATAGCAATTACATGTAATGTGGCATAAATTATTCGCATAACCAATCCTAACCTGCCATAAACCTATCCTTAATGCCCTGGCTGGTACAGGTAGTGTGGCCTAGGAAAGTTGCAGTCTGAGCATGAAAGCTAAAGTTGTTGGAAACACTTTTGCTTATAATCTGGGAGTTTGGTATTATGTCTGGTACATAGGTCTTTTGGCTGATTTGGTGAGCAGCTATTTACTTGCTCTTGCTTTGGCACTTTTATCTTTTTTTTTCTTATTTATTTATTTATTTTTTAATTTTAGCCTCTTTTATTAGTCATTCATTTATTTCATTTTCATCCATCTTAATTCTTTGGTCCGTGTGGGCCTCCCATCGCAGTGGCCCCTCTTGTTGCAGGGCACCGGCTCTGAGCGCTCACACTGCAGAGCGCTGGCTCATAAATGGACACACCTGTCCAGCCAGTGCACGGCATATGGGATCCTCCCATGCCAGGGATTGAACCGGTACCGCTTGCATTGCAAGGCGGACTCTTTACCCACTGGACCACCAGGGAGGCCACACTTTTATCTTTTAATGTTTAATTTATTTGTTCTAAAACTTGGTAGCTTTTTCTTAATTGCACAGTGACCTCTCCTTTGTGTATAAATGATCAACTGTGTAAGTAAATTATCCCTAAGTGCATAGCTACATAAACATAAGACCCCTTACCTCCAGAACTGCCTATACGATACATTCTATTCTCCCTTGTACTGGCAAGTTTTAGGGGATGTCATCATGGACTGAGCTTAATATCATAGGAAGAATAAAAAATGGAGTGCTACTGCATACCTAACAGTCAGAGGACTGTTCCTTTTTTTAATTAATTATTTTTATTTTGCTTTTACAAAGTTTTGTTGTTTACAGCTAATCCATCATAGGTACATCTTTGACCCCTCTCACTGGGGCTCCCCTCCCACTCATCCCATCCCACCCCTACAGGTTGTTGCATAGCCCCCATGTAAAATCCTTTAGTAGCACGGTGCATTCACAGTGATTATCTCTTTCACATATGACATTGGAGGTTTCCATGTTACTCTCTCCATACCTCTCACCCACTCTTCCCTTGTCCCCAAAGAGACAATTGTTTCTTTGATGGAGGTAATGCTGGAGTAGTCACATAAAAATTGGAATCTTAGTAACGTCTTCCTCTTCAGTCAATAAACAAATTTATCAATTATTAATTGCAAAATACCAAGAAGATTATGAACATTAGAAAAATGCCCTAAAATAAGTGATTTTAAATGTAAATGATGAGATAATTTCACATCTTATATTAATTCATAATTGCTGTATATGATATCTGTGTATTTACTGTGTTGTATGGTATATATATTCTGGATAGCATCTATGTTGTTTATCAAGCATTCACATAGCACACAAATGAGTCTATGCTCTTCCATCTTTTACAAGACTGTATATCCCTAAATCACTTGATGTGGGAGAAACAACTCCTATAACTGATACTGAAAAAGTGTCAGTTTGAAAAATTAACAATGTGATTGCTTCCTGAATCTTCTCATAAATATTTACTGAGTACTTACAATGTACAAAGCACTACCCTATAGCTAGGATACAGTAATGAACTTTTCAAGGTCTTCGCCACCAGTTTTCATCTTTTAATGTTTAATTTATTTGTTCTAAAACTTGGTAGCTTTTTCTTAATTGCACAGTGACCTCTCCTTTGTGTATAAATGATCAACTGTGTAAGTAAATTATCCCTAAGTGCATAGCTACATAAACATAAGACCCCTTACCTCCAGAACTGCCTATACGATACATTCTATTCTCCCTTGTACTGGCAAGTTTTAGGGGATGTCATCATGGACTGAGCTTAATATCATAGGAAGAATAAAAAATGGAGTGCTACTGCATACCTAACAGTCAGAGGACTGTTCCTTTTTTTAATTAATTATTTTTATTTTGCTTTTACAAAGTTTTGTTGTTTACAGCTAATCCATCATAGGTACATCTTTGACCCCTCTCACTGGGGCTCCCCTCCCACTCATCCCATCCCACCCCTACAGGTTGTTGCATAGCCCCCATGTAAAATCCTTTAGTAGCACGGTGCATTCACAGTGATTATCTCTTTCACATATGACATTTGAGGTTTCCATGTTACTCTCTCCATACCTCTCACCCACTCTTCCCTTGTCCCCAAAGAGACAATTGTTTCTTTGATGGAGGTAATGCTGGAGTAGTCACATAAAAATTGGAATCTTAGTAACGTCTTCCTCTTCAGTCAATAAACAAATTTATCAATTATTAATTGCAAAATACCAAGAAGATTATGAACATTAGAAAAATGCCCTAAAATAAGTGATTTTAAATGTAAATGATGAGATAATTTCACATCTTATATTAATTCATAATTGCTGTATATGATATCTGTGTATTTACTGTGTTGTATGGTATATATATTCTGGATAGCATCTATGTTGTTTATCAAGCATTCACATAGCACACAAATGAGTCTATGCTCTTCCATCTTTTACAAGACTGTATATCCCTAAATCACTTGATGTGGGAGAAACAACTCCTATAACTGATACTGAAAAAGTGTCAGTTTGAAAAATTAACAATGTGATTGCTTCCTGAATCTTCTCATAAATATTTACTGAGTACTTACAATGTACAAAGCACTACCCTAGAGCTAGGATACAGTAATGAACCAACTTTTCAAGGTCTTCGCCACCATAGGTATTATATTTTAATTTAAAGAGACCAGAGGGATGAACAGATAGACAGATAGACAGATGAGTGGATGATGAGAAAGGCATAGATTGCAAGAAAAATCAAAGAAAATTTTTTTAAAAATGGCAGTAAGCAAGAAAGATGGTGATGGGTACAAGAAGAAACTTGTCTTAGGAGAAGATTCTAGACCCGAGTCCTGAATAAAGAGAAGGGATTTCAACCATGGAGAAAGCACAAGTAACAAGGCTGTGAAATAGATATTTATTTTCGCATTCCAAAAGCAGGTCAGTGTGATGAGGAAGCAAGAAGAATTTTGCCATCTTAAGTGAATTCGCAGGTCACCTTACAAAGGGAAAGAACCCATAGCTCACACATGGAGTTTCTATGTTCCAGGCTTGGGAAAAGCATGATCCTTCTCATATTCCAGCAACTAGAATTCCATATCATAGTCATCCCAACTGTAAGGGAAGTAAACAAACAAAAACATAGTTCATGAAATCAGTAAGACAAGGAAACACATTGAGTGATTAGCCAGGTGTTACTAACTACAAAAATCAAACTTCAATTCCTGACTTCTGTTAACAGAAGTCCTATGTGGAAGGCTTGGGCTCATTCAGTATTGGCTGTTCAAAACTCCAGTTCCTTTGGAAATTTTCACTTAATTCCTGCTGGTGAAGGATCACAGTACTTCAACATTTAGTACAAAAACTATTGAAGTGATTTTCCTGATGTTAACAGTTACAAAGTTTGCCAGGAACTCTCTTTGTCTCCTCAAATCCATTCTTTGCTTCTTCTATAGTAAGGTAGCACCCAGTACGCATCTTGGTGTATGCTCATATGAACTGAAGATACTTCTCAGCTTCCCTTGTGATCAGTTCAGCCACATGACTAACTTGTGAGAAATAGAACATATAAGAAGGTATTGGTAGTTTCTGAGAAATGTTTTTGCCATCCTTGCTGACTGGAATGCAGACATGATGACTGGAGCTGCAGTATACTCTTAGAGTACAAGCTGGAAGATATGCTAGGTTTAGCAGTGCTGTGAGTGAAAGAAGCTTGGATTCTTGATGGTTTGGGAGCTGCCACACCAACCCTGAGCTTGCCTACATTTGTATAAGAGAAAAATTAATTTCTAACAGAAAAGTTAAGTAATTGCTCACAACTGCTAAACGTTGTAAATGGCACTCCAAAACAGTGACAACCATGCCATATTGTGACTCACAGCATATGATCAATTCCAAGCTTCACGATAATCCAAAGACTCTACTTAATGGCATAACAGCAATCCTCATCTACCATAGCTCACCACTGGGGTTTCTCTAATCTGTATCCTCTTTCATGTCTTGGGCTTGTGACTGGTTCCTAGTAGTTAATATGAACTTGCACTTAGCTCTACTTAGCTCCACTCTCAGTAAATGTTCTGCTGGTTCTTTTGGCAAAGCCTAGATCTTCACCTTGATTCTTACCCACTTCTCCAACTTTCCTCAATCAGTGAAGAATCTAAAGTCCTGTCCCTTAACCCTAGTTCTTGAGGTTGAAAGGGTTAGTTGTTCAGTCATGTTCAACTCTTTGTGACCCCATGCACCTAAGGCTCATCTGTCAAAGAAATTTTCCAGGCAAGAATGTTGGAGCAGGTTGCCATTTCCTGCTCCAGAGGATCTTCCTGACCCAGGATAGAACTCAGATTTCCTGCATTGCAGACAGATCCTTTATCATTTGAGCCACCAGGGAAGCCCTTAGTTCTTGTGTTGGGTGTCCACTAACTGCAAAACTTTCTGATGTGGAGCACTTGTCAAACATGCTATGTCCCTGCTCTCAGCAAAGTACAGCCCGGCTAGTCTCCATAATCAAAGCTATTTGAAGTGATTTTCCTGATGTTAACAGTTACAAAGTTTGCCAGGAACTCTCTTTGTCTCCTCAAATCCATTCTTTGCTTCTTCTATAGTAAGGTAGCACCCAGTATGCATCTTGGTGTATGCTCATATGAACTGAAGATACTTCTCAGCTTCCCTTGTGATCAGTTCAGCCACATGACTAACTTGTGAGAAATAGAACATATAAGAAGGTATTGGTAGTTTCTGAGAAATGTTTTTGCCATCCTTGCTGACTGGAATGCAGACATGATGACTGGAGCTGCAGTATACTCTTAGAGTACAAGCTGGAAGATATGCTAGGTTTAGCAGTGCTGTGAGTGAAAGAAGCTTGGATTCTTGATGGTTTGGGAGCTGCCACACCAACCCTGAGCTTGCCTACATTTGTATAAGAGAAAAATTAATTTCTAACAGAAAAGTTAAGTAATTGCTCACAACTGCTAAACGTTGTAAATGGCACTCCAAAACAGTGACAACCATGCCATATTGTGACTCACAGCATATGATCAATTCCAAGCTTCGCGATAATCCAAAGACTCTACTTAATGGCATAACAGCAATCCTCATCTACCATAGCTCACCACTGGGGTTTCTCTAATCTGTATCCTCTTTCATGTCTTGGGCTTGTGACTGGTTCCTAGTAGTTAATATGAACTTGCACTTAGCTCTACTTAGCTCCACTCTCAGTAAATGTTCTGCTGGTTCTTTTGGCAAAGCCTAGATCTTCACCTTGATTCTTACCCACTTCTCCAACTTTCCTCAATCAGTGAAGAATCTAAAGTCCTGTCCCTTAACCCTAGTTCTTGAGGTTGAAAGGGTTAGTTGTTCAGTCATGTTCAACTCTTTGTGACCCCATGCACCTAAGGCTCATCTGTCAAAGAAATTTTCCAGGCAAGAATGTTGGAGCAGGTTGCCATTTCCTGCTCCAGAGGATCTTCCTGACCCAGGATAGAACTCAGATTTCCTGCATTGCAGACAGATCCTTTATCATTTGAGCCACCAGGGAAGCCCTTAGTTCTTGTGTTGGGTGTCCACTAACTGCAAAACTTTCTGATGTGGAGCACTTGTCAAACATGCTATGTCCCTGCTCTCAGCAAAGTACAGCCCCGGCTAGTCTCCATAATCAAAGCTATGGAAGAATCATGATGAGATAGGTCACAAAGTGTAATGGTTAAGCTCTAAGAGTCCTGTATTGCATGATCTGCACTCAAATATCAATTTTGGTACTGCCTGCCTGTGACAACTGAGTCTGTCACCACTGAACCTGTCCATGCTTTGGTTTTCTTTTCCATGAAGTGGAATAATAATGATAATAAACCTATAGATTTTTACAGGAATTAAATGAATTAATTTGAGTAATTCATATAGAGCTGGCACATAAAATTATTCAAGAAATGCTACTTGTTGTAATCATCATCATTTATTCTAAGATAAATCTGACCTGACTGCCTATTTCTTCTTCCTGTTGCTAGGCAAGGCTTTAACTTTTCCTTGTTGACTCTCTAGGCTATCAGATTTTTCATGAGGACTGCTTTAAGTCTGCTTAATGGTCTACTTGTCTTTTTCCTCTAATAGATTGAAAGCCCGCAAGGGAAAGTACTATGTTTTATTCATTGTTATTTCCTTTAAAATTCAGTAGATACACAGATATATTTTTTGAATTAAGACCAGAAAGCCAAGTAGCTTGCTTTAAAAATTAAAGAACGGAGGTTTGGACAGATAAGTATTCTGGCCAAGTCAGTACAGCTAGTTAGTTGTGAAATTGGAATTGACACCGTGTCATATCACATCTTTTTTTTTGCCCATAGTGTTCTTACAACCTGGAATTTTTCTAAAGCATGATCAGATACTGCCTTCCTCACATTAGCTTTCCATGAAGTTAATTATTTTATCTGCTTATTGTGAATATTCGGGGTTGCATCATATTCTCCTGTGTTTTATTTTCATCTCCAGTTCCATTATTACTTTTGAAGTCATAAATGTCACAATGACTCTTATTTTTACTCCAGCATTATCCAATGCAGTTTTCCAGGCAAGAATGTTGGAGCAGGTTGCCATTTCCTGCTCCAGAGGATCTTCCTGACCCAGGATAGAACTCAGATTTCCTGCATTGCAGACAGATCCTTTATCATTTGAGCCACCAGGGAAGCCCTTAGTTCTTGTGTTGGGTGTCCACTAACTGCAAAACTTTCTGATGTGGAGCACTTGTCAAACATGCTATGTCCCTGCTCTCAGCAAAGTACAGCCCCGGCTAGTCTCCATAATCAAAGCTATGGAAGAATCATGATGAGATAGGTCACAAAGTGTAATGGTTAAGCTCTAAGAGTCCTGTATTGCATGATCTGCACTCAAATATCAATTTTGGTACTGCCTGCCTGTGACAACTGAGTCTGTCACCACTGAACCTGTCCATGCTTTGGTTTTCTTTTCCATGAAGTGGAATAATAATGATAATAAACCTATAGATTTTTACAGGAATTAAATGAATTAATTTGAGTAATTCATATAGAGCTGGCACATAAAATTATTCAAGAAATGCTACTTGTTGTAATCATCATCATTTATTCTAAGATAAATCTGACCTGACTGCCTATTTCTTCTTCCTGTTGCTAGGCAAGGCTTTAACTTTTCCTTGTTGACTCTCTAGGCTATCAGATTTTTCATGAGGACTGCTTTAAGTCTGCTTAATGGTCTACTTGTCTTTTTCCTCTAATAGATTGAAAGCCCCGCAAGGGAAAGTACTATGTTTTATTCATTGTTATTTCCTTTAAAATTCAGTAGATACACAGATATATTTTTTGAATTAAGACCAGAAAGCCAAGTAGCTTGCTTTAAAAATTAAAGAACGGAGGTTTGGACAGATAAGTATTCTGGCCAAGTCAGTACAGCTAGTTAGTTGTGAAATTGGAATTGACACCGTGTCATATCACATCTTTTTTTTTTGCCCATAGTGTTCTTACAACCTGGAATTTTTCTAAAGCATGATCAGATACTGCCTTCCTCACATTAGCTTTCCATGAAGTTAATTATTTTATCTGCTTATTGTGAATATTCGGGCTTGCATCATATTCTCCTGTGTTTTATTTTCATCTCCAGTTCCATTATTACTTTTGAAGTCATAAATGTCACAATGACTCTTATTTTTTACTCCAGCATTATCCAATGCAGTTTCTAAAATATAGAAGGTAACAATAAATAGGTGGTAGAGAGAGTAATTCCCATCAACATTTTACTAAATACTGTATTTACTGGTTAGTCTTACTGTGCAGAAGGTATAGAGATTGTAATAAAATTTTCCTTGGCAGTTTCTCTTAACTCCACTACAGTTCAATCCTCCAGAGATTTACAGAATCTTAACCTGCCATCCTCCATCACCGGAGACAAAAGCCACTACCCACCCTTTTTATTGCTTTATAATCATTGAAGAACTGCATTCCAGGGAACCACTACTATCCTAATTACTCCGTTGAGCTCTTGGAATCTGTGGCCAAATTATCAGGCACAACCGTATAGATCGAGAAGATGAAAAAACCTAACCAACTGAATGAGAATCATTCCTTAGGGGTTGGCATTTGGGAAGTTCAAGTTTCTTCTAGTGTTCACGTCAAATATACTATCTTCATGTACCTCAAGTAGAGTGGGCACAAAGAGGAGTCCAACAGAAGAGTAAGAAAATAGTAGAGAAACATACAATCATATTTACTTTGTGCCTAACCCTTTGAAAAACCTACTTTTTAATATTTGAATGCCAAACTATATCCTTGATAAACTTAAAAATATAAATATATTGAAGAGCTCAAATTTTTTCTGATAAAATACACAATCAAAATGCTTGCAAAGTATGACCTGAGCCATCAAATGAGAGCTGACTTTCTCTTTGAAATAAAAACAAAACTATTTTTATTGTCTCCTCTGTATGCTTTGGTGTTTCTCTTTTCCTTCTGTCTCTTTGTAACTATCTGACTCTTCTTTTCTCTGATTGCCTAATCCATCTGATCTTTTAACAGATCAAGAATTTAAAGACTCAGAGCTAAAGTTTAATTCATACTTCTCTTTATGCTGGAAAATCTGACTGGAACACCACGTGAATGCCTTTTCTTTAAGTCTGAGAGTAGCAGGAAAGGGAAGGGAGGAGAAGGGGAGGTAAGGGGAGAGAGAGAGAGAGAGAGACAGAGAGAGAGAGAGAGGGAAACAGGCGAGAGGCAGCCAGGGAGGGGAAGGGAAGAAGGAAGAAAATAAGGAAGGAAGAAAGGGAGGGAGGGAGAAAGGAAGGGGTGCTTCTGTTTTTACTGCTGCTCAGCACTAGAGAAGATGAGAACTGCCTCTCAGCATGGTGTGGCAGACAGCTCTACAGGATTAGAAAAGTAATCAATGGTAAGACAAGTAGTGTAGATTACCTCTCATTCCTACCCTCACAAAGATGAAATCCAGCAATTCATCTGTATCTTACTTGTGAGTGGCAAAGTCAGTGCTAAGGACTTAGAACTAAGATGATGAAAATCAGAGTGCTAAATGAAAGAATTATAAAACTTGTCTAATTCTTTTAAAATTATTGCTCAGTTTTTAAATGTTGTCTCTATTCCCCATGTTGTACAACACATCTGTGAGTCTTCTTGCACCCAGGAGTCTGTGCCTCCCACCCCTTTATCCTTATGTTGCCCTCCCCTCTCCCCAATGGTAATACATTAAGTTGTTCTCTATGTCTGTGAGTCTGCTTCTTTTTTGTTATAGTCACTAATTTTTTGTATTTTTTTTAGATTCCAAATATAAGTGATACCATACAGGATATCTTTCTCTGCCTGACTTATTTCACTTTGCATAATGTCCTCCAAGTCCACCCGTGCTACTGAAATTGACAAAATTTTGGGTTTTTAATGGCTGACTAGTATTCCTCTGTGAATGTGTATTACCTCTACTTTATCCATTCCTCTGTTGATGGATACTTATGTTGCTTCCCTATGTTGGCAATTGTAAATAATTATGCTATGAACATTGCATAATTTCAAAAGCATTGATGATCATGCTTAGAGTCTTGAGGCCACACACAAAGGAGTAAAACTGAAGATGGCACCAAAGTGTTAGCCAAGTTGTATTTAGAGAAGGCTGTTAAAGAACTCTTAACTGTGCTTTGAACACAGAGCTGGTTTTTGTTTACTTCCTGGTCAGAGAAACTTCCTCACTCTTTTTCTATCACCTAGTATACAGTCCCTTTGCTAATCACACTTATGAATATTCTCCTCCAGGGCACAGAATAGTAGAGACCACTGTGTCAGTGGAGCTCAGTAATACAACTTTCCAATTTTAGTTTAGCACTTAAACATCTAGCAAAGGTTAGTATTTCTCAAGCATGTTTATAGGTAGCTATGCCATGTGAGTAAATGCTGGTAACCACAGACTGAACTTTCACACATGTTCTATGTGCCACATTTTGGGAGTTCTTCCTAATACCCCTTTTTTTACTTCTTTTTCTTTTTAATGTTTTCCTTCATTACACTGTTTGGAATGTAATCTCTTTTGTATCAGGTCATAAGCATAGAGCCCAACTGAGCTGAACAGAGCCTAGCACCCTGAGGATTTCACAGAGCAGATCTGCCATACCAGTCAAGGCTGCAGGATTCTAGACTTTTGATTAGGAGATAAATATATTTCTATCTACTTTAAACCACTGTTTTCATTGTTGCTTATTTGTTAGTCAGTTATCCTTGAAGCAAAACCTATCTAATTTTCTATATAAGATATCACATGTGTATTAGACTAGAACTCATATTTTGAACAGTGCACTGATCATGTTTTCAGCTCTAATCCAAATGTCAGGATCACCCAGGAATCCATTTCCTATATGGAGTAAAGAGCATGGACATTTTTAGGGTGATGGCACAGCCCTACTTTAAAGATGTCCTTAGTTAAAGTTATTAATTGTAAAAAAAAAAAAAAAGTAATACAGTTCTCTTAGGTATACAACAACAGTTGGAAGCTAGGCTATTTGTCTGGAATAATATCATCTGACTTTGATCTACAGAGCATTGTCCTTTTCATGTGATGCATGATGAGGCTTGATTATTTTGGTTTTTTCCCCCTCTTGATACTCTACTTTATCCATTCCTCTGTTGATGGATACTTATGTTGCTTCCTATGTTGGCAATTGTAAATAATTATGCTATGAACATTGCATAATTTCAAAAGCATTGATGATCATGCTTAGAGTCTTGAGGCCACACACAAAGGAGTAAAACTGAAGATGGCACCAAAGTGTTAGCCAAGTTGTATTTAGAGAAGGCTGTTAAAGAACTCTTAACTGTGCTTTGAACACAGAGCTGGTTTTTGTTTACTTCCTGGTCAGAGAAACTTCCTCACTCTTTTTCTATCACCTAGTATACAGTCCCTTTGCTAATCACACTTATGAATATTCTCCTCCAGGGCACAGAATAGTAGAGACCACTGTGTCAGTGGAGCTCAGTAATACAACTTTCCAATTTTAGTTTAGCACTTAAACATCTAGCAAAGGTTAGTATTTCTCAAGCATGTTTATAGGTAGCTATGCCATGTGAGTAAATGCTGGTAACCACAGACTGAACTTTCACACATGTTCTATGTGCCACATTTTGGGAGTTCTTCCTAATACCCCTTTTTTTACTTCTTTTTTTTTTAATGTTTTCCTTCATTACACTGTTTGGAATGTAATCTCTTTTGTATCAGGTCATAAGCATAGAGCCCAACTGAGCTGAACAGAGCCTAGCACCCTGAGGATTTCACAGAGCAGATCTGCCATACCAGTCAAGGCTGCAGGATTCTAGACTTTTGATTAGGAGATAAATATATTTCTATCTACTTTAAACCACTGTTTTCATTGTTGCTTATTTGTTAGTCAGTTATCCTTGAAGCAAAACCTATCTAATTTTCTATATAAGATATCACATGTGTATTAGACTAGAACTCATATTTTGAACAGTGCACTGATCATGTTTTCAGCTCTAATCCAAATGTCAGGATCACCCAGGAATCCATTTCCTATATGGAGTAAAGAGCATGGACATTTTTAGGGTGATGGCACAGCCCTACTTTAAAGATGTCCTTAGTTAAAGTTATTAATTGTAAAAAAAAAAAAAAAGTAATACAGTTCTCTTAGGTATACAACAACAGTTGGAAGCTAGGCTATTTGTCTGGAATAATATCATCTGACTTTGATCTACAGAGCATTGTCCTTTTCATGTGATGCATGATGAGGCTTGATTAGTAGATGCATTGACATTTTAGAAGGAAATAGTTTCCTGGTGGCCTGGCCTGGAGCTAGCCCTGGTCCTGCCTGCAGACTCACTCACCCAGGTCTGCTACAAAAATGTCATAGGCAGGAAGCAAACTGGTGAAGGGCTAATTGTCACTTGGAGAGAACAATCTGATCGCACTGTCTGTTGCCTAATGCACAAAATCAAGGTGAATAGCTTTTCCGGTTTTGAGGTGAATAAATGGCTATAAATCCATTTGAGGGGTAAAATAAATTTAATATGTTGTCTTTATAAAATATATATTCTCCAAAGAGCTTGGAAAGATTTCCAAACTATTTTCAACAGTGTCCAAACTATTCAAGAAATATATAAAAGGAAAGAATCTGTAGTCATTTTTATTCGCCAAGAAATCCTAAGCCACTACCAGAATCCTTGAACTGGAAAATAACCAGAATACCCACTTTCCAGGAGTGATTGAGCCCATCTTATATAAGTTGTCCTTTTTTTCTTCTTCTTTATCTTCAAATGTTATTTCTTGAGAAGGGTTTTCACACTCAATATCTATATTCCTGTGGGACCTTTCCGTCCTCCCTGGCTTCTCCAAGACTTTGCTGCATCAGTACACACATTTCATATCCCAACTCTCCCTGCCCACTTCCTCCCTTCCCCTAGACCATAGAGCCCCTAATTTGTCACGTTAATTCCCCTTCCTCTCCAAACTGGGTAGCATCTTCCTATTATTGTAGAACTTCTCGAAAGAGCATCGCTGTCTATTGCCTCCATTTTCTCTCCCTTTCTCTATGTTGGTTCATGTAATCTGGGCATAGTTCCCATCTCTAATCTATCTTCTTTATTAAGATTCACTAATATTGTGCTCAGTCAAGTGGACTTTTCCTAGGTCTCCTTCTGCTTGACATGAAAGTCTCTACTGCGATTAAATTTTTGCCTTTTCTCAACCATTCCTTCAACTTACACTGACCTCTGCAGGATCCCCCATTATTGACTCAATCCTACTCCTTAACATTCTTTCCTCTTTTGGTCTCCCATCTGTGATGGCCTAGTTCTCAACCTTCTCTGATTTCATCTGAGTATGCTTTTCTAGCATGCTTTTATCTGCCCAGTATCTAATTGTACATTCTCCAGAGTTTATATCTTCGCATATCATGTTTCTCACTATGATCTATGTGCTACTATTTGCATAGTTTTCATGATTAAACTCGCAAAATGGCTATAATTTCCAAAATTGATCGCACTGTCTGTTGCCTAATGCACAAAATCAAGGTGAATAGCTTTTCCGGTTTTGAGGTGAATAAATGGCTATAAATCCATTTGAGGGGTAAAATAAATTTAATATGTTGTCTTTATAAAATATATATTCTCCAAAGAGCTTGGAAAGATTTCCAAACTATTTTCAACAGTGTCCAAACTATTCAAGAAATATATAAAAGGAAAGAATCTGTAGTCATTTTTATTCGCCAAGAAATCCTAAGCCACTACCAGAATCCTTGAACTGGAAAATAACCAGAATACCCACTTTCCAGGAGTGATTGAGCCCATCTTATATAAGTTGTCCTTTTTTTCTTCTTCTTTATCTTCAAATGTTATTTCTTGAGAAGGGTTTTCACACTCAATATCTATATTCCTGTGGGACCTTTCCGTCCTCCCTGGCTTCTCCAAGACTTTGCTGCATCAGTACACACATTTCATATCCCAACTCTCCCTGCCCACTTCCTCCCTTCCCCTAGACCATAGAGCCCCTAATTTGTCACGTTAATTCCCCTTCCTCTCCAAACTGGGTAGCATCTTCCTATTATTGTAGAACTTCTCGAAAGAGCATCGCTGTCTATTGCCTCCATTTTCTCTCCCTTTCTCTATGTTGGTTCATGTAATCTGGGCATAGTTCCCATCTCTAATCTATCTTCTTTATTAAGATTCACTAATATTGTGCTCAGTCAAGTGGACTTTTCCTAGGTCTCCTTCTGCTTGACATGAAAGTCTCTACTGCGATTAAATTTTTGCCTTTTCTCAACCATTCCTTCAACTTACACTGACCTCTGCAGGATCCCCCATTATTGACTCAATCCTACTCCTTAACATTCTTTCCTCTTTTGGTCTCCCATCTGTGATGGCCTAGTTCTCAACCTTCTCTGATTTCATCTGAGTATGCTTTTCTAGCATGCTTTTATCTGCCCAGTATCTAATTGTACATTCTCCAGAGTTTATATCTTCGCATATCATGTTTCTCACTATGATCTATGTGCTACTATTTGCATAGTTTTCATGATTAAACTCATGCAAATAATCCTCAAATGTAATTGTTCAGGTCTGAAATCTCTTACAAGCTCCAAACCAGACACTCTGTCTGTACATTCCACATAACTGAAGTATAAAGCATAAAGATCAAAGTATTTCCATATAAAACATCACCTTTCCATATAAGACATCATTTTAATCTTATTTTTCCTCCTCCTTTCTGTGTTTCTGCTCCCTAAATGACTACTTCATCATTTGAATTTCTAAGATTCATGACAAAAATGGCATCATCTATCTCTTTAACTCATGAACTATCCCCAGCCTTATAACTCTTGACTTAACTCTAAATAAGTCCAAGGAATTCCCACATGCTACAGCAGATGCAAAGATCAAATATAAGCTCCTGAAGATGCCTACAAGTTGATGCTAGTCCTAACAACTCTGCCCACACAGTGACTTGTTCATCCAGTTTTATTCTAACAGACTCCAGTGCAAGCCCACAGAAACTCTATTATTGTCCATTGTTACAGCCTCGCAAGAGGTCTCACTCCTTCTATACTCTTCTCATATCCAAGGGATCCTCTTCATTGTTTCCATAGTTACCAGTACAAAAAGAAATCTAATCCAGATATTTGTCTCCATAAAAAAAGGCCCTCAGTGCTTCTCTACAGCACCAAAAATAAAATCCATTCCCTGTTTAGAACTTAAATCTAAGCACAATTTATTTATTTGTATTAACTGACAAGATTATTGAGTATGTATGTGTCTGGGTACAATCTAGATCCTGGAGACACACAGCCTATGGTTGTATGAAATCCAAATTGAACATCACAGAACAGCAGATGATTTTTAAGTGCAACATAACCCCCACAAATCAAAGCTCTTATGGAGTAATTTTTTAAGTGAAGTAGTTGACAATAATTCAAAAATAACTTTGAAACATATTCTTAGAAAATGTTATCATTAACTCAATTTATATTCTGCAGAAACATTCCATTAAAAAGTATTTTGTACTTCTGGTCACTAGAATTCTTTCTTATGACTGCTTAATGTAGTAAATACTTTAAAAATGCCCCACCCCCACCTCTACAGTCTACCCAGGCAGCAAGGCCAAAGAACATGACCTTTGAGACAGAAGACAGGATAGACAGGGGATCAAATCAGAACTGAGATTATGGCACCAGATTCTAGCTTTAGAGCTGCAGATTAGCATGAAAGGGAGAAAGCAATAGAACTCCTGACCTGAGCATGGATTCAGTCTTGAAAGGGAATTGAGAAGTTAAGAATAGTGAACGACAATTTGGTAATAGAGACAAAGGAAGTACCCCCTCCGCTTTATGTCTGTGTGTGTGTAATAGGGACAAAGGAAGCACCACTCCTATGTGTGTGTGTGTGTGTGTGTGTGTGTAGGCATATGTGTGGGTTTATAGGCAGGAGGAGTGACATAGGGAGTGATGGTGGTTGGATGCTGAGGAGACAGCAGTGGAGAGAGGTACATAGGGTTAAGTAAGTGCACAGGGACTCCTCAGAGAGCTAGAGATTTCTGATGTGTCAGTTACTTAAGAAAGCCTGTCATTCTGATCTGGGTCCCAGAAGTTGATAGCCCATAAGTGGAAGCCCTTCTAAAGAGAGGGTTGGAATGCCAAGCCCACAGAGTAACCTTCTCTTTAGAAAGAATGGGCCCCAAAACTCAAATGCAGATTGAATCTGTTTCTTATTGCTTACAAGTGAAGCCAGCAAGGATAGAAAAAGATAGAGAAAACTATGAGGTGATATCCCCTACATATCCAACATTATTTCCATTGTCTATTTCTTAATTTTCATTAAAATTTGGGATATATCCCTCAAGGGCATAGAATTGTCCAATATATAATCATAATTTTTTTTCACAGTATGCTATTATCTTTGGTATGATGAAGCGCTTTGATTTTGCTTTATTTATTTGCTGATTATTTTGTGGATTTAATTTTTAATTTTATAATTTATAAATATCCATAAAGCAGCAATAAAATAAAGCTCATAACTTAGCATTATCTGTTTTCTCCTCTCACAGTTTCCCGTAGGTGGCAAATATTATCCTATATGTTTCTCATTGAGTTGCTTTTTACTGACTATTTGTATGTTTAAACAATATATTACTTGATGCTACCTACTTTTCAATTTTTAAGAGAGTATGATATTCTGAAAAGCCTTCAAAGGCTTGCTTTTTTCATCCCATATTATGCTGCAAAAATTTATCTATGCTGTTGTGTTTAGCTATAGATTGTTTTATTTTCATGGTTGTATACAAACTCATTGTTTACATGGACTATGCAAATCTCCTGTCAAACCATTCTGAACACAAAATCACCCAGCCTCTTTGCTTTGACTGAAGCTATTACTCTACCTTTTCTTCCAGACCATGACATGACAAACATTTGGAATTAGCATAAAAGGACATTTGAAAAGCTATTCTAAGTATGTTTAAAGATTTAAACTAAAAGATCAACATAATGAGTGAACATATGGGGTATCAGAGAAGACAAATGGAAATGTAAAAACCAGATGGAAATTTTAGAGCTAAAAACTACAACATCTGAGATGAAAATTTTACTGGATGAACTTAAGAGCAGATTGGACACTAGAAAACTAGGAAATTTGGTGGACTTGAAGACAGTTAAATAGAAACTATTCCAACTGAAGTACAAAGAGGAAAAAGACTTAAAAAAAGAGACCAAGCCCTAGTGGCCCATGGCATAATAACCAACTTCATAATATATGGATAATTGGAATCCCAAAGCAGGAGGAAAGAGAGATGCAGGGGAGAAAAAAAATGAGGAAACAATGGCCCAAATTTGACCAAAAAAAATAAACTCAGATCTTAGAGATTAACAGATCCAAAGCAGGGTAATCCCAAAATTGGTAGGGGTAAATGGTACATATCTTTAATGGCAATAAACAGTCCACAAAGGGGCAACATAATGTAGTGGCTCAGAATATGGTCTTCAGAGATAGGATTCCTGGTTTCAGTTTCAACTATTTCATTTACTAGCTGCATATACTTCAAGTTACTTAACTCCTCTGTGCCGGGCTTTCCTCATATGTATAGTAGTAACTGTGTGTTCAAATTGTTACGAGGACTACATGAGTTAATAGCATAGTCTTAGATATACAAATCACTAAAAATTCTTATTTTAAGTAAACAGGGAAACTATGGGGAAAATTTCTCCTTTTTTCCCCCACAGTTTCCGTAGGTGGCAAATATTATCCTATATGTTTCTCATTGAGTTGCTTTTTACTGACTATTTGTATGTTTAAACAATATATTACTTGATGCTACCTACTTTTCAATTTTTAAGAGAGTATGATATTCTGAAAAGCCTTCAAAGGCTTGCTTTTTTCATCCCATATTATGCTGCAAAAATTTATCTATGCTGTTGTGTTTAGCTATAGATTGTTTTATTTTCATGGTTGTATACAAACTCATTGTTTACATGGACTATGCAAATCTCCTGTCAAACCATTCTGAACACAAAATCACCCAGCCTCTTTGCTTTGACTGAAGCTATTACTCTACCTTTTCTTCCAGACCATGAGATGACAAAAATTTGGAATTAGCATACAAGGACATTTGAAAAGCTATTCTAAGTATGTTTAAAGATTTAAACTAAAAGATCAACATAATGAGTGAACATATGGGGTATCAGAGAAGACAAATGGAAATGTAAAAACCAGATGGAAATTTTAGAGCTAAAAACTACAACATCTGAGATGAAAATTTTACTGGATGAACTTAAGAGCAGATTGGACACTAGAAAACTAGGAAATTTGGTGGACTTGAAGACAGTTAAATAGAAACTATTCCAACTGAAGTACAAAGAGGCAAAAAGACTTAAAAAAAGAGACCAAGCCCTAGTGGCCCATGGCATAATAACCAACTTCATAATATATGGATAATTGGAATCCCAAAGCAGGAGGAAAGAGAGATGCAGGGGAGAAAAAAAATGAGGAAACAATGGCCCAAATTTGACCAAAAAAAATAAACTCAGATCTTAGAGATTAACAGATCCAAAGCAGGGTAATCCCAAAATTGGTAGGGGTAAATGGTACATATCTTTAATGGCAATAAACAGTCCACAAAGGGGCAACATAATGTAGTGGCTCAGAATATGGTCTTCAGAGATAGGATTCCTGGTTTCAGTTTCAACTATTTCATTTACTAGCTGCATATACTTCAAGTTACTTAACTCCTCTGTGCCGGGCTTTCCTCATATGTATAGTAGTAACTGTGTGTTCAAATTGTTACGAGGACTACATGAGTTAATAGCATAGTCTTAGATATACAAATCACTAAAAATTCTTATTTTAAGTAAACAGGGAAACTATGAATAAGAGAAGAGAACCATTATGGAAAGAAATAGGGTGTTGGAAGATAACATGCAACGATTTTGCATTATATATAAATGATTTTGTCTCTAAATGTCTGTATTCTTTATTCATGCCTATGCTTCTGTATCTTAAGCAAGTAGATGCTATATTCAAATATAAAGACAATTCTCAATTTTCAGCTTGCCAATGTCACTAGTCTTAAATACACAAGTGATAATAAGACATTTTTTCAATAACCTATTTCTCCAAAATGTGCAAAGCATTCATGACCTGAAAATTGGATCTTAATACTTTGAGTACTCTTCTTCAGTCCAGGTGCCATAACAATCCCTAGAGAAAGATTTATTTTTTCACATGTGTTATCATTCAGGTAGTAGAGTTTTCATAGTTTAATAGACACAATCCAAATAGAGGTATTTATATTTATAATAGACAAAACATATATGTTTATGTTTATAACAGACACTAGATATTTATATTTAAAATAGATATAATATATACATATTTATAGCATATCACTTCTTTAAAACAATCTTCTTATTATTTACCAGTGAATTATTTTCTCACAGTTCTAGTTTTAGAATATACCCTAATTTCAATTATTGATACAACTGCAGATACTCTAAATTGACTTTTGAAATTAATGTGCAAATTATTTTTAACAAGTTATTGAACTAACTAGAAACTAGTCTAACTCTTTAATGAAGACTAATTATGTTTTCCAAAATCATTATTCATGAGTATTATTTATCAAAAATCTTAGTAATAGAGCTTCCCTGGTGATCCAGTGGGTAAAGAGTCCACCTTGCAGTGCAAGGGGTCACCAGTTCAATCTCTGATGTGGGAAGATCCCATGTGCAGTGGAGCAGCTGGACCAGTCTGTCCAATTAGGAGCCGGCACTCTGGAGCACATGTACCCAGAGCCAGTGCTCTGTGACAAAAGAAGCCATTGCGATGGGAGACCTACACAGGCCAAAGAATAAAGATGTAAGAAAATAAATGAATAAAAAACCAATAAAAGAAGCCAAAATTAAAAAACAAAAAGGAAAAATCTCAAAAAAATTCTTAGTAACATACTTAACTACAGAGATGTAAGGAATACTTTCATTCATTTTTTATGAATATTTATTGAAGTCCAACTTTGTGTTTGGGACACACAAATGAGTACAATTAACAAAAATATTCTTTATCCTTTTAAAACTTACATTCTTAATCTTCTCTATTGACAGATCACTTCCATTGCTTTCCTTGACAACGCAGTAGATAAAAATATACGTTGCAAAAAACTTTGGAATATTTCTGATTAATTTCTAGGAAAATAATCTTTCTGCCTCCATCCCAACTCTCTAACCAGCCATCTAACTGAATGTGCTACTTTTCCTTCTCAATACATAATTATAAGTGTCCCCTAAAGCCCTGGGATTAGCACTCTTTTCCATTTCTCTTCATTTATTTTTCCTTTTCCCCCTTCAATTCATTTCTTTCATAGACTGAGTAATCATCATTATATTGATAATAATTAGATGGCATGAAAAGAATATTAGACTAATTGATGGTCAGAAAATTTGGGAGCCAATTTCAATTCTTACACTAAATTGCTTTGTGACTTTGGGCATGTTGTTTAAGCTATGGAGGTTCAATTTCATAATCTATAAAATGAGAAGTTTGTGCCAGATGCTTAGGTCCCTTCAAGCAATGAAATGCTGTTAATTTCTGATTCTCAGCTATAAATCTTCATTACTGATCTGTCATACATGATCTATTTCTACAAATCTGATACTCTTTAGGGAATTTTCATATGGATGTCCCATTCCCTTAAATTTAATATGTAAAAAAAAATCAAGTGTATCTATAATAATTTGTGCCTTGTTCCTTTTTTTACTTTCAAATTAATAATGTCTTCTAATCGTACAACTCAAATCCAGATAAGCAAATAATAGGCACTAAGTATTTATTAGAAGAGCCTTGGTGTAATGTCATAAGGGAAGCTCTGCCCTAAAAGAAAGCACGTATTCTGCCTTTGGCGAAGAAAATAAAATTTGAAGAAGTTTAAAGGGTGGTGAATGTTACAGGCAGCTCTCAGCTCAGTTTTTAAAATTTTCCTTCTTGAAGTCCATGTAGGTTAATACAGCATTTCCCACTGTATGCAACTTTTCGGATAACATTTTCAGGTATGTTAGAACATTAAGAGATTTTAACAAAAGAATTTCACCTCAGGCTCCACAAAACCCCAATAAGCAATTTTTTTTTTTTTAAGATTTATTTATTTATTTATTTTGGGCGGGGGTCGGGTTGGGGAGGGAGGGGAGCAGGCGGGCCACTTCTATTGATCTTTCATTTCTCTATGTTCATCCGTCTTTGTTCTTTGGCTCCTGTGGGCCTCCCATCACGGTGGCATCTGTCGTTGCAGAGCGCTGGCTCTGGGCGCATGCTTCCCAGAGCTCCGGCTCGGTAATTGGACACATCAGTCCAGCCGCTCTGTGGCACTTGGGATCTTCCCAGGCCAGGGATAGAACCGGCGCCCCTTGCACTCCAAGGCGGTGTCGTTACCCACTGGACCACCAGGGGAAGCCCAGCAATTAATTTTTAATCAGGTAAATTTGGGATGTCCTCTATGGAACATTTATTGTTTTTTCTTTGACGCAAACTAGAATGGTGTCCTTACTTCTTTCTGCTTCACAAGAGGCAATATAGGGACTTCCCTGATGGCCTAGTGGCTAAGACTCAAAGCTCCCAATGCAGGGGGCCTGGGTCTGATCCCTGATGAGGGAATTAAATCCCACAAGCCACAACTAGGATCTGGTGTGGCCAAATAAATATTTTTTAAAAGAGGCAATATAAAACTGTGGTTGGAGCTTCCCTGGTGGTCCAGTGGATAAACAATCTTCCTTGCAATGCAATGGGGCACTGGTTCAATCCCTGGCCCGGGAAGATCCCACACACCACAGAGCAATTGAACTGGTGTGTCCAATTAGGAGCCAGCACTCTGGAGCACACACGCCCAGAGCCAGTGCTCTGTGAAGAGGCCACTACTATGGGAGACCCACACAAGGAAAAGAATAAAGACGGATGAAAACAAATGAATAAAAACAATAAGTATTTATTAGAAGAGCCTTGGTGTAATGTCATAAGGAAGCTCTGCCCTAAAAGAAAGCACGTATTCTGCCTTTGGCGAAGAAAATAAAATTTGAAGAAGTTTAAAGGGTGGTGAATGTTACAGGCAGCTCTCAGCTCAGTTTTTAAAATTTTCCTTCTTGAAGTCCATGTAGGTTAATACAGCATTTCCCACTGTATGCAACTTTTCGGATAACATTTTCAGGTATGTTAGAACATTAAGAGATTTTAACAAAAGAATTTCACCTCAGGCTCCACAAAACCCCAATAAGCAATTTTTTTTTTTTTAAGATTTATTTATTTATTTATTTTGGGCGGGGGTCGGGTTGGGGAGGGAGGGGAGCAGGCGGGCCACTTCTATTGATCTTTCATTTCTCTATGTTCATCCGTCTTTGTTCTTTGGCTCCTGTGGGCCTCCCATCACGGTGGCATCTGTCGTTGCAGAGCGCTGGCTCTGGGCGCATGCTTCCCAGAGCTCCGGCTCGGTAATTGGACACATCAGTCCAGCCGCTCTGTGGCACTTGGGATCTTCCCAGGCCAGGGATAGAACCGGCGCCCCTTGCACTCCAAGGCGGTGTCGTTACCCACTGGACCACCAGGGGAAGCCCAGCAATTAATTTTTAATCAGGTAAATTTGGGATGTCCTCTATGGAACATTTATTGTTTTTTCTTTGACGCAAACTAGAATGGTGTCCTTACTTCTTTCTGCTTCACAAGAGGCAATATAGGGACTTCCCTGATGGCCTAGTGGCTAAGACTCAAAGCTCCCAATGCAGGGGGCCTGGGTCTGATCCCTGATGAGGGAATTAAATCCCACAAGCCACAACTAGGATCTGGTGTGGCCAAATAAATATTTTTTAAAAGAGGCAATATAAAACTGTGGTTGGAGCTTCCCTGGTGGTCCAGTGGATAAACAATCTTCCTTGCAATGCAATGGGGCACTGGTTCAATCCCTGGCCCGGGAAGATCCCACACACCACAGAGCAATTGAACTGGTGTGTCCAATTAGGAGCCAGCACTCTGGAGCACACACGCCCAGAGCCAGTGCTCTGTGACGAAAGAGGCCACTACTATGGGAGACCCACACAAGGAAAAGAATAAAGACGGATGAAAATAAATGAATAAAAAAACAATGAAAGAGGCCAAAATTTAAAAAAAAAAAACAACAACTGTGGTTGACCTTTAAGTTTTTATTATAGTCAGAAAGTCCTGAATTTATTCCACCTTTTAGCCTCTGAGTGATCTTCAGTAAGTTACTTCAACTTTTTCAGTCTTGGTTTCCCTCATTGGAACACAGCACTGGGGGAACACATGGTAACTTATAAATGAATCTTGATTCCTATCATCATCATCATCTCCTTCATCCAATTCGAATTCATTCACCTTATTTTTTAAAACCCATGAGAAATTTCCTGTTCTTCTTCCCCACTTTGAGGTCAGCTAATCAATTGGTTAAAAAAGACTACTAAAATATCTTTAAATCAACCCCCAAATTTGGTAGTATTTATAACAATTGTGAAGTTATTTCAATCAATGTCAGACATAGAAAGTATTACTATAAGGTTCACGACTGAAATATTGATGTAGTTTCTGGATTTGCTTTCAGAGTGGATGAAAAGGGAACTTTTTTGGGGGGAAGACCCTGTACCCTTTCTTCACTCTACTTCTTTCTTTTTCACCTTAATGCCACTGAAACTGACACCAGTAAGATAGAAAGAAAGAAAGAGTCAGTTGCTCAGTCGTGTCCAACTCCTTGCTCCACCACAGACTGTAGCCTTCTAGGCTCCTCTGTCCACGGAATTCTCTAGGCAAGAATACTGGAGTGGGTTGTCATTCCCTTCTCCATGGGATCTTCCTGGCCCAGAAATCGAACCCAAGTCTCCTGCACTGCAGGTGGAGTCTGTACTGTGAGCCACCGGGAAAGACTAGAAGATAGTTATGCAAGTAATTTTCATTATCAGAAACCTTTTCCCGAGAATCTAGTCTATAGGAAGCAGAGGCTAAAGCTGGAAGAAAGCTGGGAGAAAGTGAAAGTGTTAGTTGCTCAGACTTGTCGGACTCTGTGATCCCTTGGACTGTAGCCTGGTAACCTCTTCTGTACATAGGCAAGAATAATGGAGTGGGTAGCCATTGCCTTCTCCAGGGGATCTTCCTGACCCAGTGATTGAACTCAGGTCACACATACTGGGGGCAGATTCTTTATGATCTGAGCCATTCTTTACTATCAGGGAGACAGTAAGCAGCAAAACAGAGAAGAGAGAGATACTTCCCCAGACACATCCCCATTCTTAGTTTGGTGCATTTATTTCTGGAGAAAACGGAACTCGAGAGATCTTAGGAACCTGAGGGCATTCACTTGAAATATTTTTAGTGAAACAAAACAGAAACTCAGGTTTGCAACAGTCAAACAACAAATAACATAACCTATTTGTAGGTGGCTTCCCAAATCTTGCCTTCCAACTTGGGCTAGGTTAATAACAAAATGTTATGAGGGTAAAAATAGATGCCTTAAGCCATCTTAATACCAGAAGCAAGCTTTTTCTGTGATCTGAGTTGCAGAGAGAAAAGAGGAAACAGAGGAACAAAACACATTGTTACTGTTACACTTTCATAACGCAATTTTCATCAGGAAATATTCTTTGAGTCTTCACAGGTGCCTCCTACACAAACTTATGAAAAGAAATACTTTTTTTCCCAAAACTTGATATTTTCTGTAACTCAAAATCTTAGTCCTGGTAAATACAGGAAGCTCCAAAACAACTGAACAGTTGGATCTGACATCTGTCCCATTTTATGACACATGGCAGCCCCTCACCATTGTTTTGTGAGGCACTGTCACTTCTGAAGTCGGATTTGAGGCAAGCATAGTCAGTTTACACCAGACTTGAAGTAGCCAGGTAAATACAGTTTTGCTGAGAGATGATATGACAAATTCAGACGTGTTATACTTTTTGTACCTCAAATGCTGTGACATTTCCCTTCTTGTCTGAAATAAACATTTTTTATCCCAGCAGAGATGCAAACAAAATTAACCTAATACTTCACAAATATTTGCCTCTTGGTATACAAACTCATTATTGACATACATTTGCTTTTCCTGAGGAGTAACTGGTTTCGGTCAGAATCTAAGTCCCTATATTTGCTTTCAACTCCCAACTGTAAGGTGGTTAAGGTATTGCCTAGAATGAGAGGTATGCTTTTTGTGGTTGGTCTCTCCTTTGTAGCTCTCATTTAATCAGGCAGAATAGCCTAGACCCAGTGATTGAACTCAGGTCACACATACTGGGGGCAGATTCTTTATGATCTGAGCCATTCTTTACTATCAGGGAGACAGTAAGCAGCAAAACAGAGAAGAGAGAGATACTTCCCCAGACACATCCCCATTCTTAGTTTGGTGCATTTATTTCTGGAGAAAACGGAACTCGAGAGATCTTAGGAACCTGAGGGCATTCACTTGAAATATTTTTAGTGAAACAAAACAGAAACTCAGGTTTGCAACAGTCAAACAACAAATAACATAACCTATTTGTAGGTGGCTTCCCAAATCTTGCCTTCCAACTTGGGCTAGGTTAATAACAAAATGTTATGAGGGTAAAAATAGATGCCTTAAGCCATCTTAATACCAGAAGCAAGCTTTTTCTGTGATCTGAGTTGCAGAGAGAAAAGAGGAAACAGAGGAACAAAACACATTGTTACTGTTACACTTTCATAACGCAGTTTTCATCAGGAAATATTCTTTGAGTCTTCACAGGTGCCTCCTACACAAACTTATGAAAAGAAATACTTTTTTTCCCAAAACTTGATATTTTCTGTAACTCAAAATCCTAGTCCTGGTAAATACAGGAAGCTCCAAAACAACTGAACAGTTGGATCTGACATCTGTCCCATTTTATGACACATGGCAGCCCCTCACCATTGTTTTGTGAGGCACTGTCACTTCTGAAGTCGGATTTGAGGCAAGCATAGTCAGTTTACACCAGACTTGAAGTAGCCAGGTAAATACAGTTTTGCTGAGAGATGATATGACAAATTCAGACGTGTTATACTTTTTGTACCTCAAATGCTGTGACATTTCCCTTCTTGTCTGAAATAAACATTTTTTATCCCAGCAGAGATGCAAACAAAATTAACCTAATACTTCACAAATATTTGCCTCTTGGTATACAAACTCATTATTGACATACATTTGCTTTTCCTGCAGGAGTAACTGGTTTCGGTCAGAATCTAAGTCCCTATATTTGCTTTCAACTCCCAACTGTAAGGTGGTTAAGGTATTGCCTAGAATGAGAGGTATGCTTTTTGTGGTTGGTCTCTCCTTTTGTAGCTCTCATTTAATCAGGCAGAATATGCCTAGTAAGACAGCTGAAATGGTGCTTATGTGTGCTCAATTGCTTCAGACATGTCCAGCTCTTTGCTGTACTGTGGACTGTAGCCTACCAGCCTCCTCTGTCCATGGGATTCTCCAGGCAAGAATACTGGAATGGATTATCATGCCCTCCTCCAGGGGGTCTTCCCAACCCAGGGATTGAACTGGGGTCTCGTGCATGCCAGGCAGATTCTTTACCAGCTTGCCTAGAGCATGATCCAGTTAGTGGTATAAAAAAGAATAAGAATAGCTAATGTGTACTATATGATACCATATGGCCAAAATTGTATATAAATTAATCGCTTAAAAATAGTACATCTTTGAATGGCAGTGATGAGTGTGAGCATGCTTGCCTTCTTTCAAATATTAGAGAAATATTAGAAATATTTAATTTTTAAGTATAGTGTTGGCTGTTTGCTTTTTGTAGACACTATCAAGTTGATGAAGTTCCCTTATATTCTTAGCTACTGAGAGTTTGCATTATAAATGGGTATTGAATTTTGCCACATGCTTTACCTACATTTACTGGGATGTTTCCATGGTTTTTCTTCTTTATTCTGTTAGTAATATGAATTAAATTGACTAATTTTCTAAAGTTTAGTCAAGTTTACAAGTCTGTGTTCATTCACTTATTCTTAACTGGTCTATATAGGAATTAATCAATTTTGTTGACCTATTTCAAATCTATTTTTGGCTTTCTATTTCATTGATTACGTGCTCTATCTTTATCTGCCTCTATTTACATATATTCTGCTCTTCTTTGCTAGCTTCTTAATATAGAACCTCAGGTTGTTGATTTTAGATCTTTCATCTTTCTCATATAAGTATTTAAATCTATAACTTTCTCTCTTAAAACTGCTTCAAGTGCATCCCTCAAATGTTGGTATGCTGTATTTTCATTATTCTTCAGTTCAAACTGTGTTCTAGTGACTATTATTATTTCCTCTTTTACAATGTAAAAGTAGTAAGTTATTATTTCCTTTCTTTACTATACATTTGCTTTTCCTGGGTTGGGTTTCTCTCCCTTTTGTTCAACTCCCAACTGTAAGGTGGTTAAGGTATTGCCTAGAATGAGAGGTATGCTTTTGTGGTTGGTCTCTCCTTTGTAGCTCTCATTTAATCAGGCAGAATATGCCTAGTAAGACAGCTGAAATGGTGCTTATGTGTGCTCAATTGCTTCAGACATGTCCAGCTCTTTGCTGTACTGTGGACTGTAGCCTACCAGCCTCCTCTGTCCATGGGATTCTCCAGGCAAGAATACTGGAATGGATTATCATGCCCTCCTCCAGGGGGTCTTCCCAACCCAGGGATTGAACTGGGGTCTCGTGCATGCCAGGCAGATTCTTTACCAGCTTGCCTAGAGCATGATCCAGTTAGTGGTATAAAAAAGAATAAGAATAGCTAATGTGTACTATATGATACCATATGGCCAAAATTGTATATAAATTAATCGCTTAAAAATAGTACATCTTTGAATGGCAGTGATGAGTGTGAGCATGCTTGCCTTCTTTCAAATATTAGAGAAATATTAGAAATATTTAATTTTTAAGTATAGTGTTGGCTGTTTGCTTTTTGTAGACACTATCAAGTTGATGAAGTTCCCTTATATTCTTAGCTACTGAGAGTTTGCATTATAAATGGGTATTGGATTTTGCCACATGCTTTACCTACATTTACTGGGATGTTTCCATGGTTTTTCTTCTTTATTCTGTTAGTAATATGAATTAAATTGACTAATTTTCTAAAGTTTAGTCAAGTTTACAAGTCTGTGTTCATTCACTTATTCTTAACTGGTCTATCTAGGAATTAATCAATTTTGTTGACCTATTTCAAATCTATTTTTGGCTTTCTATTTCATTGATTACGTGCTCTATCTTTATCTGCCTCTATTTACATATATTCTGCTCTTCTTTGCTAGCTTCTTAATATAGAACCTCAGGTTGTTGATTTTAGATCTTTCATCTTTCTCATATAAGTATTTAAATCTATAACTTTCTCTCTTAAAACTGCTTCAAGTGCATCCCTCAAATGTTGGTATGCTGTATTTTCATTATTCTTCAGTTCAAACTGTGTTCTAGTGACTATTATTATTTCCTCTTTTACAATGTAAAAGTAGTAAGTTATTTAATTTCCAAATATGTTGCAATTTCTTGACCTGTATATGAGCTTACTTGAGAGAAAAAGACATGATCTGTGTGCACTAAAAATTTTTTGTTGTTGTTTTTTAGAAGTTGTGTTATGCGATGTTGTCTAAATATCAGTTAGATCAAGATGGTTCATAAGATTGCTTGGATTAGTGTTGCCACTGCTGATCGTTTGTTCAGTTGTTCTGTTTTTCGGGGTGTGGGTAGGGAGAAGGGGGGTGCACTTCTATTGGTCTTTCATTTATCTATTTTTCACCCATCTTTTTTCTCTGGCCCGTGTGGGCCTCCCATCACGGTGGCCTCTGTTGTTGCAGAGCACCAGTTCTGGGCGCATGCACTCCAGAGCTCCGGCTCAGTAATTGGACACATGGGTCCTGCCTCTTGGCGGCACGTGGGATCTTCCCAGGCCATGGATTGAACTGGCGCCCCTTGCACTGCAAGGCAGTCTCCTTACCTGCTGGACCACCAGGGAAGCCCCAGTTGTTTATTAATTACAGAGGGATCAGTTCTTAAATCTCAAAATTCAACTGTGGAGTTATTTTCTTCCTTAAATTATATCATGAATTTTAAAGACTTTTAAATACGTTACCTGCTCCTGTCTTCTGTATTATCACAGGAAGTTTTGTTGTATATATATTTTCTGAATTATAAATAAGCTCTGCAATACATTTTGTCGTACATACACTCTATAAAGCATTTTGGTTAATGTTTTATATTGTCAATATTCATTTATGTGTAGACATAAAAATGTCCTTTTTGAAATTCCATTTTTCTGTTTGTGATTATTTTTATTTTGATTGAAATTTTTTGTTAGAATATTGGGTTTTTGGAAAAAAAAAAGGTTTTGTTTCTGGTGACAAATTATCTCATTGGTTTTTCTGAAAACATACTTTACCTCATTTTTTTTAAAAAATTCAATTGTTTTGCCATTTTCTTCATTCAGAGTTTTGCTGTTGCACCCATAATATGTGCATTTTTCCCTCCCAAATGCCTTTGCCTCTCTAAAACTGCTTCAAGTGCATCCTCAAATGTTGGTATGCTGTATTTTCATTATTCTTCAGTTCAAACTGTGTTCTAGTGACTATTATTATTTCCTCTTTTACAATGTAAAAGTAGTAAGTTATTTAATTTCCAAATATGTTGCAATTTCTTGACCTGTATATGAGCTTACTTGAGAGAAAAAGACATGATCTGTGTGCACTAAAAATTTTTTGTTGTTGTTTTTTAGAAGTTGTGTTATGCGATGTTGTCTAAATATCAGTTAGATCAAGATGGTTCATAAGATTGCTTGGATTAGTGTTGCCACTGCTGATCGTTTGTTCAGTTGTTCTTTTTTTCGGGGGGGGGTGTGGGTAGGGAGAAGGGGGGTGCACTTCTATTGGTCTTTCATTTATCTATTTTTCACCCATCTTTTTTCTCTGGCCCGTGTGGGCCTCCCATCACGGTGGCCTCTGTTGTTGCAGAGCACCAGTTCTGGGCGCATGCACTCCAGAGCTCCGGCTCAGTAATTGGACACATGGGTCCTGCCTCTTGGCGGCACGTGGGATCTTCCCAGGCCATGGATTGAACTGGCGCCCCTTGCACTGCAAGGCAGTCTCCTTACCTGCTGGACCACCAGGGAAGCCCCAGTTGTTTATTAATTACAGAGGGATCAGTTCTTAAATCTCAAAATTCAACTGTGGAGTTATTTTCTTCCTTAAATTATATCATGAATTTTAAAGACTTTTAAATACGTTACCTGCTCCTGTCTTCTGTATTATCACAGGAAGTTTTGTTGTATATATATTTTCTGAATTATAAATAAGCTCTGCAATACATTTTGTCGTACATACACTCTATAAAGCATTTTGGTTAATGTTTTATATTGTCAATATTCATTTATGTGTAGACATAAAAATGTCCTTTTTGAAATTCCATTTTTCTGTTTGTGATTATTTTTATTTTGATTGAAATTTTTTGTTAGAATATTGGGTTTTTGGAAAAAAAAAAGGTTTTGTTTCTGGTGACAAATTATCTCATTGGTTTTTCTGAAAACATACTTTACCTCATTTTTTTTAAAAAATTCAATTGTTTTGCCATTTTCTTCATTCAGAGTTTTGCTGGTTGCACCCATAATATGTGCATTTTTTTCCCTCCCCAAATGCCTTTGCCTCCAAAGGGCATTTGTACCTTTTACCTAGCTTTTATTCTATATATAATATTTATACTTATTTGTTTGACTGCACTGGGTCTTACTTGTGACATAAGCAGTCTTTAACTGTGACATGTGGAATCTGGTTCCCTAACCAGGGATTGAACCTGGACCCCTGCATTGGAAGTACAGAGTCTCAGCCACTGAACTACCAGGATGTCCTTTAACTTCATTTTTGAGAAATATTTTCAGTGGATTTAGAATATAGGTAGACAACTATTTTCTTTCGGTATTACTGAGGCTTCTGGTATACACTCCATTCTCCCATCTGGAAGTATAGGTACTATTATAAACAGATTGGGAAAAAAAAAAACCCAAGCAAATGAAACTTAAGTCATTTCATGAATACAATCAAACCCGGAATATTTGGGGAAAAGACATTCCACATAGAGGAAAAATTAATTCAGAAACTCTGAGGTAGAAACATATATTCCATGTTAAAGAAACTATGACGGGGCTTCCCCTGGTGGTCCAGTGGATAAGGATACCGCCTTGCAGTGCAAGGGGCACCGGTTCGATCCCTGGCCTGGGAAGATCCCACGTGCCGCGGAACGGCTGGACCGATGTGTCCAATGACCAAGCCGGAGCCCTGGAGCGCATGCACCCAGAGCCGGCGCTCTGCAACAGACGCCACCGCGATGGGAGGCCCACAGGAGCCAAAGGACAAAGACGGATGAACATAGAGAAATGAAGGACCAATAGAAGTGGCCCTCCCGCTCCCCTCCCTCCCCAACCCGACCCCAGCCCTAAATAAATAAATAAATAAATCTTAAAAAAAAAAAAAAAAAAAGAAACCATGACGAAAAAGAAAATTCCAGTACTATGGCTGGGTAAAACATATGGGCATACCTTGTAAAAGAAAAATTGGAAAACTATCTTTGGCCTAAATCACACAAGATGTTACAAGTCAAGATAAAGTATCTCAATTTCAATCTAATTATAATTGGAATTAGGGGCTTCCCTGGTGGCTCAGATGTTGAAGAATCTTCCTGCAATGTGGAACATGCAGGTGTAGTCCCCTAGGTCGGGAAGATCCCCTGGAGAAGGGAATGGCAACCCACTCCAGTATCCTTGCCTGGAGAATCCCATGGACAGAGGAGCGTTACAGGCTACAGTCCACAGGGTCAGACACAACTGAGTGACTACGGTACTACTATAATTGGAAACCTTTGGTATGTTTTGAGAAGTGACTAAATTGATCAAAATTAATTTTAATCCATTCTCTCATTTATGTTCATAACCCATGTGATTTACTCCCAAAAGCCCTAGAAAAATTAATGAAGTGGTGCTACACTTGTCTCCATCAGATGGATGAGGTGAAGACCTGAGGCTTCTGGTATACACTCCATTCTCCCATCTGGAAGTATAGGTACTATTATAAACAGATTGGGAAAAAAAAAAACCCAAGCAAATGAAACTTAAGTCATTTCATGAATACAATCAAACCCGGAATATTTGGGGAAAAGACATTCCACATAGAGGAAAAATTAATTCAGAAACTCTGAGGTAGAAACATATATTCCATGTTAAAGAAACTATGACGGGGCTTCCCCTGGTGGTCCAGTGGATAAGGATACCGCCTTGCAGTGCAAGGGGCACCGGTTCGATCCCTGGCCTGGGAAGATCCCACGTGCCGCGGAACGGCTGGACCGATGTGTCCAATGACCAAGCCGGAGCCCTGGAGCGCATGCACCCAGAGCCGGCGCTCTGCAACAGACGCCACCGCGATGGGAGGCCCACAGGAGCCAAAGGACAAAGACGGATGAACATAGAGAAATGAAGGACCAATAGAAGTGGCCCTCCCGCTCCCCTCCCTCCCCAACCCGACCCCAGCCCTAAATAAATAAATAAATAAATCTTAAAAAAAAAAAAGAAACCATGACGAAAAAGAAAATTCCAGTACTATGGCTGGGTAAAACATATGGGCATACCTTGTAAAAGAAAAATTGGAAAACTATCTTTGGCCTAAATCACACAAGATGTTACAAGTCAAGATAAAGTATCTCAATTTCAATCTAATTATAATTGGAATTAGGGGCTTCCCTGGTGGCTCAGATGTTGAAGAATCTTCCTGCAATGTGGAACATGCAGGTGTAGTCCCCTAGGTCGGGAAGATCCCCTGGAGAAGGGAATGGCAACCCACTCCAGTATCCTTGCCTGGAGAATCCCATGGACAGAGGAGCGTTACAGGCTACAGTCCACAGGGTCAGACACAACTGAGTGACTACGGTACTACTATAATTGGAAACCTTTGGAATGTTTTGAGAAGTGACTAAATTGATCAAAATTAATTTTCAATCCATTCTCTCATTTATGTTCATAACCCATGTGATTTACTCCCCAAAAGCCCTAGAAAAATTAATGAAGTGGTGCTACACTTGTCTCCATCAGATGGATGAGGGAACTGAGGCTGAGAGTAATGAAATGACTTCTCCATAGTTACACAGTCAATAAATTACAGAGCTTGAATATTTACCATTATCTTTCTTCCTCTAACATTGTCTGTAATCATATTTGGGATTGAATTTTACTTGAAAGTTTCTCACAAACCTGTAAGGGCTAATCATTGCATATAGTGGGTGAGATTCTGGGTTTTTTTTTAATGATTTTTTGGGGGGAACATTTCTAATAATGCTGGACTTTGAATAAGGCTTCTTTCTTATTTGAGTTTTTGCACCTTGCTGTTACGCATCTTAAAGTATTTTTCAATAGAAATGGAATCCAGAGAGTAAAAGAAAACCCAAAATAGCTATTTTTTGCTTCTTTACTCTATCTGAATAACTCTGCCACCTGTTCTCTCATTTAAGCAATCTTCCAAAGAGTCAGAGAGCAACCTGGAAGTACTGAGTTAAATCTAAAAATTTCTCCAAGATTCTGATTTCTGATTCCTCTTAGGTAGCAATTAAATTTGAAAATAGAAAAAAATACAAAATCTGAAAGTGTTTCACCCACATCAAAATTATAGTAATATTCCACATACCTGGAATATGACATAAATAAAGAACAGAAAAAGGAAACACTATTGCATCCATAATTATCAAGTCGGGTATCCAGTAGTGGCTTTTTAGTGGAAAGAGAAAAATGCCAGGACCACCTGTATTTCCTTCCCATTCCAAACCAAGTGAGGAGAGTCCAAGTGAGGAGACTGAAATATGTATATTTTAAATAATCTAATTTCAGTTTGTATTTAAAAAAAAAGAAAAAGAGCAGTGACAACTCAAATAAAATATCTCTTATCTTAAATATATGAAGTAAGAAAACATAAATGCACAGATGTTAAATTGCCCCCCAAAAATGGAAAAAAAAAGGTCTCTCTAGTCTCTAGACCCAACATGGAAATTTATTTTTATAAATGATCCATTTTGATCTTTAATAGCATATTCAGTCTAGTTTAACTTTTATCCACTCCTATGCAAATCAATCTAATCAACTTTTAATATCTTTTCGAAGTATATGGAATCCATTTTCTCCATCAGATGGATGAGGGAACTGAGGCTGAGAGTAATGAAATGACTTCTCCATAGTTACACAGTCAATAAATTACAGAGCTTGAATATTTACCATTATCTTTCTTCCTCTAACATTGTCTGTAATCATATTTGGGATTGAATTTTACTTGAAAGTTTCTCACAAACCTGTAAGGGCTAATCATTGCATATAGTGGGTGAGATTCTGGGTTTTTTTTTAATGATTTTTTGGGGGGAACATTTCTAATAATGCTGGACTTTGAATAAGGCTTCTTTCTTATTTGAGTTTTTGCACCTTGCTGTTACGCATCTTAAAGTATTTTTCAATAGAAATGGAATCCAGAGAGTAAAAGAAAACCCAAAATAGCTATTTTTTGCTTCTTTACTCTATCTGAATAACTCTGCCACCTGTTCTCTCATTTAAGCAATCTTCCAAAGAGTCAGAGAGCAACCTGGAAGTACTGAGTTAAATCTAAAAATTTCTCCAAGATTCTGATTTCTGATTCCTCTTAGGTAGCAATTAAATTTGAAAATAGAAAAAAATACAAAATCTGAAAGTGTTTCACCCACATCAAAATTATAGTAATATTCCACATACCTGGAATATGACATAAATAAAGAACAGAAAAAGGAAACACTATTGCATCCATAATTATCAAGTCGGGTATCCAGTAGTGGCTTTTTAGTGGAAAGAGAAAAATGCCAGGACCACCTGTATTTCCTTCCCATTCCAAACCAAGTGAGGAGAGTCCAAGTGAGGAGACTGAAATATGTATATTTTAAATAATCTAATTTCAGTTTGTATTTAAAAAAAAAGAAAAAGAGCAGTGACAACTCAAATAAAATATCTCTTATCTTAAATATATGAAGTAAGAAAACATAAATGCACAGATGTTAAATTGCCCCCCAAAAATGGAAAAAAAAAGGTCTCTCTAGTCTCTAGACCCAACATGGAAATTTATTTTTATAAATGATCCATTTTGATCTTTAATAGCATATTCAGTCTAGTTTAACTTTTATCCACTCCTATGCAAATAAATCTAATCAACTTTAATTAATATCTTTTCGAAGTATATGGCTTTCTATCAATGTCTCTGATTATTCTGTTGACCTCAGAAAATGTGTAGATTGATGCTAGAGTGTCTCAAAATCACTGTTGGTAGGAGGCGTGGAAGTAGAGACAGTGTCATTGACTATACAAGAAGAATATAGCCTTGGTCTGAGTTATTTGCAGTGTCTCAGAGAGTGGAAGCAGGACTTCCATGTAGTAATTAATCTGAGTTAATTCATAGACATACATAACATTAGGAAAAGCACCCTCAGAAGAAATGCCTCAGGCAGAAGGAAACCATCTAGACCTTAGATTTTGCAGCTATCTCATGAGTAGAAACTCTAGGGCAAGAGCTTTTGGCCGTTTCATCTAGCAAAAGAATACTACAAGTTGGAACAGGAGGCTTCATGAGATCATGAGTCCTCTGTCATTGGGAGTGATCAAGTACACACTAATCAAACATTTCTTGGTGGTACTAATCAAGCACCTGATAAGTGGAAGGAGCAAATTTCTACCAAGGCCTCTTCCCACTGTAAATTGCTATGATGCTATAGCAGTATATCCAAAGGGAATACAGGGAGTATTTTAAACATGTGGGTATAAAATAATTCTATCTAGACTACTGGTCAAGAGAAATGACAAGCGAATAAGACAAAGAGAACAGCATTGATGTGTCTTTTGTGGCAATTTAAAACAGTAATTAAATATCTCACTTATCCTCCATTAACTTCCCACAGATTAAAAACAGATTATTCAGGAAAGGCAAGACTTTGAAGAAGCAGGCATTCTCATAAACTGGGAAGAGAATGCAAATCAGCATAATATTTGAAGGGACAATTATCAAAAAAATTTTTAAAATATCTTTTTTAGGTTTTTCCTTTTATCCAATACAAAATGTTAATTCTTAAATTAAAGTAAGAAAACATAAATGCACTTTCCCCAAAATGGAAAAAAAAAGGTCTCTCTAGTCTCTAGACCCAACATGGAAATTTATTTTTATAAATGATCCATTTTGATCTTTAATAGCATATTCAGTCTAGTTTAACTTTTATCCACTCCTATGCAAATAAATCTAATCAACTTTAATTAATATCTTTTCGAAGTATATGGCTTTCTATCAATGTCTCTGATTATTCTGTTGACCTCAGAAAATGTGTAGATTGATGCTAGAGTGTCTCAAAATCACTGTTGGTAGGAGGCGTGGAAGTAGAGACAGTGTCATTGACTATACAAGAAGAATATAGCCTTGGTCTGAGTTATTTGCAGTGTCTCAGAGAGTGGAAGCAGGACTTCCATGTAGTAATTAATCTGAGTTAATTCATAGACATACATAACATTAGGAAAAGCATCCTCAGAAGAAATGCCTCAGGCAGAAGGAAACCATCTAGACCTTAGATTTTGCAGCTATCTCATGAGTAGAAACTCTAGGGCAAGAGCTTTTGGCCGTTTCATCTAGCAAAAGAATACTACAAGTTGGAACAGGAGGCTTCATGAGATCATGAGTCCTCTGTCATTGGGAGTGATCAAGTACACACTAATCAAACATTTCTTGGTGGTACTAATCAAGCACCTGATAAGTGGAAGGAGCAAATTTCTACCAAGGCCTCTTCCCACTGTAAATTGCTATGATGCTATAGCAGTATATCCAAAGGGAATACAGGGAGTATTTTAAACATGTGGGTATAAAATAATTCTATCTAGACTACTGGTCAAGAGAAATGACAAGCGAATAAGACAAAGAGAACAGCATTGATGTGTCTTTTGTGGCAATTTAAAACAGTAATTAAATATCTCACTTATCCTCCATTAACTTCCCACAGATTAAAAACAGATTATTCAGGAAAGGCAAGACTTTGAAGAAGCAGGCATTCTCATAAACTGGGAAGAGAATGCAAATCAGCATAATATTTGAAGGGACAATTACCAAAATTTAAAATACTCAGTCCTTTTATCCAATAACTTTACATTAGGGATCTTTCCTTAAGGGATATTTACAGTTCTTTCTATGGGCATCGACATGTATACAAAATGTTTATTTCTGAAAAGTTTTTTAAATTTAGAGAATATAACTGTTCACGAGAAGAAAGATTAAATGAATTATGGTATATTTATATTCCAAGATATTTGGTAGTTATTAAAATAATGAGATGTTTCTCCATGTTCTGAAAAGGAACAATTTCAAAGTTAATATTGTTCGCGGAATCAATATGTACATAATGTGATTCTATTTTAATTTTTGTAACAACAACAAAGCTACAATATTTGGTTGGATTAACACTGAGAAAACTTTCTGAGGAGTGCAGACCAAAGTGTGAGAGAGAATAGGAGATTAAAGACAAACTTTCACTGCTTACAGTGCATACTTTAGTACTGTGTATTAACTTCCCTGTTGGTCCATTCATTAAGACATCACCTTCTAGTGCAGGGAGACATGGACTTGATCCCTGGTCCAGGAACTAAGGTCCCATATACCTATTGACCAAAAAGTCAAAACAAACAAAAAAATAAAACAGAAGTAAAACTGTAAAAAAATTCAATAAAGACTGTAAAAAATGGCCCACATAAAAAAAGGTCTTTTTTAAAAAAGAGAATTGTTTAAATAATTTTAAAGAAAATTTACAAATTTTTTAACTTTTCTGGAAATCCATCACAGTTTTGAAACCTTATTGTTTTGTAGCCAGCGTTTCCAGACTAATAATCTCCAAGGATCCTGCAAATTGTCAGAATGAGGAATTTAATGCATTCTTGAAAACTGAAAAAACTTTTAAAAAATTTCACCTTAGAGATTCACTTCTATTTGCAGTGACATAGAGAAATGACAACGAATAAGACAAAGAGAACAGCATTGATGTGTCTTTTGTGGCAATTTAAAACAGTAATTAAATATCTCACTTATCCTCCATTAACTTCCCACAGATTAAAAACAGATTATTCAGGAAAGGCAAGACTTTGAAGAAGCAGGCATTCTCATAAACTGGGAAGAGAATGCAAATCAGCATAATATTTGAAGGGACAATTACCAAAATTTAAAATACTCAGTCCTTTTATCCAATAACTTTACATTAGGGATCTTTCCTTAAGGGATATTTACAGTTCTTTCTATGGGCATCGACATGTATACAAAATGTTTATTTCTGAAAAGTTTTTTAAATTTAGAGAATATAACTGTTCACGAGAAGAAAGATTAAATGAATTATGGTATATTTATATTCCAAGATATTTGGTAGTTATTAAAAATAATGAGATGTTTCTCCATGTTCTGAAAAGGAACAATTTCAAAGTTAATATTGTTCGCGGAATCAATATGTACATAATGTGATTCTATTTTAATTTTTGTAACAACAACAAAGCTACAATATTTGGTTGGATTAACACTGAGAAAACTTTCTGAGGAGTGCAGACCAAAGTGTGAGAGAGAATAGGAGATTAAAGACAAACTTTCACTGCTTACAGTGCATACTTTAGTACTGTGTATTAACTTCCCTGTTGGTCCATTCATTAAGACATCACCTTCTAGTGCAGGGAGACATGGACTTGATCCCTGGTCCAGGAACTAAGGTCCCATATACCTATTGACCAAAAAGTCAAAACAAACAAAAAAATAAAACAGAAGTAAAACTGTAAAAAAATTCAATAAAGACTGTAAAAAATGGCCCACATAAAAAAAGGTCTTTTTTAAAAAAGAGAATTGTTTAAATAATTTTAAAGAAAATTTACAAATTTTTTAACTTTTCTGGAAATCCATCACAGTTTTGAAACCTTATTGTTTTGTAGCCAGCGTTTCCAGACTAATAATCTCCAAGGATCCTGCAAATTGTCAGAATGAGGAATTTAATGCATTCTTGAAAAAAACTGACTTTCCCCTGGGCCAAAGAACATTAATGTGAAGATAGAAAAAAAAATGCTTATTACAAAAAGAAACCTTAAATAGAATGATTCATTATTATCTTCTATTTCTTTCTTTGTCTCTTTGTCACATCATTGCTTTGCACTCAGTAACAGTTGCACTCCTGAACATCACCATGAGGAAACAAAAAAGTGGGATTCAAGTCTAATCCTAATTCATAGTCATTTGTGTGATCAACATGGTGTCAAGTGAGTCTTGCAAAGACCCAGAAGAGTAAACCCTGCCCCAAATAGTAAGCATTATTGTGGACTTTCTGACACATTTTTTATTACTCTCCTCTTCTTAGTTATACATCAAAAACACTCAGGTCAATCACGTCAGCTTCCCTTGGTGACGCACAAGAGATTATATAAATTGTTGATCAGACTGAAGAACTGTGTAAATGCCTACTTAAAATATATTTCAAGGAAGAGGTTTTTTTCCCCCAACTTATTCGTAATTTGAATTCAGCATTAAAAGACATCATGAAAGGAAAAAGAAGCCATACATGATTTTATTAAAGATTTAATAGCAGACCAGTCTTTCCTAATTATCTGTAGTTACATCTTCAAACATCAAGTATAATGCAGTTTAAATGAGGTTTTTTCTCCACAATAGCATAATGGCACATGGCAATGATGTCTATTGACCTTGAGCTCATTGTTTTCTATTCTATTTGAAGGACTCTTTTAACAGTCCCCTAGTAAACAGTTTTTGGCCTAGTAGAATTGGTCCTTTCTCATTACAAATGTCAGCAATTCAAGCTTGAGATGAGTCGTGTTAATTCAATAAGATAAATAAAATTAGATACTTTCATTATCAAATCTCAGAAGAGGAAAGTTTTGCTGAATGATGAGCATCTGAATTATATGAATTCACCATCTCTGACTCTGCCCCTGCTCTGACCATGCTTCTGGACATGTTTTCTGCAGACTCTGTACAGCGTTTCATCCCAGTAGAGTTAGCAAAACCTCAACATAAAGCCTCTGACTCCAGGCAGTTTTCTTATTATGAGAACTCTAACTGTGGGGCATGCACAGACCAGACGGTCCACACAGGTTCCTAGTGGAGTTAGGTCTGTTCTCCTGATACTGGAGCGTGTTCTGATATTATTGTCTAAGGACATTGCCTTTTGAATCCTTTCTTTGGGGCTTCTCTGCCCTATTCTCACGTCCATTTCTGTGGCCCAATTCTATTTCTTTCACTTGTACAAAAAAAACAAAACAAAACAAAACACTCCTTTTCTAGGAGACTCTTGGTGAGTTTTCTTCCATTTTCTTTTCCTTCTTTCTTATTTGAGAATATGATTAAATTGCTTAGCGCTTTGGCTTCATTTTCCAGGATGTGATTAGAAGATGTAAGCAGGTCTGCTTGATGTGGGTCCATTTGAAATATTTCAAAGTAACTTTGATATTGATGCTTTAATGATTATTATAGGCATGTTGTCATTGGAAGAAGGAGATTTTTATTTTTAGGAAGAAAAACATCTCCTCACTTGTATAAATCTTGATGACAACAGTGGGGAGAAAAGGAAATGCAAGGGATAAAAATCTGTGGTCAGAATAGGAAGACATAATGCTATCATGTGCCACATCCCTCTCATGCAGAACCCTGACCAACTTTGGAAAGCAACCTGGGGTAAAGAATAAAACAGCACTGACAGTTGGCTTCGAAATAAACCAAAACATATCTTTGATATCTAGCCATGTGACCTAGGTTGGCTGCAGTAATCTCAGCATGCTCTATCAGCACATTATTTCTGAATGGCCACTGCTGGGTTTCTGGGAGCCTTAAGCTGAGCTTGAGGGGTTATGTTCGATCTTTTTAAAGGAAACTGGAAACTTCTTGAGACCAGATGTGTGCCAAAATGGTTTACTTATCCAGGTGAATGGCACTTTTCCATGCCCAGGAATTTTCTGGCATTTGCTTCTGGAGATTTCTATCAGCTTATCCCTGTGTTTTCTGGAGTGTTGGATGACTCAGCATGTGACATTGACATACTACAAAATTATTCAGCAGACTCTATGAACAGACTAGATGAGCACTTTCTCTATCATCTCCTGTGGAACACAATATTTACGTTTCCTCTGGTGCATTGAAATGGGAAAAAGAGTAGGAAAAGCAAGGGGAATAGTGAGGAAGGAATTTTAAATCATCACAATCTAAAAGATTTACCATTGACTTCATTGAAATGTGACACAAGTCATATAATTGGATGCTTTGCTCACAAATTTTTAGATGAAGACTCAAAGTACTAAGTATATGATCACTGTATTACATACACACACACACACACACACACACACACACACACACACACATACAGAGGCAATGCCAAGACTATTCAAACATGATGACGTGGACTTTTGGATTTGGTGTGGTAAGAAGTGGATCGATATTTTGGCTCTAAGATATCAGTAGAATATCTTGTATATCTCTAAGATAACTGTCAGAAAGTTGGTTGCAACTAAGCTATTTACATCTTCTCTTTAATCCCTGAAAGAGGAGTAACTTTTTGTACCTCAGAGTTTTGGGTTTTGACACCATTATACCTTAGACTATGTAAAGTTCCGTGACAACTTAATTAGGATTGTCACAGGGAGATTTTCAAAATAATCAAATCAAGATTAGAGAGTAACATAATAATAATGTAAAAAATCTGATTATGAATTCTATAAAAATTTCCCATGATTTTCACACACGTCACTGTTAACCTAGTTTATAAAGGCATGCCCTTCCTGACCTTTGAAAAGGGGTTGGCTTGCAAATAAACCAAAACATATCTTTGATATCTAGCCATGTGACCTAGGTTGGCTGCAGTAATCTCAGCATGCTCTATCAGCACATTATTTCTGAATGGCCACTGCTGGGTTTCTGGGAGCCTTAAGCTGAGCTTGAGGGGTTATGTTCGATCTTTTTAAAGGAAACTGGAAACTTCTTGAGACCAGATGTGTGCCAAAATGGTTTACTTATCCAGGTGAATGGCACTTTTCCATGCCCAGGAATTTTCTGGCATTTGCTTCTGGAGATTTCTATCAGCTTATCCCTGTGTTTTCTGGAGTGTTGGATGACTCAGCATGTGACATTGACATACTACAAAATCATTCAGCAGACTCTATGAACAGACTAGATGAGCACTTTCTCTATCATCTCCTGTGGAACACAATATTTACGTTTCCTCTGGTGCATTAAAATGGGAAAAAGAGTAGGAAAAGCAAGGGGAATAGTGAGGAAGGAATTTTAAATCATCACAATCTAAAAGATTTACCATTGACTTCATTGAAATGTGACACAAGTCATATAATTGGATGCTTTGCTCACAAATTTTTAGATGAAGACTCAAAGTACTAAGTATACGATCACTGTATTACATACACACACACACACACACACACACACACACACACACACACATACAGAGGCAATGCCAAGACTATTCAAACATGATGACGTGGACTTTTGGATTTGGTGTGGTAAGAAGTGGATCGATATTTTGGCTCTAAGATATCAGTAGAATATCTTGTATATCTCTAAGATAACTGTCAGAAAGTTGGTTGCAACTAAGCTATTTACATCTTCTCTTTAATCCCTGAAAGAGGAGTAACTTTTTGTACCTCAGAGTTTTGGGTTTTGACACCATTATACCTTAGACTATGTAAAGTTCCGTGACAACTTAATTAGGATTGTCACAGGGAGATTTTCAAAATAATCAAATCAAGATTAGAGAGTAACATAATAATAATGTAAAAAATCTGATTATGAATTCTATAAAAATTTCCCATGATTTTCACACACGTCACTGTTAACCTAGTTTATAAAGGCATGCCCTTCCTGGCCATGAAGACTGGTTAACATTAATTTATGGCTCATATTGTGCTTTAATATCCCTGCTGTTATTTATTATACTTATTGCTTTATATTTTTAGTACCTAGAAGTAAACATGTCAAACATTCAGTAAAACTACCTTGCCCAGGGTTGTTTGTTTATACAAATGTTTCCAGTGTATTTTAGCATATAGTTGTCAAGTCTATGATACAAACAGTGTCTAAAAATGTTCCTTTCAGAGCCATGATTTTGTTTCACTGATTACAGCAACCTATTTTATTTTTGGAAAGGAAAATTCATGCCTTCAAGGAAGGAATTGGGGCCAGACACAGAGACAAGGATGCAAAGTTAAAATTCTTAAGTCTGTTTCTCTGTTTATTTATTTATTTTCATCCATCTTAATTCTTTGGCCTGTGTGGGCCTCCCATAGCAGTGGCGTTTCTCACAGCAGAGCACCGGCTCTGGGCGCAGGGTCTCCGGAGCACTGGCTCGCGATTGGACATACCTGTCCAGCCTCTCCTCGGCACATGGGATCCTCCTGTGCCAGGAATGGAGCCGATGCCCCTTGCCGTGCAAGGTGGACTTTTCACCCACTGGACCACCAGGGAAGCCCTAAGTCTGCTTTTTTGCTCATCCTGAGGAATCTGATTAATAAGAACAATTTTCCCCTGATTTTTCAGAGTGGCAAAAACCTGACAAAACTTAACAAGATAAAAAAGAGTCCTTATAAGCTTTTCCCCTTGGGTTCCACAGGAACTTTTCTCAAAATACACTCCAAACAAAATAGTTCCCAGAACTCCTCATGGATAGAAAAAAAAAAAAATAGAAAGGGTTCTGCTTTCAAATAAAGATCCTACACTTTAATTTTTCTCAGATTAGCAACCATTGGCATTCTTAAGACACCTCAAAACCCCACAATAAAAAAACATTTAACTTTGACATATATGTCAAGTTCCGTGACAACTTAATTAGGATTGTCACAGGTAGATTTTCAAAATAATCAAATCAAGATTAGAGAGTAACATAATAATAATGTAAAAAATCTGATTATGAATTCTATAAAAATTTCCCATGATTTTCACACACGTCACTGTTAACCTAGTTTATAAAGGCATGCCCTTCCTGGCCATGAAGACTGGTTAACATTAATTTATGGCTCATATTGTGCTTTAATATCCCTGCTGTTATTTATTATACTTATTGCTTTATATTTTTAGTACCTAGAAGTAAACATGTCAAACATTCAGTAAAACTACCTTGCCCAGGGTTGTTTGTTTATACAAATGTTTCCAGTGTATTTTAGCATATAGTTGTCAAGTCTATGATACAAACAGTGTCTAAAAATGTTCCTTTCAGAGCCATGATTTTGTTTCACTGATTACAGCAACCTATTTTATTTTTGGAAAGGAAAATTCATGCCTTCAAGGAAGGAATTGGGGCCAGACACAGAGACAAGGATGCAAAGTTAAAATTCTTAAGTCTGTTTCTCTGTTTATTTATTTATTTTCATCCATCTTAATTCTTTGGCCTGTGTGGGCCTCCCATAGCAGTGGCGTTTCTCACAGCAGAGCACCGGCTCTGGGCGCAGGGTCTCCAGAGCACTGGCTCGCGATTGGACATACCTGTCCAGCCTCTCCTCGGCACATGGGATCCTCCTGTGCCAGGAATGGAGCCGATGCCCCTTGCCGTGCAAGGTGGACTTTTCACCCACTGGACCACCAGGGAAGCCCTAAGTCTGCTTTTTTGCTCATCCTGAGGAATCTGATTAATAAGAACAATTTTCCCCTGATTTTTCAGAGTGGCAAAAACCTGACAAAACTTAACAAGATAAAAAAGAGTCCTTATAAGCTTTTCCCCTTGGGTTCCACAGGAACTTTTCTCAAAATACACTCCAAACAAAATAGTTCCCAGAACTCCTCATGGATAGAAAAAAAAAAAAAAATAGAAAGGGTTCTGCTTTCAAATAAAGATCCTACACTTTAATTTTTCTCAGATTAGCAACCATTGGCATTCTTAAGACACCTCAAAACCCCACAATAAAAAAACATTTAACTTTGCTCTGCCCAGCATTTCCTAAGTGCATTTGACCGGAGAATGGTCTTACTGCTTAATATTTACTGTAACCACATTATGGGAGTCTCTAAATTACTAGAAAGTCTTATATGAAATATGAAACAGAAAAAGAATGACCTCAGAAGTCAGCATGCCCAGAAATGCAGTGTGCAGAATGTGATCTGCAGAGACAACAAGGATCTTGGACCAATAAGACTGAGATGTAAGATCTTCCAGTTTTCAGAGTTTTTCTGAATATCAATGAAATCTCTCTTCAGATGTAAAAAAATTCCATCAAGGAGAAACTCACAATGAGGCACACATGTACAAAAGCAATCTAGACCAGAATTTCAGCCAAAATCATCTCTCATAACTGTACTTTTGGTTATTGGCAGCAAAGTTTATGCCAGTTTTCTAATGCAGCCTTTTAAAGAAATGGCATATGCAGTGTACTTCCTGTTCAATCATTTACTGATGTTTTGCTGACTTACATAGCTGGGGTGTAGAATAGCAATATTTCCTTCAGTCTTTTTGCCACTTTCCTGCTCAACAAGTAATTGAAAATACAGTGTATGAAATATACTAGTGCATGTTTGGCTACTTACCCAACTACTTTCCTGTATGCTGGGGATTTTACCCAGACAGAACTGATGTCCAGCTCTACTGCCTGGAATGTTATTTTATTCCTGAAACTCTTAAAGTGAACCCTGTCTGAGGTCCCAGTCCTTGCTACTGAATCTCTAGTCTGTCCCTTGAACGTCTTACTCATCTGAGCAGATATACACCAGTATGTAGAGAACTGCGCAGAAGTGAGGGCTTATTCACAAGGGTTGATGAAGGCATAGGTTGTAGAACTGGGAATAGTGTCAGAGAAGATCCAAAATATTCGGGGTTGCTTTCCTTTAGGATTGACTGCTTTGATCTCCTTCCTATCCAAGGGATTCTCAAGAGTCTTCTCCATTACCACAGTTCAAAAACATCAGTTCTCCTGTGCTTATCCTTCTTTATGGTCCAGGTCTCACATCCATACAACACTACTGGAAAAACTATAGCTTTGACTATATGGACCTTTGTAGGCAAAATAATGTCTCTGCTTTTTTTTTTTTTTTTTCCTTTTCTCGGGGCAGGCAGGCAGACCACTTCCATTGGTCTTTCATTTATCTATTTTCATCCATCTTCATTCTTTGGCCCATGTGGGCCTCCCATAGCAGTGGCCTCTGTTGTCACAGAGCACCGGCTCTGGGCACATGCACTCCGGAGCTCCGGCTCGGTAATTGGGCACATGGGATCTTCCCAGGCCAGAGATCAAACCAGCGCCCCTTGCACTGCAAGGCAGTGTCCTTACCCACTGGACCACCAGGGAAACCCTGCTTTTTAATATACTGTCTAGGTTTGTCATAGCTTTTCTTCCAAGGAGTAAGTGTCTTTTAATTTCATGACTGCAGTTACCATGCGCAGTGATTTTGATACAACAAGCCATATCATAGCTTGTGATATTAGCTCTGCAGAAAGCCATTTCAAAGAGACAAATCCAAGAGATTTACAATGAGATCCTACATTCCCAACAAAATAAAATGGGTGGATTGTTTGGCTATTTGATCTGTTACCCTTTGACTGAGACCTTGGTTTGTGTGCCTGAACTTATTTGTATGTCAGAACTGGTGGGCATCTACAACTCAATTTCTGTTACACTCTATACTGCACACCAATCCATCACTAGTATTAAAGAAATTCATTATTTCATAATTTTCGAATCTTCCATTATGTCTATAGAAATTCCTTTGGAACATTCTGATGTTGTCTTACAAAGACTTTTATGGACAAATGCTAATCTTAAAACCTTGTAAATGTATGTGTATCAAAGAAAAGGAATGTTTGAATTTTTAGGTGTCTGACTAAGAAGAGAAGACTGGAGTTGATAGTGCCAGTCATCGATCTGCACAGTTTTATCTGCTCCCACTTGCTAAATGTTGTCTTCTGCTGAGGGTAACACCTCAGTGCTTTTACTGTGAACATGTTCTATTCTAAGGGATACCAAAAAAGGATAATGTTCCCACAGATCCCAAAAGTTTATTGGAAAACTTTAGCCTACTTAGAGTTTTCACTCTTTGCATTTAATTTCTTCAGGACCCATACTTTCATTCATGATGTTTTTCAGTGTTACAGCCTGGACTTAGGTCATACCATGCCTAGCCCTGGTTTGGTAAACTAGAATGTCAACTTCTTTTCTTCTCTGATAATCACAGACATTTCCATGTCCTATAGGGATATGAAATTTGACCCTGAATCCGGACCAATGACCAGTCATCAAAGAACTGTGTTTGTGGCCTTTAGCCAACTTTCTGACTCCAAAGATCCTTAGTGTCATGTTCTACACATTACTAAGTCAAATACTTTTGAACTTGTCTTCTGTAGAACTGCCTTGGCCACTGGATTCTCAGACACAGACTGAATGGTTTCCTCCTTCTCCTGTGAAGGTGTGTTCAGTCGTTCAATTGTGTCTGACTCTTTGGGACCCCGTGGACTGTAGCCTGCCAGTCTCCTCTGTCCAAGGAATTTCCTAGGCAAGAATACTGGAGTGAGTTGCCATTTCCTGCAGTGGGTTATTTTCCCATTTCAGGGATTGAACCCTTCTCCCAAGTCTCTAACATTGGCAGGAGGATTCTTTACCACTGCACCACCCGGGAAAACTCTCTTCTCCTGAGGGTAGGGTTTATTTCTTCACCTGCGTTGGTTCTTATGGTCTCAGTAGTCTCTAGGTTCTGTCCTTGCTTCCTTCATTCTACTGTTTTTCAAGGAAAAACAAGCAACCTTAGATGTAATTAAAAAAAAAAAAAAGGTAGCAAAGATCAATGCATATATTTGAGGTTGAAGAAATTTCATGGATTTAGTAATTTCAGAAAAATATATAAAAGATTGAAATTACACACTCTATTATTTCATTCATATAACAAACATGTATTAGATACCCATACTATGCCAGCCAATATGACAAGCACTAAAGATACAGTGATGAATAAGACGGAGATATTATATCTGCTTCATGGTATTTATAGCCTAGTTAAAAATCTATATGCCTACTATCCAGTAAAGCTGGCTCATCTTGGGTAGGTACTTAATTGCTTAAGCTCTCATTTTCCTTTTAAAAAATATGGTACAATAAAGAGGTTAAATTATAGTGCATCAAAGATTTTTTTTTCAGCATAATGGTCTAAGAAAATTAACTCTTTCACATTCAGAGTAAATGATCAAAGCCATACTATACATCCTTCCACATATATCTTGTGAGTTAGCCAAAAGCAGCTCTGGTTCTTATCAAACAATCTGTCCTTCCACAGTTGTAGATGTAAAAGAAAAGCTTCTTCAGTAGTAACGAATAAATCATAGCACTGATAAACCAAAGAAAAGAATATTCTTTTAAGTTCACTTGAAAAGGCATCTCTATAAAACCCTTAACAAGTTAAATAAGAATGTTAACAATTTATATTTATATAAGTCGTGAAGCTAAAAACTGAACTGTGATTGACTCCGGTTGCATGCAATTTTTCTATATTTTTATCACCTAAGAATGACATTTTGAAAACAAGTCCATTCTTCCAGTTATTTCTCATATTGTATGATTGCATTTTCATCTGTATGACTAAGTCTACATAACACTGGACCCCCCCCCCCACCAAAGGTATATTTTTAAAAGTTATTTTCACAGAGATACTTATGAGTATCTGTCTCTACTTGATATATAATAGCTAAAGATTTTTCCTATAATCTGGCCTACAAGACGCTACTGCCAAGTATCCACACAGTGTAAGAAACAAAAACTTCACAATCTGTCATTGCTAACCCAACAGAAACAAATGAACTGGGGAATGTCTCTGGATCCTGGAAAGATAAATTGAGGACAACAGCAAATGGCAGTGTTGGAAGAAATTGAAAGAGGGTCAAAAGATGATAACTGCAAGGAGCCTTGAGAGAATAATCCTCTGGAAGAAATTTCCATGCTCTTTTCCCCTAAAAAAACAAAGGTATTTGTGCTCTTCTAATCTTCAGTAGGGCCTAGAAAATCAGTGGTGTTTATGTCAAAATGCAGATGACGAGTAATGACCTGGTTATAATACAATCTGATTTAACTCTTTCATACTCCAGAGACTATAGTAGATACTCAAGAGATATTTGATAAATATGAATATGAATCTCAGCTGCAAGTGGCATAGAGGTCAGCTTCATTTATTAAATGGTGGATTTGAGGTACCCAAATGGCAATGTGAAATAGACAGCTAGATTTTTCATAGAGTACAGGAGGGATATGAGTTGGAGATAATGTTCAGGCAATTGAAGACACTCTGAACACGTATCTCTTACTAACTGCACTGACGGCTTCCGCTTTTTTTTTTTTTTTTAAAGATTTATTTATTTATTTATTTTGGGCGGGGGTCGAGTTGGGGAGCGGGCGGGCCACTTCTGTTGGTCTTTCATTTCTCTATTTTCATCTGTCTTTGTTCTTTGGCTCCTGTGGGCCTCCCATCACGGTGGCCTCTGTTGTTGCAGAGTGCCGGCTCTGGGCGCATGCGCTTCAGAGCTCCGGCTCGGTAACTGAACACATCGGTTCAGCCGCTCCGCGGCACATGGGATCTTCTCAGGCCAGGGATCAAACTGGCTCCCCTTGCACTGCAAGGCGATGTCCTTACCCACTGGACCACCAGGGGAAGCCCACGGTTTTCGCTTTGACCAGGAGATAGATAGATGATTAAGAAGACACAGATAATGTCGTATGTTCCAGAGAAACTAAGTGGAATCATTAGCAGACAGTGATGTAAATGCACTTAGGTAAATTGAGGTGGGTGATAAGCACTCTAGATAACAAAAAGGACCAGCAGAAAAGATGATAGAATTCTAAACACAGCAAAGATGACACACATTTAAAAAATCGTTTCTAGGCACCATTTCAGCCCTCACTGATGTTACATTCTGACATTTCAAATTGTGAGACAGGATGATAAAGGAAGCAAAATCATAATTTCATTATCATTGTTACTATTAGTTTAGTTCCTTTACAATTTCCTTGAAGTTAAGTCTGACTTGTTTAGTTAAAAATTTAATTATAATTGTCTGTATTATTATCCATACAATGGCCTAAATCCCCAAGACTAAACACTCTAGGAAGTTAGAAAACATGACTCTATTATCCATCCACCAATGTACATCTACAGCTGGTCCAGTGCATGGAGTCTAGAAAAACCCAATAAAGACATTTTTCAGTGGATGGATGAATAGGTGACCCCATTGCTTACTGATAAATGTATGTGGTAATATGCTGAACCCATGTGTTAAGTGACCTCATACTCAAGTCTGGAGATTTGAAGCCCTTAGGACTCTATTGTTTTAAGTTTGAATTTGAATTTATCCTACCGAAGATACTTTCAAAGATTAAAAATGTTAACAAGGCAGCTTTTTAGACCTTTTCACTTAAAAAAAAATTCTTATTCTGACTTCCAATTTCAGGAATACATTTAATGAAGAAATACAAAAGATAAAAGGCAACAAAAGTAATGTTTAATTATTTTTATTCCAACACTCGGAACATTCTTTTCATGGTTTCATTTCTTTCGAGTAGTGTTCTTTGGTGCTTTTGCTATAGTGACGCCTTACTTTCAAGCAGAAAAGATTAACTCACAGTTAGAAATGAAATATGTACATAAGAATCACCAAACGCTCTGTTTAAGTTCTCTAGTCAGCAAATTCTGAGATAATTCTTGCACTGCAAGGCGATGTCCTTACCCACTGGACCACCAGGGGAAGCCCACGGTTTTCGCTTTGACCAGGAGATAGATAGATGATTAAGAAGACACAGATAATGTCGTATGTTCCAGAGAAACTAAGTGGAATCATTAGCAGACAGTGATGTAAATGCACTTAGGTAAATTGAGGTGGGTGATAAGCACTCTAGATAACAAAAAGGACCAGCAGAAAAGATGATAGAATTCTAAACACAGCAAAGATGACACACATTTAAAAAATCGTTTCTAGGCACCATTTCAGCCCTCACTGATGTTACATTCTGACATTTCAAATTGTGAGACAGGATGATAAAGGAAGCAAAATCATAATTTCATTATCATTGTTACTATTAGTTTAGTTCCTTTACAATTTCCTTGAAGTTAAGTCTGACTTGTTTAGTTAAAAATTTAATTATAATTGTCTGTATTATTATCCATACAATGGCCTAAATCCCCAAGACTAAACACTCTAGGAAGTTAGAAAACATGACTCTATTATCCATCCACCAATGTACATCTACAGCTGGTCCAGTGCATGGAGTCTAGAAAAACCCAATAAAGACATTTTTCAGTGGATGGATGAATAGGTGACCCCATTGCTTACTGATAAATGTATGTGGTAATATGCTGAACCCATGTGTTAAGTGACCTCATACTCAAGTCTGGAGATTTGAAGCCCTTAGGACTCTATTGTTTTAAGTTTGAATTTGAATTTATCCTACCGAAGATACTTTCAAAGATTAAAAATGTTAACAAGGCAGCTTTTTAGACCTTTTCACTTAAAAAAAAATTCTTATTCTGACTTCCAATTTCAGGAATACATTTAATGAAGAAATACAAAAGATAAAAGGCAACAAAAGTAATGTTTAATTATTTTTATTCCAACACTCGGAACATTCTTTTCATGGTTTCATTTCTTTCGAGTAGTGTTCTTTGGTGCTTTTGCTATAGTGACGCCTTACTTTCAAGCAGAAAAGATTAACTCACAGTTAGAAATGAAATATGTACATAAGAATCACCAAACGCTCTGTTTAAGTTCTCTAGTCAGCAAATTCTGAGATAATTCTAAGCCACCGTATGTCGGTTATGTTGTGTTTTGCTCTACCTGGCACACCATTGTGTAGCCTCTCCTGTGGACCTTTGTTTGGGGGATTTCCTCCCTCTAGTGGTGGAAATAAAACCTTTATTTTCTTTTTTTTTTCCTGGTACATGTTCTGCTTTTGATATAAAGGTCCTTTTAGGTAGGAGCCCTTTCCTTTCTTGAGCAAATTTGGTTTAAGGACAACATGCTATCTAGCTAAGAGGCATTTCCACGTATTTGGGGGTATCTCACAGTATTCTTCATGCCCCGGATGTATAAACAGTAAAAAATTCACAGCATATTGCCTGTTTCTCTAGCCACATAGTTGATCCCCTCCCTCTTGCTGTATTCAGGTTAGTGCAAATTCTTTCTCATTGTCCTCATTGAGTGGTGGGCTTTATTTCTCCGGTTGAATCTGGCTCAGCAAAGAGAGAGGTGGAAGTGACACACTGTGGCAGGTTGAAGTCTGTTCTTTAGGAGGGGACTGATTCTGCTTCTTCCCTCTTGGAATGCTTCCTCCTGGGAGACTTCACTTCAGCTTCCAGTTACCATATTCTGAGATGCTCAAGATCGTGGAAAGGCGTGTGTAAATGTGTCAATTGAGAGCCCCAAGTGAGCACTCATCTAAAAGCCAGTGTGAACTTCCAGTCCCATGAGTAAGAAATCTTGAACATTGCATTCATTGGACTCCTCAGATGACTGCATCCCCAGCCAGTGTCATGTGGAGCAGAAGAACCACCCAGCTAAGCCCAGGCAACCTGCAGAATCATGAGAGATAATAAAATGGCAGTTGTTATAAACATTTAAGTTTTGAAGAGTATTTTGCAGGAGTAGGGGCTTCCTGGGGCTCCAACAGTAAAAAATATGCTTGTAATGCAGGAGACTAGCTTTGATCCTTGTTGGGAAGATCCCTGGAGAAGGGAATGGCTACACACTCTACTATTCTTGCCTGGAGAATTTCATGTTCATAGTAGCCTGGTGGTCTACAGTCTATAGGGTCACGAAGAGTTGGACACATGTAATCTTGGGGCTTTTGCTTACCTTTTCAAGCAGAAAAGATTAACTCACAGTTAGAAATGAAATATGTACATAAGAATCACCAAACGCTCTGTTTAAGTTCTCTAGTCAGCAAATTCTGAGATAATTCTAAGCCACCGTATGTCGGTTATGTTGTGTTTTGCTCTACCTGGCACACCATTGTGTAGCCTCTCCTGTGGACCTTTGTTTGGGGGATTTCCTCCCTCTAGTGGTGGAAATAAAACCTTTATTTTCTTTTTTTTTTCCTGGTACATGTTCTGCTTTTGATATAAAGGTCCTTTTAGGTAGGAGCCCTTTCCTTTCTTGAGCAAATTTGGTTTAAGGACAACATGCTATCTAGCTAAGAGGCATTTCCACGTATTTGGGGGTATCTCACAGTATTCTTCATGCCCCGGATGTATAAACAGTAAAAAATTCACAGCATATTGCCTGTTTTCTCTAGCCACATAGTTGATCCCCTCCCTCTTGCTGTATTCAGGTTAGTGCAAATTCTTTCTCATTGTCCTCATTGAGTGGTGGGCTTTATTTCTCCGGTTGAATCTGGCTCAGCAAAGAGAGAGGTGGAAGTGACACACTGTGGCAGGTTGAAGTCTGTTCTTTAGGAGGGGACTGATTCTGCTTCTTCCCTCTTGGAATGCTTCCTCCTGGGAGACTTCACTTCAGCTTCCAGTTACCATATTCTGAGATGCTCAAGATCGTGGAAAGGCGTGTGTAAATGTGTCAATTGAGAGCCCCAAGTGAGCACTCATCTAAAAGCCAGTGTGAACTTCCAGTCCCATGAGTAAGAAATCTTGAACATTGCATTCATTGGACTCCTCAGATGACTGCATCCCCAGCCAGTGTCATGTGGAGCAGAAGAACCACCCAGCTAAGCCCAGGCAACCTGCAGAATCATGAGAGATAATAAAATGGCAGTTGTTATAAACATTTAAGTTTTGAAGAGTATTTTGCAGGAGTAGGGGCTTCCCTGGGGGGCTCCAACAGTAAAAAAATATGCTTGTAATGCAGGAGACTAGCTTTGATCCTTAAGTTGGGAAGATCCCCTGGAGGAGGGAATGGCAACCAACTCTACTATTCTTGCCTGGAGAATTTCATGTACAGAGGAGCCTGGTGGTCTACAGTCTATAGGGTCACGAAGAGTTGGACACGACTGAGTGACTAACACCACACTACTATGCAGCAGTAGATAACTAGGACTCTATCACCAATGAAAGAGCTCACCTTGAAATTCCACCCCCAACTATGGTTCTTTTTCCAGTCCCATGTATTAATTCTGACCAGCTCTAACCAAGTGAAGAGCCTCAGGGAAATGAATGCTTGTCATTTTTTGTCCAAGATACCAAGTTTCTAGGTAAACATTTTCAAAACAAATAAGTTTAATAAATTGCAGAACAACTCCCTCTGTATTTTTGAAACTGTCATAAGCAAAATACAGGTTAATAACACAATGAGTCCAGTTGTAACTGTAGAGTTGCATTAATAATTATTATGCTTATCTGCATCTCTGATAGTAGGGATCCCAGTTTGATGTTTACCTTTTTCCTTTAGTGAAGCTGGTCATTCAAGCATCATTTTTCCCATTTTGTGTATCTCTTGATGTTTCTGTAACATTTGGCCACTGCTTGAATGTCTTCTGACTCCTTTCCTTCTTCATAACATCTGAATGCAGCAGTTCTTCCAAGTTCCTGTCTGAGTATCTCTTGACCTAAACCTGAATTAAATGTTGGTCAAATTGGACCTGCTATTTTTCTCTTTTTCCCAAATTAGTCAGGTCTTTCTCCAAGTTTATATTCTGTTTTATGCCTTTCTTTCGAAAACAGACTTCTGACCTATCCTCTGTGAACTTTTCTAAATAAACACAGATTAGTTACGTAAACTCTCATAAGGATCCAATGAGAATCCTACTTATATCTTTAATCACCTTACTCCCATACTTCATGCTCATTTCTCCAATAATTTTTTTTTCCTTGCACCATGACCCTAATTTATTACCTATCCCTTAGGTTCAAGGCCTTTCCTGATAACTAAGCTGGTAAAGAATCTACCTGCAATGCAAAGACCCTGGTTTGATTCCTGGGTGGGGAAGATCCCGTGGAGAAGGGAATGGCTACTCTTTCCAGTATTCTTACCTGGAGAATTCCACAGACAGAGGAGCCTGGCAGGCTACAGTCCATGGGATCTTAAAGAGTCCTTAGGTTCAAGCCAGTTGGCAGTTGCTATTTCACAGCTCATATTGCTTACTGTACAGACCTGATATTCAATTTGTTCCTGCATCCCACTTTGCGCTCCATGGATCAACACCAAGATCTAATAGAGAGGCCTGTGCCTGACCTGCACTAGATGCTCAGCTCACTTTCACAGCTCTGCTCACTTGGTGCTTTTCCTTGAAGGTTTCCTTCTGAACTATTAAATGTGAACTCCCTTTACTTGAATTCTCTTGGCTCTGTTTATATTTTATGAAACTTATCAATATTTACTTTGTGCAGAAGTCGCTTGTGATTTTGACTCATTTCTCTACTCAATCTCTTCTTAGTATTTATTATTTAGTCACATTGCATATTTCACTTTCATTTGCATTGTGATTATCATTGACTCATATCTGTAAAACTTTTTCTCAGAAATCATAATTTAGGCTTTATCTGCAAATAATCCTCATTAAGAAATTATAGTATAGGAGCTTTTATACCCAGGAGTAACAGAGAGTACTGTCCTTCATGTCATATAATTGTGAAAGATTTTATCAGATGGGAAAAGTAGACTGATTCCCTAAAAGCAAATTATGTGATCAAAGTCTTCTTTCTGAATTCATGTTTTGCCTTCTTGAATTCTCCTCTTGTTAATACATCTTTCTACTTAATATGGATGAGCCATCACTTTCTCCATCTTGTCTCCCTAATTTATGCCAGTTTGAAACCTTTATGAATGCTTTCAAGGTCACCACTAATCACACCAATCATCTTGATAAAAATAACATTGCTTCATCATGCCATTTTATCTTTTAAGTAATTTACTTCATTTCTTTGGCATAAACCCAATTCTTTACTTAAACCATTTCTGTTGAAATAAAAGCAGAGGCTTTTTTTTTTCCCCAAACCTTCAGTAATTAAAACGCATGTCCTTTTAAATATGTTGACAATAATGCAGAATTTTAGAAAACAAGGAAGAGAGTTATCATTGATTTCTACTACTCTTCTTTTTCATTAGAAGGTGAAAATTGAAGGAGTATTAGATTCCTGGGTGGGGAAGATCCCGTGGAGAAGGGAATGGCTACTCTTTCCAGTATTCTTACCTGGAGAATTCCACAGACAGAGGAGCCTGGCAGGCTACAGTCCATGGGATCTTAAAGAGTCCTTAGGTTCAAGCCAGTTGGCAGTTGCTATTTCACAGCTCATATTGCTTACTGTACAGACCTGATATTCAATTTGTTCCTGCATCCCACTTTGCGCTCCATGGATCAACACCAAGATCTAATAGAGAGGCCTGTGCCTGACCTGCACTAGATGCTCAGCTCACTTTCACAGCTCTGCTCACTTGGTGCTTTTCCTTGAAGGTTTCCTTCTGAACTATTAAATGTGAACTCCCTTTACTTGAATTCTCTTGGCTCTGTTTATATTTTATGAAACTTATCAATATTTACTTTGTGCAGAAGTCGCTTGTGATTTTGACTCATTTCTCTACTCAATCTCTTCTTAGTATTTATTATTTAGTCACATTGCATATTTCACTTTCATTTGCATTGTGATTATCATTGACTCATATCTGTAAAACTTTTTCTCAGAAATCATAATTTAGGCTTTATCTGCAAATAATCCTCATTAAGAAATTATAGTATAGGAGCTTTTATACCCAGGAGTAACAGAGAGTACTGTCCTTCATGTCATATAATTGTGAAAGATTTTATCAGATGGGAAAAGTAGACTGATTCCCTAAAAGCAAATTATGTGATCAAAGTCTTCTTTCTGAATTCATGTTTTGCCTTCTTGAATTCTCCTCTTGTTAATACATCTTTCTACTTAATATGGATGAGCCATCACTTTCTCCATCTTGTCTCCTAATTTATGCCAGTTTGAAACCTTTATGAATGCTTTCAAGGTCACCACTAATCACACCAATCATCTTGATAAAAATAACATTGCTTCATCATGCCATTTTATCTTTTAAGTAATTTACTTCATTTCTTTGGCATAAACCCAATTCTTTACTTAAACCATTTCTGTTGAAATAAAAGCAGAGGCTTTTTTTTTTCCCCAAACCTTCAGTAATTAAAACGCATGTCCTTTTAAATATGTTGACAATAATGCAGAATTTTAGAAAACAAGGAAGAGAGTTATCATTGATTTCTACTACTCTTCTTTTTTTCATTAGAAGGTGAAAATTGAAGGAGTAAGATCTTAAGGTAAGTATGTCATATGCATCATTCGATTACTCAAAACACCTAGCATGAAGCGTGGTTGAATAAATGAGTTGACAAATGTTTTATATTGTCTACATGAAAAGGATCCCATATGGGGTAAAGATAGATCCACTTCGGTTGGAGATGGAGACTATGAGACGCCTATAAGACTTTCAGGTATACGTGTTCACTTAGCAGTTTTAAGGCTTAATGAACAGAAAATAAATTTGGACTAAACATGCTAGTGTGAAAGTCATCAATGAGTAAATGGAGTTTAAAGACTGGGAGTGGGTGGATATATCCAAGGAAAGCCTGTAACATGAAAAACAGAGATAGTGGAGGAAATAATCTTATTTAGTACATGTGAATACTTTCATAAAGATAGAAAATTGAATTGTTTCTCAGAATAGAGTTCATCCAGGACCAAAGAGGTAATGAATGCTATACATAAAGCATAATTAAATAGAAGTATCTTCCTTACTCCAGCAGAAATAGTCCTGGGTTTATTTATGCCAACAAAACTGAGCATAGGTTTTTGGGAGGTACTAATGAAATGAGCATGGAATATTTGTTGAATGAATGAATGAGAAATGTTGAGTTTTGTTTCTGGAACCTAGAGGCCTACACAAACAAGCCTATTTGTCAAAACTTTCTTACTTCTCACTTACTGCCTCCCCGGAGAAATCCTCTGTACAGCTACATTAAAGAGTCAGTTTTTCCTTTTTTCTACTCGCTCTCTGTCCTAATCAGCTGCTAATCATTATGCCAAATTCTAAGACAGAGGTCCCCAACCTCCAGGATCTAAAGCCTGATGATCTGAAGTGGGGCTGATGTAATAATAACAGAAAGAAAGTACACAATAAATGGAATGTGTTTGAATCATCCCCAAACTAGCCCTCTTTCCTGGTCCATGGAAAAATTATCTTCAAAATTTTAAAGTAAAATAAAAGTTTAAAAAAAGAAAAAAGAAAAGAAAGAGAAAAATTATCTTCCATGAAGCTGGTACCTGGGGCTAAAAAGTTTGTGGATCACTGTTTTAAAGGATACAACAGATATGTATTTCAGTCAAATGTGCCTCCTTTTCTTATCACAGTATTTAGAATCCCTGCCCTGCCAAGCATGAAGATGTCATGAGAAGGAACCCTTTAATGTTAATTTTTCTTTCCGTCCTCTGAGCCCAGCTCCAGCCCTTCTAATTCTAAAAAGACTGAAACTTCCCACCTCCCAAGCTAAAATGTGCCTTCTCTTGGCATGTCACCCAACATAATGCTGTGACAAAAGTGAAGGCATGTCAACATCTCTTCACTTCATTCCCATAAATAAAAAGTTTTAGACTTTATCATTTTAAGATATGTAAAGCAGGACTTCCCTGATGACTCAGTAGGAAGAGACCCCCTGGAGAAAGAAGCAATGTATGCCAGTATTCTTGCCTGGGAAATCTCATGGACAGAGGAGTCTGGTGGGTAACAGTCCATGGGGTACAAGAGTGGACACAACTAAGAGACTAAACTTAGCTAAGATGGAGGTATGTCTAGGATAGACGATACTAATAAGTCTTTAATAAGAAGCTTTCTTCTCTCTATGAATGTTTCTTTTTCTATAATGGAATTTTATCCCTATGTCTTGGTTGCGTGGCAGACACTATTGAATGCCTCAGCAAGTGGATCCCCTCACCTCAGTCTTTCATAATGACAGATCTCTGTTGTGCTCTCCACATGACTTTGTGCTCATATAGGGGGTGTCAAATCCCCACCCTCAAAAGTATGGGTCTTGATTAGTCCAAGCAAATGAAACCGTGGTAATTCTAGTTCCCTTGCCAGTGACTGGCTTAGAATGAGTCACGGAGAGTGAGAAAAAAGGAGAAGATTTGAAAAGGAGCTAGGCTTTTTGAAAAAGAATTTTTGCTGTGAAGAGAAAAACAGTTCAGCCATCTTAAGACCATGGAAGAAGTGAAAGACGGCATGCCTGTGTTGTTTAGGATAAAACTGATTGAAGAGGGCTTCCCCTGGTGGTCCAGTGGGTAAGGACACCGCCTTGCAGTGCAAGGGGTGCCGGTTCGAGCCCTGGCCTGGGAAGATCCCACGTGCCGCGGAGCGGCTGGACTGATGTGTCCAACTACCGAGCCGGAGCTCTGGAGCGCATGCGCCCAGAGCCGGTGCTCTGCAATGACAGATGCCACCGCGATGGGAGGCCCACAGGAGCCAAAGAACAAAGACAAATGAAAATAGAGAAATGAAAGACCAATAGAAGTGGCCCGCCCGCTCCCTTCCCTCCCCAACCCAACCCCCGCCCAAAGTAAATAAATAAATAATTAAAAAAAAAAAAAAACTGATTGAAGATATTTAAGTAAGTTGCCCTACCTCAGACCTCCTTATTATATGGCATTAGAACTTTGTTTTATTTCTATGACTTTGAGTTAAGTGTGTTCTTTCTTTCTTTCTTTCTTTCTTTTTTTTTTGCCTGCAGTCAAAGGCTTGTCAACTGTTATGGGGCCTATTGAATAGGGCAGAGTGAGGAAAAAAGATGAAAGAGCATTGATTTCCAGCTACTGTGGGTGGGGTAAGTGGCTGAAAAGGACACATCATTCTGGGCTTCCTTCTGAGTATAGGAACCTGAAGAAATGAATCAAAGGAAGGTGATTGAGACCCCATATAGTCCAGTTTCTGCTCAGTATTCCATTAAAAAAAAAATCACAAATAAAATTCCAATGTTCCTTTGGCTTCTTAAAAAAAAAAAAGGTTTTTGGTGAGATGATTAGCATTTATCTAATTCACATCAAGAAAAATTTAAAGCCTCTATTTCTGTGACCTTAAACTTTGTGTTAAAATATCTATTCCTCCAAACCACCCCTCTTCCAAAGTTATGGATCCCTCACCTCAGTCCTTCATAATGACAGATCTCTGTTGTGCTCTCCACATGACTTTGTGCTCATATAGGGGGTGTCAAATCCCCACCCTCAAAAGTATGGGTCTTGATTAGTCCAAGCAAATGAAACCGTGGTAATTCTAGTTCCCTTGCCAGTGACTGGCTTAGAATGAGTCACGGAGAGTGAGAAAAAAGGAGAAGATTTGAAAAGGAGCTAGGCTTTTTGAAAAAGAATTTTTGCTGTGAAGAGAAAAACAGTTCAGCCATCTTAAGACCATGGAAGAAGTGAAAGACGGCATGCCTGTGTTGTTTAGGATAAAACTGATTGAAGAGGGCTTCCCCTGGTGGTCCAGTGGGTAAGGACACCGCCTTGCAGTGCAAGGGGTGCCGGTTCGAGCCCTGGCCTGGGAAGATCCCACGTGCCGCGGAGCGGCTGGACTGATGTGTCCAACTACCGAGCCGGAGCTCTGGAGCGCATGCGCCCAGAGCCGGTGCTCTGCAATGACAGATGCCACCGCGATGGGAGGCCCACAGGAGCCAAAGAACAAAGACAAATGAAAATAGAGAAATGAAAGACCAATAGAAGTGGCCCGCCCGCTCCCTTCCCTCCCCAACCCAACCCCCGCCCAAAGTAAATAAATAAATAATTAAAAAAAAAAAAAAACTGATTGAAGATATTTAAGTAAGTTGCCCTACCTCAGACCTCCTTATTATATGGCATTAGAACTTTGTTTTATTTCTATGACTTTGAGTTAAGTGTGTTCTTTCTTTCTTTCTTTCTTTCTTTTTTTTTTTGCCTGCAGTCAAAGGCTTGTCAACTGTTATGGGGCCTATTGAATAGGGCAGAGTGAGGAAAAAAGATGAAAGAGCATTGATTTCCAGCTACTGTGGGTGGGGTAAGTGGCTGAAAAGGACACATCATTCTGGGCTTCCTTCTGAGTATAGGAACCTGAAGAAATGAATCAAAGGAAGGTGATTGAGACCCCATATAGTCCAGTTTCTGCTCAGTATTCCATTAAAAAAAAAATCACAAATAAAATTCCAATGTTCCTTTGGCTTCTTAAAAAAAAAAAAAAGGTTTTTGGTGAGATGATTAGCATTTATCTAATTCACATCAAGAAAAATTTAAAGCCTCTATTTCTGTGACCTTAAACTTTGTGTTAAAAATATCTATTCCTCCAAACCACTCTCTTCCAAAGTTAACTGCCAATCCACAGTTGCTCAAAACCACAGACTAAGCTCCTCCTAGTGCCTCCTTTTCTTTCCCCTTCTTTCACTTTCATTCTTTCTTCCTGGCACCAGGGCAAGAATATTTGTCAGTTTTGGAGTGCAGTTCTCCATCCTGGGTTTTCCCAAGTCCATTTTCCTTTGTTTGTGCCAATTCTCTGGCACAAACCCCCAAGAACTTACACAGTCAGACTTCTCTGGGGCTAGGAGCACAACGCTGTGAACATTCACACCTCACTTATTACTATTTTTTGTTCTAAAAAATTCACAGCTCCAGATTAGGAAACTCTATAGGACAAATGACCTGGTTTCTTCAACAAATAAATTTCAAAGTGGCAGAAGGAGGGGAGAGATAAAGGGGAAATTTACAGATAGGCAAAGACTAAAGAAACATACTAACCAGTGATAATATATGAACCTTATCTGGATTTTCTTTCCACTCCCTCCCAAAGAAATCTACTCATACTAATGACATTTATGGGATTTTAAAAATTAGAACACTGATTGGATATTTGATAATATTAAGACAACATTGTTAATTTTATTTGTAATAATGGTATTGCAATTTAAGGTATTAGCTTTTAGAGATTTCTACTAGAATATTTACAGATCCAATTGTATGGTCAGGGGATTCCCAGGTAGCTCAGTGGTAAAGGATCTGCTTGCCAAGCAGGAGATGGGGGTTTGATCCCTTGGTCAGGAATATCCCCTGGAGAAGGAAATGGCAACCCATGCCAGTAAGGAACACTTGAAGGAGAAAATAAAAATTTCCAGCTACTGTGGGTGGGGTAAGTGGCTGAAAAGGACACATTCTGGGCTTCCTTCTGAGTATAGGAACCTGAAGAAATGAATCAAAGGAAGGTGATTGAGACCCCATATAGTCCAGTTTCTGCTCAGTATTCCATTAAAAAAAAAATCACAAATAAAATTCCAATGTTCCTTTGGCTTCTTAAAAAAAAAAAAAAGGTTTTTGGTGAGATGATTAGCATTTATCTAATTCACATCAAGAAAAATTTAAAGCCTCTATTTCTGTGACCTTAAACTTTGTGTTAAAAATATCTATTCCTCCAAACCACTCTCTCTTCCAAAGTTAACTGCCAATCCACAGTTGCTCAAAACCACAGACTAAGCTCCTCCTAGTGCCTCCTTTTCTTTCCCCTTCTTTCACTTTCATTCTTTCTTCCTGGCACCAGGGCAAGAATATTTGTCAGTTTTGGAGTGCAGTTCTCCATCCTGGGTTTTCCCAAGTCCATTTTCCTTTGTTTGTGCCAATTCTCTGGCACAAACCCCCAAGAACTTACACAGTCAGACTTCTCTGGGGCTAGGAGCACAACGCTGTGAACATTCACACCTCACTTATTACTATTTTTTGTTCTAAAAAATTCACAGCTCCAGATTAGGAAACTCTATAGGACAAATGACCTGGTTTCTTCAACAAATAAATTTCAAAGTGGCAGAAGGAGGGGAGAGATAAAGGGGAAATTTACAGATAGGCAAAGACTAAAGAAACATACTAACCAGTGATAATATATGAACCTTATCTGGATTTTCTTTCCACTCCCTCCCAAAGAAATCTACTCATACTAATGACATTTATGGGATTTTAAAAATTAGAACACTGATTGGATATTTGATAATATTAAGACAACATTGTTAATTTTATTTGTAATAATGGTATTGCAATTTAAGGTATTAGCTTTTAGAGATTTCTACTAGAATATTTACAGATCCAATTGTATGGTCAGGGGATTCCCAGGTAGCTCAGTGGTAAAGGATCTGCTTGCCAAGCAGGAGATGGGGGTTTGATCCCTTGGTCAGGAATATCCCCTGGAGAAGGAAATGGCAACCCATGCCAGTATTACTGCCTGGAAAATTCCATGGACAGAGGAACCTGGTAGGGTCACAAAACGGTCATACGCAACTTAGTGACTAAGCAACAGCAACTATATGGTCAGGTATTTGCTTCAAAATAATGTGGAATGGGTGGAAGTGGCCATAAATTCATCCTTATTTAATCTGGAAAATTGGTATCTAAAATGAAGTTGCTCAGTCATGTCTGACCATTTGTGACCCATAGGTGAGGCATAGAATTCTCTAGGCAAGAATACTGGAGTGGGTAGCCTTTGCCTTCTCCAGGGGATCTTCCCAACCTAGGGACTGAACCCAGGTCTCTTGTATTGCAGGTGAATTCTTTACCCTCTGAGCCACCAGCCTATATCAAGGCTTATTCTTTTTCTGTTTGTAGTTGAATTTCTCTGTAACAAATGTCAAGCTATGATGACAGGTATATACAGATAGATAGGTAGATAAATAGATAGGTAGATAAAGAAAGAGAGAAACAGAGACTCTTACAGAAATAAATGACAGATGAACCTGAAAATACCACTGGTAAGTCACTTGAGCTCCCCAGGTAGTGCAGTGGTAAAGAATTTGTCTGCCTACGCAAGAAGTACACTAGGTGCAAGTTCAATCCCTGAGTCAGGAAGAACCCCTGGAAGAGGAAATGGCAACATGCTCCAGTATTCTTGCCTGGAAAATTCCATGGACTGAGGAGCCTGGTAGGCTACAGTCCATAGGGTTGCAAAAGAGTCAGATACACCTGAGCAACTGAGCATACAACACACACACACACACGTGACTTGGTGGGGGCAGCTAGATGAGGCTTGAGAAGAATAATCCTAGAAACACTATAGTTTCTCTATGTATACATCAGGCTCATCAGTTATCTCCCTGCATAATTTGTATGTTAGAACTCATGTTTCAAGTGCACTGCATAGTGTTTGCAATGATCCTGCAGGGCACCACAGCATTTCCAAATTTACTCAACTCCCTTCTTCCCACTCACTTCATATATGCCTACAGGGAAAAAAAATTATTAACCACAGCCTTTGTCAACACATCTACTTGAAGAAAAACATGTGAAGCAAGACAGGCCATAGAGAGATCTGTGGCCATTTTCTTTGAGCCACTAATGCCATCACCATTTATAAGAGGAATTTTTAAAATCCATCATTTCTGTCTGCCACAATGTCTGTGTTCAAGTATTCATCTCTTCTCCATATTTAGGATGGCTCATACGTGAGAAGGAGGTCAGAGGCCAAATTATATTTAAACATCTCATTTTAAGTTGCCTGAGAAGATGTAAAATTATTTTTCTTTCATTATGACTCATTCTTTTATGAAAGACCTTAAGTTCAGGTTCTAATATCTTCAAAATATTCACTCTGTTTCGTTCATCTGAGTGTTTAAACTCAATCTCTAAGGTTTCTTGGTGTAATTCTTTTTCATGACTCATTTTTATTCATACGAGTTCCAATTTCTAACTGTGAAACTGATAGTCTTATTTAGTTATTGAAACAAATAACTGTTAAACTCAAAACATTTGTATGTTCCTGTCATGTGGAGTTTGTACAAATTTCTCTACCTGAAAGAAAAGTGTAATTCCTTACTTGGTTATTCGGCTTTGTAGTTTTTCAGAGCACATATGAAGTTCAGCCTGCAGGGTAGCAGATTCAAGATTAGGAAGTTTATTATCCCAAATCCTAAATCATCAATGGATTCCTGAAGAAGACTAACATATGATATAGACATATGATATAACATATGATATAGTGGAGGAAGTGGACCAGGGACATATGGAGTAGAGGGATCTTAGATGAGGGCATTTGTCTTTTTCTTCCTTGTCTAGTATCTGACCTCCCTTTTATGTTTCAGAAATTCTCTCAATGTAGTAAGAATCTATCTTTTATTATAAAAACCAAAAAAGGCGAAATCTGTCTCTTTCTAGCCTCTGAGGTAGCCACTGTTAAGACTTATGATCCAAGCCCAGCCAGTCGAACGCACCTGACTTGGATCTGGAGTCTGCAACTAGAAGCAGGGGGATTATTTTTGTGACAGTAGCAGCAGCAACAACATCCGGTATCCAGAGGGAGGATTGGCAGTGTCGCCATGGTGACAGCCAGTGCTGGGCGCCAGCAGCAATGTTGGTGCACGCTATAATATCCACACCTGGTGGCTTTAGAACTAGTCTTCTCATTGGACTGCTCCTCAAAACTGATCCTTTGTAATTCTGGCTGTACCATCACCTTTTCTATTTGTTCATTTTCTGACTGATTCTTTATTTTTGCCCAAAATTCTTCAAGTAACACAATATCTATTTAATAAATCATTTCTTAGTTTAATTCAGTCAAAGCCAGCTTGTATTGGTGGTAGGTAACTTTACAGAAAATGGTACCAGGATTGGCTGCAGCATAGAACCTCTAAGAAATCTGGGAATTAGAGGACATCCAGTCATTTATAAGGAATAGAAATCTGTTAGCCTTGGACTAACAATTGGACTAACAATTTTATTAGATACCTTGTCATGACAAGGTATCTAATAAAATTACCCCCTGAGTTTCTGTAAAGTTCCCACCAAAAGGTAAATTTTGAAGGTTAGAGTCACTGATGGCATTTGAAGGACATGAGGTATTGAATAACCATAGGGTAAGGTGGGATAAAGGATAAACACCTATCAACTGAAAAATAAACTGACGAACTCAGATCCTAAATTCTTATCTCAAGGCATGGATCTGCCTGTCTAGTTCTAACACACCACATCCTCCTCACCCTCCACCCACATCTACTGTGACTTAGCGCTGATTCTTCTCAGTATACTGGCATCAGCTGGAAGGAGATGGCTAGATAGATATACATCCCCACTAAGCATCACTTAAAATGCAATGGGTAAGGCTGGTCTTCCCTCATGGTGTGGGCTTCCCTTGTAGCTCAGTAAAGAATCTGCCTGGGGCTTCCCCTGGTGGTCCAGTGGGTAAGGACACCGTCTTACAGTGCAAGGGGCGCCGGTTCGATCCCTGGCCTGGGAAGATCCCACGTGCCGCGGAGCGGCTGGACTGATGTGTCCAATTACCGAGCCAGAGCTCTGGAGCACATGCGCCCAGAGCTGGCGCTCTGCAACGACAGATGCCACCACAGTGGGAGGCCCACAGGAGCCAAAGAACAAAGATGGATGAACATAGAGAAATGAAAAACCAATAGAAGTGGCCCGCCTGCTCCCCTCCCTCCCCAACCTGACCCCCGCCCAAAATAAATAAATAAATAAATCTTAGAAAAAAAAAAAAAAAGAATCTGCCTGCAAAGCAGGAGACCTGGGTTTCACTCCTGGGTTGGGAAGATCCCCTGGAATAGTAGAAGCACATAGGAGGAGTAACCACCTGGTTTTAGTGTAACTGTGGAAGCGTTCACATTCAAGGCTGAGATAGATAAAAAGAAGAGGAAAGCCTTTTAGGCAGGGTACCGCATAGCCTAAGATAATGTGCGGGGACCTTCCGCAGAAAGGAAGGCAGCGGATTGCCCCCGACTGAACCGGGAGATCTCGGAGAGAGGCAAGTCTTGCTGCCGGCCCCCCAGCCCCCTCGGCGCATGCCGGGGACAATCAGACACGGAAGGGGTTCTGTCAAAGCAGTTCCGTTTTATTAGTGCAGACTTACAGCTTTTATAGGCAAACGAAGGGGGTCTTGCAAGGGGCTTTCTATAGTTACACCAATCAAGCTAAAGGTCAAGCAATTATGCATTTACATTGCAATAGGAATCTATGGTGAGCATGCATTGTCCACGAGCGCGGAAACCAGGGGGATCAATCAGAAGTTTTGACAAACGACTTTAGATCACGCCCTCGTCTCTTCCTGTAGGCGTCATCTTAGCTCCAAATTGCAAATATGCGCTTAAGCTTCCTTATGCTTGCAAAGGCCCTCTTTCATTTAGGGCCCCACAATAATGGAGTATGCCATGCTCAGGGCATTGCATGGTATTTGATACTAAAGATTTGGGGCATCAGAAATAAGGATTAGAGAGTAAGACTACCAATATTATTCCCTTTGCATTGTGATGAGTCAACCAGGAAATACTAAGGACCTACACTGTTTTTTGTAAATCTTTTGAGTGATGACAGCAGTCAATATAAAATAATGTGACCCCAATGAAGGAATTCTCAGTAGACCTCAGATTTTTTTTCTGATATGTTTTCAACCATGACTTCAAATAATTCAAAAGCACCATTTTTTTTTGGTTCATTCATTATTTTATCATGTTTAACATCTAACTCCAAAAGATCTTATTTAGGATGAAAAAAATCCTATATTACTTTTTGTGCATTTGACCTTGATCATAGTTCAACTTAAGATGTGGCTCTCGTTGACCTATGCTGGTATCCTCGGGCCATTATTTCTCCTATTTTTCTTCACATCTTTTTGAAATGGGCAGGATGCTGAACTCTCCCCCACTAAATCCCATCACTAATGTGTCTGCTCAGATTCACGGAAGTGCTCAAGCTGGTCACAGTGGTGATGCAATGTCTTCCTGTGAATAACTTCAGGCTCCCTGGGAAGGCATTGCATGACCTTACATGCCATCTGCCAAGCCATCTGTGCCTTATTCCAGAACCTAAATAAAAGCAATAATCCCTGAGAACTCATAGGCACCATTCACTCCACAAACATTTATTGAGTGCCTACTATGTCAAGGGTAACTCTGCAACATGCTACGGGTAAAGAAGTCTCACAGAGAAGAGCAATAAAACAAGCAACTAACTACAAGACAGTTTCACAAGAGATACATACAGAAGGATGTGCAGATTCTAAGGCAAGAATATGCACTTTGGAAAGAATGTAATAGAAAGGTTTTCTTTCTTTTAAAGTGTATACATGCTACTAAGCATTTAATTTGACCATATAGAAAAACATCATCAATGGTAGTGATAGAGTGTGTTAAATTGTCTTGAGTCAGGTAATTATATTGGTCATAAAATGAATGAAAGTGTTCTGCTTTCAGCTTGTGAAATGTTACCTATTACTCATCCTTGAATGAACAGAGCCCCCAGGGAGAGAAAGATCGATGAGCTTGATAGGGGAGAGTGAAGATCTTGAGAAAAGCACTGCTCCTTGTGACACTTGCAACCACGGATATAATTGCATATTCTTCCACTCCTGTGTGTTAGGTTTTATTTATGTCAGGAAAAGACTCCTGCCAGTATGTACAAATGGGAATGCTCTTGGCTCCCTCCACCCATGTGCTGATGATTCCAGTTATATCTTCAACTGTAATATTTATAGGCTTACTTTTATGGCAAATTTATTATGTGCCAGACACTGGACTGCAGTACAGAGGTAATGACACTTAATCCCTCACAGAAACTCTTGGAGGTTTCCATTGGCTTCCTCTTGCCCGTGAGTAAATGAAGGCTCAGAGAAACGTAGCAATGGAGTGGCTGACACTGGAAACAGATGACCCATTCAGAAGGGACCATTTTCAAAGATGGAAATGGGTAAGGAAACCCGTAAGGGATGGTGAAGGATGCAATAAGGACACAGTCATGACAACAGGAACATGCCATAGTAGGCAGCCTCCACCACACCCAGACCCATAAGATAAAGGGAAGACATGGACGTTATTAGAGCCACATGAAGACTTGAGGGAAGAAAGGTCATCCTCTAGGAGCTGAACCATAGTGGACTCAGCCACCGGTAGAACCAGGGGGAAAGGAGGAAGTCTGCTATACCTTGACCTCCACTGTCTCTGCTCCCATCCTCCAGCCTCCTGAATGTGATTCCCATTGACCAAACCCACCCAGGAACAGAAGAAAGGGAGCCTAGGTGATATGCTCTGAGAAGTTCAGCATGGAGAGAGTAAGTGTGATGAGGGGAGGTGGGAGTGAATAGAATCACTAGCACACATGACTTTCCCAGGGTCGCACAGATAGTAAGAGGCAGTGCCCACAGAGTCTACCAAAATGTTATCTTATACTTCAAAGAATACTATTTCCACTGGGACAAGTCACTTTCCAGTAAATTATATTCATAACTATTTCAGAGATCATATATTTTATACAACCAAAACTTTAAAAAATGATATCCTTTATAAAATCAAAATACTTTCATTCCTAAAGAGGAGAATTTCTATCAATCAGAGCTATTCAAAGATTACCTTGATAAGCACTGAGATTCCTTAATGAAGGCATTTAAATCTAGTCGACACTCCATAAATATGGCATGAATGGATGACTGTTTACCAACGATCTTAGAAAAATTCCTGTAAATCATAACTTTTCTGTTTCCTTCTAAAAGATTTTGAAATTCCATAAAAATCCAGTATGGTCCTCAGACCTCTCACTTACAGATGAGGGTTGTTCTAAAGAATAAGTTGTACAAGATGCTTAAGCAATCATGTGACAGGAAATATTGTATTCCCAAGGGGGAAAATCATGCGTGATCATGTCTGCATCAGGGATGCTTTCACCTGCTGGGATCAAAAAGTTCTGAGCAGAAATGTTTAAACAAACAGGAAGAAAGGGTTTGTGAGGCACTTGTCAGAGCTGCTGTCTTTACAGTCCTCCAGTGTTTTTTCCTCATGACTGTGCACTAGATCGTATGATTCCATCCCTAGGACTCACGATTAAACCCTGAAGAACAAGGAAGTGAGAATGCCTGGATCAGGAAAGCAAAGGTTTCCCCGGATATCTTACCATAGGACCCGGTTTCTATTTCAGGATTACACAGAAGGAGGTCAGGAAAAGAAGGTTGAAAATACAGAGATGTCAGTGAAGCTAAAGTGTCTGTGGCAGCGCCCTCTAGCGGTGGGAATTGTAAAAATGGCCCTCTACCAGGAGAACGGAGCAACACAGGCTGAGATGGTTGGATGGCATTCTTGAGTCAATCAATGGACGTGAGTTTGAACAAACTCTGAAAGATAGTGAAGGACAGGGAAGCCTGGCTTGCTGCAATCCATGGGGTCTCAAAGAGTTGGATACAACCTATCGCCTGAACAACAGCAACCAGTAGATATTTGCCTCTGATAAAGCCAGGCGAGAGCCCACAGCCACCACACACATTCAGATTCAGGCCCCCATGGGTATGCTGTGTTAATTAACCTTTCCTTCAGAGATGAGGGCCAAGAGAATGTCAGCCCTCAACATTGAGAGTAACTGGAATTGCTGTGACTGGGGAGTTCCTCCGAATGGGTTTTAAAGGTGAACGCAGCGCTTAACACCATCCTTTCTCCTCCAGTTGAGAAAATGGAACTATCTCTGTTGTAGAAATGGAAGTATCTCTGAATTGGAGCTGATTATTGGCTTATTTTAACCTCCAATCCGATGGGGTTTCTGACAGAGTTTTGCTCAGCATCTGTTTTAACAGCTTTGGCAATAGGAGCTTCCTGCCTCACAGGGCAACGTCACTATTTTGTTGAAACAACCTTTAAAGCTTTTTATATTGAACTGAGGCTGGAAGTCTCTTAGGTTCTAATCATTGATCCTAGGTATTTTTTCTAGAGTTTTAAATTGGATTAAAGTCCTATTTCCCATGTCATCGCATGAGTATTTGAAGTCATCTTTCACCTGCTGGGATCAAAAGTTCTGAGCTTTGGGGTTGAGGCACTTGTCAGAGCTGCTGTCTTTACAGTCCTCCAGTGTTTTTTCCTCATGACTGTGCACTAGATCGTATGATTCCATCCCTAGGACTCACGATTAAACCCTGAAGAACAAGGAAGTGAGAATGCCTGGATCAGGAAAGCAAAGGTTTCCCCGGATATCTTACCATAGGACCCGGTTTCTATTTCAGGATTACACAGAAGGAGGTCAGGAAAAGAAGGTTGAAAATACAGAGATGTCAGTGAAGCTAAAGTGTCTGTGGCAGCGCCCTCTAGCGGTGGGAATTGTAAAAATGGCCCTCTACCAGGAGAACGGAGCAACACAGGCTGAGATGGTTGGATGGCATTCTTGAGTCAATCAATGGACGTGAGTTTGAACAAACTCTGAAAGATAGTGAAGGACAGGGAAGCCTGGCTTGCTGCAATCCATGGGGTCTCAAAGAGTTGGATACAACCTATCGCCTGAACAACAGCAACCAGTAGATATTTGCCTCTGATAAAGCCAGGCGAGAGCCCACAGCCACCACACACATTCAGATTCAGGCCCCCATGGGTATGCTGTGTTAATTAACCTTTCCTTCAGAGATGAGGGCCAAGAGAATGTCAGCCCTCAACATTGAGAGTAACTGGAATTGCTGTGACTGGGGAGTTCCTCCGAATGGGTTTTAAAGGTGAACAGCGCTTAACACCATCCTTTCTCCTCCAGTTGAGAAAATGGAACTATCTCTGTTGTAGAAATGGAAGTATCTCTGAATTGGAGCTGATTATTGGCTTATTTTAACCTCCAATCCGATGGGGTTTCTGACAGAGTTTTGCTCAGCATCTGTTTTAACAGCTTTGGCAATAGGAGCTTCCTGCCTCACAGGGCAACGTCACTATTTTGTTGAAACAACCTTTAAAGCTTTTTATATTGAACTGAGGCTGGAAGTCTCTTAGGTTCTAATCATTGATCCTAGGTATTTTTTCTAGAGTTTTAAATTGGATTAAAGTCCTATTTCCCATGTCATCGCATGAGTATTTGAAGTCATCTTTCATGTTCTCACTTTGGCCATGTTCTCACATCATCTTGTTTTTACCATTGTTTTGAGCTAGACGTCATTCAGTAATGTGTGTTCTATTACAGTACAGTTTGACAGTGTCCTTTTTAAATTAATAAAATATGAAAAGCCTGACACTCAGGGAGAAGAGTACAGTATAGATGTGATAAGAATAAAGGCTGATTCCTTTTTAAAAATATTTTTGTAGCAAGATTACATCAGTTCTTCATGTGAACTATTGTTCAATCATCATGAGGTCAACAGCAGAGCCCTGTGGCCTGACTCCTGACACCTTCCTTCAGGTTGCCTCAGTCCCTTAATTATTTCATGCCTATTATGGTTAAAGGCACTTAAGGACATTTTTTTTCCCCCTTCTCAGACTCTTCAACTTGTAAGACTTACATAATCATCAATCCCAGTACTCTATTTGCCCATTTATACCATCAAACATTTTGTCATATACCTTGTTGAAATTCACTTAATATATTTCCCCTAAAATAGGTATTTTTGATAAAACAGAGAACAGATGTAGAAAATTTCAGTGAAAAGACATAAAAATTCATTAATCTATAAAAATTCTAGAAGTTCTTCAAGATTGCTGATTAAAAACTGGAGATTAAATATGCTATCAAAATGACTATGTATGGAAACAAACACAAACACACACAAACAAAAACTCTTGACACCCATAGCTGGAAAATATAAAGGAATTATCCCTGAGAATATCCCCTTAAAAAAAATAAATCTAGGTAATGGCTTCCTCAGTGGCTCAGCAGTGATCAAGAATTTGCCTGCCAATACAGGAGACATGGATTCAATTCCTAGTCTGGGAAAATCCTACATCCACATGGCAGCTAAGCCCGTGTACCACAACTAGTGAGCCAGTGCTCTAGAGCCCAAAAACTGCAGTTACTGAGCCCTTGTGCTGCAACTATTGAAGCCCCACACTCATAGAGCCTGTGTTCTGAAACAAGAGAAGTCACCTCAGTGAGAAGCCCACACATCACAACAAAGAGAAGTCCCTGCTCGCCACAACTAGAAGGCCAGCACAACAACAAGGACCCAGCCAAAAATAAAATAAATAATTAAAAAAAATATATCTAGGCAAATAAAAAGAACTTTAGCATGTTAGAGGGCAGTAAATGTGGTATAAATGAGAAATGAAGATAAAAAGCATCGTGTGGGGCTCTAATGTGAACGTGTGTCTTTAGAACCAGAAGATACTCAGGTGATGAGCACAGTATGCGGGACATATTAAATGGAAGGAACAGATAGCAGAAGGGCAAAAATATTACTGGTCAACAGCTTCAGGGAAGAAGTTGTTAAGAGTATTTTCATTCCCAAATTGATTTTTGAGGTGTGCAGGTAGGAGGTACTTGAGCAAACATTGGCAAATGCTCAGGCTGTTCTGGAAATTACGAACAAACCCAGTGCAGTTAAATCCATGAGACCAGATGGTAGCTACCTGAAATTTTTAAATTAATCCAAGGAAGAAATTGTTGAATTGTTAGGCAAAATTAAAAAAAAAAAAAAAAACCAAGACAGGCATAAGAAAGAGAAACAAAACAAACCAAAAAATCCTTTCTTGATAAATACAATGATGCTAGGGGAGGAAAGTTTGCCAGGAGCCCCTCAACATAAGAAGAGCACCTTCAGGAGACTATGGAAACTATAGACAGGGAACCGTTTCCAAATGTGGGGCACCTGCACACGTTAAGCCTCCTTGCCTAAGACAACCCAGTTTGTCTAGAGGAAATCATGCTGAGCCAGTGACTGCACAGGAATAGAGTGGAAACAAATCCATTCATTCGACAGACATTTACTGAGTCCCTACTAGGTACCAGAAACTCAGAGACCTCAACTTAATAGCTGGGGGATAAAAGCAAACTAGCATAAACCTACTTAAATTCATGTGTTTCAGGATTTATGTTTGTATTTCACTGTACCCTGCCATGCCTCAGAGAATGGTGGACTGGGGAGGCGTCACTCTGTGTATCTGTTTTTCACTTAAAAATTACTGTGATCAAGTCTGCTGAAACTGAACAGGAAGGCAAGCATACTCAAAGACTGAAAGTATACACATTAGGAAAAGTTGTAAGCAGAGACTTGATTTTTTTTTTAAGATCTATTTATTTATTTATTTATTTAGGGTGGGGAACAGGTTGGGGAGGGAGAGGAGCGGGCGGGCCACTTCTATTGGTCTTTCATTTCTCCATTTTCATCCGTCTTTGTTCTTTGGCTCCTCTGGGCCTCCCATCGCGGTGGCCTCTGTTGTCGCAGAGCGCCAGCTCTGGGCGCATGCGCCCCAGAGCTCCGGCTCGGTAATTAGACACATCAATCCAGCCGCTCCGCGGCATGTGGGATCTTCCCAGGCCAGGAATGGAACCGGTGCCCCTTGCACTGCAAGGCGGTGTCCTTACGCACTGGACCACCAGGGGGAGTCCCAGAGACTTGATTTTGAAAGGAGAGGGAGGGCTCATAGAAAAGCAGATTATCACAAAGTGGCAGCAATTTAGTTTTCAGGTGTTACGTGATAGGTTGGGTGAGGAGGTGCCTCTAGGTTTCTGTCCTCTCTCTGGTATAAATCTACGAGGATTTTAAATGGCATGATGTTTTAATCTTGTCTTTCTTGAAATAAAGAGAGAGAAAACTGGAGATCTGAAGTTGCTCAGAACTGCGATTTAGGGATCTGATGTGGGACATGTGTCTGCCTGTGAATGTGAGAAAGGAAGAGACAGGCAGACAGAGACAGAAAAAGAGAAAGAGAAACAGAGATGGAGAAGATTCAAAGGGGCATTTGACACCGTGATCTGAATAACATGGAAATTAATGCTGTTGTTTTGATGCTGCCATTCTGAAAAATAAAAATCCGAACATTTTAACACCGCCAACAAAAATAGTATAAGGATTTACAACAATATAATTCACTTCATAACATGAAACGGTTTCTACTTATTGTACAAAGTTTCCTATTTATCTTAGCTGTCACTGCTCATGAGTATGGCCATTACCATCTTCAGTCTAATAAAAAGGGAAAGAATGAACAAACTACCACCAGAAGAAGGTTAGGTCTCTGTATTATTCATTCTCATGGCATGCTGTTCTTTTCCTCTTTAGTATTTCATATAATTGAATTTCATAATTATTCTTGAAATGCCTATGTCTCTTGTATTAACCTTGAAGCCCCAGGAGAAGTTCACTGCTATATCCTAGTACCTAACACAGTGTCTGGCACATTATAGATCCTCAAATATTTGTGCAGGAATGAATGACAGGATGAGTCCAGGAGTGGACATGTCAGTGACAAGCTGCGGGGCAGTCAGAAGTAATATGCAGTTGAAGAATAAGTTGAGGATCAAGGATTGGGAGTAGAATTCAGGGACAGGAAGAGGGTAGCTGTTGTAAACATGACAACAGCAAAATGAAATGGAACACTTACATAAATGTGTAAATCATTGGAGAGTCATTTATTCTTATAATCCAAGTGAATATTAAACCACGTTCCTTTTAATATTTTCAGCCCCAGATTCTGAAGTATACCTTGCATATTCTTTGTGCTGAAATGTTGATAGAATTTTCTGGTTGCTATTACTTGGGGTGGTTCTCTTTGTGAGAATTCACTGAGCTGCTTACATTTGATACGTGCCCTTTGCTGCATGTATGTTCTACTCCAAGACAAAGTCTGCTTTAAAAGATGCTGCTATTTAATTAGCATGTACCCATTTATAGCTAGGTCTTTGTAAAACTCTGATGCTTATTCAAATGTAAGATCTCAAAAGAAAGACTATTCATCCTTGAACTGTACAAATTAGGAATGTTCCAATAGTTTACTTTTCATTCCAGTATCGTGTTATTTGATCTAGTACAAGAAAATGTGGAAAATCCACTTTAAAGTTCCTAACAGGATTTCCCTACTGGTGGCTCAGTGGTTAAGAATCACCTGCCAACACAGAGACGTAGGTTTGATCCCTGTTCTGGGAAGCATCCACATGCTGTGGACCGCTAACCTGTGTGCCACAGCTATGGAGCCTGTGAGCTCTAAATAGCTCTGTGCTTTGCAACAAGAGAAGTCATGCAATGCGAAGCCCACAGACCACAAGAAAGAGTGCTGCATGCCCAACACAACTGAGAAGCCCAGTACAGCAAGAAAGACTCAGCACAGCCAAAAGTAAAAACAAATTTAAGTTCTAAACAAAGATCCCTGCAGCTCCAGCACTGACTAATTCTGTGCCAACCATCCACAGAGCAGGACAAGCACTGTGCCTAGGGGCACAATGCCTTTAGAGGCTCACAAGTCAAAGTGCTTTATCTTGAATCAGAAGAAGAAAAAAATGTGTAGGTTAGAGAAAATGCTTTGATAATATTAACATATTTGTCATTATATCAGCTGAAAATATGTTTGAATATTTTTTATAGAGAAAGGGATCCACAAAGACAAAAATGCCTAACACCTACAAAAGTCATAATGTTGGCCCTGGGGAGGAAATGAAGTAGATAGACAAAGCCTATTATCTTCAAGTAAATCATGGTCTTGGAGCGATGAAATCCACTGGGTCTCCTCCAAATTAGGTCATACCCCAACTTAGCCTGTGCTAGCTATTTTTCCTTTTATATAACTGTGCACCAGGCTGTCTTTTAAATGGAAAATTTCAGTAAAGACCATCACTTCCACTTTGTTCAAACCTCTAAAGGCTTTTCAGAGCTAAAGAGAGAACTTGCCCTGATGCTGCAAGAATGAAGAATACTTAGAAAATCTAGTTCTTTTTGATTGATTTCTTCTATTATCTATTTATTCTATAATTTGGCTTTTTTCATGCATCTCAACTGCATTTTCCCTATAGGGAAAATATAGCACATTGAGTTTATACAGATGCAAGTTTCACACGTATGTGACAATCTCTCTGAATCCATCTGAAGTTGTGGCTCTGATAGCTGCTTCGCTCTGTCTCTCTCTTCCCATCTCCACTGAATGAAATGTATGGTAACTCCATGTTGCACAGACTACAGAAGGAAGCCAAATAAAAACAAAGGCTAGGTTCAAGTTCTAGAAAGATGTCAAATGAAAGCCATAAATAACAAGCATAATTGAAAAATATTCCTCATCAGATATTCACTCAACCTTCATTCAAAAAATATGAATATTTTAATGCTTTCTGTATGTCAGGAGCAGCCATTAAGTCCACAGGAGTGGGACATTTTCAACATCTGGTTCACTTCCTTCCCTAACCACCTGCTGAAAGTAAGGCCCAATCAGAAGTCTTAGGAGACCCCAGTCAAATGAAGACAGATTTAGCTAGTCTGAGAAGATGCTGTGTTCATCAGCAATTGGCGAATTAGCAAGGCATACCTAATCTGAGAATGATTTGCTCACTATGAACAATTTTGAATAACCTAAAATAATCATAAACTGCTTTAAGCAAGGACACAGTACCTGATAGCATTAGAGAATTGGGTGTCTGACTGGTCAACATTGCCATGAAGATTTGGAAAGAAACAGGTGGAAAATTTAGGACATGATCCTATTATAAAAGGGGCTCCAACAGCTGGCTGATGCTGTTTAACATTTAATTACTACAAAGATTTTCTTAAATTTGATTGTAATTACAGAGTAAGGGATTCCTTTTCCATATAATGCAGGCATTCCATTCCTGATTTTGAATGCAGGTTACCCATTAACTACTTTAAGGTCAATTTGGACCAACAAATTTACAATTGTGCATATGCATTGAAAATATTTATATGTATAGAAGTTTTTCAGACTCGTTCAATTTTGAAGCCCAGAGGAACCTACAGTCCCACTAGACCAAACATTGAAATATACATTAATATCTATATCTATTTCCTAATTGCTAGTTACTTTCCCTAAGGTCATTTTAATGATCTTAAATGGGTATTAGTCCTTGGAAATGCTGACTGACCTTCTCCAGGCTCCCAAAGCATCTTCTGAATTTCATTGCACATTTTTGTCTAGGGGGACCAGTTTGAATTCGGTGAATGAAATTTTAATTAAAATAAATTAGTTCAACTGTAGGCTTTCTGATGTTCTTAGTTGCACAGTTTTAATTATTCATATTAAGTAAAGAGCTGAGTCGGAGGAAAAGCTGGTAAAGAAGATAGATACTTTTCTTGAACAAAGCAGAAATATAAGGAGCAGGGAGAATTCAGAGGCAGCCAAAGCCTAAGCTGTCTGATTAATTTGACATTAGATTAAACAGGCATGCTTTCAGGCTACTGCTAAATGTGGGATGCTTCTTTCTTCTTGAAAAAAAAAAAAAGTTATAGAGCAGAATGAGTGGGTTTCTGAGCCTGAATGAAAGGTTTGCATATTCTTCTAGATGTCATATGTGTGCATAACCAGAAAAAAGTAAAAGTGGTTCAATAATTCACCCTATCAACACTCCCTTCCAATTGTAAGGGGTATGTTAAGAAAGGGAAAGTAATTTCAATTTATCCTATCTAATCACTCTAAGGAGCAACATAAATATCCTGATTTTCTTCTCTACATCTACAATATCAAGTCTTCCCAGAAGGATGTTAGCCCTATGCCAGAGTCCAGGTATATTGGAAAAAGTATATAATAATTTCAGGAATTTTAAGATACAGGGTTAGAAGCACTGATTTCAAGATGATGAGTGAATCTTCAGACCAAGAAACCAATTAGAGAAGCAAGGATTCAGAGTTGATGAGTTGGGATGCACTTTTTGTTGGCCACAGAGAATTAAAGATATTCCCTGAAGGAGATTTTCCTGTCCCTTAGAGACTACTGATGGTAAAGCTGCAGGAAGGAGGCACTTTGGCCTGGATGCTCAATGCAGACAATGTACAAGATTCCTATAGGACAGGAACCAAAACCTCTGGAGCTCCCTCACTGAACCACAATTACAAATACAAAACAGCACTGGGAACCAGAAGAAGCAACTGAAATCACAGTGGGGACTGAGAGTGAGAAGAGCTGGGTAACCCATTCAGCTGACCCTTCCTCTCAATAGGCAATTTGGTCCAATGTGAGGACTGACATGTCCTTCAGATGAATTGTAGATATTGAAAGCTAAATGAGCTTGTGTCGACTACAGCTGTCCTGGGCCTGGTATTGCTACTATTCAGGTGATATTTTAAATCTTGATAGGATGAGCTTACTGATCAGGAAAATGCATTCTTTACTTTTTTCTAACCACATTTATTTTTTCAATAGATAATGTATTCACACATTTCAAAATTCAGAACACACAAAAGGGCATAGAATGAAACCTCTCCCTCTTACCCGTGCCCACATCTAGCCTTTTTCTTGAGGCCACTCATGTTATCAATTTCTTACATATCCCATGACAGATCTTTCATCCTTATATAAGCAAATATTTCTTAGGCACACCCCCTTGTTTTGTATAAATGATCATATGCTACACACAGTTTGGCATCTTGTTTTAATAATATATGTATCCAAAAAATCATTTCAACATATAAAAAGCTTCTCCATTATGTTTAAATGGTGTATGTTGTTCTGTTGTATGAATATACCAATTGATAGTTCATTGCTTTCAGACTGACTGACAATTTAAGTTGCTTCCAGTCTTTTGCTGTTGCAGGTTCAGTGCATAGCTTTCTACATACCTCATTTTGCACAAGGCAGGTGCATCTGTAAAACAAATTCCTAGAAAGGGAAGTGCAAGGCCTTGTGTAAGTGAATTTGTAATTGATTTTTTCATTTGTAATTTTGATAGCTATTGTCAAATTACAGTTCCTAGAATTTTCGACAATTTATACTCCCTTTCTCATTAACAGAATATTCTTAAATGTTCTGCTATTGCTGGTCCTGTATATGAAAAATACCATGTCTGGTTGGTTGTCATTTACATTTCTATTATTTTGAATGAGGTGTAGTACATTTGCATATGTATAACAATACTTATTTGTCTATTGGTGGAACATATTATGCCACCCAGATAAAAAATTAACTTGTTATTCTCATTCAGGTTGTAGCATCACTTTTCTGGTTAATGCAGCCACCTTTAAGAGTGTTATGGAGAATGTTTTAAATATGTGGGATACCTGGGCTTCCCTGGTGACTCAGTGGTAGAGACACCACCTGCCAATGTAGGTGACTCATGTTCAATCCCTGAGTTGGGAAGTTCCCCTGAAGCAGAAAATGGCAACCCACTCCAGTGTTCTTGCTTGAGAAATCCCATGGACAGTGGAGCCTGGCAGGCTGCAGTACATGGAGTCACAAAAGAATCAGATACAGCTTAGCAACTAAAAAACAAAAACACTATCCCCAGTCCCCAAATATACGCTTCAAGAATAAATTAATTGTACAACAAGAATTGTCTTTAGGTGGGTATTGACAGGAATAAAAATGAAACTTTTACTTTCTTTTACCTTCAACAATGGATAGAATGGAACCACAGAGTAGACTACCCAAATCCTAGATCAAAATCCCCATGCCTCTGAAAGGTTAGCAGGTTTGGGTCTATTATTGTTAAATTCTCTCTTGGTACTGGTCTTACTGGACCAGCCTTTATGGTGCCATCTCCCTGGTTATCTGTGTCCTAGGAAAGAAGACCAAGAGAGGGAAAAATAAAACGAAGGAAACAAATTTGATCAATAATTAGATGGTCATCCCATTTTAGATGTATTCTGTCATAATCATCGTGTGTGGGTAAAGTCGCTTCAGTCATGTCCAATTCTTTTCAGCCTTATGGACTGTAGCCTGCCAGGCTCCTCTGTCCATGGGATTCTCCAGGCAAGAATACTGGAGTGGATTGCCATGCCCTCTTCCAGGGGATCTTCCCAACCATGGGATGCAACCTGTCTTTTATGTCTCCTGCATTGGCAGGTGGGTTCTTTAACACTAGCACCATCTGGGAAGCTAGGAAGCCCATACCCATCATGAAGGTCTCACAAATAAAAGACTTGAACATGTCTTTGTTGAGGCCAAGTGAAGAAAAGAAAGTAAACCTTGCCGTTAACAGAATTTTTACAAAAAATATATGACTCAGGAAAATAGAAGTTAAAATTTTGAAAAAAATCATATAAACAGATAAGATTTCCCACTCATTAAACTAGATCAAGGGCTTACGACTTTATGATTCACCAAAAATACGAAGTAAAAAAGACAGTTTTTACCAAATTTAGGAGGCAATTTATGGATTAATTATGAAAGAAGTAATGTTTGAGAGCCCTAGAAAAACTGTATGTGAAACTGAAAAGGTATAAGAAAAATATAATTTTTAAACCCTACTCAATTTATTTGATATTAAGAAGCTTTACTTGACAAAAGTTTTACTTGTTTATTGGTAGGACATAGCAAAAGTTTTACCTTTTCTGTCTGGGTCCCCAGTCCTATTCATTCCAATGAGAAGCTTCTCTTGATCATGGCTGTCATTATGATTTCACTTACCTAAACTTCTCTGATCACAAGTATACACAGGACCTAGAAGGCAAAGCTATCCTTATTTAGAGATATGTAGAAAGTGCTCATGAGGTTCTCCAAAAAAAAAGAGACTAAATCCCAAATCCTCAGTTTCCACACCAGAGACCAGCTACAGGCCTTAAATATTAATCACATTTAATCACACACCTGGATGGCATCTGTAGGTGGAGACAGTTTTGTGAGAGGAAAAGGATGGTAACACCATGGTTACTAGGGAAGCGAATCTATGAAGAAAAACAAATGTTAATGATAATTGGTGTGCATAAAGGTTAAGTTGGTCATGAGGTGCCTGATATCAGGATTGAGTTAAAATATACACTAAATTTTATATAACAAAACCTAACTTAAGGTTTCTATTAACAGGCAAAATGTTCAGTAAGCATCTGCTGGTACCCTGAGTGGTAGAGATCTCGAAATAAATTTCATTTTTAAAAACCTCAAGTCAAATAAAGAATCAGTCTGATGTAATTAAAGTAACAAGTGAAGAAGTACACAGAATATTAAGGATCATACCCTGCATGGTATGCACAGAAGATTAGGCTGTTTTAAGACTCTACATAGAGCTTAGTCACATTTGGATATAAAATTTTGCCTGGATTTCACTGGAGTCATCCAAACTTTAAAAATTCCATGGAATAAAGAACTATGTCAAATTGAAATAGATGATGCCAATGTCTGTCTAAATAAAAATCAGTCAGCTTGGTTTCAGGGGCAAGGAGACTGTGTCAATGAATGAGCAACACAACTATAATGTGGTTTGGAATGCATGACTCAGACAACATTTAATTGTGGGTCAGACTTTGCCCACGTTCAAGAGGCTGAGTTTGTTGATTGGTTAGAAGTAAAAAAGGAATAAAACTTTCTTTAAAGGACGAAGATAAGTAAAATTTCTCAAAATATATTATTAAGACCCTCCCCCACCCAAGCCTGTGCCTTCAGTTCTGGAGTATGATGTGTTTCGTTTTTTAATTAAAGTATAACTTATTTAGGTGGTGCTAGTGGTAAAAAACTCACCTGCCAATACAGAAGACACAAGAGATGTGGATCAGGAAGATCCCCTGGATGAGGAAATGGCAGCCGACTCTAGTATTCTCACCTGGAAAATTCCACAGACAGAGGAGCTCAGCAGGCTACAATTCATGGGGTTGCAGGGTAGAATACAACTGAGCAACTGAGCATGAATGCATAGCTTATTTACAGAATAGTGCACAAAGTAAATATATCTACTTAGATGAGTCATCATGAATAGAACACCTGTGTAACCACTACTTGGGTCAAGAAATAAAATATGACTACCATCCTGGAGGCCATCTTATGTCTTCCAGTTTTAGCCTCTGCATCCTATGCAAAGGCAAATGTATAACACTATACATTAGTGTTCCCTGGCTTTGTGATACATGGAATTATACACATGCATTCCTTTGTATCTGGCTCCTTTTGTTCCATATTATGTTTGTTGACTTTCCTGTATCTTGTTTCATGTCCTTTTAGTTTATTTCATTTTAGGACCAAATTTCATTGAGAGCACCTCAAATGCATAAAGAAGGGAGATTGTTGAGAAGAGTGGAATAGCCACTTGCGAGCCTCAGGAGTGCCAATTCATTTTTGATCTTCCAGTTGATAAACTGTCCTATTTGCTAGCACTATACTTATATATACAGTAGTGGACAGTGGATTGTTTGGGGCTTCCCTGGTGGCTCAGTGGGAAGGAATCTCCCTGCCATGCAGGAGACACAGGTTCGATCCCTGGGTCAAGAAGATCCCCTGGAGAAGGAAATAGCAACTGACTCCAGTATTGTTGCCTGGAGAGTCCCATGGACAGAGGAACCTGGCAGGGTTGGTAGTGTCCATGGGGTCAGAAAGAGTTGAACACCACTTAGTGATTAAGCCACAATCACAACAGTGGGTTGTTTTTTTCCTCTGTTTGGGAGTCTAAAATCATAGTCACTGCAGCAGAAATAGGAAGATTTGGCTCTATTCTAAGAGCCTGTTAACACATAGTCAAGACTTAGCAGTTTCTAAGAATTGTTCCAGAAATGAGTGGAAACTTTATTAGAGGATTGAATGCTATCATCAGGAACCTTCGCAGGCCAACACCTTCAAGGTGGTAGAGACCCTAATTAGTAGTGTTAACTTTTATAACCACGAGGAAATGTTCATTTTCAGAATAAAGTTAGAGCATTTGAATAGAAACATCTGAGCACCAGGAGTATCACTCTTGAATATAATGGACTGAGTGAGCAAAAAGGGACCTGCTTCAGTGTATAAATCATCTTGCTCTGTTTCTTAGGTTAATATAAAATAAAGAGACCATAGAGGTATATTGTAACTGAGCACGACAATGAGATAAATAAAGTTGACAAATTGCTAGGCAATTTAAAACTTGTGAATGGAGACCCTAAGATGCTGAGAAGAATGCTTTCTTGCCTAACAACTCACAGCCTAGCTGTGATCAGGCTGGGTTCCTATTTTTAGTTGTCTTCTGTTACTGAGCTCTGTGAATGCCACCCCCTTCTTTCATTTACCTTTGGATAATAGCCAAATGCCAGGATTTACTCTTCCTTAAATAGTATAGCTCCCATCTGTTCGCAATCAATCAGAAAAAAATTGAGAGATAGAATATGCCATGGTCTCTTGGCATCAGACTGAGAGAGGTTTGAACTATTTGTCATGTGATTTTTCTTTCTTCTTTTATGAACACAGGCATTGGTAAACTACCATGATATGGGTATGGTATGGAAGTGCTTAATCCAGATTTCTCCAGGAACTCATTTATGTCATAACAAAGGAAATAAAAGCATAGGATATTTTTAAGAATTTGGCTTGCACAATATCCTGAGAACGTTTGCACTTAGCTCTTTTGGGCTTTCAGCTTTCTCTGTTAGAGAATAGAAGAACACTGCCTCTCAGTGCCACAAGTGAGAAAGGAAAACATCATTGGTTATCATGCATCTAGCTGTCACTAGACTATGCTGGAATAATAAATAATCCCAAAATATTGGTTGCTCACAGTAACAAACTTTGTTTTTTGTCCATATTACGTGTGGCCTGGAGGTCAGACACGGTGGCTCTGCTCTGTGTCTTCTCTGTTTGAAGTTCTAGAATAAAGGAGCTGCCCCTACCTGGAATATGCCATTCTCATAGCAGAAAGAAAGGAACAATGACCACACCTCAAAATGGTTCTTAAATTTTCTGCTCACACTGGCTTATATCCCCTGTGCTACCTCTCTGTCAGCTAGAGGAAGTCATGGCAAGTTGGACAGCCACTGGGAAGGAAGAAGTGTGTCCAGAGAGGAACGTCAGTGACACGCCTGGTGAACAAAGTTCTGATAGAGTCACCAGCATTTTGGAAAAAAATAGAATTCTCCCAACATCACCATCAATTAATTATCTTGGATATAAAAGACAAAGACCATTAATCTCAAGAAGGAGATGCCTAACATAAAGCAGAGTTCTATGTGCTATACAATAAGTCTTTGTTGAGTATCCATTTTAAATGTAGCAGTGTGTACATGGCCTTCCCAAAGTCCCTAGCTATCCCTTCCCCCTGGCAACCTAAGTTTGTTTCCTAAGTTTTTGAGTCTCTGGTTAAGTAAATACACTTGTATCATTTTTTTAGATTCCACACATAAAGGATGCACACCATATTACTCCTTCTCTGTCTGACTTACTTCACTCAACCTGGTCCATCCAGGTTGTTGAAAATGGCATTGTTTCATTTTTTTGAACATTATGTGCCAGCCTAAATGGGAGAGGGGTTTGAAGGAGAATGAATACATGTATATGTATAGTTGAGTCCCTTAACTATACACCTGAAGCTACCACAACACTGTCAACTGACTATACTCCAATACAAAACATTTTTGTGTTAAAAAAACTAAAATTAAAAAAAAATTTTTTAAAAGGAGATGCTGGGCTTTCCTGGTGGTTCAGTGGATAAAGAGTCTGACTTGCAGTGCAAGGGGCACAAATTCAATCCCTGGCCTGAGGAGATCCCACATGTCGTGCACCAGCTGGACCTGTGTGTCCAATTAGGAGCCAGGGCTCTGGAGGAGTGCTCTGCAAGGAGTGAGACCACTGCGATGGGTGGCCCACAAAGGCCAAACAATAAAGATGGATGAAAATAAATAAATAAAACATCAATAAAAAGAGGCCATTTTTTTTTAAAGCAAAAAGGAGATGACATCGTGGAAACTATTCAGAGAATTCAACTATAAAAGATCATTTTTGGTCCAACTGCTCCTTCTGAAACAAATAGTTGGTGAGGACATTTTAACTGAATTCTAACTGAGTCTTTAAAACAAAGAGAATGAGATCACAAATAGAATCCTGAGAGGCCAGTGAGAGGACAATCAAATTATCAACATATTTTCACTTGGGGAAGAAATACTGTGCTTGGTTGGAAAACCCTTCAGAGCCTTATCTACCTTTTAACATCCTCAACCTTTCCCTCATTTCCTTGTTGGAATAACTTAGAAAGTAGTATGAAGTCTCAGAAGAAACTAATACCAGCTCCTCCATTTTTAACAGATCTTTTATATGATACTCCTTTTGACAAAATATTTGGACATTCACACTCCTGGACTTTACTCTTAGAACTTCAGTTTCAAAGGAAGAAATTGATATTATACTCTCCTTCATCCAAGTCCCTTGGAAAGGAGTCATCCATCCAACTTGACTCTAATGACCACTCATAAACCCATCACCATTGCCCCTGTGTCAGGGAAGGAGTCAGAGTCATGATTGATAGATATTGATGATAGCTAGCTAGATAGCCATTTCCATGGCACTGTGTGACTTGCAAGGGATGGTGTTCCCAATTAAAGCTGAGAAGGTAATTCCACAGATGATAAGCACAAACCACTCCTTTCTTTGCACTCATGCTTGTTCTTGATGGTCCAGCCTCTCTGTTGGCTGTTTTTAAAGGACTTTATCTTGAGACTCTCTTTTCTTTTTCTTCCTGCACTATACTGCCTCAGTGATAAAAACAGCCTCAGACACGATTATACAAAATCCAGATTTACTTGCCTGATCAGTGTCTTGGTGTGATGACACATCCATTCCTCATGAAGAACAATTTTTATAACTTCCTCAGTACATTTACTCTACTGAAAAAAAACCAACCTAGGACAAATGGTCCCATATACTCATTTACCTTTATTCATTCACATATCTATGACTTATCCGTGTATTCATTTGTTCAGTAAGTATTCATTAAACACTTTAATATGCCAGACACTAAGCCAGGTGAATTTGGATTCCTATGAATATACAGAAAATGTGACCTTGTTTTCATGGCTTTGACCACCAGATAAATCTACATCACTCATTTTGAAATTCTAAGTCCTATTTTGGGAAAGTGGCTCGGAATATAGTCTAATGAATCACTCTTGTGAAATGGTCAAGAGAAGCAATTTTTAAATAAACTAATTGGGAAAAAATATCAAGATCATAAAATGTATAGTTTGACCTAGTGGTTTGTAATTTAGAATTTGTTCTAAGGCAAAAATGCTCAGGAAATGTTTATGGTGCTATTATATTTAATATAAAAACAACAAACCACTTGTCAGTATACAAATAAGGGAATGGTTGAAAAAGTTGTGGTATACCAATTAAATAGAACATTGTGCACTGATTCAAATAATACATATGCATATGAATAATGTTAGATGGAAAAAAATGTTAGATTATGTTAGATGGAAAAAACAGAATACAAAGGTCAAATGACTGTGAGGAGCATGATTTAAAATTTGATATGTAGCCCAAACTTAAAAATCAAAAACTGCACACACACAGATATACACACACGAACAGAGAAATCGTTGTTTATCATTAATGTGTTCAATAATACTATGTTCAATCATATTGTCCCCTTACATGACATTTTGTAAAACATCAAGTTAAATAATATGTAAGTTTCAGGTATATTTATTTTTGCTTTCACACCATTTTTACAAAATTGCAGCCATTTTTTTCCAGTGGTGATAATGCAATTAACCACTGTATTGATAGTGATATGAGCTGCTTTAACAAATGTGTCCCCCCAGTTTATATTAACCCAGATACAATAGAAGTGTATTTGCTGTTTACAGAACAGCCTGACTCAAGCATTCCAGTTGGTGGGATGACATCTGCACATAGAGTTTAGGGCTTGGGCTGTTTACTCTCCTGCTGTCATCAAGAGCTTCAGATGGCTCTGGTTGTTCCATCTCAGTTATGGGTCAGGGGGGACATATGGAAGAGGTGTTTACGGGGCAAGCCTCACTCACTCATCACTTGTGCTCACAGTCTGCTGCCTGAAATGCAGGCATTTGTCCATACTCAGTTACAAAGAAGATTGGGAAACACAGATGCATTGTGTGCCTTGGAAAAGAGAAGACTGATTTTGTGAAAGATCTAACAATCTCTGCCTAAATCCAAAGTTTATTTGGCTCCAGATACTTGTTCTCCATATATATATTTTCTTGATACGTGAGTGTGAAATAATTTGTTGTGAGCTGAATTACAATGAGTTGACACTTACAGAGAACCTACTATATGCCAGACACTATTTTAAATATGTATGTATATATATTTTATCAGATGGTAAAGAATCTGCCTAAAATGCAGGAGACCCAGGTTTGATCCCTGGGTCAGGAAGATCCCCTGGAGAAGGGAATGGTTACCCATTCCAGCATTCCTATTCTTGTCTGGAGAATCCTATGGACAGAGGAGCCTGACAGGGCCATAGGGTCGCAAAGAGTAGGATACAACTGAGCAGCTAACACTTTTGCTTTATATATACATATAAATTTATGTCCACATATAAACCTGCGCACAAGTGTTTATAGCAGCTTTATTTCTAATTGCTAAAACTTGGAGACAATTAAGATGTCCTTGCAGTAGGTAAATGAATGAATAAACTGTAGTACATTCATAAAATAAAAAAGTGATTGACAGAATTCAGCTATCTAACCATGAAAAAAACATGGAGGAAACCTAAATGTCTCTTGCTAAGTGAAAGAAAAGGCTACATACTGTAGAATGTCACCTGCATGACATTCTGGAAAAGTCAAATAGACAAAAGGTTAGTGGCTTCCAGGGTTTGAGGGAAGGAATGAAAAATGAATGCAGGGGTGCGACTGTTCTGTGTAATACTAGAGGAGTGGATACATGTCATTGTACATTTGACAAAATCCATAGTCTACCTGGTACAAGCTATGGACTTTAGTTAATAATAACATAACAATATTGGCTCATCAGCTATAACAAATGTACCACTAATGCAAGAGCTTAATAGGTACAACTGTGTTGGGCGAGGGAAAGGATATGAAGACACATGGGGATTCTCTGTGCTTCTGCTCAATTTTATGTAAACCTAAACTTCTGAGGTGTTACAGTGGTAAAGAATCTGCCTGCCAATGTAGGAGACACAATAGACATGGGTTCGATCCCTAGGTTAGGAAGATCCTCTGAAGTAGATCCTGTTCCAGTATTTTTTTTTTTTTAATTTTTATTTTACTTTTTACTTTTACAGAGTTTTGTTTTTTACAAATATGTATGATCCCAGATTAGTCATATGTATATCCCCCCCATTCCACCCACTCAGGCCATCACACAGCACCCGTGAAGGATCCCTTTTTCTCACAGCACAATGACAATAGCTATTTTTTTTCACATATGATAGTATAGGTTTTCATGCTGCTGTTCCATTATTCTTGACTGGACAAATTCCATGGACAAAGGAGCCTGACTGGCTACAGTATATGAAGTTGCAAAGAGTCAGACATGACTGAGCACACAAACAGCTTTTAAAAATTGTTTATTCATTTTAAATACGGAATGAGAATTCTTTTTTTTATTCTCTAAATTGTGTCCGTGACCCCATGGACTATAGCCAGTCAAGCTCCTCTGTCCATGGCATTTTCCAGGCAAGAATACTAGAGTGGGTTGCCATTTCCTTCTTCGGGGGATTTTCCTGAGACAGGGATTGAGCCTGTGTCTCCTTCATTCTCAGGTAGATTCCTTACCACTAAGTCTCCTAAGTTGACTCTTACAAGCTCTAAGTCTGTTTCTTAAAAAGATCAGTCCTGTTTCCCATAATCAAGTTTATACTTTCTTTAAAAGACAATATTTTAGTCCTCCCATATCTGAACGGCTTAGGGTCCAAGTCCCCCAGTGGATGTCTGAAAGCAAATATAATATCAAATGTATACAAATATATAATGTTTTTCCTATGATAAAGTTTAATTTATAAATTAGGTACAATAATTAACAATAATTGATAATAAAATAGAACAGTTATAACAATGTACTGTAATAAAAGTAATGTGAATATAGTCTCTCTTTTTCTCTCATATTATGTTACTGTACAAATTTATTGCCTTTTCTATCTTAACTAAGTACTTAGCATTCAGTGTGGTTCTATCGTTTGCAACACGAGGTGCAAGCAACAAAACCAGCATAAATTTCTTTTTCTTTCTTTGCAGTTTCACAGATTGAAGATTCATTCTTCCCTTTGATCTTAGCTACCTCAGCCTTCTTTTCTTTCCTTACTAAGTGGGGGACTTTCACCTTTTCCCTTAAAGGAAGCACTTCATGGCTTCTCTTTGGCATATTGCCAGCATCACTATTGTTGCTCTATAGGGCCAGTATTTAGTAATAAGGGTGGCTTGATCATAAACCCCGTGATACCACAACTGTAGACCTGATAACTGAGGAGGCATTTGTTGCTCAGTCATGTGGTACTTTCTGCGACCCCATGGACTGTAACCCACCAGGCTCCTCTGTCCATGTGATTCTCCAGGCAAGAATACTGGAGGGGGTTGCCATTTCCTAGTCCAGAGGATCTTCCCCACCCAGGGATCAAACCCACATCTTTTGCATTTCTTGCATTGCAGGCAGATTCTTTACCATTAGTGTCACCTGGAAAGCTCAACTGGGAAGGCTACCAAGTGACTCACGGGGGACATACCCTGAATAAAGGGGTGATTTGCCTCCCAGGCAGATCGTAGCAGGCTGGCACACCGTTACATTACACTATTCAGAAAGGTGTGAATTTAAAACTTCTGAACTGCTTATTTCTATAATTTTCCATTGAATACTTCCAGATCACAGTCTACCATGGGTAACTGACACCATGGTAGGTGAACCTTCAGGTGTGAGAGAACTACTATACATTTCCACCTCCCCCCCCACCCCAATTTGTCTGGGCGAATTCTGTGGGGAATGAATAAAGAAAATGTCACTTTGGTTGCCAGAGCCTGGATAAGGAGACTTCCCTTGAAAATAAATCTTTTTTTAAAAAAAGGAAAGTATACTTTTTGATACAAAGTAATATCAAAGTATAAGTTGAAATTATTAAAATTACTATCTACGAAATAAAAAGAAAGCCTCTTTTTAATTCAACATTAGTTGTACAGAGCTAAGTAAAATCAAATCTCTTAAATGATTCTGTGGCTACAAATGAAGCACTAGGACTTAATGACACAGTCTCAACACTGTTTCCTTTTAAAAAGAAAAATGTCTTATTTTGGAAGACGTGGTCTTTTTTAATGCTAAAATTGGGTCCGAAATAGATATTCTTATGTTCACTGCTGCTTCTAACTAAAGTGTGGAATTTCTGTTAATGAATCAGGTCTGAGTGAATTTCCCCAATTGCAGATTTTTCTCACTAACAGCAAGTGTAGGAGGAAGAGTTTTGTTTCTTTGAATAATGCATTTGGTACCAATATTTTGATATGTTACAGTGAAATAATATCATGTATATCTAAAGGGACATTCTGAGTCTATTGTTTTTGAAAAGGTTGCCCTCGGTTCTAATCTAAAGTTCAACTACTGCAGTAGAAAGGAAAATTCAGACTGTGTCTATTCTCCGTGAGAAATTCCTGCAGTGTGCCTGTTCCTATATTTGAATGGGTATTATAACTTGATCCTTCTGATTCTAAACTCTTACAGGGTTGTTTCTTATACACGTGTGTACCAGAGCTTAAGTACCTAAGACACAGTATATGCTTAATAAATATATGCTCTAAAAATAAGGACATTTTCAATATTTGAATTCTAAGAAACATACTCCCAAAGTATTTTAAGTATTGATGTTATATTGAAAGAAATGAAGTTTTTGATTCTCTGAAGAATCCCGGTGTCTTTAAAGCATTGAGTCTTCAGGACACTAGAATCTCTAAGAACTAGTTCCTAAAAATTAACTACTAACTAAGTCATAGCTTCCCAGGTGGTGCTAGCGGTAAAGAACCCACCTGCCAACACAGGAGGCATAAGAGAACAGGGTTCGATTCCTAGGTCAGGAAGATCCTCCAGAGAAGGAAATGGAAGCCATTCTAGTATTCTTGCCTGGAGAATTCCATGGACAGAGAAGCCTAGGGGGCTACAGCCCATAGTGTCTCAAAGAGCTCAACATGACTGAATCAATTTAGCACACACATAGCACAATCTATTGCATTCACATGTAGAATCCAAAGACTCAGGAACAGGAAAAAGCTCTAAGAGATTCATCTTGGAAGTGATTCTTAGATTGACTTTATTTTCCTGTTGCTGATGGTAATATCACCAGTTATTTGCAGTTTATCTGTTTATCTGTTAACTAAGTGGTCTTTTTAAGGCTCTTTCTAGCTCTGCATGGAGGCTTTGTCCATGTTGTTCCCTGTGCCTGAAATTCCTTCCCCTGATTGTTCACTAGCAAGCTCCTGCTCACTCCTCACCTTTCAGTTTACCAGTTGCTTCTCTTGAGAGACATTCCCTGATAGTAATACCTTCCCAAATCTAAATCTGGTCATTTTTGATTTTTTTTCTCAGTCTGTATGCATTCTTGTCCTCTCTTATTAATATCATTCATTAAAATGTGTGATTATCTATTTAGTTACATATTTGTATTTATTTTTAAATAATTTCATGTATTTATTTTTGGCTGTGCTGGGTCTTTGTTGCTTCATGTGACTTTTCTCTAGTTGTAGAGAGCCTGGACTACTCTCTAGTTGTGGTGTACAGGCGTCTCACTATGGTGGCTTCCTTTGTTGGGGAGCACCAGCTCAAGGGCACAGAGGCTTTGTGGTTTCCATCATACCTTTCAAGAACAGAGGGGACTACACAATGGTAGGTGCAGAGAGGAAGGCAATAAAATGGGAAGAAATAAAGAAGTTGAAATCTAGAAGTTGACATGGTGATCTAGAGAGAAGGAAACTGACTTTTCCTCTTATTTCTGCCAAAACTAAAATTACATGTTCAGCAGATAGTACAGTAATCCAAGGAACCCAATGGTTGCTAAGACTGCCTGTGTGTATCTACAAGAGACCAGGAAGAAGTTCCCAGAGTAAGATCCTGGAGATGATCTTGACAGTGAGATATTGGTGAGGCATAAAGAGCTAGCTTGGAGGCTGGACAGGACACAGATGAGTGAAGCTCTTTCCCTCTTGGGCTGCTGTGAGCCAAGGGAGTGACTCCTCAAATTGGGATGTCAAGGATAGGAGCGTTTCAGAGTCTTCTTTCACTGTTTGTTGTTTATTCACTCAGTTGTGTTCCACTTTGTGACCCCATCGACTGGAGTCCACCGGTCTCCTCTGTCTATGGAATTTTCCAGGCAAGAATACTGGAGTGGATTGTCATTTCCCTTTCCAGGTTTTTGTCTTTAATATACCATCAATTGACTTAAAACTGTAAGAGATATTATTCTATATTTCTTAAAAAATGTTTTTAAACATAGTAGTAAAGGCTACAAAACATTTTAAGTACCTGTCATAGCGTTCAGGTATTTTCAGCTTAGAGGAGGAAGAGAAAATTATGCTAGAACTAATATGTAGAAATGATTATTTTTGAACTCTCAAAAAGGTATGTTAATAAGAATTTATCCCATACATATGTCATTGCATATGAATAAGGAATATATGAATAAATGAAGTGTGAAGTAAAATTCCCAGAAAGTATAACTATCTGGCAGCAAGGTCTATATTTGGAAAGATGATAAATTAGTACTAACTTAGAAAAAAAAATCTAATTCTTAAAAACTATCTGGTAAATATTGTCTCAGAATATTTATCTGAGTTATTTCAGAAAATTTTTAGAAGTTTAAAGCGTCCGCTCTCCCTTCACACATCTTTAGTGGAAATAGAAACAAGTGTTGTCATGTCTGCTCTTTGCATAAATCATTTCTGAGTCTTCAGAACCTACATTAGAGACTATGATGGCACCATTAATATCACCTCCGTGATTTCAAATATGTTGCAAGTAATTAAAATATATTGCTTCTATAATTTATAAGTCTTTCTGAGATTTTGATTTCTTTCTCTTTAAAAGATTCTTGGTGTCTTAGAATGAAGCTAGAAGTTGACATGGTGATCTAGAGAGAAGGAAACTGACTTTTCCTCTTATTTCTGCCAAAACTAAAATTACATGTTCAGCAGATAGTACAGTAATCCAAGGAACCCAATGGTTGCTAAGACTGCCTGTGTGTATCTACAAGAGACCAGGAAGAAGTTCCCAGAGTAAGATCCTGGAGATGATCTTGACAGTGAGATATTGGTGAGGCATAAAGAGCTAGCTTGGAGGCTGGACAGGACACAGATGAGTGAAGCTCTTTCCCTCTTGGGCTGCTGTGAGCCAAGGGAGTGACTCCTCAAATTGGGATGTCAAGGATAGGAGCGTTTCAGAGTCTTCTTTCACTGTTTGTTGTTTATTCACTCAGTTGTGTTCCACTTTGTGACCCCATCGACTGGAGTCCACCGGTCTCCTCTGTCTATGGAATTTTCCAGGCAAGAATACTGGAGTGGATTGTCATTTCCCTTTCCAGGTTTTTGTCTTTAATATACCATCAATTGACTTAAAACTGTAAGAGATATTATTCTATATTTCTTAAAAAATGTTTTTAAACATAGTAGTAAAGGCTACAAAAACATTTTAAGTACCTGTCATAGCGTTCAGGTATTTTCAGCTTAGAGGAGGAAGAGAAAATTATGCTAGAACTAATATGTAGAAATGATTATTTTTGAACTCTCAAAAAGGTATGTTAATAAGAATTTATCCCATACATATGTCATTGCATATGAATAAGGAATATATGAATAAATGAAGTGTGAAGTAAAATTCCCAGAAAGTATAACTATCTGGCAGCAAGGTCTATATTTGGAAAGATGATAAATTAGTACTAACTTAGAAAAAAAAATCTAATTCTTAAAAACTATCTGGTAAATATTGTCTCAGAATATTTATCTGAGTTATTTCAGAAAATTTTTAGAAGTTTAAAGCGTCCGCTCTCCCTTCACACATCTTTAGTGGAAATAGAAACAAGTGTTGTCATGTCTGCTCTTTGCATAAATCATTTCTGAGTCTTCAGAACCTACATTAGAGACTATGATGGCACCATTAATATCACCTCCGTGATTTCAAATATGTTGCAAGTAATTAAAATATATTGCTTCTATAATTTATAAGTCTTTCTGAGATTTTGATTTCTTTCTCTTTAAAAGATTCTTGGTGACTTCAAATTTATAGAAGTATGTATTCTTTTACCAGACTTTTTCTAAATTGCTCTGAGCTGTTATGACATATCATTTTTATTTTTTTAAGATTTATTTATTTATTTACTTTGGGGGCGTGTCGGGTTGGGGAGGGAGGGGAGTGGGCGGGCCACTTCTTTTGGTCTTCCATTTCTCTGTTTTCATTAGTCTTCGTTCTTTGGCTCCTGTGGGCCTCCCATCGCGGTGGCGTCTGTCGTTGCAGAGCGCCGGCTCTGGGCGCATGCGCTCCAGAGCTCCGGCTTGGTGATTGGACACATCAGTCCAGCCGCTCCGCGGCACGTGGGATCTTCCCAGGCCAGGGCTCGAACCGGAGCCCCTTGCACTGCAAGGCGGTGTCCTTACCCACTGGACCACCAGGGGAAGCCCAACATATCATTTTGATAATGACTTTTTAATAGGAAACTTTGAGCTGACAGAAAACAACAAAATGGAGTAGATGGATTTGGAGCCACAGAATCTACCTACTTACTAGAGACATTAAACGTCTGAGCCGAACAGAAACCAGCATGTGGCCACCCGTAATACATCTCACTCTCCAAAAGCCTTACAGTAGTCTGTTGCCACAATGTGTTCTAAAAAGCAATGCTCCTGTAAGAGGTTCATCACCAAAACTTCGGTGATAAGTTGGGGAATTAGATGCACCCTCATATAGACCCACAGGAGTTTTCATTCATTTTAGCTCAGTGGAGGCTCTGAAGAGTGCTGAAGTTAAGAAGCTTCTTTGTCTTGTAATGCCTGGTGTTTTAAAAACTAATTAGACATTGGAAACCTTTCCTCTTCCAGAGAGAGTTTAGTAGTTTTCTTCCAACCTCAGAGTCCAGGGAACAGACTTTGAAAAACTGTTTTTGGTGGGGATCTCCAGAGAATAAATATATATATATATATATATACACACACACATATATATGTATATATATACAACTGAATTGACTTAGCGTCCATCTTTGACCAATTTCATACTCGTGGAAAAACACATATCACAGCCAGTATTATCTGAGAAAAGTGAGCCATCTGGGCCCTTCATCATTACAAAACAAGATGAATTTTGACCTGACCTTTTATACTCTGTTCCATTCTCCTCTACCATGATGTCAGTCAGGCTCTGAGCATCCAAACAGTTGCAGAAACTGGCCTGTGGCTGTCTGTAGTGACTTAACACAAGATAAAGCCAAAGGAAGTAAAGTATTCTATCTTCAAGAATAATAATTGTGAAACTATATATATAAAACAGTAGATAATTATTTTCATTTAAATTTGGGTAATTTGGTAATTATCAAATTGAAGAGAGAAAAACATGCAGAAATGGGTGTGTCCATGATAAATGTTGTATTTAATTCTTATTGGAGTAATATTGCTGGATGCTTCTCCTTTTTCAGGTAGCACTCAAAACTAGATGCACCTATCTCTTTGCCCCAAAAGCTAGTATTGTTTTTTTCAATTTTGGCCTCATTTATTGTTTTTTTAAATTTATTTTCATACATTTATATTATTTGGCCTGTGTGGGCCTCCCACTGCAGTGGCCTCCCTTGCTGCAGAGCACCAGATCTGGGTGCATGCACTCCAGAGTGCTGGCTCGCAATTGGACACACCAGTCCAGCCTCTCTGAGGCACGTGGGATCTTCCCGGGCCAGGGATCGAACCTGTGCCCCTTGCACTGCAAGGAAGACTCTCCACCCATTGGAACACCAGGGAAGCCTGCTAGTATTTTTTAGACCCCAAATTTCCATTGGTTTTGTTGTTGTTGTTCAGTCAGGAGAAAAGGAATGAATAAGAAAAGGAAAGGAAGCAAAAAGAGGAGGAAGAGAAGGAGGAAATGAGAAGAAGAAGGCCAGAGAAGGAAGAAGAGAGTAGGGAGAGCAGGAGAGAGAGGTGTGGGGAAGAGGAGGAGAAGGACAAGGAGGAAGAGGAAGAGGATGAGCAGGGGACAGAGAGAGAGGAGGCTTCTTTTCTGATAGCAAAGCAATAGTAAAACCAAAGTGTTTATGTCTATGCATGGGTGCGTGCGTACGTATGTGCTTAGTCATATCTGACTCTTTGTGATCCCATGAACTGTAGTCTGCCAGGCTCCTCTGTCCATGGGTTTTCCAGGTCAGAATACTGGAATGGGGTGCCATTTCCTCCTCCTTTGTGACCCAGGGATTGAACCCATGTCTCCTGAGTCTCCTGCACTGGCAGGTGGACTCGTTACCACTGAACCACCTGGGAAGTCCGTAATGTCTACACATCATGTTCTAAAAAGAAAGTGTTTCTTCTGGAGGCTTATTCTTAAAAGGTCGGAAAACATCCTTTCAGGAAACCCTTCTCAACGATCTCGGTGAGGTCTCATATGTTACAGCAGGGACAGTTATGTCAGTTCCTTTGTTGCCAAGGAAGCAGCCAGCTTCCTTGGAGGTTCCGGGACACTCTTGGGGAAATGAGCCTATAACAAAATGCTGGATATTGTCAGGAAAGAAGGAAGAAAAAAAGGGATATTCCCTTCCCCCAATGCTATGATTTTTCTTTAAGAAGAAATTATTTGGTAATAGAGTACTAGCATTTATATTCTTTTGTATTGTTAAATTCGTTAAATTTTGTACTGTTGTATTGTTAAATCAGTTTCCAAAGGAGGCCTGTGAGACTGAGGTGCTCTCATGCTGTGATGGTTCACAAAAACAAGCCAAGATCTAAGCTTGTAAATGACTCAAGATTCGAAGTTGAAATCTAAGGACAACCAATTTGAGCTTTGTTCAAATAAATATTTTAATATGCCTCAGTGTACCTTTTCACAGTATTCATCTCCTTTCATCTTATTTTTTTTCCTAAGACTCAGTTGGCTTCAACTGTGCTAGTGAGACCCAGTGGAGATCCACTTGCTTTTTAAAAGCTCTCTCTCAAGCAGAGTGTTTAAAGAAGGAACTGTGCAGGGGCAGAAGGATGACAACAGGAGACGGGGCTGCTTAGTCAGACGCTCCTCCCGCCGGACCTGGAGCTTACCTTGGTTGGTGTGCTCCAGCTGCCCCACCAGTCGGTCATCCTTCAGTTAGTCCCATCATCCTGGCTTTTCCTGGAGAACTATCTCTCTTGATTATCAGACTGTGGGTTACCTTGCAGCTAACCCCATTCTCGGGGCCTCCCCAGTGGCTCAGTAGTAAAGAGGCTACCTGTAATGCAGGAGATGCAGGAGGCACAGGTTTGATTCCAGGGTTGGAAAGATCTCCTGGAGGAGGCCATGGCAACCCACTCCAGTATTCTTGCCTGGAGAATCTCATGGATAGAGGAGCCTGGGAGGCTACAGTCCATTGGGTTACAAAGAGTTGGAAGCGACTGAGTATGCTCAACAGACTCTGAAGGTTCACACATAATGCAGACTTGGTCAACCAAAGAACTCCCTCCCCTGGCCATAGCAGTTGACTTAGGGATAGGCATGAAACCCACATTGAGCCAAATAGAATCTAAACTGTCAGCCTTAACACATTTTCCACTGTAGTCGATGACCTGGCTGCATATAGCCTACAATATCCAGCAGCCATTATGTGTAAAATTTCTGTCCTCTTCTGTCCTTTAAGATTCAAACAAAACAAAGGGCAGCAAACGGCCTGCATGAGATGACCTCAGGTGAGCCTTATGACAGTGTTTGAGCAACTGGATCCAGTTATGCATGAAATTAACATTCCTCTGGGCTTTACAGTTAGCTTGCCCAATTGTGTTGCCTTTATTAAGCTACAGCTGAACTTGTGACTCCTGCCACAGACTTAGCCAATTCATCTTCCCATTGCTAAACTTTGGAAGTAAAAGTTTTATTTCATAAGATATGTTTCCTTGTACATATCTTTTGGCATGTCTTCATTTCTTAGCCTTCACTGCATTTTTTCCAAAACAGAATACCAATTTACAATGAAAGAAGAAATAAACAACTACCTCCTACACGAAGGCTTTCTTGATTTTTGCAGCTAGAAGTAATCTCTCCTTCCTTTAAATTTCCATGAGGTTTTATTCCTCTAATATTTTACTTTTTCTTACTAACACTTTTGCTCTTTATTCAACATGTAATGCTTCTTAAGTCATAGTGTACATCTGATTCAGTTTTGAACCCACACAGAATCTTATGCCTTTCCTTTTGTAAATTCTTACCTCAATCGGTCATCCTTCAGTTAGTCCCATCATCCTGGCTTTTCCTGGAGAACTATCTCTCTTGATTATCAGACTGTGGGTTACCTTGCAGCTAACCCCATTCTCGGGCCTCCCAGTGGCTCAGTAGTAAAGAGGCTACCTGTAATGCAGGAGATGCAGGAGGCACAGGTTTGATTCCAGGGTTGGAAAGATCTCCTGGAGGAGGCCATGGCAACCCACTCCAGTATTCTTGCCTGGAGAATCTCATGGATAGAGGAGCCTGGGAGGCTACAGTCCATTGGGTTACAAAGAGTTGGAAGCGACTGAGTATGCTCAACAGACTCTGAAGGTTCACACATAATGCAGACTTGGTCAACCAAAGAACTCCCTCCCCTGGCCATAGCAGTTGACTTAGGGATAGGCATGAAACCCACATTGAGCCAAATAGAATCTAAACTGTCAGCCTTAACACATTTTCCACTGTAGTCGATGACCTGGCTGCATATAGCCTACAATATCCAGCAGCCATTATGTGTAAAATTTCTGTCCTCTTCTGTCCTTTAAGATTCAAACAAAACAAAGGGCAGCAAACGGCCTGCATGAGATGACCTCAGGTGAGCCTTATGACAGTGTTTGAGCAACTGGATCCAGTTATGCATGAAATTAACATTCCTCTGGGCTTTACAGTTAGCTTGCCCAATTGTGTTGCCTTTATTAAGCTACAGCTGAACTTGTGACTCCTGCCACAGACTTAGCCAATTCATCTTCCCATTGCTAAACTTTGGAAGTAAAAGTTTTATTTCATAAGATATGTTTCCTTGTACATATCTTTTGGCATGTCTTCATTTCTTAGCCTTCACTGCATTTTTTCCAAAACAGAATACCAATTTACAATGAAAGAAGAAATAAACAACTACCTCCTACACGAAGGCTTTCTTGATTTTTGCAGCTAGAAGTAATCTCTCCTTCCTTTAAATTTCCATGAGGTTTTATTCCTCTAATATTTTACTTTTTCTTACTAACACTTTTGCTCTTTATTCAACATGTAATGCTTCTTAAGTCATAGTGTACATCTGATTCAGTTTTGAACCCACACAGAATCTTATGCCTTTCCTTTTGTAAATTCTTACCTCAAGTTGGAAGAACAAACAAAAGCAGTCAATTACCAATACAATCTTAGATATCATTCTAAGACTCTTCTGTCCTTTAAGATTCAAAAAAGTCTTGTTTTTCTTTTTTTCATTTTAGGAGGAAAAAAGTTTCAGAAACTTGCTCTTTTTTGTGTGTGGGAAAAAGCTGAATGAATCTGATAAGCAAACAAACACAAAAGACTAGTTATAAAGTACTAACCTTTAATATGATTGTCTTACTAACACTTCTTCCCTTAGCTCTGACTCCAGAATAGCTTTTAAATTACTTCCCAAGCTCCTTTGGAGAGCACAGTCCTAAACTCTGCCAGACATCACTGCCAGGAGGGATTTCTAGAGGCAAGAAGAACAAAGCCATTTGTCCTGGGCAAGCAAGGGCGAAATCAGGAGGAGAAAATAGAGGGTAGAGAAGGACAGCTGACCATTTGCAATTGAATGGAACACACCAACAGATATCACAGTTAGGTTTTAAGCAGAAGTCAAAGAAATGGCAGAAGCAACTCATAAGTTTGGCAGAGAGCACTTCTTACAACTTTGCTGGTTTTAAAAGACTATCCCAAAACTCTTCAGGTCCTGCCTTGTGTCATCAGATATACCCAAAGAGAGGAAAACATGTAGACAAATCCCAAGCCTCTTAATATAAGTAATAAACTAGTTTCTCTTTTACTTTATATTCAAGAAAGCATTTTAAAATTCCAAATATAAGGCTTCACTGGTGCTCCAATGGTTAAGAATTTGCCTGTCAACACAGGGGACATGGGTTTGATCCCGTGTCTGGGAAGATCCCACATGCCACAGGGCAACTAAGCCTGTGTGCCACAACTACTGAAGCCTGTGCAATTTAGAGCTGATTCTCTACAAAAGAAGGCACTGCAGTGAGAAGCCCGTGCACCTCAACTAGAGAGTAGCCCCTGCTCACCACAACTAGAGAAAGCTTGCATATAGCAATGAAGACCCAGTGCAGCCAAAATTAAATAAAAATACATATTTTTAAGTCATTTCATGATTCAGTTTTGAACCCACACAGAATCTTATGCCTTTCCTTTTGTAAATTCTTACCTCAAGTTGGAAGAACAAACAAAAGCAGTCAATTACCAATACAATCTTAGATATCATTCTAAGACTCTTCTGTCCTTTAAGATTCAAAAAAGTCTTGTTTTTCTTTTTTTCATTTTAGGAGGAAAAAAGTTTCAGAAACTTGCTCTTTTTTGTGTGTGGGAAAAAGCTGAATGAATCTGATAAGCAAACAAACACAAAAGACTAGTTATAAAGTACTAACCTTTAATATGATTGTCTTACTAACACTTCTTCCCTTAGCTCTGACTCCAGAATAGCTTTTAAATTACTTCCCAAGCTCCTTTGGAGAGCACAGTCCTAAACTCTGCCAGACATCACTGCCAGGAGGGATTTCTAGAGGCAAGAAGAACAAAGCCATTTGTCCTGGGCAAGCAAGGGCGAAATCAGGAGGAGAAAATAGAGGGTAGAGAAGGACAGCTGACCATTTGCAATTGAATGGAACACACCAACAGATATCACAGTTAGGTTTTAAGCAGAAGTCAAAGAAATGGCAGAAGCAACTCATAAGTTTGGCAGAGAGCACTTCTTACAACTTTGCTGGTTTTAAAAGACTATCCCAAAACTCTTCAGGTCCTGCCTTGTGTCATCAGATATACCCAAAGAGAGGAAAACATGTAGACAAATCCCAAGCCTCTTAATATAAGTAATAAACTAGTTTCTCTTTTACTTTATATTCAAGAAAGCATTTTAAAATTCCAAATATAAGGCTTCACTGGTGCTCCAATGGTTAAGAATTTGCCTGTCAACACAGGGGACATGGGTTTGATCCCGTGTCTGGGAAGATCCCACATGCCACAGGGCAACTAAGCCTGTGTGCCACAACTACTGAAGCCTGTGCAATTTAGAGCTGATTCTCTACAAAAGAAGGCACTGCAGTGAGAAGCCCGTGCACCTCAACTAGAGAGTAGCCCCTGCTCACCACAACTAGAGAAAGCTTGCATATAGCAATGAAGACCCAGTGCAGCCAAAATTAAATAAAAATACATATTTTTTAAAATTCCCAATAAGTACCTATTATGTTACAGGCTCTGCAACCATTGGAGTGCCTCCAGTGGAGAAAGGTGATCATAAGGGAATATTTGGGGGAAAGGGTTAAGTGGTCTTCTGTGTGCTTTATTCCAGTCTTCTGATATGAGAGGATTGTGATAGTCACATATTTCCTTATTATGTTTCTTCCTCGACATTTATTTTCTCTGATAGATTAAAAAGGCAGACTCGGAGATGACTAGGAAAGGTAGATGAGATGATACTGTACTGGGCAAACTAGCTCATTTAGGAAAATCTCTGGTTCCCTCCATTAAAGAAGGAACATTCAGAGAAGAAAGAAACACTCGTAAAATTAACAACTCTGAGGATGAAATGAGAAAGCCAGCCAATTGTGTTGTGGTATCACTTTACTTTTTTAAAAATTATTATTATTAATTTATTTATCTTTTGGAGGGTGGGTTGGGGAGGGAGGAGGATGGGCAGGCCACTTCTATTGGTCTTTCATTTCTCTATTTTCACCCGTCTTTGTTCTTTGGCTCCAGTGGGCCTCCCATCGCGGTGGCCACTGTCGTCGCAGAGTGCTGTCTGGGCACAGGCGCGCCAGAGCTCCGACTCGGTAATTGGACACATCGGTTCAGCCGCTCCGCGGCACGTGGGATCTTCCCAGGCCAGGGATCAAACTGGCGCCCCTTGCACTGCAAGGCGGTGTCCTTACCCACTGGACCACCAGGGGAAGCCCCACTTTACTTTTTTAACAAGGAGGTTTTCTCAAGAAACCTTGGAAAGGGCAGAGATGTGTTGCAATAATTCAGAACTGTAATTTATGATATGTACAAGCACTAGAACATAATAGAACTAAATTCTTTTGTGTTTCTTGTAGCAAAGATGTTGAATCATGTCTCTTCCTCTACCTGAAAGAACTTTTAACACATCTGTCTACCTGACATTTCAAAATTCTAATGTACTTTGTGAGAAAAACATAAACTCTCTGTCATAACCACTGAGTAAACTATGTAGGAAGGAAGAAATCCATCTGCTTCCATTTGAGGGAAAAGATTGAGGATACTGATTAAGGACATACTGGGGGGAGGCCAGTATTTTATTTTTACTTACAAAAATAAGTAAAAAAATAAAAAGATGAAAAAATGTAAAGACATTGGAAAGAGATAATAATAAAACCAAGACCACCAATTTGTGCTTAATCTTTATGCACTGGCACTCTGGCTGATTATTTACCCATATGAGTGGCCTGTCCTCCCACCTGGATTGTGAGTTCCTTTCATCTCCAGCATTGAGCTAAAAGCTTTTCTCTGCACTAACTGCCAAAAATCTTTCGTTGTCTACTCATCATAAATATCATAAAGAACAAAATGGAGGTTTTTTTTTTTTTTAATGCCCAAAGACAAGATCTCTTTCAATGTTTTGTGAAAGCCTTAATTGAAGAGAGAATTATTCCACCAGGTCAAAGAAAGAGAGCTAAGTGTTGTGAAGGAGTTGAGAATAGTAGCAGAGAAAGTGCTGTGTTGTACTGGGTGGGCCAAAAGTTTTTTTGGACTTTCCTGAATGAAGTTTCTGGTCAACCCAATACATACATCATTTGGGACTATTGCAGAATTCTCTTGTAGACAGAGTTCAAGGAGTATCTAAGGCTCCACTTCCTGTTACCCCTGCAGAGTGGAGACTTTTGGCTGGGTTAAGTTGTTTCCAAGGGAAAATTTTCCTCCACAAATGCATTTTAGGTATGAATACCATAGCTACTATGTATTTCAAGTGTTTTGAGTCTTTCATGACATAAAAAAGGAAATATAATTTTATACTAAAATTTTTCTTATTATTTCAAAAAATACAGAAAAATATAATGAAAGAAATAAGTCATAATTTCATAATCAAAAAACCACCATGTCAGAATTTTGGCTTATTTTTCTTTCATTCTTTCTGTTATCTTATCTAAAAGACCAAAATTTTCCAAGCATTTTTTCATGGAAAATGGAACACTTATATAATTATAATCACTGTCATCTATTTCTACTGTATGTTGTATCTTCCTGGTAAAAAACACATTTAAAATTAACTTCATAACCATATGTAGAACAACTACCTAGAGTTAGCTTTATATATCTAAATAGTTTTAATGCCAGCACTTTGCCACTCAAATTTCATCATCCTTGAGAATTTTTTTCCCTAGTGATCATTCTTTTGTTCCATTGCACGTCTTCAAGTATTATGTAAGCAGTGTTGGCAACCAGTTAATTTTATAGGAAGCAGCACAGCATGGTGGTTTTTAAAATATATGCATAGTTTTTAAGATCATATAGCTTAATCTTTGAATTTCTACAATAAATGATCTTATGACTGACTGTAAGAAATTTATTTAGCATGTCTGAGACATAAAACGAACTACCTCCTAAGGTAATTACAGTCCTTCAGTCATGTCTGACTCTCTGCAACCCCATGGACTGTAACCCATCAGACTCCTCTGTCCATGGAATTCTTCAGATAAGAATACTGAAGTGGGTAGCCATTCCCTTCGTCAGGGGATCTTGTCCACTCAGGAATTGAATCCAGGTCTCCTGCATTGCAGGCAAATTCTTTACCATCAGAGCCACCAGGGAAGCCAAGATAACTAAAAGGATTAGATAAAACAATTTCTATTTACCATCAAACTGTTCTGGAAACTCATAAACTTGCAGTGAATAGTTGTGGTTGTTCAGTTGCTAAGTTTCATCTGACTCTTTGTGACGGTATGGAGAGCAGCACGCCAGGCTTCCCTGTCCTTCACCGTCTCCCTGAGTTTACTCAAACTCATGTCCATTGATTTGGTGATGCCATCTAACCATCTTATCCTCCATCATCTACTTACCCTCCTGCCCTCAATCTTTTCCAGCACAAGGGTCTTTTTTAACAAGTTGGCTCTTCATATCAGGTGGCCAAAGTATTGGAGCTTCAACTTCAACCTTAGTCCTTCCAATGAATATTCCAGGTTGATTTACTCGCTGTCCAAGGGCCTCTCAAGTCTTCTCCAACACCACAGTTTGAAAGCATCAGTTCTTCAGTGCTCAGTCTACTTTGTGATCCAACTCTCTGATCCGTACATTACTACTGGAAAAACCATAGCTTTGACTATACAGAACTTCATCACCAAAGTGATGTCTCCACTTTTTAATACACTGGCTCATTATAACTTTTCTTCCAAGAAGAAAGCATCTTTTAATTTCATGACTACAGTCACTGTCTGCAGTGATTTTAGAGCCCAAGAAAATAAAATCTGTTACTATTTCCTTTTTTTTTCTCACCTATTTACTGTGATGTGATAGGACTGGATGCCATGATCTTAGTTATTTGAATGTTAATTTTTAAGCCAGGTTTTTCACTGTCCTCTTTCACTTTCATCCAGAGGCTCTTTAGCTCCTCTTTACTTTCTGCCATTAGGGTAGTATCATATGCATATCTGAAGCTGTAGATATTTCTCCAGCCAATCTTGATTCCAGCTTGTGATTCATCCAGTCTGGCATTTTACATGATGTACTCTGCATATAATCTAAATAAGTGGGCTAATAGTATACAGCCTTGATATATGCCTTTCCAATTTTGAACCAGTCCATTGTTTCATGTCCAGTTATAACTGTTGCTTCTTCTCCTGCATATAGGTTTCTCAGGAGACAGGTAAGGTGGTATGGTATTCCCATCTCTTTAAGAATTTTCCAGTGTGTTGAATGGTAGTTGGTATTAATATTATTCCAGGAGAAAGTATTCCATTATTGCATATGTTAAAGCATTATTCCAGTCAGCTTGGCATGTTACCCTCAAAGTTGTTCAGTTGCTAAGTTTCATCTGACTCTTTGTGACGGTATGGAGAGCAGCACGCCAGGCTTCCCTGTCCTTCACCGTCTCCCTGAGTTTACTCAAACTCATGTCCATTGATTTGGTGATGCCATCTAACCATCTTATCCTCCATCATCTACTTACCCTCCTGCCCTCAATCTTTTCCAGCACAAGGGTCTTTTTTAACAAGTTGGCTCTTCATATCAGGTGGCCAAAGTATTGGAGCTTCAACTTCAACCTTAGTCCTTCCAATGAATATTCCAGGTTGATTTACTCGCTGTCCAAGGGCCTCTCAAGTCTTCTCCAACACCACAGTTTGAAAGCATCAGTTCTTCAGTGCTCAGTCTACTTTGTGATCCAACTCTCTGATCCGTACATTACTACTGGAAAAACCATAGCTTTGACTATACAGAACTTCATCACCAAAGTGATGTCTCCACTTTTTAATACACTGGCTCATTATAACTTTTCTTCCAAGAAGAAAGCATCTTTTAATTTCATGACTACAGTCACTGTCTGCAGTGATTTTAGAGCCCAAGAAAATAAAATCTGTTACTATTTCCTTTTTTTTTCTCACCTATTTACTGTGATGTGATAGGACTGGATGCCATGATCTTAGTTATTTGAATGTTAATTTTTAAGCCAGGTTTTTCACTGTCCTCTTTCACTTTCATCCAGAGGCTCTTTAGCTCCTCTTTACTTTCTGCCATTAGGGTAGTATCATATGCATATCTGAAGCTGTAGATATTTCTCCAGCCAATCTTGATTCCAGCTTGTGATTCATCCAGTCTGGCATTTTACATGATGTACTCTGCATATAATCTAAATAAGTGGGCTAATAGTATACAGCCTTGATATATGCCTTTCCAATTTTGAACCAGTCCATTGTTTCATGTCCAGTTATAACTGTTGCTTCTTCTCCTGCATATAGGTTTCTCAGGAGACAGGTAAGGTGGTATGGTATTCCCATCTCTTTAAGAATTTTCCAGTGTGTTGAATGGTAGTTGGTATTAATATTATTCCAGGAGAAAGTATTCCATTATTGCATATGTTAAAGCATTATTCCTAGTCAGCAATATTTGGTCCTATGTTACCCTCAAAGTTCATCTCAGACTGATTAAATCAAGTGTGGATTCTATGCCTAATGGCAGGTAATCCATATGCTGATATGAACTAATAAAAACAATGGATCCAGCAATGGCTAGTTGGACCAAGCATATTGTCTTTCTTGGGTAACTGATGTAGATGATCTGAGAGACAGATGGAATGGATGTCTTTTAGGTTAAACAAAAACAATATCAGATTGGAAAATCAGAGCCACAGGAAATGAATGGGAGCCCAAGGAAATAAAATCTGCTATGATTTCCATTTTTTGAATGGGAAGTTGGTAGTTACAAAAAGGGTGAGTTTTTCCCTCATTTTTTTCTTTAAAAAACTGACTGCTTTGCTTAAACAAAATAATAATAGTGTAGGTATTATTAATATTTTGTACTCTCACAAGTAGTGTAGGAGAGCTCCCATTGCTCCATGTTCTTGCTAGCTTTTGCTGGTTGGTAGTGTTTTGCATTTCCCATTCCTGCAGGTGTGTAGTAGTATCTTGCCACTGTTTTAATTTCCATTTTCCTAATGAAATATGATATGGGGCATATTTTTATATCCTTATTTGCCATCTATATGTCTTTCTTGAGAAGATGTTTGTTAGTGTCTTTGGCCTATTTATTAATGTGTTTCTGTGTGTTGGTACATTTTAAGAGATCTTAATGTAATTTGGATAATAATTCTTTTTTTTCATGTGCATTTTGCAAATATAGTCTCCCAACCTGTGATTTGCCTTCGCATTCTCTTGGCATTGTATTTCACAGAGCAGAGGTTTTTAATTTTAATGAATTCCAGCTTATAAATTATTTCTTTTGTGGATCAAACCTTTGATGTTGTATCTAAAAAGACATCCTTATACCCAAGGCCATCTACATTTTCTCCTATGTTATCTTCCAGTAGTTTTATAGTTTCACATTTTACAATTAGTTATATGATTATTTTAAGTTACTTTTTGTGAAGGGCAGAGGTTGTTTGAAAAGATTAACGTATTGGGCCAAAAAACCTAGTAATGTTGATTGAATAAAAGAAAATACAGAGTAAGAACACTGGAATGAAACAGCAAATATTATAACAAATTTTACAGGTATTAAGCCTGTATTAAGGGACTATGAACACTTTTAAACTAGCATTCAAAAATTTGGAGCAAGGAACAAATTCCTTAAAATATATAACTTACCAAGCTTAGGAATAGACAGAATATCTTTATAGCTTTAGTTTATATCTATTAATTGATTTTAACTGATAATAAAAAAGCTTTCCACAAGGAAAAATCTAGACCTAGATCATTTCAGATATCAATTTTACACACATTATTTTGGAAAACAGATAAAGAGAAACCTCCAACAAAATTCAAGAAAATTGATTCTAGAACATAATAAAAGAATAATTCATTTTTAGCAAGTGAAGGTCATCTCCAAAATAATGGTTTGATCCAGCTTTCAGAAGATCAATCATATGTATTTCACAGTTTAGAATAAACTTTTAAAATCAATGAAATTCAGTAACTTTATTATAAACATTATCAAAAATGCAGAAAAAATGAAGAAGAAACAGATCTATTTTAATATGATAAAGGGCATCATGAACCTACAGGTCATATCACACATAATGGTATGTTTAATGATAAGCGTAAGTACATTTAAGGGTATACTTTATCTAAGATTGAGAAAAGACAAAAATGTCTTAATTACTATAATTCAGTTTCTAGCCATAGCAATAAGGAAACAAACAAAAAAAGGGCCCGTTTATTAGAAGGAAAGAAGGAAAGCTGCCTCCATTTGCAGATGATATTTATATTCTACATATAAAATGCCAAGTAATCTATTAAAAGGATATGAAGAACGAATAAGTTAATTTATAAGATACAAGGTTAGTATAAATCTCTGTATATTGATACTATCAACAAATAGTTGAAAATGAAATTTAAAAAGCAATACTATTTGCAACCTTGAAAAACAATGCCTTAGAGTCTTGGGACAGAGATAGGATCTAAAAAGTACTAACCCTCAAAGAAAAAAAAAGTTTTTAAACAGCCTTTGGAAGTGTAAGAAAGAACTTGATTATTTCTATAGATAAAACAGGGAATGTCTTAAAAGTTCCTCTTCCTGGGCTGGTTTCTCTACTACAGAAGAGTTTGTACTATAATCAAAACACAAGGCTGCCTTTTAGTGCTGAATGGGTCAAACTGATGCTGATACTCTGAAGAAAGTACAGGTGCAGAATATGGGTTTTTTAACCTCATGATCAATCCTCATCTGCACATTTGTTTCTCTGAATTAAAAAATGTCAAGATCAGTTCCTTCTCCCTCACATCTGGTATGATGCTTTGTAGAGAGAGTGTCAGATGTCATCTGTCATGTTCTTGTTCATTAACCCATATTTACTGGAGGCTATTGTGTGCCTAGGCACTGGGCACATGTTGGAGATATTATCTGAAACAAGATATACCCCTTTCCTCAACTGTGGTATCAGATGAGAAAATAGTCCTTGACAGCCAGTAAGTATTAGAGAGGAATGAGTAGAACATGACTCATTTGCTTTAGGAAGAGCATCCAGCCCAACTCTGAGTGGTGGTGATGGGACCTTAGTGATTCCAGAAAACTGATAGGAGGTAGGTGAGTGAAGCAAATTCATCGTCCCACACTAGAAAAATATGCTGTGTAGATGACCCTTTCCTGGTTGCCTGTGTGGCTTTTTCTCTGTTGGCATAATATACTGGTTATTTAGGAAGGAGGCCCTTCTCATTTTTTTACCCTAGAAGCTTTAAAACAGCACGATTTTAATTTTATAGTAAAAAACGAAAATCTGGGCTTCCCTAGTGGTCCAGTGGGTAAAGAATTCACCTTGCAGTTCAGGGGGCACCAGTTTGACCCCTGGCCTGGGAAGATTGCACGTGCCACGGAGCAGCTAGACCAGTGTGTCAAATTACGAGCTAGCGCTCTTGAGTGCATGTGCCCAGAGCCGGTGCTATGCAATGAGAGAGGCCACCAGAGTGGGAGGCCCACACAGGCCATAGAATAAAGATGGAAGAAAAAAAAATCTTCACCCACCATTATTTGAATAACCCAGAAACATTACATATTTCCATCCTTAATGACATTCTTCTTAAAATTTTGATATAATGTCTTATATCAAATATTTCATTTGATGTTTCATTTTTGCTTATTTGCTGACTCCTTTCTTTTGTTCCCTTGACCTCCTATTCTAATAAATATGCATCATTTTGGTGTTTCATGAACTGTTTGCTCCATAGAAAATGGTAAAAGCAAACAACTACACAAAATAACATCATAATTGTCCTCTGCAACCAATATCCTCCTAGCATCTCTTTAAATAATCAGTTAGTCTGGACTTTTTCATAAATAGAAGTTCTTTCCAAATACAAATCAGTGAAATCTGAAAAAAAAAAGTGATTCATAACTTGTTTAAATTAAAACTTTATTGCCTAGCAGTAAAACCATGTTATGATGCTATGTTGCTTTTAAAAGGGGCACTGGGCACATGTTGGAGATATTATCTGAAACAAGATATACCCCTTTCCTCAACTGTGGTATCAGATGAGAAAATAGTCCTTGACAGCCAGTAAGTATTAGAGAGGAATGAGTAGAACATGACTCATTTGCTTTAGGAAGAGCATCCAGCCCAACTCTGAGTGGTGGTGATGGGACCTTAGTGATTCCAGAAAACTGATAGGAGGTAGGTGAGTGAAGCAAATTCATCGTCCCACACTAGAAAAATATGCTGTGTAGATGACCCTTTCCTGGTTGCCTGTGTGGCTTTTTCTCTGTTGGCATAATATACTGGTTATTTAGGAAGGAGGCCCTTCTCATTTTTTTACCCTAGAAGCTTTAAAACAGCACGATTTTAATTTTATAGTAAAAAACGAAAATCTGGGCTTCCCTAGTGGTCCAGTGGGTAAAGAATTCACCTTGCAGTTCAGGGGGCACCAGTTTGACCCCTGGCCTGGGAAGATTGCACGTGCCACGGAGCAGCTAGACCAGTGTGTCAAATTACGAGCTACCCTCTTGAGTGCATGTGCCCAGAGCCGGTGCTATGCAATGAGAGAGGCCACCAGAGTGGGAGGCCCACACAGGCCATAGAATAAAGATGGAAGAAAAAAAAATCTTCACCCACCATTATTTGAATAACCCAGAAACATTACATATTTCCATCCTTAATGACATTCTTCTTAAAATTTTGATATAATGTCTTATATCAAATATTTCATTTGATGTTTCATTTTTGCTTATTTGCTGACTCCTTTCTTTTGTTCCCTTGACCTCCTATTCTAATAAATATGCATCATTTTGGTGTTTCATGAACTGTTTGCTCCATAGAAAATGGTAAAAGCAAACAACTACACAAAATAACATCATAATTGTCCTCTGCAACCAATATCCTCCTAGCATCTCTTTAAATAATCAGTTAGTCTGGACTTTTTCATAAATAGAAGTTCTTTCCAAATACAAATCAGTGAAATCTGAGAAAATTCATAACGTTTATTACTTATTCCAAACCATGCTTATTCCTCCGAGTGATTACACATCAAATCTTGTTTTAGCAGGATTCAAAACCTTTCTGAATTAGAATGCCTAGCAGTAAAAGTCTCATCTCAGCCTGAAGAAGATAGCTGTTATAAAAATGTCTCCATTCTGTAGGAGATGGTGCGCTTTAAAGAACACACCTATCCATTGAATGTTCTTTTATTCTAGGTGCCAAGATTGTGGTAGGAACATGGGGCTCAACAAAACGGACACAGTCCTTGCTCTCTTGGAACATTCACATTCTTACATGTATGGAATTTTAATTTGAATCTCTCCATGTTCTGGATGTCTTACCAAGGCAAGTACTACACCTGTGATTTTCTGATCACCATATCCTCCTAGGAGAGTGTCATCAGTTGTTCAGGATAAAACCTGGGGGATGATGACATAACTGAGGAATTTCTGGATTCTACATTATGAGCAGAACCAGAGAGTTATTTTTCTCTGAGAAAAGACAGTGAATTGTTCTGCTTTTCTATAAAATAATGGTGAAATTGAACACCTTCTGCAGTGTTGTGTTTACAGAGACAATGAAAAACACATCTGGACGATAAATAGATGCATGCCAGATGTCAGGGGCTGTCTTGAATTGCTTCAGTAATGAGGTCACCTTTGAAAAATCAACTGCAGTGATGTAGTCACCTAATTAAGCTGCTGAGAATCCTCTGTCTTTTCCCAGTATCTGTATAGCATGTGCATAAATTAAACAGGGGAGTTCAATGAGGAATGTGATTGCAGTTACTACCCCTCTAGCTTTCAGGTATTCAGTGGTAACACTTTTGTCTATAATTCTCCAAGCATTGTGATATTGCTTTAGGTTGCTGCTTATTATTTTGCTGAGTAAGATAGAGGTCTAGATCTTTTGGGGAATATTCTGTTTTATTTGGTGGGGGTGATTTTCTGCCTTGAAAACCTTCATGATAATGGCAGAGAGTTTATCATGGGCAGGTGGGGGCATGTTCCCTTCTCACAGAAAGGTTAAGAAAAGATGTAACCAATATCCTCCTAGCATCTCTTTAAATAATCAGTTAGTCTGGACTTTTCATAAATAGAAGTTCTTTCCAAATACAAATCAGTGAAATCTGAGAAAATTCATAACGTTTATTACTTATTCCAAACCATGCTTATTCCTCCGAGTGATTACACATCAAATCTTGTTTTAGCAGGATTCAAAACCTTTCTGAATTAGAATGCCTAGCAGTAAAAGTCTCATCTCAGCCTGAAGAAGATAGCTGTTATAAAAATGTCTCCATTCTGTAGGAGATGGTGCGCTTTAAAGAACACACCTATCCATTGAATGTTCTTTTATTCTAGGTGCCAAGATTGTGGTAGGAACATGGGGCTCAACAAAACGGACACAGTCCTTGCTCTCTTGGAACATTCACATTCTTACATGTATGGAATTTTAATTTGAATCTCTCCATGTTCTGGATGTCTTACCAAGGCAAGTACTACACCTGTGATTTTCTGATCACCATATCCTCCTAGGAGAGTGTCATCAGTTGTTCAGGATAAAACCTGGGGGATGATGACATAACTGAGGAATTTCTGGATTCTACATTATGAACAGAACCAGAGAGTTATTTTTCTCTGAGAAAAGACAGTGAATTGTTCTGCTTTTCTATAAAATAATGGTGAAATTGAACACCTTCTGCAGTGTTGTGTTTACAGAGACAATGAAAAACACATCTGGACGATAAATAGATGCATGCCAGATGTCAGGGGCTGTCTTGAATTGCTTCAGTAATGAGGTCACCTTTGAAAAATCAACTGCAGTGATGTAGTCACCTAATTAAGCTGCTGAGAATCCTCTGTCTTTTCCCAGTATCTGTATAGCATGTGCATAAATTAAACAGGGGAGTTCAATGAGGAATGTGATTGCAGTTACTACCCCTCTAGCTTTCAGGTATTCAGTGGTAACACTTTTGTCTATAATTCTCCAAGCATTGTGATATTGCTTTAGGTTGCTGCTTATTATTTTGCTGAGTAAGATAGAGGTCTAGATCTTTTGGGGAATATTCTGTTTTATTTGGTGGGGGTGATTTTCTGCCTTGAAAACCTTCATGATAATGGCAGAGAGTTTATCATGGGCAGGTGGGGGCATGTTCCCTTCTCACAGAAAGGTTAAGAAAAGATGTCCGGGCTGAGCAGACAAGTGTCTGCTCACATTGAGGATAGGCCTTGCCTGCAAGCCTCACCTCTCTGAGACCAATACAGAGCACAGAGGTTCTTCCTCTTACCCGCTTTTTAATGTTAATGAAACATTTTACCACCCAAAGGAGTACCCTTTGTAACTAAGAATTGTAGGAATGTTTTTCTATAAACAAGGTGTTGTTGGGGGAGAAAGGGCTTCGGTGATGACTTTGTTTACATCTCTAAAGAGACAGAAAGCTTCTTTATGATGACTAATTAATTTAAAATTTCTAGTTGGAAAAAAAAAATAATTTCTAGTTGGAAAAAATATAAAGAAACTATGGTCAAATAAGCCTGGATTCTGCCTCTAGCGATGAGGAATGGGTGACTTATGCCACTTTGCCCGAGCGGCATTCTCCTCATAAGATTAAGAGACCTAAAAGTACATAAGGGACTTCCCTGATGGTCCAGTGGTTAAGACTGTGCGTTCCCAAGGCAGGGGGCCCAGGTTCGATCCCTGGTCAGGGAACTAGATCCCACATGCTGGAACTAGTAAGTCCCAGGGCAGCCAAATAAATAAATAATTAAAAAAAAAAAGAAAGTAAATAAGAAGTCTTCTAGTTTCCTGGAAAGGGAGGTCCCTGTGGCAACCTTCTGTTTGCTTAAAGATAGTTTAACTTGCATTTGGCTCATGTGGTAAAAGTAGAGTTTTTCTTTTAATCACAGTTTGAATAGGTAAGTGATAATTTTTATTTTAATGATATTATATGTATATATAAGGTTTCACTTGTAGAAAGGGGAAGAGGAATAGTAACATACATTGTTTGTTTCTCTGAGTTTTAATCCACACAGCAGTTAAAGGCAGATAAGCTCACCAGCCCGGAAAGCCTCTGTGGCCCGTGGAGAATTCTGTGCTCTGTGGAGATTCTGTGCCCTGCAGAGAGTTCTCAGAAAATTCTGTGCTGCACAGAGGATTCTGCGGCCTGCAGAGGATTCTGTGCTCTGCAGAAAATTCTTAGAAAATTCTGTGCCACAAAGAGAGAATTTTCATTATAAAAAGGAGAGAGTAGATTGTGCAGGAGGCTCGCTCATGGAGATCGGCTGCGCCGATGTGAGACAGAGACTCTCCAGCTCTGGGGTGAGAACATCTGTTTACATTTGATTTGAGTTCTGATTATTTCTGATTACTTGTGCTTGCCTTTATTTGATGATTAATAAACCCACTCTTGGTTTGACAATACTTGAGACCACGAGACTTTATTGTCGAGGTCCGAGGCTCAGGCCCTGAGGGGACCACGCCATGTTCGTGTAAAGGTCTCTGAGCTATTTAATATAGTTTCTCTTAGTGAGAACTAGTGAGAATAGTAATCAGAGTAAACTCCAACGCGGTGCCCACGACAAGTTCATAACAGCTTCTGAGTATATGTATTCCAACTCTTCACTCAGGAAGGAAAATTAAGTTACAGAATGGGTTTGCAGAACCACAGGGCCCCTGGTAACACTAAGAACCAAATTTCTAACTATCCTTTGCCAGTGGACCACAGTGGGACTCTGGTCAGAATGCAGTAAGCCCCAGAAAGATCTGGGTACTTCCCTTTTCCCCAGATAGTGACGTCACTCTGGTAAATAATCACACATGCTTTGGGAGGGAATGAGGAGATAGAACTAAGTATCTATTCGTGATGGAGGAATCCTCTCTGAGTGCACCCAGACTCTAGTGTTCTAACTCAGGTCTGGAAATTAGGTGGAGAGCCATGGTTTTCTATTGTGATTTAAATCAAGTCCATTTTCACCACAATACAAGCTACTATAGGTTAAGTAGGACCTTAGTGTGATACTCAGATATCCAGCTTTAAAGAGACCATGACTTTTTTACCCACTTCCAAAGATCTGTTTTGGGACTTTCTTGGTAGTGCAATGGTAAAGAATCTGCTTGCCAATGCAGGAGACATGGGTTTGATCCCCCGAGGAAGATCTCCTTGCTAAGGAAATGGCAACAGAAATGGTTACCCACTCCAGTATTCTTGCCTGGAAAATCCCATGGACAGAGGAGCCTGGCAGGCTACAGTTTATGGAGTCCCAAAGAATTGGACATAACTTAGCAACTAAATACCAAAAGCTCTCTGAAAGTCACACATTCTGTAACCATTCTATCCTTATTGCCCACTATGATAATCACTCACCTAGCCTCATGTAGCCTCTTCTACCCTGGTTATACTTTATTTCCATTAAATCCTAGAAACCATTTGAATGTCAATATCTCCCACCTTCATTTGTGGCCAAAGAGGAAGCAATTAGTATCTTGATGAGAAGTCTTCTGGGTCTTCACAGGGACCAGTAGGTCGTTGAGCCAGTCCTCTTGGATAGTGCCACGCACATAATCCCTATATCTATAACCTCTCACATCCCCTTTATATCATACACAGGAATTTCAAGCATCTCAACTTCATTCATCACAGTCTCCACAAGACCAGGATTTGGATAATCAAATGAAGAAACCATTAGAGTCTTCCCCTGCTGTTCAAGCTCATACATCAAATGCAGACCCTTTGGTAAGAACCCCTCCATTGATAAATTATGTCCCTTTTTCTTCCCTGGGCTAGCAATCTCAGAATACACACACACAGACACACACACACAGACACACACACACACAGAGACACACACACACACACATACAGACACACCCCTTTTCTCCTGATATAATTTTTGCTATTACCTAAACTCTAGATCCTATTGATTTTTTCATTAATTTCCTTTTTCTGTTCTAGGACCCAATCCAGGGTACAACAATGGATTTTAATTTTCATATTTCTTTGGTCTCCTTTGGTATGTGACAGTTTCTTAGTCTTTCCTGTTTTTTTTTTTTTTTTTTATGATTGTCAGTTTTGAGGAATAGTGTTCAGGTATTTTAGAGAATCCTGCTCAGTTTAAGATCGTCTTATTGTAAACTTGTAATTTGGGGGAAATAATTCTATATAGATGAGTGCCCTTCTTATCACTTTGTATCAGGAGGTAGAAAGTATCCAAATGACATCACTGGTGATGTCAACCTTCATCATTTGGTTAAGGTGGTGTCTGCCAAGATTCTCCACTGGAAAGTTGCTACTTCCCTTTTCCATATCTATTCTATGGAAGTAAGCCACTAAGTTCTCTGGGAATGTTAAAGCTAAAACTAGTGGAACACATTTGATCTATTTTTAAAGGAGAGATCTTTAGACTCTGCCGGTTGTAGAGGAAGCCGGTCTGCAAGGTGGGGTGAGAAAGCTGACACAAGCGGAAGATGCAGATGAGAAATGGACAGAATCCTGACAGCATTTCCATACTCTGAGGTTCAGAGAAGCCCCCTGTCCTCTCAAGGTTATATTTTGTACCACAACTGTCAGAAAAAACCTCTCTTTTCACCTAAACTAGCTTAGGTTGGATTTCTACATGTACAATTTAAAAGATCCAAGTAACTTCCTACCTCACTGGATTGCTATGAGAATTAAATGCTAAAAAATACGCAAAGGAGGTGCCTATTGCAGAATGAGACACAGAGTAATAATGATAAGTGTTGGATATTATTAACTGATACAGATTAGTATTTTTGAAGTATTATATACAAATGTATTGTGGAAGTAAATTAATGACCAAGAATTTCTTGACAAAGCTTAAGAATCTGAGATCACACGTTAAGAATATTTGTTATTGTAGCATTGGATTCAATGAGAAGTGAAGAGTGGCAGTGTGTAACATGACCTTGCTGTCTGTTCGATAACTAAGCCATGTTTGTGTTAGATTCAGTGGCAAGAAAAGAGCAGCCTGATATTTGAAGTGCATAATTATCCACATTCTTCTTCCCCAAGGAAAGTGCCATCAGAGCTAAATCTTTTAGTCAAGAAGCATCTTTGATTCACAAATACTGTGAGCATCCTTAATGTCCCATGACTATTACCTGGAGCAGTTTTAGACTTGAAGTGCAGAGAGAGGGAGAAATGAACATTTATATCTTTAGTGCATATCACTAGTTGATCTGTTATGACATTTATCTATGGTCATGAAATGAAAGAATAATTTAGGCATTAATGCCTTTGAATTACTCCCATTTAGTTCTCCTTTCATACATTCTTTTCACAATGGGAAAATAACAGGTATCAAAAGAATCTAATGCTCTTCAATAGCATCATGGCTCTGCCTTTTCTCTTGGGAATTCAATTTAACAGGTTTAAAAAGGAAGTAAGCCACTAAGTTCTCTGGGAATGTTAAAGCTAAAACTAGTGGAACACATTTGATCTATTTTTAAAGGAGAGATCTTTAGACTCTGCCGGTTGTAGAGGAAGCCGGTCTGCAAGGTGGGGTGAGAAAGCTGACACAAGCGGAAGATGCAGATGAGAAATGGACAGAATCCTGACAGCATTTCCATACTCTGAGGTTCAGAGAAGCCCCCTGTCCTCTCAAGGTTATATTTTGTACCACAACTGTCAGAAAAAACCTCTCTTTTCACCTAAACTAGCTTAGGTTGGATTTCTACATGTACAATTTAAAAGATCCAAGTAACTTCCTACCTCACTGGATTGCTATGAGAATTAAATGCTAAAAAATACGCAAAGGAGGTGCCTATTGCAGAATGAGACACAGAGTAATAATGATAAGTGTTGGATATTATTAACTGATACAGATTAGTATTTTTGAAGTATTATATACAAATGTATTGTGGAAGTAAATTAATGACCAAGAATTTCTTGACAAAGCTTAAGAATCTGAGATCACACGTTAAGAATATTTGTTATTGTAGCATTGGATTCAATGAGAAGTGAAGAGTGGCAGTGTGTAACATGACCTTGCTGTCTGTTCGATAACTAAGCCATGTTTGTGTTAGATTCAGTGGCAAGAAAAGAGCAGCCTGATATTTGAAGTGCATAATTATCCACATTCTTCTTCCCCAAGGAAAGTGCCATCAGAGCTAAATCTTTTAGTCAAGAAGCATCTTTGATTCACAAATACTGTGAGCATCCTTAATGTCCCATGACTATTACCTGGAGCAGTTTTAGACTTGAAGTGCAGAGAGAGGGAGAAATGAACATTTATATCTTTAGTGCATATCACTAGTTGATCTGTTATGACATTTATCTATGGTCATGAAATGAAAGAATAATTTAGGCATTAATGCCTTTGAATTACTCCCATTTAGTTCTCCCTTTCATACATTCTTTTTCACAATGGGAAAATAACAGGTATCAAAAAGACAAGCTCTTAATAGCTCTTCAAATGAAGTCATCATGGCTCTGCCTTTTCTCTTGAGGAATTCAATTATGAATTATTTCACATTCCTAATTCAGTCCTGATTTTCTAAAAGGAAATTTAGTATGAAAGAAGTGCGGTGGAGAGGCAACCGAGTGTTTAAGGGTCTAAAATGGGCTGTCTCTATGTAATAAAAGCAGAATATGCTCAGTGGTCAGTGCCAGTTTCTGGGAAAATTAGAGATGCTTGGCAGTAATGGCATAGATCACATTGAAGGCATCCCAACTTCGAGAAGTTCCGTAAGAAAATGTCAAAGAGGGATGTGCTTAGTCGCTCAATTGTGTCAGACTCTTTGTGACCCCAGGGACTGCAGCCTGCCTGGTTCCTCTGTCCTTGGGGATTCTCCAGACAAGAATACTGGAGTGGGTTGCCATGCCCTCCTTTAGGGGACCTTCCCAACCCAGGGACGGAACCCAGGTCTTCTGCATTGCAGGCAGATTCTTTACCCTCTGAGCCACCAGGGAAGAAGGGCTATACTGAGCTATGCCCAGACAAAATGGTAAGACAGAAAAAAAGTCCACATGTTATGTCATCCTGACCTGGGCATCAACACCCTCCAGTCTTTCTCTGGTTAATGAAACTGAGGGACTTCATGCTTAGACCCATTGTTTCAGATCTAAACATTCACCTTCCCTTTATAATCCATTAACCCTTCAGTGAACCTCTGTTGAACAGTAAAGAAGATAAAAATACACACATATATAAATCTGCCATGGTCCCAATCCTCCATGAACTTGTGTTTCAGTGGGAGAGGAAAAACAAGTATATAGACAACAAAGGCATATGGGAGAGTGCTGTTAGAGAAGGACAAAGAATCAGGAAAAGAAAAGAAGAGTCATTAGAAGCAGAATGAATAGGTGTGGTTTGAGAGACACTGAGTGTGAGAGACACTTTGTCTAACATTAGAAAAAGTTAATGAAGAGGAATATTAAGGAAGACACCTGGACCTGATGTTTGTATTTGTATACAAGTGTATAAACATTTGTATTATAAGTGTAAAATACTCTTCAAATGAAGTCATCATGGCTCTGCCTTTTCTCTTGAGGAATTCAATTATGAATTATTTCACATTCCTAATTCAGTCCTGATTTTCTAAAAGGAAATTTAGTATGAAAGAAGTGCGGTGGAGAGGCAACCGAGTGTTTAAGGGTCTAAAATGGGCTGTCTCTATGTAATAAAAGCAGAATATGCTCAGTGGTCAGTGCCAGTTTCTGGGAAAATTAGAGATGCTTGGCAGTAATGGCATAGATCACATTGAAGGCATCCCAACTTCGAGAAGTTCCGTAAGAAAATGTCAAAGAGGGATGTGCTTAGTCGCTCAATTGTGTCAGACTCTTTGTGACCCCAGGGACTGCAGCCTGCCTGGTTCCTCTGTCCTTGGGGATTCTCCAGACAAGAATACTGGAGTGGGTTGCCATGCCCTCCTTTAGGGGACCTTCCCAACCCAGGGACGGAACCCAGGTCTTCTGCATTGCAGGCAGATTCTTTACCCTCTGAGCCACCAGGGAAGAAGGGCTATACTGAGCTATGCCCAGACAAAATGGTAAGACAGAAAAAGTCCACATGTTATGTCATCCTGACCTGGGCATCAACACCCTCCAGTCTTTCTCTGGTTAATGAAACTGAGGGACTTCATGCTTAGACCCATTGTTTCAGATCTAAACATTCACCTTCCCTTTATAATCCATTAACCCTTCAGTGAACCTCTGTTGAACAGTAAAGAAGATAAAAATACACACATATATAAATCTGCCATGGTCCCAATCCTCCATGAACTTGTGTTTCAGTGGGAGAGGAAAAACAAGTATATAGACAACAAAGGCATATGGGAGAGTGCTGTTAGAGAAGGACAAAGAATCAGGAAAAGAAAAGAAGAGTCATTAGAAGCAGAATGAATAGGTGTGGTTTGAGAGACACTGAGTGTGAGAGACACTTTGTCTAACATTAGAAAAAGTTAATGAAGAGGAATATTAAGGAAGACACCTGGACCTGATGTTTGTATTTGTATACAAGTGTATAAACATTTGTATTATAAGTGTAAAATACAGTTAACATGATGTGATTCATGGGTTGCATTCATTTTGTCTCAGACAGCGAAGACTCTGCCTGCAATGCAGGAGACCCAGGTTTGATCCCTGGGTTGGGAAGATCCCCTGGAGGAGGGAATGGCAATCCACTTCAGTATTCTTGCCTGGAGAATTCCATGGAGAGAGGAGCCTGGGGGACTATAGTCCATGGGGTTGCAGAAAGTCTGACATGACTGAGTGAATAACACACACAGATCTTTATTCATAAACAAATATTAAAAGAGGTAACAAGAGGATTGCATGGATTTTGAGTAAGAGAAAGGGAATGATAATCATGTATTTCAAGACTTCTGGCATGGAGGGCTTCCCTGGTGGTCCAGTGTGTAAGGATACTGCCTTGTAGTGCAAGGGGCGCCAGTATGATCCCTGGCCTGGGAAGATCCCACATGCTGCGGACCAGCTGGAACGATACATCCAAGTACCGAGCCGGAGCTCTGGAGTGCATGCACCCAGAGCTGGTGCTCTGCGATGGGAGGCCCACACAGGCCAAAGAAAAAAGATGGATGAAAACAAATCAATTAAAGACCAACAGAAGTGCTCCCCCCCAAAAAAATTCTGGCATTAACCCATATGAATGACATTACACGTTTTCTATAGGAAAGCAGCATTTCCCATCTGTATGTTTAGGAATGGAGACTACAGAGAGCCTACATTTTATTGTCGAATGGTTTATGCAATTATCAGATATGTTAAATCAAATTTGAAAGAATGGGCTATAAGTATATAGAAAGTGTCATTTTCCCATAGAGAGACTGTAGACTGAAGGGCTCAGTTGAATGAAGGCTCATTAGAAGGATTTAATGAGTGGCACCAACTTGTAAGTATCTATGACCCTGAAATAAAGGTGAAAAGGTAAAAAAGAGGCACTAACTGCTACCCTTAGGCAGGCAAATCAAAGCATCTCTTCCTAAAAAGAGGAAAAAACACTTGCAAGCAATATTGTTGTGCTCATTTTTGAGTAACTCAAATCCACTGATATCCTTCTGTAGGCTTGCTGTTCCTCTCTGTCCCTTCTGTTCTATGGGGAAATGTAGCTGTGGCGGATGCCTATTATCTCTATCTCGCAAGTATCCCTTTATCTCTTCCTCCGCCAACTGGATACTTTATCTCCTTTGGAGAGGTTTCTTCCCCTAGAGGATGCACAAGGGCCAGACTCCTTTACAAAGATTGATCTGCTCATCAGAGCACAAGGTCTGCTTTCTGTGTAAGATCACAAACTTTGTCATCTGTGTAAGGCTGGAGCTGCACTCTGGGCACAGTCTGATGGAGAATGAAGCCCTGTTAGAAAGCATTGCTGACAGCAAGTGAGAGAGAGAAACATCTTCCAGCTGATGCTATTAAGCCCTGGATCAGCCCCACCACCCCTTCTGAGTTATTGGTACCTGGTCTAGTGCATTTCCTATGTTAGGCTAAGTTAGTTAGAGTTGAGCTTCTGTCACTTGCTACTAAGAATCCTGAATGCATTTGGGGGGTTTTTTTGTGGGGGGTGGGGGAGTGGGTTGGGGAGCGAGGGGGGCGGGCCACTCCTGTTGGTTTTTCATTTATCTATTTTCATCCGTCTTTGTTCTTTGGCCCATTTGGGCCTCCCATAGCAGTGGCGTCTGTTGTTGCAGATCGCCGGCTCTGGGTGCACGCGCTGCAGAGCTCCTGCTCGGTAATTGGACATATCGGACCAGCCACTCCGCGGCACGTGGGATCTTCCCAGGCCAGGGATGGAACTGGCGCCCCTTGCACTGCAAGGCGGTGGTGTCCTTACCCACTGGACCACCAGGGAAGTCCCTGCAGTTGGGTTTTTAAGCTACATGTATGGATACGAAATCATAGAGGCTTAATTTTGACATCAAAATCTGCCTGTTTCATAATTAGGCTTCGAATGCATGCAATAGCATGAGGATGTTCAGATAATCATACTCACGGTAAGATTAATCACTGAAAAGGGAAGAACAAGAGCAACTGAGATGAAGATAAAGTATTTTTTTTTTTTTTCACCTTCTTTTGGTACCTACAGAAAGGAATGGGCTAGCTGTGCTGATACTCTAAGAAATTCCATCTTGGTCTTCCTAGTGAATTGCTCATAGGAAATTAGGAAAACGGTATCATTATCAAGCAGCTCTAGTTCCTAAAAAATCCTTCTGGTAGGCTTTGCTAAATCCACTGATATCCTTCTGTAGGCTTGCTGTTCCTCTCTGTCCCTTCTGTTCTATGGGAAATGTAGCTGTGGCGGATGCCTATTATCTCTATCTCGCAAGTATCCCTTTATCTCTTCCTCCGCCAACTGGATACTTTATCTCCTTTGGAGAGGTTTCTTCCCCTAGAGGATGCACAAGGGCCAGACTCCTTTACAAAGATTGATCTGCTCATCAGAGCACAAGGTCTGCTTTCTGTGTAAGATCACAAACTTTGTCATCTGTGTAAGGCTGGAGCTGCACTCTGGGCACAGTCTGATGGAGAATGAAGCCCTGTTAGAAAGCATTGCTGACAGCAAGTGAGAGAGAGAAACATCTTCCAGCTGATGCTATTAAGCCCTGGATCAGCCCCACCACCCCTTCTGAGTTATTGGTACCTGGTCTAGTGCATTTCCTATGTTAGGCTAAGTTAGTTAGAGTTGAGCTTCTGTCACTTGCTACTAAGAATCCTGAATGCATTTGGGGGGTTTTTTTGTGGGGGGTGGGGGAGTGGGTTGGGGAGCGAGGGGGGCGGGCCACTCCTGTTGGTTTTTCATTTATCTATTTTCATCCGTCTTTGTTCTTTGGCCCATTTGGGCCTCCCATAGCAGTGGCGTCTGTTGTTGCAGATCGCCGGCTCTGGGTGCACGCGCTGCAGAGCTCCTGCTCGGTAATTGGACATATCGGACCAGCCACTCCGCGGCACGTGGGATCTTCCCAGGCCAGGGATGGAACTGGCGCCCCTTGCACTGCAAGGCGGTGGTGTCCTTACCCACTGGACCACCAGGGAAGTCCCTGCAGTTGGGTTTTTAAGCTACATGTATGGATACGAAATCATAGAGGCTTAATTTTGACATCAAAATCTGCCTGTTTCATAATTAGGCTTCGAATGCATGCAATAGCATGAGGATGTTCAGATAATCATACTCACGGTAAGATTAATCACTGAAAAGGGAAGAACAAGAGCAACTGAGATGAAGATAAAGTATTTTTTTTTTTTTTCACCTTCTTTTGGTACCTACAGAAAGGAATGGGCTAGCTGTGCTGATACTCTAAGAAATTCCATTTTGGTCTTCCTAGTGAATTGCTCATAGGAAATTAGGAAAACGGTATCATTATCAAGCAGCTCTAGTTCCGGAGATGATATCTGTGGAAGGCACACACTAAGGAAGGAACCCAGAAGTTGGTCACTAGCAAATAAAAGGTCTAGCATTAACTAATCATCTATTTTGGGCTAGGCATGCCACTACATTTTAAGTGGGGAGGGAAGGAAGAAACTTAAGAGGAAGCACAGTGTTGTCCAGAGAGACACATACCACTGAGACCTGTGACAAAGCACACCTACATTACTTAGTAGGGTTGGCAAACCTCACTTATTTGTAACAACAGCAAAAGAAAGTAGGCTTAGCAGAGACTTTGAACTGTGGGATGCAAAATACATCGCTAGAGAGTGCATTGTTCTTAGAAGATTCTCTGTACATTTTCTTTGAATGAATAAACACCGCTTCACGTTCAATAGAGTACACAGCATCTAAGATATGAACACTGAAAAAGAAATTAGGGGGAAAATAATGGAGAACAAAACTCATACTCGACATTTTCCCATTCTGAGCACTCCGCAGAGAAAATCTTTTTTTTTTTTTTTTCCAGTCCTTATCAGGTAAAGCTATTGATTCAAAAGGATATAGTTACCCGGAAGTCCTGTAGATTTAAGTCAGGCAGACGCTGGGTTCAACACTCTTATTTCAAGAGATGAACGTCTCTGATCTTCAACGTCCTCATCTGTCAAACAGGAGTAATAACGATTCTCTTCTGGGACGGTTGTGAGGAGTTAATGAAATAAGACGGGAATTTGACCGAGGAAACTTTTTTTTAAAAATTTTTATTTTACTTTTTACTTTACAGAGTTTTGTTGTTTACAGATATGTATGATCCCAGATTAGTCATATGTATACCCCCCCCATCCCACCCCTCCAGGCCATCGCACAGCGCCCCTGCAGGATCCCCTTTTGACCCAGGAAACTTTTGTAACTCTCACTTTAAGGAAGGAAATTAATCAAAAGTAGATTTCCAGGTAGACCAGACTGAAAACGAAGAGCAGGGACGGTGTGTTTCCAGGTGAGGCAGCTCTGAGACCTTAAGGTTGGGGAGAAAGCTGCCCGGGAGACCTCAGGATGTTTTCTAGCCAGAAAAGGCCACAGGACCCAGCCCTCTGCGGGTTACCAAAGGACCGGTTTCCAGTTCTTTTGTCAGAATCTACCCACCTTCAGTTTGCGTCCTTTTGTTTCTGCATTTAAAGTCGGATTGGAAGAGGAAGGGTGAAGGTACTAAGGGAGGAGACGAAATTAACACTTCAGATGACAAGAACCACGAAATCGCCAAGGTCGGGGCGGGGGTGGGGGTGGGGCGGAGGGTGGTCAGCGAACTATGCAAAATCCTGCGGAACGAGGGTTCATAGACGCCCTGAAAAGAACTGTCTTAGAAGCTCTTTCCAGAACCCCCTACAGCCCGCCGCACAGCACTCTTTGGCCCCCTCTCCCGGCTGTTGATCATCACTCTCCTTTCCTCCTTTTTCTTTCCAGCAAAACTAAGCATCCAAAAAAACTTGAATTCTCCCCTAGAAGCCTTAATTTCACTGTCACGGAAATTTTTCATCGCTTTAGCCCAACTTTCTTTGATTTCTTTCCTGAGAACCTGTAAGTAGGGCGGCCTCGCAGGCTGGAGCCCGAAATCGGGGAAGCTTGGTGCTTAGCTCCAGCGAAAACTCTCGGGTGGCCGTGCGGGGAGCTCCGTTTTCCCCGGGGTGGGGTTCCGAGAGCGGGCAGACGGCGAGCAGGACGCGCGACCAAGTTCTGAGCCCTGAGTACCCTACGGCCGGGACGCGCGTCCGCGGCGCTGGGGGTGGGGGGAGGCTGCGCTCTAAGCCCCAGCGGCTGCTTCCGCAGGAGCTATTTTTAGCGGCGCGGCACCCCCGCCTTTCCCTCGGCCTTGGGCTTGGTAGCCTCCGGCTAGCGGCCGCTTCCTTTCTGTCTCCCCCGCCGCCGCTCGCTCTTGGTAGCGTCCACGCGGGCCGGTCTGGAAACTGAGCATGTCTGGAAGCGCTCGGCGGCCTCGGCGGCGGCGGGGGCAGAGCCGGGCTGCGTCAGGCTGAGCCCATTCACCGCGCGGTCGCAGGAGCGCAGCGACGGCGCCGCGCCGCCTAGCCCCGCCGAGAGGGGCGCACTCGCCGCCGCCGGGCCCGCCGCCGCTCCCCGCAGCCCCCTCCCGGCGACCCGCAAGTAAGTTTGTAAGGCGGTGGGGCGGAGGGCTTGGCGTCCTGGGGGAAGCCCAGGTGGGAGAAGCGGCTGGCCCTACCCTCGGTGCCCGGCTCCCCGGCTAGCCTTTTGGCCAGTTTGAAAGTGGTGGCCACAGGGATGTTGGAGCGGGGGACCGGCAAAGCAGGAGGGCTGAACTGACTCTGGTGGAGGCTAAAGGGGGCTAGCCTGGGGAGAGAGGAGAAGCGCACGGTTGTCTGTGCGGGATGGGGAGGCTGGATTTGGGATGCGGGCTCCCAGCTGAGAACAGCCGCAGAGGGAAAGCAGAGTGTCTCCGGGGGATCGGGTGGAAGCGACGTGAGAACCCAGTGTGGGAGGTATAGTAGAGGGTGAGCGCGTCCTGGCCAGAGCGGCGGGAGGGAAGGTGGATGGAAAGTGGGGCGCGTAGAAAGCGGATTTGAACCAGAGCAAAGGACGCCGGTGGAAGGGGCCGTCGGCTCCGGGAAACGAGTGGACTCGAATAATTTGGGGGAATCTGGACCAGGTCAGGGCGGTGTAATGATGGAGAGAGGCAGCCTTGAATCAAGGTCTTTGCGGAAAATGCGCGGGGCTAAATGTTGGAAACTGCCTGGTTAGGGGATGGATGCAGAAAGTGGCCTGTATGGGCCAGCTGGAAAATCACTAAGGGATTTGGGTGAAGGGGAGGAGGGGAGCGGCGCAGAGGTCGAGCGGAGGAATGGGGCCGGGGCTGGGGCCAAATGGCTCAGGAACGGCTTGGAGGCTACTACGTGCGGTCCTCTGAACAGCGAGTTAGTAGCGGTTCTCTGAGGTTCCCTTGCACCCCAAGCGCCTCCTTCACCACCTACCTGACTCGGTCACAGGGCGGCTCGCTTGAGGCGAGCTCGTAGATTTGGACAGACTAGGCAACCGGGAAGGTAGTCATTTGCTGGGGAGGTGTCGGGGCTTCCTTGAGGTGGTTCCCAGCACCCCTTGGGGTGCAAAGCAGGGTCTGAACATGCATGTTTCGGGGGATGGGTATGGGGGTTCTGCTCTAGGCCACAGGAGCCCACAGTCTCGCTCCAGAGGTGCGGTGTTCGGGGCCGGGAAGTCAGGCAGAAGTCTGCAGTGTGCAACTCGCGGCGGGGCGTGTGAGTATGCGCGCGCGCGCGCGTGTGTGCGTGTTGCCCGCCCGGGGTCGCGTGTGTTGCTGCAGTCAGTCTCCATGACGAGGAGATCCAGGGCTCTCCAGGCGTCACGGGGAGGGGATTAAAGGAAACGTGCTTTCCTGCATCTCTTCTGCCTCCTTTCCCTAGGGTCACATTCTTTGCTCGTCCAGTGATGCTCTTCTTTAACCTTCCCGGCTCCTGCACACCCCAAACCTGACGCCAGTCTTGTCCTCCGATTCAGTGCTGGAGGAGGCTGCTGGCCCTCTTCTGCCAGAGGGAATCCGAGGAGTCCTGGTGGTTAGAGGGGCTTCCGAATACCCCGGTCTTTCCCTGGGGCGTCACTCAGGGTCGGGTGGGGGGTCCCCCGTACACTCTGCTGCCCCTGCAGGTGACTCGGCGATGTTGCCCGTGGACCCCAAGGGATGGCTCCAAATAGCCAGGGAAGCTAGAAGCTGGACAGAGTGAACAGCTGTTACTGGTTCTCAGGAGGTGGGTCTCCCCTGAGTTCCCACAGGTAATTGTAATTTAAAAAAGAAAAGGACCAGGTTAGTAGATGCAACAAGCTTTGAGGGCAAAAGGCTGTGTGTAAAAGCGCCTCTTTGAAGCTCCAACCTCAAGAAGGGAAGAAGCTTCTACAGATCTGAAATTGGAGGGAAGGAGGCGGCGGATGGGGAGGGGCCACCGTGTTCATGGCCTTTCAGAGTCTGTCCGGCTTGCTGTGTTCTGCCGTCGGTGCCGTATTTTAAGTGAGGCTTTTCCAAATATGAAAAATGAGGATGAAGTCGACTCTGGAAACCTGTGTCATCTGAGGAAGGACTGGAAGAGGGCACCGCAGCTGTACCTATGATCTGCCCATATTGAAGAGGGCTGGTCTCTGAGATGGCGTGTGCAGTCATCAGAAATAATTTTGAACAACCAAATTGCAGGGCGGAGACTCATGTGAAGGGACGTGAGGAACTCTTAAGAAAGTGATGAGGACCACAGGATGGGTGGTCTTTCGGGGTGATCACTGACCCATGGAAGGACTGGGCAGAAAGAACAAGCTTCTAATGACAGGGACGTATCGTCCTGTTCCATGTGACAGTGGCTGGCCCCGTTTCTGTACAGTAATGATTGAAATATACCTTTTGAAATACGACCATGATTCTGGATGGTGATATCTCTAAAGTGAAAAAGTTTGAATAAAAAGACATATGCTGTCATTTTCTGCTTTTATTACTGTGCTTTTTTTCTTTGATTATTGTTTGTACCTGTCGTGAACGTAAATTTATTATTTTACCCATTCTTTATATAACCCATTCATTCTGTTCTCCACAGAGTGACACTGAAATTGATATAATCGAATATGCTTGCGTGTTTTTTTGTTGGAGAGTCATGGAGGAAGGAGAGTTAAGTAGATTGATTAGGATATCAATAAAGGCAGAGTTTACATCCCTGAAGATATCCCTTGAGTGTGGAAGTAAAAGCGTCATTTATATAAGGCTAAATGCAGTGTGAAATGAGAAAACCTTTCTCTCCCTACTCCTCACCTCCTGCCTTTGAAATACAAAGGCTGTACCCTTAAGCTGATTCCTAGTCTTCAGAAGCCAAGCTTAACAATAATTGTCTTGGAGAATTGTTCTCTAACTTTAGGTGCGTTAGGAAATAATCAACAGATTATTTCTGCAGCCCTAGGTAAAGGCATAACAATAAACAGTGGTGAAATGGCTTGATGAAGCAGAATAATGAGCGAGAGGAATAGTAACCAAAATGAAAGAAGAGAAATCACCTTCTCTTACTTCAGGAATAGACCTCACTGATAGACTAACGGTAGTTCTCAACAGGGGCAGTTTTGCTGCCTAGAAGACACTGGCAATAGTGTCTGAAGATGTTTTTGATTGTCACACTTGGCGGGGTGCTACTGGCATCTCTTGTGCAGAGGCCGGAAAGGTTGCTAATATTCTACAAGGCACTGAGTAGTCCCTCACAACAAAGAACTGTCCAACTGAGGGCTTGCTTTCCAGGTGGCTGAGTGGTAAAGAATCTGCCTGCCAATACAAGAAACACAAGGGATGCAGGTTTAACCCTGGAGTTGTGAAGGGACGTGAGGAACTCTTAAGAAAGTGATGAGGACCACAGGATGGGTGGTCTTCGGGTGATCACTGACCCATGGAAGGACTGGGCAGAAAGAACAAGCTTCTAATGACAGGGACGTATCGTCCTGTTCCATGTGACAGTGGCTGGCCCCGTTTCTGTACAGTAATGATTGAAATATACCTTTTGAAATACGACCATGATTCTGGATGGTGATATCTCTAAAGTGAAAAAGTTTGAATAAAAAGACATATGCTGTCATTTTCTGCTTTTATTACTGTGCTTTTTTTCTTTGATTATTGTTTGTACCTGTCGTGAACGTAAATTTATTATTTTACCCATTCTTTATATAACCCATTCATTCTGTTCTCCACAGAGTGACACTGAAATTGATATAATCGAATATGCTTGCGTGTTTTTTTGTTGGAGAGTCATGGAGGAAGGAGAGTTAAGTAGATTGATTAGGATATCAATAAAGGCAGAGTTTACACCCCTGAAGATATCCCTTGAGTGTGGAAGTAAAAGCGTCATTTATATAAGGCTAAATGCAGTGTGAAATGAGAAAACCTTTCTCTCCCTACTCCTCACCTCCTGCCTTTGAAATACAAAGGCTGTACCCTTAAGCTGATTCCTAGTCTTCAGAAGCCAAGCTTAACAATAATTGTCTTGGAGAATTGTTCTCTAACTTTAGGTGCGTTAGGAAATAATCAACAGATTATTTCTGCAGCCCTAGGTAAAGGCATAACAATAAACAGTGGTGAAATGGCTTGATGAAGCAGAATAATGAGCGAGAGGAATAGTAACCAAAATGAAAGAAGAGAAATCACCTTCTCTTACTTCAGGAATAGACCTCACTGATAGACTAACGGTAGTTCTCAACAGGGGCAGTTTTGCTGCCTAGAAGACACTGGCAATAGTGTCTGAAGATGTTTTTGATTGTCACACTTGGCGGGGTGCTACTGGCATCTCTTGTGCAGAGGCCGGAAAGGTTGCTAATATTCTACAAGGCACTGAGTAGTCCCTCACAACAAAGAACTGTCCAACTGAGGGCTTGCTTTCCAGGTGGCTGAGTGGTAAAGAATCTGCCTGCCAATACAAGAAACACAAGGGATGCAGGTTTAACCCTGGAGTTGGGAAGATCCCCTGGAGTAGTAAATGGCAACCCACTCCAGTATTCTTGCCTGGAGAACTCCATGGACAGAGGAGTCTGGTGAGCTACAAGTCATTGCGTCACAAAGAGTCGGATATGACTGAGCATGCACAGACACACACAATGTCAAGTAGTACAGAAGAGAAGGAACCCGGGCTTAGCACAAAGTGTAGTTAGAATGAAAAGCTACTCCTGTGAAGATACTTGCACCTGTTTCAATTAGAAGTCTACTTTGAACATCAAGAATGGTTAATGTTAAGAGATTTCCTTTGCAAAATGGCCCCATGTACAAAAAATACTTGCTTTAAGGAAATTAAAGAGATTCCCTTTCAGCAGAATTTCTTTTAGCCTTCAAAAAAAAAAAAGAAAATGTTCCCAGATGAAACCTCCGTGCTTGTAGATGTCCACACAGAAATGTAAGAATCCCAGATAATTTTCATGGATTTGGTTTCAGTTTTAAATCGACAGCAAGGCATGTATTGAGAAGCAAACCATTCTGGCCTGTAGTACAATACACTGCTTGGAGAGGAGGAACAATAGCTTACACTCATAGGTGAAATAAGATCAGGGAGCTGTTCTAAGATGGCCTGTAACACTTGCTAGCTGAAACCTTTGTCATGATCACACTGAAGAGATTTGGTCAGTATTTCCATCCGCTGCCCTCCGCCTCCACCTGCACAATACTTTTGTTGATGGGCTGATTGGTTTCAGAATTCATTCTAAAGGGATCCTCATTAGGGCTGCTTATTTCCTTCTGTTCTACTAACCATTCCTCCATCGTTGTGCCGGCCCGATTGGTTTCAGGGGCACTCTGTGTGTAAAGAACGTGTCAACTTTCCCAGAGGGCATAGTGTCTGAAGATGTTTTGATTGTCACACTTGGCGGAGTGCTACTGGCATCTCTTGTGCAGAGGCCGGAAAGGTTGCTAATATTCTACAAGGCACTGAGTAGTCCCTCACAACAAAGAACTGTCCAACTGAGGGCTTGCTTTCCAGGTGGCTGAGTGGTAAAGAATCTGCCTGCCAATACAAGAAACACAAGGGATGCAGGTTTAACCCTGGAGTTGGGAAGATCCTGGAGTAGTAAATGGCAACCCACTCCAGTATTCTTGCCTGGAGAACTCCATGGACAGAGGAGTCTGGTGAGCTACAAGTCATTGCGTCACAAAGAGTCGGATATGACTGAGCATGCACAGACACACACAATGTCAAGTAGTACAGAAGAGAAGGAACCCGGGCTTAGCACAAAGTGTAGTTAGAATGAAAAGCTACTCCTGTGAAGATACTTGCACCTGTTTCAATTAGAAGTCTACTTTGAACATCAAGAATGGTTAATGTTAAGAGATTTCCTTTGCAAAATGGCCCCATGTACAAAAAATACTTGCTTTAAGGAAATTAAAGAGATTCCCTTTCAGCAGAATTTCTTTTAGCCTTCAAAAAAAAAAAAGAAAATGTTCCCAGATGAAACCTCCGTGCTTGTAGATGTCCACACAGAAATGTAAGAATCCCAGATAATTTTCATGGATTTGGTTTCAGTTTTAAATCGACAGCAAGGCATGTATTGAGAAGCAAACCATTCTGGCCTGTAGTACAATACACTGCTTGGAGAGGAGGAACAATAGCTTACACTCATAGGTGAAATAAGATCAGGGAGCTGTTCTAAGATGGCCTGTAACACTTGCTAGCTGAAACCTTTGTCATGATCACACTGAAGAGATTTGGTCAGTATTTCCATCCGCTGCCCTCCGTCTCCCTCCACCTGCACAATACTTTTGTTGATGGGCTGATTGGTTTCAGAATTCATTCTAAAGGGATCCTCATTAGGGCTGCTTATTTCCCTTCTGTTCTACTAACCATTCCCTCCATCGTTGGCTGTCACCAGCCCTCAGTCCCTCAGGAATTCACACAGAAGAAGAGTCTCCTGCTTAGTCTCTGGGGCACCCTGTATCCCCTCCTTTTCTCCTGTGTGTACAAACACAAAGAGCTCTTTCCTTCTAAGAGGAACAGAGCTTTGTGTCTCTCTTGGATAAAGGCAGAGGGGAGAGCCCTTCTTTTCCATAGAGACAATCTCAGTTTCTCTGCCTGCCCTGGATTGCCTTGTTCAGTTGTTTGTTTGGTCACATACTCTTGACCTTAGGAAGGTGTCCTCTTCCCAAAGACAGACGGAAAGGACTGAGGAAAACAGAACTTCACTGTGAGCCGCACTGGTGTTGATAGAGGGCACTTCTCATGGGCTGTGTGATGCCTCAAGAAGATGATTTGAACCAGTGGTAATCCTCTTTGTAGCAGGTTCTGTTCTAGGCACTTAGAGTTAGTGCTGAGCAGCATTGTGCATTGCAACTGGCTTGCAGAACCAAGTTTATTTAGAGTACTATACATAGAGTTCATGTATGTCTCTGAAAGTCTATCTGGACAAAGAAACACTAAATGGATATTCATTTTCTTTAAATTTGGAGAGGCTATGGAGATATATATAGCCTTGTTCTTGAAAATATTGATGCTTCAGACTGCACTGGGGAAATGCGGTAGGCAGAAAAAAAAAAAACCAAACAGTTACGTGGTTTCTATATAGATCTGACAAGGAGGGAGTGAGCAATTTGAGGTGAAAGGGGTCAGTTCTTGTCTCCCTTTTCCTTTCTTTTGGAAATAGTTACCGATTTTGCTTGACATCTGAGCAAGGAGATGGTTTCTTTCCCCACAGGTACTTGTTGAGTGGATGTGTGCCCTTTTATACATTTAATAGCGATAGTAGGAGGCAGTGGGCTGGCTGGTCCTGATGGTTAGACTGAAGCAGAATTTCAAATCCATTTTGTGAATAAAGTTGCACCGAAGTCTCACTTTCAAAAACTGAGCATATGTGTCACTATTTTGATGAAGCTAATGTAAAGATCACAGAGCTGGGCATCTCTGCTCTTGTGGGTACAACCTGTGCTTTAAACTCTCAGAATATAAGCATTGGAGTGGGAAAGGAACTATTACGGCAAATTCTCTTACCTGTAAACAAGCTTGCTAGTCACTGTGGCAGGTCAGTTACTGTCCAGTTAGAAGAGTGGTGTGAAGTCTGGGAATGTAATTGAAGAGTATATGTTGCCCTTGCTGAATTCAAGAGTGAGAACAATCTTTTACCTCTTCCCCATAGAGACAATCTCAGTTTCTCTGCCTGCCCTGGATTGCCTTGTTCAGTTGTTTGTTTGGTCACATACTCTTGACCTTAGGAAGGTGTCCTCTTCCCAAAGACAGACGGAAAGGACTGAGGAAAACAGAACTTCACTGTGAGCCGCACTGGTGTTGATAGAGGGCACTTCTCATGGGCTGTGTGATGCCTCAAGAAGATGATTTGAACCAGTGGTAATCCTCTTTGTAGCAGGTTCTGTTCTAGGCACTTAGAGTTAGTGCTGAGCAGCATTGTGCATTGCAACTGGCTTGCAGAACCAAGTTTATTTAGAGTACTATACATAGAGTTCATGTATGTCTCTGAAAGTCTATCTGGACAAAGAAACACTAAATGGATATTCATTTTCTTTAAATTTGGAGAGGCTATGGAGATATATATAGCCTTGTTCTTGAAAATATTGATGCTTCAGACTGCACTGGTGAAATGCGGTAGGCAGAAAAAAAAAAACCAAACAGTTACGTGGTTTCTATATAGATCTGACAAGGAGGGAGTGAGCAATTTGAGGTGAAAGGGGTCAGTTCTTGTCTCCCTTTTCCTTTCTTTTGGAAATAGTTACCGATTTTGCTTGACATCTGAGCAAGGAGATGGTTTCTTTCCCCACAGGTACTTGTTGAGTGGATGTGTGCCCTTTTATACATTTAATAGCGATAGTAGGAGGCAGTGGGCTGGCTGGTCCTGATGGTTAGACTGAAGCAGAATTTCAAATCCATTTTGTGAATAAAGTTGCACCGAAGTCTCACTTTCAAAAACTGAGCATATGTGTCACTATTTTGATGAAGCTAATGTAAAGATCACAGAGCTGGGCATCTCTGCTCTTGTGGGTACAACCTGTGCTTTAAACTCTCAGAATATAAGCATTGGAGTGGGAAAGGAACTATTACGGCAAATTCTCTTACCTGTAAACAAGCTTGCTAGTCACTGTGGCAGGTCAGTTACTGTCCAGTTAGAAGAGTGGTGTGAAGTCTGGGAATGTAATTGAAGAGTATATGTTGCCCTTGCTGAATTCAAGAGTGAGAACAACAACAACAAAATAGGAATTTGAAATTTGTGCTATAGCAGAGGCAAAGAGATGTTCTTTTTTAAATTTCATTTTGCCTTATTAGCAAGGTTATCACCTTGCCTGTGGAAGGTTTTACCTTTGTTCATAAATGCTTATTCATCTTAAGAAGCAAATAGCCTAGAAGATTTCCGTAGGCTTTCAGCCTTCATTATAAAGCGTGTATCTCTTCTGTCTCCAGAATATTCATTATGTGGTATCATTTGGAATCTGAATATTAGGCTAAGTTGATTGATACAACACCTTCTAATTTTGTGGTTTAGAGCTGTCTCTGTGTTTTTAAAGAAGATGAACGAGATACACTGTTTGTCATTGGGGGGACAGTTATGACTGCTGGAAGCAGTCTTTTTTTGCAGAGACATGCCTGATACTTGACATTGGCCTGGATCTCCAGTGACTGAAACATAGATCTTAGTCTTCTGGATTATGAAGTGTGAGTTTAACAAATTTGATTTGAACTAGAGTGCAGCCAGGCTTGTGAATCAACTTGATGTATTTGGAGAAAGACCAACGGATGAACCAGAACATTCACTGCCTATTACCAGGAAAGGATTGTATCAGCTCAGGGAGTCAGATCTGGCACAGTTAGTAGTTGTGGTTTTAGATGAGATTTTTTGTTTAATTATTTCATGGAACTCAAATTTCCTCACCTCTGAAACAGATTTTTTTTTTCTACTATAGAATTCATTGTAGGTTTACAGGAGATATTTTCAAAGCAAAAGGGCCAATCGATAGTGTTGGTGATAATGGTGCTTATGTGTTCTTCAGCTGCTAGAGTTTAAGTGGAATAAAGTTGCACCAAGTCTCACTTTCAAAAACTGAGCATATGTGTCACTATTTTGATGAAGCTAATGTAAAGATCACAGAGCTGGGCATCTCTGCTCTTGTGGGTACAACCTGTGCTTTAAACTCTCAGAATATAAGCATTGGAGTGGGAAAGGAACTATTACGGCAAATTCTCTTACCTGTAAACAAGCTTGCTAGTCACTGTGGCAGGTCAGTTACTGTCCAGTTAGAAGAGTGGTGTGAAGTCTGGGAATGTAATTGAAGAGTATATGTTGCCCTTGCTGAATTCAAGAGTGAGAACAACAACAACAAAATAGGAATTTGAAATTTGTGCTATAGCAGAGGCAAAGAGATGTTCTTTTTTAAATTTCATTTTGCCTTATTAGCAAGGTTATCACCTTGCCTGTGGAAGGTTTTACCTTTGTTCATAAATGCTTATTCATCTTAAGAAGCAAATAGCCTAGAAGATTTCCGTAGGCTTTCAGCCTTCATTATAAAGCGTGTATCTCTTCTGTCTCCAGAATATTCATTATGTGGTATCATTTGGAATCTGAATATTAGGCTAAGTTGATTGATACAACACCTTCTAATTTTGTGGTTTAGAGCTGTCTCTGTGTTTTTAAAGAAGATGAACGAGATACACTGTTTGTCATTGGGGGCACAGTTATGACTGCTGGAAGCAGTCTTTTTTTGCAGAGACATGCCTGATACTTGACATTGGCCTGGATCTCCAGTGACTGAAACATAGATCTTAGTCTTCTGGATTATGAAGTGTGAGTTTAACAAATTTGATTTGAACTAGAGTGCAGCCAGGCTTGTGAATCAACTTGATGTATTTGGAGAAAGACCAACGGATGAACCAGAACATTCACTGCCTATTACCAGGAAAGGATTGTATCAGCTCAGGGAGTCAGATCTGGCACAGTTAGTAGTTGTGGTTTTAGATGAGATTTTTTTTTTTTTTTAATTATTTCATGGAACTCAAATTTCCTCACCTCTGAAACAGATTTTTTTTTTCTACTATAGAATTCATTGTAGGTTTACAGGAGATATTTTCAAAGCAAAAGGGCCAATCGATAGTGTTGGTGATAATGGTGCTTATGTGTTCTTCAGCTGCTAGAGTTTAAGTGGAAGAGGAAGCCGTGGGGCCACTGGTTACAGGATGAGGTGGAAATGTGCAGTGGGAGTGGATCACAGCTAGGAGGTGGTTTTCAGGTCCTCTTTAGATGGATGAGGCTTTGGGGACTGGGGATTATGGTATGATTTACCCAAGGTTACGCTGCCTCATTTCAGCTGAGCCCGTAGGTTTTCAGTCTCCATCTCAACATTTTTCACTTAAGAGCACACGTATTTTCTTGGCTAAATCCATGTTTCTTCTGTTTATCTAAAAGTGGTTATTCAACTCAAGAAACTCTCTTTTTAGTTGTTACAAAATACTTTTATAGACAAAAAAAAAGAATCAATGGATCTCTAATTGAATTTGTATAGGAGCTCAACTCAGCTGTTCACTTAAATGATCAAAATATGCTTAAATGATCAAGTACATCTTTGTTTTTTCTTAATTGGGGTGAACATAAGTAGGATTTAATCTAAAAACAAAACAAAATGCCACTAGAGATAATGTTCTTCAACTAGGTTATTGCTATTAGTGATTGAGAAATTGAAGATTAGCCTTTTTTGAGGGTTCTGTTTCTAAGTTAATAACTTTGTTTTTGTTATAAATCAGTTCAGTGCTGTTGCTATTGTGGTTCTTTGAAGAGTTTCAGTTTCAATGAAAATGTTAAAACCTATCTGTGTTGGAAATACTTTGTTAGTTATAAAGTATATTATATATGTTGTCTTACTTGTAATTCATGGTAAAGATATGTTCCAAGCAGCGTTAATGAAACAGTTAAAATTGAAAGCCAGGACAGATGACAACTTTGAACAAACATTCCCTTTTGATCATTCAAACTTGCATTCAAATCTCCATGTTTTAGTCACTAGCTGTGAAAACTTGGGCACTTGACTTTACAGCTTCTCCTCTCTGTTGTGAATCACATCCACCAGAGAAGGGCTTTGCTGAAAGCTTTTAGGGGAGTTTGGGGTTTTTATTTATTTATTTATATTTTTAAAACATTTATTTATTTAGGCGGGGTGGGGAGGGAGGGTGGGGAGGGCTGGGTGGGAGGGGTGGGCCACTTCCACTGGTCTTTCATTTGTCTAGTTTCATCCATCTTTGTTTTTGGCCCCTGTGGGCCTCCCATTGCGGTGGCCTATTGTCTCAGAGCGCCGGCTCTGGGCGCATGCGCTCCAGAGCTCTGGCTCAGTAATTGGACACATCGGTCCAGCCGCTTTGCGGCACATGGGATCTTCCCAGGCCAGGGATCGAACCGGCGCCCCTTGCCCTGCAAGGCGGTGTCCTTACCCACTGGGTCACCAGGGAAGCCCCCAGTTTGGGGTTTTTAAAGCATGAGCCACCTATCTCCTTTCAGGGCCCTGTAATAAATCTTTCTCTGCTCCAAACTCTGACGTTTTGTGTTGTTTGGTCTTACTGTGCATCAAGCACATGGACTTGCATTTTGGAAACAAGGAAGAGCTTGGCATCGTGACCCGAAGTCCACCACCCCCATGCTTATGGACCCAAGGAGTTCCCGAGACATAATCTAGAATCTGCGCCTACTAGAAAGACGGAAATAGAAATGATACCAGGCAGGTGTATTCAGCTCATGGCCACCACATGGATGGAAAAACTTACTTCAGTGGTGATGAAATACTGCAAGGGAAAAAAAAAGGAAAAATGAAAAGAGGTTTGTTATCTAAACAGTATCTGTGTGCAAAACAGAACTACTATGCCATTATAGCTTTAACAATTTACCACCCCCTGGGTGACTTAAAACAATGGAAGCTGATTTTCTTGTAGTTCCAGAAGATAAAAGACTGCAGACAGGGTGTTGGCAGGGCCATCCTCTTTTTGAATACTCTGGGAGAAGAATCTGGTCCATGTCTTTCTCTTAGCTCCTGGTGCTGCCAGTAATCATTGGTGTTCCTCTGTTTACAGAGGCATCACCCTCATCTCAGCCCCCGATGTCACGTGGCGTTCTTTCCCCACTATCCCCTGCTGTGTCGACGCTGTGACTCTTCTCTTGTGATAGGATGCTCTTCGTATTGGATTAAGGATCTGCACTGTTGCCCTGTGACTTCATCTTACTGTAAATAATTACATCTGTAAAGACCCAATTCCAAATGAGGTCACATTCTGAGATGCTAGGAAGGACATGAGATTTTGGGGGACACTTTCCAACCTAGAGCCAATGTAACGTGGATAGGATAAACAGCCCTGCACATAGCTAGGTCTAAAGAGTGGGAGGGAGTACTGTCTTGTTATTCTGTTATAAAACTCTGCCTGAAGTATCATGCCGGGTTTCAGGCATGCATTTTCAGGTGATCATGTGTCCACTTGCAGAACTAATGGAAAAACAATTTTCTTTGTAAGAACAGGTTGGGTTTTTTTCCCCAGCAAAACACCATAAACTTGGCGAGGAGGAATCCAAGATAAATATAATACAAGTTTCCAAATGTCGAAAGGAAGAAAGATGTCATCTTTATTGCTTGTTTAAGAGCCAGGATGTTTGGCTGGGAATTTCAGAGAAACCAGTTTTGTCCAAATGAGAACAACCTTATGTGAGTGGTTCAAGAATCCCTGCCTCTGAAAGCATTTAGCAGAAGCTGATCATATGTGTTGTGGATGAGGTAGAAGAGATTTCTGGGTATGCAGGGAGCTTAGATTGATAACCACATTCCATGTTTAGGTTCTTTTCTAGGAATACATAACATAGGGCATTGCTGTACTGTGTGTGGTTAGTCATGTCTGACTGCTTTGGACTGTAGGGCTACAGCCCATGGACTGTACCGCCATGGAGCTCTCCATGGAGTTTTCCAGGTGAAAATATTGGAGTGCGAGGGTGTTGGCAGGGCCATCCTCTTTTGAAATTACTGGGTGACTTAAAACAATGGAAGCTGATTTTCTTGTAGTTCCAGAAGATAAAAGACTGCAGACAGGGTGTTGGCAGGGCCATCCTCTTGAATACTCTGGGAGAAGAATCTGGTCCATGTCTTTCTCTTAGCTCCTGGTGCTGCCAGTAATCATTGGTGTTCCTCTGTTTACAGAGGCATCACCCTCATCTCAGCCCCCGATGTCACGTGGCGTTCTTTCCCCACTATCCCCTGCTGTGTCGACGCTGTGACTCTTCTCTTGTGATAGGATGCTCTTCGTATTGGATTAAGGATCTGCACTGTTGCCCTGTGACTTCATCTTACTGTAAATAATTACATCTGTAAAGACCCAATTCCAAATGAGGTCACATTCTGAGATGCTAGGAAGGACATGAGATTTTGGGGGACACTTTCCAACCTAGAGCCAATGTAACGTGGATAGGATAAACAGCCCTGCACATAGCTAGGTCTAAAGAGTGGGAGGGAGTACTGTCTTGTTATTCTGTTATAAAACTCTGCCTGAAGTATCATGCCGGGTTTCAGGCATGCATTTTCAGGTGATCATGTGTCCACTTGCAGAACTAATGGAAAAACAATTTTCTTTGTAAGAACAGGTTGGGTTTTTCCCCAGCAAAACACCATAAACTTGGCGAGGAGGAATCCAAGATAAATATAATACAAGTTTCCAAATGTCGAAAGGAAGAAAGATGTCATCTTTATTGCTTGTTTAAGAGCCAGGATGTTTGGCTGGGAATTTCAGAGAAACCAGTTTTGTCCAAATGAGAACAACCTTATGTGAGTGGTTCAAGAATCCCTGCCTCTGAAAGCATTTAGCAGAAGCTGATCATATGTGTTGTGGATGAGGTAGAAGAGATTTCTGGGTATGCAGGGAGCTTAGATTGATAACCACATTCCATGTTTAGGTTCTTTTCTAGGAATACATAACATAGGGCATTGCTGTACTGTGTGTGGTTAGTCATGTCTGACTGCTTTGGACTGTAGGGCTACAGCCCATGGACTGTAGCCGCCATGGAGCTCTCCATGGAGTTTTCCAGGTGAAAATATTGGAGTGAGTTTCCATTTCCTACTTTACTAAACATCACATGTCTGGGGTCCAGAAATATATATAAGGCATTAGTGATTCTCAAAATATTGTTGGTAGAAATAGAAGTAAACATGATACACATAGACTATAGTTACTACATAGATAAGTATTTCATTGATCTACTGGGGTAGTGATAGGGAACAAATCAGGAATATGTACCATATCTGGCACAAAGCACAAGGTCAATAATTACTTCTTGAGTGAATTTGTTGTTTAATCAAAGTCTGCTGTACAAATATATGTTCAAATTGTTTCCTTGATTATCTGATCTTTATCAGCCCTGTCATATTCCATCATACAGTTTCTCCATTAGCCTTATGACTATCCAGAATTATCTATGGTGTTCATATGTAATTCCTCTCTTTGTTTCAGTTTTACCATCTTAAAAATAGCATTGGAGGTGGGAGTGATTTTTTCCTTAATTTCTTTCCTTCTCTGGGCTGTTTTGGCCCACAGAGGTAGCCCTGATTCTCTGAAGTTCAGGTGTTAATGTGAGGACTGGAGGGACCTTGGCTAAAGCAGTGGTCCTCAGAGTGTGGGACACTGTGACTGATTCTGTATGAGACAGCTTTGGTTGGTGTTGGATATGTATTGAACCGAGTTGAAAAGATTCTGTCTTCTTTCAATTTCGTCTTAAGGTAAGGAGAAGTTTCAATTCAGTGCTAGAATTAAAGCTAGTATCTCATATATATTTATCTCCCTTTTAAACAGAGTAGGCTCCAGTTGCCAGGCTTTCGAAAGTCCAATATCTTGCTTTCAGTTTTGTTTTATCTTCTTTTATGCTAAGTCCTAGTTTCCAAATAAAATAATGACACAAAGCTTCCTTTAAAAATGTATGCAGTGAAAAGCCAGCCCAAGGCCTAGGCTCATAAGGCCTCAGAGTGAGGGAAAACCCAGAGAACTCAAGCTCATATAGCAGCCATATTCGTAAGTGCTAACTATTGGAAACAGTGCAGAGGTCCATTCTTTGGGGAATGGATAAACTGATTGTAATATTCCACAGACGAGGATTTTATAGGACAATGAAGAGGAACAAAAGGAAAGTGCTGACCTCACCACTGTGCCAGTGTTCGGGGAGAGTAACCATCAGGGAGGAGCCATGAATATTTCATGGGAAAACATGCCACTTTAGAAAATGTGGAGGCTTGAAAGTAAATCAAGACAGTTATGTAGAAAGCAGAATAATTAGAGGGGCTAATGGTAAGGCTAAAGGAGACTTAGAGGTCATAATTTGCTCAGCTAGAAGACAGTCCTATGTATGATCTGAGGGTTTTTTTTTTTTTCGCCATATAAAATACTATTGCTGTATAAACTTCTCTAGCTTTGAAACTCCAAGCCCTCTATAAATGCATCTGCAGACTTTTTTTCCCTACCCTAAACTTATGTCAGGTTGGTCATAGGTTCTTTAAGATTAAGGGATCTTTGGAATTTAGCTAATACTTTCTCAACTGGGGGTTCTTAACCTGAATTTACAGCCAATAAGGTTAGAATTCAGTTAATACACAAACTTGGCTGGAGAAGATGATATCCTTGTTGTTATTAACCTCCAGTTGAAATTTAGCCTTGTCCTTCATTATAGCTATAGGTCACAAAGCACAGTCACATCAACAGTACTTGTGGCCTTGTCACCTGTGGAAATCACAGATAATATTGTATCTTATCACAGTTGTTGGCAGAGGATACTTAAAAAGATCATCTGTGCTCATCCCTGCTTTGAAAATATGGTTCTTATTAGATCTGCAGTGAGGTCCTTTTGTTTAGAGTATTAGAAAAAGAAACAGGTCACAAATTCATTCTTCTATAATTTGATAACCATTTCATTGTATTTCATTTCCTTTGTAATCCTAGGTATCACATTCTTCCAAGAGGTCGTGGGCTTAGACAGACTCCTAGAGGAATTCGTAGCATCACACAAGGACTTGGAACCTTTCTTGGGTTCCCAGCAGTAGATTCTATTCAGCACACAATGCTGGAGCTGTCGGTGTGTCCCTACACTCTGCACATGAAGCTCATATAGCAGCCATATTCGTAAGTGCTAACTATTGGAAACAGTGCAGAGGTCCATTCTTTGGGGAATGGATAAACTGATTGTAATATTCCACAGACGAGGATTTTATAGGACAATGAAGAGGAACAAAAGGAAAGTGCTGACCTCACCACTGTGCCAGTGTTCGGGGAGAGTAACCATCAGGGAGGAGCCATGAATATTTCATGGGAAAACATGCCACTTTAGAAAATGTGGAGGCTTGAAAGTAAATCAAGACAGTTATGTAGAAAGCAGAATAATTAGAGGGGCTAATGGTAAGGCTAAAGGAGACTTAGAGGTCATAATTTGCTCAGCTAGAAGACAGTCCTATGTATGATCTGAGGGTTTTTTTTTTTTTCGCCATATAAAATACTATTGCTGTATAAACTTCTCTAGCTTTGAAACTCCAAGCCCTCTATAAATGCATCTGCAGACTTTTTTTCCCTACCCTAAACTTATGTCAGGTTGGTCATAGGTTCTTTAAGATTAAGGGATCTTTGGAATTTAGCTAATACTTTCTCAACTGGGGGTTCTTAACCTGAATTTACAGCCAATAAGGTTAGAATTCAGTTAATACACAAACTTGGCTGGAGAAGATGATATCCTTGTTGTTATTAACCTCCAGTTGAAATTTAGCCTTGTCCTTCATTATAGCTATAGGTCACAAAGCACAGTCACATCAACAGTACTTGTGGCCTTGTCACCTGTGGAAATCACAGATAATATTGTATCTTATCACAGTTGTTGGCAGAGGATACTTAAAAAGATCATCTGTGCTCATCCCTGCTTTGAAAATATGGTTCTTATTAGATCTGCAGTGAGGTCCTTTTGTTTAGAGTATTAGAAAAAGAAACAGGTCACAAATTCATTCTTCTATAATTTGATAACCATTTCATTGTATTTCATTTCCTTTGTAATCCTAGGTATCACATTCTTCCAAGAGGTCGTGGGCTTAGACAGACTCCTAGAGGAATTCGTAGCATCACACAAGGACTTGGAACCTTTCTTGGGTTCCCAGCAGTAGATTCTATTCAGCACACAATGCTGGAGCTGTCGGTGTGTCCCTACACTCTGCACATGTGCTTGATCTGCCAGCTTCCAGCTGTGCCGTTCCAGAGGAAGCAGTGGTTCTAGCAGGTTTCATGTCAGTTGGTGAGGATAGTGGACGTGTTTTAAGAATCTATAGATCCGGGGCTTCCCTTGTGGCTCAGTGGATAAGAACCTGTCTGCCAGTGCAGGAGACACAGGTTCGAGCCCTCATCCGGGAAGATCCCACATGCTGCAGAGCAGCTAAACCCACACATCAACAAAGACCCAGCACAGCCAAAAATAAATAAAAGTGAAAAAAAAAAAGAATCTATAGATCCTCTCTGGCCTCTTTGAGAGACCTCTCCCAGAGTGGGAGGGAGTGCAGTCTTCGAAGTCAGGGGCTGGTGTGATGCATTTTAATCTGGCCTATTAGGAGGGCCTTGGTCTTAGAACTTTCCTGGTGGCTCAGATGGTAAAGAATCTGCCTGCAGTGTGGGAGACCTGGGTATGATCCCGGGAATGGGAAGATCGCCTGGAGGAGGGCATGACTGTCTACTCCAGTATTTTTGTCTGGAGAATCCCCATGAACTGAGGAGCCTGTTGGGCTATATAATCCATGGGATCACAAAGAGTTAGGCACGACTGAGCGACTAAGTGCAGCAAGGTGCTAGAGCACCATCTCATATGTGTGACTCTGGACCTCTGGGGCCCTTGGTGGGGACACGGGCAACTGTAACAGAGGTCCATCTGTTGAGTTCCACTCAGGTGACTGAATTCCAGGTGGGCTGGTATCTCACTTTAGAGCCACAGGTTGGGGCTCTTTTTTCTCCTTGTGATTCAGTTCCCTGGCAGATCAAGTTAAGTTTTAAGTGACTATGTCTCCCTTGCCAAGATTTTTGTATTTTTACTTTCATTGTCTTTCAAACTTTATTCTAAATGCTGTCACTCCAGAGTGAACCATTTGGACAACTTAAATACCAGTCGTGAGAGTGAGCGAACAAGGACCCCCTGGGCCCCTGAGGGAGTATTGGAGTCACCTGCCACCCTGTGGGTTTTATTTTACAGAAATATATACGTCCCCATTATGAAGGTAAATCATCTATTCAGCACACAATGCTGGAGCTGTCGTGTGTCCCTACACTCTGCACATGCTTGATCTGCCAGCTTCCAGCTGTGCCGTTCCAGAGGAAGCAGTGGTTCTAGCAGGTTTCATGTCAGTTGGTGAGGATAGTGGACGTGTTTTAAGAATCTATAGATCCGGGGCTTCCCTTGTGGCTCAGTGGATAAGAACCTGTCTGCCAGTGCAGGAGACACAGGTTCGAGCCCTCATCCGGGAAGATCCCACATGCTGCAGAGCAGCTAAACCCACACATCAACAAAGACCCAGCACAGCCAAAAATAAATAAAAGTGAAAAAAAAAAAGAATCTATAGATCCTCTCTGGCCTCTTTGAGAGACCTCTCCCAGAGTGGGAGGGAGTGCAGTCTTCGAAGTCAGGGGCTGGTGTGATGCATTTTAATCTGGCCTATTAGGAGGGCCTTGGTCTTAGAACTTTCCTGGTGGCTCAGATGGTAAAGAATCTGCCTGCAGTGTGGGAGACCTGGGTATGATCCCGGGAATGGGAAGATCGCCTGGAGGAGGGCATGACTGTCTACTCCAGTATTTTTGTCTGGAGAATCCCCATGAACTGAGGAGCCTGTTGGGCTATATAATCCATGGGATCACAAAGAGTTAGGCACGACTGAGCGACTAAGTGCAGCAAGGTGCTAGAGCACCATCTCATATGTGTGACTCTGGACCTCTGGGGCCCTTGGTGGGGACACGGGCAACTGTAACAGAGGTCCATCTGTTGAGTTCCACTCAGGTGACTGAATTCCAGGTGGGCTGGTATCTCACTTTAGAGCCACAGGTTGGGGCTCTTTTTTCTCCTTGTGATTCAGTTCCCTGGCAGATCAAGTTAAGTTTTAAGTGACTATGTCTCCCTTGCCAAGATTTTTGTATTTTTACTTTCATTGTCTTTCAAACTTTATTCTAAATGCTGTCACTCCAGAGTGAACCATTTGGACAACTTAAATACCAGTCGTGAGAGTGAGCGAACAAGGACCCCCTGGGCCCCTGAGGGAGTATTGGAGTCACCTGCCACCCTGTGGGTTTTATTTTACAGAAATATATACGTCCCCATTATGAAGGTAAATCATCTAAATACATACCCATATGTAGGCAGTATCTTATACACATCCATTATGCAGGTAAATTGTCTAAATATCTCAGGGTAGCTTGTTTCATTTATTGAAAACCCTGACAGCAAGTTTTGTCTCTTTTGGAATAAAATCTGCTTTTGTACAACTTCTGTCACTGATCAAGGTCTGGTTTGCCAAAACCTCACAATTTTCTGGGAATTTTTCTGAAGTTACTATAGTATTCTTTCTGTGACCTTCCTGATGTGATGCAAGACTACAGATCCCGTGAAATCTGCCCAATGTATGCTATGACTGAAATATGCTTTCTGGGAGACATTAATCATAGACTGTGATGTAACATTTTTCTAACAGATGTTTGGGATCTGAATGCGCGCCAGGCACTCAACTGAACACTGACCATAAACATAAAATGAGGGGCCTAGCCGACTGGTTCCTGCCCTTTGGTCGCTGGGGAAGGGTGCTAGCTGCTGTGTAGGAAGAAACTCGAAACAGCAAGTAGGTGGGGTGGGAGGCTGTACAGAAGAGGGACCTGACCGCTAGGAAAGAGGAGCTCCCTCATTGAAGGCTACATGTGAAAGTGTCCAACCTCAACTTGAGACTTAAACCCAGGGCCCAGACTTAATCAAACCTGTTTGGGACTTGAACCCACGCGGCCGAGACTCAAACCCAGCCTAAACCCTGTTAATTAAAATCACTCACCCAATGTCTGGACCCACTGAGGTTCAGGTTCTTCATGTCTCTTTGCAGAGAAGAAGTCAGCAAGAGACAAAAATGTTTAGATAAACATCCTTGGGGGATTCACTTTAGAGCCACAGGTTGGGGCTCTTTTTTCTCCTTGTGATTCAGTTCCCTGGCAGATCAAGTTAAGTTTTAAGTGACTATGTCTCCCTTGCCAAGATTTTTGTATTTTTACTTTCATTGTCTTTCAAACTTTATTCTAAATGCTGTCACTCCAGAGTGAACCATTTGGACAACTTAAATACCAGTCGTGAGAGTGAGCGAACAAGGACCCCCTGGGCCCCTGAGGGAGTATTGGAGTCACCTGCCACCCTGTGGGTTTTATTTTACAGAAATATATACGTCCCCATTATGAAGGTAAATCATCTAAATACATACCCATATGTAGGCAGTATCTTATACACATCCATTATGCAGGTAAATTGTCTAAATATCTCAGGGTAGCTTGTTTCATTTATTGAAAACCCTGACAGCAAGTTTTGTCTCTTTTGGAATAAAATCTGCTTTTGTACAACTTCTGTCACTGATCAAGGTCTGGTTTGCCAAAACCTCACAATTTTCTGGGAATTTTTCTGAAGTTACTATAGTATTCTTTCTGTGACCTTCCTGATGTGATGCAAGACTACAGATCCCGTGAAATCTGCCCAATGTATGCTATGACTGAAATATGCTTTCTGGGAGACATTAATCATAGACTGTGATGTAACATTTTTCTAACAGATGTTTGGGATCTGAATGCGCGCCAGGCACTCAACTGAACACTGACCATAAACATAAAATGAGGGGCCTAGCCGACTGGTTCCTGCCCCTTTGGTCGCTGGGGGAAGGGTGCTAGCTGCTGTGTAGGAAGAAACTCGAAACAGCAAGTAGGTGGGGTGGGAGGCTGTACAGAAGAGGGACCTGACCGCTAGGAAAGAGGAGCTCCCTCATTGAAGGCTACATGTGAAAGTGTCCAACCTCAACTTGAGACTTAAACCCAGGGCCCAGACTTAATCAAACCTGTTTGGGACTTGAACCCACGCGGCCGAGACTCAAACCCAGCCTAAACCCTGTTAATTAAAATCACTCACCCAATGTCTGGACCCACTGAGGTTCAGGTTCTTCATGTCTCTTTGCAGAGAAGAATTCAGCAAGAGACAAAGTGATAGGTAAGAAATCGATTTATTCAGATTCAGAGAAAGCACACTCCACAGACAAAGTGTGAGCCATGGCAGAGCAAATCCAGTGGCCCTGAAAGTATGCCGTTCTTAGCTTTTATAAGCTGGGTAATTCCATATGCTAATGAGTGGGAGGGTTATTCTAGCTCTTTTAGGGAGGGGTGGAACTGTCATGGTGCCTCTGGGTGTGTCATTTAGCTTGCTGAGTGATGATCAAGGTCTGGTCTGCCATCTTGGATCCATTTGATTCTAATGGGTTTATGCTGTGTCCTTGGGCTGTCATTCTTTTCAAAAATTGTGCCCTGCCCCTTTCCCTCCTAACCCTTATACATGGGTGGAGCTGGGGGCAGGAGGAGAGAGGTGTCCCAGGCACAGCAGCTTGCCACTCACCAGGAAATGAAAGATGCTGAGTGGGGCTGGGCCGAGGGTCAAGGTGGAGGTGGAGAGAGAAACCAGCATAAGACAATAGGGGATTTTCTTGACCAGGCTGAGGATTTTGATCTTTGAGAGTGACCTAAACAGCTGGTCTTTACTGACACAAAGGTAAATTCTTTTCCAAGAGAACAGATGACCTTAAGCCAACATAGAAGGCCTTTCAACTTAAAAACTTGCTATTTAATTATAGGGGACATGACACATACACCATCATATGTATAGATTACTACAAATATTCTGTCACTTCTGGGTAGCAAGCTTTTGGTCTCAGTGCCAGGATTGAATTGCTTGTTTCTTTGAGGTTCTGAACTGAGGGAATTCTGAACCACTTGCCTTTGTCCTTTGCCTTTGAAGACTTCTTCATAAGCTTGTTTTTCTTTTTGAAACAGCAAGTAGGTGGGGTGGGAGGCTGTACAGAAGAGGGACCTGACCGCTAGGAAAGAGGAGCTCCCTCATTGAAGGCTACATGTGAAAGTGTCCAACCTCAACTTGAGACTTAAACCCAGGGCCCAGACTTAATCAAACCTGTTTGGGACTTGAACCCACGCGGCCGAGACTCAAACCCAGCCTAAACCCTGTTAATTAAAATCACTCACCCAATGTCTGGACCCACTGAGGTTCAGGTTCTTCATGTCTCTTTGCAGAGAAGAATTCAGCAAGAGACAAAGTGATAGGTAAGAAATCGATTTATTCAGATTCAGAGAAAGCACACTCCACAGACAAAGTGTGAGCCATGGCAGAGCAAATCCAGTGGCCCTGAAAGTATGCCGTTCTTAGCTTTTATAAGCTGGGTAATTCCATATGCTAATGAGTGGGAGGGTTATTCTAGCTCTTTTAGGGAGGGGTGGAACTGTCATGGTGCCTCTGGGTGTGTCATTTAGCTTGCTGAGTGATGATCAAGGTCTGGTCTGCCATCTTGGATCCATTTGATTCTAATGGGTTTATGCTGTGTCCTTGGGCTGTCATTCTTTTCAAAAATTGTGCCCTGCCCCTTTCCCTCCTAACCCTTATACATGGGTGGAGCTGGGGGCAGGAGGAGAGAGGTGTCCCAGGCACAGCAGCTTGCCACTCACCAGGAAATGAAAGATGCTGAGTGGGGCTGGGCCGAGGGTCAAGGTGGAGGTGGAGAGAGAAACCAGCATAAGACAATAGGGGATTTTCTTGACCAGGCTGAGGATTTTGATCTTTGAGAGTGACCTAAACAGCTGGTCTTTACTGACACAAAGGTAAATTCTTTTCCAAGAGAACAGATGACCTTAAGCCAACATAGAAGGCCTTTCAACTTAAAAACTTGCTATTTAATTATAGGGGACATGACACATACACCATCATATGTATAGATTACTACAAATATTCTGTCACTTCTGGGTAGCAAGCTTTTGGTCTCAGTGCCAGGATTGAATTGCTTGTTTCTTTGAGGTTCTGAACTGAGGGAATTCTGAACCACTTGCCTTTGTCCTTTGCCTTTGAAGACTTCTTCATAAAGTTTCCATTATAAAAGCTCTTATCACATTATCTTCAGTCTTTAAAAGAAAGGGTGATTAAAATTCCTCAAGTCTCTGCCTGTTATTTTAGCTGCCAGTGTTTATCTGCTTATTTGGGCCTCATTGTAAAAGACTGGAGGTCTTGTTGCCATAATTGAATGGAACTGACTTGTCCTTTTCAGGGAAGGTTATCTCTGCTGCATTTAAATTTGTAGACACATTTTGGATTTTTCATTTGATTAGAAAATATGGAGCATAGTAGTATTGAACACTGAGGTCTAATGTGGTCTTCTTAACCACTGCTCTGAATTAAACATTCTTACAATATTTTGATCATGTGAGTAAGAATATAAAATACAGTTTTTATTCTATGTAAGTACTTTTTGAAATGGCAACATTTCATCCAGAGGTGAATCGGAGCAGCTCTGCCTCATTTTAATATTAGCTACCAATGGGAATGAGTCAGTTACCAGATGATTGTATTATTCTTCTGGGAACCCTGGACATGAATAACAAGAACATTCTTCCCTCTAAAGCTGCCAGACCAGGATCTGTGTGTCCCCTTCTGTGCAGTTTCTGCAACATTTCACATGAAGCTGAGGCAGCCTGTGCTGAAATGGCCAGCATCCACCTGTACTTAAGTGGCTCATTATTAATGCCCCAGTTCTTTTTACCTAGTACAGAGAAGATCTAGCAGGATGCTGATGGATTCTACATTGTGAAGGACTTTGAAAGGACCTTGAGACAAGAATATTCAGAGGAGTTGACTAAAGTAGTTGCAAAGAATTATTTTTCTGTGTGTTTGGCATTTTTACGCATGATATCAACATGAGCCTCACCCATAACATCAGGGGCTTTGTTCTCTATTGTAGGTCCTTTATTTGAGAATGTACTCCCATGAAAGGGTGTTTTCTGTCTGTACAGCACTCCTTTGTGGCCGGACCCCACCCTGAAATCAGTCTTTTCAGTCCTGCAGTTGATATGCAGCTAGCCTACTGCTGTTTCCCCATGGCTCCCGACCAAGACCGTCTCAGTGCTTGTTTTGCTTTCTACAATTGCCTTTGTCCTTTGCCTTTGAAGACTTCTTCATAAAGTTTCCATTATAAAAGCTCTTATCACATTATCTTCAGTCTTTAAAAGAAAGGGTGATTAAAATTCCTCAAGTCTCTGCCTGTTATTTTAGCTGCCAGTGTTTATCTGCTTATTTGGGCCTCATTGTAAAAGACTGGAGGTCTTGTTGCCATAATTGAATGGAACTGACTTGTCCTTTTCAGGAAGGTTATCTCTGCTGCATTTAAATTTGTAGACACATTTTGGATTTTTCATTTGATTAGAAAATATGGAGCATAGTAGTATTGAACACTGAGGTCTAATGTGGTCTTCTTAACCACTGCTCTGAATTAAACATTCTTACAATATTTTGATCATGTGAGTAAGAATATAAAATACAGTTTTTATTCTATGTAAGTACTTTTTGAAATGGCAACATTTCATCCAGAGGTGAATCGGAGCAGCTCTGCCTCATTTTAATATTAGCTACCAATGGGAATGAGTCAGTTACCAGATGATTGTATTATTCTTCTGGGAACCCTGGACATGAATAACAAGAACATTCTTCCCTCTAAAGCTGCCAGACCAGGATCTGTGTGTCCCCTTCTGTGCAGTTTCTGCAACATTTCACATGAAGCTGAGGCAGCCTGTGCTGAAATGGCCAGCATCCACCTGTACTTAAGTGGCTCATTATTAATGCCCCAGTTCTTTTTACCTAGTACAGAGAAGATCTAGCAGGATGCTGATGGATTCTACATTGTGAAGGACTTTGAAAGGACCTTGAGACAAGAATATTCAGAGGAGTTGACTAAAGTAGTTGCAAAGAATTATTTTTCTGTGTGTTTGGCATTTTTACGCATGATATCAACATGAGCCTCACCCATAACATCAGGGGCTTTGTTCTCTATTGTAGGTCCTTTATTTGAGAATGTACTCCCATGAAAGGGTGTTTTCTGTCTGTACAGCACTCCTTTGTGGCCGGACCCCACCCCTGGAAATCAGTCTTTTCAGTCCTGCAGTTGATATGCAGCTAGCCTCTACTGCTGTTTCCCCAGGCTGAGCATATGACCCAGCCAGCCACAAGCGCCCACCTGCAGTCAGCGTGGTTTGTTTGGGATGGGTGTGTGATGTCAGCCGTCAGGATGATGAGAGCACTCCCTGGGATTTTGACCGAGCACAAAGCATACCTAATGAGGTTGTATTTCTCGTGGAGGGTCACAGAGTTGTTAGGATCCTATCTGGAGTTGCTGATGACCATCTTTGTTATTAGGTGGAGAAAACTTGCTGAAAACTTGACGCTTGTCCAAGGAAAATAGAAATGAGATGGAAAGGCCTGTGTCAGCCTATGGACCTCACCACACCCAAAGTCAGTAGGGCCCCTGGTATTTCGGTGGCATGAGTCCATTTTCCCACCTCTGTGTAAGCTAATTTAAGTTAGATTTTGTTACTCTTATTTATTCTTTAGGATTTATTTATTTATTTGGCTGTTCTGGGTCTTAGTTGCGGCATGTGGGATTATTACTTGCGGCATGTGGGATCTAGTTCCCTGACTAGGAATCGGACCTCCTGCCTTGGGATAATGGAGTCTCAGCCACTGGACTACCAGGGACAGCCACATTACTTTTAAATAAAATAATTACAGTCTAAATACCACCCATAAACTGTCGCTAGGCTGTAGTGGTACTAGGAAGGGAGAGGTCTGCATATATCATCCGGTAGAGAAGGAGGGCTTTGAAAACCTCTGTTGCCCTGAGTCAGAAGGTTTACGAGGGAGACCAAAGGGTGTGCTCACTTTAAGTAGCGCTGGACCTTTGAAACTAGATGCTGACGTAGTTGTTTTACTTAGAGAAACGGGTTTCTTAGTGCTGCTGTGTATTACAAAAGCACAACTCAATGGTAGCTGACTGATTGCCAGTTATAGCCTTGCCGTCTGAAGAATATCAGAGGAGTTGACTAACATTGTAGTTGGCAAAGAATTATTTTTCTGTGTGTTTGGCATTTTTACGCATGATATCAACATGAGCCTCACCCATAACATCAGGGGCTTTGTTCTCTATTGTAGGTCCTTTATTTGAGAATGTACTCCCATGAAAGGGTGTTTTCTGTCTGTACAGCACTCCTTTGTGGCCGGACCCCACCCCTGGAAATCAGTCTTTTCAGTCCTGCAGTTGATATGCAGCTAGCCTCTACTGCTGTTTCCCCAGGCTGAGCATATGACCCAGCCAGCCACAAGCGCCCACCTGCAGTCAGCGTGGTTTGTTTGGGATGGGTGTGTGATGTCAGCCGTCAGGATGATGAGAGCACTCCCTGGGATTTTGACCGAGCACAAAGCATACCTAATGAGGTTGTATTTCTCGTGGAGGGTCACAGAGTTGTTAGGATCCTATCTGGAGTTGCTGATGACCATCTTTGTTATTAGGTGGAGAAAACTTGCTGAAAACTTGACGCTTGTCCAAGGAAAATAGAAATGAGATGGAAAGGCCTGTGTCAGCCTATGGACCTCACCACACCCAAAGTCAGTAGGGCCCCTGGTATTTCGGTGGCATGAGTCCATTTTCCCACCTCTGTGTAAGCTAATTTAAGTTAGATTTTGTTACTCTTATTTATTCTTTAGGATTTATTTATTTATTTGGCTGTTCTGGGTCTTAGTTGCGGCATGTGGGATTATTACTTGCGGCATGTGGGATCTAGTTCCCTGACTAGGAATCGGACCTCCTGCCTTGGGATAATGGAGTCTCAGCCACTGGACTACCAGGGACAGCCACATTACTTTTAAATAAAATAATTACAGTCTAAATACCACCCATAAACTGTCGCTAGGCTGTAGTGGTACTAGGAAGGGAGAGGTCTGCATATATCATCCGGTAGAGAAGGAGGGCTTTGAAAACCTCTGTTGCCCTGAGTCAGAAGGTTTACGAGGGAGACCAAAGGGTGTGCTCACTTTAAGTAGCGCTGGACCTTTGAAACTAGATGCTGACGTAGTAGCATCCTTGTCTTTCTCACTTAGAGAAACGGGTTTCTTAGTGCTGCTGTGTATTACAAAAGCACAACTCAATGGTAGCTGACTGATTGCCAGTTATAGCCTTGCCGTCTGAAGTCCACGGGTATATTTATCCATCATGTATGTGCTTTTACCATGAGGCAATCTAAGGTCTATTCAACAAATATTATATTGCAACCCCAGTAATGGTCCCTAACATGAATAATATGATTAGAAGAACAAGCAATAACAATAATAAAAGACAAAGTATCCTCTATGTTGAGTACCTCAGCAATGAAAGACATTTAATGTCTCATTGGGACACTTAGTAGCTAGAAAATATGAGTCAGTCATTCAGGATACACAGTTCTGCGACAGCTTCATTCCATTTGGTATCATAGGTACCAGTTCCTTATGGACATTTCCTTTTCAAGACAGGGAAGAGCAAATGCAGAGTATGCAGGGTAATGGAAAAGAACATTGCAAGTGGCCTGTGGGCCTAAAGTGGGCAAGCAGAGGATCTATAATGACATTTCTGACACACATTTCTGCTAGTGGCTTATTGGGGTTCAAGATTTCTTTCTGAAGAGATTCGTGAAACGCCTATAAATTAGGATTATTCATAGCTTAAAGGAGGCTGGGGGAATCAGAGGCATTATTGAGACTTGTTCCGTTGATGCTTGTCTCATGGATAATAATTTCTGCTAAGAAGGGTTAGAAGATAAGCCCTTTAGCTAATAATAGAACCTGGTTCCTAAGCTGGAAGGAGAGTTACTCTGTATATCATTGTTCAGTGACCAGAAAACATTATCTTCACAGATATGACCTGAATGGTCTCCAAGTACGTAAAGAAACATCTTGGTTAGCTTGCTATCTTCCTTTTAGAAGAGAAAATATAACAAATACTACTTTTCTATTGGATATCATGGAATACACTGAGGTGTTTATTGTCCCTTGGGCTCCCGTAATAGAAAAATAGAGATTTCTCCTTCCCAGGTAATTTAATGGGGAAAAAACATCACATTTTCAAAAGAAAAACGCTGCAGAGGAGAAAGCAGCATCAAGGTAATGAAACTGTTGTGCTGTGTTTAGTGAACCAATGACTTAATAAACTAGTGCCTTGGTGACAAGAAAACAAGAACCGAAACAGTTCTCACCTTTGTATCCAGAGGAGACTGATTAATAAACACAGATTAACAGATGTATCTAAATTTGGGGTTTGCCTCCAAGTATTTGGTTTGTTATCAGTTATCGTTTCTGTAGGAACATAGACCTCAGAGAACAGAGCCCCCGGGGGCTGTTCCAGCTAGATGGAAGCTTTACAGTCCCACACTGGATGTGGCTGGAATGCACACTTCAGTGCTGGGAGTTTCCTCTGCATTCGAATCTCAGTCTGCATGTCCTTCTTCCAAGAGGAGTGAGGTACAGAGCACATCTTGAGGCTGTGGCTGTGCCCATGTAGGCTGCTGAGGCTGCAGGCCAGACCTACAGCTGCAGCCCAGGGACTGGTGGGCCGTGCAGAGAGATGGGGTTCCTGGGCAGTGAGGACTCATTTGTGGAAGGAGTAAGGTATTGGAAGACATACACATACCAGTTTCACAAAAACTGAGCCTCCTGTTTTGTGAAATTAAGATGAGAAAGAACTAAGTCTACAGAAGTTCAAGTGGCGACTCTGAATTTACAAACCTGGTGCTTGGCACAGTTGCTGGCAGAAAACCTGAGCATTCTCTGCAGTCCTGACCCTGACTCAGGGAAAGAATGGTTCCAGTAGCAGCAGGAGTCACAGAGGAGCAACAGCCGGGTGGTAAAAGTCCAGGTCAAGTCCAGACGTTCCCTCCAGCCTGGCATGAATGAACATCTGATTGGAGTTGATACATAGGAACCCTCTCTCTCGAAATATATGTTTTTGCATAATATAGTTCTGCTAACTGTGTAATAAACTGTAGTTTGCATTTCCTATTAATTTTGAGGATTCCTACCCCATTCATTCATTCTTTCATTTAGTATGTAAATTGATTGCTTAGTCTTTCCTAAACATAGAAAAAAAATGATGAGGAAATCCAGAGAAGTCTCTGCTTTCATAGACATCCTGTTCTCGTTTGTGGAAACAATCCACAGTTAAGCACATGCTGAGGTAAAGGCTTTGAAGAAGAGGTATCCCAATATAATGTGGTTAATGTGAAAGAGCATAAGGATCCTGGACATTGAAGGACAGTAACAGTCCAGAGATTAGACAGAGGAGGAATCTGAGGGCTGGCTCAGGGTAGAGGAACATTTAGAGAGTGGCAAGCAAAGGAGGAGAAAACAAGGTGCCCAGGGAGCAGCAGCCAGTGAGGCGACAGGATAACTCAGGGAAGTGGTCCTTAGAGAGTGCTTAAGTCATTTGTGAAGCCCAGCAGTGACCTGACCCAGTGGATGGTTTTGGAAGTTTCAACCTGGCTGCCAAGGAGGCAGGATTATCACAGGACAGAGAGAAGAAGGGAAACCATTTAGTAGGCTGTGGCCGTAATGAATGTGAGAAATAAGTACTATTTGAATTACGACTCTAGTGGTGTGTGCGTGCCTGCTAAGTCACTTCAGTTGACTCTTTGTGATCCTATGGACTGTAACCAGCCAGGCTCCTCTGTGCATGGGATTCTGCAGGCGAAAATACTGGAGTGGGTTGTCATGCCCTCTCCAGGGATCTTCCTGATCCAGGGATTGAACTCCTGTCTCTTACGTTTCCTACATTAGCAGGTGGGCTCTTTGCCACTAGTGCTGTGACTGTAGTTATAGAAGTGGTCGGAGAGCTGCATTGGGGCTAGGCAGAAAATACAGTGGGAGGTCTTGAGACAAAACACAGAGGACTCCCTGATGTTGAGTGTGGGGAAAAAAGAGCCATCCTGTTTGGATGATCTTCATTAAGATAAGTGCTGCTCAGAGTGCTTGGGTGTAGACTTTGTTGTCATCAGTCTGTGACAACATAAGAAGGTTTTGCCGGAATGTAAATCAGCTGAGGTTTTCTCAAGGACGGAAGTAGACATAGATTCAGCTTCTAGCACAAGTGCCTTCTTTTGCCATAGACCAGAAAGAGTTTCCAGACCAGACTCATATCTGGCCCTTACTTGAGATGAGAACCTTAGGACCAAGTTCTCAGGATTATCCAGGCATGGCACACTCTTGAAGAATTGTGTGTTGATTTTGTAGTTGCACATTTTGTAGCGCCGTAGTTGCCAAAGTTAATGGAATTGCAAGCAAGTTATAAGATACTTTGTGGAGTGATACCTTCTTAAAGTTATGGTTTCTAGATTTTCGTTAGCTTTGTTTGATTTTTTTGATTAGTAAGCAAGTGTAAGAGAATAGGCTTAGGAGAGCCTTTTTATGTTTTTTTGTTTTTTAAACTTTTATTTTATGGCCTTACCACAAGGAATATGGGGTCTTAGTTCCCCAATAAAGGATTGAACCTGTGCCCCCTGCACTGGAAGCATGGCGTCTTAACCAGTGGACCACCAGGGAAATCAAGTATTCTTTTAAAATAACAGATCAACTCATGTTTATGAAGTAGAGTCACGAGGCAAGTCAAACTATACTTGTTCTTCAAAACTTAGCATCATTTTTTTAGGAAGCCTTCCAGATGGTCTGACCATTCTGATTGGTCTCTCATGTCTTTGCACAACACTGTGTGCATTTTACCTTTGTCATAGCATTATTATAAATGAAGAATGCTTGACTGAAATTTCCCTGCCTCCCCTGAAACTCTAAGCAAGTAGAAGAAAGACTGTGTCTTACAATTTCAGTAGCAAGTAGAATATCTGGAATGTTAAAGATAACTAATTAAACTTTACATGCTATGTAGCATGATCATAATTTCAAAGAAGAACAAGATGCTGTGTATGTTGCTGGGCATAATGCATAGCGTTCAAATTTGGAGTAAATACCAAAGCAAAGAATTCTCTAGGCTAACCAAAATCTGAGCTAAACAATATTATTGATAGCCTTAAATATGTAAAAGTGTTTTGAATACTTAAATGAGTTTTGCACATTGGACTTGTTAACCACGTCTATTAAAAGAGAGCAATTGGTATGAGTGATATCATTTCAGATATAAAGGAAACTTCTGTATGTATAATAATCTCATTGTAGAGGAATGACTCATTCAACTACAAATGATGCCATAGACCAGAAAGAGTTTCCAGACCAGACTCATATCTGGCCCTTACTTGAGATGAGAACCTTAGGACCAAGTTCTCAGGATTATCCAGGCATGGCACACTCTTGAAGAATTGTGTGTTGATTTTGTAGTTGCACATTTTGTAGCGCCGTAGTTGCCAAAGTTAATGGAATTGCAAGCAAGTTATAAGATACTTTGTGGAGTGATACCTTCTTAAAGTTATGGTTTCTAGATTTTCGTTAGCTTTGTTTGATTTTTTTGATTAGTAAGCAAGTGTAAGAGAATAGGCTTAGGAGAGCCTTTTTATGTTTTTTTTTTTTTTTTTTTAATTATTTTTTATGGCCTTACCACAAGGAATATGGGGTCTTAGTTCCCCAATAAAGGATTGAACCTGTGCCCCCTGCACTGGAAGCATGGCGTCTTAACCAGTGGACCACCAGGGAAATCAAGTATTCTTTTAAAATAACAGATCAACTCATGTTTATGAAGTAGAGTCACGAGGCAAGTCAAACTATACTTGTTCTTCAAAACTTAGCATCATTTTTTTAGGAAGCCTTCCAGATGGTCTGACCATTCTGATTGGTCTCTCATGTCTTTGCACAACACTGTGTGCATTTTACCTTTGTCATAGCATTATTATAAATGAAGAATGCTTGACTGAAATTTCCCTGCCTCCCCTGAAACTCTAAGCAAGTAGAAGAAAGACTGTGTCTTACAATTTCAGTAGCAAGTAGAATATCTGGAATGTTAAAGATAACTAATTAAACTTTACATGCTATGTAGCATGATCATAATTTCAAAGAAGAACAAGATGCTGTGTATGTTGCTGGGCATAATGCATAGCGTTCAAATTTGGAGTAAATACCAAAGCAAAGAATTCTCTAGGCTAACCAAAATCTGAGCTAAACAATATTATTGATAGCCTTAAATATGTAAAAGTGTTTTGAATACTTAAATGAGTTTTGCACATTGGACTTGTTAACCATGTCTATTAAAAGAGAGCAATTGGTATGAGTGATATCATTTCAGATATAAAGGAAACTTCTGTATGTATAATAATCTCATTGTAGAGGAATGACTCATTCAACTACAAATGATGTCATAGTCAGACTTGAACTCATGGGATCTAGTAATTTTCCTTTCTTTGTTAGCAGGTGCTAGAGTTCAGATGTGATGTTTGCCAAAATCCTTTGGCAATCTTAAAGTCTGATTACAGTCACAGGTGAACTGGTTGCCTTCCAGAAACTCTAGGTTTTATAACCAATCAGAATACTTGGAGCTCGTTTCAATTATTATTATTATTTTTTTGATTCAGTAGAGTTTTGGAGCATCTACCATGTCCAAAAAGTACCAGGTGCATTAAAGTGCTAGGTGCTGGGGTGGGAATAGAAAGATGAATCAGACACAGATTTTGTCTTTAAGGAGGACTAAAATGAAACACCATCAGTCTTTCTGCTGCACATACTTCCAGGTAATATACAGTAACATACACTGAACCCCTCTCCCTGGAAAGGGTGAGTCATGCTTTCTTGGTGGAGATCACAAAACCTGAAGGTCTTCTAACTTGACCCTGTCTGCTCTTCCCAGAGATTGCTCCCCAAGGTGGTGCTTCCACTGGTTCTCACAATCATTGTTCCTTTGGGTTTACCACTCATCAGGAAGATCTCAGCCATGGAAGCAGTTTTCAAAGCCAGTGTTGTTTTCAGCCTCCTGCTGGTTGCTCCTGTCTGCAGTTCTTCTAGGGTCTAGTGGGTTTAGCATCAATTTTGCATTGTGAACCACCACTATCTTTTATTTCTTTCTTTTTAATTTTTTTTTGCAGCAAAGTCAGGGATTATCGAAGGGCCAAGTTAGGGATGGAGAGACAAGTCTCAGACCCACTCCAACTTGGTCTTTGAATTAGGGGTTTTTAAAGGAGAAGAACAGAGAAGTTGGGGTTAACCATCATCTTGTGACATTTCTTAATCATAGTTTCAGGAGTCAGGATGCCTGTGGTTTACAAGCCTCTGGTCTGGTGGTCAGTCCGCAACCTGGGGGATCTGTTAGCTCAGCTCTTTTGCCCTGGAGGAACAAACAGTCTGTACTTTAAGGATGTTATGAAGTTATCAACAACAACATTTTTATTTATTTATTTATTTTTATTTTTTGGCCACTTCTGTTGGTCTTTCATTTATTTATTTTCATCCATCTTTGTTCTTTGGCCTGTGTGGGCCTCCCATTGCAACGGCCTCTGTCGCTGCACAGCACTGGCTCTGGGCACACATGCTCCAGGGCTCCGGCTCAATAGTTGGACACATCGGTCCAGCCGCTCCATGGCACGTGGGATCTTCCCCGGCCAGCGATGGAACTGGCGCCCCTTGCACTGCAAGGCAGTGTCCTTACCTACTGGACCACCAGGGAAGCCCAACAACAATTTTAATCATCTCACTCTCCACCGCATTCTTTTCTTTGTTTGACTTTGAGGCAGTTAAAGGTTCTGTCAGCTCTGGCTTGGCTGTGGGTGAGCTCCCTAAGGGCATCCTTTCTATTGCTTGTCCCAAAAGCCCATATAAAAAGAACTTACTCAATAATGATGATGATGGTTGTAATAATTATGATATCAGTAACATTTACTGAAGACTAAAATTGAGTCCTTAACCTAGGTGGTTTGCAGATATTTTCTCCTTTTTTTTTCTCGATAAAAACTCTGGAAGAACAGTGTCATTATTATGCCCACTTTGCAGATGAATAACCAAGGCAAAGAGAAGTTAAGTAACTTGGCTATCACCCTCTTTAGTTCCTACCACCAGTAGGAGATACCTGTAAGAAGAGCCCCAGTTAGAGCTCTGGTTCGCCAATTAGTTCTCAGTGATTGGCTAAACTCTTGGGAAGCCCTGGGTTGTGTTGATGAGGAGTGATGAAGTCCATGGACATATTGTGGGTGAAATATAATCTCTGGCTCTCATTCTCTCCTTGGAAAAGCATTGAATATTTGTCTTTATGGTAACGGAGATTGTTTTGAAGGCCAAGGCAGGTTCAAGAGAGAGATGATAAAGCTGGCACTAGAGTAATCTTCTAAGATTTCTTGGTAACTGAGATGGTAAAGAATCTGCCACAGAGACTGTTTGGGGAAAAATGCCTGTGGTTTAGCAAGCCTCTGGTCTGGTGGTCAGTCCGCAACCTGGGGGATCTGTTAGCTCAGCTCTTTTGCCCTGGAGGAACAAACAGTCTGTACTTTAAGGATGTTATGAAGTTATCAACAACAACATTTTTATTTATTTATTTATTTTTATTTTTTGGCCACTTCTGTTGGTCTTTCATTTATTTATTTTCATCCATCTTTGTTCTTTGGCCTGTGTGGGCCTCCCATTGCAACGGCCTCTGTCGCTGCACAGCACTGGCTCTGGGCACACATGCTCCAGGGCTCCGGCTCAATAGTTGGACACATCGGTCCAGCCGCTCCATGGCACGTGGGATCTTCCCCGGCCAGCGATGGAACTGGCGCCCCTTGCACTGCAAGGCAGTGTCCTTACCTACTGGACCACCAGGGAAGCCCAACAACAATTTTAATCATCTCACTCTCCACCGCATTCTTTTCTTTGTTTGACTTTGAGGCAGTTAAAGGTTCTGTCAGCTCTGGCTTGGCTGTGGGTGAGCTCCCTAAGGGCATCCTTTCTATTGCTTGTCCCAAAAGCCCATATAAAAAGAACTTACTCAATAATGATGATGATGGTCGTAATAATTATGATATCAGTAACATTTACTGAAGACTAAAATTGAGTCCTTAACCTAGGTGGTTTGCAGATATTTTCTCCTTTTTTTTTCTCGATAAAAACTCTGGAAGAACAGTGTCATTATTATGCCCACTTTGCAGATGAATAACCAAGGCAAAGAGAAGTTAAGTAACTTGGCTATCACCCTCTTTAGTTCCTACCACCAGTAGGAGATACCTGTAAGAAGAGCCCCAGTTAGAGCTCTGGTTCGCCAATTAGTTCTCAGTGATTGGCTAAACTCTTGGGAAGCCCTGGGTTGTGTTGATGAGGAGTGATGAAGTCCATGGACATATTGTGGGTGAAATATAATCTCTGGCTCTCATTCTCTCCTTGGAAAAGCATTGAATATTTGTCTTTATGGTAACGGAGATTGTTTTGAAGGCCAAGGCAGGTTCAAGAGAGAGATGATAAAGCTGGCACTAGAGTAATCTTCTAGAGATTTCTTGGTAACTGAGATGGTAAAGAATCTCTCTGCCATACAGGAGACCTGGGTTTGATCCCTGATCTGGGAAGATTTCGTGGAGAAGGGAATGGGTACCCACTCCAGTATTCTTCCCTGGACAATCCGATGGAAAATCCATAGTTTTGTAAAGAGTCAGACACAACTGAGTGACTACACACAAACACACACAGAGTAATCTTAGATCTTGACACCTAATTCCTGGTCCACACTAGTACAGTTTTCCTAAATTTTGGCTAATTATGTCTATTATTTATATTTACCTAAAATGGCAACAGATGCTGTGTTTCCACTGGTTTGCCCTAAAAAAATTATTCTTCACCTGCCAGGGGAGTCCAAGCACACCCTAAGACTGTGATGATGGCCCCACTCAATGTCATGATCATTAATATTTAGGGGCATTTACTCTTGAAACTTCCATCTACTTCATTTACTTCATTCTCATTTAATCCTCATACAAACTTGAAGACGTGACCCCACTGTATTGTCATACAGCATTCCCAAAGCTGATAGCTGCCTCGCTCATTCACTTATTATCAAGGCAAAGTGATTTGAGCGCCATGATTGGGAATATATTAGACACACGGACCCAGATTTTTATTTTATTTTGTTATGGACTGTGTAATTTATTGTCTTAGACTAGATATATGCTTATCCCTGTTCTTTTGTGTTGAATTAGATAATTTTCTTAAGGAAAGGGATACTGCCATTAATAAAGTGTCTGTTAAGCACTAAACTAACTGTTGGCGTGTAGGATTTTGTTTTTACACAATCTTACAATTTTGTGTAAAGATTCATTGAGAGTGTTTTCTCACAGATGCATACATCTTTGCCCAAGAACATCTGGGAAAGGAACAAGGAGAAATCTGAGATAAGGAAAACAAACAAACTGGTGAGGGCACTTCATGAATATACTGCAGATGCTTGACATGGGGAACGGATTTTCGATGGCAGGCTATTGCCTTGGTAGATATATAAAATTTATCACCATGGGAGTCAGTGATCCAGCAAAAGACCAAGTGTAAACTTTGCAAAGAAATATTGCAAAAAAAACCTGGTAGATAAACAAGAAATTCTTTTCTTATGTGCTCCTCTGACTTTTATGTCAGATTTGCTACTGCTCATTGATGCATATCAAGTAGAGATTAGGGGAGAATAAATCCTAACAGTTGGAATCAGACATGATGAGTGCTGCCTATACCTAGTGCCTGTGTTTTATGCAGCATTTTAGAAAGATGAGTGGAATAGAGTAGAAATAGAGTGGAATTGAGTAGAAAATGATGCAAAGGTGGATAATGAGAACCAGAACTATACAGAGATAGAATCTACACAGAGCTGATTTAATATAGAGTATCAAATGGTATTTATGCTTATTGTATTATTGAGAGGAGACACTTCTGTGGGAAAAAATATAACAAAAGCAATTTTATTTATTGTCAGAAGAATAAGATCTGTCCACACTAGCATACCTTTCTTTTCCCTCTAGTGATGTAACAAAAAAACCAAAACATTCAGTGACTAGAATGCGTATTTAATATATACATTTTTATAATATATATTTAAATATTGTATATGCTTAACATAACAAAACATAACAAAGGCAAGTTACATACTATGTGTGCATCTTGTATATGTGTGTGTTTATATGTACTACAGTGCTTATATAATCCCACATATATGCACATGTATGTGATAAGTTGGGAGAACCTAGGCTATGGTGTGTTAACAGCTACCCCCCAGATCTTAGGGGCTTCAGTGATTTCCTGCCTTTTTGGCATCAGAGACCTACTTCATGAAAGAGAGCTTTCCTATGGACCAGGGTGGAGGGAATAGTTTGGGGATGCTTCACATCCTTTACATTTATTGTGCACTTTATTCTTCTCACATCAGCTCCATCTCAGGTCATCAGGCCTTAGATCCTGGAGTCTGGGCACCTCTGACTGAGACCACAGAAGTGTGTCACTCATGCTTCCCTGTATATTGCAAGTCACCTGCAGCTCTCCTTGCCTCACTTTTACTCTGGCATCAGGCTGACACTTCAGCCTGTATCTAGGACATTGCTTAGCTCATAAGAGAGAAAAAATATAACAATGTAACATACCAGACCTTATAATAAATCTGAGATCTTCTGCCCACATGTGTCAATTCTTCCTGCATTCATTGGTCGAAGAAAGTCATGCAGAAGGCTGATACCAGCTTGATGAATATAGACGATCCTCCCGTAGCAATGTATTTGAATGACAGTGCAAACTGCTGTAGTATAATATAACCCAATATAGTGATGCACAAACTGATTCTGTATTTGTTGGGGGAGTGTAGTGTACAGGGAATGCATTGTAGTTTTCAGAATGTAATTGTTCCCACAGAAACTGGTACACCTACTCCTAGGTGTTTTTTCCAAGTGGTTGGGAAGATAGTAGTAGATAAGAATAGAACATTGCTTTATGGCCTTAACCTCACTTATCCTCATATTCTCTCCCATTCTTCTCCCTCAAAGACTCTTCCTCATACTTCCATTCATTCTATTATTAAGGACACTGAGTCACTATTTCTGTATTATAAAACTCACTCCCAGTATTTTTCAATCAAATTATCTGTTGAGAACCTCCTCTGTGCCAGGCACAGTATCATATGTTTGATGACACTTTGATCTCATTCAGCAATGCTGTTTCTTCATTATTTCAAGCCTGTAGGGAAATAGATGATTCCATTAAAAATGTATATGTTATGTATATACTATACTTAAGTGTATACTATAAAAATGTATATATTAAGTAAGCATTCTAGTTACTGAATGAAACAAGATCACAGTTCTGCGGAAGAGACAAACCTGTTGAGGGAGAGTTTACAAAGTGCTTTGGAACACAGAGAAGAAGAAGGTAAATTCTTAGGGAATGGAGTTACTTCATGGTGTTATACATAAGATCTGTCCTGTCCTGAGAAACATGGGTAGGATTTTGTTAAAAGTCAAGGAGGAAGTGGCATGAAGGCATCTAGGCAAAGCGGTTAGCATAAACAAAAGCAAAGGCTCAGGGAAAAAAAGAAAAACAATTTTGAAAAATACATATAGTTCTTTTATAGTTGGGGTATAACATTTGGGAAAGACATAGTTGAGATAAGAGTGGGTTTACAGATTAAGAAAAATGATGGGGTTGTTTGATAGAATTGATCTTATAAATAAATTTTGGCCCAATTTTTTACGTCCCTTCAGCTCATAAGAGAGAAAAATATAACAATGTAACATACCAGACCTTATAATAAATCTGAGATCTTCTGCCCACATGTGTCAATTCTTCCTGCATTCATTGGTCGAAGAAAGTCATGCAGAAGGCTGATACCAGCTTGATGAATATAGACGATCCTCCCGTAGCAATGTATTTGAATGACAGTGCAAACTGCTGTAGTATAATATAACCCAATATAGTGATGCACAAACTGATTCTGTATTTGTTGGGGGAGTGTAGTGTACAGGGAATGCATTGTAGTTTTCAGAATGTAATTGTTCCCACAGAAACTGGTACACCTACTCCTAGGTGTTTTTTCCAAGTGGTTGGGAAGATAGTAGTAGATAAGAATAGAACATTGCTTTATGGCCTTAACCTCACTTATCCTCATATTCTCTCCCATTCTTCTCCCTCAAAGACTCTTCCTCATACTTCCATTCATTCTATTATTAAGGACACTGAGTCACTATTTCTGTATTATAAAACTCACTCCCAGTATTTTTCAATCAAATTATCTGTTGAGAACCTCCTCTGTGCCAGGCACAGTATCATATGTTTGATGACACTTTGATCTCATTCAGCAATGCTGTTTCTTCATTATTTCAAGCCTGTAGGGAAATAGATGATTCCATTAAAAATGTATATGTTATGTATATACTATACTTAAGTGTATACTATAAAAATGTATATATTAAGTAAGCATTCTAGTTACTGAATGAAACAAGATCACAGTTCTGCGGAAGAGACAAACCTGTTGAGGGAGAGTTTACAAAGTGCTTTGGAACACAGAGAAGAAGAAGGTAAATTCTTAGGGAATGGAGTTACTTCATGGTGTTATACATAAGATCTGTCCTGTCCTGAGAAACATGGGTAGGATTTTGTTAAAAGTCAAGGAGGAAGTGGCATGAAGGCATCTAGGCAAAGCGGTTAGCATAAACAAAAGCAAAGGCTCAGGGAAAAAAAGAAAAACAATTTTGAAAAATACATATAGTTCTTTTATAGTTGGGGTATAACATTTGGGAAAGACATAGTTGAGATAAGAGTGGGTTTACAGATTAAGAAAAATGATGGGGTTGTTTGATAGAATTGATCTTATCTATAAATATCTACGAACCTCTGAGTATTCTCCCTGGCCCCTGACCTCGGAGCCTTTTCTGTTACTTTTACGTCCCTTCTCCGTTGAGTAAAGTCCCAGACCAAGCCCCAGGGTTTCCTTGCATCCATCACCTCTGATTGCTTTTGGGCCCCTGTGTATATGCTCAGTCACTTCAATTGTGTCTGACTCTTTTACGACCATATGGACTGTAGGCTCCTATGGACCCACCAGGCTCCTCTGTCTTTGGAATTTTCCAGGCAACAATACTGGAATGGGTTGCCATGCCCTCCTGCAGAAGATCTTCCTCACCTGGGGATTGAACTTGTGTCTGCCTACATCTTCTGCTTTGCAGGTTGATTCTTTACCTACTGAGCCACCTGGTAAGCCCAATTTGGACCCCTATCGTTCTCCTTTTCCATATCCAAGATTTATACTGAAGACTCTTTGTTTTATGGCTTTTTCACTTTGAATCAGTGAGCTCATCCCAGTGGGTGACCCAAACTATTTCTTTCTTCTAAATTAATCTCTTATGCGGATATCCGTATTTCTATATAACATATACAATTTTCCCTTTTGTACATGGATCCCTCAGTTAATGTGTTCAGAAAGATGAATTAATGAGTCATTTGCCTCATAAAATGCATGATGAATCATTGTTTTTATGATGTTCTACAAATATTCCACCCAAGGCATGCAGTGACTCATCTGTGGAATAAGGACTGTCCTGTACAGACATTTCAGAGACAGATCGAAAGGGTAACCAGCCAGGAAAACCATCACTGCTTCAGTTCCTCTTTCATAAAAGTCAGAGGGACAGATATTGAAAAAGGTTTTGAAGAGGTATGAAGAAGTTTGATTGAATAGAGATGGGAACACTGTGCATTAATGCTGTACTTTCCACAAGGGAGCCTTCCTACTCCCTTCCGGGATATCTCTGCTGAAACTCTCTTGGATCATTTCTGTTGGATGATTCCATTTTTTCTGCTCATCCCTTTTTTTCTTCTTTATATCTGGATTATAAAATGGATAGTATGGCATATATGAAGAAAATAGCTATAGTCATTGCTCTATGAGTAAAGGAGATCCTTCAGGGGTGCTGTGTGACAGTCGGGAGGGGTGGGATGGAAGGGATATACATATGACTAATCTGGGAACATACATATCTGTAAACAACAAAACTCTGTAAAAGCTAAAAGTAAAATAAAAGTTTTTTTTAAAAAAGAAAATGGATAGTTTTGGTTTAGAACTGGAATATTTCAAACTCTTATGTTGTAAAATGTGACAATTTTAGGTCCAAAAGTATGAAGTGATAAAACTCAAGTCATGTAAAAGCTGAGATCTAAAGTCAAGAGTCTTGACTTTTAATATAGTGTTTGTTTGGGCATATCAGTAACATTGCCCCAAACTAGGGATGATTACTACTTTCTAGAGGCATATGATTTGAGGAATGGGCATTTGTTACTGTAAGAACTTGTTTACAAATTTTATAACCACTGCTTATTTTAGCTACACTTATGTATTGATCTCACCACTTAGAAAGCTGAGTTGTAAAATTTGAGAGTTGAGGTGTCTTTGTGCTATATATATTTTAAATTTTCTTGTATTTATTTTTATGTGGAGGGAATTAATTTCAGTACTCAATCAATAGGAATATAAAATTGTAGTCAGGCTTTGAAATTTACGGGGTCTGGGAGCTCAGTCAAATGGTGGACTCTAGGTGTAGATCCATCTAGCCATTGTAATACCATTTAAGAGAGGAGCAAGAGGGTTTGGATTGAATGAACCAGTCTGTGTCCTAATCTCTGCCATAACGATCTTGTGACTGAGTTTCATCAAATGAAGACATCATTGACTGTAAGTAGTATTCTGATTTCAGGGATACATTTGATTGAAACTAGCCTGAAAGTAGCCTGAATCACTTGCTATGTGACTGGGGGGTATGTTAAGTAACAACTCCATTGAACTTAATTTCATTGTCTATTTAAAAAAATCGAATGAAAAAAAAAAGTGAAGGAATAATAGCAACTTCACAATTTGCAGAGATATTCTAAGAATTATATGAGACAACATTTATAAAGTTTGAGGTTTAAGGATTCAGTTAATGCCTCAGTTATTAAAGATAACTTGTTTACATTTCAAGTCAAATTGAAATGTACTGCTACTTTTTCCCAGTTTATTATCTGTCATCTTTGTCCCAAGTTCTAGAAACATTCTTTGGGCAGAAGAGCGTCTAACTACATTTGAATTCAGCAATTTTTTTCTCTAATACTGAGTTTATTAAGTTTCATAGTTAAGGGTGAGCCTGTGCCTTGAAAGAAAACATTGAGAATCTTTTAGAAACTGTAGCATAAAATCACAGTATTGTGCAGTAAGGGGAAAAAAACTATAGATTGAATATTTTGAGAAAACAAGAGAAAGATATATATATACCTGTCTTTTCTAAATTAAAAACATACAAAGGAAAGCCCTAAGTTAGCCTAATATTTTAATTTTCTATATTGATTTCTCTGAATTTGTCTTTCATATTTTCAAGTGTACATATTTCACATGTATAGGAAAAGAGGTAAGTCCTGTTGGATACTTGCTCTGCTGTGGTCTTGAAAATTTGTGGGTATTACTCCTTTAATCCTTCAAGTAAGCCTAGTGGATAGATTGAAAACCAGAATTCAAAGTCATCATGTGAATTTTAGTATTTATGATTCATATGCTCAAAAGCAAATCTATTTAATGAAATATCTTAACATATATTAGGAATAAAATATGTATAGTACATAACTTGTTTTAATAACATTTTAACTAAATATTTTAAAACTGGCATATTTTCTCTTTCTATACCTATTGGGTAAATATATTTAAGTATGTATTTAATTTTTCATAATTGTAATACCTACTAGTTGATGGTTTGTCAAGTATATATTTCACTTATCATGGTAAAAACAACTCAAATAAGTAGTATATTTGCCTGTTTTAGCTGTTGAAATTACTGAAAGATTTTTCTATAAAGAATCACTATTGTAAAATACCTTATGTGTTTCATACAATAAAATTGTCTGGCTTCATTAGTGTATATTTATTTTTAAAATTAGCTTTTGCTAGTGATTGAAATTCTGATTAAATTTGAGTTGAAGGAATAATAGCAACTTCTATTTTCAATTTGCACCGAGATATTCTAAGAATTATATGAGACAACATTTATAAAGTTTGAGGTTTAAGGATTCAGTTAATGCCTCAGTTATTAAAGATAACTTGTTTACATTTCAAGTCAAATTGAAATGTACTGCTACTTTTTCCCAGTTTATTATCTGTCATCTTTGTCCCAAGTTCTAGAAACATTCTTTGGGCAGAAGAGCGTCTAACTACATTTGAATTCAGCAATTTTTTTCTCTAATACTGAGTTTATTAAGTTTCATAGTTAAGGGTGAGCCTGTGCCTTGAAAGAAAACATTGAGAATCTTTTAGAAACTGTAGCATAAAATCACAGTATTGTGCAGTAAGGGGAAAAAAACTATAGATTGAATATTTTGAGAAAACAAGAGAAAGATATATATATACCTGTCTTTTCTAAATTAAAAACATACAAAGGAAAGCCCTAAGTTAGCCTAATATTTTAATTTTCTATATTGATTTCTCTGAATTTGTCTTTCATATTTTCAAGTGTACATATTTCACATGTATAGGAAAAGAGGTAAGTCCTGTTGGATACTTGCTCTGCTGTGGTCTTGAAAATTTGTGGGTATTACTCCTTTAATCCTTCAAGTAAGCCTAGTGGATAGATTGAAAACCAGAATTCAAAGTCATCATGTGAATTTTAGTATTTATGATTCATATGCTCAAAAGCAAATCTATTTAATGAAATATCTTAACATATATTAGGAATAAAATATGTATAGTACATAACTTGTTTTAATAACATTTTAACTAAATATTTTAAAACTGGCATATTTTCTCTTTCTATACCTATTGGGTAAATATATTTAAGTATGTATTTAATTTTTCATAATTGTAATACCTACTAGTTGATGGTTTGTCAAGTATATATTTCACTTATCATGGTAAAAACAACTCAAATAAGTAGTATATTTGCCTGTTTTAGCTGTTGAAATTACTGAAAGATTTTTCTATAAAGAATCACTATTGTAAAATACCTTATGTGTTTCATACAATAAAATTGTCTGGCTTCATTAGTGTATATTATTTTTAATTACTTTTTCAGGAAAATTGATTCAATCAAGCCTTTCTGCTAGTGATTGAAATTCTGATTAAATTTGAGTTGTTTTAAATCAAATACTCTTCATTTTCTTGCTGTACTATGATTTAATCTCTTTCTAATCTCTAAATTATAACTGAACTTCTTTGCTAACCCAAAGTCTTTAGTCATTACCTACATTCCTAAATATTTCATGTACTTCTTTTTAAAGTTCTTTTTAAACAACTAGATTTTTTTCCATCCTGTTTTAACTTCTTTGTCTTTTGCTTGAAGATATATTTTCATGGATAACTGTTTTGAGTTTGATCTTCCCTGCTGTCTAAATTCCAGCGTAGAATTATACCTACTTATTAAACTGTAAGAACTAACCTGTTAGTTCCCCCAAATGTTGGATTTTGTCATTGTGCATTTTCATTTGAAGAGAGCTAAATGAATCCATAGCTTTTAAAACCTATCAGAACCAGATGCTCATTTTGATCTGTTTTCTTTGAAAGAATCTAGACCAGCACTATTAAGAGAAATATAATATGAGTTATGTTTGTAATTTTAAATTTCCTAGTGGTAATATTAAAAAAATAAGAGAAACAGGTGAGATTACTTTAAAATATACATTTATCCAAAGGTATCAAAAATACTAATATTCCTGTTTATTAGGAATATAAAATCTATCAATGAGACATTCAATATTTTATACTAAATCTTCAAAACCCAGTGTGTATTTTACACTCACGACATATCTTAATTAAATTAAAACACCCAACCCCTCCATTGCAGCTTCTTTCCATGAGCGTCATAGCCATGTGTGGCCAGTGGCTACCATATTGGACAACTCAGCTCTCAGTGGTTTCGGGGGAGATTATCTCTCAGCAGGTTGTACTTTGGCTCAAGGGAACTTTACTTCACAGTTAATTGGGGTCAGTTTTCTGGAGTGTAGTTTACAGTAGCTAGCAGTTCAGCTAATATATAGAAAGTAACTCACATACCTAGTTTAAATTGGTTTTCCTTATTTGGGACTGAGATAAAAGTGTAATAATGTCTACTTTTCTTTAGCTACATGGCACTTTAAGTAATATAGTATTTTATACAAAAAAGAATAAAACTAGGTTCCAAATGAGAAGAAGAAATTATAAGTTAGGTTAAGGTAAGAGTATTATAATTATGTTCATCGCCATTGAAGGTGTCTATTTCCTTTCCCATGCACTCTGACGTGTATTTTGATCATTTTTCTTCTCTGTTTTATATAGTCTCCTTTTTGGTACTGTAATTTGTATTATCTGGAGTTTGTTTTTTTGGGGGGTGGGTGAATTGGGGAGGGGAGGGAGGCGGGCGGCGGATCACTTCTATTGGTCTTTCATTTATCTATTTTTTCATCCTGTTCTTTGGCCCGTGTGGGCCTCCCATCACGGCGGCCTCTGTTGTCACAGAGCACCGGCTCTGGGCACATGCGCGCCAGACCTCCGGCTGGGTAGTTGGACACATCGGTCCAGCTGTTTCACAGCATGTGGGATCTTCCCAGGCCAGGGATCGAACCGGCGCCCCTTGCCCTGCAAGGCGGTGTCCTTACCCACTGGACCACCAGGGAAGCCCCTATCTGAAATTTTATTCCTAATTTCCAAAGGTAATATTTTAAAAGATAGCCAGAAGAGTTTATATATGTTTTCAGCTTAAGGTTTGGCATGTGTAAAAGAACATGACTTCAAATATTGCTTCAGAGAGTCAGATTTAGCAAATATACTTTTAAGTGTTAATAGCTCTATGTGAGGAATCAACTCCCAGTAAATAAATTTAGATTTGCTTAGGAGATAGATTTAAGTAATCTTTTTCACTATTTTGCTAGTACTTCTTTTTCTTCTGTAATTGAGATGATCTTAAAGATTTATATTTACTTGAGAAATATTTGATTAAATGCTTAAATGTTTGATTAAATATTTAATTAAAGTGATATTTAATGATATTTTTAGCCATGTGGATAATAATTTCCAAAGTCTGTTTTTACCTTTGGATATCCTCCAAACACCAATTTATTATTTTCTGCTATGGTTACTACTCATGTTTTTCTTTCTTTCTTTTTTTTTTTTTAAAGGTTTTTTGGGCCACTTTTGTTGGTCTTTCATTTATTTATTGTCTTCCATCTTTGTTATTTGACCTATGTGGGCTTCCCATTGCAGTGGCCTCTCTCGTCGCAGAGCACCAGCTCTGGGCGCAGGCACTCTAGAGTGCTTGCTCGGTAATTGGACACATCGGTCCAGCCGCTCCGCGGCAAGTGGGATCTTCTCAGGCCAGGAATGGAACCGGTGCCCCTTGCCCTGCAAGGTGGTGTCCCTACCCACTGGACCACCAGGGAAGCCCTCATGTTTTTCTTTTTATCTGACATTGTACTCCTTGATTTCTCTAAACCCAATATCTATTCTTTTAATTTCTATTTCTCACTCAAAGCTGCAGTTTGTAGTCTAAAGCAAAAATGAAAGGATTTTTTAGTAATCTTCTTAAATAAATCAGGAGAGGGTAAAGTATTGTCCAGAAGGGTTAGATTTTAGGAAGCAAAGTCCTAAAGTTTTTTTAGGAAGTTTTTTCCCTACTTTTTAGGCTACTTTCATTGTATATTTTGCCCCATAACTTTAAAGTTCTTTTATCCCCCCATTAAAATGCAGTATGAATTTGATCCTCTAAATTCTGAAGAGCTACTGATACTGTTGTATGATTTAGCTTTTAAAATTTCCTTAAATGTTTCTTCTTTGGGGACATCAAAGGAATGGTTTTCATAATGACTCCTAAATTATATTAGACGTAAGTATTCAGATTTTATCTTCAAGTAAGATTCAACAATTTTAGATTCATTAGGAACTGATATATAATTCCTTACTCATAATAAATTGGGATTTAAAGCTGTGGAAATCCATTATCACTGTCTCATTAAAAATATACCCAGTTGATGATTAGTTTAAGATATTTATCTTAATGGAAAGCTTTGTTTACAGAAATAGTTGTACATGTTCAGAGTAACGTTAATTGCAATAGCAAAAATTGGAAAAATCCCAAATGGTCACGTACAAGAGAATGTATAAACAAATTGTGATGTATTCGTATGATAGAATACTAGTTAGTAAGCAGTATAGAGAATAATGACGTACTGATACTCAGACATAGATGTCTCTACAGCTTTATATTATGTGAAAGAATAGTACATATTGTATGATTCCATTTTTATGATTTTCTGGGATAAGCAAAGCTAATCTGGTTGATAACAAATCAGGAGAGAGGTTGCCTGTAGAAGTTGGGAATGGACGGCCTACAAGAGAAGGCAAGATGTTATATACCTTGATTGGGGTGTTGATTATGGGGGTGTGTACAGTAAGTGACACTCAGTTTTATGGGCTATACTTCGTATTGGTGCACTTCACTCTATGTACGTTTTATGGATGTTTTGCAAATAGAATGTAGGTATTGACAGGTTTGCACTAATAAAAGGAAAATGTTATTGAACCAAAGGGAAGAGATGTAGAAAGAATCCAAAGATGGAAGACAACTGTGCTAACCACTATACTGTCAAAGGTGGACAGATGTAGTTTCATCTTACACAGTGGGATAAGAAGATACTAACCCTATATTTATATTTACTTAGAATGAGTATTTCTGCCTTCATGGTAGCATTTGAAGATCTCAATCTTTCATGAGCTGGCACCCACCTACATCATCTTTTGTCAGCCGTCTCTCTTCCTTGCATTCCTGATTCAGCCATAATCTTCTGGTTTCTGAGTGTATCTTACTCTCATTCCGTGCTTTTATACATTCATTTGTCTCAGTTTCAGGTATTCTTTCCACAAAAAATTTCTTGAGTTTCAGTTGCTCCAGGATTTTTTGATCCTGTTTGTTGTCCTCTAGCTTTTTTTGTTTGTTTTTAATTTTATCTTTGGCTGTGCTGGGTCTTTGTAGCTGCGCTTAGACTTTCTCTAGCTGTGGTAAGTTGGGCACAGGTTTCTCACTAGGCTGGGTTCTTTTGTTGCATAGAACAGGCTTTTTTTTTTTTAAGATTTATTTATTTATTTATTGGGCGGGGGTCGGGTTGGGGAGGGGGGGGAGTGGGCGGGTCACTTCTATTGGTCTTTCATTTCTCTATTTTCATTCGTCTTCGTTCTTTGGCTCCTGTGGGCCTCCCATCGCGGTGGCATCTGTCGTTGCAGAGTACCAGCTCTGGGCACATGCGCTCCAGAGCTCCGGCTTGGTGATTGGACACATCATTCCAGCCGCTCCGCGGCACGTGGGATCTTCCCAGGCCAGGGCTCGAACTGGCGCCCCTTGTACTGCAAGGCAGTGTCCTTACCCACTGGACCACCAGGGGAAGCTCTAGAACAGGCTTTTAGGCACATGGGCTTCCGTACTTGTGGGACATGGGTTTAGTTGCCCCGAGGCATGTGGGATCTTCTTGGAGCAGGGATCGAACCCATGTCCCCTGCGTTGACAGGAAGATTCTTAACCACTGAACCACTAGGTAAACTCCTGTCATTCCCTAGCTTTTTATGTATGTATATCTTCTACTAGAATGTAGAATGCTGGGAAAGATTGAGGGCAAGAGGAAAGGGGGCCACAGAGAATGAGATGGTTGGATGACATCACTGATTCAATGGACATGAGTCTGAGCAAACTCCAGGAAATTGTGAAGAACAGGGGAAGCCTGGTGTGCTGTGTTCATGGAGTCTGAAAGAGTTGGGTATGACTTAGCGAGTGAACAACAATAGCAACAATTAAAATGTAACCTCCCTAAAGGCAGGGACATGTCTGTCCTTTCGAAGCATGCCAGGTAGTACAGTGACCTGGGTGGGTGCTTGATTCCAGGGATCTATTTTAAATTAATGAACAGTTGGAATTGTTAGTGCCAGCCGTCTCTCTTCCTTGCATTCCTGATTCAGCCATAATCTTCTGGTTTCTGAGTGTATCTTACTCTCATTCCGTGCTTTTATACATTCATTTGTCTCAGTTTCAGGTATTCTTTCCACAAAAAATTTCTTGAGTTTCAGTTGCTCCAGGATTTTTTGATCCTGTTTGTTGTCCTCTAGCTTTTTTTGTTTGTTTTTAATTTTATCTTTGGCTGTGCTGGGTCTTTGTAGCTGCGCTTAGACTTTCTCTAGCTGTGGTAAGTTGGGCACAGGTTTCTCACTAGGCTGGGTTCTTTTGTTGCATAGAACAGGCTTTTTTTTTTTAATTTTTATTTATTTATTTATTGGGCGGGGTCGGGTTGGGGAGGGAGTGGGCGGGTCACTTCTATTGGTCTTTCATTTCTCTATTTTCATTCGTCTTCGTTCTTTGGCTCCTGTGGGCCTCCCATCGCGGTGGCATCTGTCGTTGCAGAGTACCAGCTCTGGGCACATGCGCTCCAGAGCTCCGGCTTGGTGATTGGACACATCATTCCAGCCGCTCCGCGGCACGTGGGATCTTCCCAGGCCAGGGCTCGAACTGGCGCCCCTTGTACTGCAAGGCAGTGTCCTTACCCACTGGACCACCAGGGGAAGCTCTAGAACAGGCTTTTAGGCACATGGGCTTCCGTACTTGTGGGACATGGGTTTAGTTGCCCCGAGGCATGTGGGATCTTCTTGGAGCAGGGATCGAACCCATGTCCCCTGCGTTGACAGGAAGATTCTTAACCACTGAACCACTAGGTAAACTCCTGTCATTCCCTAGCTTTTTATGTATGTATATCTTCTACTAGAATGTAGAATGCTGGGAAAGATTGAGGGCAAGAGGAAAGGGGGCCACAGAGAATGAGATGGTTGGATGACATCACTGATTCAATGGACATGAGTCTGAGCAAACTCCAGGAAATTGTGAAGAACAGGGAAGCCTGGTGTGCTGTGTTCATGGAGTCTGAAAGAGTTGGGTATGACTTAGCGAGTGAATAACAATAGCAACAATTAAAATGTAACCTCCCTAAAGGCAGGGACATGTCTGTCCTTTCGAAGCATGCCAGGTAGTACAGTGACCTGGGTGGGTGCTTGATTCCAGGGATCTATTTTAAATTAATGAACAGTTGGAATTGTTAGTGCCATGAACTTAAGAAATGATGTGTTTATTGACTTCTAAATCTCTTAGACTGTAGGGAACTCTTAAGGTGCTAGGTCAATGGGTACACATTCGTGAAATGAGATTTCTGAGGACATAAAGGTGGTGCTTGTCAATCTGCTTTCTGACAGCGTGTGGGATATACTATAGGTCAATAATCCAATGCTGACCTGCTCAGACCCAGATGAAAAGTTCAAGAATTCCTTCCCTGTCTTTTCTATCAGTAGTTTCCTTCCTGTTAACTGCTTTCCAATTATATCAAAATCCAAAGAAGAAAACTGCGAGTGAATATCCACAAAACAAGAAGCTTTCATGTAATCCCCTATTGATTAGTGCCTAAAAAGCTCTCTTTTAATGCTAGAATCCATTTAGAAACTCTTTCCTTTATGAAGTACTTGGTGGTACTAAAAGATCTACACAAAATAAAATTGAACGCCAGCTAAATGTATGTGTTGCCAGGAAAATACTCAAGATTTACTTGCTTATTACCCTTATTTATAAATTGCTGACAGGGAGGAGCATATACATGCTTTTCAGTTTGATACAGTCAGTATGTGATTTCAGTTGTATGACCTGAAAAACTTTGAAATTCTGGCTACAAAAAGTATTTACCCAACAAAGGATTACTTAAATTGATTATTAACAGATGCAATTTCTGCTTCTGATATTCTCAGTCTGCCTGGAATAAAATTATTTGATTGACTAGATAAATGTAAATATGCTTTGAAATCCTTAATTTTTCTGTATATATTCTGTCTTAAAGCTCTTTGGGTCTGTCATCAAGAAAGTGTGTATAGTTAGTTGGAAAACAAATGATGAATTCTGGAACTAAAAGCTTCAAAATCTGGAATAAGTGCACTTTTCCAAAATCTACATATTCATTTAAGTATTTAGCATGTTCTTTATTCAAAATAATACTCATAAAATCTGCTACTTATAGATATATGTTAAGTTGAAATTTGTACAATAGCAAAAGATTTTCAGAAAAAAAATGACAAAATTAAATTTCTAGAACCTACATCCAAGTTTTAAAGAATTCTCCTCTTTCTCTGTGTGTATAAATAATAGCATATCATTTGTGCTTAGTGAGAATTATGTGGAAGATACCCCTGAACTCTATATACATTCATCATTTAGTATTTATTAAGCACATTATGTGACCCAGGCACTATTCTGGGCATTGGGGATACAGTAGAAAATAAAACAGACAAAATACTTGCCCTCACGGAACTTAGACTTGTGTGCTGTGTTTTACTTACCACACAGTGAAGCCTTGACATTTGAGAGAGATGCCCAACTTCTTTCAAAGTCTGTACTTAATGCCAACCATTAGAGCATATACTAACTGCTTCCAATTTTTATTATTCAAAATCCAAAGACGAAAACTGCGAGTGAATATCCACAAAACAAGAAGCTTTCATGTAATCCCCTATTGATTAGTGCCTAAAAAGCTCTCTTTTAATGCTAGAATCCATTTAGAAACTCTTTCCTTTATGAAGTACTTGGTGGTACTAAAAGATCTACACAAAATAAAATTGAACGCCAGCTAAATGTATGTGTTGCCAGGAAAATACTCAAGATTTACTTGCTTATTACCCTTATTTATAAATTGCTGACAGGGAGGAGCATATACATGCTTTTCAGTTTGATACAGTCAGTATGTGATTTCAGTTGTATGACCTGAAAAACTTTGAAATTCTGGCTACAAAAAGTATTTACCCAACAAAGGATTACTTAAATTGATTATTAACAGATGCAATTTCTGCTTCTGATATTCTCAGTCTGCCTGGAATAAAATTATTTGATTGACTAGATAAATGTAAATATGCTTTGAAATCCTTAATTTTTCTGTATATATTCTGTCTTAAAGCTCTTTGGGTCTGTCATCAAGAAAGTGTGTATAGTTAGTTGGAAAACAAATGATGAATTCTGGAACTAAAAGCTTCAAAATCTGGAATAAGTGCACTTTTCCAAAATCTACATATTCATTTAAGTATTTAGCATGTTCTTTATTCAAAATAATACTCATAAAATCTGCTACTTATAGATATATGTTAAGTTGAAATTTGTACAATAGCAAAAGATTTTCAGAAAAAAAATGACAAAATTAAATTTCTAGAACCTACATCCAAGTTTTAAAGAATTCTCCTCTTTCTCTGTGTGTATAAATAATAGCATATCATTTGTGCTTAGTGAGAATTATGTGGAAGATACCCCTGAACTCTATATACATTCATCATTTAGTATTTATTAAGCACATTATGTGACCCAGGCACTATTCTGGGCATTGGGGATACAGTAGAAAATAAAACAGACAAAATACTTGCCCTCACGGAACTTAGACTTGTGTGCTGTGTTTTACTTACCACACAGTGAAGCCTTGACATTTGAGAGAGATGCCCAACTTCTTTCAAAGTCTGTACTTAATGCCAACCATTAGAGCATATACTTTACTTAATAAAACAAACATGTTATAAGAAGTCAAGTGTTACAAAGCACTGTGGATTCTCTGTGTTGGGTAAACTTATCCATTAAACTTGTCCATTATCATTCAACATATCACCCCACAATTGAACAGCTTAGAGATACAATAAATACTTAGCATCTCAGTTTCTGTGGGTCAAGGCTTTAGAAGCAGCTGAATGCTCTGAGTAGCTTTGTCACCAGCTTGAGTCAGTTTGTCAGACAAGGTTGCAGTCATCTGAAAGCTTGACTTGGAGTGGCTTCCAAGATGCTTCATTCACTCGGTGCTGGTGGTTGGCAGGAGGCCTTAGTTCTTTCCCATCTGGACCTCTCCACGCTTGAGTGTCCTCACAGTGTGATGCCTGGCTTTGGTCAGAGCAAGCAAGCTAAAAAGAGAGTCAGAAACCACCAGATCATCTGTGATTTCGCCTGAGATGCCGCACATCTGCGTTTCCTCAGCATCCTATGAGTTACAGAGGTCAGCTCACTCATCTTTGTCAGAGAGGATGCTCAGTGAAAATCATTCCCTGGTGTATTGGAAGTTGGCTGCCACACTGGATATTTATTCAGGTTCTTTACCTGGTTAAAGTGCTCTCTGTCACCATTTATGTGTGCATGAGCTCAGGCACTTCAGTAGTGTTCAACTCTGTGACTCTTTGGACTGGAGTCCTGCAGGCTCCTCTGTCCATGGCATTTTCCTGGCAAGAATACTGGAGTGGGTTGCCATACCCTCCTCCAGAGGAACTTCCTTACCCAGGGATCAAACCCGAATCTCTTGTCTCTTGCATTGGTATGAGGGTTCTTTACCAATAGTGCCACCTGGGAATCCTGTGTCTTATAAACAGTGGAATGTATTTCTCACAGTTCTGGAGACTGGGAAGTCCAAGATCAAGGCTGTAGCAGACTCTGGCAAGGCACCACTTCCCGGTTCTTAGACAGCACTCTGCTTACCATGTTCTCATGTGGCAAAAGGGACAAAGGAGCTCTCTGGGGTCTCTTTTAAAGAGCACCAGTTCCATGTGTGAGGATTCTGTCCTCATGGCCTAATCTTATGTCCTCATGACCTTCCTAAGCCCCTAGCTCCAACTGTTTTATCACATTAGTAACTAGATGGCCATGTATAAATTTTGAGGGAGGGACACATTCAGTCAGTAGTACTCTCAAACTTGAGTGACTCAGATTCATACACTGAGATGCACTAAATTTTACAGTGTTATCTATGAAGAGTCAAAATTGTTTCTTGAAAGCAAAGCTTAGGTTAAATCAGCAGCCAATACAGTTTGTTATACAATGTGAATTTAGTTGTCAGCTAACACAGGACTCAATCAATGGGTTGGACTTAAGCTCCTTCGGATGTTAATAAAGGGTGCCTATGTTGTGTGATCTGTATGTTTCATGGTGACTATCGAGGCCAGATAATCAGATGTAAGATCACACCCAAAGAGACTTTTGTTGGAAAAAAGCAAATCATTTGAACTGCATAGACTACCTTGGAGGTTTTATTTTAAAAAGTGGCCATTAGACATATGTACACCGCCATGTTTTAAATAGGTAACTAGCAGGAAGCAGCTGTACAGTGATGACCTAGTTGGGTGGGATGTGGGGGTGGGGCAGGATGGGAGGGAGACCCACAAGTAAGGGATTATGTGTATCCATATAATTGATTCACTTTGTTGTACAGCAGAGACTAAAACAACACTGTAAAAGCAGGTATACTCCAATAATGATAAAAAGCAATCATTAGAAACGTGTGCTGGTAACATCAGAGACCATTAAGCAAATGAAATTTAAGAAGGGTATGTATGATCTTCATTTTTTTCCTTAAATATATATTTGTATTTCTTTACTAATACTCTGAGTAGTCATAATGTTGCGTGAAATGTCATTTCAAGATGGAATATTGGCCTCTGACTTGTTAAAAATAATTGTTTTTATCGTGACTGCCTTCAAGATTGGTGAAAATTTATTTTCATCTTACTTCATGTTGTCAGAGCTATAGTTTCATTCTTGAAACTTTAAAAAATTCCCTAAGTACATATATTTCTTTAGCAGAAAGTTGTAATTTTTTATCTACTGGCAACCAGTATAATTAGGGTATAGCATATTCTGTCTTGCACTCGTTTTCAGGAACATACAGATAAAGCATATTGTTTTCCACAGTTTGATTTTTATTTGGATGTTTTGAGTTTAATGAGATTTGCCTCCATGGGTGACCAGAAAATTCAGACCATGTTTTACTGTGGATTTTTTTTTTCTCTTGGCAAGCACAGTTATAAATTGCTATATTGCTATTTTGTGATGAGAAAGAATCTCTCATGCAATGTAGTTTGGTTTTTTCCTATTGTTAGGACAAAATGAATTCTTCCAGTCATATCATAGCCCAAAGGTATATTTTTTTCAGTGGCAGGAATCCATTGCCAAATTAAATCATAAAGCTTTTTATGGAACTAAGACAGTTAATATGATACATAAGATTCACTGCCCTATGCTGTTATCCTGGAGCCCTCAATACTAAAGTAGTTGAACTTTTAACATGTATTCCAAGCCTCTGTAGAATTTTCCTGAATTGAAGAGGAAATCCATTGTTATCACAAATTTAAAAAGTTTTTTTTTTTTTTTTGATGAACTTTCCAGTGAGATCTGTTGAATTCCCAAATGTCTTTCTATAGAACGTGGTCTAATAGGTGTTATGTGGAGAGAAAAAATATTCTGTGATCGTACAAATTCAGGAAAATGTAAAATTGTAGCGTTTAAACTGGCTCCTTACTATAGGTAGTCATAGAGCACTTGAACGTCACACATGACCAAAAGGGAATATTTTCTGCAGTAGGCATTCAAAACTGTAGGGAACTTTTTTTCCCTCTAGGAGTATGTCATGAGGTCAGAATCTATGGAATACATTTTCTCATTCATTGTAAACTGAGGTTCACCTTGGTTCTTGGTGTTTTGTTTAAGGCATAACCTCTGGGAAAAAAAGGTGGGTATTATGGACCACCCTGGAATTATCACAGTGCTTTTCCAGTTCTAAAAGGAAGGCAGTGTTAGATTGTTAATTAGTGATGGAACTGAATATGATAGGTCTGAGTCTAAAATTAGGTTTAATTACTTCTATATATAAGACACTATGCACACTATGCTGACTGCCTGAGCTAAATTTAAATGCATTGAGATTTTGAATTCCCTGACATAGGCTGCAAACCTCAGTACCATTTAAAATATTTATGGAATGAATCAGCTGAGCTTACTCTGTGCTAAGTGGGCTCAGAGCTTTATGAACATGAACTCCTGAATGATGATGACATTGTGGCTTAAAGAAGCTCAGTAAGTGGTCCAAAGTCCCACAGCTCAAAACTAGCCCAGCCTGGCTTCACACAAACTCCTAACTACCTCTGGCAAATACTGGCATGGATTCGAACATGAATAATCAGTTGTTTAGTCTTATTAAAGAAACAGTATCCTGATATATGTGAAAATAACAGGATCTTAACTGAAAAATTTTAGAAAAGTTGACTTCGTTAGCATGTTACTTATCTTCAGGGGATGACATTGGTTTTAGGCTCAGTGATAAGAGTAAATATCCCTGAAGAATTAGGTTCAGATGATACAAAGGATATTTTTGTAAGCAAATTGTTTTTAGACTATGAAAGTGTATTTTAGTAGAGATTTTTGGTTTTTGTACAATTGTCAAGTTGGCATTTTATGGTAAGGCATTGTAATCGGAAGGGTCTTAGACTTTTGACTTGCCACTCTGCCATGGACTAGATCTTGTTCAAGGTTTTGTTTATGTTGTTGTTTAACCTCTTCAGAGCCTGAGTTCCCTTCGGTGTAGCATGGGAAAAATAGTATATATTTCATAGGATTATTGTGAGTATTAAATGAAAGGACTTATATAAAACACATAGATAATACAAACAGCCAGTAACAAATAAAAGATATTTTGACCCCTTTCCCTATGCTAGTAAAATTTAATAATTTTCATTGTCATTTAAATTAACTTATTTGATGTGCTTATTTAAAGGCAAGATAAAATATCTGAGACTTTTCAACTGGATGGCTCCCTTTGAGATACTCATTTATTTCTGGAAATCTTTAAAGCATTGAAAATTGCTTTTGAAAAATCCCTTTGTTTTGATTCTAAGACTCATGTTTTTACTCGTTTAACATTTCAAAAATGACATTCAGGAAAAACTATTATCAATTCACTAGTGGGACTCAGAATCAATGGTACCTGATAATCAAAGAAATACCATAGAAAGCATAATGGATAAGGTAACAAAGAAAAGTAATGGTAATTGCTCAGATATGAAAATGTTATTGTCTCCATTTTATTAAAAGGAAATCGAAGTTCAGAAAGCGCACATAGCAAAGGATAGAGAGAGGACTTCTGATTCCATTGGTCAGAGAAGGTCATCTCTTTAACACTAGCCCTTGATTCCTCAAAGAATAACTTCAAATGAGGCAGATTAAAACAAGAGGCATGTAGAGAAGATTGGAAAAAGACATATTTTTGGTATGTGTATTATTTTTAAACTTTGATGTGAATTAGAAAAGAATTGTGTAATGTATTTCTTAAAGGCCTTTAGAAATGAGTAATTGATAGGACAGACCCTTTGGAGAGGCAGGTTTGTGTGCTTCAGGGGATGACATTGGTTTTAGGCTCAGTGATAAGAGTAAATATCCCTGAAGAATTAGGTTCAGATGATACAAAGGATATTTTTGTAAGCAAATTGTTTTTAGACTATGAAAGTGTATTTTAGTAGAGATTTTTGGTTTTTGTACAATTGTCAAGTTGGCATTTTATGGTAAGGCATTGTAATCGGAAGGGTCTTAGACTTTTGACTTGCCACTCTGCCATGGACTAGATCTTGTTCAAGGTTTTGTTTATGTTGTTGTTTAACCTCTTCAGAGCCTGAGTTCCCTTCGGTGTAGCATGGGAAAAATAGTATATATTTCATAGGATTATTGTGAGTATTAAATGAAAGGACTTATATAAAACACATAGATAATACAAACAGCCAGTAACAAATAAAAGATATTTTGACCCCTTTCCCTATGCTAGTAAAATTTAATAATTTTCATTGTCATTTAAATTAACTTATTTGATGTGCTTATTTAAAGGCAAGATAAAATATCTGAGACTTTTCAACTGGATGGCTCCCTTTGAGATACTCATTTATTTCTGGAAATCTTTAAAGCATTGAAAATTGCTTTTGAAAAATCCCTTTGTTTTGATTCTAAGACTCATGTTTTTACTCGTTTAACATTTCAAAAATGACATTCAGGAAAAACTATTATCAATTCACTAGTGGGACTCAGAATCAATGGTACCTGATAATCAAAGAAATACCATAGAAAGCATAATGGATAAGGTAACAAAGAAAAGTAATGGTAATTGCTCAGATATGAAAATGTTATTGTCTCCATTTTATTAAAAGGAAATCGAAGTTCAGAAAGCGCACATAGCAAAGGATAGAGAGAGGACTTCTGATTCCATTGGTCAGAGAAGGTCATCTCTTTAACACTAGCCCTTGATTCCTCAAAGAATAACTTCAAATGAGTCAGATTAAAAACAAGAGGCATGTAGAGAAGATTGGAAAAAGACATATTTTTGGTATGTGTATTATTTTTAAACTTTGATGTGAATTAGAAAAGAATTGTGTAATGTATTTCTTAAAGGCCTTTAGAAATGAGTAATTGATAGGACAGACCCTTTGGAGAGGCAGGTTTGTGTGACTTGATAGTAATTGGTGTCAAATAAAAAGTAGTAAATCCACAGTACATTTGTATCATTGAAGTCACTCAGCATTGGTAACTGGGTGTGTAAAGGAGAATCTGACCATTGGAGAAACATAAGCATCTTTATTAGATAATAATGTGCTAATGTGAACTTATTGTTTGGTTATAAAAGGGTTAATTTATAAAACACATGATTGAAAGCTTTTTCTCCGTGTCAGATGGACACAAACGATGGCTAATAAAAATCGCTAGGGAGGAGTTTAGCCTCCTGGGATGGGGCATATGAAGAATAATGATGTACATTCTGCCTTGAAGGCTACAATCAATCTTTATTGAAAAGGATCTAGACTGAAGACAGGCAGGGCTTTTTGGCCGATCCTGCCTCATTATATTTTGCATTTATCTGCCATCTTCCTACCTCTCTTGGTCATTGAGGGTTATAACCATTTACTTACAGTGATTTTTTTCTTTTTACAAAGAAAGATAAATGAATCTACAATACTAAATCACATCCTTGTTTCTTTATTTCATTTGTATTCTTGTAAAGATTGAGCATTGAACTTCTCCCTTCAAAACTTAAGCAAAACATTAGGCTAGGAAAGGCTTGTGGCTTGATATATTTGTTTTCTCCTTGAAAAGATAGTAAAAAATGTTCACTGCAGTTTGATGACTAAATTTGCAACATACATTAGTATTTTTTATATTAAACTTTGTGTAAACGTGTGTGTGTGTGTGTTTGCACCTGTTCAGTCATGTCCAACTCTGCAACTCCATGGACTGTAGCCTGCCAGGCTCCTCTCTCCATGGAATTCTCCAGCGAGGAATACTGGAGTGGGTTGCCATTTTGTAACTGCCGTTTCCAGGGAATCTTCCTAATTCAGGGATCGAAACCATGTCTTTTGCATCTCCTGCATTGGCAGGCCAGTTCTTTTCCCCTGAGTCACCTGGGAAGCCTGCAAATAAACATATATGCATATATATGAATATGTTGTTCAGCTGCTAAGTCCTATCCAACTCCGTGACCCCATACACTGAAGCACACCGGTCTTCCCTGTCCTTCACAATTTCCCAGAGTGTGCTCAAGTTCATGTACATTGAGTCGGCGATGCTATCTAACCATCTCATCCTCTGCCACCCTGTTCTTTTGCCTTCAGTCTTTCCCAGCATCATGGTCTTTTTTGGTGAGTCAGCTCTTCTCATCAGGTGGCCAAAGTATTGGAGCTTCAGCTTCATCGTCAGACCTTCCAATGAATATTCAGGGTTCATTTCCTTTAGGATTGATTATTATGATCTTCTTGCAGTCAAAGGGACTCCCAAGAGTCTTCTCTAGCACTACAATTCAAAAGCATTAATTCTTTGGTGCTCAGGCTTCTTTATGGCCCAACTTTCATATCCATATATGACTACTGCAAAAACTGTAGCTTTGACTACGTGGAACTTTGTTGGCAAAGTGATGTCTTTGCTTTTCAATGTGCTATTTAGGTTTGTCATAGGTTTCCTTCCAAGAAGTAAGTGTCCTTTTAATTTCTCAACTGCAGTCACTGTCTGCATTTCTTCTTTTTTTACGATAAATGAATCTACAATACTAAATCACATCCTTGTTTCTTTATTTCATTTGTATTCTTGTAAAGATTGAGCATTGAACTTCTCCCTTCAAAACTTAAGCAAAACATTAGGCTAGGAAAGGCTTGTGGCTTGATATATTTGTTTTCTCCTTGAAAAGATAGTAAAAAATGTTCACTGCAGTTTGATGACTAAATTTGCAACATACATTAGTATTTTTTATATTAAACTTTGTGTAAACGTGTGTGTGTGTGTGTTTGCACCTGTTCAGTCATGTCCAACTCTGCAACTCCATGGACTGTAGCCTGCCAGGCTCCTCTCTCCATGGAATTCTCCAGCGAGGAATACTGGAGTGGGTTGCCATTTTGTAACTGCCGTTTCCAGGGAATCTTCCTAATTCAGGGATCGAAACCATGTCTTTTGCATCTCCTGCATTGGCAGGCCAGTTCTTTTCCCCTGAGTCACCTGGGAAGCCTGCAAATAAACATATATGCATATATATGAATATGTTGTTCAGCTGCTAAGTCCTATCCAACTCCGTGACCCCATACACTGAAGCACACCGGTCTTCCCTGTCCTTCACAATTTCCCAGAGTGTGCTCAAGTTCATGTACATTGAGTCGGCGATGCTATCTAACCATCTCATCCTCTGCCACCCTGTTCTTTTGCCTTCAGTCTTTCCCAGCATCATGGTCTTTTTTGGTGAGTCAGCTCTTCTCATCAGGTGGCCAAAGTATTGGAGCTTCAGCTTCATCGTCAGACCTTCCAATGAATATTCAGGGTTCATTTCCTTTAGGATTGATTATTATGATCTTCTTGCAGTCAAAGGGACTCCCAAGAGTCTTCTCTAGCACTACAATTCAAAAGCATTAATTCTTTGGTGCTCAGGCTTCTTTATGGCCCAACTTTCATATCCATATATGACTACTGCAAAAACTGTAGCTTTGACTACGTGGAACTTTGTTGGCAAAGTGATGTCTTTGCTTTTCAATGTGCTATTTAGGTTTGTCATAGGTTTCCTTCCAAGAAGTAAGTGTCCTTTTAATTTCTCAACTGCAGTCACTGTCTGCAGTGGTTTTAGGGCCCAAGAAAATAAAATCTGTCACTGCTTCCACTTTTTCCCTATCTATTTGCAGTGAAGGTTTGTTTTTGAAGGTTGAGTTTTAAGCCAACTTTTTCAGTCCACTCTTTCATCTTCATCAAGAGACTTTAGTTTCTCTTCACTTTCTGCCATTAGGATGGTATTATCTGCATATCTGAGGTTATTCATATTTCTCATGGCTTCCCTTGTAGTTCATCTGGTAAAGAATCCACCTACAATGCAAGAGATCCTGGTTGATTCTTGGTTTGGGAACAACCCTAGGAGAAGGGATAGGCTACCTACTCCAGTATTCTTGGGCTTCCCTGTTGGCTCAGATGGTAAAGAATCTGCCTGCAGTGGGGGAGACCTGGATTCGATCCCTGGATTGGAAAGATTCCCTGGAAGAGGGCAACCCATTCCAGTATTCTTGCCTAAAGAATCCCCATGAACAGGGGAGCCTGGTGAGCTGCAGCTCATGGGGTTGCAAAGAGTCGGACATGACTGAGCAACTAAGCACACATACGGTCTTGACTCCAGCTTGTGATTCATCCAACTTGGCATTTCATATGATGTACTCTGCATATAAGTTAAATAAGAAGGATGACAATATACAGCCTTGTTGTACTCCTTTTCCAATTTTAAACAGTCAGTTGTTCCTTGTAAGGTTCTAATGGTTGCTCCTTAATTTACATACAGGTTTCTCAGAGACAGGATTTTAATTGGTTTGGAGCTTCAGCTTCATCGTCAGACCTTCCAATGAATATTCAGGGTTCATTTCCTTTAGGATTGATTATTATGATCTTCTTGCAGTCAAAGGGACTCCCAAGAGTCTTCTCTAGCACTACAATTCAAAAGCATTAATTCTTTGGTGCTCAGGCTTCTTTATGGCCCAACTTTCATATCCATATATGACTACTGCAAAAACTGTAGCTTTGACTACGTGGAACTTTGTTGGCAAAGTGATGTCTTTGCTTTTCAATGTGCTATTTAGGTTTGTCATAGGTTTCCTTCCAAGAAGTAAGTGTCCTTTTAATTTCTCAACTGCAGTCACTGTCTGCAGTGGTTTTAGGGCCCAAGAAAATAAAATCTGTCACTGCTTCCACTTTTTCCCTATCTATTTGCAGTGAAGGTTTGTTTTTGAAGGTTGAGTTTTAAGCCAACTTTTTCAGTCCACTCTTTCATCTTCATCAAGAGACTTTAGTTTCTCTTCACTTTCTGCCATTAGGATGGTATTATCTGCATATCTGAGGTTATTCATATTTCTCATGGCTTCCCTTGTAGTTCATCTGGTAAAGAATCCACCTACAATGCAAGAGATCCTGGTTGATTCTTGGTTTGGGAACAACCCTAGGAGAAGGGATAGGCTACCTACTCCAGTATTCTTGGGCTTCCCTGTTGGCTCAGATGGTAAAGAATCTGCCTGCAGTGGGGGAGACCTGGATTCGATCCCTGGATTGGAAAGATTCCCTGGAAGAGGGCAACCCATTCCAGTATTCTTGCCTAAAGAATCCCCATGAACAGGGGAGCCTGGTGAGCTGCAGCTCATGGGGTTGCAAAGAGTCGGACATGACTGAGCAACTAAGCACACATACGGTCTTGACTCCAGCTTGTGATTCATCCAACTTGGCATTTCATATGATGTACTCTGCATATAAGTTAAATAAGAAGGATGACAATATACAGCCTTGTTGTACTCCTTTTCCAATTTTAAACAGTCAGTTGTTCCTTGTAAGGTTCTAATGGTTGCTCCTTAATTTACATACAGGTTTCTCAGAGACAGGTAAGGTGGTTTGATATTCTCATCTCTTTAAGAATTTTCCAGTTTGTTGTGTCTACACAGTCAAAGGCTTTGTGCAGATGAATATTCTAAAGTTAAGGTCCAATTTTAAATATTCATCATATTAATGCATTTTGCATAAAGTGTAGCCTTAATGTGTGTTTTACTGTAGCTCATGCCCCTAAATGACTTTCTAGCTTAGACACCAGTGTAGCAAGGCAGTTAACAAACTGAGAGCTTCTCTCTCATTAGACAGTACAGTGCTTCCGGACATTTCTATTTAGAGCTGCTGTAGGATCTGACTAACTCAGCAGGATGCCTCAGAATATCTTTTCTGTAGAACTGTCTCTCATTCTTCCTTTCTTCTTCCTGTCATCCCTCTTTTTCTCATCTGTTCCAAATTACGAAAAGGAAAAAAAGAAGAAATTGGAGAGTTTGTTAGGTTTTTCAAAAAATTGACATAAAAAACTTTTTCTCCATCCATTGAGACTCTAAACTTTAATCCCCCATGATAGAGGACACCAAGGAAAGACTTAACAAAGAGAATAAACCTCTTTGTGTAAATAATAATATTAAATGTGAAAAGATAAAATTAATTTAATCCAAACATCCTTAACAAGTCATATCGGTTACATTATTAAATTTCAGTCCCTCTTACATAAATTCTATGAGTACTAAATATATGGGATACTTAATGCACTGTAACTAAAAATCCAACTTTGAGAATTATAACAAAATTGATAAATATTTAAAATATCTATCACTTTGTATCAGTGTAAACACATTCATAAAAGGGAAAGTCTGAATTGATTGGTTAGGATTTTTCCTCTTTTTCCACACTAGAACTGAGAACGGATTAACTAAAATCTAAGTGTAAGAAAATACATTTTCAAACACTGTATTGTATAAGGTTTATTGCAGTTATTGGTTCTCAGTGGTAATCGGACATGACTGAGCAACTAAGCACACATACGGTCTTGACTCCAGCTTGTGATTCATACAAGAGTTTGCTAAGTTAAATAAGAAGGATGACAATATACAGCCTTGTTGTACTCCTTTTCCAATTTTAAACAGTCAGTTGTTCCTTGTAAGGTTCTAATGGTTGCTCCTTAATTTACATACAGGTTTCTCAGAGACAGGTAAGGTGGTTTGATATTCTCATCTCTTTAAGAATTTTCCAGTTTGTTGTGTCTACACAGTCAAAGGCTTTGTGCAGATGAATATTCTAAAGTTAAGGTCCAATTTTAAATATTCATCATATTAATGCATTTTGCATAAAGTGTAGCCTTAATGTGTGTTTTACTGTAGCTCATGCCCCTAAATGACTTTCTAGCTTAGACACCAGTGTAGCAAGGCAGTTAACAAACTGAGAGCTTCTCTCTCATTAGACAGTACAGTGCTTCCGGACATTTCTATTTAGAGCTGCTGTAGGATCTGACTAACTCAGCAGGATGCCTCAGAATATCTTTTCTGTAGAACTGTCTCTCATTCTTCCTTTCTTCTTCCTGTCATCCCTTTTTTTCTCTTCTGTTCCAAATTACGAAAAGGAAAAAAAGAAGAAATTGGAGAGTTTGTTAGGTTTTTCAAAAAATTGACATAAAAAACTTTTTCTCCATCCATTGAGACTCTAAACTTTAATCCCCCATGATAGAGGACACCAAGGAAAGACTTAACAAAGAGAATAAACCTCTTTGTGTAAATAATAATATTAAATGTGAAAAGATAAAATTAATTTAATCCAAACATCCTTAACAAGTCATATCGGTTACATTATTAAATTTCAGTCCCTCTTACATAAATTCTATGAGTACTAAATATATGGGATACTTAATGCACTGTAACTAAAAATCCAACTTTGAGAATTATAACAAAATTGATAAATATTTAAAATATCTATCACTTTGTATCAGTGTAAACACATTCATAAAAGGGAAAGTCTGAATTGATTGGTTAGGATTTTTCCTCTTTTTCCACCCTAGAACTGAGAACGGATTAACTAAAATCTAAGTGTAAGAAAATACATTTTTCAAACACTGTATTGTATAAGGTTTATTGCAGTTATTGGTCTCAGTGGTAATCTTGCTGGCCAGTAGTTGTGTTTGTGGGTTTTTTTTCTTGCTCATAAATCATGGGTAGCTCCTCAGAGTCTTAAAGTTTTGATTATTTGTATGGTATTCCAGGCCTTACAAAAGTCTAGTTTATGAGCCTCTTCTCCTACCCTTTCACTCTGCTTCCTGTGCTCACTGAGCTCTCCGCTTTTCCTCAAATGTGTTATACACTCACAGTATCTGCAATGCCCCTTTGTCATCTCCTGACTAGCCAATTCTGATGATTCTCAAAGCTCAGTTCCAATTTCCCCTCAAGTGAAGGAAGGCTTCCTGCGTCCTTTTCTCTTGTCTCCTGGTGAGATTCCTTCCTTCCCTCCTCTGCATTCGTTTACTTTCTTTATATCACACTGTTACAGGATGCTTGCTTTTCTGCTAGCTTCTTAATCTCATGGAGAATAGATACAGTATATTCTTTACCTTTTTATTACTAGAGCCTGGCACAGTGAAAGATATAGATAAATGAATTGAATCATAGCTTTCTTTACAGTCGTCAGCAGCTGTTTAATAAATGAGAAAATATCCCAAATGCCTTTCCATTTTATATGATGTATTAATCTTAATATTGAAGGGGATGGATAGTTAGTATTTCTAGTAGCCTGTATATTCCCAAGGTAATTTACATTGTTCTCCCTTTTCTCCACACTTAATGCCCAACCCGTGGCTTTCCTAAAGATGCCATATGAAATTAATGTAACTAGCTAAAATAGAAAATGGAAATAGGAAAAAAAGAGAAGATGGCAAAGGCTGAAATCGTTAGATAGCATCACTGACTTAATGGACATGAATCTCAGCAAATTTCAGGAGATGGTGAAGGATAGGTAAGCCTGGCCTGCTGCAGTCCATGGGATTGCAAAGGGTCAGATATGACTTAGCAACTGAATAACAACAGCTAAAATACGTCATAAAATATTCTTGAAACTTATTGCTTCATAGGCTTTTTTTTTTTATAACATCATCCAGCAGAATTAATTTAGGGTTGGTATTACCCAGAAGCCTTCTGTATAGCTGATGGCATTGAAATCGAGCCAGGAAAAAAGATAAAGAAGGAGGCCCAGTACTCCTTTGCCAGGGAGCCAGAAGGACAAGCTGAAAAGTGATTTTCTATTGACTAAAGAAAACTGTATCCCATTAAAGGCAGCACATCTGCAGACCGGTGATTGGCCAACTCTATATCCAGGATGAAAGCAATTTAATAGGAGAGAAGTAGCCTTTCAGAGAATTAAACTTTTGTCTAGGTCTGGCCTGTAGAAACAAGGCCTATCATGCCCATCCTAGAGTAGGACAATTTAGGCTCTTTTGGTCTGTAAGAGAAAATCAGACTCCCAGGGAATTTTAAAAGGCCTTTTGCTTGTGAAATATGACAGTTTGCAGAAGCCTTTTCTTTTTCCATTTACCCAATCAATGAGAAACTTATCTTTCTGATCCAAAAAGAAAAAGCACTAAGCAGCTGCAGCCATTTCCCTCCTCTGCATTCGTTTACTTTCTTTATATCACACTGTTACAGGATGCTTGCTTTTCTGCTAGCTTCTTAATCTCATGGAGAATAGATACAGTATATTCTTTACCTTTTTATTACTAGAGCCTGGCACAGTGAAAGATATAGATAAATGAATTGAATCATAGCTTTCTTTACAGTCGTCAGCAGCTGTTTAATAAATGAGAAAATATCCCAAATGCCTTTCCATTTTATATGATGTATTAATCTTAATATTGAAGGGGATGGATAGTTAGTATTTCTAGTAGCCTGTATATTCCCAAGGTAATTTACATTGTTCTCCCTTTTCTCCACACTTAATGCCCAACCCGTGGCTTTCCTAAAGATGCCATATGAAATTAATGTAACTAGCTAAAATAGAAAATGGAAATAGGAAAAAAAGAGAAGATGGCAAAGGCTGAAATCGTTAGATAGCATCACTGACTTAATGGACATGAATCTCAGCAAATTTCAGGAGATGGTGAAGGATAGGTAAGCCTGGCCTGCTGCAGTCCATGGGATTGCAAAGGGTCAGATATGACTTAGCAACTGAATAACAACAGCTAAAATACGTCATAAAATATTCTTGAAACTTATTGCTTCATAGGCTTTTTTTTATAACATCATCCAGCAGAATTAATTTAGGGTTGGTATTACCCAGAAGCCTTCTGTATAGCTGATGGCATTGAAATCGAGCCAGGAAAAAAGATAAAGAAGGAGGCCCAGTACTCCTTTGCCAGGGAGCCAGAAGGACAAGCTGAAAAGTGATTTTCTATTGACTAAAGAAAACTGTATCCCATTAAAGGCAGCACATCTGCAGACCGGTGATTGGCCAACTCTATATCCAGGATGAAAGCAATTTAATAGGAGAGAAGTAGCCTTTCAGAGAATTAAACTTTTGTCTAGGTCTGGCCTGTAGAAACAAGGCCTATCATGCCCATCCTAGAGTAGGACAATTTAGGCTCTTTTGGTCTGTAAGAGAAAATCAGACTCCCAGGGAATTTTAAAAGGCCTTTTGCTTGTGAAATATGACAGTTTGCAGAAGCCTTTTCTTTTTCCATTTACCCAATCAATGAGGAAACTTATCTTTCTGATCCAAAAAAAGAAAAAGCACTAAGCAGCAGCTGCAGCCATTTCCCCTGAGGCAACATGCTGGGGGACTATTTGAGAGAATAAGTCCCTGAAGATAAATGGGCTCCTTGGTAGCCTTGGGCAGGAAGAATCAAGGCAAATCCTTTGTTTTACCCTCTGGAAACATCTGTAGATGAGCTGTTAGCCCAATTTAAGAATCAGGTGAACTCTTTAGGTGTAGTTGCAATGCCTCACGGCCCAGATTTTGAAGTTTCACAAGTGGTTCCTGTGCAAGGTGGTTAAGGTTCTTTTCTTTCTTCCCAAGTTTGAGGCAATTGGAGAAGGGACCTCTTGGGATCTGGAGTGAGACTGAGAAGCTGCTTAAAACTCTGCTCTGTAAATCTCTTCCTCTTCGTTAAGAGATTGTCTTTCAGGCTGCGAGGCTCAGAGCAGTAGTCATTCTTCCTGACATGTGATGACACAATTGTGGCATGCTTCACTTAAAATCCTCCCTGAACCTGTGTGTAGGTGCTCAAATCTCTCTCCGTCATGTTTTAGGACTCTCCAATTCACTGATCCCTCACTTCTTTGCTTGCTTCTCCCCACAGATGTGTCTTCTGTCCCATCACACATGTCTGCCTTTAGGATCTCCTTGTCCTGGACTGAAGGTTCTACAGATATTTATTTCTACTCTTTATCTCTCCACAAAGACAAGATAACAGAAATCCTCAGAAGGGGAGAAGTAGGAATGGTTACAAAAGCTAACGTTTTAACCTCATGTTTAGTCCCATGATTCTGCTGCCTTGTCTAAAATGATGCTAATTGAATATGCCCTTTCATTTGGAATTCAGGGCAAAATAGATGATATTTTATTTATCAGTTAAGAATCTACTGAGCATCTACTTCTTTCCACAAGTGCTTTCTTGGTGATAAGTATGAAGTCATTCTGTAATTCTCATTCTTTTTCTTTCTCTTTTCTTCCTGTCTTTTCCCCATCATTCCTGACAACAGTTATTATTTTGTGTACAGCTTTTGACAGATGGAGATGTTGATCAATAATGCATAAGATTTTGTAACACAAGTCTATAGTATAATACTTCATGTGACAGGAATGAAATTCTTTCCTATCTAGGATTCGTTTTACCTTGTTAGATTATATGTTGAAAACAGTAATTTTTAGGTAAAATGGCCTTTGGAATCGCAGTTTACAAAAACAGAGCTTTGTGAAAATTTTTGTTTGTTGAGAGAAAGACCAGTGGGTTTATATACATCTTTCCCATATTAAAATGCTTTCAGTTGATTATTCATGTTTCAGAGACAAAAATATAATAGATCTTCTAGGTTTTTTTTTTTTTTTCAGCATATTCTTTTTTCTCTCTGAGTTAATAAAAGGAAGAGTTTTACTGGGAAGGGTCCTTGGACAGTGGACCTGTGACTGGTAGCAGATGAGAAACAGAAGTTGGAGTTGCATGTTGAGGTTGGAGATACGAGTGCTGGGAAAGACACAGATGGGCCAAACAAGCCTGTTGTTGTTCAGCAGTTGTGACCCCATAGACTGCAGTACGTCAAACTTCCCTGTCCTACACTGTCTCCCAGAGTTTGCTCAGATTCATGTCCATTGAGTTGGTGATACCCTACAACCATCTCATCCTCTGTTGTCCCCTTCTCCTCCTGCCCTCAGTCTTTCCTGGCATCAGGGTCTTTCCCAATGAATCGTCTCTTTGTGTCAGGTGGCCCAAGTATTGAAGCTTGAGCTTCAGCATCAATCTTTCCAGTGAGTATTCAGGGTTGATTTTCTTTAGGATTGAATGGTTTGATCTCCTTCCTATCCAGGGAACTCTTAAGAACCTTCTCTAATACCACAATTCAAAGCATCTATTCTTCAGGGCTTACCCTTCTTTATGGTCCAAAGTTGTGGATGTATCTGGTGGTGAAAGTAAAGTCTGATGTTGTAAAGAAAAATATTGCATAGGAACCTGGACTGTTAGGTCCATCAGTCAAGATAAATTGGACATGGTCAAGCCAGAGAGGGCAAGAGTGAATATTGACATTTTAGGAATCAGTGAGTTAAAATGGATGGGCATAGGTGAATTTAATTCACATGACTAAGCAAACCAAGGTGTTACTCAATACAATGCAGAACCTTGTCCTTGTTTCTGTCTTTTTTTTAAAAAAAATATTTATTTATTTTGGTGGAAGTGAGGAGGGAGGGGGTGGGCGGGCCACTTCCACCGGTCTTTCATTTGTCTAGTTTCATCCATCTTTGTTCTTTGGCCCGTGTGGGCCTCCCATCGTGGTGGCCTCTGTTGTTGCAGAGTGCCGGCTCTGGGCACATGCGCTCCAGAGCTCCGGCTCGGTAATTGGACACATTAGTCCAGCCACTGTGCGGCACATGGGATCTTCCCAGGCCAGGGCTCGAACTGGCGCCCCTTGCACTGCAAGGTAGTGTCCTTACCCACTGGACCACCAGGAGCCCCCTTTTCCCTGTTTCTAAATGACATTAAGATTGTTCTGAAGGGACATTAGGTGAGCAGTAGGAAGAGTGATTAGGTAGAAGACGAAATCAGAGTACAGCTTCTCCTTCACACACAGGCTTTCCCACCAAACCAAAGGCACAGATCCTAGATTCTACCCCAGGGTTCATTTGTAATGACCTTCAGAGTTACCTTCAGCTCTCTTAAAAAGGGGCTATTTTCTAGCATGATGACTTATGCTACAATTGTGAAATAACTATCATTGGGAGCTACACAATATCTCTTGGGTTTGATACTGGAAAATTTTGAGATTAGCCTTTTGTTGAGAAGACCTAGGTTATTACTTGGAAAACAAATTTGTTAAAGAACCTCTTTGTGCAAAATGACTTATTTTTATTATGCTAATGAAAAATGAACAATAACAAAGTATTATTACATGAAAAAACAACGTGTAATACAAAGAAAGGACTAAAGGCTGAGAGCCAAAGGCCTAATGCAGCAGGCTGCCTGAATTCTAACTTGGCTGTCCCCATTCCCAGCAAGAATAGCATCACTTTTATTCATTTTGAATTGAGTTTCGATGTACTATTTTATTTGTAAAGAAGGTTTTTACCAACAAAGAAGAAAAAGCTTTAGATATCCCTGCTGATGTGTATTCTGCATCCCGGGTTTGTCCTTGGCTGCAGGGATGTTTTCTTTGGATGGGCATAGGTGAATTTAATTCACATGACTAAGCAAACCAAGGTGTTACTCAATACAATGCAGAACCTTGTCCTTGTTTCTGTCTTTTTTAAAAAATATTTATTTATTTTGGTGGAAGTGAGGAGGGAGGGGGTGGGCGGGCCACTTCCACCGGTCTTTCATTTGTCTAGTTTCATCCATCTTTGTTCTTTGGCCCGTGTGGGCCTCCCATCGTGGTGGCCTCTGTTGTTGCAGAGTGCCGGCTCTGGGCACATGCGCTCCAGAGCTCCGGCTCGGTAATTGGACACATTAGTCCAGCCACTGTGCGGCACATGGGATCTTCCCAGGCCAGGGCTCGAACTGGCGCCCCTTGCACTGCAAGGTAGTGTCCTTACCCACTGGACCACCAGGGGAGCCCCTTGTCCCTGTTTCTAAATGACATTAAGATTGTTCTGAAGGGACATTAGGTGAGCAGTAGGAAGAGTGATTAGGTAGAAGACGAAATCAGAGTACAGCTTCTCCTTCACACACAGGCTTTCCCACCAAACCAAAGGCACAGATCCTAGATTCTACCCCAGGGTTCATTTGTAATGACCTTCAGAGTTACCTTCAGCTCTCTTAAAAAGGGGCTATTTTCTAGCATGATGACTTATGCTACAATTGTGAAATAACTATCATTGGGAGCTACACAATATCTCTTGGGTTTGATACTGGAAAATTTTGAGATTAGCCTTTTGTTGAGAAGACCTAGGTTATTACTTGGAAAACAAATTTGTTAAAGAACCTCTTTGTGCAAAATGACTTATTTTTATTATGCTAATGAAAAATGAACAATAACAAAGTATTATTACATGAAAAAACAACGTGTAATACAAAGAAAGGACTAAAGGCTGAGAGCCAAAGGCCTAATGCAGCGAGGCTGCCTGAATTCTAACTTGGCTGTCCCCATTCCCAGCAAGAATAGCATCACTTTTATTCATTTTGCGAATTGAGTTTCGATGTACTATTTTATTTGTAAAGAAGGTTTTGTACCAACAAAGAAGAAGAAAGCTTTAGATATCCCTGCTGATGTGTATTCTGCATCCCGGGTTTGTCCTTGGCTGCAGGGATGTTTTCTTTCTGTTTTCAGAGCACCAGGTGCTCTCTGTTTACATCAGACACCCTCTGCCCCCTGCTGAGCTCACACGTCCTGAGTGATGATCAGCATGGACCAGACACTCTAAGTGTTTCACCTGTGGACTATCTCATTAATGGTTTTTTTTTTTTTTTTTTTTCTGTGAGTAGCCAGATGGTAAATATTTTAGGTTTTGGGAACTGTAAGAACTCTGTCACATTTACTCATTTCTGCTTATGTGGTACAAAAGAAACAATAAGACAGTGTGTACTGAGTTTGAATAAAACTTACACAATAGAAGATAAAAGAATTACATATAATCCACATCCTCTAACTTTCAAATCTTGTATTTTTTCCATAATTCCTGCTATGGCCTCCTGAACTAGAAAGGCAATTTTGGAGGGAAAAAATGTATTTATCATCCAGAAGTGGATAACAGACCTTTTAGCAACAGCATACACCTAATAAAAAATAAAAGAGTAAGGAAACTTTAGGCAGAATTAATTTTTTAGTTCATAGAATGCATTGTCTCAATGTTGTTTAACTGTTAATGACTTTTCATGTAATGTATTTTGTAAACAACGTAAAGAATGTTAGTATCTTTGCTTCATTAATATTCTCTTGAAATCTGCACATTTTCCCTTTAGAAGTAATCTCTTTGTGTTTTTCTTTCTTGGCACATTTTTCCTACAGAAGACTTATGCTACATTCTAATGGGAGCTACACAATATCTCTTGGGTTTGATACTGGAAAATTTTGAGATTAGCCTTTTGTTGAGAAGACCTAGGTTATTACTTGGAAAACAAATTTGTTAAAGAACCTCTTTGTGCAAAATGACTTATTTTTATTATGCTAATGAAAAATGAACAATAACAAAGTATTATTACATGAAAAAACAACGTGTAATACAAAGAAAGGACTAAAGGCTGAGAGCCAAAGGCCTAATGCAGCGAGGCTGCCTGAATTCTAACTTGGCTGTCCCCATTCCCAGCAAGAATAGCATCACTTTTATTCATTTTGCGAATTGAGTTTCGATGTACTATTTTATTTGTAAAGAAGGTTTTGTACCAACAAAGAAGAAAAAAGCTTTAGATATCCCTGCTGATGTGTATTCTGCATCCCGGGTTTGTCCTTGGCTGCAGGGATGTTTTCTTTCTGTTTTCAGAGCACCAGGTGCTCTCTGTTTACATCAGACACCCTCTGCCCCCTGCTGAGCTCACACGTCCTGAGTGATGATCAGCATGGACCAGACACTCTAAGTGTTTCACCTGTGGACTATCTCATTAATGGTTTTTTTTTTTTTTTTTTTCTGTGAGTAGCCAGATGGTAAATATTTTAGGTTTTGGGAACTGTAAGAACTCTGTCACATTTACTCATTTCTGCTTATGTGGTACAAAAGAAACAATAAGACAGTGTGTACTGAGTTTGAATAAAACTTACACAATAGAAGATAAAAGAATTACATATAATCCACATCCTCTAACTTTCAAATCTTGTATTTTTTCCATAATTCCTGCTATGGCCTCCTGAACTAGAAAGGCAATTTTGGAGGGAAAAAATGTATTTATCATCCAGAAGTGGATAACAGACCTTTTAGCAACAGCATACACCTAATAAAAAATAAAAGAGTAAGGAAACTTTAGGCAGAATTAATTTTTTTTAGTTCATAGAATGCATTGTCTCAATGTTGTTTAACTGTTAATGACTTTTCATGTAATGTATTTTGTAAACAACGTAAAGAATGTTAGTATCTTTGCTTCATTAATATTCTCTTGAAATCTGCACATTTTCCCTTTAGAAGTAATCTCTTTGTGTTTTTCTTTCTTGGCACACTTTTCTTACAGAACACTTACTACCTATGGGAGACAATATAGCGTAATGGTGCATTGGTTAAGGCTGGAAGCATTTCCTGGTGTTGACCTCCAACTCTGACATATACCTTGATCAGATAGCTCCTCTATTCTTCGGTTTTCTCAGCTGTGCAGTGGATATAAGAGCATCTATGACAGGGTTTCTGTGAAGATTCTATGAGCCAGAGCAAGACAGCCCCTGATGCACATATGTTGGTTACTCATGTTCAGGAATGTTATCTAATATCTACTGTTGTTTCTAATGCACATCAACTTTTGACTCATGCTGAGATTTACCAATCGCATTTCTTTTTATTGACATATTTTTCACTTGAATCTGCATGTTTTAGGAAGATGCCTATTTTGAGAGAAAATCTCAAAATATATTTTATATTTACATTTCTATGCAAATATGTGCAGATCATCTTGATTTTGATGGTGCCATAGAAATAGTGAGACCATTTTTATTGCTTGCTGCAACATAAAATTTCCTTTAAAGGTGAAAGCATTTGTATGTGAGAGTCTATAGAAGAATAAATTTAGATGATGTCATCTATCACAATTCCTATTTGCTGCCTATAAAATAAAAGTAGAGAAGAGGTATGTGCACAGCCAGCAGTCATCATCAATGTGATTGATTTTTTGTAAGTTCAGTATGCTACTACAGTTAGATCTTGCAGAGATCTGAGATTGTATGTTTTTGATCAGATATTTCTCTGAGTTATCATTCCCTCTGTGGGCTAAGTCTAGGATCCTATTCAGCAGTAAATATGTGCCCCTAATATTTTTATGATCATAAAAGCACCCTTGGTATATTTATATGGATACTAACTGCTAAGATGAAAACAGAAACTTGAATGCTTTTGCAAAGACCTGGTAGAATAGTTCTTGCTTCATATAATGGTATATTTTGTATTCTGAGTCAATCTCTTTTTTTTTTTTTACCAACTTGCCATATAACTTGGTTAGTATATACAAATAATTCACATGGCCAATTAAATCATTGAGATGGAAAACAACCATCTCCTGCTAGTGTGTGGCCATAGTGCATTATTTTTTTTTAATTTTTAAATTTTTTTGGCCACTTCTATTGGTTTTTCATTTATCTATTTTCATCCATCGTTGTTCTTTGGCCTGTGTGGGCCTCCCATCGCAGTGGCCCTTGTTGCTGCAGAGCACCGGCGCTGGGCGCATGCGCTCCAGAGCTCTAGTTCGGCAGTTGGATACATCGGTCCAACCACTCCGTGGCACGTGGGATCTTCCCAGTCCGGGAATCAAACTGGTGCCCCTTGGATTGCAAGGTGGTGTCCTTACCCACTGGACCACCAGGGAAGCCCCTATTTTTAAATTTTTAAAGCTTTTTTGGGGGGTTACTTCTATTGATCTTTCATCTATTTATCTTTGTTCTTTAGCCTGTGTGGGCCTCCCATCGCAGTGCCATCTCTTGCTGCAGAGCACCAGCTCTGGGCGGGTGCTTTCCAGAGCTCCTGCTTGGTAGTTGGACACATCAGTCCAGCTGCTCTGCAGCACGTGCGATCCTCCCAGGCCAAGAACCAGCGCCCCTTGCACTACCAGGTGGTGTCCTTACCCACAGGACTACCAGGGAAGCCCCCCATAGTGGGCATTATTCACTTGGATAGTGGGGGAAATATCTACTGTTCCTTTTTGATACTACTTGTTTTTCAAGTTAGCATACAGATGAATTAAATATCTCTATCATAATCATCTTGTTTTAATTGCAAAGTCTGAAAGTATTTGATTAGTATTGTGTTGAAATTGCCAACAAGTATCTGAATTGGGATTGGTATAACATATTTTATTGAATGTCCAATTAGGTGTAGCATTGAGTACACATTATTCATTAGCGTTCTGTATCTATCCAGTTGGGACAATAAGATTTTCATAGGTCCAAAGATCAATAAACTATATAAAGGATAAGACAGTATGCAATTTAGTGGCAAAGAGGAGGAAAATCAAAGAACTCTGGATGAGAAAAGGCTTCCTGGAGTTAATAGGAATGGCCATGGCCTTAAAAGGTGTGTTAGCAATCTCCAGAACTCTCTTTGAGCTTGACGATTCACTAGATGGAATGATAAGATTCAGAAGTTAACAATTTATGTTCATAGTTAAGAAATAAGAAATCAAAAACAACAATAAAATAAAATATTGAAATGCACTATACATATGCAAAATAGATGGAACTAAGTGCAGTGATTTCATTCTTTTAAAATTTTAACACTGTATTCACAAAGCAAATTGTTCTTTCAAATTACTCCTTTTTACTCTGCTTTAATTGCTTAAGATACGATCTAGGTTCCAGCTTGGTCTCCCAAGACATCTATGGTTGATCATGGGATCATGCAGCTTTCTAGAGTCTGTCTTTTTCATCTGATCAGAGAGACTCTTTCAAGTTTTATATCTGTGATTACAAATGAAGAATTCTATTAATCAATAGAATTATTATATTCATTATTATTATTAATTATAATAATTCTATTAAGCAATCAAATTATGGTTTTTTTTCCCTTTTTTTTTAACTTTTATTTTACTTTTAACTTTTACAGAGTTTTGTTGTTTACAGATATGTATGTTCCCAGATTAGTCATATGTATATCCCCCCATCCCACCCTTCCAGACCATCACACAGCACCCCTGCAGGATCCCCTTTTCTCACAGAGCAATGATTATAGCTGTTTTCTTCACTTATGATAGTACAGGCCTTCATGCTACTTCCTTTACTCCTCCCACTCACTGTTCATTCCCCACAATGTCCATATGTCCACTGTCCATGTCTGTCTCTCCATTGCTTCACTGTGTGTGCCATCATCACCATCCTACTAGATTCCATATATATGTGTTAGTATATTGTACTTGTCTTTCTCTTTTTGACTGACTTCACTTTTTATGATAGGTCTAGCTCCAGCCACCTGATTAGGGCTGATTCTTCTGCATTTCTTTTTATAGCAGTGTAGTATTCCATTGTATATATGTACCAGAGCTTTTGTATCCATTCATTTGTCGATGGGCATCTAGGTTGCTTCCATGTTCTAGCTATTGTATAGAAAGCTGCAATGAACACTGGGGTACAGGTGCTTCTTTCAGATTTGATTTCATCAGGATATAAGCCTAAGAGTGGGATTGCTTGGTCGTATGGTGCTTCTATTTTTAGTTTTTTAAGAAATCTCCAGACTGTCTTCCATAGAGGCTGTATCAATTTACACTGCCACCAGCCATGCAGGAGTGTTCCCTTTTCTCCGCACCCTCTCCAGCATTTATTTCTGTTGATTTGTGGATGATGGCCATTCTGACTGGTGTGAGGTGATATCTCATTGTAGTTTTTTTTTTTAATTAATTAATTTATTTATTTATTTTTTTGCATGTATGTTCCCAGATCATTCATATGCATATCCCTGGGTCCTCCCCCCACCCAGTTCCCCCCCTCCCATCCCTCCAGACCATCGCTCCAAGTGGTTGTATGTACTCCTATTCCCCTAGCACAATGACAATAGCTATCTTTTCCACACATGACAGTATAGGTTTCCATGTTACTCCCTCCATGCCTCCCTCCCACTGTTCGGTCTCCAGAATGTCTTTATGTCTATTCTCTGTTTTTTCATGAGTTCACTGCGTATGTTATCATGACCATCTTACTAGATCCCATATATATGAGTTAGTATACTATACTTGTCTTTCTCTTTTTGACTTACTTCACTTTTTATGATAGGTTCTAGAGCCAGCCACCTCATTAGGACTGAGTCTTCTGCATTTCTTTTAACAGCAAACATCAAATTATGTTTTAAAGTCCTTAAGCAGTTTTGCAAAATGGACTACTTATTGGTTAAAATGATTTCTAGTACCCGAGAAACCAGCATGATACTGTATCAGGTTGGCCTAAAGTGTTGAGTAAGGTGAGTGCTAGAATACTCTGGCTAGATAAATTTTCTTGTCTTTACTTGAATGTTAAAATATTACCATTGTCTGTAGTGTAATCCCAATAAGATAACAAAAAGAGTAAAAAATACATTTAAATAATGTTGCTCACTATTATATATACATGAACCCTTTAGTCAGAACTTTAGTTTTGCTTTAAAAAATTATATTATTTAAATGTCTACTATCAATTTCAAATTAATTTTGAAGTGGTTAGAAAATTCCTCAGTTTTGTACTTAGTAATAAACTTCTTATTTCAAAGGGAAGAAAAATTAATGTTGCTCATATTTTCTAATCTAAATTCTACCCCTGAGAAGACAAGCAGGTTCTTCCTCTTGTCAAAAAACATAGAAGAGTAGTCAAGTTACCAGGTGAGTTTTGCTTCTGATTAGAAAATTTTAATCTAAGTCCAGAAATCTTTTGTGAAGTTTTCCTCCATATTCTCCATTTTAATCTTTTTCAAAAGAATCATTATTATTTCCACGGTGTCTTCTCTATAACACATTTCTTCACATCTGTATTCTTTTGAGGTTAGATCTTTATTTCTGAGCAAATTTAGCTGTTATATTTGGAAAAAATCAGAAACCTAGACATTTTAAAAGCCATTTTCTAACATCTTCTAATGCCACTTCTCTGTTCCTCAACTTGCAGTCTCTTGAATTCTGCAGTCAGGGTAATTTGGTTTCTGCACCCTCAAGTGGACAAACTGAGGTTTCTATTTCTTATCAGAGAGACTGTTTCCCTCCATATCAACCCTCCTTCTCTCCTGACTCAGTTTACAATGTTGGACAGAAACATCAAATTTTTGTTTTACTATACTTGTCTTTCTCTTTTTGACTTACTTCACTTTTTATGATAGGTTCTAGAGCCAGCCACCTCATTAGGACTGAGTCTTCTGCATTTCTTTTAACAGCAAACATCAAATTATGTTTTAAAGTCCTTAAGCAGTTTTGCAAAATGGACTACTTATTGGTTAAAATGATTTCTAGTACCCGAGAAACCAGCATGATACTGTATCAGGTTGGCCTAAAGTGTTGAGTAAGGTGAGTGCTAGAATACTCTGGCTAGATAAATTTTCTTGTCTTTACTTGAATGTTAAAATATTACCATTGTCTGTAGTGTAATCCCAATAAGATAACAAAAAGAGTAAAAAATACATTTAAATAATGTTGCTCACTATTATATATACATGAACCCTTTAGTCAGAACTTTAGTTTTGCTTTAAAAAATTATATTATTTAAATGTCTACTATCAATTTCAAATTAATTTTGAAGTGGTTAGAAAATTCCTCAGTTTTGTACTTAGTAATAAACTTCTTATTTCAAAGGGAAGAAAAATTAATGTTGCTCATATTTTCTAATCTAAATTCTACCCCTGAGAAGACAAGCAGGTTCTTCCTCTTGTCAAAAAACATAGAAGAGTAGTCAAGTTACCAGGTGAGTTTTGCTTCTGATTAGAAAATTTTAATCTAAGTCCAGAAATCTTTTGTGAAGTTTTCCTCCATATTCTCCATTTTAATCTTTTTCAAAAGAATCATTATTATTTCCACGGTGTCTTCTCTATAACACATTTCTTCACATCTGTATTCTTTTGAGGTTAGATCTTTATTTCTGAGCAAATTTAGCTGTTATATTTGGAAAAAATCAGAAACCTAGACATTTTAAAAGCCATTTTCTAACATCTTCTAATGCCACTTCTCTGTTCCTCAACTTGCAGTCTCTTGAATTCTGCAGTCAGGGTAATTTGGTTTCTGCACCCTCAAGTGGACAAACTGAGGTTTCTATTTCTTATCAGAGAGACTGTTTCCCTCCATATCAACCCTCCTTCTCTCCCTGACTCAGTTTACAATGTTGGACAGAAACAATGTTCTTGTCGCTTCCATGAACTGATAGAGTTCTGTTTGCGCTTCTCTACTGAGGTGTAAGCCTGTCAAGAACGCTAGGTTTAAAAAGCCTCTATTGAGAGAGTAGCACTGACATATGTACACTACCATGTAAATAGGAAGCTAATAAGAACCTGCTGTATAGGACCTGGAGCTCAGCTCAGTGGTCTGTGATGACCTAGAGGGGTGGAATGGAGTGGGGTGGGAGGGAAGCTCTAGAGGGAGGGCAAGTAGGTACACATAGAGCTGATTAACATCGTTGTAGCAGAAACTAACACATCACTGTAAAGCAATTATACTCCAATGAAGAAACACAAATTGCACAAAAAGGGTCTCTGTTCCCATTTCTTTCCACATCCTTGATCCCTTTATGGATGTAAATTCCTTGTCACTTTCTAGACTTATGCCTTAAGCTTGCTTCCCAACTAGGGTTTTTGAGGTTACGGGTCTCATGTTTTATCTTCATTGTTAACACCTGGGGATTTTCCCATTTTTTCCAAGCTCAGATAATTTCCTGTTAAATTTTATCTATCACTTCTATGTATTGTAGCAGGAATAAGGGAAGTCGCAGTAGCTGAGTTCACCATATTACTGAAAATAAGAGTCTTAGAGCCACTGTCTAGGTCACTATGTCACAGAAATGAACTCTCCTCCTCCCTCTCCATCCTTCTGTAGCTACCCTACCCCCTCGTCTCCTCATCTTCCCCCTCCCCCGTCTCTTTTCTCTTCCCCTTCTTTCTTCTCTTCTGATTTGCTAGGTCTCATTTGTAAGGTGAAAAAAAGAAAGACTGCAAACCAGTATCCTCTCGTCCACTTGTTTTCTTTGGACTCAGATGTACAGTTATCAGTTTTGCTGATTAAAGTACACTCTAGTGATTATAAATTATGTTACAAACTAGCGGGTTATATATAATGTTTATTTTCATTCAACATTGTCATAGTCAACATTTCAATTATTCATTAAACAAATGTCTGCTAAATACCTACAATGTCCTAACATTTGCAGTTCCTCAACTTGCAGTCTCTTGAATTCTGCAGTCAGGGTAATTTGGTTTCTGCACCCTCAAGTGGACAAACTGAGGTTTCTATTTCTTATCAGAGAGACTGTTTCCTCCATATCAACCTCCTTCTCTCCTGACTCAGTTTACAATGTTGGACAGAAACAATGTTCTTGTCGCTTCCATGAACTGATAGAGTTCTGTTTGCGCTTCTCTACTGAGGTGTAAGCCTGTCAAGAACGCTAGGTTTAAAAAGCCTCTATTGAGAGAGTAGCACTGACATATGTACACTACCATGTAAATAGGAAGCTAATAAGAACCTGCTGTATAGGACCTGGAGCTCAGCTCAGTGGTCTGTGATGACCTAGAGGGGTGGAATGGAGTGGGGTGGGAGGGAAGCTCTAGAGGGAGGGCAAGTAGGTACACATAGAGCTGATTAACATCGTTGTAGCAGAAACTAACACATCACTGTAAAGCAATTATACTCCAATGAAGAAACACAAATTGCACAAAAAGGGTCTCTGTTCCCATTTCTTTCCACATCCTTGATCCCTTTATGGATGTAAATTCCTTGTCACTTTCTAGACTTATGCCTTAAGCTTGCTTCCCAACTAGGGTTTTTGAGGTTACGGGTCTCATGTTTTATCTTCATTGTTAACACCTGGGGATTTTCCCTTTTTCTTCCAAGCTCAGATAATTTCCTGTTAAATTTTATCTATCACTTCTATGTATTGTAGCAGGAATAAGGGAAGTCGCAGTAGCTGAGTTCACCATATTACTGAAAATAAGAGTCTTAGAGCCACTGTCTAGGTCACTATGTCACAGAAATGAACTCTCCTCCTCCCTCTCCATCCTTCTGTAGCTACCCTACCCCCTCGTCTCCTCATCTTCCCCCTCCCCCGTCTCTTTTCTCTTCCCCTTCTTTCTTCTCTTCTGATTTGCTAGGTCTCATTTGTAAGGTGAAAAAAAGAAAGACTGCAAACCAGTATCCTCTGCGTCCACTTGTTTTCTTTGGACTCAGATGTACAGTTATCAGTTTTGCTGATTAAAGTACACTCTAGTGATTATAAATTATGTTACAAACTAGCGGGTTATATATAATGTTTATTTTCATTCAACATTGTCATAGTCAACATTTCAATTATTCATTAAACAAATGTCTGCTAAATACCTACAATGTCCTTCTCTACATGCTTGGACAAAAGTAGATCCCTGGGCATTTATGTGGGTAGAGAATAAATAAACAAGATAAGTCTCTGTCTATGATGAAAATATTTGCCTATAGTAATAATTTCAAAAATGAAGCATCCTTTATAAAAGTTTTCTCTTATATCTCACCACCAGTTTATTTTTTAATGTTCTGTATATTTCTGTGCAGGGCCTACATTGATCAACTCACTGTTCTCTACATTTTTCTTATACATGTACTTCATTCACACTTGAACTACATCGTGAAGAATAAAAATATAGAGTGCAATTTTATGTCCTTTAAAAAATTATAGCTTGAACCAAAAAGAGGTTACTTCTTGCTCTTGCTCTTTGATTTCATTTTAATTTCAAAACTAATTTCATGCTTTTAAATGTTAAATTACTATAAGGGTTTTCAACTTCCTGTCTTTAATTCTAGAATTATCTATTATCTACCATGCTAATTTCTTTCCTGATTAAGTGGGAGTACAACAGAAACTAGCACAGAAATAGCAGAGGTCAGAATACTTACCAAATGAGATTCTGATATAATGCATAATTCATGAAATATTATATTCACTCATGTTTTCCGTTGTGTTTAACTGGAAATGTGTCTTGCTAAATGCAGCTTTCTGAATTGTTTTAGATGTTGTTGAAATCTATAGGTTCTTACTGTTTTTATACTTTTGTGAAAGTCTCCTTTAGTCTGTCATTAGCTTTCTTCATAAATGGTTCTTCTAAAAGAACTCTTTCAGTTTTGTCTCTCAAGATTCTCCAAAGTTGGTTACTCAGTGCCAAAGGAATTCTAAGTACTCATTCGTAATGCAAGTTAATCTATTGGTAAGCAAAGCTGAGTTTATTTCATTATACAATATAGTTGTTTTAACCAATATTCTCTTATTTTGTGTGTTCAAAGAGAAAATTAATTTAGTGCTGTTCTTGCATCGACAAATAAGACTCTCAGCTGCAAGTGGCAGAAATTCAATTCAGATTAGCTTAACTGAGAAAGGAATGGGAAGGATAAAGGATGAGGCATTGATTCAAGCATGGTACAACCAGAGCTTCACATGATAGCCTTGATGCTTGTGTGTGTCTCTCACCTTTACTCACTTCTTACTTTGGCATCATTTTTTAGAAACCTGTGGTAACAAAGATGCCAGGTCTTTCAGTCCCAGGTCTATGAGTCCCAGGTCTCATAGTTATTATAATATTTCCAGAGAAAAGACCATGCTTCTCTTCCTCTGATCTCTGTAATTTCTTCTGAAGGGTTGCATTTGGCCATTCTCTCCATGTGCATACCCTTGGATAAATTCAGAGGGGTAAGGAGCTATGATTAATGTGAGATTAGTGCGTTACTGAGGTGGGAAAGGTGAAATGGCCTGGCTAGGGGAAGGGAGCTACTTTTACAGGAGAACAAGGTGACCAGAAGTAACAGATTCCCATATCCAGTTCAGGTCTTTGTGATGCCAAGCATCAAGCTAGGGGCTGCAAATAACAAATCTCTCTACTAAAAGTTCTTCAGGTTAGTTACTTAAATTTTAGAATGTTTTCAGAGTGATCTAAATCTCTAGGAGCCATGGACAACTCACATATGATTCGCAAAACATAGGAGCATGTTTTTTCTTTCCATTCAGATCACTGCCAGGACTTCCCTAGCGGTTCAGTGGTTAAGAGTCTGCCTTGCAATGCTAAGATCCCACCAGCCATGGGACAACTAAGCCCATACAGTGCAATTTTGGAGAATGCTTTGGAGTCCGAGCCCTACAACTAGAGTGTCTGTGTACCACAAGAAAAGCTCCTGTGTGCTGTAGCTAAGACCCGTGGCACCCATGGCACCCCAATAAATATAAACAATTAAGGTCAAAGCTGAAGTCTTATTTCCAAATTAAGTTGGTTACTCAGTGCCAAAGGAATTCTAAGTACTCATTTGTAATGCAAGTTAATCTATTGGTAAGCAAAGCTGAGTTTATTTCATTATACAATATAGTTGTTTTAACCAATATTCTCTTATTTTGTGTGTTCAAAGAGAAAATTAATTTAGTGCTGTTCTTGCATCGACAAATAAGACTCTCAGCTGCAAGTGGCAGAAATTCAATTCAGATTAGCTTAACTGAGAAAGGAATGGGAAGGATAAAGGATGAGGCATTGATTCAAGCATGGTACAACCAGAGCTTCACATGATAGCCTTGATGCTTGTGTGTGTCTCTCACCTTTACTCACTTCTTACTTTGGCATCATTTTTGAGAAACCTGTGGTAACAAAGATGCCAGGTCTTTCAGTCCCAGGTCTATGAGTCCCAGGTCTCATAGTTATTATAATATTTCCAGAGAAAAGACCATGCTTCTCTTCCCTCTGATCTCTGTAATTTCTTCTGAAGGGTTGCATTTGGCCATTCTCTCCATGTGCATACCCTTGGATAAATTCAGAGGGGTAAGGAGCTATGATTAATGTGAGATTAGTGCGTTACTGAGGTGGGAAAGGTGAAATGGCCTGGCTAGGGGAAGGGAGCTACTTTTACAGGAGAACAAGGTGACCAGAAGTAACAGATTCCCATATCCAGTTCAGGTCTTTGTGATGCCAAGCATCAAGCTAGGGGCTGCAAATAACAAATCTCTCTACTAAAAGTTCTTCAGGTTAGTTACTTAAATTTTAGAATGTTTTCAGAGTGATCTAAATCTCTAGGAGCCATGGACAACTCACATATGATTCGCAAAACATAGGAGCATGTTTTTTCTTTCCATTCAGATCACTGCCAGGACTTCCCTAGCGGTTCAGTGGTTAAGAGTCTGCCTTGCAATGCTAAGATCCCACCAGCCATGGGACAACTAAGCCCATACAGTGCAATTTTGGAGAATGCTTTGGAGTCCGAGCCCTACAACTAGAGTGTCTGTGTACCACAAGAAAAGCTCCTGTGTGCTGTAGCTAAGACCCGTGGCACCCAAATAAATTAGTTAAACATATATATAAAAAAATCACTCCACGGTTAATCATGCTGCCTATTCAGAGCTCCTAAAGAAATATAAACAAGCTACCTTGGAGTAAAATGTATAGTGTATTTGTGTTCTACCAGGTAGCATGCTTCAGAGAGTTAAAAGGCTAAGGGGTCATGGTGGAAGATATGAATCAGAGGACAGTGCCCTGATAGGAGTAGGCTGGGAGCCTGTTGGTCTGGGAGATGGAAGGCACATCGATTGTTGATTAGCCACATTTGTTTCAGAACAATCAAGGGGAAGGTTGTGATGATGACATGCTTGTTTTTACTCCTATCTGGTAAAAATCTCCTTTTGGGTTAAAAAATCCCCCTTTAAAAAAAAAAAACATAAATCTAATAAGCAAAGGAGACACAACTGTTTTCTAGAATGTGTCTGAAAGGTCACGTAGTGAAACATAAAAACACAAACACAACCGTGCTGGCTGTTGATTGTAGAGGAGATGTTCTACTTCAGTGCCAGTCAGTCTGCTTTCTGAGACTCTTAGACTGAAAGGGTGATGATTTTGTTGTAGAACCAACAATAAAAGACAAAAAAAAGCAAGTAACAGGAGCAAAGAAAAGCTCTAAGCAGAAATAATACCATAATAGGAGTCCTTATCTCCTGTCATCCTTTTAGACCAGGACGTTTGATGACTTAATGATTATCAAGAGTATGCTTCTCACTTGAGAGTCACTGTTTAGAAATTCAAATGTCTCTAATGCAATCAGTGTTCTAGTAGGGCCATTGCTTCTTTTCATTTCTGCTTCCCAAATTTACAACTCCATCCTCTCCAGCCTGAATTGCCACTTAGACCATCCAGATTCCTGCCTACTCCATGCTCTTCCCTATGAAGTTCATGCACAGCTTTGGGACCAGGGTCACCAATTGCCTGGAGTTCAACAAATGGTGTTACTTATCTTTGTAAGACTCATCTATGACACATTTTCACCTGTGAGGAAGAAGCAAAACTTGTTTTTTCACACAAGCCCCTTTATTTTGGTATAGAATCTAGAATCTGAAAGTTGTAGTCAAATCATAATTCTCCAGCTTATTAGCATAGATATCAGTTTATCCACCTTCTTTATCTCTCAACCATCTCATCTATAATAAGGTAATCAAAAATAAGGTCTGCCCTTATAGACTTGTTTGGTAAGGATTAAGTGAGAAAAAATGTATGTGACATTTACCCAGCAGCTGGCATATAGTTAGATTTTTATTGACATACAGTTGACATATAATACTGTATTAGTTTTAGGTGTATAGTGTAGTGATTCGACATTTGTATGTGTTGTGAAATAATCACCACAATCAGCCTAGATACCATCTGTCACTGTACGAAGTTAATACAATATTATTGACTATATTCCCCATGCTGTTCTTGGTATCCCCATGACATTTATTTTATAGCCAGGACTGTGTACCTCTTAATCCTCTTCATCCATTTAACTCCCCTTGTGATCCTTCCTTCTAGAAACCACCAGTCTGTTCTCTGTGTCTATAAGTTTTAATTTGTCTGTTTTGTTTTCATCTACTTATTTTTTGTTTGTTTTGTTCTTTTAGATTTTGCATGTAAGTGAAATTATGTAATTCTTGTTTTTCTCTGACTTGCTTAGCATTATACCCACAATGTTCACCCGTGTAATCCAGCATGGCAAGATTTCATTCATTTTCTGTGACTGACTATTCCACATCTTTCTCTGTTCATCCTTTGACAGACACCTAGTTTTTTCCCATATCGTGGCTATTGTCAATGAATATAGCAGTGCATATATCTTTTCGAGTTAGTGTTTTAATTTTCTTCAGATAGATACCTAATAGTGGAATTGCTTGACCATTTGGTAGATCTATTTTTAATTCTTTGAGGAACCTCCACACTGTGTTCCATAGTGGCTATACCAAGCTGTTATCAAAAAAGACAAGAAACAACAACCATTGGCAGGACTGTGGAAAACAGAGAATCCTTGTTCACTGTTGGCATATAGTTAGTCCTTAAGAAGTACTGGCTACACTATGAATTCTCTCTTCCAAGCCTCATTGTTGGCCCTTCCCCTATATTTGCCTTGTGATTTAGCCACAGACTTCTCAGTTCACAAATTTCCATTCTGTTTTCTATTTCTTGGCCTTTATACATTCTCTGTTTCCCCTATTAGGCTGAATGGTTTAAGATCAGAGGTTATATCTTACTTGCATTTATAGTTCTTAACACAATACTAGATACCTTGTAGACTTGTAAGCAATAATGTTGAATGAAGACAGCTGTTCATTCCTCAAAATAAAACTGGCTTTTTCAAGTATTAATATTTGCTTTTAGTTTGGCATCATAGTCGGGTAAGGAAGAAGCCTCACTGATAAAAAAAAAAAAAAAAAACTGCTTAACCCCCTGTTCCTGGATATCCAAGTTTGGGGAACAGGATCTTTGGGCTAAGTCTGTTATTTTTTCTTTTCACAGCACTTTCCAACTGTCTCTGACTAGACTGTCACAACAGACAGACCCTTGACTTAACATTTAATACTTTTAAAAGGAAAATATGCTCAATTATGAAATTAAAAGGGAAAAGAAGAAAATCATCTCATGGGTAAACATTTCTTTGAATATGTTTTGTTGACCTGATGGGTAGGGTTAAGACTGCTTGATTATAGCTCAGTCTCTCAACACCCCACCTTTTCTACATGGGAGAGAACCAGCATGTTTCGATATAAGTGCATGCGACAACTATTGAGTTCACTGGGTTGTGTCATCAAGCTATGAAGAACTAGGGGCACTTTTATTTTGATCAGTCTTGAAGCATTCCATCAAAGTGACTGGACCACACAGTAAAATACATTAGAAACATTTCTACTATAAAAGTATGTAGCCGTTTCTTGGCAACTTTTTCTGAGGACTCAGAAAAAAATAATCATTCTGTGATCTCCAGGAGCTAATTTTGATAAGGAGTAACGGGCTGGTTTTAAATATGTTAGTTAAAAAGGGAAAAGTATGAAGTGCAAGAGGAGCTAAGATTCATTGTAAATATCTCTTAGACTTCGAAGTTGCTTGATTTGCATATTGCTGTGGTTTAGTGTTGGTGAATTGCCCAGAAATCACAGAAGTACAATAAATAACTGTCTTGTTCAAGACCTACTTGTTATTTGTCTGTTTATGAACTACTACTCCTCCAACATTATTTACTCTGCTTTAAAAATATTTATATTCACTTTAATCCTCAAGTAAACAAACATTTCATCCATTGACAAAAAAAAATAGTATATAATAATTGTCTAGTATCAACAAAACATTTTAAAGTTAACTTTATCCAGATATGGTTGGGTATGTTCTGTTAGTTGATTGAAATGAAACATTTGAAAAATTGCTTCAAATGTTTTTCACCATTAAAATTTTTGCTGTCATATGTTAATTTATCATAGAAACACTTATGCATTTTTCTTTGCTAGTTCATTGCAATGTCTTTGATGCAGTTTAGAAGTAAAGTATAAAATTATTTTAAACAGATCTTGTATTAGCTTTTCAGTAAAACTAAACTGTAATAAGTGATGGCTTTGAAATTCTCTGTGAGAATCACAGAAGGAACTTCTCCAAAGTCTATTTTGCCAGCATTTTTATTCTTTGTAACTTGTGATAGGAAAAAAAGACGAACTTCAAAATTTTTTTCAAATCTGTTTTGACCTGATGGGTAGGGTTAAGACTGCTTGATTATAGCTCAGTCTCTCAACACCCCACCTTTTCTACATGGGAGAGAACCAGCATGTTTCGATATAAGTGCATGCGACAACTATTGAGTTCACTGGGTTGTGTCATCAAGCTATGAAGAACTAGGGGCACTTTTATTTTGATCAGTCTTGAAGCATTCCATCAAAGTGACTGGACCACACAGTAAAATACATTAGAAACATTTCTACTATAAAAGTATGTAGCCGTTTCTTGGCAACTTTTTCTGAGGACTCAGAAAAAAATAATCATTCTGTGATCTCCAGGAGCTAATTTTGATAAGGAGTAACGGGCTGGTTTTAAATGGGTTAGTTAAAACAGGAAAAGAAATGAAGTGCAAGAGGAGCTAAGATTCATTGTAAATATCTCTTAGACTTCGAAGTTGCTTGATTTGCATATTGCTGTGGTTTAGTGTTGGTGAATTGCCCAGAAATCACAGAAGTACAATAAATAACTGTCTTGTTCAAGACCTACTTGTTATTTGTCTGTTTATGAACTACTACTCCTCCAACATTATTTACTCTGCTTTAAAAATATTTATATTCACTTTAATCCTCAAGTAAACAAACATTTCATCCATTGACAAAAAAAAATAGTATATAATAATTGTCTAGTATCAACAAAACATTTTAAAGTTAACTTTATCCAGATATGGTTGGGTATGTTCTGTTAGTTGATTGAAATGAAACATTTGAAAAATTGCTTCAAATGTTTTTCACCATTAAAATTTTTGCTGTCATATGTTAATTTATCATAGAAACACTTATGTATTTTTCTTTGCTAGTTCATTGCAATGTCTTTGATGCAGTTTAGAAGTAAAGTATAAAATTATTTTAAACAGATCTTGTATTAGCTTTTCAGTAAAACTAAACTGTAATAAGTGATGGCTTTGAAATTCTCTGTGAGAATCACAGAAGGAACTTCTCCAAAGTCTATTTTGCCAGCATTTTTATTCTTTGTAACTTGTGATAGGAAACACTACATAAATATCTTTAATGGGATGCTTTTGGCACCATTTGTTAAATTTATTTCTTCAGAAGGGATAGGATGTGTGTATGTGTGTCTGTCTGTGTGTAATCTACTGTCCTTCTGTCCAGCTACCCATACACTTGTTTCTTCTATTTTTCTCCTTAAATAAGTGATAACAATTTTTGGATTTTGAAATTTATAAAAACCAAGTCACATGATGAGGAATTGGGGAGCCAGTATGGGAGGGTATCAAAGGAAAATTTAGGCTAATATGATAAATAAACAGTTTCAAAATTAGAGCTGTGCTTATGCTGTTCTAAGAATCTGTTTTTGCTGTATTTCTTCTTCTAGGTGGGTTTTCTTCCAGTTGGATCTCCATTTTAAAAAATATTATAGAAGAAAAGCTGACACTTAAGATCTTGCCATGTGTACTTAAGAAATGTGCTATGCTTATCATAACAAATTAATGTTTTTCATTCTGGCATAAGCTCCTATCTCAGTGCAGTGTGGTAACTAGGATTTTATCAATTAGCAGAGATCCATGAATTGTATTCGGGGTAACACTACTTTTGTTGTTGCTCAGTGGTAAAGAATCCGCCTGCCGCTGCAGGAGACTCAGGGTTAGTCCCTGGGTTGAGAAGATTCACTAAAGAAGGAAATGCCAGTATTCTTGCCTGGGAAGTCCCATGGACAGAGGAGCCTGGCGGGCTACAGTCCACAGAGACACAAAAGAGTCAGACAAGACTAGCAACTAAACAACAACAATCACTGCTCTAAGTCCCTGAGTGGGTCTTTATTTCATGTTTACTTGATATTTCTGCACGCAGCGTGTATGTTTCTGTGTTCTTTTCCATCCTGCATGTATGGGAATTAATGTGCATCTTTTTTTCTGTCACTGTGTCTCCATATAAAATTTTGCTGTCATATGTTAATTTATCATAGAAACACTTATGCATTTTCTTTGCTAGTTCATTGCAATGTCTTTGATGCAGTTTAGAAGTAAAGTATAAAATTATTTTAAACAGATCTTGTATTAGCTTTTCAGTAAAACTAAACTGTAATAAGTGATGGCTTTGAAATTCTCTGTGAGAATCACAGAAGGAACTTCTCCAAAGTCTATTTTGCCAGCATTTTTATTCTTTGTAACTTGTGATAGGAAACACTACATAAATATCTTTAATGGGATGCTTTTGGCACCATTTGTTAAATTTATTTCTTCAGAAGGGATAGGATGTGTGTATGTGTGTCTGTCTGTGTGTAATCTACTGTCCTTCTGTCCAGCTACCCATACACTTGTTTCTTCTATTTTTCTCCTTAAATAAGTGATAACAATTTTTGGATTTTGAAATTTATAAAAACCAAGTCACATGATGAGGAATTGGGGAGCCAGTATGGGAGGGTATCAAAGGAAAATTTAGGCTAATATGATAAATAAACAGTTTCAAAATTAGAGCTGTGCTTATGCTGTTCTAAGAATCTGTTTTTTTGCTGTATTTCTTCTTCTAGGTGGGTTTTCTTCCAGTTGGATCTCCATTTTAAAAAATATTATAGAAGAAAAGCTGACACTTAAGATCTTGCCATGTGTACTTAAGAAATGTGCTATGCTTATCATAACAAATTAATGTTTTTCATTCTGGCATAAGCTCCTATCTCAGTGCAGTGTGGTAACTAGGATTTTATCAATTAGCAGAGATCCATGAATTGTATTCGGGGTAACACTACTTTTGTTGTTGCTCAGTGGTAAAGAATCCGCCTGCCGCTGCAGGAGACTCAGGGTTAGTCCCTGGGTTGAGAAGATTCACTAAAGAAGGAAATGCCAGTATTCTTGCCTGGGAAGTCCCATGGACAGAGGAGCCTGGCGGGCTACAGTCCACAGAGACACAAAAGAGTCAGACAAGACTAGCAACTAAACAACAACAATCACTGCTCTAAGTCCCTGAGTGGGTCTTTATTTCATGTTTACTTGATATTTCTGCACGCAGCGTGTATGTTTCTGTGTTCTTTTCCATCCTGCATGTATGGGAATTAATGTGCATCTTTTTTTTTTCTGGATGTCACTGTGTCTCCATATAAAAAAGGAGAAATTTACCATTTTTATCCTAACAAATGAAATTTTTACTGATTCTTACACAACTTGTTGGTCAGAAATTGAGCACATTTATAGTACAAGGGCTGATCATGGGAAAAGTCCAGAAAGGGAAAATTGGGTTTTGGAGGCTTGCACCTTATAATTGAGACTCAAACCTACATGCTATGTCTATAGAGTTTGCATTTCCTTTTGAAACATATTAAGTATTTTTTTAAATCAAAATAAAATATGTTTGCCATAAAATTCACCCTTTTAAAGTATATATTTCAGTGGTTTTTTAAAATATATTAAAAAACCTGTACCACATCACTGCTAATTCCAGAATATTTGTATCTTCACAAAAGAAATTCCATACCTGTTGGCAATCACTTGCTATTCTTCCCTCCCCTGATTCCTGTTAACTGTAATCTACTTTCTGTCTCTGTGGATTTGCCTGTTCTGGAGACTTCATATAAATTGAATTGTACAGTTTGAGACTTTCTCTGTATTCTTTTACTCAGCATAAAATTTTCAGGCTTTATCCATGTGTATATATCACTATGTCCTTTCTGTTTGTAACTGAATAATGTTCCTTTGTATGGTTGAATGGATAGCCTACATTTTGTTTACACACTTATCCATTGATGGACATTTGACTTGCTTCTACTTTTGGTTATTATGAAAACAGTGCTATGAACATTTAGATATAAGTTTTTGTGTGAATATATGCTTTTAACACTTTTGTATAAATAACCTTGGGGTGGAATTGCTGGGTCATATAATAACAGTATGTTTAAATTTGGGAATAACTGTCAAACTGTTTTCCACATTTTTACCCTCTCATCAAGATATGAGCACTCCAATTTCTAAACATTCTAGCCAATATATAAATGTGTTAATTGCCTCAATTTGAATTGGATTAGTTTTCCTTTTATTGGGTATGAGAGTTCTTGTATATTGTGAATGCTGAAGCCTTGACAGCTCTAGTTTGCAGACACTTTCTCCTATTCTGTGGAATGTCTTTTCACTTTCTTTATAGTGTCCTTTCACATGCAAATATTCTTTAATATTGAAAAATTCTAGCCTTTTTTGTTTTGCTTGCTTATGTTTTAAGTATTTACCTAACATCTACCAAAATTTACCCAACATCTTTTTTGAAACATCATACCCACCTTTCCTGTTCCATCTCACGTCTTACCCTAAACACACAGACACAGATACACACAGACACGCACACCCCATTCCCATTCGAAACCACGTCAGAGTGCCACACTCCCTCAGTGGCCTTGATGTGTGTTTCATCCCTTACTCAAAGTGCCTCATTTGGCAGTTTTCATCAACTCTGACAGGATCTGGAAGCTCACCCAGACCTGCTTTTCCTTGCTCCGATCCTTGGCTTTTTTTTTTAAATTTTGGCCTCTCTTTTCATTGATGTTTTCATCCATTTGTTTTTCATCTGTCTTTATTCTTTGTCCTGTGTGGGCCTCCCATTGCAGTGGCCTCTCCCGTTGCAGAGCACTGGCTCTGGGCCTGTGCACTCCAGAGCTCTGGCTTGTAATTGGACATACCAGTCCAGCTGTTCTGCAGCACGGGGAATCTTCCCAAGCCAGAGATTGAACTGGCGCCCCTTGTACTGCAAGGTGGACTCTCTGTCCACTGGACCACCAGGGAAGCCTGATTCTTGGCTTTATATCCTCCACTTTCCTCTTCTAATCCCCAGGCATACAGTTGCATGATACTTTCACTGTGTATTATTACTTCTCTCACCCTTCCGGCACCTTGAGCTTCTTGAGATCAGGCCTGTCTTTGATTTCTGGTTATCCCAAACTGAACAGTGGTCTGCAGTAAATGCTGAAAAATATTTCAGTGAACGCCTACCGTTATCGTCAGACTGCCTTATTCACCATCTAGAATTACAGGCTGCGTCTTTCTCAGACTCTTTTCCATGGGAGGACATGACAATTGGGAGCTTCAATGTCTGTTCTCCTTCTTTTGGCCCGCCATACCCACTTGGCTACTGAAGTAGTCGCTATGAACTGAAGTAATATCGAAACAAGCACTTTGAGCTAAATGCTTCCTGGATTATTTAGTTCCTTATATGATTAAACACAAATTCCAGGGTCACAAGGCATGAACAGAAAGGGTGCCTTGACAGCTCTAGTTTGCAGACACTTTCTCCTATTCTGTGGAATGTCTTTTCACTTTCTTTATAGTGTCCTTTCACATGCAAATATTCTTTAATATTGAAAAATTCTAGCCTTTTTTGTTTTGCTTGCTTATGTTTTAAGTATTTACCTAACATCTACCAAAATTTACCCAACATCTTTTTTGAAACATCATACCCACCTTTCCTGTTCCATCTCACGTCTTACCCTAAACACACAGACACAGATACACACAGACACGCACACCCCATTCCCATTCGAAACCACGTCAGAGTGCCACACTCCCTCAGTGGCCTTGATGTGTGTTTCATCCCTTACTCAAAGTGCCTCATTTGGCAGTTTTCATCAACTCTGACAGGATCTGGAAGCTCACCCAGACCTGCTTTTCCTTGCTCCGATCCTTGGCTTTTTTTTTTAAATTTTGGCCTCTCTTTTCATTGATGTTTTCATCCATTTGTTTTTCATCTGTCTTTATTCTTTGTCCTGTGTGGGCCTCCCATTGCAGTGGCCTCTCCCGTTGCAGAGCACTGGCTCTGGGCCTGTGCACTCCAGAGCTCTGGCTTGTAATTGGACATACCAGTCCAGCTGTTCTGCAGCACGGGGAATCTTCCCAAGCCAGAGATTGAACTGGCGCCCCTTGTACTGCAAGGTGGACTCTCTGTCCACTGGACCACCAGGGAAGCCTGATTCTTGGCTTTATATCCTCCACTTTCCTCTTCTAATCCCCAGGCATACAGTTGCATGATACTTTCACTGTGTATTATTACTTCTCTCACCCTTCCGCACCTTGAGCTTCTTGAGATCAGGCCTGTCTTTGATTTCTGGTTATCCCAAACTGAACAGTGGTCTGCAGTAAATGCTGAAAAATATTTCAGTGAACGCCTACCGTTATCGTCAGACTGCCTTATTCACCATCTAGAATTACAGGCTGCGTCTTTCTCAGACTCTTTTCCATGGGAGGACATGACAATTGGGAGCTTCAATGTCTGTTCTCCTTCTTTTGGCCCGCCATACCCACTTGGCTACTGAAGTAGTCGCTATGAACTGAAGTAATATCGAAACAAGCACTTTGAGCTAAATGCTTCCTGGATTATTTAGTTCCTTATATGATTAAACACAAATTCCAGGGTCACAAGGCATGAACAGAAAGGGTGACTTTAACACCTACCCCATTTTCCTTACATCCACTGGGAAGAAGAGAGGAGTGAGGAAGACTAGTCTTAAAGCAGATGAGAGAATCACAGTTGATGCAGATAGGACAGGTGCAGACTGACAGTGAGGACTAGGTGTTGTCTGGCATCCCATGCTTCTGCACAGACACTGACTGAGTCTTCCATTGTGTGCTCTTGGGAAGAAGAGCAGTTGGGATGTGATTCAGGCATTCAGCAGTTCTAGTGTCAGAATCAGAGACTAGGGGTGTTTTGTCAGGCTGCCCTGAGTGATGGCTGTATGTCACTCCTTTGGGGGCAGGCGGCGTACCTATGATCATTAAAGGATTGAGTTTCCCAGCATAGCTAGCCCATTGATCCCTTTGTAATATATTGCTACCTCACTTTCACATTTGACATATAGACTTGTGCCTAAATTCAGACTGATGCATTGAATTACATTGTGTCCACCAGCTTTAACTCATTTAGAGCATGAGTTGTTTGTTTTTACCACCCTTTCTCCTCCCTGCAGACTCATTGCTAACTGAATTTGGGCAGAGGCACTGGCAAGGCGCATGAGGCTGACTTCCATTTTGTCTTCTGAAGGTATTTTATTCTTGATGAATTCCTCTACAGTCTTTCTTAGGAAATGAAAAACAAACTGGAGAATTTTTGGCAGTGTGGCAGACTGACAAAACTTCCTATTACTTTGTATTATAAACATTGCACTGAAATGACAATGCACTGGGAATGCTGACATAAACCAATGGTTTATTCTGGGAAGTGTCATTTAGGCAAAGAGGTTAATTCAAATGTTGTTAGGCAAGTGTCTGTAATGTGATAATAGGATATTATAAACCCTTCATAAAGAAAGCTGCCTTTGTATTTTACAAATATGTTTAAATTTAACAGCCAGCAGTTATGTTTAGCTAATTGAAACTATCTCTGCATGATAAAGCATGACTTAAAATATTTAGTTTTATAATTAACATAGAAGTATAAAGATAATTCATGAATATTCTTGCTGTTTCCTGATGAGATTTTAGTTATGATTTTTAAGTCTATAATATCTCCATCAGATTGTCATACTTTAATGAATAAAATCAGTTTGAAGAAATCATTATTACAAGAAAATAATTTTAGATGTATTCTGTACATGATGTTGGCTTATTGACTAAAATAAGAAAACTGAGAGTAAGAGCTTATGTAACACGTGACAGTAGCATAAGCTGAGAAATAGGGAAGAAAAGTCAGTAAATGAAGAAAAATAAAAATTTATTTCTCTAAATTATTTATTCTGTATTTCAACTACATATGCCAACGTTTGTCAAAATTAGTTTGTCGTGAAAATCCAAGAATTTTCGAAATATAGACTGTCACTGAACAGAGGACATACCTAGCAGAATATTAAGTACTTGATTTACGAATTTTTCTAAAAATAAGGAAGCCATATATTTGTGTGTGTGTGTCTGTACAAAGAGGGAAAGACAAAAGACAAAGAAAGACAAAGAAAGATACAGAGTAAACTGGATTGTTTACTATTATTAAAGCATGACTTGTGACTAAGGCATTCTTTTTTTTTTTTTTTTTAAGATTTATTTATTTATTTATTTTGGGCATGGGTCGGGTTGGGAGGGAAGAAGCGGGTGGGCCACTTCTATTGGTCTTTCATTTCTCTATTTTCATCCGACTTTGTTCTTTGGCTCCTGTGGGCCTCCCATCGCAGTGGCCTCTGTCGTTGCAGAGCCAGTGCTCTGCGACAACAGAGGCCACCGTGATGGGAGGCCCACAGGAGCCAAAGAACAAAGACAGGTGAAAATGGACAAAGACCAATAGAAGTGGCCCGCCTGCTCCTCTCCCTCCCCACCCCACCCCGCCAATAAATAAATAAATAAATAAATAAATAAATAAATAAATAAATAAATAAATTTTAAAAAAAGAGAGAGAGAGAGAATGGACCTATGTTTTTTGTTTCCATATCGGAAAATTGATTTGAAACCTTGCTGTTTGGTAGTTAGTCTCTCACTGCATATGTTCAGCAAATATAGACATTGAGAAATTTGACAAAAGATAAAACAGAAAAAACATAACCAGTCATATTCTGGCCTAGTGTGCTTAGTCGCTCAGTCGTCTCTGACTCTGCGGCCCTGTGGACTACAGCCTGCGAGGCCCCTCTGTCGATGGGAATTCTTCAGGCAAGAACACTTGAGTGCATTGTCATGTCCTCCTCCAGGGGTCTTCCCAACCCAGGGATCGAACACAGCTCTACCACATTACAAGCAGATTCTTTACCACCTGAGCCACTACATACTGCTATTTAGATACGCTGAAATCATATTGAATGAGTCGTGCTTCCCAGATGGTACTAGTGGTAAAGAATCCACCTACCAAAGCAGGAGATGCATGAGATGTGGGTTCAATCCCTGGGTTGGGAAGATCCCCAAGAGGATGAAATGACAACCTGCTCCAGCATTTTTGCCTGGAAAATTCATGGGGCGAAGGAGCCTGACAGGCTACAGTTCATGGGACTGCAAAGAGTCGGACAAAACTGAATGTGCGTGCGCACATACACACACACACACACACACACACACACACACACACACACATTGAATGAGTCATACTGGACTTCTGTAGTACCTAAAACACAACAAGTTCATTTCTGTCTGAGAGTCTATTTTTCTATCTTCCTTCTGATAAAAATATAATTTTTTTCTCTGCTAAATGTAATAGGTGATAAATCATAATTCATCAATAAAACTCTGAAGAGGGTACTACTTTTCTCCCCATTTTGCAGATAATAAAACTGAGAAAGCATGCTTAGGTTTTGAAAGAGGAATTGAGATAAAGTGCTTAGAACAAAGTCTGAAATAGAGTAAGCACTTACTACATACCAGTTTTTGTGATCTCATATATAAATCATAGTTTTTATTTATGCTTCTTTTCTGAGTCAGTTGACAAACACACATTTTCAGAGTTAAGGAAGGAACATTTATAAGACAACAACAGAAACTTCTCTATAGGCAAGCCTTAAAGCTATCGGTCAGAATGTTTGAACTGTTTTCACTGAATCCTTTTGACTATATCTCTAATTTTTCATACCATAGTAGTTAGCAGCAGTCACCTGATAGGCTGTGACTGGAGCAGCTGTAAGAAAAGCTTCTAATTTAAATGGATCGTAATAATGATCTGCCACACAAGTCATCCATATGTTTCCTTTGTTTTATCCATTTAAGAAAGCCAAAGTAAGTGTAATAATATGCTTTATAAGTTTTACTTGGGCTACTGTATCCCTTACTTTTATTTTTGACATAACTTTTAAAAATTCTTCAAAATCCGTAAGTACTTTAGAAAATCAATTAAATTATACCCTTTAAATTTTCGTAGTCCAAATATCACCTCTTTAGATCGACCTTCCTTGACCACCATGTCTGAAATCATAGCCCTGTTACCCAGAGGCTCTTTGCCTTACTTTGCTTTTCCTCATAGCATTTATCATTTCTTCATGTTATCTATCTATCTATCTAGATATCCCTTTATTATTTTATTGTTATAGCCTTTCTTCCTATACTATAATATAAACTACATGAGGACAGCAGCTTTTTTTGTGTGTATATGTGTGTGCGTATGTGTGTGTGTGTTTGCTGTGTTCCTGGCTAATATAACAATGCCTCTCAGGTAACAGTCATTTAAATATGAACCAAAGAATCAATGAGTGGATGAATTAATAAAGAACATTAGAGCATTAGGGATCTCAGCCAAAAGCAATGATGTAAACTACAATGAATTTATACTGCCTGTTACAACCTTAGATATCTCTGAAACTTTTTCTCTTAATGCCTCTGTTTTATTCAACCTTTACTGATATTTGCAAAAAGTTAATAGGTGATAAATCATAATTCATCAATAAAACTCTGAAGAGGGTAACTTTTCTCCCATTTTGCAGATAATAAAACTGAGAAAGCATGCTTAGGTTTTGAAAGAGGAATTGAGATAAAGTGCTTAGAACAAAGTCTGAAATAGAGTAAGCACTTACTACATACCAGTTTTTGTGATCTCATATATAAATCATAGTTTTTATTTATGCTTCTTTTCTGAGTCAGTTGACAAACACACATTTTCAGAGTTAAGGAAGGAACATTTATAAGACAACAACAGAAACTTCTCTATAGGCAAGCCTTAAAGCTATCGGTCAGAATGTTTGAACTGTTTTCACTGAATCCTTTTGACTATATCTCTAATTTTTCATACCATAGTAGTTAGCAGCAGTCACCTGATAGGCTGTGACTGGAGCAGCTGTAAGAAAAGCTTCTAATTTAAATGGATCGTAATAATGATCTGCCACACAAGTCATCCATATGTTTCCTTTGTTTTATCCATTTAAGAAAGCCAAAGTAAGTGTAATAATATGCTTTATAAGTTTTACTTGGGCTACTGTATCCCTTACTTTTATTTTTGACATAACTTTTAAAAATTCTTCAAAATCCGTAAGTACTTTAGAAAATCAATTAAATTATACCCTTTAAATTTTCGTAGTCCAAATATCACCTCTTTAGATCGACCTTCCTTGACCACCATGTCTGAAATCATAGCCCTGTTACCCAGAGGCTCTTTGCCTTACTTTGCTTTTCCTCATAGCATTTATCATTTCTTCATGTTATCTATCTATCTATCTAGATATCCCTTTATTATTTTATTGTTATAGCCTTTCTTCCTATACTATAATATAAACTACATGAGGACAGCAGCTTTTTTTGTGTGTATATGTGTGTGCGTATGTGTGTGTGTGTTTGCTGTGTTCCTGGCTAATATAACAATGCCTCTCAGGTAACAGTCATTTAAATATGAACCAAAGAATCAATGAGTGGATGAATTAATAAAGAACATTAGAGCATTAGGGATCTCAGCCAAAAGCAATGATGTAAACTACAATGAATTTATACTGCCTGTTACAACCTTAGATATCTCTGAAACTTTTTCTCTTAATGCCTCTGTTTTATTCAACCTTTACTGATATTTGCAAAACGTTGATAGCAAATCTTACTGTAATCTCAAAGATATATTATATAAACTTGTACTATTCATACTGCAGACATAAACAAACACTGTGAATAAAGACATTAAGTGGTAGAGCTAAGCTTGAAGACTCAAGAGCACTGAAAATATTTCCACTTTTGTATATCCTATGAAAAAGGAGGGGATAGATTCTGGTGTCTTTTATGTCATCTATGTTTACATACTTGGAGAAGGAAGTGGCAGCCTGCTCCAGTATCCTAGCCTGGGAAATCCCATGGGCAGAGAAGGCGGGAGGCTGCAGTCCATGGGGTCACAAAGAGTTGGACACAAGTGAACACACACATGCACACATGTGTCTATAATCCCTTTTAGAACCAGCCCCTTACTTAAAATTATCTTGGGACTAAAGTCACTTTTCTGCAAGTGAATGCTCTCGTCTACAACAATAACAAACACCATAAGTATGATATTTAAATTCATGTTCATGGGATTTGAATGTGATTGGGAAATAAAAAATATTTAAAATAGTACATCCTTTTAGATACCTACATATTTTTCCATGTTTATTTGGTCATTCAGTCTACCTGTGCTTACCTATCAAGGCATGTGCATGCTGCTGTATTTAAAATGAGTAACCAACCAGGGCCTACTGTATAACACATGGAACACTGCTCAATGTTATGTGACAACCTGAGAGGGAGGGTAGGTTGGAGGTGAATGGATACATGTATATGAATAAGTCCGATGGCTAAATCCCTTTGCTGTTCACCTGAAACTATCACAGCGTTGTTAATTCTTTACCATCTGCACCACCAGGGAAGCCCTAATGGTCCATACCACAAAACAAAATGAAAAGTTAAAAGAAATAATAAAAGAAAACCAGAAGAGCTAGGATATGGGTCGAGGAAACAAGGATAAATAAGTTGCTTTTCTTTCACTGGAGGACTTCAGCCTAGTGGGGGCAGATAGGCAAGATCATCAACTATATGCATGCACCCATGCACATGCATTTATTAGTATATACTCCTGATCACCATCTGCTCCTATTTGTCCCATGAGCTCCTCTGTCTTGACAGCCCAGTGCTGCCCAATTGTTTAGCTTCCTACTTTTCAAAGGAGTTGGAAACTCTGAACTGTCTTCGTCTTAAGTACCACAGTTTCCCATCCTGTACCTAAAAATATTCCTCTGTCTTATGACCAACCTCGCCTCCTTTTGTCAAGCCTCCCTTGAAGTTTTCTTTCCTTTTTCTCCACTGGCTTCATCCTTCCATCTGTTACTGACTTGATCTCTTGAAGAATTTTTTTCAATACTTCTCATTCCATTTTTTATGTGTCCTGTCAGCTTTCCTTCTCTGCTAGCCCTTTTTCCACAACTTGTCCTCCGTAACCAGATTGTTTACCAGTTTATACAAGCATGACTCCTGAGGGCCAAGAGTGAGCATTCCTTCTCAACTCTGCTGTCAACAATGCCACATTGGTAGTTTGAAATTGCCCCCTTATAGTTGAATTATCTACATGACAGAAATTGGTAGATGCTACAAACCAGATTCCCCCTTTGGAGGATTCACTGGTAGCTCAGTTGGTAAAGAATCTGCCTGCAATGCAGGAGATCCTGGTTCGATTCCTGAATTTAAAATAGTACATCATTTTAGATACCTACATATTTTTCCATGTTTATTTGGTCATTCAGTCTACCTGTGCTTACCTATCAAGGCATGTGCATGCTGCTGTATTTAAAATGAGTAACCAACCAGGGCCTACTGTATAACACATGGAACACTGCTCAATGTTATGTGACAACCTGAGAGGGAGGGTAGGTTGGAGGTGAATGGATACATGTATATGAATAAGTCCGATGGCTAAATCCCTTTGCTGTTCACCTGAAACTATCACAGCGTTGTTAATTCTTTACCATCTGCACCACCAGGGAAGCCCTAATGGTCCATACCACAAAACAAAATGAAAAGTTAAAAGAAATAATAAAAGAAAACCAGAAGAGCTAGGATATGGGTCGAGGAAACAAGGATAAATAAGTTGCTTTTCTTTCACTGGAGGACTTCAGCCTAGTGGGGGCAGATAGGCAAGATCATCAACTATATGCATGCACCCATGCACATGCATTTATTAGTATATACTCCTGATCACCATCTGCTCCTATTTGTCCCATGAGCTCCTCTGTCTTGACAGCCCAGTGCTGCCCAATTGTTTAGCTTCCTACTTTTCAAAGGAGTTGGAAACTCTGAACTGTCTTCGTCTTAAGTACCACAGTTTCCCATCCTGTACCTAAAAATATTCCTCTGTCTTATGACCAACCTCGCCTCCTTTTGTCAAGCCTCCCTTGAAGTTTTCTTTCCTTTTTCTCCACTGGCTTCATCCTTCCATCTGTTACTGACTTGATCTCTTGAAGAATTTTTTTCAATACTTCTCATTCCATTTTTTATGTGTCCTGTCAGCTTTCCTTCTCTGCTAGCCCTTTTTCCACAACTTGTCCTCCGTAACCAGATTGTTTACCAGTTTATACAAGCATGACTCCTGAGGGCCAAGAGTGAGCATTCCTTCTCAACTCTGCTGTCAACAATGCCACATTGGTAGTTTGAAATTGCCCCCTTATAGTTGAATTATCTACATGACAGAAATTGGTAGATGCTACAAACCAGATTCCCCCTTTGGAGGATTCACTGGTAGCTCAGTTGGTAAAGAATCTGCCTGCAATGCAGGAGATCCTGGTTCGATTCCTGAATTGGGAAGATCCCCTGGAGGAGGGATAAGCTACCCATTCTGGTATTTTGGGGATTCCCTGGTGACTCAAGACAGTAAAGAAGCTGCCTGTAATGTGGGAGACCTGGGTCCAGTTCCTGGGTTGGGAAGATACTCTAGGGGAGGGCATGGTAACCCACTCCAGTATTCTTGCCTGGAGAATCCCCAAGGACAGAGGAGCCTGGAAGGCTGCAGTCAATGGGGTCGCAAAGAGAATGAGGCTCTTAATGGCAGCAATTAATTATGCCTAGAGCTTGAATGAATGAATTGGCAATGTTCCTTACTCTCAGATTTTATATTATAAACCACTGAATATGTATATTCTTGTGAAACAGATAGCCCTCACTAACTGGACCCTTACTATCCAAATATTTTCTATAACTCTTTACAGAAATTTTCACTAGAAGTTTACTCTGTCAATCAGTTCAGTCTCTCACTTGTGTACGATTCTTTGCGACCCCATGGACTGCAGCACGCCAGGCAACCCTGTCCTTCACCATCTCTCAGAGCTTGCTCAAACTCATGTCCATTGACTCAGTGATGCCATCCAACCATCTCCTTCTCTGTCATCCCCTTATCCTCCTGCATTCAATCTTTGCAAGCATCAGGGTCTTTTCCAGTGAGTTGTCTCTTTGCATCAGGTGGCCAAAGTATTGGAGCTTGAGCTTCAGCATCATTCCTTTCAATGAATATTCTGGGTTGATTTCCTTTAGGACTTTCTGGTTTGATCTCCTTGCAGTCCAAGGGACTCTCAAGAGTTTACTGTCCAACTATAAATTCAAGTAACACATTTATATAGTGTAAAAATGGACATATTTCAGTTGCACGTGAGTCCATGTAGGAGAATGTATTCTTCCATCATAGCTTAGCTGTTCTGTTTATAAGATCTCCGAAAGATTGTTTACCAGTTTATACAAGCATGACTCCTGAGGGCCAAGAGTGAGCATTCCTTCTCAACTCTGCTGTCAACAATGCCACATTGGTAGTTTGAAATTGCCCCCTTATAGTTGAATTATCTACATGACAGAAATTGGTAGATGCTACAAACCAGATTCCCCCTTTGGAGGATTCACTGGTAGCTCAGTTGGTAAAGAATCTGCCTGCAATGCAGGAGATCCTGGTTCGATTCCTGAATTGGGAAGATCCCCTGGAGGAGGGATAAGCTACCCATTCTGGTATTTTGGGGATTCCCTGGTGACTCAAGACAGTAAAGAAGCTGCCTGTAATGTGGGAGACCTGGGTCCAGTTCCTGGGTTGGGAAGATACTCTAGGGGAGGGCATGGTAACCCACTCCAGTATTCTTGCCTGGAGAATCCCCAAGGACAGAGGAGCCTGGAAGGCTGCAGTCAATGGGGTCGCAAAGAGAATGAGGCTCTTAATGGCAGCAATTAATTATGCCTAGAGCTTGAATGAATGAATTGGCAATGTTCCTTACTCTCAGATTTTATATTATAAACCACTGAATATGTATATTCTTGTGAAACAGATAGCCCTCACTAACTGGACCCTTACTATCCAAATATTTTCTATAACTCTTTACAGAAATTTTCACTAGAAGTTTACTCTGTCAATCAGTTCAGTCTCTCACTTGTGTACGATTCTTTGCGACCCCATGGACTGCAGCACGCCAGGCAACCCTGTCCTTCACCATCTCTCAGAGCTTGCTCAAACTCATGTCCATTGACTCAGGGATGCCATCCAATCATCTTGTCTTCTGTCTTCCCCTTCTTCTGCCTTCTGTTTTTCCCACATCAGGGTCTTTTCCAGTGAGTTGTCTCTTTGCATCAGGTGGCCAAAGTATTGGAGCTTGAGCTTCAGCATCATTCCTTTCAATGAATATTCTGGGTTGATTTCCTTTAGGACTTTCTGGTTTGATCTCCTTGCAGTCCAAGGGACTCTCAAGAGTTTACTGTCCAACTATAAATTCAAGTAACACATTTATATAGTGTAAAAATGGACATATTTCAGTTGCACGTGAGTCCATGTAGGAGAATGTATTCTTCCATCATAGCTTAGCTGTTCTCTTTATAAGATCATTTCACTGTCTTCTAAGGAAATGGAAAAGCCTTTGAAGAAAGTTGGTGAGCACAGAAGGTCTAGGAAATGCTATTCATTAGAAGAATCATTGAAAGTATATTAAAAGGGTGAGCACATGAAAGATATAAGCCTGGTCATGTGTGTGTCTCCATCTATAATGCATAGGATTTTGGGTACTTACGAAAATAGCTGTCACAATGCTGTATTATGATTATTGGTTTTACAAAGCTTCACTGTGTCACTCAAGCATAGTTTGGTATATTTGAAAAGCTAGAAGTATATCTCATGGAGTGAATAGATAATCATAATCTTTGAAAGCAGATAGACGCTACTGAAGGTACTCTGCAGCTTTGAAGATCTGAAAAAGATGATAAAAGAGATTGATCATTTGGTAAAGAAGTTGTTTCAACATCAAGCTAAGAATGGTGCAAATGATTTAAAAGCTATGCAATACAGCATCGTTTGAAGATCATAGAGGAAGCAGCTTCTTATTAATGAGATTGTAGCAGTTTTTCCCAGTGAATTACAGAAAACAGTTGACAAAAGGTGCTAAACATTTTTCATAAACACTAATTTTCTTAGTAAGATCTGGCATTTGAAAAAAGAATGTTATCAGAGGATAAGAAGGAAAGATTAACTTTCCAGGACATTAACTTTCCAAAAAAATAAGAAGATACAACTTTTAAGTGAGAATTTAATGTTAAAAAACAGACAATTTGACCAACAAAAACCCTATATATTTGCATAACTCTAAACATCTCAGGGTCCTTAAGGAAATGTTGAAACATAAATTGCCTAGTATATGGTTCTCAAATCAAAAACCTTTGGCTGAAGAGGAGGCATTCAGTCATTATTCAAGAAATCATAATTTCTGATAGTTGAAGAACATAAAGAATTGGGGTTTAGACATATACATTTTATAAGATAATTAAGAGTGACTTTCTGGTTTGATCTCCTTGCAGTCCAAGGGACTCTCAAGAGTTTACTGTCCAACTATAAATTCAAGTAACACATTTATATAGTGTAAAAATGGACATATTTCAGTTGCACGTGAGTCCATGTAGGAGAATGTATTCTTCCATCATAGCTTAGCTGTTCTCTTTATAAGATCATTTCACTGTCTTCTAAGGAAATGGAAAAGCCTTTGAAGAAAGTTGGTGAGCACAGAAGGTCTAGGAAATGCTATTCATTAGAAGAATCATTGAAAGTATATTAAAAGGGTGAGCACATGAAAGATATAAGCCTGGTCATGTGTGTGTCTCCATCTATAATGCATAGGATTTTGGGTACTTACGAAAATAGCTGTCACAATGCTGTATTATGATTATTGGTTTTACAAAGCTTCACTGTGTCACTCAAGCATAGTTTGGTATATTTGAAAAGCTAGAAGTATATCTCATGGAGTGAATAGATAATCATAATCTTTGAAAGCAGATAGACGCTACTGAAGGTACTCTGCAGCTTTGAAGATCTGAAAAAGATGATAAAAGAGATTGATCATTTGGTAAAGAAGTTGTTTCAACATCAAGCTAAGAATGGTGCAAATGATTTAAAAGCTATGCAATACAGCATCGTTTGAAGATCATAGAGGAAGCAGCTTCTTATTAATGAGATTGTAGCAGTTTTTCCCAGTGAATTACAGAAAACAGTTGACAAAAGGTGCTAAACATTTTTCATAAACACTAATTTTCTTAGTAAGATCTGGCATTTGAAAAAAGAATGTTATCAGAGGATAAGAAGGAAAGATTAACTTTCCAGGACATTAACTTTCCAAAAAAATAAGAAGATACAACTTTTAAGTGAGAATTTAATGTTAAAAAACAGACAATTTGACCAACAAAAACCCTATATATTTGCATAACTCTAAACATCTCAGGGTCCTTAAGGAAATGTTGAAACATAAATTGCCTAGTATATGGTTCTCAAATCAAAAACCTTTGGCTGAAGAGGAGGCATTCAGTCATTATTCAAGAAATCATAATTTCTGATAGTTGAAGAACATAAAGAATTGGGGTTTAGACATATACATTTTTATTTAAGAAAACTAAGAGTCAATTAAGCACTTGTTGAGTCTGGATGATACGCTAAGAAACTGCTTTTCCCCCCAATCTCAGTGTGAATATCGCGACTATTTTTCTATCCCTAATAAACTTTGCTGTTGGTGACACCATCCCTCTGCCAGTGTGACTGTGTACTTCATTGAACCTTCAGTGATAACTGTCTGATGTTTAAAGATACTTTAGTGCTCTAAAGGTGGAAGTTCCACAGTGTTCAGTTTTAATTAAGTATGTCTGTCTCTGCAAATGAAAGTCAAAGACTATTTGAGAAAAGTCAGTTCTCCAGGCTCACCAAAAGGACTTGTAAAAAGAAGTGAATTGACTTTTGATGATCTTGGGTAGTTAAAAAAAAATGTCCAAAAGAAGAAAATATGTGCCCTAGCAAAGAATGACATGCACATATTTTTCTTGTACTGTAGTTTGTATCTGATAAGAATGCCTCATTCTAAGATGTTGTGTTCCCTAAGAAATAGGTATTGCCAGCATGAGGGGACTGACTCCTGGTGATCATCAGAGAAACTCTTAACATTTAAGAATTCTTCTCTTAGAAGGAGGCCATCACTTCATGCTGCGCAGTTGTGTCTGACTCTTTATAACCCTATGGACTACAGGCCTCTAGACTCCTCTGTCCATGGGATTTTCCAGACAAAAATACTGGAGTGGGTTGCCATTTCCTTTTGCAGGAGATCTTTCTGACCCAGTTGACAAAAGGTGCTAAACATTTTTCATAAACACTAATTTTCTTAGTAAGATCTGGCATTTGAAAAAAGAATGTTATCAGAGGATAAGAAGGAAAGATTAACTTTCCAGGACATTAACTTTCCAAAAAAATAAGAAGATACAACTTTTAAGTGAGAATTTAATGTTAAAAAACAGACAATTTGACCAACAAAAACCCTATATATTTGCATAACTCTAAACATCTCAGGGTCCTTAAGGAAATGTTGAAACATAAATTGCCTAGTATATGGTTCTCAAATCAAAAACCTTTGGCTGAAGAGGAGGCATTCAGTCATTATTCAAGAAATCATAATTTCTGATAGTTGAAGAACATAAAGAATTGGGGTTTAGACATATACATTTTTATTTAAGAAAACTAAGAGTCAATTAAGCACTTGTTGAGTCTGGATGATACGCTAAGAAACTGCTTTTCCCCCCAATCTCAGTGTGAATATCGCGACTATTTTTCTATCCCTAATAAACTTTGCTGTTGGTGACACCATCCCTCTGCCAGTGTGACTGTGTACTTCATTGAACCTTCAGTGATAACTGTCTGATGTTTAAAGATACTTTAGTGCTCTAAAGGTGGAAGTTCCACAGTGTTCAGTTTTAATTAAGTATGTCTGTCTCTGCAAATGAAAGTCAAAGACTATTTGAGAAAAGTCAGTTCTCCAGGCTCACCAAAAGGACTTGTAAAAAGAAGTGAATTGACTTTTGATGATCTTGGGTAGTTAAAAAAAAATGTCCAAAAGAAGAAAATATGTGCCCTAGCAAAGAATGACATGCACATATTTTTCTTGTACTGTAGTTTGTATCTGATAAGAATGCCTCATTCTAAGATGTTGTGTTCCCTAAGAAATAGGTATTGCCAGCATGAGGGGACTGACTCCTGGTGATCATCAGAGAAACTCTTAACATTTAAGAATTCTTCTCTTAGAAGGAGGCCATCACTTCATGCTGCGCAGTTGTGTCTGACTCTTTATAACCCTATGGACTACAGGCCTCTAGACTCCTCTGTCCATGGGATTTTCCAGACAAAAATACTGGAGTGGGTTGCCATTTCCTTTTGCAGGAGATCTTTCTGACCCAGGGATTGAATGTGCGACTCCTGCCATGTTTCCTGCATTTCAGGCAGATTCTTTACCCCTGAAAAGAGTAGGCTGTTTTTCCTTATGTCAGTTGTCTGAGTGTCTGATACGCAGATGATTTCACTGTTAAGCAAAAGAGAAAAACAGAAGAAAAATTAGAAGAAAAGTCAGTTATTTGCATGACCATAATAAAATAATTCAACAAAGATCAATGTAGCATATATTTATTGATTATTCCATCTAGAAAATAAACTTTACTAAGTACTATGGGAATGAAACAAAAAAAGATGTAGATGTAATTATTTCTCTTAAGGAATTTTGTAGTTATTTAGTCACTAAATTGTGTCCAACTCTTATAACTCTGTGAACTGTAGCCTGCCAGGCTCCTTTGTCCAAAGAATTTCCCAACAAGGACACTGGAGTAAGTTGCCCTTTCCTTCTCCCGGGGATCTTCCCCACCCAGGGATTGAACCCACATCCCTGCATGGCAGTCTGATTCTTTAGCAATGAACCACTGGGGAAGCCTGTTAAGGAACTGATAGGACTCAGGTGAATAACTGATGGATTTCTTTGACTTTGTTAGTTTGTCTAAAATATGTGCAAATAAATATATTTTATAGAAACATATTTTATATCTCCTTCTGGTTGTCTGTTCATTTGTTACAACACAGGACACTCCTCACATCCATGGAGTCTATGTTTTATAATCTATTTCTTAGGTAAAGAATGGCATATTATTAACATACAGTGCTCACCTTTAACAGGCAAACCATAACAGTAGTGAAACAGAATTGTTTCGTATTACAATAGAAATATGTCTGTCATGAGAAGGGTACAAATATGAAGGGGTATCATTCTACAAAATTTTAAATAACAAGGGGACATTGATATTTGAGCTGTACTTTGCAGGAAAAATAGATCTTCAGGACCAGGATGGGAGAGAGATTCCTCGAAGTGGGATCATAATGGCCAGTCTGTTAGTTCTGAGACATATAGGCATGAAAGTGTTTGGTCTATTCAGGAAATAACCAAGCACGGTGTTGTCAGTCCTTAGGGGCCTACAGGCTGGGATAGCTTGAAATGAGGATCAGCAGGGTGTCCTGAGCTGAACCATGAAAGAGCCTGGAAGCCATGCCTGGCAAATCTTCAGCAAAAAATCAACAACTGTCTATTACATTCCTAACCTGCATTGTGTTCACCAGCTGGTTTTCCCCACTTCTCCCAGATTAATTCTGAATGCTGAAGTGCTTATGTTTGGAGACTACAGGAAGATTCATTAAGTGTGCCTAAGATATTTTTTCACGTGAATGATTTATTTAGAAAAATAATTCTGCTGCTTTCTTTTTTTCTGTTTTTAATTTAACTGAATTTTGGCAGTCTTTTCTACTGGGTTGTCCACATGAGATTGAACCTTTAGTGACTCATCAAAGATTATTGTAAGTTCTAAAAGCCTTAGGCAGTTTAGATGTATCATGCACTTTAAAAGACTTTTGTAGTTAGTGCTACCCTAGAGTACAATACGGTACACCTGAAAAATTTGAGTTTGAATTGAGATTTCAATTTAATGTTTCCAACTAGTTCCAATGTACAGTGTGTGGTGCTGAGCCTGCTGCAAAGGGTGAAAATAAATTCACTGAACAGTAGTAATCCAAGTGAATGAGGACAAGCCAGAAAATAGGTCACAACCAATATGGAAGAAGACCCCAAGTGTAATATTTAGGTGGTGGAGAGTGATTTGCCTGAGTGCCTGCTAAGTTGCATCGGACCCTATGGACTGTCGTTCACCAGGCTCCTCTGTCCATCAGACTCTCCAGGAAAGATTACTGGAGTGAATTTCCATGCCCTCCTCCAGGAGATCTTCCCAGCCTAGGAACTGAACCATGTCTCTTACGTTTTCTGTATTGGCACTCAGGTTCTTCTCCTCTAGTGCCCCTGGGAAGTCTGTGGAGTTATTTGAAGTTTCCTAAATAAGAAATTTGTGTATATATATGTTATGCCTTATTATAATTAATTTCTAATGTGAATTGAGGCTCTAACACAAGTTCAAAGCCAATGGAACCATTTCTAGTCAGTGATTTAAAAACTGTATACCAGAGAAGACTGGCCCTCAAGGGAGAGGCTTCAAGTATTTTCCAAACAAGGATACATTCCTCATCAAACACTAAGCTGTCCAAAGAACCTTTTTTTTAAAACTCTGTTTTTCAATTAGAATGCCGATCTGGCTTAAGATTTTAAAATATGCTTTATTATTTTTTATTTACATTTTCACTTTAAAATATCTGACAAAAAAAGATGGTTAAGATAAAGCATAATAGGAGCTTGAACTTGGGTGGTGGTAGGAGAATAAAAGTAGACAGCGGCTTGAGGTATTACTCAGTGGTAAAACAACAGCAACAAAAAACATGATTTGTCAAGTATTTCATAAATAACCAGAAAAAATAATGATTCTGGAAGTCAGCAAAAGAAAGATCAGATCCCCGGGTAGAGCTTTGTGAGTCATCTATGGGGAAAATCACATTAGACAGAACTTTGAAGAATTTTGGCATAAAGGAAATGGAGGAGTGATGATAGATTAATGAAGGAAAGAGAGAATTAGGAGAGTCTGGATGTTCCAGCATCCTGGAAGTCAAAGAAGGAAAGTTCAGGACAGATGAACAATGGGAGTGGCGTCTGGGAGAAGGCTGTTGGAATCAGAAGGCTGTTAGAATTAAATATTGACCAGTTGACTGGTGCTGAGAATATTGGACTGGAAACCAGAAAGCAGAAGTGGCTGATGAAAAAGAGAAGGCAGGAGACATAGGTAACATGTTGTGGAGTCCGTCAGTAAAGGAAGAAAGGAAGTGAAAGGAGTAGTTTAAAGTCATAGGAAAGATTGTACAGAGTCAGGGAAACAGAGTAGAAGAACAAGGAAGAAATGGAACATGTAGGCAGCAGAGAAGCTTATGTCTGTAGTATGGTTTGAGAGAAAATGAGGTCAAAGCACAAAAACACAGGTGAAAAGTGTATCTTTGTAGTTCAGTATAAGAATAAAATGAATTTTCCTCAGAAAATTCTGACCATGTCTGGTACAGTCAACTATTCTGAATAATCTCAAACTCTTTTAAGGTAATCTCTGTTTAGTGTGTTACTTTATTTAAAAATTGCTCTTTAAGGCCCATAACCTTTTATTTCTCTATGATAAGTACTTCCTATAATGTGAACATAGGGGATATTTTGAAAGTGGGTACTTATGATAATCATAAGTATAGCCGAGTCTCTGTGATAAACGCTTTTAGACCAATTACTGACATGCTCAATTGAATACTAATGCCTCCCATGAAATGACTTTAATACAACTAAAATGACAGATGCTCTGCAGAGAAAAGGACACGTAAAGCTTTGCATTAGCTCATCTCCAAGGTTACCATCTGTGCTGATCTGAAGTAGTGGTGTGTGGGATTTCTCAACCTTCTGCAAAGACTGTCTTTGGGGGGCCAAGTATTAGTGGGGTATAAAAACAACGTGGAAGGTAATGGGGCTATGTGGTCTGTAGCCATGACTGACCTTAATCATGCATTTGTTCTAGAGAGAGACATCTGCCTCTGGTGAGGAATTTTGTGTGATGACTGCAGAAGTAGCTAAAATATTAGAACTGTTTGACCTCATTTTACACATCCAAACAGAAAGGTCTTAGTTTATGTGGTTTCCTACTAAACCATGCTACAGAAAAAATGGAGGAGTGATGATAGATTAATGAAGGAAAGAGAGAATTAGGAGAGTCTGGATGTTCCAGCATCCTGGAAGTCAAAGAAGGAAAGTTCAGGACAGATGAACAATGGGAGTGGCGTCTGGGAGAAGGCTGTTGGAATCAGAAGGCTGTTAGAATTAAATATTGACCAGTTGACTGGTGCTGAGAATATTGGACTGGAAACCAGAAAGCAGAAGTGGCTGATGAAAAAGAGAAGGCAGGAGACATAGGTAACATGTTGTGGAGTCCGTCAGTAAAGGAAGAAAGGAAGTGAAAGGAGTAGTTTAAAGTCATAGGAAAGATTGTACAGAGTCAGGGAAACAGAGTAGAAGAACAAGGAAGAAATGGAACATGTAGGCAGCAGAGAAGCTTATGTCTGTAGTATGGTTTGAGAGAAAATGAGGTCAAAGCACAAAAACACAGGTGAAAAGTGTATCTTTGTAGTTCGTATAAGAATAAAATGAATTTTCCTCAGAAAATTCTGACCATGTCTGGTACAGTCAACTATTCTGAATAATCTCAAACTCTTTTAAGGTAATCTCTGTTTAGTGTGTTACTTTATTTAAAAATTGCTCTTTAAGGCCCATAACCTTTTATTTCTCTATGATAAGTACTTCCTATAATGTGAACATAGGGGATATTTTGAAAGTGGGTACTTATGATAATCATAAGTATAGCCGAGTCTCTGTGATAAACGCTTTTAGACCAATTACTGACATGCTCAATTGAATACTAATGCCTCCCATGAAATGACTTTAATACAACTAAAATGACAGATGCTCTGCAGAGAAAAGGACACGTAAAGCTTTGCATTAGCTCATCTCCAAGGTTACCATCTGTGCTGATCTGAAGTAGTGGTGTGTGGGATTTCTCAACCTTCTGCAAAGACTGTCTTTGGGGGGCCAAGTATTAGTGGGGTATAAAAACAACGTGGAAGGTAATGGGGCTATGTGGTCTGTAGCCATGACTGACCTTAATCATGCATTTGTTCTAGAGAGAGACATCTGCCTCTGGTGAGGAATTTTGTGTGATGACTGCAGAAGTAGCTAAAATATTAGAACTGTTTGACCTCATTTTACACATCCAAACAGAAAGGTCTTAGTTTATGTGGTTTCCTACTAAACCATGCTACAGAAAAAATGGAGGCGCAAAAGAGATTTGAAAAAGGAAATGGTTTCCTTTCAAAGTTTCCATAATTAATATTCCCTGATTAATATACAAGTTTCAAAGAAATTTAAAAAATCAGTTTAAAAAGTGATAATATTTTAGAAGTCCAGAACCTGCAAATAAAATCAAAATAAAATCTAAACTAGTTTTTAAAAAATTTAATCTATTTTTAGAGTTTAAAAGGAAGAGTCTGGGCTTCCCTGGTGGTCCAGTGGGTAAGGGCACCACCTTGCAGTGCAAGGGGCACCGGTTCGATCCCTGGCCTGGGAAGATCCCACGTGCTGCGGAGCGGCTGGACCGATGTGTCCAATTACCGAGCCGGAGCTCTGGAGCGCATGCGCCCAGAGCCAGTGCTCTGGGACAGCAGAGGCCACCACGATGGGAGGCCCACAAGAGCTGAAGAAGAAAGACGGATGAAAATAGACAAATGAAAGACCAATAGAAGTGGCCCGCCCGTCCCTCTCCCTCCCCCCAACCAAAATAAATAAATAAGTAAATGTTTAAAATGTTTAAAAAAAAAAAAGGAAAAGAGTCACTGCTTTTGTTCAGCATTCTGTAGAATTTTACATTTCTTTATTTCAGATTTTTATTGTTTTATTTTTCAGCAGACATTTGCTATGTATCTTCTCTATCTCAGGCACAGTGGTTCACCTTAGGTTTACTTGGTTATATTGAGACTTGGTGTTTGTTCTTAAGGAACTTAAAATCTAGAGGGAAATATAAATCCATATTACTGAATAAAACCATTATTTCTAAAATTTATTGTGGATTAAGAACATGGTGTTATGAGAGAAAGGAGGAGGCTGCATCTAACAAGGTTTAGGAAAGTTTGGAAAAAACGGTATCTATTTTATCAGATCACTTCAAGTCTTGTAAACAATACCATGACTGACCTTAATCATGCATTTGTTCTAGAGAGAGACATCTGCCTCTGGTGAGGAATTTTGTGTGATGACTGCAGAAGTAGCTAAAATATTAGAACTGTTTGACCTCATTTTACACATCCAAACAGAAAGGTCTTAGTTTATGTGGTTTCCTACTAAACCATGCTACAGAAAAAATGGAGGCGCAAAAGAGATTTGAAAAAGGAAATGGTTTCCTTTCAAAGTTTCCATAATTAATATTCCCTGATTAATATACAAGTTTCAAAGAAATTTAAAAAATCAGTTTAAAAAGTGATAATATTTTAGAAGTCCAGAACCTGCAAATAAAATCAAAATAAAATCTAAACTAGTTTTTAAAAAATTTAATCTATTTTTAGAGTTTAAAAGGAAGAGTCTGGGCTTCCCTGGTGGTCCAGTGGGTAAGGGCACCACCTTGCAGTGCAAGGGGCACCGGTTCGATCCCTGCCTGGGAAGATCCCACGTGCAGCGGAGCGGCTGGACCGATGTGTCCAATTACCGAACCCGAACTCTGGAGCGCATGCGCCCAGAGCCAGTGCTCTGCGACAACAGAGGCCACCACGATGGGAGGCCCACAAGAGCTGAAGAAGAAAGACGGATGAAAATAGACAAATGAAAGACCAATAGAAGTGGCCCGCCCGTCCCTCTCCCTCCCCCCAACCAAAATAAATAAATAAGTAAATGTTTAAAATGTTTAAAAAAAAAAAAGGAAAAGAGTCACTGCTTTTGTTCAGCATTCTGTAGAATTTTACATTTCTTTATTTCAGATTTTTATTGTTTTATTTTTCAGCAGACATTTGCTATGTATCTTCTCTATCTCAGGCACAGTGGTTCACCTTAGGTTTACTTGGTTATATTGAGACTTGGTGTTTGTTCTTAAGGAACTTAAAATCTAGAGGGAAATATAAATCCATATTACTGAATAAAACCATTATTTCTAAAATTTATTGTGGATTAAGAACATGGTGTTATGAGAGAAAGGAGGAGGCTGCATCTAACAAGGTTTAGGAAAGTTTGGAAAAAACGGTATCTATTTTATCAGATCACTTCAAGTCTTGTAAACAATACCAAGGACTTGGGGGCTTCACTGTGAAGATGAAGTGGAGCAATTAAAGAGTATTGGAGCAGACATACATTTGTTATCATTGATGTCTCCTTATTGTTCTTGTTGTCATCATTGTCATCATTGTCTTCCTCCTGTTTTCAGCTCTTATTATGTGCCAGACAATATTAAGTCCGGTTTGCCTTATTATTTGAATCTTATCATAATTGTATGATAAAAGGCCTATTAACACACTTTTTTTAAAAGTAAATAGACAGCCAAGAGAATGTTGTTAATTGTCCTGAGATCATGAAGTACAAGAAGCATAGCTGGACATCCAGGTTTGTCTGTCATCACCGACTCAGCGTCTGTATTCTCTCCTGCTCTTCTGTAGAACATGAGTGCATTCCACAAAGACTTCTCAGCCCACTGTGTGCTCTGAGGAATGTTTGGGATGAAAACTGTAAACTCTAAAGGGCACCTGATTAGAAGGTCATTGATGACTATTATTCAGGCGTTAGACGACAGAGGTCATATGAATGGAGAAGAGTAGACACTTTCTAGAGATACCTCAAAAGTAGACTCAGCCAGACTTAGGGATTAATTGGATGTGTGCAACAGTACTTCTGGTTTGAACAGTACACTTTAAGAAGTGTATCTGAGGGACTTCCCTGGTGGGTAAAGAGTCTGCCTTGCACTGCAAGGGGCACCGGTTCGATCCCTGGCACAGGAATATCCCACATGCTGCAGAGCGGCTAGACCGGTGTGTCCAATTACGAGCCAGGGCTCTGAAGCACATGTGCCCAGAGCCAGTGCTCTGCTACAGGAGAGGCCATTGTGATGGGAGGCCTACATGGGCCAAAGAACAGAGATGGATGAAAATAAATAAATGAAAGACCAATAAAAATAAAAGTTGCCAAAAATTAAAAAAGAAAGAAGTGTATCTGTAAATTCTACCATGTTTGTAATACTCTCAGAAGCAGTAATTTCAGAAAAATTAAATTTATCTGCTTGCCTGTAGGAGCACAAATTGGCATAACTTCTATAAAAGTCAATTTACCTGTAACTTTCAGAAGTAAAACTATTCATAGATTTGACCCAGAAACCTTGCTTCCAAACCTTACTGTCCACAACGTAACATCTGCATTGTAATCTATATCTATAGTTACATAGATATACACTATTTCTTTGCCTTATGGTAGGTTTACAAGCAAACCAAAAGTTTAGAACAATCGTTTTCCTGATGTTGAGAACTGACACATGTTTTCCATTGAATGCTTGTCAGCTTGTTTTTGTGCTGACTAATATTTTACTAAATCTAATAGCTGATTTCACAGGCCTGGTTTTCTTGTTTATTTATTATTTTCTTTAATGATATCCCTCATTGGAAACTCTTGGCAAAACCCTGAAGTATAATTCAATAAATGTAATTTAGTTAGGCATTAAAATAACAACATCCAGGTATATTACATTTCTCTAAAGATTTAATTAAGAATTTCTAGAAGGATGAATTATATCAGGCAATAATATACACATTTTGGAGAGGAGACGCAAAACAAAACCCTTGATTATAATCAAAGAGTACAGATTGTGAGGGTTTGCAGTTACCAATTTTAGGAACAGAATTTCAGGTTCTCATATCCTTAGTAAACATAAAAAACCTCCATATATTTTGACAATTAACTATGGGCAGTGAGAACTTGATAGTTTCTTGGCATGTAAAATGATTGAGGATATGGACTTTCTAGCTGTTTACTCCACTGGCAGTCAGGATCTAGTAAAATTAGACTCTATTAGCATCATGTACTTCCTCTATTCTCCTATAGCTTCTCATTTGCCTTTGAACATGAATAGCAGTTTTCAGAGGGCATTTTATTTTGTTTTGACATGACAGCATCTGGGTTAGAGAGGGAATTCTTGGTGGAAAAGTCAAAGATTATGGCCCCCTTGTTGATTTACAGGAGAGGCCATTGTGATGGGAGGCCTACATGGGCCAAAGAACAGAGATGGATGAAAATAAATAAATGAAAGACCAATAAAAATAAAAGTTGCCAAAAATTAAAAAAGAAAGAAGTGTATCTGTAAATTCTACCATGTTTGTAATACTCTCAGAAGCAGTAATTTCAGAAAAATTAAATTTATCTGCTTGCCTGTAGGAGCACAAATTGGCATAACTTCTATAAAAGTCAATTTACCTGTAACTTTCAGAAGTAAAACTATTCATAGATTTGACCCAGAAACCTTGCTTCCAAACCTTACTGTCCACAACGTAACATCTGCATTGTAATCTATATCTATAGTTACATAGATATACACTATTTCTTTGCCTTATGGTAGGTTTACAAGCAAACCAAAAGTTTAGAACAATCGTTTTCCTGATGTTGAGAACTGACACATGTTTTCCATTGAATGCTTGTCAGCTTGTTTTTGTGCTGACTAATATTTTACTAAATCTAATAGCTGATTTCACAGGCCTGGTTTTCTTGTTTATTTATTATTTTCTTTAATGATATCCCTCATTGGAAACTCTTGGCAAAACCCTGAAGTATAATTCAATAAATGTAATTTAGTTAGGCATTAAAATAACAACATCCAGGTATATTACATTTCTCTAAAGATTTAATTAAGAATTTCTAGAAGGATGAATTATATCAGGCAATAATATACACATTTTGGAGAGGAGACGCAAAACAAAACCCTTGATTATAATCAAAGAGTACAGATTGTGAGGGTTTGCAGTTACCAATTTTAGGAACAGAATTTCAGGTTCTCATATCCTTAGTAAACATAAAAAACCTCCATATATTTTGACAATTAACTATGGGCAGTGAGAACTTGATAGTTTCTTGGCATGTAAAATGATTGAGGATATGGACTTTCTAGCTGTTTACTCCACTGGCAGTCAGGATCTAGTAAAATTAGACTCTATTAGCATCATGTACTTCCTCTATTCTCCTATAGCTTCTCATTTGCCTTTGAACATGAATAGCAGTTTTCAGAGGGCATTTTATTTTGTTTTGACATGACAGCATCTGGGTTAGAGAGTGAATTCTTGGTGAGCAAAGATTATATTTTATTAATTTTTTTGTCCTTAATCCTTAGTTAGAACCTGGTAAATAGTAGGGCACAGAAACCACTTTGTTGATTCTATGAATGATTTAAGAAAACTGATGAAATTTGCTATTAAAAATTCTATATCACATATGTAAAATTGCCAAGGAACAATCGATCACTTCCTTTCTGTGCCATGTTTGTCACCTCGCAGCAGGTGCATCAGAAAATATTGGGGATAAAGGTAACACAGCCTCAAATATGATGACAGATAGTACTCCTTTTCTCTCAAGGCCCATTTCCCCCTGACTTCCTTTTCGAATGGTGTATCTGCCATCTCTCCCACCATCTGCGCTTAACTTTAATTTTGGGGGGGTGGGCACTTCTTTTGGTCTTTAATTTATTTTCATTCATCTTTGTTCCCTGGCCCCTGTGTGCCTCCCATCACAGTGGCCAGTGTCACTGCAGAGCACCGGCTCTGGGCGCATGCTCTCCACAGTTCCAGCTCAGTAGTTGGACATGTCAGTCCAGCAGCTCCATGGCACTTGGGATCCTCTGAGGCCAGGGATCGAACCGGTGCCCCTTGCAGTGCAAGGTGGTGTCCTTACCCACTGGACCACCAGGGAAGCCCCCTTACTTCCTTTTTAATAGACACCTGGTTTGTGGCTGAACAGATGGCTGCCTAGAATAATGGGCACACTTTCTAGTCTCCCTTGGAATAGGAGTGATCATGTGACTATACCCCAGCCAATGCAATGCAAGTTGAAATTTCATGTGTTGATTTTTGGGTGCATTTTTTTTCCCCCCGATGGCTGCCTAGAATGAACAGTTACCAATTTTAGGAACAGAATTTCAGGTTCTCATCTAGTAAAATTAAGACAATTAACTATGGGCAGTGAGAACTTGATAGTTTCTTGGCATGTAAAATGATTGAGGATATGGACTTTCTAGCTGTTTACTCCACTGGCAGTCAGGATCTAGTAAAATTAGACTCTATTAGCATCATGTACTTCCTCTATTCTCCTATAGCTTCTCATTTGCCTTTGAACATGAATAGCAGTTTTCAGAGGGCATTTTATTTTGTTTTGACATGACAGCATCTGGGTTAGAGAGTGAATTCTTGGTGAGCAAAGATTATATTTTATTAATTTTTTTGTCCTTAATCCTTAGTTAGAACCTGGTAAATAGTAGGGCACAGAAACCACTTTGTTGATTCTATGAATGATTTAAGAAAACTGATGAAATTTGCTATTAAAAATTCTATATCACATATGTAAAATTGCCAAGGAACAATCGATCACTTCCTTTCTGTGCCATGTTTGTCACCTCGCAGCAGGTGCATCAGAAAATATTGGGGATAAAGGTAACAGAGCCTCAAATATGATGACAGATAGTACTCCTTTTCTCTCAAGGCCCATTTCCCCCTGACTTCCTTTTCGAATGGTGTATCTGCCATCTCTCCCACCATCTGCGCTTAACTTTAATTTTGGGGGGGTGGGCACTTCTTTTGGTCTTTAATTTATTTTCATTCATCTTTGTTCCCTGGCCCCTGTGTGCCTCCCATCACAGTGGCCAGTGTCACTGCAGAGCACCGGCTCTGGGCGCATGCTCTCCACAGTTCCAGCTCAGTAGTTGGACACGTCAGTCCAGCAGCTCCATGGCACTTGGGATCCTCTGAGGCCAGGGATCGAACCGGTGCCCCTTGCAGTGCAAGGTGGTGTCCTTACCCACTGGACCACCAGGGAAGCCCCCTTACTTCCTTTTTAATAGACACCTGGTTTGTGGCTGAACAGATGGCTGCCTAGAATAATGGGCACACTTTCTAGTCTCCCTTGGAATAGGAGTGATCATGTGACTATACCCCAGCCAATGCAATGCAAGTTGAAATTTCATGTGTTGATTTTAGGGTGCATCCTTCTTTTTCTCTTTCTGTTTTCTGCCAACTGGACTCAGCAGCCACCTAAAGCATAATGAGGAACCAGGGGTTGAGAATGATGAAACCATAGGAAAGGAACGTGCATCTCTAGTGTCCGTGAAGTTGCAATATCCACCTTGGACTTCTTAAGACTAAAGTTTTGTTTCTAGGAGAAAGGGATAAGCTCTGCATTTTCTAAGTCACTTTAAGTGTTTTTTGATGCTTGCACCCAGACTTGATGGTATTAGTATAGTATGGGGTCTATTTTCCTTAGAAATCTTTCTGAAATCTCATACGAGTGGGCTAGAAAGTCCCTCTTCTGTGCTCCCATGCACTCTGTATCAACTTCTCTTGCCCTTAGTTTCATTATAATTATCTTTTTTATATTAAAACTGTTTTGATGGCAGGAGCAATGTCTTATTCATGTGTCATTTGTCTTTATCCCAGAGCTGCATCTAGTAAAGCCTAAATGTATGTGATACATGTTCAGTGAATGTTTGTCAACAGTACCGGATTAATGACCTGAACTATTGAAAGAGCCTAACATAGTACTGTGAAACTAATTTTATCCTAAACAAATTTTGGTTCCAAATCATACAATAGTGTACATGGTATATGCTCCAAAAAGTGTGTGGAAATGGTTGTTACATAAAAACGCACTGGTGACCTCCCATGTGTTCCTTAGTATAAATTCTTATTTGTTCAGACATAGTAATGTATGATTTTTTTAATTAAAGCTTTGGAAATAACAATGGTCTCTGCCAAGGAACTTTAAAAATAACCACTGTGGGCTAAGATCTTTGATCTTTTTACCACAAGTATATAAAACTGATTTGTATTCACAAAACTAATTTGCTAAGTTGCTTCAGTCATGTCCATCTCTTTGCAACCCTATGAACTGTAGTTGGCCAGGATCCTCTGTCCATGGCATTCTCCAGGCAAGAATACTGAAGTGGGTTGCCATTCCCTTCTCCAGGAGATATTCCCAACCCAGGGATCAAACCTGTGTCTCTTAGGTCTCCTTCATTTACAGGCATGTTCTTTACCACTAGCACCACCCGGGAAGCCCAAAACTTGTTTAAAGTGCATAATTGATTGATCCTATAGGGAAAAAATTCAGTGCCTCTAAAAATACATTCTGTTCCTTCCTTGTATTCTCGGCTTCAGGGAATTAACATTTTGTTAAATCTTTCAATTTATTTTCAAGAAAAAGTGTTCAGTTTATCATAAATTTGGTTTAATTTTCTTTGGTTTATGACATGTCTTATATTTTCAGAAAACAGTTTGTGTTTTCTTTTGTGTCACTTATAGCATAGCAAAGCTATTGACATGGATGAAATAAGTCTGTGAAAAGTTGTATAGACCTGGTCTATTTTCCTTAGAAATCTTTCTGAAATCTCATACGAGTGGGCTAGAAAGTCCCTCTTCTGTGCTCCCATGCACTCTGTATCAACTTCTCTTGCCCTTAGTTTCATTATAATTATCTTTTTTATATTAAAACTGTTTTGATGGCAGGAGCAATGTCTTATTCATGTGTCATTTGTCTTTATCCCAGAGCTGCATCTAGTAAAGCCTAAATGTATGTGATACATGTTCAGTGAATGTTTGTCAACAGTACCGGATTAATGACCTGAACTATTGAAAGAGCCTAACATAGTACTGTGAAACTAATTTTATCCTAAACAAATTTTGGTTCCAAATCATACAATAGTGTACATGGTATATGCTCCAAAAAGTGTGTGGAAATGGTTGTTACATAAAAACGCACTGGTGACCTCCCATGTGTTCCTTAGTATAAATTCTTATTTGTTCAGACATAGTAATGTATGATTTTTTTAATTAAAGCTTTGGAAATAACAATGGTCTCTGCCAAGGAACTTTAAAAATAACCACTGTGGGCTAAGATCTTTGATCTTTTTACCACAAGTATATAAAACTGATTTGTATTCACAAAACTAATTTGCTAAGTTGCTTCAGTCATGTCCATCTCTTTGCAACCCTATGAACTGTAGTTGGCCAGGATCCTCTGTCCATGGCATTCTCCAGGCAAGAATACTGAAGTGGGTTGCCATTCCCTTCTCCAGGAGATATTCCCAACCCAGGGATCAAACCTGTGTCTCTTAGGTCTCCTTCATTTACAGGCATGTTCTTTACCACTAGCACCACCCGGGAAGCCCAAAACTTGTTTAAAGTGCATAATTGATTGATCCTATAGGGAAAAAATTCAGTGCCTCTAAAAATACATTCTGTTCCTTCCTTGTATTCTCGGCTTCAGGGAATTAACATTTTGTTAAATCTTTCAATTTATTTTCAAGAAAAAGTGTTCAGTTTATCATAAATTTGGTTTAATTTTCTTTGGTTTATGACATGTCTTATATTTTCAGAAAACAGTTTGTGTTTTCTTTTGTGTCACTTATAGCATAGCAAAGCTATTGACATGGATGAAATAAGTCTGTGAAAAGTTGTATAGACCTGGTACTGAATATGCTGTTTTCTTACTTTTGTTTCCAGGTTTTCTCAAACTGCGAGTAACAAAGTGGCTTGTGCATCATTGAGGTAGCAAAGCTTAAATTCCCAGTGGTCTTATCTACTTGACCTGCTCCTTCCCTCCTTTGAAACCAAGAGAAGACTGTGCCACAAGAGTCTTCCAGAAATTGCTGCAATGTCTGTAACTAATTTGTCATGGTAAGTGAATGACTTCTTAACTTTAAGTGCAAATACACGTATATACAGGAAGTGAAACAGTATTTTGTAAGTTATATGGTCAGAGCTCAAATGAAGAGAACTGAAAAATCTGGTTTTTTGTTTGTTTGTTTTTTAAATCTGTCTTCAAAAGATTATTGTCCTGTGATAGGGCGAAGAAAGTAACCTAGAATTGAAAGTTTTACTTTTCCAGCATCAGGGTTTCTGGGGACTCTGGGAAGGGTTCAAGCCTGCCACTGAGTTCCAATGACATCCGATGCCTTTCTTTCTCACACACCCAGGGGGAGAGAGGGATGGGAATGAAATACACTCTCAATGTTCCTCTCTGCTGGCATATTCTCAGATTCAGGTCTAACAAGCGGTAACAGTGACTCTAAGGGTGGGATAGACATTTTCTCATCAATACTTTTCTTCAGACTTCTTATTTCAACAGATCTGCCCAAATTAAACTAAATAGAACTTGCATATGGAAGAGAAACTTCCTTTGTAGATTCATATCTCTGAATAGCTGGCATTCAGAATAATCTTTGACTTATACATCATGTTTAAATGTGGTTTTTTAAAAAGCATGAAAAAGTTTTCTGGCAAACAATCAACAACTTTTTTATGGCAATGAAGAACAGTACTAGCATGGCTGAATTTGACAGTATTTTGTTGAACCTTGGATGTTTTTCTGCATAAATACTCAGCTGTATCAGTGATACTATACATACACATTTATGGTATTCACTATGTGAATGTCAGAAAAATCTGGTAATATTTTCTGTTTCCTTAAGGATTTGTTTTCAGTTTGTGCTGCCAACATAGATAGCATCGGATTAAAGATGAATTTCTGCAGTTTAGACATTTATTTTTCATTAAGTAAGCAGTTTCTTTAGCAGAGGATAGGATCATTTGCTGAGATTTAGTCTTGTGTTTCTAAAGGACCTATTTTTATGGATGCCTGAAAATATATTCTTTGATCCCTACTAGGTGCTAAGGATTTCAGTTTGAAATATATTCTGTAAAACTAAATGAAAAAGTATTTCAGGGGTGAATTGCTACTATAAAATATTTCCACTTATATTCTTATGAAAATAAAATTATTATTAAAATTTAGAAACTGAACACTTTCTATGAAAGTTGTGAACCCCTTCAAACCCCTAGGAGATATTAAGGACATGTGTTTTTTAAAGAATTACACCCAGGATCTTCTCTGGTGGACCAGAGGTTAAGAATCTGTGTTGCAGTGCAGGTGACTGTGGTTCACCGTGGCGTTTTTTTTAAATCTGTCTTCAAAAGATTATTGTCCTGTGATAGGGCGAAAGTAACCTAGAATTGAAAGTTTTACTTTTCCAGCATCAGGGTTTCTGGGGACTCTGGGAAGGGTTCAAGCCTGCCACTGAGTTCCAATGACATCCGATGCCTTTCTTTCTCACACACCCAGGGGGAGAGAGGGATGGGAATGAAATACACTCTCAATGTTCCTCTCTGCTGGCATATTCTCAGATTCAGGTCTAACAAGCGGTAACAGTGACTCTAAGGGTGGGATAGACATTTTCTCATCAATACTTTTCTTCAGACTTCTTATTTCAACAGATCTGCCCAAATTAAACTAAATAGAACTTGCATATGGAAGAGAAACTTCCTTTGTAGATTCATATCTCTGAATAGCTGGCATTCAGAATAATCTTTGACTTATACATCATGTTTAAATGTGGTTTTTTAAAAAGCATGAAAAAGTTTTCTGGCAAACAATCAACAACTTTTTTATGGCAATGAAGAACAGTACTAGCATGGCTGAATTTGACAGTATTTTGTTGAACCTTGGATGTTTTTCTGCATAAATACTCAGCTGTATCAGTGATACTATACATACACATTTATGGTATTCACTATGTGAATGTCAGAAAAATCTGGTAATATTTTCTGTTTCCTTAAGGATTTGTTTTCAGTTTGTGCTGCCAACATAGATAGCATCGGATTAAAGATGAATTTCTGCAGTTTAGACATTTATTTTTCATTAAGTAAGCAGTTTCTTTAGCAGAGGATAGGATCATTTGCTGAGATTTAGTCTTGTGTTTCTAAAGGACCTATTTTTATGGATGCCTGAAAATATATTCTTTGATCCCTACTAGGTGCTAAGGATTTCAGTTTGAAATATATTCTGTAAAACTAAATGAAAAAGTATTTCAGGGGTGAATTGCTACTATAAAATATTTCCACTTATATTCTTATGAAAATAAAATTATTATTAAAATTTAGAAACTGAACACTTTCTATGAAAGTTGTGAACCCCTTCAAACCCCTAGGAGATATTAAGGACATGTGTTTTTTAAAGAATTACACCCAGGATCTTCTCTGGTGGACCAGAGGTTAAGAATCTGTGTTGCAGTGCAGGTGACTGTGGTTCGATCCCTGGTCTGGGACGATCGCATATTCCACAGGGCAGCTAAGCCCACGTGCCACAACTAATGAGCCTGAGCTCTGGAGGCCTTGAGCCCCAACTACAGACCCCACAGGCTGCAGCCACTGAAGCCTGAGCACCCAAGAGCCTATGTTGTGTCATGTGAGAGGCCACCACAATGAGACGCCCTTGCATGTCAGCTAAAGAGTGGCCCCTTCTTGCTGCAATTAGAGAAAGCTAGCATGTACCAACAAAGACCCAGCAGAGTCAAAAATCTAAAAAAAAAAAAAAAAAAGATTAAAAATATGATACCTGGGGGCCTCTCTGATGGTCCAGTGGTTAGGAATCTGTGTTGCAATGCAGTGACACTGGTTTGATCCCTGGTTTGGGAGGATCCCATATGCCATGGAGCATCCCATAAGCCCATGTGCCACATCTGCTTAGCCTGTGCTCTAGAGTGAGCGAGTGAGCTGCAACTACTGAGCCCACATGCCTAGAGCCCTTGCTCAGCCATAAGAGAAGCCACTGCAGTGAAAAACTCATGTACCACAACTACGAAAAGCCTACACACAGCAACAAAGAACCCAGCACAGCCAGTAAATTAATATGTAATCTTTTTCAAAAAGGAATTATACCACGTGACAGCCATGTGTGTTGGAGGTGAATTCTCAAAAAAAAAAAAAAAAAATTGCATCCTAAAGAGAAAGGAGGAAGGGAAGAGGACAGGGAAGGCGAATGAAAAAGAGAGGGAGTTGAGAGAGAAAGAGGACATGAGGTTAGGGAAATAGAAGAAATAAATAAGAAGCAAGAGAGGGAGACTAAAACACCAATATGATTGTTGTATCTCAAGACAGGCTGTCACGTGGCCTGGTACATGGAGTCAGGACAAGACCGACACTGGAGCCTGTCCTTGGTTTGTCCCTCAGTGAACCGATGCCTTGATGTGAGGTGACCTTTTGATTGGGGCCCTCCAAAACACAGTGAGCTCCTCACAAAGAGAAAGATGGTATCTTGTGGTTCCAGTCCAGTTGTCTGGCGTGTCTCTTCAAATTTAGTGTGTGGTCTAGAAATATGTGCTATGTGTATGAATAGAAAAAAGGCAAAGCAGGTAATTCAGTGGCCAATTATATTTTTATTTGAATAGAGAATTTAAAATTCTGAGGCTTTCTTACAGAATTCATACATCTGAAATTTGTTAAAATTTTTTCCATGTTAAAGTTTCAAATTTTGCAGAAATAATTCTTGGATATTTTCATGCAACAGAACCCTTAATTCTGGCTTCAACAAATGCTCCACGGTAGATTTTATAGTGAGCTCTCAGTGTGTTTGACTGGCGTCACCTCTTCATACAACCTTATGTGACTTGGTGCTTCTGTTCCGTTTCTTTGCATTTGGGCTCCTCACAGATGATAAGAAAGGAGTATGGGAAAGAATCTAAGATATGCAAAACAAGTCCTTGATTTATTTCACTTATACCGAGTTTATTTTTATAAATAAATAGATTCTGTGTAAGGTTTTGGCCATACCCCATGACATGTGGGATCTTTGTTCCCCAACCAGGGGTCAAATATGCACCCCTTGCAGTGGAAGGACAGACTACCAGGGAAGACCCTATACCCAGCTTAGAAACCATTAATCTTCTTTTTCACATTAGCCTTTGTAATTCATCCGTATTTCCTAACATTTTTACATCTACCATTTGGGAAATATTATCTTATAAATATTTGAATACAGATGCACGGTAACTCATCCATTCTCTATGGGAATTTCTCTGAGAACTACATTTATTTAGTGAGCTTATTGTAGTCTAGGATCTGACTCTGTTTGGAAATCCAGACGCTGATCTGTGAAAATACTGACTGACACTGGAAAATAAACTGGGTTGCTGGACGACTAATTGAAAATCACAGGAGTGTGTAACTTGTAAGTGTGCAGACTGTTCGCTTTGGCCTGACCGTTCAGCCCCTAAATGTGGTAGAGTGGGAGTGTAAATTGTAAGTCTGGCTGAGGTCTCATCATCATGGTGAGGAGAGTTATATGCTTCCACTGTTCAAAGGAAACAGGGTAGGCTGCGCCTGGCAGGATGTACCTGTCTCTAAGGGATGTGTCTGCCAGACTCTGCCATCTGTTTCCCAGGTTCTTCAGGCCAGAAGTTAGAGTAACACTGTCAGTGTTCGTCACCCTAATTCCTCTGCTCCAAGTCTGCCAGACTCTCTTTGGCTTAGCTTTCTCATTAATATTAGCTCTGCGTTTATAGTCAAAACTTCCTTCAATCTGTGAAGAGTTTGATTTGCCTATAATGATGTTATGCATATCTGATCATAACCATGTGTTGATTTTTTGTAAAAATTTTGGCCTTTTTGGTTGGTTTTTAATTTTCATCCATCTTTATTCTTTGGCCTGTGTGGGCCTCCCATCCCAGTGGCTTCTCTCGTTGCAGAGCACTGGCTCTGGAGGCATGTGCTCCAGGGTACTGGCTTGTAATTGGACACACCAGTCCAGCCGCTCCTTGGCATGTGGGATCTTCCTGGGCCAGGGATAGAACCTGTGCTCCTTGCACTGCAAGGTGGACCCTTCTACCCACTGGACCACCAGGGAAACCCCTGTGTGTTGATTTTAAAATTTAACTCTGAGGCTTAATGGGAGAAAGGATGCCTCACTGTGTTCCCTACATGTAACCTGAGGATTTAGAAAATGCATGTTAAGATACTTAACATTCATATTTACAACAATCCTAGCAGTGCTCGCAGCTTTGAAATACAGGTATAAGAAAAATATGTTTTCACATATGAAAGACAAAATAATTTCTTGCTCTAGGAGGTATGTGTATGACTCTTGAAAAAAATATTAAATCATTTGACCCTTTGATGCAAACTCTCAAAAAAGAAATGCAGTCTAGAAAAGTTCCAAGTTTCTGGGAGACCCTGCAGTGTCTGTCAGACAAAGAGAGTGGTGGGAATTGATTGTGAGTCATACAGGGACACACAACAGATGTTTCCTGAATTCTCATCTTGAGTAGACAATGACCAGAGGGACAATGACAGATTTGACACTGGTTGAGACAGAGACCGAGGGAGGTACAGAATCAGTTGCAGATATCCACTGGGTGAGAGGCAAGAGGTGCCAGCTAGGATCTGTGGAGAAGAATGGGTGCTGGTAGCAGAGATAATTTCTAAGAGAGATGAGGAGGCAGGAAGAATTGAAGAGACCTGTGTCTGTAGCACAAAGCAGGAAAAGGCGTGATGCTCAGGGGTGCTTGGAAGGACTTTCACCGTTTCCTGATAATCATCATCAATCCCTCCTATCAAAACTATTTTTATAAGTATATATATGTACATATATAAACATTTTATCTGTACATATATGTAATGTTTTTAAGCATACAATTTTTACAGTATGTAATCTAAGTAAACATTATCAAGAGTAAGCAGGGAGACTAGATACATATATATGTATGACTGAGTCCCTTCACTGTTCACCTGAAATTATCACAACATTGTTAATTGGCTATACCCCAATACAAAATGTTTTGAGTGTGAAAAATAAAATAAAATATTTTTAAAAGCAGAGTGAGCATTTACATGGCAGTTACCATGTACTAGGTAGTTTTCTTAAGGTACTTTGTCGACATACTCCTCACAGCAGCCTTCTTAGGAATATTGTTATTTATACTTCTACAGATGAAATAGCGAGGAGCAGAAAATTAAGTAAGTTGCCTAATATAATACAGCTACTAAGCAGCGGCATTAGGAAGTGAAGTTAGGCAGCCATTTGGTGGCCCAACCAGTATAAAACCTGCATAAAACCCCAAACAATCAGTGTCAAAACAGTATCCTTACTCTGTGTGTATGGCTTCAAGATAAGTGCCCCAGTTCCCATCTCCAACCAGAAGGTTTCCCTTAATTTCCTCCATAGAGATATCCTGGAGCCTCTCCAGGAAGGAAGGGAGTGTGTGGATGTGAACATTAGCAGACATTGGGAGTTTGGAGGGTAGGATGTGGGGTCGGAAAATGAGCTCTCTCATTTCTGAGGGGACATGAGGAGGCTGTTGCTGGCAGAAACTTAGTTGAACTTCCAAAATTCTATAAACAGAGCAAATTAAACTAGTAAACAGAAATCTTAATTCTACTTGCTATGTTATAGGCTAGAAATTGTCAGATTTTCAACTTCAGACACAAAAGAAGCACAGGAGAAAGACGCCAGCCCTTTGCTGTAGTTCAGCTGAAGTGACTCTTCAGCTGCCCTTCTCATAATGACCCTCCACTACTAAGTCCAGTACTTTCTACTCACCCAGCCCTCTTGTTCTCTCAGCTCCCATTGTTTGCATGTTACTGTATGTATAGGGCCAAAAATTCTAGCTAGTTCAACTAGTTGCTACAGTATGAGTGAAGACATTTCAGATACGGGGCAGGATTTCCTGATAATCATCATCAATCCCTCCTATCAAAACTATTTTTATAAGTATATATATGTACATATATAAACATTTTATCTGTACATATATGTAATGTTTTAAGCATACAATTTTTACAGTATGTAATCTAAGTAAACATTATCAAGAGTAAGCAGGGAGACTAGATACATATATATGTATGACTGAGTCCCTTCACTGTTCACCTGAAATTATCACAACATTGTTAATTGGCTATACCCCAATACAAAATGTTTTGAGTGTGAAAAATAAAATAAAATATTTTTAAAAGCAGAGTGAGCATTTACATGGCAGTTACCATGTACTAGGTAGTTTTCTTAAGGTACTTTGTCGACATACTCCTCACAGCAGCCTTCTTAGGAATATTGTTATTTATACTTCTACAGATGAAATAGCGAGGAGCAGAAAATTAAGTAAGTTGCCTAATATAATACAGCTACTAAGCAGCGGCATTAGGAAGTGAAGTTAGGCAGCCATTTGGTGGCCCAACCAGTATAAAACCTGCATAAAACCCCAAACAATCAGTGTCAAAACAGTATCCTTACTCTGTGTGTATGGCTTCAAGATAAGTGCCCCAGTTCCCATCTCCAACCAGAAGGTTTCCCTTAATTTCCTCCATAGAGATATCCTGGAGCCTCTCCAGGAAGGAAGGGAGTGTGTGGATGTGAACATTAGCAGACATTGGGAGTTTGGAGGGTAGGATGTGGGGTCGGAAAATGAGCTCTCTCATTTCTGAGGGGACATGAGGAGGCTGTTGCTGGCAGAAACTTAGTTGAACTTCCAAAATTCTATAAACAGAGCAAATTAAACTAGTAAACAGAAATCTTAATTCTACTTGCTATGTTATAGGCTAGAAATTGTCAGATTTTCAACTTCAGACACAAAAGAAGCACAGGAGAAAGACGCCAGCCCTTTGCTGTAGTTCAGCTGAAGTGACTCTTCAGCTGCCCTTCTCATAATGACCCTCCACTACTAAGTCCAGTACTTTCTACTCACCCAGCCCTCTTGTTCTCTCAGCTCCCATTGTTTGCATGTTACTGTATGTATATGGGTCAGTATCTAGAGAGAGATTCTAGCAGTAGTTCAACTAATGTTGCCAAATGACATCTTTTTTTACCCCAACGTATGTTTCATTGTGATGCCTGTACATTGCAGCTTTTGTCCCATGTTACCTTAAAGACTTTATGGCACCCAGCAGAGGTGAAGGCAAGTAAGTAGACCCAGGTAGGTGGGAGAGAGGACAGTGGATGAAAATGAGAAGACATACAGGCAGTCAGAATCTATTGAACGTCTGTAATGTGCCATGTGCCATGTGCATGGCTTTGTGGTAAACGATTGCTTTCTAGCAATGACTCCTCTTAGAAGAGCTAAGAGTTTGATCAGGAAGACTAACTGAGGTTGACCATAGAACAACACAGGTCTGAACTGCTCAGCTTCACTTACATGCATTTTTTTTGTTTGTTTCACTAAGTATGTTTGGTTTTCCATATCTGCAAATGTACAGACTGCAGGTGTGAGGGCCCACTGTGGAACTTGTGCAGAGTGGATTTAGATTCAGGTCCTAGAACCAATTTGCCACAGATACCGAGGGATGATTGTAATCAAATAACTGATTTAATGTGATACATGCTCTAAGAGGACGTCCAGAGTGGAAAATCAATATTTGTGTTTTTTGCTTGGGATAAATGGCTTATGTTTCAGAAATGCAAGTGCACCTCTTGCATTTATTTCTAAAAATAAATAAGTCGACTTTTCAAAAATCAAACACTATAGAAAATGAAAAAGCAGAAATAAAAATGAGCTCAGTCCTACCATTCATAGAAAGTTTGAGTGGGGGCTACTCTCATTTCTGAGGGGACATGAGGAGGCTGTTGCTGGCAGAAACTTAGTTGAACTTCCAAAATTCTATAAACAGAGCAAATTAAACTAGTAAACAGAAATCTTAATTCTACTTGCTATGTTATAGGCTAGAAATTGTCAGATTTTCAACTTCAGACACAAAAGAAGCACAGGAGAAAGACGCCAGCCCTTTGCTGTAGTTCAGCTGAAGTGACTCTTCAGCTGCCCTTCTCATAATGACCCTCCACTACTAAGTCCAGTACTTTCTACTCACCCAGCCCTCTTGTTCTCTCAGCTCCCATTGTTTGCATGTTACTGTATGTATATGGGTCAGTATCTAGAGAGAGATTCTAGCAGTAGTTCAACTAATGTTGCCAAATGACATCTTTTTTTTTTACCCCAACGTATGTTTCATTGTGATGCCTGTACATTGCAGCTTTTGTCCCATGTTACCTTAAAGACTTTATGGCACCCAGCAGAGGTGAAGGCAAGTAAGTAGACCCAGGTAGGTGGGAGAGAGGACAGTGGATGAAAATGAGAAGACATACAGGCAGTCAGAATCTATTGAACGTCTGTAATGTGCCATGTGCCATGTGCATGGCTTTGTGGTAAACGATTGCTTTCTAGCAATGACTCCTCTTAGAAGAGCTAAGAGTTTGATCAGGAAGACTAACTGAGGTTGACCATAGAACAACACAGGTCTGAACTGCTCAGCTTCACTTACATGCATTTTTTTTGTTTGTTTCACTAAGTATGTTTGGTTTTCCATATCTGCAAATGTACAGACTGCAGGTGTGAGGGCCCACTGTGGAACTTGTGCAGAGTGGATTTAGATTCAGGTCCTAGAACCAATTTGCCACAGATACCGAGGGATGATTGTAATCAAATAACTGATTTAATGTGATACATGCTCTAAGAGGACGTCCAGAGTGGAAAATCAATATTTGTGTTTTTTGCTTGGGATAAATGGCTTATGTTTCAGAAATGCAAGTGCACCTCTTGCATTTATTTCTAAAAATAAATAAGTCGACTAATTTTACAAAGAATCAAACACTATAGAAAATGAAAAAGCAGAAATAAAAAATGAGCTCAGTCCTACCATTCATAGAAAGCCACCGTTAAAAATATTGAGATATATTCTTTTCTACATACACAACATCTTTTTGCAAAAATAGACTTGAATCATGCATGATCTTTAGCCATCTTTTGTTTTCCATGAACAGTTTCTAAAGTTGTCTCTGGATTTGAAGGGTGTAAGGTGACACCATCACATGTAAAGGCTGGTGACATTGTATGGCAGTAGAGTTGTTTGTTTCACCCATCCAGGTTGGAGTTTCTTATGTCTTCTAATGTTCGTTTTTGCTCTTGTAAGCACTTGTTTTGAGATGAAAATTATTCAGATATTGCTAGGTCACAAGGTACTGGGTCACGAAGTACGGTGCCAGTCAAGCAAGGCCCTATCTGGTTGCCACTCCTGAAGATGCAGATATCAAGGCTCTGGGAAAAATATGAGATTCATGAGAAAGTTCCTGTCAGCTTATCTCCTTTTTTTTTTTTTTTTTAAGATTTATTTATTTATTTATTTTTGGGCGGGGGTCGGGTTGGGGAGGGAGGGGAGCGGGCGGGCCACTTCTATTGGTCTTTCATTTCTCTATTTTCATCCGTCTTTGTTCTTTGGCTCCTGTGGGCCTCCCATCATGGTGGCATCTGTCGTTGCAGAGTGCCGGCTCTGGGTGCATGCACTACAGAGCTCTGGCTCGGCAATTGGACACATCGGTCCAGCCGCTCCGTGGCATGTGGGATCTTCTCAGGCCAGGGATCAAACCGGCGCCCTTTGCACTGCAAGGCAGTGTCCTTACCCACTGGACCACCAGGGGAAGCCCATCTCCTTTTTTATTTTAGAGAAGGACCAATCGTGTGTGCTAATCCTTTACCAGATGTAGTCTTTTAGAATACCGAGGATGATTGTAATCAAATAACTGATTTAATGTGATACATGCTCTAAGAGGACGTCCAGAGTGGAAAATCAATATTTGTGTTTTTTGCTTGGGATAAATGGCTTATGTTTCAGAAATGCAAGTGCACCTCTTGCATTTATTTCTAAAAATAAATAAGTCGACTAATTTTACAAAGAATCAAACACTATAGAAAATGAAAAAGCAGAAATAAAAAATGAGCTCAGTCCTACCATTCATAGAAAGCCACCGTTAAAAATATTGAGATATATTCTTTTCTACATACACAACATCTTTTTGCAAAAATAGACTTGAATCATGCATGATCTTTAGCCATCTTTTGTTTTCCATGAACAGTTTCTAAAGTTGTCTCTGGATTTGAAGGGTGTAAGGTGACACCATCACATGTAAAGGCTGGTGACATTGTATGGCAGTAGAGTTGTTTGTTTCACCCATCCAGGTTGGAGTTTCTTATGTCTTCTAATGTTCGTTTTTGCTCTTGTAAGCACTTGTTTTGAGATGAAAATTATTCAGATATTGCTAGGTCACAAGGTACTGGGTCACGAAGTACGGTGCCAGTCAAGCAAGGCCCTATCTGGTTGCCACTCCTGAAGATGCAGATATCAAGGCTCTGGGAAAAATATGAGATTCATGAGAAAGTTCCTGTCAGCTTATCTCCTTTTTTTTTTTTTTTTTTAAGATTTATTTATTTATTTATTTTTGGGCGGGGGTCGGGTTGGGGAGGGAGGGGAGCGGGCGGGCCACTTCTATTGGTCTTTCATTTCTCTATTTTCATCCGTCTTTGTTCTTTGGCTCCTGTGGGCCTCCCATCATGGTGGCATCTGTCGTTGCAGAGTGCCGGCTCTGGGCGCATGCACTACAGAGCTCTGGCTCGGCAATTGGACACATCGGTCCAGCCGCTCCGTGGCATGTGGGATCTTCTCAGGCCAGGGATCAAACCGGCGCCCTTTGCACTGCAAGGCAGTGTCCTTACCCACTGGACCACCAGGGGAAGCCCATCTCCTTTTTTATTTTAGAGAAGGACCAATCGTGTGTGCTAATCCTTTACCAGATGTAGTCTTTCATAAACATTGAGAATGTGCTGATAATTGTCAGAGACATATTTTCTTAGAATTGACTAGTAGAATTTTATCAGAAGTCAACAAACTGTTCTATCATGCCTATGCGTAGATTGGAAATATAGGAAAAGTCTGAACTGTGTGAGTTATTGATATATTGACTAAATTTAGAAGTGATGAATGGTCTCTGTTGGATTTGCCTGTAGTATAAAATGCTATTACGAATGTTGGTACATTCAGTAAAGCTCTAATAGGAGATTAAAACTAGTTTGAATTATGGTCTTTATCCAGATACCGTGTTAGAATTCTACAATGGAGAAAGATTCAAGATTTGGTTTGTCAGGTTATTCATATTATTTATAATATTTTTACCTAAGTTCTTCTTTAATGAATAAGTGAAGAAATATACCACCTGCATTTAGAAGAGAGAAAAAAAAAAAACTCTAGAGAGATAGAGTAGCCTGTTTATTCTAAAACAGGGGGAGAATATGAATAATTAGGATATTTCCTCAAAAATTGCCTTAGCCTCTTGTCTGCAAACTACTTGTCCTGTTTACACTGTTAAATGGTAGACTCTTAGGGACAGGATCTTAGTGGCAGAGAAAATAGAGACGAATTGTCTCTATTTTTAGAGAGATCAGAACCCACAAGAGGAAAATATGGCTAAGTTGAGAGTACAATGGAAGTTTTTGCCCCAAATTTTACAGTAAAGATCGAAAGTCAGCTGTCATCAGCCCATTATTGGAGAAGAGGAAAACATAAAAAGTTAATATATAAATATGTATGTGTAATGCTTCAAACTGAAGAAAAGATGAGAACTTCTGAAGGATATGAGAAGCTTAGTTGGTTAGATACTGTATTTCTCAGCATGGTAAGTACATATTGAATGAGTGGCTAGTATATTCAGGCACTGGGAAGGGAGAGTGGGTTTGGGAGCCTAAACTTAATCTTTTTGTAGGTGGGAATGTTTGACTTATGGAGGAGCGGATCCAGAACATAGAAGAGTAAGTTGAGTTTGAAAGTGTGAAAGTGTTAGGCACTCAATCGTGTCCGACTCTATGACTCCATGGACTGCAGCCAGCCAGGCTCCTCTGTCCATTCCTTTCTTGAGGAGATCTTCCTGACCCGGGGATTGAACCTGAATCTCTTACCTCTCCTGCTTTGACAGGCAGGTTCTTTTCCACTAGCACCACCTGGGAACCCCCCAAGTTGAGTTTAGGGGATAACAAGTAAGAAGAAAATAACCTGGGAGAGGAAGAAAGGAAAAGATAAAATAGCCAAAATGAAAACTGAATGTGTCCCTCAAATTACACAGCACTTTATGTTATAGTGTAGTTATTTGGATGAATATCAATTTACTGACTTCTGAAAATTTTCAGTTATGTATTTCTATCCATAATATGCTCTTTCAAATAGAAATCCCTTCATCACCAACATGATTAATACTATATTGATTCAGTCTTGACACTTTAAGTAAACACACTATATTTTTAGAATCCTGACCGTTTTTGACTTTGAAGTGTGTGTCTTCAGAAATAGTTTTTTAAAAATTTAGAGGAAAACTTCTGGATATTTTTTTGATATATCTACCTCAGAATCTTCCTCCTTAAATAAGCAAATAATTAGTAAAACAGTGTTTTGTTTTTATTCTTAAAAACGAATGTCAACCAGACATGAATCACATTTTGAAGATAATTGTGTCATGAGTTTTGGTCTGCTTGGAGGCGTTCTCTTTCCTGTGGAGTTAATGAGTCTGAGGTTGCAGGTTGCATTCCCACAGGGGCCAATTAGTTCCACTGTCTTTGATGACCAAAGCCCTCACCTGTAACTTGGACCACCCCTCTAACCTGCCAGTGGTCACAAGTCATAGAAACAGTTGATTGACCACCAAGTCACTGTAAGTATTGGGTAAAAAGTATGAACACTAAAATCAAGTGCTCTTCAGGGACTGATAATGGGGCACATGTATCATCTACCTTTTGACTATCATCCAGGTTTATAAATATACTTTGAAGTATGTCTTTTGTCATTCTCAGAGGAATTGTAATTTCCTCTGTTGTGAAGCCACTACAGTGAATAATCACAGAAATATTTCCTTAGACTGTAGTGACTTTAACGTAAAACTAGGCAGTTCATTTTGCCCCTTAGGAGTACAGTAACTAAACAGCAACTCGTTCTGGACTTGAGTAATTAACATAAACATCAGTGAATGGTCTATGAAATAACTTCTGTTATTAAAATAATTATATATAAGCTAAGTTATGTTATTTTCAGCATGATAAAAATTAAATTGACTGAAATCTTAAATATCATTTGTCATTGGTGTACAAAACTTTCAATAATTGTTTTATCCTGGTCTATATCCCTCATGGGCTTTTTGTGTTTATTAATAACCTGGGAGAGGAAGAAAGGAAAGATAAAATAGCCAAAATGAAAACTGAATGTGTCCCTCAAATTACACAGCACTTTATGTTATAGTGTAGTTATTTGGATGAATATCAATTTACTGACTTCTGAAAATTTTCAGTTATGTATTTCTATCCATAATATGCTCTTTCAAATAGAAATCCCTTCATCACCAACATGATTAATACTATATTGATTCAGTCTTGACACTTTAAGTAAACACACTATATTTTTAGAATCCTGACCGTTTTTGACTTTGAAGTGTGTGTCTTCAGAAATAGTTTTTTAAAAATTTAGAGGAAAACTTCTGGATATTTTTTTGATATATCTACCTCAGAATCTTCCTCCTTAAATAAGCAAATAATTAGTAAAACAGTGTTTTGTTTTTATTCTTAAAAACGAATGTCAACCAGACATGAATCACATTTTGAAGATAATTGTGTCATGAGTTTTGGTCTGCTTGGAGGCGTTCTCTTTCCTGTGGAGTTAATGAGTCTGAGGTTGCAGGTTGCATTCCCACAGGGGCCAATTAGTTCCACTGTCTTTGATGACCAAAGCCCTCACCTGTAACTTGGACCACCCCTCTAACCTGCCAGTGGTCACAAGTCATAGAAACAGTTGATTGACCACCAAGTCACTGTAAGTATTGGGTAAAAAGTATGAACACTAAAATCAAGTGCTCTTCAGGGACTGATAATGGGGCACATGTATCATCTACCTTTTGACTATCATCCAGGTTTGTAAATATACTTTGAAGTATGTCTTTTGTCATTCTCAGAGGAATTGTAATTTCCTCTGTTGTGAAGCCACTACAGTGAATAATCACAGAAATATTTCCTTAGACTGTAGTGACTTTAACGTAAAACTAGGCAGTTCATTTTGCCCCTTAGGAGTACAGTAACTAAACAGCAACTCGTTCTGGACTTGAGTAATTAACATAAACATCAGTGAATGGTCTATGAAATAACTTCTGTTATTAAAATAATTATATATAAGCTAAGTTATGTTATTTTCAGCATGATAAAAATTAAATTGACTGAAATCTTAAATATCATTTGTCATTGGTGTACAAAACTTTCAATAATTTTTTTATCCTGGTATATATCCCTCATGGTCTTTTTTGTGTTTATTTCCATATTGGGTTTTATTTGTTTGGCTTATTTTACTTGTTTTTCGGATTGTGAAGAGTTCAGTTTGATTTTTAAAAACTATTTTATTGAAGTATAATTGATTTACAATGTTGTGTTGATTTCTTCTGTACAGCAAAATGATTCAGGTATACATATATACACATTTTTCCATATTCTTTTCCATGATGCCTTATCACAGGATATTGAATACAGTTCCCTGTACTATATAATAGGACTTTATTGTTTATCCATTTTATAGATGATGGTTTGTAATTTCTAATCCCAAACTTCCAATCCGTTCCTTCTCCATCTGTCCCCAGTTCCTAGCAACCATAAGTCTGTTCTCTATCTCTGTGAGTCTATTTCTCCTTTATAGATAAGTTTTTTGGTGCCATATTTTGTATTCTACATGCAAACAGTATCATACAATATTTAGCTTTCTCATTCTGACTTACTTCATTTAGTGTGATAATCTCTAGGTCTATCCATGTTGCCGCAAAAGGCATTATCTTGTTCCTTTTTATGACTTAGTTGTATTCCACTATATGTATTTCTGTATGTATGTATGCCATATCTTCTTAACCATTCCTCTGTCAATGGACATTTAGATTGTTTTAGATTGTTTCCATGTCTTGAATATTGTGAATAGTGGAGTTCAGTTTGATTTTGAAACTATTCTATTTCAATTGAGGAAAAAAAAAAAAAACAACTTTCCAACTCAATTGCATAAGAATTAGATTCATTCATTTAACATGTGGTTTCAGGTTTTTTTTTTAAAGAATACTGTTGTTTTGAGTTTATAGGAATGTAAGAATAATCCCTATATGGTTAGAAAAAATTTCAGTGAGTGACTTTAACGTAAAACTAGGCAGTTCATTTTGCCCCTTAGGAGTACAGTAACTAAACAGCAACTCGTTCTGGACTTGAGTAATTAACATAAACATCAGTGAATGGTCTATGAAATAACTTCTGTTATTAAAATAATTATATATAAGCTAAGTTATGTTATTTTCAGCATGATAAAAATTAAATTGACTGAAATCTTAAATATCATTTGTCATTGGTGTACAAAACTTTCAATAATTTTTTTATCCTGGTATATATCCCTCATGGTCTTTTTTGTGTTTATTTCCATATTGGGTTTTATTTGTTTGGCTTATTTTACTTGTTTTTCGGATTGTGAAGAGTTCAGTTTGATTTTTAAAAACTATTTTATTGAAGTATAATTGATTTACAATGTTGTGTTGATTTCTTCTGTACAGCAAAATGATTCAGGTATACATATATACACATTTTTCCATATTCTTTTCCATGATGCCTTATCACAGGATATTGAATACAGTTCCCTGTACTATATAATAGGACTTTATTGTTTATCCATTTTATAGATGATGGTTTGTAATTTCTAATCCCAAACTTCCAATCCGTTCCTTCTCCATCTGTCCCCAGTTCCTAGCAACCATAAGTCTGTTCTCTATCTCTGTGAGTCTATTTCTCCTTTATAGATAAGTTTTTTTGTGCCATATTTTGTATTCTACATGCAAACAGTATCATACAATATTTAGCTTTCTCATTCTGACTTACTTCATTTAGTGTGATAATCTCTAGGTCTATCCATGTTGCCGCAAAAGGCATTATCTTGTTCCTTTTTATGACTTAGTTGTATTCCACTATATGTATTTCTGTATGTATGTATGCCATATCTTCTTAACCATTCCTCTGTCAATGGACATTTAGATTGTTTTAGATTGTTTCCATGTCTTGAATATTGTGAATAGTGGAGTTCAGTTTGATTTTGAAACTATTCTATTTCAATTGAGGAAAAAAAAAAAAAACAACTTTCCAACTCAATTGCATAAGAATTAGATTCATTCATTTAACATGTGGTTTCAGGTTTTTTTTTAAAGAATACTGTTGTTTTGAGTTTATAGGAATGTAAGAATAATCCCTATATGGTTAGAGAGAAAAATTGGTATAGTTTAATTGTATTATTTTATGCAAATTAGAATTTTTACAGTTATATTCATCCATTTCTTCATTCAACAAATATTGAGTACCTACAATGTGTAGTTTTCAATGCCGTGGAGAGAATAATGAATGAAACAAGTCCCCGCTCTCAATACTGTTAGATTTTAGTGATGAAAACAAGTAAATAGATTAAGAAATGTGTTATATCAGATAGTGGGGGCTTCCGTGGTGGCCCAGTGGGTAAAGAGTCCTCCTTGCAGTGCAAGGGGCACCAGTTCGATCCCTGGCTCAGGAAGATTCCACGTGCCAAGGAGTCACTGGACCGATGTGTCCAATTATGAACCAGCACTGGAATGCATGCGCCCAGAGCCAGCACTCTTCAATGAGAGGCCAATGCAATGGGAGGCCCACACAGGCCACAGAATAAAGATGAATAAAAATAAATAAATAAAAAGTCTATAAAAGAGGCCAAATTAAAAAAAATATATATATATCAGATAGTGGTAAGGATTTTGATGAATAATCAAGCAGAGTGAAAACACAAAGTGATGGCAGGAGTGGGAAATTGGTCAGGAGAAACCTCTTGGACAGATGGCCTTTAAGTCAAGAGGGAACAAGATATACAACTCATGAATGAAGTTATTTCAGGCAAAGAAACAAAAGGACAAGGCCCTGAGACTGCAGTGATCTGGTGTGTTTGAGGACTCATCAAGGAAGCTAGTGTGGTGGAGACAACCAATAGACTGGGAGTCTAGGAACTGAGCTTGGCGGGGGAGTCAGGGGGCGTGTGGGTCAGAGAAAGACTGGATTATGTTCTAAACGTGATGGGAAACCCTGCCCTTACTTATTAGATTATAGGTAAAAGTTTGTATCAAATATAAATTTAGGGAAATTCAGTGTTGGGAAGAATTGAAGGTTGAGACCAGGTACATAATTGGATTTCTACTTAAAAGGACATTTCTGTGATCTTAAAATTTTATTGAAACAATTTATATTAATTTCTTAATATAAATGTACAGCAGATATGATTAGTGAGATGTAATAATAAAAGAAAAAAATAGGTTAATGAAAACTCTTTTTCAGGAATATAGCCTGTCTCCCCTTATCATCTATTTTAAAATATCCAACAAATCTGATACATTTGAATAATTAGGGACATAACATAAAAGCAATTTCATCCACAAAAATATTCTACCATGCATTAAGGAGTCTTAGAGAAGGTGGGTTTTTTTCTTTTTTTGTAAATTGTGGACATTGAGATTACATTATCAATTATCCAATTTACATTTTGCATTTTTATTTCTAAATTTTGGCCTCTTTTTAAAAATTTATTTATTTATTTTCATCTATCTTTTTATTCTTTTGGGCACACCAGTCCAGCCGCTCCTCTGCATGTGGAGTCTTCCCGGGCCAGGGATCAAACCGGTCCGCCTTACACTACAAGGCGGACTCTTTACCCACTGGACCACCAGGGAAGCCCTTACATTTTTTTTTCCTTACATTTATTTTTAAATCTCTCCTTACAACATAAGCTTTAAGACTCTAAACACAAAAGTGCATTAAACAGTGAAGTGTCTGTTCTATACTAGTTGTTTATATGTGGTGGTTTTAGTGAGGAACCAGTTGTAACACAGCATCCATTCAGATGTTAATGTGTGTTTTGAAGAGAATGTTGGCATAGAAATATTATCTTCCTTTTGGAAAAATTCACCTTTATTTTAAGATTATTGCCTTTCTGTACTTTTTGGTGGTACAGTATGATTTCTTTCATGGTACTGGTTATAGATAGAAGTTAGGTTATTACTTTTTATGTCTTGCCTTGGCAAAATGAAAGTTAAAAGCACAGTATTGAACCTACTTCTCCCCCATCTTATACGTATACATGTGTGTGTGTTTTAATTTAGTTGGACTAAAATCAAAAAGCCTGGAACTTCTGGTGTACTAGGGATTATTTTAAACTAGCTTCAATCCAAAGTGTTAATTGTCAGTGGTATATTGATCCAGGCCACAGAGGAAATCATCCATGTATAATACCCGCTACCTTCATTAGGCACTGTGGAGTTATAGATCTGCTGTATTGAGAAAGCTTGAAAATGACTTTATTGCCTAAAATGGAATAAAATGATCTTGCATGCATGCTTAGTTGCTCAGTCATGTCTGATTCTTTGAAACCCTATGGACTGTAGCCCGCCAGTGTCCTCTGTCCCTGGGAATTCTCCAGGCAAAAATCTTGGAGTGGGCTGCCATGGTCTTTTCCAGGGAATCTTTCCAACCCAGGAATTGAACCGAGGTCTCCTGCATAGCAGGTGAATTCTTTACCATCTGAGCCATCAGGGAAGCCCAAGAATATTGGAGTGGGTTGCCTATCCCTTCTCTAGGGGATCTTCCTAACCCAGGAATCGAGCCAAGGTCTCCTGCATTGCAGGTAGATCCTTTACTGGCTTAGCTATCATGCAAGCATATAATATCAACCTATTGGATTCTTCTTTCGCTAGACCTATGCAAGCCTCTGCTTATATAAGGAAGTGTGGCTAGCCCTTCCTTCCTTCTGGATGCACCATTTGATGTGTAGGAAGTATTTCTGAAGCAGTATAATGACCACTTTCCTGCTGTTTATTTTTAGTCACATTTAACATTTAGGCATTTTCCTTCTTCTTTTAAGAATTAATTTAATAATTTTCTTTATCAGATAACATTCAAGTTATTCTGCTGCTTGTTCACCAAACTCATTTTTTATTATGAACAAAATCAATTAGTTCATCACTCAGTGCTACTTACCTTAATACTGCTACTCCTGAGTAATAAGAAATCGCTGTATTTCATAATAACTAGACTTGAGCTTTTAAATGGATTGTGAGTCCCCAGAATTTGCAGTTAACTGCTCTCTCATTCACATTGACAGAGGTCTCATAAATGTTATTTGGTGAATTAAGCTATTAATTCTAGATACCATGTTGAATTCAAGTGAACATTTTCCTTTGATCTAGGTCTGCTTAGAAAAAATGGTGCATGGATTTACCACTTCTGTACTAAGCAGGCAGAGCAGATCAATCACAGTGACAGAGAAAGAGTCAGATGCACCAGGCCTCCCTCGTTCAGTTGAGCACTCGGGTAGCAGACGTCCTAAAACACCATCGTCTTTCCTGATGGATACATTTCATCCAGGAGGGATGCTGTTGTTCCAGATGGCTTTTCATCTTTATGCACACTACCTTCATGAACTCCTGCTGTAACCGAAAATTGGGTTTTACTCCAACATTTGACAAAGAAATTAGATTAGGTTAACTACTCTTTGGTTTTAGATTACTGATACAAAGTGCTTTCATGAATATGACAGAAAAAAATTTAAATTCATGCTAAGTGATGTCCCTGGGTGCATTCTCATTTAGACATTTTTCCCAAAGGGTTTTATAGTGTCATAAAATTATATTCAGATACAAAATTTGCATAGAACCAGGCTCATTGAAACTTTGATGATCTTTTTCAATCCGTAATATTCTTTTTAGTGTTTTTATGGAAAGCCAGCTAGATATTTGATAAAAGTATCATGCAAGCATATAATATCAACCTATTGGATTCTTCTTTCGCTAGACCTATGCAAGCCTCTGCTTATATAAGGAAGTGTGGCTAGCCCTTCCTTCCTTCTGGATGCACCATTTGATGTGTAGGAAGTATTTCTGAAGCAGTATAATGACCACTTTCCTGCTGTTTATTTTTAGTCACATTTAACATTTAGGCATTTTCCTTCTTCTTTTAAGAATTAATTTAATAATTTTCTTTATCAGATAACATTCAAGTTATTCTGCTGCTTGTTCACCAAACTCATTTTTTATTATGAACAAAATCAATTAGTTCATCACTCAGTGCTACTTACCTTAATACTGCTACTCCTGAGTAATAAGAAATCGCTGTATTTCATAATAACTAGACTTGAGCTTTTAAATGGATTGTGAGTCCCAGAATTTGCAGTTAACTGCTCTCTCATTCACATTGACAGAGGTCTCATAAATGTTATTTGGTGAATTAAGCTATTAATTCTAGATACCATGTTGAATTCAAGTGAACATTTTCCTTTGATCTAGGTCTGCTTAGAAAAAATGGTGCATGGATTTACCACTTCTGTACTAAGCAGGCAGAGCAGATCAATCACAGTGACAGAGAAAGAGTCAGATGCACCAGGCCTCCCTCGTTCAGTTGAGCACTCGGGTAGCAGACGTCCTAAAACACCATCGTCTTTCCTGATGGATACATTTCATCCAGGAGGGATGCTGTTGTTCCAGATGGCTTTTCATCTTTATGCACACTACCTTCATGAACTCCTGCTGTAACCGAAAATTGGGTTTTACTCCAACATTTGACAAAGAAATTAGATTAGGTTAACTACTCTTTGGTTTTAGATTACTGATACAAAGTGCTTTCATGAATATGACAGAAAAAATTGAAATTCATGCTAAGTGATGTCCCTGGGTGCATTCTCATTTAGACATTTTTCCCAAAGGGTTTTATAGTGTCATAAAATTATATTCAGATACAAAATTTGCATAGAACCAGGCTCATTGAAACTTTGATGATCTTTTTCAATCCGTAATATTCTTTTTAGTGTTTTTATGGAAAGCCAGCTAGATATTTGATGGTAAAGATGATGATGTGAAAAGATTTGAAAGGCATTCGCCTGTATGCGGAAAGCATTCATTATGTTTATTACTTCTGAGTTCTCATGAATTGAGTGAGAAAGTAATTTTCTTGAAGTGAGGTTTTGCTTGATATCCCTCCGTAATTTTTCCAAGTTCAGATTTTGAGTATTTGAAGAATCAAACAGACACATCAAATACTTATTACATTGGGAAAGTTATAGATGTGATTAATTAAAGTGAAGCATTATGCTGTAGTGGTAACCAGAACATGTATGATGAGATTTCTGAACCTTCAGCTTCCCAGTTAGAATGTATCTGGACAGCCAACTGCTAGGATAGAGCTGAGGTCATCTTGCACATTGTTGGCACCTGGCGCTCACCAGATGCTCTGCACTCAAAATTGGCTGAATGTTCACCAGAGCACTCTTCTTCTTCCCCAGCTAGGCACTGTGATCTATTATAGATATATAGATAGATAGATAGATAGATAGATAGATAGATAGATAGATAGATCGGTCATATATATAGCATGAGTGAGAAAATTTTGTTTTAAAAAAGGTCCAGATTGGAACAGGAGGTGGAATGATTTGACTGTCATAAGGTTATTCTGTGTCTAATATATGAAGACCCTTGTTGCTGGGCACTGAAGAATTTTGTGGATGTATTTTCAGCCCTAAATTAGAGCTCTGGCACACTGCAGCTAATTTAGGAACTTTACTGATATTTGAGAAAATAAGGCAGATCTGTTCCCACTCTGTGATCTTGACATTTAACCTCTACACTTTGGAGAAGTTTCTCCAGACCTGCATTCTGTCACCGTCTGCCCTTTCTATCTCTTAACCCTTTCATGTCATCATAAATTATGGGCTGGCACTGGTGGGGCATTTGTCTAAAATCAGTAACATTTTCAAGAAGGAAATTTTGAGGTCCTGTAAAACAGTGGTGATAGAGTTGGAGTTCATGGACAAGAGACAGTCAGTAATGATCCATTCCGTTACAAAATGAGAAAAATAAAAATAATATCCTAATTTTACTACATTTCTTTCTTTCATCCAAAGTGATTATTTGATATTAAAATGCTCTTTCTTTTATGAAACAGTGATAATAAGCAATAATCATTGTCCCTCACTGATAAAAGCAGAAATATTTAGTCTAAAAGTTGATGTCGAGTTTTAATTTTTAGATTTATGGTTCTGTAAATCTAAGCATATGGGAATTACTGACCTATTTCAGATAATTACCCAAGCCATGAATCCCATCAATAGAAGTCCTAGGTTGTGATAATTCAGTCTTTCCTCAACACCCTTCCTGTGAGTCCCAGCCCACTTAAATGGGCTGCCTATATGAATTTGGGGTTTTCTAATTATTACTAGCTTTCCTCTACATTGACTCAGCCTATTACTCTAATTACTAGTTTATCATTTTACATAAAGCCATATATGCTCTGTCTAAACACAACATTTTCCCAAATATCTTCTCAAGACCACTGATTCTAAGGTGTATGTTAACACGTATCATGAGGAGGAGGGGGAACCACAGTCAGATTATTTGGGGAAACAATAGTTCAAAATGGTAGATTGATTAATTTCAGTACTTCACAAATTCCTTATTGGGCTAACCCATTTAACAAATATTTATTGGTCATCCAAGTAGTATTGTTGGCAGTGTTCTATATTCTCATCTATACTGGAGATATTTAAGAGGAAGACAGAATTAACCTGAGTTTTCCAAATTTAGGCTGTGAAACTTTTTTAGTTGCTGTAGTTGGTGTTACTAGGGGCGGCACTAAGATCATTAGACAAAAGCTATCTTTTTGCCTTCTCTGCCTTTCTAATTAACCTGTGATCTTGACATTTAACCTCTACACTTTGGAGAAGTTTCTCCAGACCTGCATTCTGTCACCGTCTGCCCTTTCTATCTCTTAACCCTTTCATGTCATCATAAATTATGGGCTGGCACTGGTGGGGCATTTGTCTAAAATCAGTAACATTTTCAAGAAGGAAATTTTGAGGTCCTGTAAAACAGTGGTGATAGAGTTGGAGTTCATGGACAAGAGACAGTCAGTAATGATCCATTCCGTTACAAAATGAGAAAAATAAAAATAATATCCTAATTTTACTACATTTCTTTCTTTCATCCAAAGTGATTATTTGATATTAAAATGCTCTTTCTTTTATGAAACAGTGATAATAAGCAATAATCATTGTCCCTCATTGATAAAAGCAGAAATATTTAGTCTAAAAGTTGATGTCGAGTTTTAATTTTTAGATTTATGGTTCTGTAAATCTAAGCATATGGGAATTACTGACCTATTTCAGATAATTACCCAAGCCATGAATCCCATCAATAGAAGTCCTAGGTTGTGATAATTCAGTCTTTCCTCAACACCCTTCCTGTGAGTCCCAGCCCACTTAAATGGGCTGCCTATATGAATTTGGGGTTTTCTAATTATTACTAGCTTTCCTCTACATTGACTCAGCCTATTACTCTAATTACTAGTTTATCATTTTACATAAAGCCATATATGCTGTCTAAACACAACATTTTCCCAAATATCTTCTCAAGACCACTGATTCTAAGGTGTATGTTAACACATATCATGAGGAGGAGGGGGAACCACAGTCAGATTATTTGGGGAAACAATAGTTCAAAATGGTAGATTGATTAATTTCAGTACTTCACAAATTCCTTATTGGGCTAACCCATTTAACAAATATTTATTGGTCATCCAAGTAGTATTGTTGGCAGTGTTCTATATTCTCATCTATACTGGAGATATTTAAGAGGAAGACAGAATTAACCTGAGTTTTCCAAATTTAGGCTGTGAAACTTTTTTAGTTGCTGTAGTTGGTGTTACTAGGGGCGGCACTAAGATCATTAGACAAAAGCTATCTTTTTTTGCCTTCTCTGCCTTTCTTTAAAGTTTCACAAACTAACCATGTTGATTTGTTTAATTCTTACTCAGTTACATAATTTCCAGTTCTTTCTACTCTACCCTGGACCTCCTTTAGCTTATGTTTTGCTTCTGTTGAAGAAGATATGGCTAATAGCTGAGCACAGAACTTGGGTTTAGCTTGACCTCAGGCAGGCAGTGTGGGCCGCTGTCTTCTTTTTCTGGGTTGTCCATGGTACATATTCCTGCAAGCGTGGGAGGAGCTCATTTTTGTTTTGTCTTGCTCTGCTTTGTTTTGGCCATTTTTTATCATATGGTTATTAAATATGAGCTCTGTGTGCATAACCAGCATCTCTATTAAGCACTGTCTTGTTAGAGCTGGCCTATGCACCTCTCTCCTTAAGATCCTTTTGGAAATGTGTTCACTGGACTTTAGAGGAAACTGCACGAAAGTCTGTCCTACACAGGGACAGGTTACTGTAGGAATGACTCTGGAATAAGGAGGTCAGGTATCTCGGCCCACACAGCTTTCTGTACTGCAGAGACCGTGACACGAGAGTGTGTTGGGAGAACACTGGGCTTCACAGAACTGGGAACGTGGTTCAGGAACTGAAGGCCACTTAGGATGCAGTGCTGTCCTAGAGACTGCCATCTCCTTGTCCCAAGGAGCAAAACTTTATTGATCTTTCTTCTAGTTCTTTTGCATTCACTGATTCACTGTTGATGCCCAACTTTCTCTGTGACTTTCTGATTCTGTACCTGCTCCCACTGTTGAAATCTGATGTATTTCAAACTCAAATGATGGCCCCATCAATACTCTACTGTCTTATATCAATAGCTTTCTCTCAATCAAACACTTCTACTATGGCCATTCTAATAGATTGTATGGCTTGTGTAACAGGTTTAATTTTTGATAACTGTCTTTGAGATAAATTAGTCCTAAGACCACAAGTAAACTAAATAGATTAGTACATGAGAATGAGTGGTTCTTAAAGTGTAGTCCCTGGGTAGCAAATTAGCCTTGCCTGGGAGCTTGTTAGAGGATCCAACCCAACTCTGCTGGATCAAAAATTCCAGGGCTGGGATCCAGCATTCTATAGTTCTGTGACCCTCCAGGTGACTCTGGTACATGCTCAAGTTTAAGAGCAGATCGTGTAAAATCGTCTCTCTGGAGCCTAGTTTTATAGTATGACTGCCAAAAATGGCAACTTTGTGCATAATTGATATGCAGAAGAACTTTCTGTTAATATTTAACTAACAGTTTCAGCTGTTTTATAAAGTAGTTTTTTTGACAGGAGGAGAACGTTGTCAGCATGTAAGACGGGCTTCTTTTCCTGTTAGCTGTAGCGTCCAATTCGTGTAAATTTCAGACCAAGTTTCTTGTATACAAATTAAAAATAATAATTCTGATTCCTTACTGTTTAAAATATTCAGAGGAATATGTGTTGCTGGAGGCCATTCTTGTTTTCATGGTATTTAAAATATATATATATCCACTTTATTGAAATAGAATTCATATGTTATATAATTCACTTATTTAAAATATGCAACTCAGTCACTTTCAATATATTCAGAGTTGTGCAACCATCACCCTAATTACTATGTTTTTATCATGTAAATGGAATCATGTATGTTGTTTTATCACTGACTTCTCTTACTTAGCATAATGTTTTTAAAGTTCATCTATGTTATAGTGTCAGTTACTAATGCAGTCCTTTCCATCATTGTAAATCATTGCAAACATTGCTCCATTAACATACATATTGTACTATATCTATGTATAAACAATATTTTACATATAAATAGATATACATTTTATTTACCCATTCATTTTAGTTCTTTTGCATTCACTGATTCACTGTTGATGCCCAACTTTCTCTGTGACTTTCTGATTCTGTACCTGCTCCCACTGTTGAAATCTGATGTATTTCAAACTCAAATGATGGCCCCATCAATACTCTACTGTCTTATGTCAATAGCTTTCTCTCAATCAAACACTTCTACTATGGCCATTCTAATAGATTGTATGGCTTGTGTAACAGGTTTAATTTTTGATAACTGTCTTTGAGATAAATTAGTCCTAAGACCACAAGTAAACTAAATAGATTAGTACATGAGAATGAGTGGTTCTTAAAGTGTAGTCCCTGGGTAGCAAATTAGCCTTGCCTGGGAGCTTGTTAGAGGATCCAACCCAACTCTGCTGGATCAAAAATTCCAGGGCTGGGATCCAGCATTCTATAGTTCTGTGACCCCTCCAGGTGACTCTGGTACATGCTCAAGTTTAAGAGCAGATCGTGTAAAATCGTCTCTCTGGAGCCTAGTTTTATAGTATGACTGCCAAAAATGGCAACTTTGTGCATAATTGATATGCAGAAGAACTTTCTGTTAATATTTAACTAACAGTTTCAGCTGTTTTATAAAGTAGTTTTTGACAGGAGGAGAACGTTGTCAGCATGTAAGACGGGCTTCTTTTCCTGTTAGCTGTAGCGTCCAATTCGTGTAAATTTCAGACCAAGTTTCTTGTATACAAATTAAAAATAATAATTCTGATTCCTTACTGTTTAAAATATTCAGAGGAATATGTGTTGCTGGAGGCCATTCTTGTTTTCATGGTATTTAAAATATATATATATCCACTTTATTGAAATAGAATTCATATGTTATATAATTCACTTATTTAAAATATGCAACTCAGTCACTTTCAATATATTCAGAGTTGTGCAACCATCACCCTAATTACTATGTTTTTATCATGTAAATGGAATCATATATGTTGTTTTATCACTGACTTCTCTTACTTAGCATAATGTTTTTAAAGTTCATCTATGTTATAGTGTCAGTTACTAATGCAGTCCTTTCCATCATTGTAAATCATTGCAAACATTGCTCCATTAACATACATATTGTACTATATCTATGTATAAACAATATTTTACATATAAATAGATATACATTTTATTTACCCATTCATTGGTTGATGGGTGTTTGAGTTATTTCCACAATTTAGAGTAAAAAATGCTGGTATAAACCTTCATGATACAAGTTTTTATATGGACATTATTTTCATTTATGTTGAGTACATAATTATGACTAGGGTTGCTGGCTCATATGGCAACTTTGTATTTAATTTCTTTAGGACCTTCTAGACTATTTTGCAAAGTGGCTGTTTCCTTTTACATTCCCATCAGGAGTGTATGAGTGCTCCAATTTCTCCATATCCTTGTCAACACTTGTTATATCTGTCTTTTGAATCTAGTCGTATTAGTGGGTATGGGTAACATCTCATGGTTCTGATTTATACTTCCCCAGTGATTCATGATCTTGATGTTGACCTTTTTAATTTTTTTTTTTTTTTGCCACTTCTTTGGAGAAATCATATTCAGATCATTTGCGCATATTTTAATTGAGTTACTTGACTTATTTTATTGGATTATACAAGTGTTTTACAGATGCAAGTTCTTATCAGATGTGTGATTTATGGTAGTTTTCTTTTGATAAAGGCTTGAACAACTAGGTATGATTTCTATGTATAGGCAAGGAGATTAATGAAAGATTTGAAAAAAAAAGTGAATCTTCTTTTCAGTGAAACAATAACAGTGGTCATTGCTGCAATAATTCAACTTCAAATCCATGTGCTGTTTATCTAGGATATTTAATTGAGGGATTTTGCTTAAAATTTGTACAGGAAAAAAAATCAATGCAGGGTTTTATAGGAAAGAGTTTCCATAAAGGGGTAGATAGCCAAATAATGAAGCATTCAAATGGAATGAGAACAAAATAAAAGCTGTGGAATTAGAATCCTGGTTACTTGTGACACAGAAGGAGACTTTTTTGGGAATGATGGGTGAGAACCATAATGCACTCAGCTTATGAAAAGGGAGTAGGATGATATGGTAAAAGTGTACATGTGCCTTGATTAAATTGTAATTTAAAGTAATTAATTAATTAAATTGTAATTTAAAGTAATTGTAGAAGGAGCCTGGTCATTAGGTGGAATCAGGAACAAGGAAGAGGAAGGTCATTAGATTGGAAAGATTGGAACATGTTTGAGGTGATGGGTAGAAAGTGTGTGGAGGGGCTTCCCCTGGTGGCCAAGTGGGTAAGGACACCGCCTTGCAGTGCAAGGGGCGCCGGTTCGATCCCTGGCCTGGGAAGATCCCACGTGCCGCGGAGTGGCTGGACCGATGTGTCCAATTACCGAGCCGGAGCTCTGGAGCGCATGCGCCCAGAGCCGGCGCTCTGCAACGACAGACGCCACCACGATGGGAGGCCCACAGGAGCCAAAGAACAAAGACAGATGAAAATGGAGAAATGAAAGACCAATGGAAGTGGCCCGCCCGCTCCCTTCCCTCCCCAACCCGACACCCACCCAAAATAAATAAATAAATCTAAAAAAAAAAAAAAAAAGAAAGTGTGTGGAGAGGGAACAGTTGTTTGAACATAAAGGACAGAGGATGAGGAGAATAGAAAATAAGGGGAGCAGTTTCGTATTGGCCGCCAGGCCACATCTCAAAGCACCTTAAGCATCCTCAGAGGGGACCCAAAGACACAGGCTGTGTCTTTTCTATTCATATCATTTACTGTCAATCTTCATGAGATTTCTAATTCTCATCATATTCCTTCCTCATAATATATTCATCTGAAATTTCTATCAAATCATGGTTTGTTTGTTCATGAGGAAATGTTCCTTATTATAGAATAGTCTGTGTTACTGAGTTTTTCACAGTGATGTAGTTGGAGGCAAGCTTTTTATTGAAAAGTTCACCTGGTGTCCCTTGTAACTCAGTATTTTAATGACCTAAATGTACCTCTATTTGCAGATACAGGTGCAAAAGGTTATGTGAAATCATTCTTAATGAATCTCTTAGCCAAAGAAAAATTAATAGGAATAATCTATATATTTCTAAATGTTAGATGCTGAACAAACAATAATCAAAACATTTCCTTAAGCTTCCTTCAGATGATTTTCTCTTTGTTTTTATGGTTTATATGTGAAGTTTACCCATAAATGTAGTATCAGTGTCTGGAGAATAAGTATATGGAAATCAGACTTATACCTGACCATAACCAGGTGTTTTTTCTTCTCCTATCCAGGTTTGTGAACTGCAGTGAGCTGTTTTATTATTGGGTTTTCTGTGTGTGGGGGGGGATATGGACGGGGGGCTATGGGAGTGTTTTCCATACTAAGCACTGTGCTAGGTACTCTGTCATCTAATCTCAATAAATTTTTTGTTCTTTTTTTGCCACATCCTGTGACTTTTGGAACCCTAGTTTCCTGACTGGGGATCCAGTTGAGGGGCTGGCCATTTAAACTCTGAGTCTTAGCTACTGGACCACCAGGGAATTCCCTTTAACCTCCATAAATTTTTATGCCTCTCCTGGAAATTGGGTCACGATCAGTTTATGCATGAGGAAACTAAGAGTAATTCAGATTAAAGAACATATTCAGGTAACTGGAGGAAGGCTGTCTGCACCTCTGACAGCTTACCTCCAAGAGTCTTTGCTCTTTGCGACTCTGTTTTTGTACATCTAGAATCATTGTGGGGAGCAAGAATACTGGGCTTACCTAAGAGGAAGAACGTTTATGTGCTTTTCACTTTTTTCCCTAGCTGCCTTAAAGGGTGGGGAGGGGAGAGATTTGAACCATATAACTGATAAACGTATTTCAGGAGAGCATACTTATTTCAAGGTGTCTGTTTTAATGGAAATCATGGTTTTCCATTGTTAATAATAAATGATCACAAGAACAGTTGTCATCCCTTGAGTTGCTTGTGAAATGAGGCAAGAACACTACTCATCAGTGTTTTAATTAGATGACAACATAAAAGGTATTTTTAAATTTCTCTGTGGAAAACTCTAGTGCATTTTACGTAGTTAACATCACTGGGGTCTGTATATCTAAGTTTATTTTCAATACCTGTAATAAGCCATGCTGTATTAGTTTGGAAATGTATTATCGATGACATGTATTACATCCTCCAGGCAGCTACAAGATTGCATTCAAATGAAGCACTGGTTGTAAAGCAGATGTGTGCCTTGTCGTTGCATCATTTGAAACACTGTGTTAAGAAGGAACTGATATAGTGTTCACAAATCTATCAGGATCATCTTGCAGACGGTTGATAAGAAAAAAGGGAGCAATCGTTACTGTATAGAGGTTGGCAGTTCATCATGTCTGAGTGCACACTTTTGACCAAAAAAGTAAGCATATCACCAAGACTCAATCTTAGGCTTCATCTAGCTAATAGTCTGGTGGAGGAGCCAGAGAGATAATTGTGTTTTCAGGACCATGGGAATCATCTTTATTTTGTTTATCCTATTTACCAAAATAGTCTGTACCCATAAATCACACAAACCAAGTCAAAGCTGTCCCTGGGCAGAATTCTTTAATCATATAGCACTTTGGTTAAAAAAATCACTCATAAAACACAGTATGAAAAACAGTTGGCATAATAGCAGCTCCTCAGGAAAAGACCTAGGGATTTTACTGGACTATAAAATCAGTGTAAGCCAGAAGTGTGATGAGCTCCCATACCTGTTATAATAGGTGACATTAATAAAAGCGTAGAGCAAAACCAGATGGGGAAGGGAGAAGGCTTCATCTGTCTGCTGTACTAGGTAAACCACACGCAGAGGTGCACACTGCCAACCATCACATTATGAAAGAGACTGACAAAATGAATCCATGAATTAATGAGAGATAAAAATAGCACTGCACCTCATAAGGAAGTTTTCATTATGAACTGTTAGTCAACTCCAAGACCAATATGGAGTCTGTGAGGATGGAGGATGGTGATGAGGGTGTCAGTAACTCATGCTGATTACATTATCTTATTTACTGTTCTTACAACCCAGTGAGGAAGAGATATGTATTGTCACACATTGTGCAGAGAGTAAAATGGGCACATAGAGGTTCATGCATCTCCCTGAGATCACACAGTCAGGAAGAAGGACATTGGAGCCCATGTCCTTAACAATACTGCCATGCTGCACAGCATGTAAATAGCTGCCCGGCCTTGACACTGCTGTCCTGGGACTGCGGTGCTTTGCAGGAGGGGAGAGGGATTTTATACAGTGCCAGGGTGTGGACCAGCCAGTGGGTTCAATTTGGCAGACAGTTTCTCAAACTTTTGTGTGAAAGAATTTTCTAATAACCAGAGGAGCTCAAGAATTGGCAAGGGAGCTGTTGTAGGGAAATGCAAGGTCCAGGGTGGCTCTTTCCTGGGCCTGGCCCTAGTGGAGGTGGAGCTTTTCAATTATCTAAGATACTAAGAGTGGTCAAAAGCTTCTGTTTTGCTGTTTACTATCTTTAAATTACTGACTCAAAACAATATTAAAGAACTTAGTGTTATTTCCTGTAGTAGTTTACATGTTAAGCACTTTACATGTTAATACCCTTAATCCTATATTAATAAGGGGAGTAAAGAATCACAAGCATCCCTCTTATAGACAAAATAAGTGAAGAAAAATAACATGTGACTACTGATGATCACATAGGTGGTGTCTTGAGATGTGATTTGAACCTTAGCAGCAAAGAGGAACTAAAGAGCCTCTTGATAAAGGTGAAAGAGGAGAGTGAAAAAGCTGTCTTAAAACTCAAAATTCAAAAATCTAAGATCATGGCATCTGGTCTGATCACCTCATGGCAAATAGATGGGGAAACAGTGGAAACAGTGACAGATTTTATTTTCTTGGGTACCAAAATCACTGCGGATGTTGACTGCAGCCATGAAATTAAAAGATGCTTGTTCCTTGGAAGAAAAGCTATGGCAAGCCGAGACAGCATATTCAAAAGTAGAGACGTCACTTTGCCAACAAAGGTTCGTATAGTCAAAGCTATGGTTTTCCCAGTAGTCATGTACGAATGTGAGCTATGGACTAAAAAGAAAGCTGAGCACTGAAGAATTAATGCCTTTGAACTGTGAACTGTGGTGTTGGAGAAGACCTTTGAGAGTCCCTTGGACTGCAAGGAGATCAAATCAGTCAATTCTAAAGGAAATCAACCTTGAATACTCATCGGAGGACTGATACTGTAGCTGAAGCTCCAATACTTTGACCATCTGATGTGAAGAGACGACTCATTGGAAAAGACCCTGATGCTGGGAAAAATAGAAGGCAGAAAGAGAAAGAGAAGACAGAAGTTTAGATGGTTGCATGGCATCATTGATACAAGGAACATGAGTTTGTACAAACTCCAGGAGATGGTGAATGACAGGGAAGTCTGGCGTACCACAGCCCATGGGGTTGCAAAGAGTTGGACATGCCTGAGGGACTGAACTTAGTCTCAATTCAGGGCCTGCTCTTAATAAAGTCTCTGCAGCCTCATTATCCAGTTTTCTATCTACACGGGAAGCAAACTCATTCATTGTATGGTGAGTGCATGGAGCATATGCTGCAGGTTGGCTCATTTGATGCCCACTCTAATCTTATTCTGGGCTTCCCAGGTGGCACTAATGATAAAAATCCACCTGCCAATGCAAGAGGCATAAGAGACAAGGGCTCAATCACTAGGTTGGGAAAATCGCCTGGAGGAGGGCATGGCAACCCACTTCAGTATTTTTTTTTCTTAATTTTTGGCCGCTTTTTATTGATCTTTCATTTATTTATTTTACATCCATCTTTGTTCTTTGGCCTGTGTGGGCCTCCCTATGAAGTGGCCTCTCCAGTAGCAAAGCACTGGCTCTGGGCGCATGCGCTCCAGAGCACCAGCTTGTAATTTGACACATCGGTCCAGTGGTTCCACGGCACGTGGAATCTTCCCAGGCCAGGGAGTCCACTGCAAGGTGAACTCTTTACCCACTGGACCACCAGGGAAGCCCCCATTCCAGTATTCTTGCTTGGAGAATCCTATGGACAGAGCAGCCTGGCAGGCTACAGTCCATAGGGTTGCAAAGAGTCAGACACAACTGCAGTGACTTAGCATGCATACATACACTACTCCCCTTCTAGCATATCTTGCTGGCCTATAGAGCCTGGAAACTTAAAAAGCCTTTGCAAGACTCCCCGGCCACTAGAGCTTTACTCGTGCTCTAGGCTCTGCCAAGCAGATTCTGCAGACTGAGACGAGGCGCGTGGAAGTGAGGTCTAGAAAATGCAATGAAGGCATTTGTTGTTCTGTGGTTACTGGTGTGATCTTTGGCATCATAGCTGTTGAGCAGAGGGTCGGCAGCACCAGCAAGAGTTCCTCTATGAATTTCTTGTCATGTGGTTGGAATTTCATAGCTACTTACTACCCTGCAATAAAATCCTTTTCTTTAAGCACACTAGATTAACCTTCCCAGTACACAAGAACGCCAGTGAATGAACAGGTCTTCAAGTCTATAAATGGATATTATCCAGGCATTTTTCTGATTCTTGGTGGCCCTCTATCACTGGAAAGTCGACTAAAGACAGTGCATTCCTCCAGTATTAGAAGGTTGGACCAGAGGGCCCAATTCAGGTTTAAAATTTGGTGGTTTTGAGATTAAGGACCAGAAATATGACCGAGAGGAGATACTTCCTACATTTGCTTAAGCCAGTTTTCCAATAGAGTTTATCCCTTCCTTCATTGAGTTAGCCATCTCACAAAGAGCATTGCATTTCTGGGAGACAATGTATCTGGCAAAAAAAGTAATGGACACTATCCTGAGGAATAATTGTATTGTGTGCTTTGTTGTGTCCACCTCTTTGCAGCCCCATGGACTGTAGCCCTCCAGGCTCCTCTGTCTGTGGGATCTCCTGGACCAGAATACAGGAGCAGGTTGCCATTTCCTTCTCCAGGGGATCTTCTCAGCCCAGAGATCAAACCCATGTCTCCTCTGTCTCCTACACTGGCAGGTGGATTCTTTACCTCTGAGCCACCTTGTAAATCTACATAATTAAGAAGGCGTCCCTCCCACCCCCATCCCTGCCCCAAAGCATTGCTTGTTATATTAATACCCTCAGTTATGGAGAATCAATCATGGAGATTTTCTCATCTCTCTCTTGCCCTTTTCTTCTCCTGGCCTCCCCACCATGTCAAGCTGAAGTTGGGGATTGTCCTTGGTCTTAAAGGAGGTTGGATAGGACAGTTCTGAAGGCATCCCTGGAGCTGAGCAACCATTGGGAAGGGTGGGGTGACCCTGAAACAGTGAGTCTGCACTTTGAGCTGAGGTGAATGGAGGGGCAGAGGAACAGGGGAAGATATGATTGGATATAAGAACTTACAACTGAGTAGCTAATCTTCTGTTATGTGGATTGCCTGGTGTTTTTTTAGCAGAAAATTATCAACTGGTAGTACCAAAGCAAGGGGTCAGCACCAGCAAGAGTTCCTCTATGAATTTCTTGTCATGTGGTTGGAATTTCATAGCTACTTACTACCCTGCAATAAAATCCTTTTCTTTAAGCACACTAGATTAACCTTCCCAGTACACAAGAACGCCAGTGAATGAACAGGTCTTCAAGTCTATAAATGGATATTATCCAGGCATTTTTCTGATTCTTGGTGGCCCTCTATCACTGGAAAGTCGACTAAAGACAGTGCATTCCTCCAGTATTAGAAGGTTGGACCAGAGGGCCCAATTCAGGTTTAAAATTTGGTGGTTTTGAGATTAAGGACCAGAAATATGACCGAGAGGAGATACTTCCTACATTTGCTTAAGCCAGTTTTCCAATAGAGTTTATCCCTTCCTTCATTGAGTTAGCCATCTCACAAAGAGCATTGCATTTCTGGGAGACAATGTATCTGGCAAAAAAAGTAATGGACACTATCCTGAGGAATAATTGTATTGTGTGCTTTGTTGTGTCCACCTCTTTGCAGCCCCATGGACTCTAGCCCTCCAGGCTCCTCTGTCTGTGGGATCTCCTGGACCAGAATACAGGAGCAGGTTGCCATTTCCTTCTCCAGGGGATCTTCTCAGCCCAGAGATCAAACCCATGTCTCCTCTGTCTCCTACACTGGCAGGTGGATTCTTTACCTCTGAGCCACCTTGTAAATCTACATAATTAAGAAGGCGTCCCTCCCACCCCCATCCCTGCCCCAAAGCATTGCTTGTTATATTAATACCCTCAGTTATGGAGAATCAATCATGGAGATTTTTCTCATCTCTCTCTTGCCCTTTTCTTCTCCTGGCCTCCCCACCATGTCAAGCTGAAGTTGGGGATTGTCCTTGGTCTTAAAGGAGGTTGGATAGGACAGTTCTGAAGGCATCCCTGGAGCTGAGCAACCATTGGGAAGGGTGGGGTGACCCTGAAACAGTGAGTCTGCACTTTGAGCTGAGGTGAATGGAGGGGCAGAGGAACAGGGGAAGATATGATTGGATATAAGAACTTACAACTGAGTAGCTAATCTTCTGTTATGTGGATTGCCTGGTGTTTTTTTTAGCAGATTATAAAAGTATATATATCAAAAAATAGTTGAAGGCTTCCTTGGTGGTCCGGAAGAGTCCACCTTGCAGTGCAAGGGGCACTGGTTCCCTCCCTGGCCTGGGAAGATCCCACATGCTGCAGAGTGGCTGGACAGGTATGTCCAATTAGGAGCCAGTGCTCTGTAACGAGAGAGGCCACTGCAATGAGAGGCCCATACGTGCCAAATAATAAAAAGGTGGATGCAAATAAATAAAAGAGGCATGATGGGGAAAAGGAAAAAAAATTTTTTTAAATTGTTGAATAACAGTGTTGTATTACTTTCAGATATACAGCAAAGTGATTTAGTTATGTATATATCTATTCTTTTGCTAATTCTTTTCCCATTTAGGTTGTTAGAGAATTTTGAGCAGAGTTCACTATGCTATATAATAAATAAATAAACCTTGTTGTTTATTTTATTTCTTGTTAATTGAAGGATAATTTCTTTACAATATCATGTTGGTTTCTACGATACATCAACATGAATCAGCCATAGGTAAACATCTGTTTCCTCCCTCTTGAACCTCCCTCCCAACTCCCTACCCCTCCCAGCACTCTAGGTTGTCACAGAACCCAGTTTAGATATAGTATTATGTATATGTCAATCCCAAACTCTCAATTTATTGCTCCTCCCACGCTTCCCTTTGGTAATCGTAAGTTTGTTTTCTAAGTCTGTGAGTCTGTTTTTGATTTGTAAATAAGTTCCTTTGTATCTTTTTTTTTTGGTTTCTGCATATAAGAGATATCATAAGATATTTGTTCTTTCCCACTCTGACCTATTACACTTAGTATGATAATCTCCAGGCCTATCCATATTGCTGCAAATGGCATTGTTTCATTCTTTTTAATACTGAGTCATATTGCATTGTATACATGTACCATAAAGGAGGTTGGATAGGACAGTTCTGAAGGCGTCCCTGGAGCTGAGCAACCATTGGGAAGGGTGGGGTGACCCTGAAACAGTGAGTCTGCACTTTGAGCTGAGGTGAATGGAGGGGCAGAGGAACAGGGGAAGATATGATTGGATATAAGAACTTACAACTGAGTAGCTAATCTTCTGTTATGTGGATTGCCTGGTGTTTTTTTTAGCAGATTATAAAAGTATATATATCAAAAAATAGTTGAAGGCTTCCTTGGTGGTCCGGAAGAGTCCACCTTGCAGTGCAAGGGGCACTGGTTCCCTCCCTGGCCTGGGAAGATCCCACATGCTGCAGAGTGGCTGGACAGGTATGTCCAATTAGGAGCCAGTGCTCTGTAACGAGAGAGGCCACTGCAATGAGAGGCCCATACGTGCCAAATAATAAAAAGGTGGATGCAAATAAATAAAAGAGGCATGATGGGGAAAAGGAAAAAAAAATTTTTTAAATTGTTGAATAACAGTGTTGTATTACTTTCAGATATACAGCAAAGTGATTTAGTTATGTATATATCTATTCTTTTGCTAATTCTTTTCCCATTTAGGTTGTTAGAGAATTTTGAGCAGAGTTCACTATGCTATATAATAAATAAATAAACCTTGTTGTTTATTTTATTTCTTGTTAATTGAAGGATAATTTCTTTACAATATCATGTTGGTTTCTACGATACATCAACATGAATCAGCCATAGGTAAACATCTGTTTCCTCCCTCTTGAACCTCCCTCCCAACTCCCTACCCCTCCCAGCACTCTAGGTTGTCACAGAACCCAGTTTAGATATAGTATTATGTATATGTCAATCCCAAACTCTCAATTTATTGCTCCTCCCACGCTTCCCTTTGGTAATCGTAAGTTTGTTTTCTAAGTCTGTGAGTCTGTTTTTGATTTGTAAATAAGTTCCTTTGTATCTTTTTTTTTTGGTTTCTGCATATAAGAGATATCATAAGATATTTGTTCTTTCCCACTCTGACCTATTACACTTAGTATGATAATCTCCAGGCCTATCCATATTGCTGCAAATGGCATTGTTTCATTCTTTTTAATACTGAGTCATATTGCATTGTATACATGTACCATACCCTTATCTATCCACCTGTCGATGGACATCTAGGTTGCTTCCATGGCTTGGCTATGGTGAGCAGTGGTGCTGTGAACACTGGGGTACAGGTACCCTTTTAAACCATGTTTTTCTCCAGATACAGGCCCAGGAGTGGGATTACTGGATCATATGGTGATTCTGTTTTTAAAAGGCTCTTTTAAGAAAATTAAGATGAGACTGATGAATTAGGGGATTGAAGGGAGAAAAGATAGAGGGAAGAATAGTTGTGAATCGACTTCAGGAGTAAACATCTGAAATTGTTGTGAAGCTGAGTACAAAAAGAGAGATCTTTAACAAATGAGAACAGGCACCAGTGCCATGCCTCGAAGATCTAAAGAAGAATAAAAACACTCCAATGTCTGAACGTAGCCATTAGCCACCCTTGAGGCATGGTTTCATATACAGTGTAAAGAGTAGATGACAAATAGCCAGAACTGCAACGACCCGCAGACCACTCATTCTTTCTAGTTGTTTGTTAGTGGGAGTTAGCTACAGAAGTCGCCAGTACTGAATATCCGAGGTTACTGGAAATTCCATAGCAGCTCTTTCTCTATCTAGACATGATCGCATTTTCCAGTCTGAGCTAGAAGGACCTCCATGATGGTGTTCTCATGGGTTCAGGAAAGGAAGTTATCCTTCTGAAATTGTTAGTGTTTGCTAGTTTCTCTAATGTTATTGATCTAGTGGTCCTTCTGTTTTAATTTAACTTATAACTGTCTTTAAAAAAACAACACCATGAAGGCATTGGAATATTTAGCAGATGATAGAAAACCCAAGGGTCATAAGCAGAACTCAAAGTAGCTTTTATTTTTCCCACATGGAAAATTTTAGGGCTGAAAAAATCATTTTAGAGTTGTATCACTCTTAGAATTTAATTTCAATTACATTATTATAGGGCACATACTGAAGGCCAGTCATATAGGTGCACTTATGTTCCAAGTAATGAGATTACTCAGGAAGTGTTCATTGTGATCAGACACTTAAGTGATGTGCATCAGATCAGTACCAAGTTGGTGACTTCAGGGCCTTTCAATCCATTTATAATGACGCCTTTTTTATGTCAAGGTAATTTATTTGATAATCTTAGCCCTCCTAGAACACATTAAGGACCAGGAATGAAGTTTTAAATTCTCTTATGCTCTAAAATAGATGCAGCAATGTCTGTTGCCAAGTGCTGGCCCTGGATAAACCCCTCAGGCAAATTACTTTTATTATAGATTTAATTTTAGAAAGCTTAGATTATGGTTTCCCCAACCATAACAAATTAGAAGCAACAAATTACAAGGGGGAGGAAGAGGTGGTAGTGACAAATACAGTGAGTTCATCCAGAGGTGACAGCTAGGAGTTTCACTTTAAGCGGAGCTGAAGATAAAATCATCCTTATTTCCCTGGTCTCAGGAACAACTACTCAAAGGCCCAGATGTAAATTAAATACTCAACTAACCCTGAGAAAGGGCTCAAACAATGATGACCCCATCTCATGCCTGTGCTGTTGGATCAGACCTTAAAGACATGCAGCCCGTGCTCTTGGCCTGATACTGCCCTCATGCCGTCTATTACCATAAATGTTTAAACTCTTTATTTTTAAAGCGTTTATTTTAATTGGAGGATATTTATAGTATTGTGATGGTTTTTTCCATGTATCACTATGAATTGGCCGTGTGTTTACATATGTCCCCTCCATCCTGAACCCCCCTCCCAGGCCCCTCTCCACCCATCCCGCCAGGTTGTGACAGAGCACCGGCTTTGGGTACCCTGCTTCATACATCAAACTAACACTGATGATCTGTTTTACATATGGTAATGTATATGTTCCAGTGCTCTTCTGTCATATGATCCCACCTCTCCTTCTCCTGCTGAGTCCAAAGGGCTATGCTTTACGTCTGTGTCTCCTTTGCTGCCCTGTATGTGTGATCATGAGCACCGTCTTTCTAGATTCCATTCATATGCACTGTTTGTCTTTTTCTGACTCACTTCACTCTATATAAATAATTCAGCAGAGGAGTTTACCTTTGAAAAACAAATGGTTAATTCATTACTGACGCTAGTAATAAGGTTGCTTTTACTTTCTTTTGCAGAATTCCTAAATCTTCTGTACATCTCTGTGTACTGATTGTCCCAATAGAATCACACCCTAAACTCCCCAATACAGTTTGGTTGTAAGTGAATCATTCAGGAAATTTCTATGACTGTCCTCTTCAAAATGCATATGTTAGTAGCTCTACCTGAGAGGAATGAAGTTTTAAATTCTCTTATGCTCTAAAATAGATGCAGCAATGTCTGTTGCCAAGTGCTGGCCCTGGATAAACCCCTCAGGCAAATTACTTTTATTATAGATTTAATTTTAGAAAGCTTAGATTATGGTTTCCCCAACCATAACAAATTAGAAGCAACAAATTACAAGGGGGAGGAAGAGGTGGTAGTGACAAATACAGTGAGTTCATCCAGAGGTGACAGCTAGGAGTTTCACTTTAAGCGGAGCTGAAGATAAAATCATCCTTATTTCCCTGGTCTCAGGAACAACTACTCAAAGGCCCAGATGTAAATTAAATACTCAACTAACCCTGAGAAAGGGCTCAAACAATGATGACCCCATCTCATGCCTGTGCTGTTGGATCAGACCTTAAAGACATGCAGCCCGTGCTCTTGGCCTGATACTGCCCTCATGCCGTCTATTACCATAAATGTTTAAACTCTTTATTTTTAAAGCGTTTATTTTAATTGGAGGATATTTATAGTATTGTGATGGTTTTTTCCATGTATCACTATGAATTGGCCGTGTGTTTACATATGTCCCCTCCATCCTGAACCCCCCTCCCAGGCCCCTCTCCACCCATCCCGCCAGGTTGTGACAGAGCACCGGCTTTGGGTACCCTGCTTCATACATCAAACTAACACTGATGATCTGTTTTACATATGGTAATGTATATGTTCCAGTGCTCTTCTGTCATATGATCCCACCCTCTCCTTCTCCTGCTGAGTCCAAAGGGCTATGCTTTACGTCTGTGTCTCCTTTGCTGCCCTGTATGTGTGATCATGAGCACCGTCTTTCTAGATTCCATTCATATGCACTGTTTGTCTTTTTCTGACTCACTTCACTCTATATAAATAATTCAGCAGAGGAGTTTACCTTTGAAAAACAAATGGTTAATTCATTACTGACGCTAGTAATAAGGTTGCTTTTACTTTCTTTTGCAGAATTCCTAAATCTTCTGTACATCTCTGTGTACTGATTGTCCCAATAGAATCACACCCTAAACTCCCCAATACAGTTTGGTTGTAAGTGAATCATTCAGGAAATTTCTATGACTGTCCTCTTCAAAATGCATATGTTAGTAGCTCTACCTGAGAGTGACTTATTCATCTCTTTCATGATTGTTCTCTTTGTTGATTGAAAATCAAGAGGAACATGGACAAAACTGTCAAGTCAGCAAAAATGGTATCTTTGTCCTCCTGGGTACCCTCTGCCTCTTTTGTTTCCTCCTCCCTAGATTCCCTACAATAGTCCCTTTTTTCTTTTTCTTGTGGTGTTGATTTCCCATTTTTGCTTCATCTCCTTGAGGGTTCTTATCATCTATTGAGCTTAAAAAATGACTCAGGGAACTCAAACAGGGGCTCTGTAACAACCTAGAGAGACGGGATGAGGATGGGAACGCGGTTCAAGAGGGAGGGGACATATGTATACCTGTGGCTTATTCACACTGATGTTTGGCAGAGAGCAACAAAATTCTATAAAGCAATTATCCCTCAATTAAAAAATAAATTAATTTAAAGAAACTGGTCAGTTAATGGACTGCCTCATACACTTACCCTTTTGGGCAACTCATGTGTATTTTAAAGTCAAGAGGTAGAGAGAATGCCTTAATGTTAGAGGATGCCTCTAAGTCCTTGGAAGGCAGTAGGTAGGACTAAACAGTCTATTTTGTGGTCCTTTGACCTTTTGGAGCCCTTAGAATTATTCTGTGTAGGAGACTGCCAAGTTTGTATCTATGATCCTGTTTTTTTTGTAAATTAGTATCATTACATTGAAGGTAACATTTTGCTTATATTTGCCATTAGTCTCTTGTTGAATTTGCCTTTGAAAACAGTGTAGAAATTTAAATGTTATCAAGTCTGAGATTTGTTTCAAAATAATTGAGGCTGAGAAAAAAGAATGGAGGTATAGAAAAAGCAAGATTGGCCATGAGTTGATAATTAGAAGATGTGTAAGGTGTTGACAATTGTTGAATTGTAAATTAACTGCATTATTGCCCTACTCTTCTATATATTTGACATTTTCCTAGGAAATATTTTTTAAAGATACAAATATTATTTTGATGAAAAACGTCATGACATTTTACTCTTTACCTCATTCTGCCAAGGTTAAGATCCAAAGTGAAATTTAGAGCATTCATTAGCAAGAGTTTACATAGATTATGGTGTGCATATGGTAATATAAATAAATAATAAAGCATTTTTTATTAAAATGGTGCCAGTGTTCTATGACCAAGACTTGAGTCATAAGGGAAAATGTGTTCCTTCTTTAAAATTTTTTTTAAAAAAATTTTTGGCCACTTCTATTGGTCTTTCATTTATCCATTTTCATCCATCTTGTTCTCTGGTTCCTGTGTGGCCTCTCATCAGTGGTCTTTCCCTAATGTCCCTTTTTTTTTGATTTCCATTTTGCTTCATCTCCTTGAGGGTTCTTATCATCTATTGAGCTTAAAAAATGACTCAGGGAACTCAAACAGGGGCTCTGTAACAACCTAGAGAGACGGGATGAGGATGGGAACGCGGTTCAAGAGGGAGGGGGCATATGTATACCTGTGGCTTATTCACACTGATGTTTGGCAGAGAGCAACAAAATTCTATAAAGCAATTATCCCTCAATTAAAAAATAAATTAATTTAAAGAAACTGGTCAGTTAATGGACTGCCTCATACACTTACCCTTTTGGGCAACTCATGTGTATTTTAAAGTCAAGAGGTAGAGAGAATGCCTTAATGTTAGAGGATGCCTCTAAGTCCTTGGAAGGCAGTAGGTAGGACTAAACAGTCTATTTTGTGGTCCTTTGACCTTTTGGAGCCCTTAGAATTATTCTGTGTAGGAGACTGCCAAGTTTGTATCTATGATCCTGTTTTTTTTGTAAATTAGTATCATTACATTGAAGGTAACATTTTGCTTATATTTGCCATTAGTCTCTTGTTGAATTTGCCTTTGAAAACAGTGTAGAAATTTAAATGTTATCAAGTCTGAGATTTGTTTCAAAATAATTGAGGCTGAGAAAAAAGAATGGAGGTATAGAAAAAGCAAGATTGGCCATGAGTTGATAATTAGAAGATGTGTAAGGTGTTGACAATTGTTGAATTGTAAATTAACTGCATTATTGCCCTACTCTTCTATATATTTGACATTTTCCTAGGAAATATTTTTTAAAGATACAAATATTATTTTGATGAAAAACATCATGACATTTTACTCTTTACCTCATTCTGCCAAGGTTAAGATCCAAAGTGAAATTTAGAGCATTCATTAGCAAGAGTTTACATAGATTATGGTGTGCATATGGTAATATAAATAAATAATAAAGCATTTTTTATTAAAATGGTGCCAGTGTTCTATGACCAAGACTTGAGTCATAAGGGAAAATGTGTTCCTTCTTTAAAATTTTTTTTAAAAAAATTTTTGGCCACTTCTATTGGTCTTTCATTTATCCATTTTCATCCATCTTGTTCTTTGGCCTGTGTGGGCCTCTCATCACAGTGGCCTCTGTTGCTGCAGACCACTGGCTCTGGGCGCATGAGTGCCAGAGCTCCGGCTCAGTAGTTGGACGCATTGGTCCAGCCGCTCTGTGGCACACAGGATCCTTCCAGGCCAGGGATCGAACTGGTGCCCCTTGCACTGCAAGGCAGTGTCCTTACCTGCTTGACCACCAAGGAAGCCCTAAAATATTTTTTGAGTAATTAATACTGAGATGTAACAAATGAAAGCATGTGCTATACTTGAAATGAGATTTCAAGCCTATGTCACTTGAGACTTTCATGTATCACAATAAATGAACAGAAATGCATTTGTACGTTCTTTTGAGACCTTAAAAAATCAAGTTTTAAGATAATATAAATATATAAATATATAAATATATATATATAAAATCTCCCTGATTTTTTGTTTCTTTTTAAGGATTCTACCAAACACTGATTTATTTCCAATGGCTGGATCAATACATTTGCAAAAGAGAAAAATTGTAAAGATAGAACATATTAGAGAATGAAAATGTCCCCTGCAAATCTATAGTCCATAACTGATGCTCAAAAATTGAGGGTAAGGCCCCTTTATACCATCCCTTAGTGCTGCCCCAGAGATAGGAAGGCATCAGCAGGAAGGGCTACATGGTGCCAGTCTCACTAAAGTGTTCCTTACCCCAAGCATGACACATGAGCCGCAGAACTGAAGGACCTGAAAAGAACTAATGGCACTGGTTGCTACCCAGTGTGCATCCCTCAAGAGGGATTTTTGGAAGGCCCGGGAAGTCTTACATGCATGTCGTTAGGATTTTTAAAGATACAAATATTATTTTGATGAAAACGTCATGTTTTCTTTACCTCATTCTGCCAAGGTTAAGATCCAAAGTGAAATTTAGAGCATTCATTAGCAAGAGTTTACATAGATTATGGTGTGCATATGGTAATATAAATAAATAATAAAGCATTTTTTATTAAAATGGTGCCAGTGTTCTATGACCAAGACTTGAGTCATAAGGGAAAATGTGTTCCTTCTTTAAAATTTTTTTTAAAAAAATTTTTGGCCACTTCTATTGGTCTTTCATTTATCCATTTTCATCCATCTTGTTCTTTGGCCTGTGTGGGCCTCTCATCACAGTGGCCTCTGTTGCTGCAGACCACTGGCTCTGGGCGCATGAGTGCCAGAGCTCCGGCTCAGTAGTTGGACGCATCGGTCCAGCCGCTCTGTGGCACACAGGATCCTTCCAGGCCAGGGATCGAACTGGTGCCCCTTGCACTGCAAGGCAGTGTCCTTACCTGCTTGACCACCAGGGAAGCCCTAAAATATTTTTTGAGTAATTAATACTGAGATGTAACAAATGAAAGCATGTGCTATACTTGAAATGAGATTTCAAGCCTATGTCACTTGAGACTTTCATGTATCACAATAAATGAACAGAAATGCATTTGTACGTTCTTTTGAGACCTTAAAAAATCAAGTTTTAAGATAATATAAATATATAAATATATAAATATATATATATAAAATCTCCCTGATTTTTTGTTTCTTTTTAAGGATTCTACCAAACACTGATTTATTTCCAATGGCTGGATCAATACATTTGCAAAAGAGAAAAATTGTAAAGATAGAACATATTAGAGAATGAAAATGTCCCCTGCAAATCTATAGTCCATAACTGATGCTCAAAAATTGAGGGTAAGGCCCCTTTATACCATCCCTTAGTGCTGCCCCAGAGATAGGAAGGCATCAGCAGGAAGGGCTACATGGTGCCAGTCTCACTAAAGTGTTCCTTACCCCAAGCATGACACATGAGCCGCAGAACTGAAGGACCTGAAAAGAACTAATGGCACTGGTTGCTACCCAGTGTGCATCCCTCAGAGAGGCAGTGGGCCCTCATCATTTTGCTGGTGAGAGCTCAGGACTTTGAGCAGAAGTAGATGTCCAGTCCCCATCAAGAATGAGGGAATTTATGCCGTAGTCATGTAGGCAGCTGCAGAAGATGGAAATTGAACTGCGTTAGCTCAAGAGAGAGGAGGGCTTCCTCCAGGTGAATATCAAAAGTAATTGCTTCTGACAGCAGAAGCAAGGTCATGATTAGAGTAGTAAGGTAGTACCCAAAATGTGTAAAATATATAGCCTATAATACATAGTGATAATATTATTGGTTTATCATCATTTTTAAAAATTGCTAACAGAGGATAGTGCATATTCTTTAATCAAGAAGCTATAGGAGGAGATAGTTTAAAATCATCTTATAGCCTAGCCATTGTTATAGAAGATAGGGGCTAATAGGGGAGGCGTTTCCTGGAAAGGATACATCTAGGTTGAAATTTCATTACAGGGTAGGGTTATCACCCAATAGAAGTTATCAGTTCAAGTGACTTTCAACCTAAAGAGAAGGAATATTCTTGCTGTACACTGCTTCAAAACAATTTACCCAGGTTCTTTTTTAAAAATTAGTTTTTATTAGACTGTAGTTGCCTTACAATGTTCTATTAGTTTCTACTGCTCAGCAAAATGAATCAGCTGTATGTATGCATATATCCCCTCCTTTTTGGATTTCCTTTCCATTTAGGTCAGCACAGAGCACTGAGTATAGTAAGTCAGTAAGTTCTCCTTAGTTGTCTACTTGAGACAGTTATTCACTATTTAGCTTATTCTAGCATAAGTGAGCTTGGATAATCCCACAGCACAGTTAACAGTATAATCTAGCCACCAATTTATAGTACCGCTTCAAGTTTTTCTTTCAAACTATTAGTTTGTATAATGAGTAAAAGTATAATTCACATGTGGTATGATCTATTTCTTTTGCCTCTCCAGAGATAGGAAGGCATCAGCAGGAAGGGCTACATGGTGCCAGTCTCACTAAAGTGTTCCTTACCCCAAGCATGACACATGAGCCGCAGAACTGAAGGACCTGAAAAGAACTAATGGCACTGGTTGCTACCCAGTGTGCATCCCTCAGAGAGGCAGTGGGCCCTCATCATTTTGCTGGTGAGAGCTCAGGACTTTGAGCAGAAGTAGATGTCCAGTCCCCATCAAGAATGAGGGAATTTATGCCGTAGTCATGTAGGCAGCTGCAGAAGATGGAAATTGAACTGCGTTAGCTCAAGAGAGAGGAGGGCTTCCTCCAGGTGAATATCAAAAGTAATTGCTTCTGACAGCAGAAGCAAGGTCATGATTAGAGTAGTAAGGTAGTACCCAAAATGTGTAAAATATATAGCCTATAATACATAGTGATAATATTATTGGTTTATCATCATTTTTAAAAATTGCTAACAGAGGATAGTGCATATTCTTTAATCAAGAAGCTATAGGAGGAGATAGTTTAAAATCATCTTATAGCCTAGCCATTGTTATAGAAGATAGGGGCTAATAGGGGAGGCGTTTCCTGGAAAGGATACATCTAGGTTGAAATTTCATTACAGGGTAGGGTTATCACCCAATAGAAGTTATCAGTTCAAGTGACTTTCAACCTAAAGAGAAGGAATATTCTTGCTGTACACTGCTTCAAAACAATTTACCCAGGTTCTTTTTAAAAATTATTTTTTATTAGACTGTAGTTGCCTTACAATGTTCTATTAGTTTCTACTGCTCAGCAAAATGAATCAGCTGTATGTATGCATATATCCCCTCCTTTTTGGATTTCCTTTCCATTTAGGTCAGCACAGAGCACTGAGTATAGTAAGTCAGTAAGTTCTCCTTAGTTGTCTACTTGAGACAGTTATTCACTATTTAGCTTATTCTAGCATAAGTGAGCTTGGATAATCCCACAGCACAGTTAACAGTATAATCTAGCCACCAATTTATAGTACCGCTTCAAGTTTTTCTTTCAAACTATTAGTTTGTATAATGAGTAAAAGTATAATTCACATGTGGTATGATCTATTTCTTTTGCCTCTAAGTCATCATTCATTTTTCATCCATCTTTATTATTCTTTGGCATGTGTGGGACTCCAATCGCGGTGGCTTCCCTCACCACAGAGCACTGGCCCTGGGCGTATGTGCCCCAGAGCAATGGCTCGTAAATTGGATACACCAGCCCAGACGTTCCTCCACACGTGGGATCTTCACAGGCCAGGGATCGAACCGGTGCCCTTTGCACTGCAAGGCGAACTCTTTACCAACTGGACCACCAGGGAAGCCCTGATATGATCTATTTTTAAATAGTCTATGCAAAACAGTAGATAGAAAAAATGATTTGAAAATCTCTACACACTTAAATCTTACCATAATAATATTCTGAATTCTTATTCTGCCTTCCCTCTTTTGAACGTGTTCATGAGTAAGGAAATATATAGGGTGGATTAAAAATAGCCAGATTTTAGAATTATATCATAAAAGTACCCTATATCTTAGAAATACTGAAACTTTGAAAGTGTAACTATTCTACTAAATTTTATATGCAATATTTTATGCTGCACAGAATCCTATGTTATCTTCATATGTATGTGTTTACTACCACATTGCATTAAGTGTTTGATAAAACTGGCTAGTGGATCGTTATCATTAGGATTTCATATATTGTAGGATTTCTATATATTATGTACCACTAGAAGCACAGTAAACTATTGATCAAAGAAAAAGTAATACTTCCATATTATTTAGATAATTTTGCCTGTATCAGTTTAAAATACATTTTAAGAAAGTAGTAGAACATATATTTTAGGAAAATAGTAAAAAATAATTTTTTAATGGAATCTCTACCTAAAAATTGCTGATCATATTATTCCAAAAATTTTACAGTCCATTAGATGACTAAATAACCACTGACAGGACATTTTGAGTCACAATATTTTATTCTAAGATTTCAGGGTGGAAGAGATATATTTCTAAGCAGTCAACACATAGCCACCCACATATCATGACATGTTGCTCACTTTGAAAGATAAAATGCTTAAATTTAGAGGGCATTTTAAAAGAACATGTTTACTGTTACATACCTTTTGGGATGACATTAAATAAAATAGAAAAGGAAACAGTTTCTTACAAAATTGATCATATACTTGATATATGACCCCCAAATCCCGCTCCTAGATAATTGCTCAAAAGAAGTTAAAACTAATACTCACATATACACCTGTATGAGGATTTTATAATAACTTTATTCACAATTACTGAAAATTGAAAACAACAATTACTGAGCACTGGCCCTGGGCGATGTGCCCCAGAGCAATGGCTCGAATTGGATACACCAGCCCAGATGTTCCTCCACACGTGGGATCTTCACAGGCCAGGGATCGAACCGGTGCCCTTTGCACTGCAAGGCGAACTCTTTACCAACTGGACCACCAGGGAAGCCCTGATATGATCTATTTTTAAATAGCCTATGCAAAACAGTAGATAGAAAAAATGATTTGAAAATCTCTACACACTTAAATCTTACCATAATAATATTCTGAATTCTTATTCTGCCTTCCCTCTTTTGAACGTGTTCATGAGTAAGGAAATATATAGGGTGGTTTAAAAAATAGCCAGATTTTAGAATTATATCATAAAAGTACCCTATATCTTAGAAATACTGAAACTTTGAAAGTGTAACTATTCTACTAAATTTTATATGCAATATTTTATGCTGCACAGAATCCTATGTTATCTTCATATGTATGTGTTTACTACCACATTGCATTAAGTGTTTGATAAAACTGGCTAGTGGATCGTTATCATTAGGATTTCATATATTGTAGGATTTCTATATTTTATGTACCACTAGAAGCACAGTAAACTATTGATCAAAGAAAAAGTAATACTTCCATATTATTTAGATAATTTTGCCTGTATCAGTTTAAAATACATTTTAAGAAAGTAGTAGAACATATATTTTAGGAAAATAGTAAAAAATAATTTTTTAATGGAATCTCTACCTAAAAATTGCTGATCATATTATTCCAAAAATTTTACAGTCCATTAGATGACTAAATAAGCACTGACAGGACATTTTGAGTCACAATATTTTATTCTAAGATTTCAGGGTGGAAGAGATATATTTCTAAGCAGTCAACACATAGCCACCCACATATCATGACATGTTGCTCACTTTGAAAGATAAAATGCTTAAATTTAGAGGGCATTTTAAAAGAACATGTTTACTGTTACATACCTTTTGGGATGACATTAAATAAAATAGAAAAGGAAACAGTTTCTTACAAAATTGATCATATACTTGATATATGACCCCCAAATCCCGCTCCTAGATAATTGCTCAAAAGAAGTTAAAACTAATACTCACATGTACACCTGTATGAGGATTTTTATAATAACTTTATTCACAATTACTGAAAATTGAAAACAACTTGAATATCCTTCAACTGTTAACAGATAAGCCAATGTCATCTAGTCGTACAATGGAATACTCTTCAGCAGTATAAAGGAAGGAACTAGATATTAGCAATATCATGGATTTATTGTAACTATAGTTTGTTAAGTGAAAGAAGATAGACTGAAGAAGCTGCATATAGTGTTGATTTCATTTGTTTGACATTTTAGGAAAGGTGTATATATATATATATATTTAGAAAAGGTGTATATATATATATATATATATTTAGGAAAGGTGTATATATATATATATATATATATATATATATATATATATATATATTATGTTCCACCAGATCAGTGATTGTGAGGATTTTGACAAGGGGACAGTGGTTAAAGAAAAGAGTAAGGTAAGGTTGTCTGTTTGAGATTTTCCTAGTTTCTTGAGGTGGGATTGAATTGGTATAAACTTCCCTCTTAGAACTGCTTTTGCAGTATCCCATAGGTTTTGCACTGTCGTGTGTTCATTGTCATTTTCTTCTAGGAATTTTTTTATTTCTCCTTTGATTTTCTCAATGATCAGTTGGTTTTTTAGGTATGTGTTGTTTAATCGCCATGTGTTTGTGTTTTTAGCGGTTTTTTTCCTGTAGGTGATCTCTAGTCTCACTGCATTGTGGTCCGAGAAGATGGTTGATAGAATTTCAGTTTTCTTGAATTGACTGAGGATTGATTTGTGGCCCAAGATGTGGTCTATCCTGGAGAATGTTCCGTGAGCACTTGAGAAGAAAGTGTATTCTTCTGCTTTTGGATGGAAAGTCCTAAAGATATCAATGAGGTCCATTTCTTCTAGTGTGGATTAATTTTTTTAATTTTTTCATTTCTTCTGATTGTGTTGCTGTCAATGAAAGATAAAATGCTTAAATTTAGAGGGCATTTTAAAAGAACATGTTTACTGTTACATACCTTTTGGGATGACATTAAATAAAATAGAAAAGGAAACAGTTTCTTACAAAATTGATCATATACTTGATATATGACCCCCAAATCCCGCTCCTAGATAATTGCTCAAAAGAAGTTAAAACTAATACTCACATGTACACCTGTATGAGGATTTTTATAATAACTTTATTCACAATTACTGAAAATTGAAAACAACTTGAATATCCTTCAACTGTTAACAGATAAGCCAATGTCATCTAGTCATACAATGGAATACTCTTCAGCAGTATAAAGGAAGGAACTAGATATTAGCAATATCATGGATTTATTGTAACTATAGTTTGTTAAGTGAAAGAAGATAGACTGAAGAAGCTGCATATAGTGTTGATTTCATTTGTTTGACATTTTAGGAAAGGTGTATATATATATATATATTTAGAAAAGGTGTATATATATATATATATATATTTAGGAAAGGTGTATATATATATATATATATATATATATATATATATATATATATTATGTTCCACCAGATCAGTGATTGTGAGGATTTTGACAAGGGGACAGTGGTTAAAGAAAAGAGTAAGGTAAGGTTGTCTGTTTGAGATTTTCCTAGTTTCTTGAGGTGGGATTGAATTGGTATAAACTTCCCTCTTAGAACTGCTTTTGCAGTATCCCATAGGTTTTGCACTGTCGTGTGTTCATTGTCATTTTCTTCTAGGAATTTTTTTATTTCTCCTTTGATTTTCTCAATGATCAGTTGGTTTTTTAGGTATGTGTTGTTTAATCGCCATGTGTTTGTGTTTTTAGCGGTTTTTTTCCTGTAGGTGATCTCTAGTCTCACTGCATTGTGGTCCGAGAAGATGGTTGATAGAATTTCAGTTTTCTTGAATTGACTGAGGATTGATTTGTGGCCCAAGATGTGGTCTATCCTGGAGAATGTTCCGTGAGCACTTGAGAAGAAAGTGTATTCTTCTGCTTTTGGATGGAAAGTCCTAAAGATATCAATGAGGTCCATTTCTTCTAGTGTGGCATTTAAAGCTTGTGTTTCTTTATTAATTTTCTGTTTGGATGATCTGTCCATTGGTGTGAGAGGAGTGTTAAAGTCTCCTACTATGATTGTGTTGCTGTCAATGTCTTCTTTTATTTCTGAAAGTGTTTGTCTTATGTATTGGGGTGCTCCTGTGTTGGGAGCATAGATATTTATGATTGTTATGTCTTTTTCTTGGATGGATCCCTTAATCATGATGTAGTGACCTGCCTTGTCTCTTAGAATCTTCTTTACTTTAAAATCTATTTTGTCTGATATGAGGATTGCTACTCCAGCTTTGTTTTGATTTCCATTTGCATGGAATATCTTTGTCCAGCCTCTCACTTTCAGTCTATGAGTGTCTCTGGAGATTTCTTTAAAAACTAAAAATAGAAGCACCATATGATCCAGCAATCCTACTCTTAGGCTTATCCCCTGATGAAATCAAAACTGAAAGAAGCACCTGTACCCCAATGTTCATTGCAGCTCTCTATACAATAGCTAGAACATGGAAAGAACCTAGATGCCCATCGACGAACGAATGGATCCAAAAGCTGTGGTACATATATACAATGGAATACTACACAGCTGTAAAGAGAAATGCAGAAGAATCAACCCTAATGAGGTGGCTGGATCTAGAACGTATCATCAAAAGTGAAGTCAGTCAGAAAGAGAAGGACAAATACAGTATATTAACACATATATATGGAATCTAGTAGGATGGTGATGATGGCACATGCAGTGAAGTGACGGAAAGACAGACATGGACAGTGGACATACGGACATTGTGGGGAAGGAACAGAGGGTGGGAGGCATAAAGGAAGTAGCATGAAGGCCTGTACTATCATAAGTGAAGAAAATAACTCTAGTCAATGCTCTGTGAGAAAAGGGGATCCTTCAGGGGTGCTGTGTGATGGTTGGGAGGGGTGGGAAGGGGGTGATATACATATGACTAATCTGAGAACATACATATCTGTAAACTCCAAAACTCTGTAAAAGTTAAAAGTAAAATAAAGGTTTAAAAAAAACATAAAGAGATCACAAATCAAAAAAAATTGACTGAGGATTGATTTGTGGCCCAAGATGTGGTCTATCCTGGAGAATGTTCCGTGAGCACTTGAGAAGAAAGTGTATTCTTCTGCTTTTGGATGGAAAGTCCTAAAGATATCAATGAGGTCCATTTCTTCTAGTGTGGCATTTAAAGCTTGTGTTTCTTTATTAATTTTCTGTTTGGATGATCTGTCCATTGGTGTGAGAGGAGTGTTAAAGTCTCCTACTATGATTGTGTTGCTGTCAATGTCTTCTTTTATTTCTGAAAGTGTTTGTCTTATGTATTGGGGTGCTCCTGTGTTGGGAGCATAGATATTTATGATTGTTATGTCTTTTTCTTGGATGGATCCCTTAATCATGATGTAGTGACCTGCCTTGTCTCTTAGAATCTTCTTTACTTTAAAATCTATTTTGTCTGATATGAGGATTGCTACTCCAGCTTTGTTTTGATTTCCATTTGCATGGAATATCTTTGTCCAGCCTCTCACTTTCAGTCTATGAGTGTCTCTGGAGATTTCTTTAAAAACTAAAAATAGAAGCACCATATGATCCAGCAATCCTACTCTTAGGCTTATCCCCTGATGAAATCAAAACTGAAAGAAGCACCTGTACCCCAATGTTCATTGCAGCTCTCTATACAATAGCTAGAACATGGAAAGAACCTAGATGCCCATCGACGAACGAATGGATCCAAAAGCTGTGGTACATATATACAATGGAATACTACACAGCTGTAAAGAGAAATGCAGAAGAATCAACCCTAATGAGGTGGCTGGATCTAGAACGTATCATCAAAAGTGAAGTCAGTCAGAAAGAGAAGGACAAATACAGTATATTAACACATATATATGGAATCTAGTAGGATGGTGATGATGGCACATGCAGTGAAGTGACGGAAAGACAGACATGGACAGTGGACATACGGACATTGTGGGGAAGGAACAGAGGGTGGGAGGCATAAAGGAAGTAGCATGAAGGCCTGTACTATCATAAGTGAAGAAAATAACTCTAGTCAATGCTCTGTGAGAAAAGGGGATCCTTCAGGGGTGCTGTGTGATGGTTGGGAGGGGTGGGAAGGGGGTGATATACATATGACTAATCTGAGAACATACATATCTGTAAACTCCAAAACTCTGTAAAAGTTAAAAGTAAAATAAAGGTTTAAAAAAAACATAAAGAGATCACAAATCAAAAAAAAAAAAAAAGAAAAGAGTATGCACAAGTGAATTCTAATGAAACTGTTCTGTATACTAGTCTTGTGACAGATATAGGACACTATGCATTTATTATAATCCATAGAAATGTATCCCAAATGTGAACTTCAGCATGTGTAAATACATTTTTTTAAAGTCAACCACAATGTTGGATGATGCCAGGGCATAGAATGCAGACTGAGAAAACAAATCTAACTTACAGATGTTTTAGATGCATGGAATAATCCTAATCATCATAGTGAGGGAAAAAGTATTTGATCTAAGTACCTAGAAAATGCTATTTTGACTGGAAACTATCAAGCTGGAGACAAAAGAAGAACTGTGCAGGAATATTATATTCTAATTAGAAAATTTATTTCTCTTTTTCTCTCAGGAGTACTCAGTAGCAGCTCTACTATAAATTACTTTATATATAAAGTAAAATTACTTTGTATATATGTGTATATGTATATGTGTAAATTGCTGATATCTAGAGTCAGCTTTATCACCATCAGAAAAATAAATTACAGACCTAAAGAATGAATAATAATATTTGTCATACATTTACCTAATAATAATATGCCAGGAATTGTCCAAATATTATTGTATTATTTCATAAATTTCTATGGAAGTTCTTTGAGACTGGTATCATTTACGTTTTGTTTTTGAGGCAAATTAGGATCAGGCATGTTAAGGCTTTTGCTCAGTTCCAAAGGAGGGCAAAAAGGTGAGAGATCATATACAGATTTTTCTAGTTACCAGAACCCCAAAATTTTTCCACAGTGTCAAAATGTTACATTTTTGATGTCACATAGGTTCTTCTGCCCAGGAAATCTGAACAACCAGCAGTAACAATGTGGTTCCACAGAAGAAAACCTCTTAGAATCTCTAGTCAGATTGGAGGTCATTAGGCCACAGTACAATTTGTAATGTACTTATTAAGACAGAAATTAGGGGGGAGAGAACAATAATAGAACCCACTTTCCTACTATAATCTGAGCTTCCCTGGTGGCTCAGTGGTAAAGAATCCACAATGTAGGAACCATGGGTTCCATCCCTGGGTCAGAAAGATCCCCAGGAGAAGGAAATGACCACTCACTCCAGTAGTCTTGCATAGAGAATTCCATGGACAGAGAAACCTGGTGGGCTACGTCCATGGGGTTCCAAGAGTCGGACATCACTTAGTGATAGAAGCACCCCCACCAAACCACTGTGTTCATTGTAGGCATGGGAGTTAATTTTCTTCCCACTTGGTTTCCTATTTACATGCAGATCAATATGAGAAGCCAGGCATATCCAGACCCTGAAATGATAACATGAGGGGAGCTCATCGAGAGAAACTGGGTCCCATGTAACTTCTGCTTCATCATAGTGAGGGAAAAAGTATTTGATCTAAGTACCTAGAAAATGCTATTTTGACTGGAAACTATCAAGCTGGAGACAAAAGAAGAACTGTGCAGGAATATTATATTCTAATTAGAAAATTTATTTCTCTTTTTCTCTCAGGAGTACTCAGTAGCAGCTCTACTATAAATTACTTTATATATAAAGTAAAATTACTTTGTATATATGTGTATATGTATATGTGTAAATTGCTGATACCTAGAGTCAGCTTTATCACCATCAGAAAAATAAATTACAGACCTAAAGAATGAATAATAATATTTGTCATACATTTACCTAATAATAATATGCCAGGAATTGTCCAAATATTATTGTATTATTTCATAAATTTCTATGGAAGTTCTTTGAGACTGGTATCATTTACGTTTTGTTTTTGAGGCAAATTAGGATCAGGCATGTTAAGGCTTTTGCTCAGTTCCAAAGGAGGGCAAAAAGGTGAGAGATCATATACAGATTTTTCTAGTTACCAGAACCCCAAAATTTTTCCACAGTGTCAAAATGTTACTTTTTTGATGTCACATAGGTTCTTCTGCCCAGGAAATCTGAACAACCAGCAGTAACAATGTGGTTCCACAGAAGAAAACCTCTTAGAATCTCTAGTCAGATTGGAGGTCATTAGGCCACAGTACAATTTGTAATGTACTTATTAAGACAGAAATTAGGGGGGAGAGAACAATAATAGAACCCACTTTCCTACTATAATCTGAGCTTCCCTGGTGGCTCAGTGGTAAAGAATCCACAATGTAGGAACCATGGGTTCCATCCCTGGGTCAGAAAGATCCCCAGGAGAAGGAAATGACCACTCACTCCAGTAGTCTTGCATAGAGAATTCCATGGACAGAGAAACCTGGTGGGCTACGTCCATGGGGTTCCAAGAGTCGGACATCACTTAGTGATAGAAGCACCCCCACCAAACCACTGTGTTCATTGTAGGCATGGGAGTTAATTTTCTTCCCACTTGGTTTCCTATTTACATGCAGATCAATATGAGAAGCCAGGCATATCCAGACCCTGAAATGATAACATGAGGGGAGCTCATCGAGAGAAACTGGGTCCCATGTAACTTCTGCTTCTGTGGGCCCTCAGTCAAGTGCCTGCTGGCAGCCCTGAGCCAGCTCTTGGCCAGCAGTGTGACAAGTAAGGAAGAACTGCTGAATGGGGCAGTGATGGAAAGTTAGGATAAGCTGAAAGCCATGGGGTATCTCTGTATCCATCCATCATCACATCCGACCACAATGCCTTTCAGCGATCAAGTGACCACTGCTTCATTTCCACTGTGCAAGTCTGCCGCAAGTTTTCTTTCGATAAGCATAACCCAGAAACATAGAAGGGGAGGAGTTCTAAGAAATGTAATTCCTACCTTAACCTAGTGGACAAGGCATAGTCCAATATACAAGCAGCTACTGTTACTTTCCTTGTTTTACAAATGAGGAAACTAGGGCACCAAGCCAGGGAAGTTGCCCAAGGCCACCTGACTCATGGAGTAGCAGAATCAGATTTGGATCCAGGCAGTCTGATTCCAGATTACAAGCTCTCAATTCTTGTGTTTTGGTACCTCAGCAACAAAACAGGGCTCTGTAGACACTCTCAGTGTATTTTTCCTTATTTCAGCTCTCCTTGTGTCTGGTAAGAAAATTCATCACCAGGTAGCTATATAAAGCAATGACCTGGTGGTCCAGTGGGTAAGGACACCGCCTTGCACTACAAGGGGCTCCGGTTCGATCCCTGGCCTGGGAAGATCCCACGTGCCGCGGAGTGGCTGGACCCATGTGTCCAATTACCGAGCCGGAGCTCTGGAGTGCATGTGCCCAGAGCCGGTGCTCTGCGACGACAGACGCCACCGTGATGGGAGGCCCACAGGAGCCAAAGAACAAAGACGGATGAAAATAGAAAAATGAAAGACCAATAGAAGTGACCCGCCCATCCCCCTCCCTCCCCACTCCACCTCCCAAAGAGATAAATAAATAAAATTAAAAGAAAAAAATTACCTTAAAAAATAAAAGAGTTGTCTTCATTCAGTTCTATTTTTGTCAACATGCCTAACTTAACTTTAGTTTATTCTCACAGTCTGTGTTTTGTCCTTCTAAGACTCACTTGTTTTTTCAAAATAAATTCTTGATTTATTAGCTTTCTATTTTGACTAGAAAAACTGGCTTTTAGAGTTACATATCTTTCACTATTTTAATGATTATGCAAATGTGTGTTCTCTGTATGTATTCTTACACAGTTAATGTCCACATGCTTTGTATTCTCAAGCATATTTCAACATTCTTAATCTTTTTTAAAATTTTTTTACCATTTTCCCCCCATCATGCCTCTTTTATTTTTATATTTATTTTCATCCATCTTTTATTCTTTGGCACGTGTGGGCCTCCCATTTCAGTGGCCTCTCTCACTGCAGAGCACCATGACTGGGTGCATACGCTCCAGAGTGCTGCCTTGTAACTGGATGTATCAGTCCAGCCGCTCCATGGCACATGGGATCCTCCAGGGCCAGGAATCAAGCCAGTGCCCCTTGCACTGCAAGGTGGACTTTCTACCCACTGGACCACCAGGGAAGCCCTCCAACATTCTTATGTCAGGAGTTTTAGCTACTTTTCTTTGTGTCACCACCAGTGTGCCTAGAAGATTCTCATAACTTTCTATTAAATGCCAAATCATCTTGTTATAAAGGAAGTGTCATTTGAATAACTGGAATCCTGTTCGTATTGAATAGGAATGCTTTCTATATATGTATAGCATAACTATCCGTTTCAACTCTGGGCTTTATTCTTGTGTCTTATAGCTACCTTCTTAAAAATACACCAAAAAAGAATATGCTTCTGTGTTTTTTAGGTAATTCTTGATTAGATTATGTTCTAACTCAGCATCAATCAGATATATTATTGATTGATGTGTTTCTATAATTCAATGATTATTCTGTTGTATTTTAAAAACACTTATATAGCTGAATTATACTTTGAATAGCAGTATAAATTTTTAAACAGAAAAAGAGTGACATAGCATGAACATTTTGGACTGAGAGAATCCTAGCATTTCTCCAACACTGACAAAAATACTCCTTTCAAATCAGTTTCTTCTTTTTCCAAGAGTAGTAAAATATTAAACAGAATTGTTCAAACCTTTTAAAAATTAACATAAATTGGTTTCGTATTATAATTTTATAGCCAGAGTTGGCAGATTACTTGAGTGACTGAAATACTGAGTTAAAGCATCCATTTTGCATTAGGAAAGTAAACAGGTTTTAAACTTGTTGCCCAACAGATGGAAATATATGTAACAAAAATGTCTCCTAACAAGCTTCAATTATGAAGCAAACTTAGAATATCTAATATTGATATGTAAATAAAACATGCTCAAATATATCATGATCCTGATGAGTGGATAAATGACAGAGAGATACAAGTAGGTATGTGTTTTGGAGGATTCAGTTCAGTCAGTTGCTCAGTTGTGTCTGATTCTTTGTGATCCCATGGACTGCAGCACACCAGGCTTCCCTGTTCTTTGGAGGATTAAATGATCCTTTTTGCTTTATAATTGAATTTACGTGGCTTAGTAGCTACTACTCAAAATTTTCAGTGTGTTACCATGTACTCTGGTGAAGAGTAAATTAAAGAAAATGAAAAATTAAAGACAGAAAGTTAGCTTTTAAAAGTTGTTTTAGTTGAAACTATTTAGCAAATGAAAATTTTGATCATTGCTTCAGTTCTTGTCAAGAAAGACAGAAAAAAAAAAAGCCATTAATTAGCACAAAAGTAAAAGCTAGCCAAAAATAGCTCCATGATCTATGTACTCAGTAATGTAACTTAAAGAAGTGACTTAATGATGAATGATTTGAAGTAGAAGGGGAGTTTATCTCATTTTCCCAAACTGGGCAATGAGTGGGTTTCTTATAGTGAGGTAAATTTCTGTATGACAGATAGTGGTGGTGATAACAGAATGCTACCAGTGGAAAGCCATCATCAAATGCTGTCTGTGTGCCAGGCAGTGTGCTGACTCTCATGCTAACACTATGAGGTTGTTAACCATTATTGTCCCTATTTTACAAGGAAGACAATTTGGAGTTAAAGAGGGCATTACGGCTCAGCTCGTGAATGGCATAGCAGAGTTTTGAGCTTCAGTGACTGATTTCCAGAGTTCAGAATTTAAACCATAATCTTGTTCTGCTATTTTAATAACCCAGGTGTAGCAGATGGCAAAACAATGGCATCTTCACATCTTCCTATATCCATGCCCTGCAGAAAGTGACTTTTCAGCTTTTCGCATCAAGAGGTGAGGTTCATTTCTCCTTCCCTTGAGTCTGAGTAGGCCTTGTGACTTGCTTCAGCCAACGGAATCCTGCAGAATTGACACTATGCATATTCAGAGCCTCACCTGCGAGAGCCCTTGCGTGCTTCACTCTCGTGGAACTCTCCCCAGACAGCCTGGGTACAAGTATATGCTCACCTGCTGGAGGGTGAGAGAACATGGTTCAGAGCAGAGTTAGCCCTGTAGTCCCCACGGAGTCACAGATGTGAGAGAGTGCAAAACAGATGAGCAATGCCAAATTCTCCCTGACAGCAGACAGTGAAGGACAGCAGGAGAGAAGAAAGAACCATCCAGAACCACTAGTCCAGAACTGGACTCCAGAGGAGTCAAGCCAAAATTGTTCATCCAGAGAATCATGAGTCAAATAGGTGGTTGTTTTTAGCTACTACCTTTCGGAGTGGCTTGTTATGCAGTAGTAGTGAGCTGATACACCAAAAGTGTTATGTAACAGAACAAAAAACTAAATAGCAAACATGGTATTAAAACTCTATCCTATATATATTTATACACACTGAACTCTGAAAAAAGGGGAAAAAAAGCATTCTGAAGTCAATTTCTCATTCCTCCTCAGGAGCCGGTAAACATTTACAGTTTTCATGGTTGCAAGAACATACTTGGAATCCTCCTCTCTGTATATTACATTGATCTGTTCTTGTCTTAGGGACTGCTTGTATAACTTTTGCATTTACAATTGTATGAGTACCTGGAAAACAGGCTTCCCTGGTGGCTCAGATGGTAAAGAATCTGCCTGCAATGCAGGACACCAAGGTTTGATTCCTGGGTCAGGAAGATCCCCTAGAATAAGGGGATGGCAGTCTACTCCAGTGTTCTTTCCTGTAGAAACTCATGGACAGAGGAGTCTGATGGGCCATACTCCACAGGGTTGCAAAGAGTCAGACATGACCGAGTGACGGTTACTCACTCACTCACTAGACTGGAAAGCAATATGTAATTATTGCTTCAAGAATAGCTGTCATTTTTGGTTCTCTAATATAAGTGCTGAGTTTATTCAGAAGCATGTAAGTTAGAAGTTGACTTATTTTTGAGTCATGAATATAAGATGCAATACCCATTTCTGGGTAGGTGAACAGGTAAACAGTGATACATCTAGCCATATGTCTAACCAGTGGAATATGATGCAGAGCACATAGGATGTTTAGGACAAACTGTGGAATTTGGGTAATAATGATTGTCATTGTAGGTTCATCAGTTGTAACAAGTATACCACTTTGGTGGGGCATGTTGAGAGTAAGGGAGACCATGCCTCTGCAGGTTGGGAGTACATGCAAACTCTTTGTACTTTCCAGTCAGGTTTGCTGTGACCTTGAAACTGCTCTTTAAAAGCTCATTTTAAAAATACATGGTTCATGTATTAAAATTCTCTCTCTTTGTGGAAACATTCAGGATATTTAAAGAATATCACTATGTGTATATATGAATATATACGGTCTGGTGGGCTACATATACACACATGAATATCTGTGACATGACAAGGTTATACCTCTTTGAAATGGATGCAGTCCTGAGCAGGTTAATTCATTGTGTAATAATGCTGCATTTCGTCTTAAGAATGAACAATTTCTCCTTTGAGTCTGAGTATTCTCCCCAGAGGATCATGAAAAGTGGGGAAATATTTCTAATCAGTTTCCAGGAAGTGTATCCATTTTAATGAGCAGAGAAATTACTATTAAAAAAATCTATAAAAAAAACAAGAAATACTTATCAAAGAATTTAATTTGAAGAGGCTGTGGAGGTCAAACACTAATCAAACACCTTCACTTTATAGACATGGGCACTGAAAATCCCCCATATTTAATCAAACCCATGGGAGTGAAAACAGGCTTCCTGGTGGCTCAGATGGTAAAGAATCTGCCTGCAATGCAGGACACCAAGGTTTGATTCCTGGTCAGGAAGATCCCCTAGAATAAGGGGATGGCAGTCTACTCCAGTGTTCTTTCCTGTAGAAACTCATGGACAGAGGAGTCTGATGGGCCATACTCCACAGGGTTGCAAAGAGTCAGACATGACCGAGTGACGGTTACTCACTCACTCACTAGACTGGAAAGCAATATGTAATTATTGCTTCAAGAATAGCTGTCATTTTTGGTTCTCTAATATAAGTGCTGAGTTTATTCAGAAGCATGTAAGTTAGAAGTTGACTTATTTTTGAGTCATGAATATAAGATGCAATACCCATTTCTGGGTAGGTGAACAGGTAAACAGTGATACATCTAGCCATATGTCTAACCAGTGGAATATGATGCAGAGCACATAGGATGTTTAGGACAAACTGTGGAATTTGGGTAATAATGATTGTCATTGTAGGTTCATCAGTTGTAACAAGTATACCACTTTGGTGGGGCATGTTGAGAGTAAGGGGAGACCATGCCTCTGCGAGGTTGGGAGTACATGCAAACTCTTTGTACTTTCCAGTCAGGTTTGCTGTGACCTTGAAACTGCTCTTTAAAAAGCTCATTTTAAAAAATACATGGTTCATGTATTAAAATTCCCTCTCTCTCTTTGTGGAAACATTCAGGATATTTAAAGAATATCACTATGTGTATATATGAATATATACGGTCTGGTGGGCTACATATACACACATGAATATCTGTGACATGACAAGGTTATACCTCTTTGAAATGGATGCAGTCCTGAGCAGGTTAATTCATTGTGTAATAATGCTGCATTTCGTCTTAAGAATGAACAATTTCTCCTTTGAGTCTGAGTATTCTCCCCAGAGGATCATGAAAAGTGGGGAAATATTTCTAATCAGTTTCCAGGAAGTGTATCCATTTTAATGAGCAGAGAAATTACTATTAAAAAAATCTATAAAAAAAAACAACAAGAAATACTTATCAAAGAATTTAATTTGAAGAGGCTGTGGAGGTCAAACACTAATCAAACACCTTCACTTTATAGACATGGGCACTGAAAATCCCCCATATTTAATGACCCCCCCAAGATCACATTGCTATTGATTGAACCTGTACCGTGATTTAGTAAGTTAAACTGCCTTTCAGCAGGGCAGAGTGTCCAAAACGTGTTATAGTGGAGAAGGGAAAGCATGAGAGAACAGTGTTCATATACAGTTTGAAGAATTGACTGGCCCAGGAATGATTAGTACTGACCTTGAGTGTTCCCAGTTTTGAGATCTCCAATTAAATTTACTCATGGACAAAGAGTTTATTTTGGTTTTCTGAACATATCCTTGCCCACCCTTGGAAACTCAGGTCAAGTGTCACAGCACATTGTTTGGAAAGCTTTCACTAATATCCCTAGGTGCAGCTGACCATGTCCCCGCCATCCATGATTGTGCAATACCTCAGGTATTGCTGTGGTTCTCAACCAAGGGATGGTTTTCCCTCTCCCGGGAAAGTAGGGAGAATGTCTGTAGACATTTTTGATTGACATGACTTGAGATTGCTACCAGTATTTAGTGGATGGAGACGAGTGATGCCGCTAGACACCCCACACGGCGCAGGACAGTGCCTCCACAACAAAAAATTATCTGACTGAAACATCCCTAGTGTTGCTTATGGGAAACCCTGAATTACAGAACTGGCTTGAGTGCCTGTCAATGCCAGCGATGGTTCTTCTCTCTGGATAGACTTACTTTTAGTTCTTTTAAAATAAGCAATAAGATGAACATTTTAAGACATTAAGAGATATATATTAATCCATAGGTTTCTTCTTACTGCTCTTTCAGGTATTTTATTTTTTTTAATTTATTTATTTTCTAAAAAAATTTATTTATTCTCGGCTATTCTGGGTTTTCACTGCTGCTGCAGGCTCTTCTCTAGTTGCAGGAGTGGGGGCTACTCTCTAGTTGAGGTGAGCAGGCTTCTTGTGGTGACTTCTTGTGAAACTCGGGCTCTAGGGCACAGGCGCTTTAGTAGTTGCAGCACATGGGCTCCATAGTTGCGGCTCCAAGGCTCTAGAGCACAGGCTCAGTAGTTGTGGCTCACAGGCTTAGTTGCTCTGCAGCATGTGGGATCTTCCCGGATCAGAGATCGAACCCATGTCTCCTGCGTTGGCATGCGAACTCTTCACCACTGAGCTACCAGGCAAGCCCCTCTTAAATTCATAGCTGTATGCTGCTATACCCATATAGATTCACATTGGTATCTGATTTCTGTTGGTGAGACTTCTTCTCTTCTTCCTCCTCCCCCACTTCCTCTTTTTTCTCCTCCTATTTCAATTCTGGACCCTTATTTCAGACGATGGTGGACACAAAGGGTTTTACTCACTGATTCAAGGGACACGGTTAGAGGATGGTTCCCTTCTTTATCTTCTCTCTTCCAAAGTAGAAGAAAGAAACCATTTTCTCAATTTTAATGATTCTGTCCCAGGCCAAATAATCATTTTCTGAGAAGTAGATAGTTATAGACAAGGGAAAATGGCTGTACCAAACAGCTGCTGATCAGAGCAAACTATTACTCACTGGTGGCACCCTTATTCCAGCAAATTAACATTACATTTTCAACTTTTGCTTCTCTGTAGATAAGGTACATTCAGATGTTGGTGAGACTTAAGGGAAAATGGATAGCAGTTAGAATAGATTGATCCTGTTAGCTTCTTAGAAGACAGGAAAAAATCATTAATTCTCTGATGAGGTATTGGTGGAAACTGATAAGAAGAGAAGGAGGGGAAGTTGGCCTTTCAGGAGAGACAACCAAGGGGTCCTCCAGGAAAAGTTTCCATCGCTGCAATGCTATTTTGTATTTTAATTGTGTAACAGATTTAATTCCTCCTCTAGAACTTTCTTCTCCAGTGCCTGGTACACCTTCTGCATACAATAATATTGTTCTGTGTGCTAAGTTTCTTCAATTGTGTCCAATTCTTAACAATAATATTAAGCTGTTACCAAGCACAGAGGGTGAAAAGATCTTGTATTACTTCTCCCATGATAATTAGCTTTTCCAGAATCACCCCTGGAGGTCAATTTTGCAAAAATGGAGAAGGAGTGGGGGCTACTCTCTAGTTGAGGTGAGCAGGCTTCTTGTGGTGACTTCTTGTGAAACTCGGGCTCTAGGGCACAGGCGCTTTAGTAGTTGCAGCACATGGGCTCCATAGTTGCGGCTCCAAGGCTCTAGAGCACAGGCTCAGTAGTTGTGGCTCACAGGCTTAGTTGCTCTGCAGCATGTGGGATCTTCCCGGATCAGAGATCGAACCCATGTCTCCTGCGTTGGCATGCGAACTCTTCACCACTGAGCTACCAGGCAAGCCCCTCTTAAATTCATAGCTGTATGCTGCTATACCCATATAGATTCACATTGGTATCTGATTTCTATTGGTGAGACTTCTTCTCTTCTTCCTCCTCCCCCACTTCCTCTTTTTTCTCCTCCTATTTCAATTCTGGACCCTTATTTCAGACGATGGTGGACACAAAGGGTTTTACTCACTGATTCAAGGGACACGGTTAGAGGATGGTTCCCTTCTTTATCTTCTCTCTTCCAAAGTAGAAGAAAGAAACCATTTTCTCAATTTTAATGATTCTGTCCCAGGCCAAATAATCATTTTCTGAGAAGTAGATAGTTATAGACAAGGGAAAATGGCTGTACCAAACAGCTGCTGATCAGAGCAAACTATTACTCACTGGTGGCACCCTTATTCCAGCAAATTAACATTACATTTTCAACTTTTGCTTCTCTGTAGATAAGGTACATTCAGATGTTGGTGAGACTTAAGGGAAAATGGATAGCAGTTAGAATAGATTGATCCTGTTAGCTTCTTAGAAGACAGGAAAAAATCATTAATTCTCTGATGAGGTATTGGTGGAAACTGATAAGAAGAGAAGGAGGGGAAGTTGGCCTTTCAGGAGAGACAACCAAGGGGTCCTCCAGGAAAAGTTTCCATCGCTGCAATGCTATTTTGTATTTTAATTGTGTAACAGATTTAATTCCTCCTCTAGAACTTTCTTCTCCAGTGCCTGGTACACCTTCTGCATACAATAATATTGTTCTGTGTGCTAAGTTTCTTCAATTGTGTCCAATTCTTAACAATAATATTAAGCTGTTACCAAGCACAGAGGGTGAAAAGATCTTGTATTACTTCTCCCATGATAATTAGCTTTTCCAGAATCACCCCTGGAGGTCAATTTTGCAAAAATGGAGAAATTAGAAGCATCGTTGGACTTTTTTTTGCCAAATAAAAGAAAGACTACTTACTATTAAACATAATAAAAATCTGTTTTTTGGTACAGCCATTTTTCCCTTGTCTATAACTATCTACTTCTCAGAAAATGATTATTTGGCCTGGGACAGAATCATTAAAATTGAGAAAAAGGTTTCTTTCTAAAGAAATTAAATTTTATCTTCCTTAAGAAATAGTAGACTTTTAAATGTACTTGGTGCACACACCAGTGAGTTTGTGTAAGTAATGAATGCAGAACTTGAAACACATAGAAAAACTTTAAAGCTCAGAGGGGTTACATTTATGGAAATTAATTCACAACTCCTGGAGAAATATTTAACATATGATTCACTCACCAGCTTTATATAGCAAGTTAATACAGTTGTATGAAAGGCTTAAGTTGAACTTAATGATATAAAAAGAATTAAATAGATTTTCTTTTCTTGCAACATATAAAACAACTACATATAGTCTTTGAAATGAGCTTAGTGAATTAGGTGATTTTTTTTTTTATATTTATGCTTCTTAATCTTGCTCCTTTCTTGAGAGTCATCTTGAAAATGTTTTACTTTGGAGAATAAGTGGCAACGTCTCATTCTACTGAACTGTAAACTGAAGAATTCTTTGATTTGTTGGAGTTGATTTTTTAATGCCTATAGAAGATAATATACACACACAAGTATGAACTTTTAAAAACTGCCAATAAAATGCAATCCCAAACGCCCAATAAAGATATAATTTCGTAACTATTTCAGTAACAATCTAAGATTTAGGTGACTGAATGTGCTTTGAATTTGTGTTTGTACTTGGCCTCATTTATTTCTAGGAGGAAAAGTAATAATACATGACATTTTTCAGTAGATTTAATAATAGTTTTGATTCTCTGTAAGAATCTTTCTAGTTTTAATATTCAATTTATTAATGAAGGGAATCTTTTAGAGAAGAGGGAACTAAAGGAAGCAGATTTAGCTTAAGTTAACAATAATTTGTTCTGTGTGCTAAGTTTCTTCAATTGTGTCCAATTCTTAACAATAATATTAAGCTGTTACCAAGCACAGAGGGTGAAAAGATCTTGTATTACTTCTCCCATGATAATTAGCTTTTCCAGAATCACCCCTGGAGGTCAATTTTGCAAAAATGGAGAAATTAGAAGCATCGTTGGACTTTTTTTTGCCAAATAAAAGAAAGACTACTTACTATTAAACATAATAAAAATCTGTTTTTTGGTACAGCCATTTTTCCCTTGTCTATAACTATCTACTTCTCAGAAAATGATTATTTGGCCTGGGACAGAATCATTAAAATTGAGAAAAAGGTTTCTTTCTAAAGAAATTAAATTTTATCTTCCTTAAGAAATAGTAGACTTTTAAATGTACTTGGTGCACACACCAGTGAGTTTGTGTAAGTAATGAATGCAGAACTTGAAACACATAGAAAAACTTTAAAGCTCAGAGGGGTTACATTTATGGAAATTAATTCACAACTCCTGGAGAAATATTTAACATATGATTCACTCACCAGCTTTATATAGCAAGTTAATACAGTTGTATGAAAGGCTTAAGTTGAACTTAATGATATAAAAAGAATTAAATAGGTTTTCTTTTCTTGCAACATATAAAACAACTACATATAGTCTTTGAAATGAGCTTAGTGAATTAGGTGATTTTTTTTTTTATATTTATGCTTCTTAATCTTGCTCCTTTCTTGAGAGTCATCTTGAAAATGTTTTACTTTGGAGAATAAGTGGCAACGTCTCATTCTACTGAACTGTAAACTGAAGAATTCTTTGATTTGTTGGAGTTGATTTTTTAATGCCTATAGAAGATAATATACACACACAAGTATGAACTTTTAAAAACTGCCAATAAAATGCAATCCCAAACGCCCAATAAAGATATAATTTCGTAACTATTTCAGTAACAATCTAAGATTTAGGTGACTGAATGTGCTTTGAATTTGTGTTTGTACTTGGCCTCATTTATTTCTAGGAGGAAAAGTAATAATACATGACATTTTTCAGTAGATTTAATAATAGTTTTGATTCTCTGTAAGAATCTTTCTAGTTTTAATATTCAATTTATTAATGAAGGGAATCTTTTAGAGAAGAGGGAACTAAAGGAAGCAGATTTAGCTTGAGAGTTAAAAATCCTGTTACTTTCTTATTTTTCTAATAAAATCTAATAATGTATTGAATATCTGCACTTGGAACAATGGTAGATGCTGGCTGTTAGTGACATCCTTAGAAGAAAGATGTGACTCTTTCTGTGTTCAGTAAATCAATTCATTAGTAAGAAATCAACTCAGAACCTTCTTTCAAAAAAGAGCCCCGCACCTTCAGAAGAAGCCTTGGCCTCTTAGAACATTTAATTCCGAGGTAATTCTTTCAAATGGGTACGGAGCCAAGAGGAGATGAAGTGTTTATAGACATAGCAAAGAAGTTATCAAAGCTACTGACTGGAAAATCTAAGATGTGGATAATCTGATATGGGACATGGCTTAAAAAATATAAAACTTTTGTATGGATGACTGATTGGTAATATAAGAAAAAGAAGAGTAATGGAATGAACAAAGGGCAATCATTTCTAAAAGCTTTGTTGTTGTTCTTGTTAAGTCACTCAGTCTTGTCCAGCTTTTTGCAACTTCATAGACTGAACCCAATGGGCTTCCCTGTCTTTCATTACCTCCTAGCGTTTGCTCAAACTTATGTCCATTGAGTCAATGGTACCATCCAAACATCTTATCCTCTGTTGCCCCCTTCTCCTCATGTCATCAGTCTTTCTCAGCATCAGAGTCAACCTTCTATGCTGCATCATGCAAAGTCTAAGGTGATCTTGCTCCTTTCTTGAGAGTCATCTTGAAAATGTTTTACAAAGTCGTCTCATTCTACTGAACTGTAAACTGAAGAATTCTTTGATTTGTTGGAGTTGATTTTTTAATGCCTATAGAAGATAATATACACACACAAGTATGAACTTTTAAAAACTGCCAATAAAATGCAATCCCAAACGCCCAATAAAGATATAATTTCGTAACTATTTCAGTAACAATCTAAGATTTAGGTGACTGAATGTGCTTTGAATTTGTGTTTGTACTTGGCCTCATTTATTTCTAGGAGGAAAAGTAATAATACATGACATTTTTCAGTAGATTTAATAATAGTTTTGATTCTCTGTAAGAATCTTTCTAGTTTTAATATTCAATTTATTAATGAAGGGAATCTTTTAGAGAAGAGGGAACTAAAGGAAGCAGATTTAGCTTGAGAGTTAAAAATCCTGTTACTTTCTTATTTTTCTAATAAAATCTAATAATGTATTGAATATCTGCACTTGGAACAATGGTAGATGCTGGCTGTTAGTGACATCCTTAGAAGAAAGATGTGACTCTTTCTGTGTTCAGTAAATCAATTCATTAGTAAGAAATCAACTCAGAACCTTCTTTCAAAAAAGAGCCCCGCACCTTCAGAAGAAGCCTTGGCCTCTTAGAACATTTAATTCCGAGGTAATTCTTTCAAATGGGTACGGAGCCAAGAGGAGATGAAGTGTTTATAGACATAGCAAAGAAGTTATCAAAGCTACTGACTGGAAAATCTAAGATGTGGATAATCTGATATGGGACATGGCTTAAAAAATATAAAACTTTTGTATGGATGACTGATTGGTAATATAAGAAAAAGAAGAGTAATGGAATGAACAAAGGGCAATCATTTCTAAAAGCTTTGTTGTTGTTCTTGTTAAGTCACTCAGTCTTGTCCAGCTTTTTGCAACTTCATAGACTGAACCCAATGGGCTTCCCTGTCTTTCATTACCTCCTAGCGTTTGCTCAAACTTATGTCCATTGAGTCAATGGTACCATCCAAACATCTTATCCTCTGTTGCCCCCTTCTCCTCATGTCATCAGTCTTTCTCAGCATCAGAGTCTTTAATGAGTCAACTCTTTGCATCACGTGACCAAAGTATCAGCATCAGTCCCTCCAGTGAATCATAACTTTATTTTGTACTAAATTCTAAGCTTCTCAGTATTTCTCAATTTTAATGCATCTGTGGTCCTCAAGAAATGAATGACTATATGTTTGATCCAGAAAGGAGTTGTTCGTTCAAAAATGCTTATTCATCTACTTAACTGATTCCTTTATTCATTGAGTAAGTCAATATTGAACATCTACCAGGTATCAGATACTATGTTAGATGCTGAGATTATAGCGGCAAATAAGGCAGTGTTTTAGTTCTTATAATTAATTACATCAATAAGTGCTTAATTATATATAACTATAATTATATTTGAGGTGAGTGTTGAGAAATTATCTTATGAGATGAGATTGATTTATACAGAATTTTGACCTTACCTACTGTGCAGGATAGAGATTTCTCTGTGAAAGCTGTATTTACACTGAAAGCTACATGTGGGCAAGCTTCCTGGGCTGGGAAAGTACATATGTATGTCTTTTGTCATCCTGTTTATTTTTATTGTCCTATACAGGGAACACTTATGCTCAAGGTGTTATGAAGATTCAGTGATGGTAACTTGCTTTATTCTGAAAACTAATATTGATAGATAATAAATGAGTTTTCACTTCTTGCCAGGGAATCCATTTGTTGTTTTTTTTTTAAACATTTATTTTATTTATTTATCTTTTGGGGAGTGGAGTGGGGAGGGAGGGGAATGGGCGGGCCACTTCTATTCGTCTTTCATTTTTCTATTTTCATCTGTCTTTGTTCTCTGGCTCCTGTGGGTCTCCCATCGCGGTGGCCTCTGTTGTCGCAGAGCGCCGGCTCTGGGCGTATGCGCCCCAGAGCTCCGACTCGGTAGTTGGACACATCAGTCCAGCCGCTCCGCGGCACGTGGGATCTTCCCAGGCCAGGGATCGAACCGGCGCCCCTTGCAGTGCAAGGCGGTGTCCTTACCCACTGGACCACCATGGAAGCCCCGAATCCATTTGTTTGTCTACAGCTGACTTAGAACATTTTTTGACAAATAACTAAATAAAAAATGTGTTTTAGACAAGGCTCAGGTTTGCCTTCATTTAATTTTTTTAAAATATGTATCTTATTTTTCTAGGATTGTTACTGACCTATTGTACTCATCATACTTGAAGCCTGTTTTTAGGATTGTCATCCTATGATAATTTTTTACCTTGCCTTTGACTTTGATCTAAACTGCTTTTGAATATATGGTCATTTAATATTATGCCATAACATGTATTTACTGCACATTGCAGGTGTCTGACCCCAGAAATCTTACTGTACTCTTCTCAGAACTAAACATCCCTCCAGTACTCACTGTGGTTTATTAACGTATGTACTAATAAAGACATCAATGTTTACTGAGCTTCTGGTTAAGGCTCTAAACTCTTAAAAATTTTTAGGTCCCCTAGACACAGGTAGGGATTATTAGACATTTTTAAATTGAATAACAGTGATCAAGACAAATTTTAAGTAACACTGAAAAGAATTTTAACAGATTGGATAAAGGTCAACAATTAGATTTTATTTTTATTAGATAGCTTCATGCTATCTAAAAAGTATTCTTAATTAGATGTTTTCTAGTTTTTAAAGCAAATCCAGTTCTTACTGCACATACGGTGGTTAGCAGATTGTGAATAACAAAGTAGGATGAAAATATAATGCTATGTTTTGCATTTGGTTGAATAACTTGTAATTATGTTATTAGAATTACAGTGATTTTTTCCTTAATCAATATTTTTCCAAATAAGAAGGTAAACCTCTATGTTAAATTTCTGAATTTGATGAACTGATTTATGATATTTGGAAGTTTTTTTTCTGTGATTGATGGATTTGATTTGTAAATGTGCAATCAGTGACTTATCTCTCATGACAGGCACATATTTCCTGTGTGACAAGTGCTAAGAGATCGTGAACAACTACCTAGTGACACAGTTGGAGTGTTTTCTGTCATATAATTCGAGGCGGGAAGAGACAATTTTAAATTAGAGAAACCAGGGAAAGGAAAGCCAGTGTGTATAGATTTTCCACCATGTGCCAGGCACAGTAATGGAATCATTACAGGCAAGATCTCTTTAATCTGCTTAAGATCATTGACAAGTAGAAAAAAAATATTAGAATTCACAATCAAATCTCTCTCCTTTAAACTTGATACTTTTCCCATTTTTATCACTTACATTTTTTAATGCTGCTGCTTCTTATAAGGTCACTTCAGTCCTGTCTGAGTCTGTGTGACCCCATGGACTGCAGCCCTCCTGTCTCCTCTGTCCATGGAATTCTCTAGGCAGGAATACTGGAGTGGGAGTGGGTTGCCATGCTCTCCTCCAGGAAGATCTTCCCAGCCCAGAGATGGAACCTGGGTTTCCTACATTGCAGGCACATTCCTCACCACTGAGCCATCAGGGAAGCCATATATATACATGTGTGTGAATATATGCTTGAGACCCCATGGACTGTAGCTCACCAGGCTTCTCCATCCATGCAGTTTTCCAGGCAAGAATACCGGAGTGAGTTGCCTTTTCTTTTTCCTACATTTTTTGATAGACAGGGTATTGTTGAGATAAATCAGGAATGCTTGAAAAGCTGTACTCATGTAGAGAGATGGATGAGCATGGAATGTTAGTGATGAGAAGCAGAAAGAGCTATCTAGTTAGAGCCTCGTGAATGAAGAATAAACATCAGAAAGGGTGTTTGAAAAATGAGAAGTATAGTTGGACCAGAGCAGAACCACCTTTGGAATGGTGCAAATACAGACTGGAAAGCAAGGTTAGCAACATATTGTAAAGGATTTTGAAATGTCAAGACAAGGAGTATAGACTTAATTAGGAAGGCAGAAGGGAGCCACTGAAGATTTTGTGCGGAGGAGCAATATGATTACTGCTGACAGCAGTCTTAATAAGGCTTAATAAACAGTCCAGTTTATACACAACTTAGAAGCCAAACACTTGTAAGAGATCGTGAACAACTATGTGAAACTGATTTATGATATTTGGAAGTTTTTTTTCTGTGATTGATGGATTTGATTTGTAAATGTGCAATCAGTGACTTATCTCTCATGACAGGCACATATTTCCTGTGTGACAAGTGCTAAGAGATCGTGAACAACTACCTAGTGACACAGTTGGAGTGTTTTCTGTCATATAATTCGAGGCGGGAAGAGACAATTTTAAATTAGAGAAACCAGGGAAAGGAAAGCCAGTGTGTATAGATTTTCCACCATGTGCCAGGCACGGTAATGGAATCATTACAGGCAAGATCTCTTTAATCTGCTTAAGATCATTGGCAAGTAGAAAAAAAATATTAGAATTCACAATCAAATCTCTCTCCTTTAAACTTGATACTTTTCCCATTTTTATCACTTACATTTTTTAATGCTGCTGCTTCTTATAAGGTCACTTCAGTCCTGTCTGAGTCTGTGTGACCCCATGGACTGCAGCCCACCTGTCTCCTCTGTCCATGGAATTCTCTAGGCAGGAATACTGGAGTGGGAGTGGGTTGCCATGCTCTCCTCCAGGAAGATCTTCCCAGCCCAGAGATGGAACCTGGGTTTCCTACATTGCAGGCACATTCCTCACCACTGAGCCATCAGGGAAGCCATATATATACATGTGTGTGAATATATGCTTGAGACCCCCATGGACTGTAGCTCACCAGGCTTCTCCATCCATGCAGTTTTCCAGGCAAGAATACCGGAGTGAGTTGCCTTTTCTTTTTCCTACATTTTTTGATAGACAGGGTATTGTTGAGATAAATCAGGAATGCTTGAAAAGCTGTACTCATGTAGAGAGATGGATGAGCATGGAATGTTAGTGATGAGAAGCAGAAAGAGCTATCTAGTTAGAGCCTCGTGAATGAAGAATAAACATCAGAAAGGGTGTTTGAAAAATGAGAAGTATAGTTGGACCAGAGCAGAACCACCTTTGGAATGGTGCAAATACAGACTGGAAAGCAAGGTTAGCAACATATTGTAAAGGATTTTGAAATGTCAAGACAAGGAGTATAGACTTAATTAGGAAGGCAGCAGGGAGCCACTGAAGATTTTGTGCGGAGGAGCAATATGATTACTGCTGACAGCAGTCTTAATAAGGCTTAATAAACAGTCCAGTTTATAACCTTAGGCCAACTGCTGAGCAGAAGCCAAAAGCTGTACTGCAGAATTAGCAGGCTAATTACTGTGGGGATGATGGCCTGAATTTAATCTGAGTCATCCTTCATAATGGAGGATAAACTCCTAGAATTGTCAACAAATATCTGAAGTGACAGGTGACGTGTCTTCTCAGAGTCTGGTGCCTTCATTTGACATCAGAATGGCACACTGTTAAAGTGTCTTAACAGGGCCATGATTTATTTTTCACCATTTTTGAAACCTCTCTTCCTTGTCATTATCCAGTGTGTTTTTGTGGCTTTTCAGCTGGCCTAAAATCTATTGCCATCTGTCTTATTACTTATAATAATGCTTTACCATCTTTATTGGTATTAATCTGCTTTGTTGAAAGGGAAAGCATTGTTATGTCATCTGCAGTTTGAATTAACAGCTGATATTGACTAGAAGACAATATTCGAATTTCAGTTCTAACAACCAAGATAATTTCTTTTTTAATTTAGGGACTAGGCTACATAAGAATCTTTAGGTAAGATAAAGTTACCTTTATCTTCTATCTTTTTAAGAGGCTTTCAATGTGTTTTGTGTATGTATGTGTATTGATGTGTATGTATGTGTTGTGTGTTTATGTATGTGCATGTGTCTTTTGTGTGTGTGCATACATGCTTGTAGGAGGGAGAGTGAGAGAGAATATGCATATAGAATATGCATTTGTAGAGAAAGGACTAGCTGTTTTATCATATTGTTTTCTTGTTGGGAATGACTCCTGGCAAATAAAAACGTTTTGCATAGTTAAGAAAAATACATTTTCTTTGATACGTTATGGTGATTGCTCTCACCCTAAATAGTGAAAAGTTTTTGCTCCCTTGTCAGCCAGCCAATATTATTTTGAACTTATGTAATTCTATATATTATATTATTGGTAGATTTTTGCCTTTTATTCACCTAACTAGATTGTGTGTCTCCGGAGGACACATATTTCTACATTTGGTGCAGAGCATGACACCTGGCTCATGGTGTATATTGAGGTAAGTTCTATATACTATTGTCGCTTTCCTGTCTTAGGACAGCCTTGCCTGGGCTTTCATTCACTCAATGGATTTTGAGAAACTCTCAAGTACTTTGCCAGGCCAAACAATATGGGCCCTTCTCTTAGAATGCTTGTAGACAAACAGATAATTACCATATAATCTGTAAGTGTTGTGATTGGTTTAAGTACAGTGCGGAGACACTCCTGGGATAAAAGAATGGCTTACTCGAGGGCCTAACTGTTTATCTGAGGTTTAATAAACAACTGAGAAATGAAAGGCATGAAGATGAGAAAGCAGAATTAGAGCATATGTGAACCTGAGCATAAGACAGAGCAGTGGGGTGACATCACTGCAAACATAGTGTGGCCACGGGCGGAGAGGTCATCGGAAAAGCTGGAGCCAGATCTTCAAGGTATTGTGGCAGCACCCAAAATCAGGTAACTCAGTCACTAAGATTTCATGTTGAAATTTGAAGCTACAATTTAAAATTAATTGGGTGCTAATTTTAAGGAAGTCATTTACTAATACTTTTTAAATCTGCTTTGTTGAAAGGAAAGCATTGTTATGTCATCTGCAGTTTGAATTAACAGCTGATATTGACTAGAAGACAATATTCGAATTTCAGTTCTAACAACCAAGATAATTTCTTTTTTAATTTAGGGACTAGGCTACATAAGAATCTTTAGGTAAGATAAAGTTACCTTTATCTTCTATCTTTTTAAGAGGCTTTCAATGTGTTTTGTGTATGTATGTGTATTGATGTGTATGTATGTGTCGTGTGTTTATGTATGTGCATGTGTCTTTTGTGTGTGTGCATACATGCTTGTAGGAGGGAGAGTGAGAGAGAATATGCATATAGAATATGCATTTGTAGAGAAAGGACTAGCTGTTTTATCATATTGTTTTCTTGTTGGGAATGACTCCTGGCAAATAAAAACGTTTTGCATAGTTAAGAAAAATACATTTTCTTTGATACGTTATGGTGATTGCTCTCACCCTAAATAGTGAAAAGTTTTTGCTCCCTTGTCAGCCAGCCAATATTATTTTGAACTTATGTAATTCTATATATTATATTATTGGTAGATTTTTGCCTTTTATTCACCTAACTAGATTGTGTGTCTCCGGAGGACACATATTTCTACATTTGGTGCAGAGCATGACACCTGGCTCATGGTGTATATTGAGGTAAGTTCTATATACTATTGTCGCTTTCCTGTCTTAGGACAGCCTTGCCTGGGCTTTCATTCACTCAATGGATTTTGAGAAACTCTCAAGTACTTTGCCAGGCCAAACAATATGGGCCCTTCTCTTAGAATGCTTGTAGACAAACAGATAATTACCATATAATCTGTAAGTGTTGTGATTGGTTTAAGTACAGTGCGGAGACACTCCTGGGATAAAAGAATGGCTTACTCGAGGGCCTAACTGTTTATCTGAGGTTTAATAAACAACTGAGAAATGAAAGGCATGAAGATGAGAAAGCAGAATTAGAGCATATGTGAACCTGAGCATAAGACAGAGCAGTGGGGTGACATCACTGCAAACATAGTGTGGCCACGGGCGGAGAGGTCATCGGAAAAGCTGGAGCCAGATCTTCAAGGTATTGTGGCAGCACCCAAAATCAGGTAACTCAGTCACTAAGATTTCATGTTGAAATTTGAAGCTACAATTTAAAATTAATTGGGTGCTAATTTTAAGGAAGTCATTTACTAATACTACCTATTGCATTCTTTCAAAGAAAAGAAGAGACAGTTTGTTGGCTTTAAATGGCACAATTTTATCATTTTAAATTTTATAGGCACATTGAGAATACACAAGGAATTAGGGTTCTAATATTTATTTAAGGATAATAATAGTACCTCAAAAGGTCACTGTGAGGTAAATATTCAATATGTATTACTACTGTAATGTGTGTTATGACATGTTTCCGCCTTGTGGGAAAAATTAAAGTGTTGTGAATGATATAAAGGCTGGTAGGAATGTTAAATCTGGCCAACACTCTCTTGCAGCCCAGTCCTTCTGGTCTACTATTTTTTTTAAGTAATATTTAGCACTTGGGTCAAAGTACTACTAATTAGCCATTTCTTATCTCCAGATTTAAACTCAGAGTTGCAGCTTTTGAAGATGTTATTTTATTGAATGACTTACCTTGTTGTAGGTGGTAAGGGATCTTAGGGTGTATCGAATTTTCTCTGAACTTAGAATGTTAATTAACATTACAAAGAAATAAGGTTGATGCACTGGAAGGGTGTTATAAAGAGATTTAAAGGCATATTGCACATTACATGTATTTCTGTGTGCCCAGTGAATCATTTTTAGTGTCTTACACTTAACAGTGTTTAAAAATGTTGTTTCACTTCTGCCTTATACCAGCTGTGTGTCTTTATCTGAAAAAATGGTAGTAAGAATATATATGTCATATGTTATTGGAGAAAAAATAATGCAACAGTGTTTGCTATTGAAACTCTGCTCTTATACAAACATGACATGATTCTTTAAATAAGACACTTTGTGAAAGGAAGCAAGAATGTGGGTTTATCACTCAGATCTGAGTAAGGTTGAATGCAATATGTTTTGTGTATTGCTGACTCTCAGGAACTAATTCTTTCTCCCTTCACTCTGAGATGAAGAAAAATCATTTGTTTAAAGCACGATCAGAAAACACCTAACGGTTCAGTAAATTTCAGATGTGTCTTTGAGGCCAATGAGCTCATTTATCAAATTGTTTGTTCCTAATATAATACATAGAACCACTGTCTACAAAAATTTTATCACTGTTTACAGAAAAAAAAAATTTGTTTCCTTGTCAACCAAATTTTGTGATATAAACAGAAACCACTAGGATTTCCAACTATTACCATATAGCATCTGTATTATTTTTTAAATTTAATTTTAATTGGAGGATAGTTGCTTTATAAATTGTGTTGGTTTCTGCTAAACATCAGAATGAACCAGTCACAGTATACATACGTCCCCTCCTTGAACCTCCCTCCACTCCAGCCTCACTGCCTCCTCTAGGTCATCACAGAGACCTGGAGCTGACTCTCTGTATTTCCCACTCTCTCCTTCCCTTGCTGTGTCCTGAATAAACCCTAAATATTCCATAGTGTTATTATAGTTTCTTCATGCCTATGGAATATGTATAGTTGAGTCAGAAATCTATACTGTACATATAGGTATGGCACACTCAGAGTGAGTAATTTGAGAAGCCTTTAATTTTGAAAGGGTTGATTTAAAGGTCAATAGAATAAATAAAAAAGGATGATTTACAAAGGGTAACCAGAATGGAGGGAGGCCCTAGGGAGAGTGCAGCATCCTCCAGGGATGAGGGACAGTGGTGTCGCAGGCATGAAGTGACCAGAGGTGACAGAGACAGAGGGCTTGCTGGAGAGAGCTGAGTCACTCACGCTGGGGCTGTCTCTGGGGCGTCCAGCTGTCCACTGAGTATCAGGTGGCCAGTTTAGTAGAAGAACATCTTAAATTTTAACTTCGGACAAGAATCACAGCTTACAGAATGAGATTACAAGAAAATTTAAAAGAAGAGACAGTAAACCAATGGGCAGGAGCGGGGCAGATTCATTTGGGGGTGTGAATGAAAATTTGGTATTTTGAAATCTTTGCTGTTTATGTCGCTTTGTAAATGGACTACTCAGCATGTATGTTTGAGCTGCAGTATTCATTTAGCAGCACACTAATTTTTGTTTGTAATCTTTCTGTTTATTGAAGAAAAATCATTTGTTTAAAGCATGATCAGAAAACACCTAACGGTTCAGTAAATTTCAGATGTGTCTTTGAGGCCAATGAGCTCATTTATCAAATTGTTTGTTCCTAATATAATACATAGAACCACTGTCTACAAAAATTTTATCACTGTTTACAGAAAAAAAATTTGTTTCCTTGTCAACCAAATTTTGTGATATAAACAGAAACCACTAGGATTTCCAACTATTACCATATAGCATCTGTATTATTTTTTAAATTTAATTTTAATTGGAGGATAGTTGCTTTATAAATTGTGTTGGTTTCTGCTAAACATCAGAATGAACCAGTCACAGTATACATACGTCCCCTCCTTGAACCTCCCTCCACTCCAGCCTCACTGCCTCCTCTAGGTCATCACAGAGACCTGGAGCTGACTCTCTGTATTTCCCACTCTCTCCTTCCCTTGCTGTGTCCTGAATAAACCCTAAATATTCCATAGTGTTATTATAGTTTCTTCATGCCTATGGAATATGTATAGTTGAGTCAGAAATCTATACTGTACATATAGGTATGGCACACTCAGAGTGAGTAATTTGAGAAGCCTTTAATTTTGAAAGGGTTGATTTAAAGGTCAATAGAATAAATAAAAAAGGATGATTTACAAAGGGTAACCAGAATGGAGGGAGGCCCTAGGGAGAGTGCAGCATCCTCCAGGGATGAGGGACAGTGGTGTCGCAGGCATGAAGTGACCAGAGGTGACAGAGACAGAGGGCTTGCTGGAGAGAGCTGAGTCACTCACGCTGGGGCTGTCTCTGGGGCGTCCAGCTGTCCACTGAGTATCAGGTGGCCAGTTTAGTAGAAGAACATCTTAAATTTTAACTTCGGACAAGAATCACAGCTTACAGAATGAGATTACAAGAAAATTTAAAAGAAGAGACAGTAAACCAATGGGCAGGAGCGGGGCAGATTCATTTGGGGGTGTGAATGAAAATTTGGTATTTTGAAATCTTTGCTGTTTATGTCGTTTTGTAAATGGACTACTCAGCATGTATGTTTGAGCTGCAGTATTCATTTAGCAGCACACTAATGTGTTTGTCTCTTCATGCCATCTTTCTGTGTATTTCATGTCCTTCTTGCTTTTGTACTGTCTCTGTCATCTCCTGACACTTTATTCATGACAGACTGTCTGATCTTTTGAAATGGTGCTAAACCTCCCTCCTGTTGTTTGTTGATGGCTTGTTTCTCAGAATAAAACAGTATATCCTTGCCATGAAGTACAATGCAGCAGCCTTTGAAAGCTGTGCTATTAATCTGTTCATTTATGGAAGAAGAATAGATGTCCACAACAAGAAGGGAAAAGGCTGTAAAACAGCACATACCTAGATAGGTTGCAGGCTATTTCTTATCCTCCTTTTGCAGAAAGGGAACTTGGAAGAGCAGAGTGGCGTATTGATTGGCTTGACTGAGGTCCCATGGTAAGTATCAGTAACTCTTCCAAGAACTTCCCAGTCTCTAGAGCCTGGATCCAGTCAATAACCTGTTGACTTGAAAGCTAAATAGATGACTGATGAGCTCGTTATCTGGCTAAAGGCATGGGGAGCTGAAATCTAGGGAGTCTGTAAGGAGACTGTGTCTGCTGCGTTGTGTCTCACTCCTTAGCAGGGCTGCAGAGGGCCCCCTTCAGGACAGACTGGTACACTGCCTCCCTCAGCTCTGCTTCTGCCTGGATTGCTGCATTGTTGGGGGCAACTTCTTAGCTGTCCTCTGGTTCTTTGATTCTATTTCAGGCAATAATTCAATGGATATTTTAAAATAACTCACAGCTTTTATTTGCCAGTTCAACTGCAGTAATATAAAGTGACGGATTTATTTCATTTTATGGAATTAGATATAACTCAAAACACTGTGGAATCAATATGCAAAATAGACTTTACACTTAACCTGGATAAACACATACACGCCATTCAGATCTTCTTTCAAAGGGTTAAAACTGAGCTCTCTGGAAATCAGTAGCCCAGAATATGTATCTCTCTAGGGCTGAAAAGAGGAAAGCATTTTTATGTGAAGGGGAAGAAAATTACTTATGTTTTAAAAATACCTTTAAACATAGCATGTATGAATTTGGCAGAATGACCTAAGAGTAAAAGCAAAAAGCATGTGGCAGCATTATGAGAATTTAATATTTAAGAAGACCATGCTGAAGCAAAGTTGACTCTTTTAAAGCACTCACCTTTTAAATATATAACACATTCCAAAGATTGACTCTTTGTCATTTAGCAGCACACTAATGTGTTTGTCTCTTCATGCCATCTTTCTGTGTATTTCATGTCCTTCTTGCTTTTGTACTGTCTCTGTCATCTCCTGACACTTTATTCATGACAGACTGTCTGATCTTTTGAAATGGTGCTAAACCTCCCTCCTGTTGTTTGTTGATGGCTTGTTTCTCAGAATAAAACAGTATATCCTTGCCATGAAGTACAATGCAGCAGCCTTTGAAAGCTGTGCTATTAATCTGTTCATTTATGGAAGAAGAATAGATGTCCACAACAAGAAGGGAAAAGGCTGTAAAACAGCACATACCTAGATAGGTTGCAGGCTATTTCTTATCCTCCTTTTGCAGAAAGGGAACTTGGAAGAGCAGAGTGGCGTATTGATTGGCTTGACTGAGGTCCCATGGTAAGTATCAGTAACTCTTCCAAGAACTTCCCAGTCTCTAGAGCCTGGATCCAGTCAATAACCTGTTGACTTGAAAGCTAAATAGATGACTGATGAGCTCGTTATCTGGCTAAAGGCATGGGGAGCTGAAATCTAGGGAGTCTGTAAGGAGACTGTGTCTGCTGCGTTGTGTCTCACTCCTTAGCAGGGCTGCAGAGGGCCCCCTTCAGGACAGACTGGTACACTGCCTCCCTCAGCTCTGCTTCTGCCTGGATTGCTGCATTGTTGGGGGCAACTTCTTAGCTGTCCTCTGGTTCTTTGATTCTATTTCAGGCAATAATTCAATGGATATTTTAAAATAACTCACAGCTTTTATTTGCCAGTTCAACTGCAGTAATATAAAGTGACGGATTTATTTCATTTTATGGAATTAGATATAACTCAAAACACTGTGGAATCAATATGCAAAATAGACTTTACACTTAACCTGGATAAACACATACACGCCATTCAGATCTTCTTTCAAAGGGTTAAAACTGAGCTCTCTGGAAATCAGTAGCCCAGAATATGTATCTCTCTAGGGCTGAAAAGAGGAAAGCATTTTTATGTGAAGGGGAAGAAAATTACTTATGTTTTAAAAATACCTTTAAACATAGCATGTATGAATTTGGCAGAATGACCTAAGAGTAAAAGCAAAAAGCATGTGGCAGCATTATGAGAATTTAATATTTAAGAAGACCATGCTGAAGCAAAGTTGACTCTTTTAAAGCACTCACCTTTTAAATATATAACACATTCCAAAATTCGTCATGGATTGAAGGTCATACATCTTTATTTGTTAATTTGTAGAATTTATGTTCTAACATTTATCTTTACTCTCTAATGTCATAAAGAATATATGTATCTTTAATTGTATTATAAGTGTCTTTAATATGAAAAATAAATGCATCATTCCTAACTAGTTTATGAATGGATATATTTGTAATTTTAACTCCAATAAAGGAATTATTTGTGGTTTTATGTGATTAGCTAAATTAGCTGTATTTTAAAATCACTGTAAACCATTAATATGTGCAGTCTCTTATAAAATCAGAAATGCTAAATCTATAAAGATATAATGAATACAAACTCATTAAAATAATTCCATCTCTTGGTATTTTATAGTAAAACTAATATATATCTAAATTTGACATCTAAGAGATTTTATAGCTGAAACTATTTTATATACAAATTATTAATGAAGATATCACAGTAAATTGTATGGCAAATTAAGGTGTTCCTGGCTGGTCTGAAGTTAAAGAGACTGCTGTATTTACCCCTGCTACTGTTTTATGCACAGACCACATATTTTAAAAAGAAACCACTGTATTCACTGCTTTTATATTTCACTTTGCTTTAATAGAGTACTAACAATTAAAAAAATAACATATTCAGAAGAGAATAGTGGCACCTAGCCAATGAATTTGTCTTCATTTAGTTTCTGAAGAGCTGGCTCACCACGGTAGTCCACGTTAGATAAGAAAATTACCAAATGTAAAAAAGTCAAGATCAGTGTCTTCTGAACTTTTTTGAGGGTGCATACCTGTAAGTAAAATATGTGCTTCCAATATATATGTATGTATTTATTAATAAATTATGTATGCTAATTATAATAACAATAGACTCTGTACATAATAAAACATACTCCCCAGAGTTCTTTACCTAAATAGAAATTTTAACATCTTCTGTACCCTTCCCAAATAGTTGATTTTGCGGAACACCCAGATACATGTAGTCCCCCACACATACATACACACTGTGGAGAATATTAGTATATAATTCTGCTTTTCCTTAGACCTCTTGAAATAATTCTAAGTTGTATAACAGAAAGCTAAAATTGGAAGACTCTGGTAATCTGCAAGTATAACAGTTATCTATCATCGAAATAATACTATGTAGCAACCTGCCCCCAAGCATAGTAGTTTAAAACAGTAAACATTTCTCATTATTCTGATGTCTGTAGGTCAGCTGGATGGTTCTTCTGGGTTCAGCGGGGCTCACTATGTCTGTGGTTAGTTGTAGGGTAGGAAGGTGGTTTGCTGATCTTGCTGGGCTCTCTCATGTGGCTTGCTATGGGCTGTGATAGCAATGCCTCAGCTGGGACACCTGGTACTTTCTTCCACATGCTTGTCTGTTTTATTCTTTTAGAAGGCAAGACCGAGTGTGCTCTCATCATGATCTTAGAGAAGCAAAATTGGAGGCAAGTAATTAAAGGCTCTTTTAAGCCTCTGCTGCCATCAGTTTAGCTTCTGTCTCATTGACTAAAGCAAAACAGGTCACTTAATGGGGCTCAGCATCAGACTGGGAAGGCAATACTAAAGTAAAAATAAAACACATGGGTAGGAGAGGTGGGATCAATTATGCAGTCGATCCACAACATCAATACCAAGTCTCGTTTCTGTGAAATATATGCAAATAGCCTGATGATGTCTAGATAGCTGTAAAAGTGACCAGTGCCAAATACCCCTCAGGGTTCTGATTGCTTCCATATTTAGGGCAGAGTTCTGGTTATGGAGGTTATAAATGTTTCATCTTTGTAATTCAGCTCATTGGATGTTTTAAGTTATATTTTAAAATTGTATTTCCAAAGGGTTTTGTCATTACTGGCTTGGGTCATTTCAACTCAGAGGAAATAGGAAAAGTGAAATTGGCTGTAGAAAGTAAGCCTCTTCATGATGTGTTGCAGTACTTGAGTGTCCCGTTGTGTCCAATTCTTTGTGACCCTGTCAGGCTCTTCTGTCCATGAGATTTTACAGTCAAGAATGCTGGAGTGGGTTGCCCCCCGGACTACCTAAATAGAAATTTTAACATCTTCTGTCCCCTTAATAGTATGGCACCATAACCCCTTGGAGAATATTAGTATATAATTCTGCTTTTCCTTAGACCTCTTGAAATAATTCTAAGTTGTATAACAGAAAGCTAAAATTGGAAGACTCTGGTAATCTGCAAGTATAACAGTTATCTATCATCGAAATAATACTATGTAGCAACCTGCCCCCAAGCATAGTAGTTTAAAACAGTAAACATTTCTCATTATTCTGATGTCTGTAGGTCAGCTGGATGGTTCTTCTGGGTTCAGCGGGGCTCACTATGTCTGTGGTTAGTTGTAGGGTAGGAAGGTGGTTTGCTGATCTTGCTGGGCTCTCTCATGTGGCTTGCTATGGGCTGTGATAGCAATGCCTCAGCTGGGACACCTGGTACTTTCTTCCACATGCTTGTCTGTTTTATTCTTTTAGAAGGCAAGACCGAGTGTGCTCTCATCATGATCTTAGAGAAGCAAAATTGGAGGCAAGTAATTAAAGGCTCTTTTAAGCCTCTGCTGCCATCAGTTTAGCTTCTGTCTCATTGACTAAAGCAAAACAGGTCACTTAATGGGGCTCAGCATCAGACTGGGAAGGCAATACTAAAGTAAAAATAAAACACATGGGTAGGAGAGGTGGGATCAATTATGCAGTCGATCCACAACATCAATACCAAGTCTCGTTTCTGTGAAATATATGCAAATAGCCTGATGATGTCTAGATAGCTGTAAAAGTGACCAGTGCCAAATACCCCTCAGGGTTCTGATTGCTTCCATATTTAGGGCAGAGTTCTGGTTATGGAGGTTATAAATGTTTCATCTTTGTAATTCAGCTCATTGGATGTTTTAAGTTATATTTTAAAATTGTATTTCCAAAGGGTTTTGTCATTACTGGCTTGGGTCATTTCAACTCAGAGGAAATAGGAAAAGTGAAATTGGCTGTAGAAAGTAAGCCTCTTCATGATGTGTTGCAGTACTTGAGTGTCCCGTTGTGTCCAATTCTTTGTGACCCTGTCAGGCTCTTCTGTCCATGAGATTTTACAGTCAAGAATGCTGGAGTGGGTTGCCATATCCTCCTCCAGGGAAACTTCCCCACCCAGAAACTGAACTCACATCCCCTGCATCTCCTGCATTGAAAGTAGGTTCTTTACTGCTGAGCAACCACAGAAGCGTTGGTCCCAAACTAGACGAAATCTGGTAAATTTCTATTGTTTAAGTTAGAAATTGATAATTATGCAAGAAAAAATTAATCATCTGTATCCTGTAGCATATAGTACACACATATACTACTTAAAGAACAAGTCCCCTAAGTGGGAAAAAAATAGCACTTGTCTTCAAAAATGAAAAAATAAATTAATTCTGAATGATAATGTTGTATCTATTTTTGAGATAACTTATAAATGTCCTAGATTCCGTAATTGTCTTAGAAAAACATTTGCTCATTTAGAGCTTTATAAAGTGGTAAAAAGATTAATACTAATGCTATCTTCATTTTAAATCAGATTGTATCATTTTCTGTGTATTTTCCACATGTGTGATTTCAAATAAAGAGCTAGATGCCTTCTCAGAATGGGTATTCACCGTTACGGTGATAATGACCATTGTTGGAACACAATTTTGCACCATGTTAGGGCATTTGTTTAGTGCCCACCACTCAGTGAGGTAGCTATGTTTATTACTGTAGATTTACAGATTAAAAGAAAAGATTTAGAAAGGTTAAGTAACTTGCCCATGGTCACAATCAATCATAATCAGAACTTGAAATCATTTTTTTTCTAACACAAAATCCTATGCTCTATCATTTTATCCTCAATCATTATACCATAAACCATTTAATATTACATGGTTTTTAGCCTTATAGAGATGGCTCAAAAGGTGAATGATCTGAATGATGCCTACAAAGAAATCAGCAATAGGGTTATATGGACAAGTTTCTCTCTGAAATGTTTTATTTCCTAAAGTTAATTCCTTTATCTTAGAATCTTTGACTCCTGTCCACCCCTGCCCCCCTGCCCCCCCAAAAAATGGCTGAAAAAAGACTGATGAGGGAAGGAAAGTGAATCCAGAACCCCTGTGCAGAAGTGTCTTCTTGGTATCAGACACCACTGCACCTTCCTGAGGGAGTGGATTTGACCCTGGTCTGTTTATTTATTCGTTCAGTAAATATGTGTTGAGTACGGGGGTTGAGAGCATGAATCATCACTTTACAAAGTCAGGGAAGGCCTCTTTGATTAAAGAGGAATTTAGTGTAAGCTTCTTGAAGAGGGAGCATGTAAGGAACATGAGGAGGCTGAAACAGAGCGGACGAAGGGGAAGGGTGTAGGAGCTGAGGTAGCCAAGAGGTCAAGGGGCAGACTACAAAATCTATGAGGTCAATTGTGGAGCCCGAGAATTGATGGCTTTGAATGGTGGCTCTGGAGAAGACTCTTGAGAGTCCCTCGGACTGCAAGGAGGTCAAACCAGTCAATCCTAAAGGGAATCAACCCTGCATACTCATTGGAAGGACTAGTGCTGAAGCTGAAGCTCCAATACTTTGGCCACCTGATGTGAAGAGATGACTCATTGGAAAAGAACCTGATGTTGGGAAAAATAGAAGGCAAAAGGAGAAGGGGATGACAGAGGATGAGATGTTTGGATGGCATCACTGAGTCAATGGACATGAGTTTGTGCAAGCTCCAGGAGATGGTGAAGGACGGGGAAGCCTGGTATGCTGCAGTCCATGGGGCCCCAGAGTGGGAACATGACTGAGCAACTGAACTGTAACTGTGGAGCCCGATGCTTGGGACCACCATCTACTGATCATATCTGTGACTCAGCCACTTTCATCTCTTAGGTGGGATAGCAATACGTCCCTCTCTAGGATGTTGGGAGGATAAAATGAGGATACAACTGAGATGCTCAGAATAAAGCCTAGCACTGTAAGTGTTCAATAGCTTTTATTTTAAGATTGCTACCCAAATTCTACACAGCTCCACTTTCTGGTGTGTCTGTTCTACTTTTCTTCTTTTCTATGTCTTCTTCATACTTATCTTCATAATTGCTGTTTTCTGTTAAGAAGTAGGAATATAACTGATGGAGAAAAGTGTCGGTGTGGTCTGAAACTTCTGGGGTTATCTTGGCGAAAGTGTTAGTGTCTCATTCGTGTCTGACTGTTTGTGGCCCATGGACTATAGCCCACCAGGCTCTTCTGTCCATGGAATTCTCCAGATAAGAAAATTGGAGTTTTCTTCAGGGGATCTTCCTGACCCAGGGATTGAACCCAGGTCTTCTGCACTGTAGGCAGATTCTTTACCGTCTGAACCATGAGGGAAGCCTTATGAGTATAATCATGGTGGAAAGTGTTGGTGTGGTCTGAGACTTCTGGGGGTATCTTGGTACCTAGATAAAAGTGATATTATATGCATATAGTCAATGAATAATGCTTGACGTATTTCTGTAGAAACATGATTCATTTAAAAGAATATGGTGATTAAGAGGAAGACCGGGGAGACAGATCTTTGAGCATCTGAATTTGAGCTTCACCATTTATTCATTTACTCAGTGTGACTTTGGGCACATTTTAAAAGTTTTGTGCCTCAGTCCCTTTATGTATAAAATTAGGATGATAACAGTACCTACCTCAGAGTACATTTGCCAGAATTAAATGAAAATTCATGAACATTGCTTATAATGCTGCCTGCACCTTAGTAAATGCACAGTAAATATTAGATACTATTATTATAATCACTGTTTTGCGACTTAAAAATAAGTAAATATGCTGAAATTAGAATTACTACCTTTGGAAATTTATTAGAAATATTTTTGAAATTTTCATTTCAAATTGCCCTCTTTGCTATAACTAAGTTCAAATAGTAAGACATTTTTTCTTCATCAGATATTCTTCCCAATTTGAACTGTAACTGTGGAGCCCGATGCTTGGGACCACCATCTACTGATCATATCTGTGATTCAGCCACTTTCATCTCTTAGGTGGGATAGCAATACGTCCCTCTCTAGGATGTTGGGAGGATAAAATGTGGTGTTACAACTGAGATGCTCAGAATAAAGCCTAGCACTGTAAGTGTTCAATAGCTTTTATTTTAAGATTGCTACCCAAATTCTACACAGCTCCACTTTCTGGTGTGTCTGTTCTACTTTTCTTCTTTTCTATGTCTTCTTCATACTTATCTTCATAATTGCTGTTTTCTGTTAAGAAGTAGGAATATAACTGATGGAGAAAAGTGTCGGTGTGGTCTGAAACTTCTGGGGTTATCTTGGCGAAAGTGTTAGTGTCTCATTCGTGTCTGACTGTTTGTGGCCCATGGACTATAGCCCACCAGGCTCTTCTGTCCATGGAATTCTCCAGATAAGAAAATTGGAGTTTTCTTCAGGGGATCTTCCTGACCCAGGGATTGAACCCAGGTCTTCTGCACTGTAGGCAGATTCTTTACCGTCTGAACCATGAGGGAAGCCTTATGAGTATAATCATGGTGGAAAGTGTTGGTGTGGTCTGAGACTTCTGGGGGTATCTTGGTACCTAGATAAAAGTGATATTATATGCATATAGTCAATGAATAATGCTTGACGTATTTCTGTAGAAACATGATTCATTTAAAAGAATATGGTGATTAAGAGGAAGACCCGGGAGACAGATCTTTGAGCATCTGAATTTGAGCTTCACCATTTATTCATTTACTCAGTGTGACTTTGGGCACATTTTTAAAAGTTTTTGTGCCTCAGTCCCTTTATGTATAAAATTAGGATGATAACAGTACCTACCTCAGAGTACATTTGCCAGAATTAAATGAAAATTCATGAACATTGCTTATAATGCTGCCTGCACCTTAGTAAATGCACAGTAAATATTAGATACTATTATTATAATCACTGTTTTGCGACTTAAAAATAAGTAAATATGCTGAAATTAGAATTACTACCTTTGGAAATTTATTAGAAATATTTTTGAAATTTTCATTTCAAATTGCCCCTCTTTTGCTATAACTAAGTTCAAATAGTAAGACATTACTTCATCAGATATTCTTCCCATTGATTTGAATTCTGTGATATGCCTCTCTCTTTGGTAGGCTGATTCATGACTATATTTATTGAAGCCTAATCAAAGGCTGTAGGACACAGCTTCGAACAGTCAGGCTTGCAGCTGTGGGTAAATGTGGGTCTCAGATTCAGCTCTCGTTCTGGAATGATTTTTAAGAGAATAAAAGACACTGATATATTCTGAAAGGGCCAGGCGCTGCAACTGGGGAGAGAGTCATATACTGAGTCAGTTGTTTCAACTTGGCAAATGTTGTGGTTGTGGCATAATTGTGGCTGCCCTTCCTCTCTTCCTGAAATATTCATACAGAAATATTAATTTTCTTAATTCTGCCAATATCTCTAAGGAGAATACTTGATTATTTGGAGCTATGTGAAGAATGTGTTCTGGGAGACTAACCTAATCCTCTAAGAAAGTGTGAGAAATCTCTTGGATGAAAGGCTAGTGATAAATCAGGGTGTGATATTTCAACATAAAATAGTCAAATACCTGGAGGCATATGGCTTAGTTGCGTGACAAGAACTGAAATGTTTCTGCCCTTGGCTTAGTGATAAAAAAACTAGCATCTGTAGCATACTCAGTGTGACTTTGGGCACATTTTAAAAGTTTTGTGCCTCAGTCCCTTTATGTATAAAATTAGGATGATAACAGTACCTACCTCAGAGGACATTTGCCAGAATTAAATTAAAATTCATGAACATTGCTTATAAGGCTGCGTGCACCTTAGGAAATGCACAGTAAAGATTAGATACAATTAGTATAATCACTGTTTTGCGACTTAAAAATAAGTAAATATGCTGAAATTAGAATTACTACCTTTGGAAATTTATTAGAAATTTTTTTGAAATTTTCATTTCAAATTGCCCCTCTTTTGCTATAACTAAGTTCAAATAGTAAGACATTACTTCATCAGATATTCTTCCCATTGATTTGAATTCTGTGATATGCCTCTCTCTTTGGTAGGCTGATTCATGACTATATTTATTGAAGCCTAATCAAAGGCTGTAGGACACAGCTTCGAACAGTCAGGCTTGCAGCTGTGGGTAAATGTGGGTCTCAGATTCAGCTCTCGTTCTGGAATGATTTTTAAGAGAATAAAAGACACTGATATATTCTGAAAGGGCCAGGCGCTGCAACTGGGGAGAGAGTCATATACTGAGTCAGTTGTTTCAACTTGGCAAATGTTGTGGTTGTGGCATAATTGTGGCTGCCCTTCCTCTCTTCCTGAAATATTCATACAGAAATATTAATTTTCTTAATTCTGCCAATATCTCTAAGGAGAATACTTGATTATTTGGAGCTATGTGAAGAATGTGTTCTGGGAGACTAACCTAATCCTCTAAGAAAGTGTGAGAAATCTCTTGGATGAAAGGCTAGTGATAAATCAGGGTGTGATATTTCAACATAAAATAGTCAAATACCTGGAGGCATATGGCTTAGTTGCGTGACAAGAACTGAAATGTTTCTGCCCTTGGCTTAGTGATAAAAAAACTAGCATCTGTAGCATACACAGTATATTCGGCTACAAACAATATTTTCTTCTGCACAGTTTATATAGAAATTCTGTGATGATGAACAGTCCTATAATTGCGCTGTCTAGCATTGTGGAATCAAATTTGTTATCTTATTTAATTTTAATTATAAAAAATTTAAAGCCATGTGTGGCCAGTGCCTACCACATTGAAGAGCACATCTGTAGATGGTTTAAGTAAGTACTAGGTTTATTTTTCACATAAAAAGAAATTTGGAATTAAGAAGTGCAAAGATAATGTGGATACTTAAAGGTGTTACTAAGGAAACAGGCTCCTTCAGTGTTGTTTGTCAGCAGGCCAAAGGTTCATCCTCATGATCTTGAGATGACTGTACCCCTAGGCATGTCATCTTTATTCAACACAGAAATAAGGAGGTTGGGTAGAAAGCTAGGGCTTCACTTTAGGAGGCCCTTCTGTGTTACTCCCAAGACTTTCTCCAACCACTCATTGGTTAGAACTTGACACATGGCCATGCCTGCCTGCAAGGCAGGCTAGGAGTTTGTATATTTCTCTTATCAGCTTCCATTGTAAAGAAAACAAAAAGAAGAGACATTTGAAAAGGGTATGTGGTATACTGGTTTACAATTTTGCCACATCAGATATTTAGCTAGTTATACTATGGAATTCCATATGCTATGGAATGCCACAATTATGGGCATGGAATAGCCAATATCTTTTTCAAAAATCTAGGTGATGGATTGTAAATGACACTAGACATTGGCTTCTTCCAAACTGTTTACAGAACTAGAGAGTATAGAACTTTGATGTATTGAGTGATGCTGAGTACTGAATGTTGCATTTAAGGAAAACTGACTAATACTAAGTGTTCTTTGGAGTATTAAAAACAGCTTAGCATATTACTGAGGAAATAAAGATATTAGAAATTCAAATGTCAGCATATGTAGGCATATCATGGTTCCAGGATGTGTGGGAGGCATGGTCTGGTACCATATGTGCCCATGGGTCACCCTGGAAGACTCACACACACAAACACACACTGCAAGATGAATGCTTATGCACTCAACCATGAACAGATACTTAAAACTTCCTTTTACAAAATTGGAACCTGAGGCTTGGCGCAAGTAAGGTACTTGTCTACAACTTCCTAACCACTGTGTGGTAGAGTCGGGATTCAGGTCAATCTAGTGTTAAGTAATACTAGGTTTATTTTTCATCATAAAAATTTGTTAAATTTTTTTTTGCCATGTGTGGCCAGTGCATACCACATTGAAGAGCAAATCTGTAGAAGGTTTAAGTAAGTACTAGGTTTATTTTTCACATAAAAAGAAATTTGGAATTAAGAAGTGCAAAGATAATGTGGATACTTAAAGGTGTTACTAAGGAAACAGGCTCCTTCAGTGTTGTTTGTCAGCAGGCCAAAGGTTCATCCTCATGATCTTGAGATGACTGTACCCCTAGGCATGTCATCTTTATTCAACACAGAAATAAGGAGGTTGGGTAGAAAGCTAGGGCTTCACTTTAGGAGGCCCTTCTGTATTACTCCCAAGACTTTCTCCAACCACTCATTGGTTAGAACTTGACACATGGCCATGCCTGCCTGCAAGGCAGGCTAGGAGTTTGTATATTTCTCTTATCAGCTTCCATTGTAAAGAAAACAAAAAGAAGAGACATTTGAAAAGGGTATGTGGTATACTGGTTTACAATTTTGCCACATCAGATATTTAGCTAGTTATACTATGGAATTCCATATGCTATGGAATGCCACAATTATGGGCATGGAATAGCCAATATCTTTTTCAAAAATCTAGGTGATGGATTGTAAATGACACTAGACATTGGCTTCTTCCAAACTGTTTACAGAACTAGAGAGTATAGAACTTTGATGTATTGAGTGATGCTGAGTACTGAATGTTGCATTTAAGGAAAACTGACTAATACTAAGTGTTCTTTGGAGTATTAAAAACAGCTTAGCATATTACTGAGGAAATAAAGATATTAGAAATTCAAATGTCAGCATATGTAGGCATATCATGGTTCCAGGATGTGTGGGAGGCATGGTCTGGTACCATATGTGCCCATGGGTCACCCTGGAAGACTCACACACACAAACACACACTGCAAGATGAATGCTTATGCACTCAACCATGAACAGATACTTAAAACTTCCTTTTACAAAATTGGAACCTGAGGCTTGGCGCAAGTAAGGTACTTGTCTACAACTTCCTAACCACTGTGTGGTAGAGTCGGGATTCAGGTCAATCTAAATTGATAACAATCCAGAATTGTCCACAGAAGGATGAAGCGAGAGCTGTCAAGTCACTCACCACCCGCCCTGGACTCACATTCTGGTTTTTTACTTACTGTATGGTCTTTCTAAGATCTGTTTCTGTTAACATTGGTTCCCTACTGGAATTTCAGTAACAGTGGCTATCCTTTTAGATAAAATTGGCTCCCAGTACTTCACTCTTTCCCAGTTGGTACTAGTGGTAAAGAATCCGCCTGCCAATGCAGGTTAGATGTAAGAGACGTGGGTTCAGTCCCTGGGTCCAAAAGATCCTCTGAAGGAGGGCATGGCAACCTAGTCCAGTATTCTTGCCTGGAGAATGCCATGGACAAAGGAGCCTGGTGGGTTGCAGTTCATAGGGCCACACAGAGTCGGACAGGACTGAAGCAACTGAGCTCACAAGCACCCACTTCACACTGCACCCTCAGTCCCTCAGCCTTGAAGGGAAGCCTACCTGCCCAAGACTATGAGCTCCTCAGGAGTTAAGAATTTCTTCTAAATACCTTTTGATCTTAGCAGAGCATCGGGCACATAGTAGAGCCTTAAGAATCTATTACTTTATCAAACAGTCTATGACAGCGATCAATATGTCTCCTACTTTTAGAGGAGTATAAAAGTATATAAAATTTTTTTCCTGTGGAGTTGAGCTTCTTCCAGACAACTTTGGATTTCTCAGTTTTGCAAAGAAAATATAATTGTGAAATATAGGTAAATTTGTGAAAGTCTTCCAGTATTTTATTCAGCATACTTAAAGCTTGTGCATGTTCAGGGTAAATATTTGCCAGTAATTTCCATAAAATGTCTCTCTTTGAATTGATGGTTATAGAGATTTATGTTCCCTTAAGATGGAAACTAAGGCTCAAAGGATTTTTGTAGCCTATTATTTGCGTCTGGATAGAATTTTAGTGATTTCATTTGCATAATAGGTTGGTATCTTTTGTTCCCATGGGTCACCCTGGAAGACTACACACACAAACACACACTGCAAGATGAATGCTTATGCACTCAACCATGAACAGATACTTAAAACTTCCTTTTACAAAATTGGAACCTGAGGCTTGGCGCAAGTAAGGTACTTGTCTACAACTTCCTAACCACTGTGTGGTAGAGTCGGGATTCAGGTCAATCTAAATTGATAACAATCCAGAATTGTCCACAGAAGGATGAAGCGAGAGCTGTCAAGTCACTCACCACCCGCCCTGGACTCACATTCTGGTTTTTTACTTACTGTATGGTCTTTCTAAGATCTGTTTCTGTTAACATTGGTTCCCTACTGGAATTTCAGTAACAGTGGCTATCCTTTTAGATAAAATTGGCTCCCAGTACTTCACTCTTTCCCAGTTGGTACTAGTGGTAAAGAATCCGCCTGCCAATGCAGGTTAGATGTAAGAGACGTGGGTTCAGTCCCTGGGTCCAAAAGATCCTCTGAAGGAGGGCATGGCAACCTAGTCCAGTATTCTTGCCTGGAGAATGCCATGGACAAAGGAGCCTGGTGGGTTGCAGTTCATAGGGCCACACAGAGTCGGACAGGACTGAAGCAACTGAGCTCACAAGCACCCACTTCACACTGCACCCTCAGTCCCTCAGCCTTGAAGGGAAGCCTACCTGCCCAAGACTATGAGCTCCTCAGGAGTTAAGAATTTCTTCTAAATACCTTTTGATCTTAGCAGAGCATCGGGCACATAGTAGAGCCTTAAGAATCTATTACTTTATCAAACAGTCTATGACAGCGATCAATATGTCTCCTACTTTTAGAGAAGTATAAAAGTATATAAAATTTTTTTCCTGTGGAGTTGAGCTTCTTCCAGACAACTTTGGATTTCTCAGTTTTGCAAAGAAAATATAATTGTGAAATATAGGTAAATTTGTGAAAGTCTTCCAGTATTTTATTCAGCATACTTAAAGCTTGTGCATGTTCAGGGTAAATATTTGCCAGTAATTTCCATAAAATGTCTCTCTTTGAATTGATGGTTATAGAGATTTATGTTCCCTTAAGATGGAAACTAAGGCTCAAAGGATTTTTGTAGCCTATTATTTGCGTCTGGATAGAATTTTAGTGATTTCATTTGCATAATAGGTTGGTATCTTTTGTTTTCTTTAAGCATTTTTCCTTAAGTCATAATACCTTATAAAATGAAGGCATTTTTCAAGTATCCAAAAGGCCCTTTGCAACGAATTGAAAGGAACTTTCTGTGTTATATAAACCAATGGAATGATTTAGCTTGCTTAATCTTAAAAGGGAATGGATAGGATGCAGTTAGTTAGCATTTAAAAAATACAATTGTATACAGCACAGATGGGAATGAAAGTTATGTTTATCCCATGCTTTCTTCAAATGGAGACTGTGCTCTTTACCTATCTGACTTCATTTCAGAGCTAAATAAAGGGACATTTATTACTGCATTCAAAATACCTTGGTTTTAACAGCTGCCTTAGGAAGCAAAGTTCATTGATTTTATAAACCTAAGAATCAGGAATTCACTTGCCAATCTCTTTCCACGTCTAAAATTCTGCTAGGTCAGATGAGGTGGCCAAGTAGTTAAGGCGATGGACTGCTAAAATCTTGCAGAGTGTAAAACGATACTCTCTACCTTTACCAAAGCACAGTGGCTACCTGCTTTATAGAAGTCATAAAACTTTGGGAACTAAGACAGATACACAAAGTTTGGAGTATCTTAGATGTAGTATTTTAGCCTCCCTTCCTATTATGGTCTTCCAAGCACTGGAGAAAATAATAGAGCATTAGTATGACTGTCCCACTCTGTCAGTCCTAGTGGATTTCAAGGATTTCCTTGACCCTCCTCATCTCATATGAAAATGGTTTTGGAATCTTATTGTTCCTTTTCTAAGTCTGAAGGAACAGATCCATTTTAGAGGTTCTCGCAGGTACTAGAGTGAACTGCTTGAACAACACAGGTTAGAGATTGATCAATGAGTTCACTTACACACAGTTTGCAAAGAAAATATAATTGTGAAATATAGGTAAATTTGTGAAAGTCTTCCAGTATTTTATTCAGCATACTTAAAGCTTGTGCATGTTCAGGGTAAATATTTGCCAGTAATTTCCATAAAATGTCTCTCTTTGAATTGATGGTTATAGAGATTTATGTTCCCTTAAGATGGAAACTAAGGCTCAAAGGATTTTTGTAGCCTATTATTTGCGTCTGGATAGAATTTTAGTGATTTCATTTGCATAATAGGTTGGTATCTTTTGTTTTCTTTAAGCATTTTTCCTTAAGTCATAATACCTTATAAAATGAAGGCATTTTTCAAGTATCCAAAAGGCCCTTTGCAACGAATTGAAAGGAACTTTCTGTGTTATATAAACCAATGGAATGATTTAGCTTGCTTAATCTTAAAAGGGAATGGATAGGATGCAGTTAGTTAGCATTTAAAAAATACAATTGTATACAGCACAGATGGGAATGAAAGTTATGTTTATCCCATGCTTTCTTCAAATGGAGACTGTGCTCTTTACCTATCTGACTTCATTTCAGAGCTAAATAAAGGGACATTTATTACTGCATTCAAAATACCTTGGTTTTAACAGCTGCCTTAGGAAGCAAAGTTCATTGATTTTATAAACCTAAGAATCAGGAATTCACTTGCCAATCTCTTTCCACGTCTAAAATTCTGCTAGGTCAGATGAGGTGGCCAAGTAGTTAAGGCGATGGACTGCTAAAATCTTGCAGAGTGTAAAACGATACTCTCTACCTTTACCAAAGCACAGTGGCTACCTGCTTTATAGAAGTCATAAAACTTTGGGAACTAAGACAGATACACAAAGTTTGGAGTATCTTAGATGTAGTATTTTAGCCTCCCTTCCTATTATGGTCTTCCAAGCACTGGAGAAAATAATAGAGCATTAGTATGACTGTCCCACTCTGTCAGTCCTAGTGGATTTCAAGGATTTCCTTGACCCTCCTCATCTCATATGAAAATGGTTTTGGAATCTTATTGTTCCTTTTCTAAGTCTGAAGGAACAGATCCATTTTAGAGGTTCTCTCAGGTACTAGAGTGAACTGCTTGAACAACACAGGTTAGAATTGCATGAGTTCACTTACACACAGATTTTTTTCAACTGTCAGTATACTACTTCTACACTGTACAGGTGGTTGGTTGAACTCATGGATGTGGAACTGCATATAGGGAGGAATTATGGACACAGAGGGGGACTGTAAGTTATACAAAATTTGACTGCCCAGAGATTTGGTGTCTGGCCCTTAAACCCTGCATCATTGTAGACAGTTCCTATACATGATTTGCTATGCTTACAATTCACTCAGGCAGACTTTATTGCTCCATTTTAGAGACTTAATTAATGCATTTTAGTTAATCTCTAAATAAAGTAATTCTCTGTGGTAGGTTAAATTCCTGCTACTCCTCCTAGAAAAAAAGCAAGAGAATACCAGAAAAACATCTGCTTCTGCTTCATTGTCTACACGAAAACCTTTGACTGTGTGGTTCACAAATAACCGTGGAAAATTCTGAAAGAAATGGGAACACCAGACCACCTTACCTGCCTCCTACAAAACCTGTATGCAGGGCAAGAAGCAACGGTTAGAACTGAACATGAAACAAATATTGTTTCCAAATTGGGAAAGGAGTATGTCAAGGCTGTACATTGTCACCCTGCTTATTTAACGTATATGCATAGTACATGATGTGAAATGCCAGACTTTACCAGGAGAAATATCAACAACCTCAGATATGCAATTGATACCATCCTAATGGCATAAAGTGTGTTTGTATCTTGTGGCAATTTGCTTGCTCAGTCAACATTGTTTTGGAAATATACCCATGTGTTTTTTTATAATTTTATTTTTAATTGGAGGATAATTGCTCTACAATGTTGTATTAGTTTCTACTGTACCACAACATAAATCGAGTATAAGTGTGCATATATCCCTCCTCTTGATCTTTCCTCCCACCCTCATACCCAACATAATCGAGATTGCCTCCCTTCCTATTATGGTCTTCCAAGCACTGGAGAAAATAATAGAGCATTAGTATGACTGTCCCACTCTGTCAGTCCTAGTGGATTTCAAGGATTTCCTTGACCCTCCTCATCTCATATGAAAATGGTTTTGGAATCTTATTGTTCCTTTTCTAAGTCTGAAGGAACAGATCCATTTTAGAGGTTCTCTCAGGTACTAGAGTGAACTGCTTGAACAACACAGGTTAGAATTGCATGAGTTCACTTACACACAGATTTTTTTCAACTGTCAGTATACTACTTCTACACTGTACAGGTGGTTGGTTGAACTCATGGATGTGGAACTGCATATAGGGAGGAATTATGGACACAGAGGGGGACTGTAAGTTATACAAAATTTGACTGCCCAGAGATTTGGTGTCTGGCCCTTAAACCCTGCATCATTGTAGACAGTTCCTATACATGATTTGCTATGCTTACAATTCACTCAGGCAGACTTTATTGCTCCATTTTAAAGACTTAATTAATGCATTTTAGTTAATCTCTAAATAAAGTAATTCTCTGTGGTAGGTTAAATTCCTGCTACTCCTCCTAGAAAAAAAAAGCAAGAGAATACCAGAAAAACATCTGCTTCTGCTTCATTGTCTACACGAAAACCTTTGACTGTGTGGTTCACAAATAACCGTGGAAAATTCTGAAAGAAATGGGAACACCAGACCACCTTACCTGCCTCCTACAAAACCTGTATGCAGGGCAAGAAGCAACGGTTAGAACTGAACATGAAACAAATATTGTTTCCAAATTGGGAAAGGAGTATGTCAAGGCTGTACATTGTCACCCTGCTTATTTAACGTATATGCATAGTACATGATGTGAAATGCCAGACTTTACCAGGAGAAATATCAACAACCTCAGATATGCAATTGATACCATCCTAATGGCATAAAGTGTGTTTGTATCTTGTGGCAATTTGCTTGCTCAGTCAACATTGTTTTGGAAATATACCCATGTGTTTTTTTATAATTTTATTTTTAATTGGAGGATAATTGCTCTACAATGTTGTATTAGTTTCTACTGTACCACAACATAAATCGAGTATAAGTGTGCATATATCCCCTCCCTCTTGATCTTTCCTCCCACCCTCATCCCATCCCTCTAGGTCATCACATGGCCCCAAACTGAGCTCCGTGTGTTATGCAGTAGCTTCCCACTAGCTATCTGTGTTATCTATGGCAGTGTATATATGCCAGTGCTAACTTCTCAGTTCATCCCACCACTCCTTCCCCCACTGTCCATGTCTATGTCTATGTATATTCATCTATCTACTCCTATAGTATTCCATATATTTTATTTATCTGTTCCCCCATTTTTAGACTGTACTTGCTTTTTTAAAGATTTCTTGTTTACTCATTTATTTTTGGCTGTCTTAGGGTTTTCTCTAGTTATGGAGAGTGAGGGGCTATTCTTCATTACTACATATGGGCTTCTCATTGTGATGGCTTCTCTTGTGGCTCGGCACAGGCTCTCGGCATGTGGGCATCAGTAGTTGCAGCCTGTGGGCTCAGTTAGGCTATAGTCGTTGTGATGAACAGGCTCACTTGCTTGGAGGCTCATGGAATCTTCCCGGATCAGGGATTGAACATGTATCCCCTGCGTTGCAAGGCAGATTCTTGACCACTGGACCACCAGAGAGCCCTGTGGTTACTTTTAGTTTTCACTTCTCTAAGCAATAGTGAAAGAAATTAAAAAAAAAAAAATAGTGCTAACAGTGTTGTGTTTGTTTCTGCTTTATAGCAAAGTGAGCCAGTTATATATATCCATATATTCCCTCTTTTTGGATTTCCTTTCCATTTAGGTTACCACAGAGCAGTGAGTAGAGTTCCCTGTGCTGTACAGGTCCTTATTAGTTACCTATTTTATATATAGTAGCATGTATTTGTCAATACCAATCTTCAATTTATCCCTGTCCCCCCCAAAAAAGAATATTTTAAAAAATCTATTTCTCTTGTTGGTTTTTCCTTGTAGGTATATAACAGAATTAACATTTTGAGTTTTTCACTTAGCAGTCAAATTCATCTATAAAAGTTACGATATGCATAGTACATGATGTGAAATGCCAGACTTTACCAGGAGAAATATCAACAACCTCAGATATGCAATTGATACCATCCTAATGGCATAAAGTGTGTTTGTATCTTGTGGCAATTTGCTTGCTCAGTCAACATTGTTTTGGAAATATACCCATGTGTTTTTTTATAATTTTATTTTTAATTGGAGGATAATTGCTCTACAATGTTGTATTAGTTTCTACTGTACCACAACATAAATCGAGTATAAGTGTGCATATATCCCCTCCCTCTTGATCTTTCCTCCCACCCTCATCCCATCCCTCTAGGTCATCACATGGCCCCAAACTGAGCTCCGTGTGTTATGCAGTAGCTTCCCACTAGCTATCTGTGTTATCTATGGCAGTGTATATATGCCAGTGCTAACTTCTCAGTTCATCCCACCACTCCTTCCCCCACTGTCCATGTCTATGTCTATGTATATTCATCTATCTACTCCTATAGTATTCCATATATTTTATTTATCTGTTCCCCTATTTTTTAGACTGTACTTGCTTTTTTAAAGATTTCTTGTTTACTCATTTATTTTTGGCTGTCTTAGGGTTTTCTCTAGTTATGGAGAGTGAGGGGCTATTCTTCATTACTACATATGGGCTTCTCATTGTGATGGCTTCTCTTGTGGCTCGGCACAGGCTCTCGGCATGTGGGCATCAGTAGTTGCAGCCTGTGGGCTCAGTTAGGCTATAGTCGTTGTGATGAACAGGCTCACTTGCTTGGAGGCTCATGGAATCTTCCCGGATCAGGGATTGAACATGTATCCCCTGCGTTGCAAGGCAGATTCTTGACCACTGGACCACCAGAGAGCCCTGTGGTTACTTTTAGTTTTCACTTCTCTAAGCAATAGTGAAAGAAATTAAAAAAAAAAAAATAGTGCTAACAGTGTTGTGTTTGTTTCTGCTTTATAGCAAAGTGAGCCAGTTATATATATCCATATATCCCCTCTTTTTGGATTTCCTTTCCATTTAGGTTACCACAGAGCAGTGAGTAGAGTTCCCTGTGCTGTACAGGTCCTTATTAGTTACCTATTTTATATATAGTAGCATGTATTTGTCAATACCAATCTTCAATTTATCCCTGTCCCCCCCAAAAAAGAATATTTTAAAAAATCTATTTCTCTTGTTGGTTTTTCCTTGTAGGTATATAACAGAATTAACATTTTTGAGTTTTTCACTTAGCAGTCAAATTCATCTATAAAAGTTATTGTACTCAAATCAGGTTTCTGCTTACAGGATTAATCTTTCATCCACCAGATGTCCCTGTGCAAACCTAAAAGTCATTTTAAGAGCAGGGAGAAAAACATCACAAAACGTATTAAAGAACAAGTTTAATGTTCTGTTTATCTTTTAAATCTCTTACATTTCTGACATCATGCCCTAGTGGTGTATATGTTCTGCTATTAAAACTAGAATGTAATGTTACTTCTGATTAAAGTATTTCATGTTTGTGTGGGTGTATAGAGCGATATGATCATTTGAATTACTGTGTTCCAGGTGGTTTAAGCAACACTAATATTCCATTAAGTCATACAGAAACTATTCAGAAGGTTTTGCATTTTGCTTGCTACAGTTTAAGAAAAGCCAATTTTGCTACAAAGTTGTGAACTTTGTTTACTGAAGGGGTGATGACAAAAAACACTGAAAACTCATTAAAGCTGTAATACTAAGATGTAGAAAATTTTTTTTAAAAAATTGGAGCTTTTGATATGCTCTGAAATAGCATATTTTACTAGTGATATCATATATTTTGACTCTAAGTGATTAATGCTATTAAAACATATAAGAAAAAAGTTGTTTTTGCCTTGGTCACTGTTAGATGATTCAGAAAGAAAAAATATGATAAGCTCAATTTACTTCATTTGTAATTTGTAACAAATTTGGATAGAAGTTAATCTAAACGTCAAAATTTTAAAAAGTTTATATGTGCTAAGAAAAATTAGAAAGTAACTAGTGTTAAAGGTGAATGGCAATTATACCTCCATACACCTGGAAGAAGTGGGGTTCAGGAAGGGTCGTTTATTCATTTGGCAGTTACTATTGAGGGCCTGTTAAGAATCGGGTGCTATTCCAGATACTTAGAACACAATTAATGGATAAAATACTCAAGGTCTTTACTCCTTTGGAGCTTCCCAGCACGAGGAGAAATAATGAACAAGGAAACACACTTAAATGATGCCCCTCCACGAACTGACGTGTGCCATGAAGCTACTAACACAAGGCACTGTGACTGAGAGTGGATGTGTCTGGGGGCAGTGAGGGCCAGATTTGCCTCAGCTGTGGAGTCCTAGGGGCACCTCTGAGAAGGTAAAAGTTGAACTAAGGGCTACATGAGGCATCCACCATGCCAACATCGAGTGGAAGACGCTGTAGTCAAAGGTGCTGCGGGTGAGAACAAGTTTGTTGTGTGTGAAGACTGCCAAGGTCTGTGTGGCTGAGGACCTGAGGGGGTAGAGGAGCAGAAGATACAGGCAGTGGGACAACTAGGAGCCTGGGTGGAAGAAGCTGGATTTTAGGCTGGGAATTCTGAGGAATTCTAGGAAGCCAATGTAAAGGTTTAGCAGGGCAGCGGCATGGAAGATTTATGTGTGCCTGAGTGTTATGCTAAACATGTATAATATATATTATATTTGGATTCATAATTATTAACTGCTAATTATAATCATATTATAAAGAAGGTACCATTTTATCTCTCTCCTCTTAGGGCTTTTCAGCTAGGTCTAATAAATAAATCGACAGATAGATTAAAGCTTGTAAGTTTTACCTACCATGGGAGCCCTCGCGAGGAAATGGAGACCTAAAGAAGCAGCAAAATCTAAATACTTTCAATCAGGTTGAACAAAGAGAAGAAATCCTGGAAAAGCACATAAAATATACAGGGAGGCCAAGAGAAGATAAGAATGATTTTTACAAGGTCTATTTGTATGGAATTCGCTCTCCTTTACCTCCTGGTTCTCTTGGTACAGAGAGGAGGTCTTTCTCGTGGGAGTTGTTTCTTTTTTTTTTTTTTTTGGTTAATGTCCTGTTTAAGGAGGGGAAGGGGAAATTGTAAGATCCTTCTTGCATAGACTCTCTCTAAAGTACCTCCAGTCCAAACCATTCCTACACTCATGAGGAGCACCTGAGGGTGGCCCACTCTGCCCCTCTTCAATATGATTAATGAGAATGCAATAGTATATACAATGGACTTCCCTGGTGGCTCAGATGGTAAAAAAAAAAAAATCTGCCTACAATGCAGGAGACCCAAGTTCAGACCCTGGGTCAAGAAGATCCCCTGTAGAATGGAATGATTACTCCGGTATTCTTACCTGAAGAATTCCATGGACAGAGGAGCCTGGTGGGCTACCGTCCACGAGGTCGCAAAGAGCTGGACACAACTGAGTGACTAAGCAAGATATGTACATACTGTATCTTCATATATGTTTATGTTATAAATTCCATATTTTAGTAGCCTTTCTGGCTACTGCATGGAAAGAGCTACCAAGTAGAAGATAGTATCGGAGATGGGGTACAGCAACCATATTTAAGATATATTTGGTGGTAGAACATAAATGACTGGTTGCACCTAGTAAGTTCAGGGAAAAAGAAGACAGTGGTTCTACTGTATGACTCCCCATTTGCCTGTAGGTAATATCTTATTGCAAACAACAGTTACAGTTTCCTAATGCAGAACCTGAAGGGCTTCTTTTGACGAGGACATCTTAACTTGCTGACTTTGTTGCTATTGACGGAGTCTGCCTAAATGCAGAAAACTATGAAATGACTTACTAATATGGCCTTGTCAGTTATTCAGTCAGGTCCCCTCCCTCACTACTCTCAATCAGGAGGATTCGCGATACTGAGAAAGAAGTACCTGTTCCTGATAAATATCAGTACATCTGTTTAATCATTCACCAAGGCCTGAATTATTCAGGCATGTTTGTGTGAATGTAAGCACACGGGGGACTTGTGACCATGACTGATGTCCCAGATGAAGAGCTGGTACCCTGTTTATAGGTAAGATGTGGCGGACGCAAGGGTGATCATAAAGCTATGGAAAGTAGAAGCATTTTGACTCCAAGTAATGGAAACAATCTCCCCGTTCTTTCACTTTGCTGCCTGGTCCTCAGGAACCATCCCTGCTTCGCCACTGGGGTGCGTGCCCTGATCCAGCCCCCTCAGACTTCCCTACACTCAGAGGCCCCAAATATGACAGTCACTTTCCATCTGAACCTTGTCCTCACCCTTGAGGGCTCCGACTCTCCACTGTATAGGATGCCATCAGGCATATCTACATGACCAGCCACCTGAACCTAAATGAGCTGCAAATCTATAGGCTTTACTGCCTCTTCAAGATTAATGAGAAGCCTGGTGGGCTACTGCCTACAATGCAGGAGACCCAAGTTCAGACCCTGGGTCAAGAAGATCCCCTGTAGAATGGAATGATTACTCCGGTATTCTTACCTGAAGAATTCCATGGACAGAGGAGCCTGGTGGGCTACCGTCACAGTCGCAAAGAGCTGGACACAACTGAGTGACTAAGCAAGATATGTACATACTGTATCTTCATATATGTTTATGTTATAAATTCCATATTTTAGTAGCCTTTCTGGCTACTGCATGGAAAGAGCTACCAAGTAGAAGATAGTATCGGAGATGGGGTACAGCAACCATATTTAAGATATATTTGGTGGTAGAACATAAATGACTGGTTGCACCTAGTAAGTTCAGGGAAAAAGAAGACAGTGGTTCTACTGTATGACTCCCCATTTGCCTGTAGGTAATATCTTATTGCAAACAACAGTTACAGTTTCCTAATGCAGAACCTGAAGGGCTTCTTTTGACGAGGACATCTTAACTTGCTGACTTTGTTGCTATTGACGGAGTCTGCCTAAATGCAGAAAACTATGAAATGACTTACTAATATGGCCTTGTCAGTTATTCAGTCAGGTCCCCTCCCTCACTACTCTCAATCAGGAGGATTCGCGATACTGAGAAAGAAGTACCTGTTCCTGATAAATATCAGTACATCTGTTTAATCATTCACCAAGGCCTGAATTATTCAGGCATGTTTGTGTGAATGTAAGCACACGGGGGACTTGTGACCATGACTGATGTCCCAGATGAAGAGCTGGTACCCTGTTTATAGGTAAGATGTGGCGGACGCAAGGGTGATCATAAAGCTATGGAAAGTAGAAGCATTTTGACTCCAAGTAATGGAAACAATCTCCCCGTTCTTTCACTTTGCTGCCTGGTCCTCAGGAACCATCCCTGCTTCGCCACTGGGGTGCGTGCCCTGATCCAGCCCCCTCAGACTTCCCTACACTCAGAGGCCCCAAATATGACAGTCACTTTCCATCTGAACCTTGTCCTCACCCTTGAGGGCTCCGACTCTCCACTGTATAGGATGCCATCAGGCATATCTACATGACCAGCCACCTGAACCTAAATGAGCTGCAAATCAGTCAGGTGGAGGCTTTATTTATTCTGGATGTTCCATCCATTTTCACTGTCTAGGATTATGTTCACTTTTCTAAAATGTATCCGACATCGTTCTTTTTCTCTCTAAGGAAAAATTAAAAATAATCATGACTTTTTGGCTGTAAATTAAAGCAGATTCTATTTAGAGTGCTTTTGACATAAAATGTATTAGAGTTAGTACTCACTGAAATCGGTAAGCACACAACAGATAGCCACTGTTTCATGGCTGCTGGTCATGTGCCCGGCAGTTAGCTAGGCCCTCGCATATGGGATTTCTAAATGATGTGGTGTTTCTCTCCAATGCATATTATTATTCCCAGTTGACAGATTTGGAACCTGTAACTGAGAGGTTCTGTAGTCTTGTCAGATTTGCCCTGCAGATCAGCAGCACTTCCAGGTTTCAGACATAATCTTTTTGGCTCGAAAGTGCACATACTCAGCCACCTCACTCTCAACCCCTTTTAAAATAAAAATAGCACCATTGACTGCTTGCATCCCACTCGATTTCAGGAGGTGCATGAATATAACCTCAATTACTCCTCCCCACAGCCTAATACAATGGGTATTTTGTACCGATTTTATCACTAAAAAAAGATGAGGTTGAGAGAAGTTCCATAGCTTACAGTTTCATCAGGAGCTTAACAATTTCAAGAGACCAAAGGCCTCGGTATTAATAATTTACGTGAAGTCAGGGGGAAGAACTGGATTCCAGTATGCTCAAGCCTAAAAGATGTAACCTCCGTCTCTCCATGTCTTAGCTGTGCTTTCCTCTTTGTCAGTTACTTGCACGCACAGCCTTCCCTGGGGAGGTGGCCAACCGGCTGCTGACTGCTGAAGGCCCCCGTCCTCTCTGCTTACCGGTCCCTAGCAGGCCAGTTATCCCTCTTTCCCTGAACTTCCTCACATTTCTGGAACTGAATATCGTTTTCATTGTTTGACTGAGTCTGAATCCATTTCTCTCCTCTGGGGCAGGAAAATGGGCTCAACACAACTCAAAACCTACAGAGAGAAGTGTTCCATGTACCTTGACCCCACAAAAGAGAGGTGACTATGGAGTGAGCAAAACAGGCAACAAATTGCCATCTGTCCATCCAGTAGCAGTAAGTGGCATAGACAAGACTCAATTCAGATCTGTAAGGCTCCCAAAGCACTTTCTACTACTCTTCACACTGGTCTTCATCTCCAGATATTTGTCTTTAGATATGTGTTGTGAGGTAATTTCAAAATCTCCTGTACTTTTGTGGGGAAAAATGCCATTTTGTTAAGGAAATGACCTTTAGAAACATCAGCTTCAAGCCACTGTTTCATGGCTGCTGGTCATGTGCCCGGCAGTTAGCTAGGCCCTCGCATATGGGATTTCTAAATGATGTGGTGTTTCTCTCCAATGCATATTATTATTCCCAGTTGACAGATTTGGAACCTGTAACTGAGAGGTTCTGTAGTCTTGTCAGATTTGCCCTGCAGATCAGCAGCACTTCCAGGTTTCAGACATAATCTTTTTGGCTCGAAAGTGCACATACTCAGCCACCTCACTCTCAACCCGTTTTAAAATAAAAATAGCACCATTGACTGCTTGCATCCCACTCGATTTCAGGAGGTGCATGAATATAACCTCAATTACTCCTCCCCACAGCCTAATACAATGGGTATTTTGTACCGATTTTATCACTAAAAAAAGATGAGGTTGAGAGAAGTTCCATAGCTTACAGTTTCATCAGGAGCTTAACAATTTCAAGAGACCAAAGGCCTCGGTATTAATAATTTACGTGAAGTCAGGGGGAAGAACTGGATTCCAGTATGCTCAAGCCTAAAAGATGTAACCTCCGTCTCTCCATGTCTTAGCTGTGCTTTCCTCTTTGTCAGTTACTTGCACGCACAGCCTTCCCTGGGGAGGTGGCCAACCGCTGCTGACTGCTGAAGGCCCCCGTCCTCTCTGCTTACCGGTCCCTAGCAGGCCAGTTATCCCTCTTTCCCTGAACTTCCTCACATTTCTGGAACTGAATATCGTTTTCATTGTTTGACTGAGTCTGAATCCATTTCTCTCCTCTGGGGCAGGAAAATGGGCTCAACACAACTCAAAACCTACAGAGAGAAGTGTTCCATGTACCTTGACCCCACAAAAGAGAGGTGACTATGGAGTGAGCAAAACAGGCAACAAATTGCCATCTGTCCATCCAGTAGCAGTAAGTGGCATAGACAAGACTCAATTCAGATCTGTAAGGCTCCCAAAGCACTTTCTACTACTCTTCACACTGGTCTTCATCTCCAGATATTTGTCTTTAGATATGTGTTGTGAGGTAATTTCAAAATCTCCTGTACTTTTGTGGGGAAAAATGCCATTTTGTTAAGGAAATGACCTTTAGAAACATCAGCTTGCTTGTGATATAGCTCTTAAAAATAAGTCTGTCAGCATACAGAGAAATATTATTTCTAGAAGTTAGAAATTCTCAAGATTTAAAAATGCGATGATTTAGTATCTAATTTCATGGCATAGCTTTGCATTGAATAACATGTCCCTGTTTATATCGAAAATAAAGGATATGTGGCATAGAATGGACTTTCTCCTCACCTTTCATTTTAAGAATGCTCTACTATTTTCTACATTTCCCAACAACTCAGTCTTTATTAGCACTTCAGCAATCCTTACTTCAGTGTTTTTGACCTCCCACCTTGAAGACAATACCTTCTCCTTGGGAGAAATTAAGTTGAAAAGAGTAGGCAGAAATAAATAATGTAACCCAGTGGAAACAGTACAGGATTAAGAATCAAGAAGCCAGGATAAAGATCCCAATTTGCTAATACCTCTCTATGAATGAGGGATAACAAATTGGTTCCTAACTCTCTAAGATGATCCTCTACAAGCCTCTTATATAATTTAATTAATGACTGTATTTTCATACTGGGTACAGTAAACCTTTTCAAATTGGCCAGTAAATCAAAATTCATTCACGCAAACAAAAATGAATTGAGAGTCTTTGGTAAAGTACTGTGATAGATACGGCGAAGCCTGGAAGATGATTCTCCAGAGGAATCTGTTGTCATTCCCTCAGTTGTGCTGATTGTCTAATAGGTACATGACACTGTGCTAGAAGGGTCTGTAAAGATATCTGAATATCGTTTTCATTGTTTGACTGAGTCTGAATCCATTTCTCTCCTCTGGGGCAGGAAAATGGGCTCAACACAACTCAAAACCTACAGAGAGAAGTGTTCCATGTACCTTGACCCCACAAAAGAGAGGTGACTATGGAGTGAGCAAAACAGGCAACAAATTGCCATCTGTCCATCCAGTAGCAGTAAGTGGCATAGACAAGACTCAATTCAGATCTGTAAGGCTCCCAAAGCACTTTCTACTACTCTTCACACTGGTCTTCATCTCCAGATATTTGTCTTTAGATATGTGTTGTGAGGTAATTTCAAAATCTCCTGTACTTTTGTGGGGGAAAAAATGCCATTTTGTTAAGGAAATGACCTTTAGAAACATCAGCTTGCTTGTGATATAGCTCTTAAAAATAAGTCTGTCAGCATACAGAGAAATATTATTTCTAGAAGTTAGAAATTCTCAAGATTTAAAAATGCGATGATTTAGTATCTAATTTCATGGCATAGCTTTGCATTGAATAACATGTCCCTGTTTATATCGAAAATAAAGGATATGTGGCATAGAATGGACTTTCTCCTCACCTTTCATTTTAAGAATGCTCTACTATTTTCTACATTTCCCAACAACTCAGTCTTTATTAGCACTTCAGCAATCCTTACTTCAGTGTTTTTGACCTCCCACCTTGAAGACAATACCTTCTCCTTGGGAGAAATTAAGTTGAAAAGAGTAGGCAGAAATAAATAATGTAACCCAGTGGAAACAGTACAGGATTAAGAATCAAGAAGCCAGGATAAAGATCCCAATTTGCTAATACCTCTCTATGAATGAGGGATAACAAATTGGTTCCTAACTCTCTAAGATGATCCTCTACAAGCCTCTTATATAATTTAATTAATGACTGTATTTTCATACTGGGTACAGTAAACCTTTTCAAATTGGCCAGTAAATCAAAATTCATTCACGCAAACAAAAATGAATTGAGAGTCTTTGGTAAAGTACTGTGATAGATACGGCGAAGCCTGGAAGATGATTCTCCAGAGGAATCTGTTGTCATTCCCTCAGTTGTGCTGATTGTCTAATAGGTACATGACACTGTGCTAGAAGGGTCTGTAAAGATATCTTGAAATGCTCTAAGGGGCTTGTAGTCTACCTGGAGAGATATGGGCAAAGAGAAAGATAGATATACAAGGCAGCATATACAGCATGTCATGTGAACAGGACAAGTGCTCAGGCACTTAACTTCTGATGAACAGTTCAGACATTAGGGACTATCCACACATACTTTGTAATATGGGTCAGTGTAATTATTTCCATGAATATCAGCATAAAGATCAACATAGGAAGTCAAAGTAGGTATACAAGAGCCAGATTGTTGGGAGTTCCATGGTGGCGCAGTGGTTAAGACTCTGGGTTCCCAGTGCACTGGGGCCTGAGTTCCATCCCTGTTCATGGGACTAGATCTCACATGCCTCAGCTAAGACCTAGTGCAGCCAAATAAATAATAAATTTTTAAAAAGAGCCAAATTATTGAGCAGTTATATCTAAATCCAGAGTGGACTAAAGAAAGAAAGGAAAGACTGAGGAATCCACCACAGAGAAATGATCATAATGTTCAGACAGTAAAATGTTGTCTAGTAACGAAGCTACTAGTTCATATCAAAATGTGTTGTAAATGAAAAATATTCATTGATTCAATGTGTGTAAACAGAATGCAAAATATATTTCAGTAATTTTTATACTGATGCCCTGTAGTTATATTTTGGATACAGTGGGCAAAATAAAACATCATTAAAAGTAGTTACTTTGATGCAGTTTTTATGGCTTATGCTAGTTAACTTAACCAGATTAAGAACTGAGAATGCTTTATGAATCCAATTTTTTACCAGTTCTCAATTCCAAGTTGAAAGGAAGCTCTAAATACCTTTATTCTAAAGCCTGCTCATAAATTTCAAAATGTGTTGGAGGTGAGAAAACTCATACTTAATGAGTACCTACCGTTTTGGGGCTGCCATATGAAGTTGGAGTTTTTAATCCTCAGTTCAAAGGAAGCTCGTTCAGGTTAAGTAACTTGTCGTGGGTTCATAGAACACAGAAGCACCATCAAACTTCTCCTTACAAAATAGATGCTTGTTCATATACTACATTGTATGCCCGAAGTTCTGCTACTGCACCTGTACATCCTGAGGAGTACCGTGTTAGGAAATCAACAAGGTATTTACCTATTTACATGAAAGTATTTACAGGGACAAAGTGTAAGGGCTTTGGAGTCACCAACCCGGATTCTAAGCCTGGGTCTGCTGTTTTGTAGCTGGGCAAATTACTGAAGGAGAGAAAGGAAAATAGATATACAAGGCAGCATATACAGCATGTCATGTGAACAGGACAAGTGCTCAGGCACTTAACTTCTGATGAACAGTTCAGACATTAGGGACTATCCACACATACTTTGTAATATGGGTCAGTGTAATTATTTCCATGAATATCAGCATAAAGATCAACATAGGAAGTCAAAGTAGGTATACAAGAGCCAGATTGTTGGGAGTTCCATGGTGGCGCAGTGGTTAAGACTCTGGGTTCCCAGTGCACTGGGGCCTGAGTTCCATCCCTGTTCATGGGACTAGATCTCACATGCCTCAGCTAAGACCTAGTGCAGCCAAATAAATAATAAATTTTTAAAAAGAGCCAAATTATTGAGCAGTTATATCTAAATCCAGAGTGGACTAAAGAAAGAAAGGAAAGACTGAGGAATCCACCACAGAGAAATGATCATAATGTTCAGACAGTAAAATGTTGTCTAGTAACGAAGCTACTAGTTCATATCAAAATGTGTTGTAAATGAAAAATATTCATTGATTCAATGTGTGTAAACAGAATGCAAAATATATTTCAGTAATTTTTATACTGATGCCCTGTAGTTATATTTTGGATACAGTGGGCAAAATAAAACATCATTAAAAGTAGTTACTTTGATGCAGTTTTTATGGCTTATGCTAGTTAACTTAACCAGATTAAGAACTGAGAATGCTTTATGAATCCAATTTTTTACCAGTTCTCAATTCCAAGTTGAAAGGAAGCTCTAAATACCTTTATTCTAAAGCCTGCTCATAAATTTCAAAATGTGTTGGAGGTGAGAAAACTCATACTTAATGAGTACCTACCGTTTTGGGGCTGCCATATGAAGTTGGAGTTTTTAATCCTCAGTTCAAAGGAAGCTCGTTCAGGTTAAGTAACTTGTCGTGGGTTCATAGAACACAGAAGCACCATCAAACTTCTCCTTACAAAATAGATGCTTGTTCATATACCACATTGTATGCCCGAAGTTCTGCTACTGCACCTGTACATCCTGAGGAGTACCGTGTTAGGAAATCAACAAGGTATTTACCTATTTACATGAAAGTATTTACAGGGACAAAGTGTAAGGGCTTTGGAGTCACCAACCCGGGATTCTAAGCCTGGGTCTGCTGTTTTGTAGCTGGGCAAATTACTGAACCACTCTAAGATTCAGTTTTATCATCTGTAAAGAGGGCATGAGAGTAATGCTGTTCTGAATGTTAAAGCAAATTACCTTTAATAAGTACTCAGGGCCCAGCCTGCAGTTAGAATTCAAGGAATGATAGCAGTGTGGTTAAGATACAGGGATAAGCATGTGGTTTGAGCCCTATTAAATGTCTGATGGGTACAGAACTAGATGAGCACTGCTCTGGTGCCCGTAAATTACCAGCCATGTGACCCTGGGTCAGTACATCTCTGTGCCTCAGTCCCCACCTATGAATTTTGGGTTTAATGAGTCCTGTCCCTATTGTTATTGGGATGATTAAATAAGATAAGGCATGAGAGTTGCTTAGAAAATAATATTTGCTGGAGCAAAATAATGGAAAATGATGCTTTTACTGCTGCTTTTACTGTCATTAATATTCAGAAAATGTTTGTTTTCCAAAATGTATTTATATGTATATATTTATTCTTTTAGCTTTTTAATTGGTTTTGTTCTATTTCCTGATATTTGTTTTAAATTTAGGGGTCCAAAGCCAATGTGCTTTCTGAATTTATTCCTTTTAGACTCTTCCCTTGCAGCTAAGTCTATGCACGTGCTGGCTTTTGATAGTCACTACCCAGCCTACCTCAACCAGCTTCTTACTTGCCATCCAAGCATTGTGGGCTTTATCTTGAAAATCCCACTGACAGAGGTAAGAAATTGCTTTTTCCCCCACTGCTGAATCCTCAGAATCTAGCAAAATGCCACCCACACACTAGGTATTCAATAAATTTGTGGAATAAATGAGAAGCCAGTTAGCCATGTGATTAATAATAAAAATAAAGATTTAGATAGAGTTCTTAGTTAGGTTCTGCACATAGAATTCTTCTATGAATAAAGTCTTTGAGAACTTGTGAATTTGTAAATCATCACCTATATTCTGGATAGCTGAAGTCACTGGATAAATAAAATGAAAATATCAAGTACAGCATGTTAACCTAGCTGATCAGGATTTTTTTCACCAACTGATATTCTCAGATTAAATGTATAGAAGTTGTTAGTACTCTCCCATTCATAACATCTCCCAGTATAACTATTCACTACTGTTTTCCTTTTTCCCTAGCATGCCTCTTTTATTTATATTTATTTTCATCCATCTTTTATTCTTTGGCATGTGTGGGCCTCCCATTGCAGTGGCCTCTCTCACTACAGAGCACTGGCTCTGGGCGCATGCGCTCCAGAGCACTGGCTCATAACTGGACACACTGGTCCAGACACTCCACCGCGCGTGGTATCTTCCAAGGCCAAGGATCGAACCAGTGCCCCTTGCACTACAAGGCGGACTTTTTAACCACTGGACCACCAGGGAAGCCCTACTGTTTATTTTTATAGCTGAGCGTGGACTTATAAACATTTGTCAAGTACATTTAATCCTAGTTTGAATTTTAAAAAAGAAGAAAGTATCATCTGAAAATTTAGTTCCAAAATTCTCTTAGAAAATTTACCTGTGTATATATACACATACTCACACTCACACCACCTACACATATCAAACAGATATTAGAATTAGGATAATGTAATGTATTGGGTTTTTGCCCAAAAGTTCGTTTGGGTGTTTCCTTAAGATTGTATAGAAAAGCTCAAATGAACTTTTAGGCCAACCCAATAAATCACAGTATTTTAAAACAAATGTAAAATACTTTAGACATGATCTTGGGAAGTAGGAATTAAGAATTCAAGGAGAGTTCTTTTTCTGATGTTTCTAAATCCTTCGTCTTAATGAGTCTATCAAGAGTCCTTTATTTATAGGGAATTAAATGAAAATCACGAAAGCAGCCCTGATAATATCCACCTATTTTACTGTTATTAAAGACTTTATAGCGCAGTGGAGTAGACAAACAACCTAATCTCGCCGATGTTATTTCTAGTACAATGTCATGGGCTGGTGACAAGTGTGTAGTCACTTAATAGGCTTATTTAGACACTAAATACCCAAGTAGGTAAACCCTGAATCATTGTAAGATATGTGTGCTAAGTTGCTTCAGTCGTGTCTGACTCTGTGCTACCCCATGGACTGTAGCCCACCAGGTTCCTCTGTCTATGAGATTCTTGCTGAGTGGCTGGACCAATGTATCCAACTACAGAGCTGGAACTGTGGAGTACATGTGCCCAGAGCCAGTGCTCTGCAGCGGGAGAGGCCACTGCGATGGGAGGCCCACACAGGCCAAAGAACAAAAGATAAATAAATGAAAGAACAATAGAAGTGGTCAAAAAGAATACTGGACTGGGTTGAATAACACTGGGAAGACTAATTCTCGAGAGGAGCTTCCTGACCCAGGGATCGAACCCACATCTCTTATGTCTCCTGCATTGGCAGATGGGTTCTTTACCACTAGCACCACCTGGGAAGTGCAAACTAACAATAAATAAGTAAAAAATACTGTGAAACTGAACTGCTGGTTTTTGAGTTGGCCTAAACATGAGCGTTTTCGTAGTGCCAGGCAACCATCAGCACAATACAGCACCTAGCAACCTGCTACCTAGAGTTTGGTAACTGCTCCTTATCAACGGATCATGTTTCAGGCCAGCCCTCTAGATGGAGCCATGTTCAGGTTGTGCTAAAAGATCAGCCTTAATGCCTAGCCGGCTCCCTACATACCCTTTCCCCATTTTTGCCAAGGTGTAGGACATCCACCTTCATTTCTGTCCATGTCTATCCTCTGTTGTCTTTTTTTAGACTTTACTTTTTAAGTTTACTCTACATGTGCTCTTAATCAGATCTTACCTGAGTAAAATATTAGGGACAGAAGAAAAGATACACGCATTCGTTAGTTCACAGTGTAGCACTATTCAGATTGCAAGGGCTGGGAAAGAATTTCTACCTGTGCAAGACATATCTTGCTATTTCTCTAAAAGTGCAACAAAAGTGTAGCTCCTCCCGAAGGAGAGTAGCAAAAATAGATAGTTGTTGGACATGGATTAGTTCTACCTTAACAACAAGTTGGCCTTAATTTCTCCTGGGGCATGGGTGCTACCGAACAGAAGGATTGTCAGGACCACAACCTTGGCACATTTTTTTCTGTGCAGAGGGAAGCAGCTAGAGCCTTTTCTTACTAGGCTAGGAAATGGAGGTTGACTCTGTAGTCTTCTTCTCCTGCCCAAGCAGGTGGATGGGAGTGTGCAAGGTGGCTCGTGTGCCCTTCCCTGTTCCCCTCCAGGAACTGGCATGGTGGACACCTTCATGTGTCCTCAAGCGGCTCCTTGACAGATTGCTTTGTCCTCTGAGGAAGCTGATCTATTCATTTCTGTTTCTCTTCACAAATCAAGGTGGGGCAATGCCCTGGGGCTTTCTTATTTCTTCACTTTTCTGAATCCCCAGGGAGCTTCTCCACTTAGAAACTGAATTTTTACAGTGATCTCTGGTAGAAGCAGCCTGTTTTTATCTCATCCCCAATATATCCTTTCAGTGACATATGTTTGACTCCTTCTGCTACTTCTATATTAGGATCCTAGGTAATTTACGCCTAAGGATTGTGTTTACAGACTTCTAATATCATCATCAACATCCCAGATTTTGAAAATAAAAGTTAACTGTTTCTCTGAAGGCATCTTACATTTTTTGAGGGTATTAATTTGTCAGTAGTTGAGACTTACCTCTGGTAATGCTGCCCTCTGTTATAAAATCCTCCTTATCTAAGTATTTCTCTTCTAATATTTAGGAAGAATGTTCTGGTGGTATAGAGGACTTTACCTAAAGTAATGTAATAAAGTGAGGGAAAAGGGACAAGTCGTCAACAGGTCAGTGTTTGGAGTCTTAAAAGGACAGAGTTCAGATCCCATGTCTGCCATTGACTAGCTATTTGACGGTGAGCAAATTCCAACACTTTCCTAGTTTCCCATTCTTCTGTTTTGTGGAAGTATGAATAGTAGCTACTTCACAGGCACCACTGTGGGCTAAGTAATACATTTCTGGCACTTCCCACAATTCATAACACATGATAAGAACACAATGAATTCTGCTGGGAGCTGTGTCCACGTAATTTTTTAGTATGCTCACGCTTGTTGGACATGGATTAGTTCTACCTTAACAACAAGTTGGCCTTAATTTCTCCTGGGGCATGGGTGCTACCGAACAGAAGGATTGTCAGGACCACAACCTTGGCACATTTTTTCTGTGCAGAGGGAAGCAGCTAGAGCCTTTTCTTACTAGGCTAGGAAATGGAGGTTGACTCTGTAGTCTTCTTCTCCTGCCCAAGCAGGTGGATGGGAGTGTGCAAGGTGGCTCGTGTGCCCTTCCCTGTTCCCCTCCAGGAACTGGCATGGTGGACACCTTCATGTGTCCTCAAGCGGCTCCTTGACAGATTGCTTTGTCCTCTGAGGAAGCTGATCTATTCATTTCTGTTTCTCTTCACAAATCAAGGTGGGGCAATGCCCTGGGGCTTTCTTATTTCTTCACTTTTCTGAATCCCCAGGGAGCTTCTCCACTTAGAAACTGAATTTTTACAGTGATCTCTGGTAGAAGCAGCCTGTTTTTATCTCATCCCCAATATATCCTTTCAGTGACATATGTTTGACTCCTTCTGCTACTTCTATATTAGGATCCTAGGTAATTTACGCCTAAGGATTGTGTTTACAGACTTCTAATATCATCATCAACATCCCAGATTTTGAAAATAAAAGTTAACTGTTTCTCTGAAGGCATCTTACATTTTTTGAGGGTATTAATTTGTCAGTAGTTGAGACTTACCTCTGGTAATGCTGCCCTCTGTTATAAAATCCTCCTTATCTAAGTATTTCTCTTCTAATATTTAGGAAGAATGTTCTGGTGGTATAGAGGACTTTACCTAAAGTAATGTAATAAAGTGAGGGAAAAGGGACAAGTCGTCAACAGGTCAGTGTTTGGAGTCTTAAAAGGACAGAGTTCAGATCCCATGTCTGCCATTGACTAGCTATTTGACGGTGAGCAAATTCCAACACTTTCCTAGTTTCCCATTCTTCTGTTTTGTGGAAGTATGAATAGTAGCTACTTCACAGGCACCACTGTGGGCTAAGTAATACATTTCTGGCACTTCCCACAATTCATAACACATGATAAGAACACAATGAATTCTGCTGGGAGCTGTGTCCACGTCAGTATTATTGTGTTTTCTGAAGGTTACATGTTTGCTAGGGACACAGTGTCCATATCGCTTGTGTGTTCTGTGTGCTACAAGGAAATTTCACCTGAGCCCTACCTACCATTTCCTAACACGTCTTCCTGTATAGTTTAAATGATATGCCACCAAGACAAATACACTTATGGAAACACATTTCTCACATACATAACCAAAGAGCAGTTGCGGTTGTAACACCCGCCTTCTTTGTACACACTGAATGGCGTGTTCTTTAGGGAATAACTGCTTGCTGTGCGAAGTTTAAGATCTCCTGTTTCCTCGGATGCTTTTCCGCACACCAGCCAGGGGCCCCCTGCTCCCCAGCTCCCCCGCAGCTGAGCCCCTGGTGCAGGTGTGGGCGGAGCTTGCGAGACACCAAGTACCAGCCTCACAGGTAACACGATGCTCATCAGTTCCGCCTGGGCTCCCACGCAGCTCTAAGGTTGCCTGCTCGCCCGCACAGAAATGACGAAGGACGAAAACAGCCCCGGGTAGGTGGGATCTACCAGTTCCATCTGTTGTTACTTCCTCTGTTTTTATGAAGAAAACGTTTTCTAGTTCCATTAGCAAATAGATCTCTGATTTCTGAGCAAGTGGAAAAATCAAATCTTTCTGTTTATGAGACCAAACAGATGGATTTCTCTGGCCATTTGTTTCCTGGCAAATTGCGACCATGAACAAGGCTGGCAGCCAAAGGCATAGGTATTAAAGAAAGAGGAAACCCGCCGGCATGCTTGGTTTGCTGTATCCATTACTTCTGACCCGTTTCAAAACCATGGTGCTTTGTAATTTTTTAACGATATTTTTCTGATTTCACTCCAGCACTCACTAGTGTTAACTAGCACCTCTTATGGATGCGTTAAATGATTTTAAATGGTATGGGAAGATAATCAGACTTCTGGTTCTTCATTAAAAGCATCTTCAACATTTATTTCATATTTTAGTACTTAATATTTAGCTTGATACATTATTGAAAATCATTGTAAAATAATTTCTTGAGAAAATGAGTCATGGAAAACTGGTGTTTTTCTGAGAATGATAGTTTTTCAAGCATTTTGTGTTTTAAACAAGCAGTGATGTCAGCTTAGCAATATTGAATATCTGTTGAATAGTCTCAACTTTCATTTGTTTATGGGTAGCGGTAGATGCCTGTGTGATCTTTTAGAACATCTGGCATAGCAAAGGTACAGAAACTCATCTTTCACCCTGAAAAATAAACTCCCTTTCCTCACCTGTCCCTTTTTTAACTATAAGGTTATGTTTTCATTTTTGTTTCAGTCAGATGTGGGCTACAGAATTAGTAGTCTCTAATATTATTTGAGTATAAAAGTTATATTATTTTACATAATTAAAGCTGTTTTTTCCTTCTGGTAATGGAGTTTACAGATGGGGTAGATAGGAAAAAAACATATATTTTGAAACTTGAATATTTAACTGGATTACATAATTAGCCTTTTGCCACCTGGTTAGATAAAGTTTGATGACGAATTTGTATCTTCGAGGCAAGAAAAACACAATTATCTGGAAACAAAAATATATAGGTTTTTGCTTGCATTGTTGAAATATTTTAGGGGTTGAAATTTCCTACATAAGAATTAACCTGTTTCAATAGATGTTTCCCTTTTGACTAATTTGGCACTTGGTTTAATAATGAGAAAAACCTGCAGTTCCTCCGGCCTGCCTTCCATCAGTATTTAAGTGAGGAAAACCATCCAGAGTTGCAAGGCAAAAACAGGCAGCTACATAGAATATGCTTTAGTCACAAAGCCAATAGAGATATCCAAAAACTTAGCTAATTATTTTATTAGAAATGGCCCCAGTGTATCACTATTTTTACTAGAAGAAAATATATATTATTTAACATGTGCCACTTTTCTGTGGGCTTTACATGAATTAGGACAATTACCCACAATAACTCCTGTGAAATTGGTATTGTTATTATTCCTCTTTTACTGATTAGGATAGTGAAGTATAAAAAAGTCAATAAATTTATCAGCATCACACATTTGCTAATGATGGCATCAGAGTCCATAGTTGCTTGGTAATAGATTCAAAGAAAAATGGAAACAAATCCAATTCAATATTAATTTCTAAAAATTCCACTTATGCTTTCTTTGTAATATTCCCATTGTAAAATATGAGCTTGTGGATACAGATCAAATAGCACAAAAATGTACAGAGAAACAATTCTGCCATGTCCCCTTTCTCAACCTACTCTCCTGACAGAGGAGAATATCTTTCTGTGGGTTTTTTTCATGTTTAAGCATCTGGCATAGCAAAGGTACAGAAACTCATCTTTCACCCTGAAAAATAAACTCCCTTTCCTCACCTGTCCCTTTTTTAACTATAAGGTTATGTTTTCATTTTTGTTTCAGTCAGATGTGGGCTACAGAATTAGTAGTCTCTAATATTATTTGAGTATAAAAGTTATATTATTTTACATAATTAAAGCTGTTTTTTCCTTCTGGTAATGGAGTTTACAGATGGGGTAGATAGGAAAAATCATATATTTTGAAACTTGAATATTTAACTGGATTACATAATTAGCCTTTTGCCACCTGGTTAGATAAAGTTTGATGACGAATTTGTATCTTCGAGGCAAGAAAAACACAATTATCTGGAAACAAAAATATATAGGTTTTTGCTTGCATTGTTGAAATATTTTAGGGGTTGAAATTTCCTACATAAGAATTAACCTGTTTCAATAGATGTTTCCCTTTTGACTAATTTGGCACTTGGTTTAATAATGAGAAAAACCTGCAGTTCCTCCGGCCTGCCTTCCATCAGTATTTAAGTGAGGAAAACCATCCAGAGTTGCAAGGCAAAACAGGCAGCTACATAGAATATGCTTTAGTCACAAAGCCAATAGAGATATCCAAAAACTTAGCTAATTATTTTATTAGAAATGGCCCCAGTGTATCACTATTTTTACTAGAAGAAAATATATATTATTTAACATGTGCCACTTTTCTGTGGGCTTTACATGAATTAGGACAATTACCCACAATAACTCCTGTGAAATTGGTATTGTTATTATTCCTCTTTTACTGATTAGGATAGTGAAGTATAAAAAAGTCAATAAATTTATCAGCATCACACATTTGCTAATGATGGCATCAGAGTCCATAGTTGCTTGGTAATAGATTCAAAGAAAAATGGAAACAAATCCAATTCAATATTAATTTCTAAAAATTCCACTTATGCTTTCTTTGTAATATTCCCATTGTAAAATATGAGCTTGTGGATACAGATCAAATAGCACAAAAATGTACAGAGAAACAATTCTGCCATGTCCCCTTTCTCAACCTACTCTCCTGACAGAGGAGAATATCTTTCTGTGGGTTTTTTTTTCATGTTTAAGCAACAAACACATGTGTGCTCTCCTACATGCATGCATGTTTTTAAACAGTCATAAAAGCACCCTGTAATATGAACATAACTTTGAAATTTGGTATTTTACAAAATACAGTGTCCCAGCAGAGTAATGCTTTATGTTAGTAGTTATGGCTCAGCTTTACAATGGTGCATAGTATTTCATGTGATGAATAAGCCATGATTTATTCATATTATGATGGATGTTCAGCTACGTGAACGATCAATTGCCTAAGTATTTGAAATAGACACCTGACAGAAAGAGTGAGATGAGTTAGTTGCCTTAACCAAAGCTGAGGTCTAATTATGAGGGCAGTTGTCATAATACTGCAATCTCTTAGTGATTACTTTATCAGACATATGCCTGACTGTATCCCAAGTACACACTTTGTAAAATGCTCCCCCTCATCTTAAAGACTATAATTGATCTCATCATTTTTAAACATTTATTTATTTATTTATTTATTTATTTATTTTCATCCATCTTTATTCTTTGTCTGGGCCTCCCATTGCAGTAGCCTGTCTCACTGCAGAGCCCTGGCCCCGAGTGCATGCGCTTCAGAGCGCTGGCTCGTAATTGGACACAGGGATCCAGCAGCTCCACGGCACATGGGATCTTCCCGAGATGGAACCAGTGCCCCTTGAACTGCAAGGTGGACCCTTTACCCACTGGACCACCAGGGAAGCCCTGATCTCATCATTTCTGTCTCAAAAATAGTATCTTTGTTTAGATTCTTTGAAGCAAACCAAAAGAACTTATGGGAAAATTGAAAATGTCTATATCTATTAAATTTTTGCTTATGAGAGAAGTAAAAATGTGAAGTCATAACAGTTCTAAATTTTGGATTGAGAAGAAAAATGGAAACAAATCCAATTCAATATTAATTTCTAAAAATTCCACTTATGCTTTCTTTGTAATATTCCCATTGTAAAATATGAGCTTGTGGATACAGATCAAATAGCACAAAAATGTACAGAGAAACAATTCTGCCATGTCCCCTTTCTCAACCTACTCTCCTGACAGAGGAGAATATCTTTCTGTGGGTTTTTTTTTCATGTTTAAGCAACAAACACATGTGTGCTCTCCTACATGCATGCATGTTTTTAAACAGTCATAAAAGCACCCTGTAATATGAACATAACTTTGAAATTTGGTATTTTACAAAATACAGTGTCCCAGCAGAGTAATGCTTTATGTTAGTAGTTATGGCTCAGCTTTACAATGGTGCATAGTATTTCATGTGATGAATAAGCCATGATTTATTCATATTATGATGGATGTTCAGCTACGTGAACGATCAATTGCCTAAGTATTTGAAATAGACACCTGACAGAAAGAGTGAGATGAGTTAGTTGCCTTAACCAAAGCTGAGGTCTAATTATGAGGGCAGTTGTCATAATACTGCAATCTCTTAGTGATTACTTTATCAGACATATGCCTGACTGTATCCCAAGTACACACTTTGTAAAATGCTCCCCCTCATCTTAAAGACTATAATTGATCTCATCATTTTTAAACATTTATTTATTTATTTATTTATTTATTTATTTTCATCCATCTTTATTCTTTGTCTGGGCCTCCCATTGCAGTAGCCTGTCTCACTGCAGAGCCCTGGCCCCGAGTGCATGCGCTTCAGAGCGCTGGCTCGTAATTGGACACAGGGATCCAGCAGCTCCACGGCACATGGGATCTTCCCGAGATGGAACCAGTGCCCCTTGAACTGCAAGGTGGACCCTTTACCCACTGGACCACCAGGGAAGCCCTGATCTCATCATTTCTGTCTCAAAAATAGTATCTTTGTTTAGATTCTTTGAAGCAAACCAAAAGAACTTATGGGAAAATTGAAAATGTCTATATCTATTAAATTTTTGCTTATGAGAGAAGTAAAAATGTGAAGTCATAACAGTTCTAAATTTTGGATTGAGAAGAAAAAACAAAAACAGTAAAGAAATACAGGCAGCCCTGCAATAAATACATTGCCTAGGATATTGCCATAAGAATATGCTTTCCATGACTGACTTAACAGGAGTTCACAGTATACGACTCTTTAAGTTCCTTGTCTCCAGTGGCACCAGTCATATTTTGTGTAGGATTGTGTAGGCATCTTTAAGCCACCTGGGTACCTCTTGAGCACAGGAGAATTATTCCTTTAATGCTTTTATGTTTCCATTTTATAGAGCCCTGAAAGATATTTTTTCTTTTTGAAAACAAAGTAAATCTACAATGATTGGTGCTTCCTTTTTGTGCCTCAGATGAATAATTCTTCATTTTCTTATTCCTCAAGAACAAGCAGCTCATCAAGTCATTTGTGTGACTTTTCCTGCTTCTGGAACTGGAGCAAGTTTGCTTATCAGGCAGTATTCTGTGAAGCAGCAAACAGTGATATTCAGTTCTGTCCCCATCATAGATTGGGAAGTAAGAGAGAATGTAGCACACTCTTTGTGCTCCAGTGGAATCCATCAGAGCTAGAGATGTGGAGCCGGACTCTCTTTGCATCTTAAATGTCTGAGGGAGATTTTGCATTGTGTTTATTAGCTCAGGGTTTAGTGCAAAAAATACATATATGCTTTTGAGGTGATGACAAGAACACAGTCATCTGAGAATGGGAATTTTAACGTTGATGCTCTGAACGTTCTGTTCTCGACCATCTGGAATCCAGGGCTCCATCTGAGTGTGTGATATTGGAAGTCTTACAAGTACATATACTGGCTCTAATATATATATTATTCATACGTATGAATTCTACCCACTTAGAAACAAGAATGTATCCAGAAAATGCATCACAGTAGTCATTCTTTAAATATACACTATTCAGAATAAAGGATTTGTTCTTATAATTTTGGCATTTTGTGTATAACTATTCCTTTCAAAGCCAGTTCAGTTTCAAAGCAATTATTATGATTTTTAGTTCAGAATGATAGAAAATTTTTTTCTTTTTTGTTTTCTACATATTGGTTTTGATGATCTTGAGGTGTATGCTGGTTGGAATCTTAATGCTTTAAAAACAGCACAAAGAGACAGAGTTTTATAGTATAAAATTTTAATTGTTTTCCAGAAATGCTCATCTCTATTGAGACTAGCTATAAAAATTTTAATATTTTACATATATCTGTAATATAATTCAATATAGATTTCTTTAGCTTTTGTTTTTGCAAGGCATTTGACTTTTTGTCAGAAGAAGATTCAAAAATGAATAAAACACAATTCTTTCTCTCCAGATTTTACTTGTTAGTGGGTAAAACTCAAAGGTAAATGTGTAAATATTAATATGGTAAATATTAATATTACATCAGGAAGGCTGCTGTGTGCTCAAACAGTGAGGCATTAAAAACACGAGGCCATGAGATAGTTTGGGGGAAGAGAGTGTACTTGACTAAATGCCCACTGTGTACTCAGTTTGGGGTCCCAGAATCTGGCAAGTATTTCAGACATTGAATGTGTAAAGCATGGACCAGTAGTCTGGCTCCTTCCTGACTGTTTCATTTGGTTTCTTTCTAGTAGGGTCATGTGTGTAATGAAAGGCACCGGAAAAGGACATGGCTTCTTCTTCAGTGGCCATTTTAAAATGGTAGAAGGTGGGTGCCGCACTTCACTAATATGCTAAAGAGAAGTGTGATATTAGCTGATTTTTAAATTTTTTTGTGGCTTATTAAATCTGTGAAATGCATATAAGTCTGAACTTGAAGCAACAGTATTTTAAAGTTAAATATAGTCTTCTTCCCAGGTAGCTCTAGTGGTAAAGAACCCTCCTGCCAACACGGGAGACCTTAAGAGACACGAGTTCAATCCCTGAATTGGGAAGATCCCCTGGAGGAGGGCAGGGCAATTCCCTCCCAGTTTTCTTGCCTGGAGAGTCCCATGGGTAGAAGAGCTTGACAGGCTGAGTGATGTGTTTATTCGGAAGCCCTTACAAGTACATATACTGGCTCTAATATATATATTATTCATACGTATGAATTCTACCCACTTAGAAACAAGAATGTATCCAGAAAATGCATCACAGTAGTCATTCTTTAAATATACACTATTCAGAATAAAGGATTTGTTCTTATAATTTTGGCATTTTGTGTATAACTATTCCTTTCAAAGCCAGTTCAGTTTCAAAGCAATTATTATGATTTTTAGTTCAGAATGATAGAAAATTTTTTTCTTTTTTGTTTTCTACATATTGGTTTTGATGATCTTGAGGTGTATGCTGGTTGGAATCTTAATGCTTTAAAAACAGCACAAAGAGACAGAGTTTTTATAGTATAAAATTTTAATTGTTTTCCAGAAATGCTCATCTCTATTGAGACTAGCTATAAAAATTTTAATATTTTACATATATCTGTAATATAATTCAATATAGATTTCTTTAGCTTTTGTTTTTGCAAGGCATTTGACTTTTTGTCAGAAGAAGATTCAAAAATGAATAAAACACAATTCTTTCTCTCCAGATTTTACTTGTTAGTGGGTAAAACTCAAAGGTAAATGTGTAAATATTAATATGGTAAATATTAATATTACATCAGGAAGGCTGCTGTGTGCTCAAACAGTGAGGCATTAAAAACACGAGGCCATGAGATAGTTTGGGGGAAGAGAGTGTACTTGACTAAATGCCCACTGTGTACTCAGTTTGGGGTCCCAGAATCTGGCAAGTATTTCAGACATTGAATGTGTAAAGCATGGACCAGTAGTCTGGCTCCTTCCTGACTGTTTCATTTGGTTTCTTTCTAGTAGGGTCATGTGTGTAATGAAAGGCACCGGAAAAGGACATGGCTTCTTCTTCAGTGGCCATTTTAAAATGGTAGAAGGTGGGTGCCGCACTTCACTAATATGCTAAAGAGAAGTGTGATATTAGCTGATTTTTAAATTTTTTTGTGGCTTATTAAATCTGTGAAATGCATATAAGTCTGAACTTGAAGCAACAGTATTTTAAAGTTAAATATAGTCTTCTTCCCAGGTAGCTCTAGTGGTAAAGAACCCTCCTGCCAACACGGGAGACCTTAAGAGACACGAGTTCAATCCCTGAATTGGGAAGATCCCCTGGAGGAGGGCAGGGCAATTCCCTCCCAGTTTTCTTGCCTGGAGAGTCCCATGGGTAGAAGAGCTTGACAGGCTGCAGTCCATGGGGTTACAAAGAGTTGGACATGACTGAAGCAACTTAACATGCACAGAGAGAGAGAGAGAGATAAAAGAGAAACTTTTAATGAACCAGTAGTTTCCCCATATTTTGTTATCTTTATAAAAAGGAATCTTGAGAGTGCTCAGTATCTATAGACACCTTTTCTTATTACATCATGGAATAATTCTGAAAACACAGCCACCCTCTCTACTCAATATTGGATTTGTACTTTTAAATTGGTCAACAGTTTACTGCTCCTGGCATTTCCTTTTTTGAGAAGCATTTCAAATTAATTGCATACTTTAATAGGGACATAGTTACAGTCTCTTCCCTTGCTTTTAATTGTTTATTTTGAAACTTAATGAAAATCCTTTTGGGGCTTGTTTTTATGTCTAATCCAGTGTAGAATGATAAGATTTTTGAAGGCCTGTATAAATAACATAAACTGAAATAGGTAGTCCTTTGGTAGGTTTACAATGTTCCAAGGTTAAATAGAAGCCCTGTAATGGGATGTAAAGCTCCTTGGGTTTGATGCACCCTAATCTCTCCCGCCTGCCCATGCATAGCCATATACTGAAGATTGCTTCAAACATGTTTTTCTCAGCTCTCTTGCACAGGCTTCCCTCTGCCCAGAGTGCCCTTTCTTAGTCCACTTTGCGGCTTTGTTGCACTTCTTCAAGCCTCTCGTCCTGTGTGGCTCCCCCTTGGAGGCCCTTCCCATTTCCAAGCAATCCTGTGGTGCTGGTTTGTTTGACCTTTCCCAGACCAAACCTTCCCGTTCTATCACTGCACATAATCATATCACCTTTCCATCACTCTTGCCCCTTCATCTGGAAAGACTCAGTTCTCCTTTGCATTTCTAGGGCTTAGCTGGTGCCTTACCCTCCATGTTGGGCAATTTACAGCTAAGTATGATTTTGAAGTGAGAATGTGTTTGAAATCCATGTGCTCTCAACAGCTGTACTATTTTTCCATTAGTGTGAAGGCAGTTTAAATTGTATGCTGGTTTTCTTTAATCATGGTTGATTAAGTCCTCTTCTCATCCAGCCTTTTATTTGGGCCCTCATTGTATCTCACACAAACTATCTCAAGGTCTTCCTAACTAGTCTTCCCTCCCATCAGTCTCCTTTTCTGCCATCTAGACTATGTATCACTGTGAGAACTGACTTCCTGAAAACATGTTAGTATCTGATCATTCTTGTTCTTAAAACACCCCTGGGCATACCCTATCATAATATGTACTCCAGGCTCAGGTTCTAAGACTAGAGCCTGGCAGCAGTGTGAGATCTGGGACCCATCATATTTTGTTCACCATGATGCCCCCAGCACCTGGCACAGTGATTGGCCTGTCCTACAATCCATGTGCTGCTGTAGAATGTCCGTGATCACCACTAAGGGAAAAGAAACCTGCAAATTCGAGTATGAACAATTGTCTCTTTCTTACATGTCTTTGAATTTTGATTTCATTCTTCCTGAAAAACTTTTGACACGTCTATAGATAAAATCAGGTTTTTATTACCTGTCCCTCTGATACATAAAGAATGAGCAAAATACATGGACTCAGGTGATTCTTAGGTCGTAAGGAGCTTCCCAGGTGGCTCACTAGTAAAAAGTCCACCTGCCAATGCAGGAGACACAGGTTCTAGGTTGGAAAGATCCCCTGGAGGAGGAAATAGCAACCTACTCCAGTATTCCTGCCTGGAGAATCCCATGAAAAGAGGAGCCCAGAAGGTTACAGTCCATAGAGTCACAGAATCGGACATGACTGAATGACTGAGCATGCAGGCAAGGTGACTTACAACTTTATAGTGGAAACCTGACTTTTGGGCATCTCTTCCCACCTTAAGAGTGACTGACATCGGTGTTCTGTTCCACATGACATTGTTCTGTTTCATCAGTACTGTTTAGTGGTTAAGCTTGATTTAGAAGAGTTATTATGCCCCACTCACTTGGCAAGTTTTTATGTGTGTTCATAGGTAGCAACGTGGTCGGTCGTAACTGCTACCTGTCCAGCTGTGTCCTGATTTCAGAGGTTAAAAGGTTAAAACTGTGAAGTGTGTCTCCCGATTAATGATCTCAATGAGTTAAATATGGGCAGAATGCATCTTGTTATTAAAATGCTCCCAACCTGCCCTTTCAGTCTCCTCTCCCCACCGCTCAGTCCCACACACTATTCCTCTGAACTGTGATACTTTGTCAATGGAAGGAGAGCCTTTTGCAACTCTGTGCTCTCTCATGCATTCCTATTTACTTGGCATGACATCTTCTCTGTTCTCAAACTAACACTGACTCCTCATGATCTGTTTAAATACTATCTCCAAGCCTGCCATACTCGCTGCCCCAGATGGACTCGCTGCCTCTCCATTGCTCTCTGAGCTTTTTTGTAGACACTCATTTGAACACATCTCACATTTTTTGTAACCGCATGGTTAAGAATAAAGACTAACCATGTGGTATTTTTCTTTGTCCTCTTGTTGTTGACTCACAGTTACTTTTCAGTGCCACTTGAATAAATATAGTTGGCATATCACATTCCTCTAGTTGACTGGTGTGGTATAAAGTGAGAGAACATTCCAGAGTTTCCCTGGGGGACTTGTGACACTATTGCTCCTACATGACTGGTACCCTCGGTCCAGTATCACCTAACAATGGACTTGTTATTTTTGCTTTAGATAGAATATCTAAGTTCTGCATTGGTCATGACCTACATTTTACAAAACAAACAAAAATTCACTAACTCAGTGTTTGTGTACATTTCATCAGCATTGTACAACCTATTTGCCAATCGTCATTTACACATTCACAATTTTTGCAGTAAAATTAACCAGAGATCAGAGTCTGAAAAAGACAACTAGAAGGAATTTTGGAACCTTTAAGGGCAAATTAAATTCTCGATTGGTGTGTTGTGTATCGGTTAAAGAAAAACATTAGCCAAAACTCAATGACTGTTCTTTAAAGGTGTCTCCTCATTTCATTAACAGGTGTCAAAACCAAGAATATGTGTCCAAATCCCTAATGTCAGCCATGAGTCCTTCTATATATAGATGGTAACATGACTCAGAGAGATACTGAATAAGGAACAGGTGATAACCTTCTAGAACAGAGTCACTGAAAATATCGTCTGGTCCAGCCTGCGTCAGTCATATGGGATCCTGGATAGAAATGCAGCATGGTGCCTCAGTTTCTGATTCCCTGGATTCTGGGCGCCTTTTTATAGGCACAGAAGCTTGATAAGATTTTTTTTTTTTAGATTTGATCCAGTAAATCTGATACCGTAGAAGATATATTTAATGTTTTCTTGCTAATCCTAGACTAATTCCCAAATTCCAATAGGGATTTTTTTTCTTTTGGGCTGTAAAAGTCAGTGCTCTTAGGTCAGTGCTTTTAGGTCATAATATAAAAGCTTTGAAAAGTATTTTCTAGACTATCTCCATCATTGACCTTTCACTGTGAAATTTTGTAAGCATAATGCTATTTCTCATCAGTCTATATACAGGAGGAGTTAATAACTCTCACTGTGAATACAGATGGAAGAAACTTTAAAAGGATCATTTTGTATTTTATGTTTCCAGAGTAAATGATCTATGATATAGAGTTAAAAAGAAAACTTTTAGAAACAGTTCTGAGTCACAACACGCACTTAGAAAGAGATCTGACTCAGGCCACACAGAGAATGGAGCCATAACTGAGAATAGAATATGGACATTGTCCCTCATACCTTACTCACTTCTTCCTTCCTCTGACAACTCTGAATCTAATCATTGTGTCCTATGATCATGCCCCTATGAAACAGTATGGCTGTTTTCTAAGCAGCTTTTCAGTAAGGATTTTCTGGACTTCTGCTATATTCAGCAGAAGCAGATTAAGCATTACTTACTAAACAAAAAAGGCATTAGGTTATTTACACAATAAAAAGAGCACTAGAAAAAGCTATCAAATAATTTACTTTGAACACATTTAGCACCATTGTCTGGCTATATTCTTATTGATAAGATAATTATGTTGGAAATTATTTCATAGTATCATTGTCATCTGAAGGAAAGAGACAAATTGAATCCATGTAGATGAGCAATTGTGAGTTTTTTTCTCCTCACCACAATTCCCCCTGCATTTTTCTTTGTACTCTATCCATCATAAACTTCATAACAATAAATTAGTCAGTTGTTTGATTACCTCTGGAACCTTCTTGATCTCTCTGCCTAGCCCTGCTTTCAGTTGGATGCTTAGCAAAGTCTCATGTTAACCAAGGAAGGCAGATAAATGGAGGCTTAGGAAATCAAAAGACCACAGAAGTAAATGTATGTGTGTGTATGTGTTCTTCCTGTAGACTGCAGTTGTGTTTATTGTAAACATTTTATATAAAAATGCATCATTAGATTGACCTCTCATTAAGTGGCTTAGACATCTGACTGGCATCATCATCATATTTTTAGATAGTTTCCATCGGCATTACTCATTGAAGGTACTTTTCCCGGAGAAGGATTCTGAAGTCATGAATCCATACTCAGCATTCAGTACAGTGGTCTCTCAGCAATGCCTGCCATGGACAAGGCAGCAGAAATTGTAGCACACGTGACTTATACTGTATGTATAGCATATGTGATCATCCTATAAATCCCTGTGACACTTATAATTAGTACTGGATGATGGAATGTTTAATTTTACTTAGGTTAGTCCATACACTTTTACAGTTAAGATAAATCCAGCTCGACTCTAAGCTGATTGAGACAAGGTACCACATATTATACCACTTTAGTTTTTTCTATAGGTGCTGGTCAAATGTGAAGTACATAGTAATTACTGTGAAACAGTGCAATTCAGTGACATTCAGTTTTACCTCCTCAGGGTTGTATAATCTCCCCCAGGAAAATACAGTATTTGGCGCCTGTGTATAGAGATTTATATTAAAAAGTTTGTATATGTTTATGTGGGTATGTATTGTGTGGTGTGTACTTATACATTGCATATTTATTACATATAAAATTATATGGTAATTTAATATATATATTGTATTTATTCAATATATGCTTATAGAGCCTGCTTATAGTAGGTGTACTTATTTTTATACACTTATATATATTCATATATAATATATATTTATATATTGCATAGATATAAATGTACATAAGTTATATATATAAAGACACAAAGAGTTAAACAAGCAGAATGTTTAGCCTGAAGGAAAGAAAATAGAAGGACTTAATAGCCAGGCATATATATTTAAGAATTTGTTTATCCACAAATAGTTATATTTGTCCTGTGACCTTAAAGGGAAACTAACGCCAGTGGTTTGAGATTATATGAACAGATTTTGGTAAGGAAAGTTTTCACCAAATTCAGATCTGGCCAGGGTAGGAGTAGTCCCCTTTGGGAAATGATGAGTTGCTTTTACTAGATGTTTTTACATGTAAAATAGGAATTTTAGGGGAGCCAACACTGTGTGTACAGTTTGGCTATGGCTTTATTATTTTTTATTTAAACATTTATTTATTAATTTATTTTGGCTGGGGTGGGGAGGGAGGGGGGTGGCCGGGCCACTTCCACTGGTCTTTCGTTTGTCTAGTTTCATCCATCTTTGTTCTTTGGCCCATGTGGGCCTCCCATCGTAGTGGCCTCTGTTGTCATAGAGCACCGGCTCCGGGCGCATGCGCTCCAGAGCTCCGGCTCGGCGATCGGACACCTTGGTCCAGCCGCTCCGCGGCACGTGGGATCTTCCCAGGCCAGGGATCGAACCACTGCAAGGCGGTGTCCTTACCCACTGGACCACCAGGGAAGCCCTGGCTTTATTTTAAACATTAAAATATAGACTTCTTAACTGATTCTAAGTTTCTTTATTAGTAAATAATATCTGCCTTTCCCCTCATGGGTTATTATGCAGATAAGCGTAGATGATACAGCTGACCCTTGACCAACATGGGTTTGAACTACATGGTCCATTTATGCACAATATTTTTTCAATGTATATAGCACCTGTATTTTCATTTTACAGATCTTTAAATGTGTGCGAAAAGTTTGTGTTTGATCAGAGACTACAATACACAGAATCAAAACTATGGTTTTAAGACCTGATACTATTCAAACTGTCACAGCTTCCTGTCCTTTGGTGTATCAATTTCTTTGATTTTTTTATGGCTGAGATAGGTGAACACAGCTTTTCAACTGTTGGGGGCACTGGAAGGGGAAGATCAACACTCTTTCCCAAACCCTCACATTTTTCCAGGGTCAACAGTATATGCAAAGTGTTGCAAAAAATATAAGGAATAAGTAATATAAGTAATTCTGTTGCACCAAAGGAAGTTACTCATTAATGGAGTGAATCAGATCTGACTAATACCACAGTTATTCATTAGCATCTATGAGAAACATCCAAATTACAGTACCTAAAGATTATACATGAGCTTGTAGTTTTGAGACTTAACGTTTAGAGAAAAGAACACTGACTCACTTTAAAGGGGCTTGGGTACAGATGGATTTATTTCCCTTTCACATTTACTTTTAGTTATATTTATGTATTGTTTTTCTCTTACGTAGAAGATCTTGGGTGATGTTACAGACAGGTCTTTATTTGGTGATTGGTCTGTTGGACCATTTTTATGTCTCAAAGGAATTTTGGAAAAGGATAATAATCTTTTTCCAGAAAATTATGCCTTGGCAGATAATTTAGCAGAATAAAAATCATTTCAGAGAAATGAATTACATTTCTTAGCTTTATATATTCACATTCCTACAGTAGTCTTTATTAACCTTTAAAGGACACCTGATTGTTTGGCTTTAGGCAACATGTAAAGGTATAAATAGGATAGTGTGTTGAACTTCTTAACCGCTGTCTCTGCATTGAATGTGTTTACTTTTCCACCTCTGTTGCAATCACTATCCATTCACAGACACTTTAGCTCCTGTGCAGGACTTTGGGAGAACCCACTGCTCCTCTGAGTGAATGGAAAATGCAGTCCAAAGCCCTGAATAAGCTATTTAAATGTAAATAAGAGCCCATGGACTACTTTTTCATGAGACTGAAAAATGCACAGTAGAAGGCGAGGCAGCCCAGCTCTGCCTGGAGAAGTGGCATGGAGGCTGAGAAGATAGCGAGGCTGTCAGGCTGCCTTGGTTCAGATCCTAGTTCAACCACTCCTGACCAGTGTGACCTTACAAAATTACCTAATTTATGTTTGTCTCTACTAATCTATCAGGGAAGCAGGGTTATAAGAGAACCAGTGTCTTTGTATTAATCATATGAAGTACTTAAGGCAATACTAGCACATAGAAAGAGCTCAGTAAACCTTAGAGCTATAGAGTCCTGGATTAGATGAGGAAAACTTAGGCTCTAAGCCTGACTCATTGGAGTCACATATAGTCAGTTATTGCTCATAGAAATAGCATTTTCTTCATCAGTACATCATTATTGAAAACCACAGGTGCTTCTGCATTGCACAATGTAATTTCAGAGCCTCATCTATTTATCTTCACACTTAAGTGAATCTCTCTTTTTTGTTATTTTTGTATTTATTTCATTTTAACATAACAATCTCTAAAATTTTCTGACTATACTCTCGTTGGTTGTAGCCTTTTAAGTTGAACTTAGAATCTTCATGGAAATATACTGTCTTTCACAAATGTTTCCTCTGGAATGATAACAGCACTTGCTGTTTTATAAAATTTTTCAAGCCGTGTTGTGCTGATCCTCAAAACATTTTGCGACATAAGTATTTTTATTCTTATTTTGTGAGAAAACTGATAATGCAGTTAGTGGAGTAAAATTAAGCTAAATTGTTCATTCCAGTTGTTTATTTCTAGACCACACAAATTACTGGATGACATATGTGCATTTGTGACGAGAGGAAGCTTGTCCCCTGTGCAGTGTTTTGTGCAAAAAAAATTTAAAAATTGAAAATAAAAGAAGTAAAAGAAGACTCATTCATTACTTGACTTCTATTATAGCTTTTTTTCTCTTCTTCATAGAGTGGAGGAACTCTTTTTTTTTTTTTCTATTTGCCACACTGTGTGACTTGTGGGATCTTAGTTCTGAGACAAGAGACTTTCTCAATGAGAGCATGGAATTTCTAGCCACTGAACCTCCAGAGAATTCTTGAGTGGAGGAGATTTTGATGTCACAAATGTCAGCCTGCTGCAAGCACTTTTAAGTGTACTTGGGTTCCTTGACATTAGCGCAGCGTAGTTGTCAGTGAGAGAAACTCCTAGCAGTGCATCTGTTGGCTTTTTTGTTGCTAACTTTGTAATTCTTAAATGGCAGGTCTTATTTATGCTCAGCTTGAAGAAGTCTGCTTTGTTATATTTTATCAATTTATATATTCAACAAATATTTATTGGGTACCTAGGATATGTCAGGCAGAGAGGTGCCTCTTTATACAGTAGCCATGGATTGTTAGCTCTTGTCTGGTTCCCTGTTCTGCATCTCTGAACACAGTCTTGTTCTTTCTCATCGTGACATCTACACTTACTTATCCATTCAGTGAGTCATTGTTGAAGATCTACTAGGGAGACAGTAGGGATCAGGTAGTCGAGAAAAAGGATAGAAGTCATTGCTGTCATGGAAACCACACTGAGAGGAGTGAGCTGATGGAAAAAACAAGATACTTGAATGAAATACATAGTTTGTTAATTTTTTTCAGTGTTAATAACAATAAGAAAGGGGGATAGGGAATGTTGGGTGGGTGACACTATAGATGATTTTAGATGAAAAACCTCACTGTGAGATTGATGACTGGATCGGTGCTGGAAAGAAGTGAGGAAGCCAACTGTGGGTATCAGTGGAAGCAACATTAAGTACAAGGCCTAAGGTGAGAGTGTGCCAGACGCGTTTGAAGACTATTGAAGAGGAAAGTGTTGAAATGAAGTCATCAAGGGAGCACAGTGGGAGAAGAAGTCAGAAAGACAATATGACGCCAAGCCATGTAGAACCTCATAGGTCATTGTGAGGACTTGGGCTTTAACTCTGAGTGAAGTGGGAGGCCACTAGAGGGTACGGAGAAGATGAATGGTGTGGTCTGGTTGATATGTAACAGAATCACTTAGGCTGTTGGGTTAAGGAGAGAAGACAATGTGGTGGAGAGACCAGGTGAGAGAATCTTGGCTTGGACCATAATAGGGGTGATAGGAGGATGAGAAGTGGTCAGATGATGGATGTGTTTTGGAAGTCGACCCTGCCTGATTGGCTGGTGGACCGGTTGTGGAATGTGAGAGAAGAAGAGAAAGGTCAGGATGATATCCATGTTTTCGACTTGAGCACCTGGAAGGATGGATCTGTGATTAACAATCTGAGGACCATCATTACTGTCATTATCCTCTCTGCCATAGGTGAAGAAGAGATAGCTTCAGCAACTTGAGCATGGTGATAGATTACCACATAGTATGGGGACTTGTTAGTACTTTATCCATGAGACAGTTTGGAGACTTGAGTTGTATCTTTAATATTCCATAAGCAAGCCATGTATTATAGGTTAAGCCACTTTAAGTCTCAAACTCATTTATTCTTAAATGAGACTGACTCAGACGTCTCGAAGAAACCTGTAATATCACTGTCTAAAAAATATTTCTCCACTGCCCTACACTGTCCCTTGTCTCAATATTAACCTCTCTTATTCCACATGTGTAGATTTTGTCTGTTGCCATAGCTGTTGTCCTTAGTAGTCCATGTGCGCCTCCATTCAAAGAAAAGCTTTTACCTTCTGAATTTTGTATCCTGCCCTATAACACAAATCAGACCCATAGATACTTATTTTACATGATTTTAGAATTTAACAAAAAAGATGAACAGTCATCATTTTCTCATGAAAATGAATCTTTGTAATATAAGGTCAGAATATATATAGCAGTAGGAAGGAAGTGTTAATATTATTGGGCTTCCCTTGTGGCTCAGTGGTAAAGAGTCCACCTGAAAATTCAGGAGACCTGGGTTTGATCCGTAGGTTGGGAAGACCTCCTGGAGAAAGAAATGGCAACCCATTCCAGTATTCTTGCCTAGGAAATCCCATGGACAGAGGAGCCTAGTGGACTATAGTCCATGGGGTTGCAAGAGAATCAGACATGACTTTGCAACTGAACAACGACTGAGTGAGGAGAATCGAATTGGGGGCTTGATATGTAACAGAATCACTTAGGCTGTTGGGTTAAGGAGAGAAGACAATGTGGTGGAGAGACCAGGTGAGAGAATCTTGGCTTGGACCATAATAGGGGTGATAGGAGGATGAGAAGTGGTCAGATGATGGATGTGTTTTGGAAGTCGACCCTGCCTGATTGGCTGGTGGACCGGTTGTGGAATGTGAGAGAAGAAGAGAAAGGTCAGGATGATATCCATGTTTTCGACTTGAGCACCTGGAAGGATGGATCTGTGATTAACAATCTGAGGACCATCATTACTGTCATTACCTTTTGCCATAGGTGAAGAAGAGATAGCTTCAGCAACTTGAGCATGGTGATAGATTACCACATAGTATGGGGACTTGTTAGTACTTTATCCATGAGACAGTTTGGAGACTTGAGTTGTATCTTTAATATTCCATAAGCAAGCCATGTATTATAGGTTAAGCCACTTTAAGTCTCAAACTCATTTATTCTTAAATGAGACTGACTCAGACGTCTCGAAGAAACCTGTAATATCACTGTCTAAAAAATATTTCTCCACTGCCCTACACTGTCCCTTGTCTCAATATTAACCTCTCTTATTCCACATGTGTAGATTTTGTCTGTTGCCATAGCTGTTGTCCTTAGTAGTCCATGTGCGCCTCCATTCAAAGAAAAGCTTTTACCTTCTGAATTTTGTATCCTGCCCTATAACACAAATCAGACCCATAGATACTTATTTTACATGATTTTAGAATTTAACAAAAAAGATGAACAGTCATCATTTTCTCATGAAAATGAATCTTTGTAATATAAGGTCAGAATATATATAGCAGTAGGAAGGAAGTGTTAATATTATTGGGCTTCCCTTGTGGCTCAGTGGTAAAGAGTCCACCTGAAAATTCAGGAGACCTGGGTTTGATCCGTAGGTTGGGAAGACCTCCTGGAGAAAGAAATGGCAACCCATTCCAGTATTCTTGCCTAGGAAATCCCATGGACAGAGGAGCCTAGTGGACTATAGTCCATGGGGTTGCAAGAGAATCAGACATGACTTTGCAACTGAACAACGCCAGCATTAATATTGGTTTGAAAAATTGAGCCATATTTTTTGGGTGATACAACATGGCAAGGAAAAGGAACCTTTCTTGATTTATTCAGCCTTTGTATAATTTGAGGGCTTGCCAGGTGGCGCTAGTGGTAAAGAACCTACCTTCCAGTGCAGGAGACACTTAAGAGACACAGGTTTGATCCCTGGATCAGGAAGCTTTTCTGGAGGAGGGCATGGCAACCCACTCCAGTCTTCTTGCCTGGAGAATCCCATGACAGAGGAACCTGGCAGGCTAACCGTCCACAGGGTCACAAAGAGTCAGACACAACTGAAGCCACTCAGCATGCAGCATGTATAATTTGACCCTGCTCTTGATTATTATTTGGAAGCTAAAATTTTACCTTAGCAGTGACATGATTACCTTTTGATTTTGTTGCTTTCTATTCAATTACTTACATCCTTAAAATTTTATTAGGTTTAATTTACTTCCAATTTAATCTATATTTATTGATTTTTTCCCCCAAAGAAATACATTTCTATACTAGATATAAAAGGATAAATGTAGCAGTAAAGTAATGAGGGGATGAAACCCTACCACTGAGGAAGTCAACAGTTTGCTTCCAATAATTTAGTTAGACTTGGTGATGAAGTAGCAATACAGACTTACTGGATCACATTCTGGATTGCTACCAACACTGAAGATTCTTCAAGGGTCTCATACTTGAATAAGGCAGACTGCCAAGCTAGTGACTCTGATCTTAAAGTAATGAGAGCGGGTTTATTTTAATATTTTGCTCTAGATCTTTGTTGTTGTGTGTGGGCTTCCTCTAGTTGCCGTGAGCGAGGGCTACTCTCTCATAGCAGTGCTCTGGCTTCTCATTGTGGTGGCTTCTCTTGCTGCTTGCAGGCTCAGTAATTGCGGAGCACCAGCTCGGTTGTCTGGGATCTTCCTGGGCCAGGACTCGACCCTGCACCTCCTGCATTAGCAGGTGGATTCTTAAGCTTTGGACCACCAGGGAAGTCCAAAAATGCTTTTTTACTATTTTATTTTGAAATAAGTTTTGACGTACCTAGGAAATCCCATGGACAGAGGAGCCTAGTGGACTATAGTCCATGGGGTTGCAAGAGAATCAGACATGACTTTGCAACTGAACAACGCCAGCATTAATATTGGTTTGAAAAATTGAGCCATATTTTTTGGGTGATACAACATGGCAAGGAAAAGGAACCTTTCTTGATTTATTCAGCCTTTGTATAATTTGAGGGCTTGCCAGGTGGCGCTAGTGGTAAAGAACCTACCTTCCAGTGCAGGAGACACTTAAGAGACACAGGTTTGATCCCTGGATCAGGAAGCTTTTCTGGAGGAGGGCATGGCAACCCACTCCAGTCTTCTTGCCTGGAGAATCCCATGACAGAGGAACCTGGCAGGCTAACCGTCCACAGGGTCACAAAGAGTCAGACACAACTGAAGCCACTCAGCATGCAGCATGTATAATTTGACCCTGCTCTTGATTATTATTTGGAAGCTAAAATTTTACCTTAGCAGTGACATGATTACCTTTTGATTTTGTTGCTTTCTATTCAATTACTTACATCCTTAAAATTTTATTAGGTTTAATTTACTTCCAATTTAATCTATATTTATTGATTTTTTCCCCCAAAGAAATACATTTCTATACTAGATATAAAAGGATAAATGTAGCAGTAAAGTAATGAGGGGATGAAACCCTACCACTGAGGAAGTCAACAGTTTGCTTCCAATAATTTAGTTAGACTTGGTGATGAAGTAGCAATACAGACTTACTGGATCACATTCTGGATTGCTACCAACACTGAAGATTCTTCAAGGGTCTCATACTTGAATAAGGCAGACTGCCAAGCTAGTGACTCTGATCTTAAAGTAATGAGAGCGGGTTTATTTTAATATTTTGCTCTAGATCTTTGTTGTTGTGTGTGGGCTTCCTCTAGTTGCCGTGAGCGAGGGCTACTCTCTCATAGCAGTGCTCTGGCTTCTCATTGTGGTGGCTTCTCTTGCTGCTTGCAGGCTCAGTAATTGCGGAGCACCAGCTCGGTTGTCTGGGATCTTCCTGGGCCAGGACTCGACCCTGCACCTCCTGCATTAGCAGGTGGATTCTTAAGCTTTGGACCACCAGGGAAGTCCAAAAATGCTTTTTTTTTTTTTACTATTTTATTTTGAAATAAGTTTAGACTTAGAGTAAGCCTTCAAAAGTTACCAGTGGGTTTCCACATGCCCTTTACCTTGCTTCCCCTAGTGTTTCTTTCTTTCTTTTTTTTTTTTTTTTAAATGATTTATTTATTTATTTATTTTGGGCGTGGGTCGGGTTGGGAAGGGAGGGGAGCGGGCGGGCCACTTCTATTGGTCTTTCATTTCTCCATTTTCATCCGTCTTTGTTCTTTGGCTCCTGTGGGCCTCCCATCGCGGTGGCCTCTGTCGCTGCAGAGCTCTGGCTCTGGGCGCATGCGCTCCAGAGCTCCGGCTCAGTAATTGGACACATCAGTCCAGCCGCTCCGCGGCACGTGGGATCTTCCCAGGCCAGGGATCGAACCGGCGCCCCTTGCACTGCAAGGCAGTGTCCTTACCCACTGGACCACCAGGGGAAGCCCTAGTGTTTATTTCTTACATTACCATATTTGAATTATTGAGACCTGGAAATGGGTATATAGAGAATTCTATGAACTGATCTACAGACTCTATTAGAATTTCATCAGTTTTCCACTACTATCTTTTTTCTGCCTCAGGATCCACTGCAGGCTCCCTCGTTGTATTCCATTGTTATGTCTTGTCATATTCCTGATCTATGTTCATCTTTCTTTATCTTCCATGGTCTTGTCACTTTTGAAGAGTAAGGCTCAGTTATTTTGCTGAATGTTTGAATGATGTCTCCTCATGTTTAGATTCCAGATAACTACTTTAAAGTGTTGTTTTGGTTTCTGCCATACAACAGTGTGAATCACCCATAAGGAAACATATATCCCTCTCTCTTGAACCTCTCTGCCACACCTGCAGCATCTCACCCCTCTAGGTCATCACAGAGCACTGGCTGAGGGCCCTCTGTTGTACAGCAGTAGCTGTCTGTTTTACACATGGGAATGTATGTATTTCAACGCTACTCTCTCAGTTTGTCCTGTCCTCTCCTTTCCCTGCTGTGTCCACAAGTCTGTTCTCTTTGTGTGCCTCTCAATTCCTGCCCTGCAAATAGGTTTATCAGTACCTTTTTTTCTAGATTCCGTATATGTGTGTGTGTGTGTGTGTGTGTGTGTGTGTCTGTGTGTGTATGCATTAATACACGATATTTGTCTTTCTCTTCCTGACTGACTTCAGGCTCTAGGTTTGTCCACCTCAGTTCAATTGATGCAAATTCATTCCTTTTATGACTGAGTAATATTCAATTGTATATATGTACCACAGTATAGAGATTTCTTAAAATCTAGGAATAAAACTATCATATGACACAGCAATCCAACTACTGGGCGTATGCCCTGTGAAAAAATGTAATTCAAAAAGACACATGTACTCCAATGTTCGTTGCAGCACTATTTATAACAGCCAGAGCATGGAAGCAATCATGTCCATCAACAGATGAATGGATAAAAAAAGCATGGTACATAAACAATACTAAAGGCTATGTTTTGAATAGTCTTTACCTGATACTTTTCCCCCAATAGTAAGGATTTCCCATTCACAAATGAAACAACGAGTCAGTAAATCAAACAGAAAAATGTTTAAAATATGCAGTAAAATATACCGTTAGGTGTTTTGGGAAATAAAAGAAATACAAGCCTTAATCCTTTACCTCAAATACTCTACAATGAGGCCAAGTTGGAAGATAACAGTTTGCTCACTATTTGACTTTATTCATTGTGAAAATGTATCTACACAAAAGATTAAAAAGCATATTAAATCGACATATTAAAGAAGGATGACTTAAACAAAAAATAACTTTTGGGATTCATATAGGCTGAAAAGCCCAGATCTCAGGATCTTCTGAATTCAAGACTTTAAGAGCTATACCTATGGCAGATTCAGGTTGATCTGTGGTGGTAAACAACCAACTCTGTAAAAATAAATAAATAAAATAAAGACTTTAAGAGGGAGGGGACATATGTGTATCTATGACTGATTCATGTTGTTGTTTGGCAGTGAACAACAAAACTCTGTAAAGCTATAATCTTTCAGTTAAAAACATAAAAAATTATCATCAGTACTTTGTTCTTTTTCATCTCCTATCCCTGCCTCCTGTTTTGTAAACGTTAGTGCCAGTCCTCATGTGTTAGCAAAGGGGCACCAGTAACTCTGGTCTCATTCTAATCTTATTAGAGACCATGGAAAAGAAGAATCACTCCTAGAAAGAATAGCATGTATCTTCCTGTATCTGGTTTAGTCTAAGTCACATGCATGTTCCCGAACCAACAGCTGTGACCAAGGGAAAACAATGTTAGGCTTGCTCTTGACTTGAATCACAGCGTATTTCATAGGAGACACAGGACCAAGGGAGAGGAGACACAGGACCAAGGGAGAGGGGTTGTTCCTCAGAGGAAAATACAGGAATGTGATTACAGGAAGCAGAGTAAATGAAGGCTCAATAATAAAACAGCAGATATTTACTATAACCCTCAAATGTGAATGGGTTTAAATTTAAATGGTAGATGCTTTCTCAACATATGAGACAAAGCCAGAGCATGGAAGCAATCATGTCCATCAACAGATGAATGGATAAAAAAAGCATGGTACATAAACAATACTAAAGGCTATGTTTTGAATAGTCTTTACCTGATACTTTTCCCCCAATAGTAAGGATTTCCCATTCACAAATGAAACAACGAGTCAGTAAATCAAACAGAAAAATGTTTAAAATATGCAGTAAAATATACCGTTAGGTGTTTTGGGAAATAAAAGAAATACAAGCCTTAATCCTTTACCTCAAATACTCTACAATGAGGCCAAGTTGGAAGATAACAGTTTGCTCACTATTTGACTTTATTCATTGTGAAAATGTATCTACACAAAAGATTAAAAAGCATATTAAATCGACATATTAAAGAAGGATGACTTAAACAAAAAATAACTTTTGGGATTCATATAGGCTGAAAAGCCCAGATCTCAGGATCTTCTGAATTCAAGACTTTAAGAGCTATACCTATGGCAGATTCAGGTTGATCTGTGGTGGTAAACAACCAACTCTGTAAAAATAAATAAATAAAATAAAGACTTTAAGAGGGAGGGGACATATGTGTATCTATGACTGATTCATGTTGTTGTTTGGCAGTGAACAACAAAACTCTGTAAAGCTATAATCTTTCAGTTAAAAACATAAAAAATTATCATCAGTACTTTGTTCTTTTTCATCTCCTATCCCTGCCTCCTGTTTTGTAAACGTTAGTGCCAGTCCTCATGTGTTAGCAAAGGGGCACCAGTAACTCTGGTCTCATTCTAATCTTATTAGAGACCATGGAAAAGAAGAATCACTCCTAGAAAGAATAGCATGTATCTTCCTGTATCTGGTTTAGTCTAAGTCACATGCATGTTCCCGAACCAACAGCTGTGACCAAGGGAAAACAATGTTAGGCTTGCTCTTGACTTGAATCACAGCGTATTTCATAGGAGACACAGGACCAAGGGAGAGGAGACACAGGACCAAGGGAGAGGGGTTGTTCCTCAGAGGAAAATACAGGAATGTGATTACAGGAAGCAGAGTAAATGAAGGCTCAATAATAAAACAGCAGATATTTACTATAACCCTCAAATGTGAATGGGTTTAAATTTAAATGGTAGATGCTTTCTCAACATATGAGACAAACTACTTGCTTTAGTGAAGAGAATATTTATATTCAAACAACGTGCTATACCAGGCTTATGCCATGTAAGAGACCTATACAATTAAATTATATTGAATTATCACCCCATGGTGATGTATCTTCTTTTCTTCTAAAGTTAATATCCACATTTGCCTGTCATCTAAATATCAAAGTGATTATATTTCTCAGCAATTTCTCCCTATGAAGCCGGAGTAATAAGTACTCTCACTGCATGGGTTCTCCCAGTCTTGGTTGCAATGCCCACATTATTTGAAGCTGTTCTCAACTTTGTACCCTGAAGTTTTTGTTTGTTTTTTCCTAGCAGTAAGCTATGTTGCAGATTGCCTAACCAGGACAGGCGATGTGTTTTTTTCTGCCTTTTTTTTTCTTTTGTAGCGCTGCACAAGTTATATATCACTGGCATGTCCTAACAAAAATCTCATTTTCAATTGACTTTGTTATGAAATGATTGACAAGTAAGGTTATAAAGGTTTTGTTGATATCATTTGGAAAAAGAAAGAATACTGTCTCTCTGGACAGTTTAGTGTATTCTTGATTGGAAGATTGTGTTCAATAAAATGACCACTCAGAGTTTCTTCCAGCTGTAACGCAGGATGGAACTTCATGCCACACCACAAATAAGCTGCTGCCACGACTGGGCACCTGGAAAATGCCTTTTGATGATGGTGATTAAATAAAGGTCAAAGAATATCCCTGCATCCTAATGGTAGGCATCACATTGTCAGCTTTTCTCCCCATGCCTTTGAAAACACCACTTGAAAAGACTATAAAAAATACGGGTTTTGTTTAGGCAGCGAATGCTCTCATTAGGCATCTCAAGGTTTCTGCAGAAAAATAAAACAAATGTTAGGGTTCTGAGTACTAGATTGTAGGTTTAAAAGAAAACTAAATGTAACCTTTTGTTATGTAAAATAATAAACTCTTAAGATAACCATAAATGCTTTCTTTTAACACAAAGTATATGTCTTTTGTATTTTCTAGAAGCTCTAAAAACAGCTATGTGCTATGACCAGACATCTATGTAGGGGAAATGGGACACTTTGATAAAGTATAGGTTAACAGTGCTTAATTTCTAGTGGAAAGTGAAGAGATTTCTAAAGAGGATTGTTTCTGTTCTTAAGGGGGTAAGCTAAGTAGTATAAAAATTTTTACAATACTTTTAAAATAACTGCCTGCCAAATTGTTTCTATACATTTAATGTCTGGGATCTCATCGTTGGGAGCAGTTTCAGTCTTGCCTTTTCAATAAAGCACCTGTTTTCTTTCATATTGCCTTTGCCTTTCCTCTCCAGTGACATGAGTCTTAGAACTGCCAGTGGAAGGCAGAAATTCTGTCCAATTCAAAAGCAGAACTTTGATTACTTATTTGTACTTTGCTATTATGAATTCAAATGTGCACATGATATCACTCCAACGGCAGAAAGTGAAGAAGAACTAAAGAACTTCTTGATGAGGGTGAAAGAGGAGAGTGAAAAAGCCAGCTTAAAACTCAATATTAGAAAAACTAAGATCATTTATATATGTACTATCTATGGTTGCTTTTGTACTCTATTACCAGAGTTGAATAGTTGCAACAAAGACCCAATGTTCTGCAAAGCCCAAAATTTTACTTCATGGCCCTTTACAGAAAAAGTCTCCCTTCCTCTGAACTAGGCAGTCTTGGTTAAATCACTTGGTTTCTTTGTGTTTCAGTTTTCCCATCTGTAAAATAGGAATAATGAATAGTATCTGCTACATAGAATTGTCAGGAGAGAATAAAGAGGCAGCACAGTGTAAGGGTTACAAGCACGGATTCTGGAGCGAAACTGAGTTTAATCTTGATCTTCTATGTAACAGCTTTTGGCATAGATAAGTCACATGACCTTACTGTGCCTCAGTGTCCTTATCTGTGAAATAAGGAAAATATGGGTCTAGTACCTACACTATTGGTTGCTGTAACAGTTAGCACAGGTGAATAATATCAAGAAGTATCTGGTGTTACTGCTGTAATTTTATCACTATTGATGATAGTGTCGTGATTGCTTTTACCTCCCTCCCTTTAATAATAATAAAATTATAGGATTTTTCTAAGAATGAAATCAGGTGATCCAGGTGAAGTTTAGGGCATCTCATTCAATAAGTGTTTGCTGCTATTGTTATTAATTATGTACATTTTCAGCTGTCATGTGCTGGTATATCTATAATTCTCATGTTGACTGGGATTGGAATGTTGAAAGGCCTTCCATGGGATTAATATATAATATTTATTTCTACATTTAGTCACGGGTGATACTAACCTTAACACAGTAACTGTTAATTAGTAGCAATATCTATAGGTGACCTTGTTATATGAATAGGGAAGAACAACTTATTATCAGTGTGTGAATTTTATGTAATAAGCGATTCTGCAAGGATTGAATGACCAAATGAACTCCTCTTTGGGGGACTTACACTGTTACTTCATATAGCACATCATCTTTAATTTATTGAAAAAAAAAAAAAAAAAGAAAGAAAGAAATGGCAAGCCCCTAACCAAATTGTCATTAAGATTGAATCCAAGTGGATGACTTTTTACTGCAGTCTATACTTTAGGTCACCTAAAGTCACCAAAAGTTGATGTTTGGGGGAAAAAGAAACATTAATTCATGCTTGCAAAGCAGAGTAAAAGGATAATATGTGTCTCATAGTTGAATAGTTGCAACAAAGACCCAATGTTCTGCAAAGCCCAAAATTTTACTTCATGGCCCTTTACAGAAAAAGTCTCCCTTCCTCTGAACTAGGCAGTCTTGGTTAAATCACTTGGTTTCTTTGTGTTTCAGTTTTCCCATCTGTAAAATAGGAATAATGAATAGTATCTGCTACATAGAATTGTCAGGAGAGAATAAAGAGGCAGCACAGTGTAAGGGTTACAAGCACGGATTCTGGAGCGAAACTGAGTTTAATCTTGATCTTCTATGTAACAGCTTTTGGCATAGATAAGTCACATGACCTTACTGTGCCTCAGTGTCCTTATCTGTGAAATAAGGAAAATATGGGTCTAGTACCTACACTATTGGTTGCTGTAACAGTTAGCACAGGTGAATAATATCAAGAAGTATCTGGTGTTACTGCTGTAATTTTATCACTATTGATGATAGTGTCGTGATTGCTTTTACCTCCCTCCCTTTAATAATAATAAAATTATAGGATTTTTCTAAGAATGAAATCAGGTGATCCAGGTGAAGTTTAGGGCATCTCATTCAATAAGTGTTTGCTGCTATTGTTATTAATTATGTACATTTTCAGCTGTCATGTGCTGGTATATCTATAATTCTCATGTTGACTGGGATTGGAATGTTGAAAGGCCTTCCATGGGATTAATATATAATATTTATTTCTACATTTAGTCACGGGTGATACTAACCTTAACACAGTAACTGTTAATTAGTAGCAATATCTATAGGTGACCTTGTTATATGAATAGGGAAGAACAACTTATTATCAGTGTGTGAATTTTATGTAATAAGCGATTCTGCAAGGATTGAATGACCAAATGAACTCCTCTTTGGGGGACTTACACTGTTACTTCATATAGCACATCATCTTTAATTTATTGAAAAAAAAAAAAAAAAGAAAGAAATGGCAAGCCCCTAACCAAATTGTCATTAAGATTGAATCCAAGTGGATGACTTTTACTGCAGTATAGACTATAGGACACCTAAAGTCACCAAAAGTTGATGTTTGGGGGAAAAAGAAACATTAATTCATGCTTGCAAAGCAGAGTAAAAGGATAATATGTGTCTCATAGTTGAATTCTTTCTCAACAGTAAGTAAGAAAATGCTTGACAGAAAGCACCTATTTTTTAAAAAAATGAAGCACTGTAATTGATTGAAAGAGACTTTTTGTTTAGATATAAATACTTGACTTTCAGAAGAAGAAAGTAGTTTAAGATAGAGATGGGTGTGTTATCATGAGAAGGTAGTCAGTGGTCCCTGATGTCTTTAAGCTAGTTAATAGTTAAATTTAACATTATATATGTGTGTGTTAGCCAGTCACTTGTGTCTGACTCTTTTTGACTCCATGGATTACAACCCTCCAGGCTTCTCTTACCATGGAATTCTCCAGGCAAGAAGACTGGAGTGGATTGCCATGGCCTTCTCTAGGAGATCTTCCCAACCCATGGATTAAATTTGGGTCTCCTGCATTGCAGGCAGATTCTTTGCCATCTGAGCCAACAGGAAAGCCCTAATCTATATGATTAACTCTGAAAATAATTCATTTATAGGAAAATTACTCATGTAATTTTTCTACTGCTGATTTTTTGTTAGAAACCCACTATAACTTTTACCAAAGATGAAGTTTTCTTTTCAAGTAAGATTTAAGAATTAGAATTGGTTTCTAATAAAAGTTGAAAACTATGTGTGTATGTAAGTGTGCGTATGTGTATATACTTCTAACTAGGAAGTTAAATATTCTGCATTTAAATAATATTTGAAAGTTTAAGTTCGCTTTGTCCTATACTTTTACAGTTTCTAGATATCCTTTATTGAGTACTATTGAATAGGGAAGAACAACTTATTATCAGTGTGTGAATTTTATGTAATAAGCGATTCTGCAAGGATTGAATGACCAAATGAACTCCTCTTTGGGGGACTTACACTGTTACTTCATATAGCACATCATCTTTAATTTATTGAAAAAAAAAAAAAAAGAAAGAAAGAAATGGCAAGCCCCTAACCAAATTGTCATTAAGATTGAATCCAAGTGGATGACTTTTTACTGCAGTCTATACTTTAGGTCACCTAAAGTCACCAAAAGTTGATGTTTGGGGGAAAAAGAAACATTAATTCATGCTTGCAAAGCAGAGTAAAAGGATAATATGTGTCTCATAGTTGAATTCTTTCTCAACAGTAAGTAAGAAAATGCTTGACAGAAAGCACCTATTTTTTAAAAAAATGAAGCACTGTAATTGATTGAAAGAGACTTTTTGTTTAGATATAAATACTTGACTTTCAGAAGAAGAAAGTAGTTTAAGATAGAGATGGGTGTGTTATCATGAGAAGGTAGTCAGTGGTCCCTGATGTCTTTAAGCTAGTTAATAGTTAAATTTAACATTATATATGTGTGTGTTAGCCAGTCACTTGTGTCTGACTCTTTTTGACTCCATGGATTACAACCCTCCAGGCTTCTCTTACCATGGAATTCTCCAGGCAAGAAGACTGGAGTGGATTGCCATGGCCTTCTCTAGGAGATCTTCCCAACCCATGGATTAAATTTGGGTCTCCTGCATTGCAGGCAGATTCTTTGCCATCTGAGCCAACAGGAAAGCCCTAATCTATATGATTAACTCTGAAAATAATTCATTTATAGGAAAATTACTCATGTAATTTTTCTACTGCTGATTTTTTGTTAGAAACCCACTATAACTTTTACCAAAGATGAAGTTTTCTTTTCAAGTAAGATTTAAGAATTAGAATTGGTTTCTAATAAAAGTTGAAAACTATGTGTGTATGTAAGTGTGCGTATGTGTATATACTTCTAACTAGGAAGTTAAATATTCTGCATTTAAATAATATTTGAAAGTTTAAGTTCCTTGTCTAATTCTAGTCCTATACTTTTGACAGTTTCTAGATATCCTTTATTGAGTACTATTGAGATTCAATCTCCACATCCTCAGAAGAAGAGAAAAAGGATGACTTTTTTCTAGAAGAGTCACTTATATACCTCCATCCTTACTTACACTACCTATATTATTACTACCTATAAAAATGTATTATCACTAATTAGCTTCTTTGGTCTAAATATTTAGTGTATCCTCTGAATCTCACTATATTGTCTGTTTTATACTGTCCATTTTTCTAGGACTGCACTTGTTTACATTAGTTTTGGATATTGATGCCAATTGTACACTGCTGAGGACTTAGGCATTCTGCCATGCCACTGTGCCTTATGGAATCAAAAGTTAAATCTTTCATTCACTTCCCATTGACCTCCTGTATGCATTGTCTCATCTACCTAATAAGGCTTTATTACCCTCTCCAGTATCACTTTAGATTTTCGCATACCTATTCTCCGGTGGTAATTGGAAGCTGTTGCTTAGACTAAATTCACATATAGGGCTGCTGCACTACATCATTCCTGGGAACCCCATTGTGCCCCTGGGATTGTGTAGTGCACCACCTGCCTGGCCATACATGCAGCCATATGTTACCTTCATTGAACAAACATAGACAGATTCAATTTGGGATATTTCTGTTTACTATGTAGAGCTGGCTAATGACTTTCTATAAACTAGTTTTTGCATTAAGATCCAGAATTTACTTACATGACTTCAGTTGCTGAATTTAGTATTTACATTTGTTTTTTTCTGTAGAACTTTGTAGAACTTTTTTCCTGAACTAGAGGAAGCACTTGAGAATATAAAGTTCCGTACTCTAAAATTTAATCACCAAAGATTAAAGTTTCTAACTTGCTTTAGAGAACAAACTTATGAGACTTTACTGGGAACGTAAATAGTTTTGGCTTATTTACAGTGCAGTGCTAATTCTCTATGTATAGGAAAATTTCGTTTTCAAAATATTCTGCTTTTCAAGTAAGATTTAAGAATTAGAATTGGTTTCTAATAAAAGTTGAAAACTATGTGTGTATGTAAGTGTGCGTATGTGTATATACTTCTAACTAGGAAGTTAAATATTCTGCATTTAAATAATATTTGAAAGTTTAAGTTCCTTGTCTAATTCTAGTCCTATACTTTTGACAGTTTCTAGATATCCTTTATTGAGTACTATTGAGATTCAATCTCCACATCCTCAGAAGAAGAGAAAAAGGATGACTTTTTTCTAGAAGAGTCACTTATATACCTCCATCCTTACTTACACTACCTATATTATTACTACCTATAAAAATGTATTATCACTAATTAGCTTCTTTGGTCTAAATATTTAGTGTATCCTCTGAATCTCACTATATTGTCTGTTTTATACTGTCCATTTTTCTAGGACTGCACTTGTTTACATTAGTTTTGGATATTGATGCCAATTGTACACTGCTGAGGACTTAGGCATTCTGCCATGCCACTGTGCCTTATGGAATCAAAAGTTAAATCTTTCATTCACTTCCCATTGACCTCCTGTATGCATTGTCTCATCTACCTAATAAGGCTTTATTACCCTCTCCAGTATCACTTTAGATTTTCGCATACCTATTCTCCGGTGGTAATTGGAAGCTGTTGCTTAGACTAAATTCACATATAGGGCTGCTGCACTACATCATTCCTGGGAACCCCATTGTGCCCCTGGGATTGTGTAGTGCACCACCTGCCTGGCCATACATGCAGCCATATGTTACCTTCATTGAACAAACATAGACAGATTCAATTTGGGATATTTCTGTTTACTATGTAGAGCTGGCTAATGACTTTCTATAAACTAGTTTTTGCATTAAGATCCAGAATTTACTTACATGACTTCAGTTGCTGAATTTAGTATTTACATTTGTTTTTTTCTGTAGAACTTTGTAGAACTTTTTTCCTGAACTAGAGGAAGCACTTGAGAATATAAAGTTCCGTACTCTAAAATTTAATCACCAAAGATTAAAGTTTCTAACTTGCTTTAGAGAACAAACTTATGAGACTTTACTGGGAACGTAAATAGTTTTGGCTTATTTACAGTGCAGTGCTTTCAGCTGTGAAATTGGCTAGCTATGTAGGCGGAAGCTGTAGGAGCTGTGATAGTCAGTATATTGCAACATTTTGCCACTTCTTGACTTCTCTACATTTTTAATAATCATTGTAGCAATGCCTTAAGTTTCTGGAATGCTCTTCCCTCAATGTAGTTTCCCGAGAACTAACTTTTGTTCATTAATTAGAAAACTTTGTGTGATAAGCAATTGAAAAGGGATGGGAAGAAGACGAAGAAAAAGAGAAACTCTGAAAGATCATTTTTGACTTTGTTAGCATTACCCCCAAGATACAGAGCCAGCCTGGATATTTTGATTCTCTGCATTATAATATGTTGCATCTCATCTGTCTTGTAAAATTCAGACCTGTTACAGCTATTTCACTCTCTGCATTTTTTTTTCAATTCCTTTTAGTAAAGACCTGATAGAAATAGTTTTTATATTTATTAGGCTTATGAAAAAATAATAACCGATCTGAGTACACTTACACCTTTTTCTTTTAAAATTCTACTTCTTTTGTCCTGTTGATGTACTTCAGTAGGTGGGCTGGTTATTAGGTGATAATAAATCATAGAAATATTTTAGACCCAGACCTTTTGAATGAGAGTATTGCTTAATTTCTCCCTGTTTCTTATTTCCTGACCTAGGTAGTGACTGTTGGGAATGCATGTGTGGTACACACAATGAGCCTTCAGTAAACACTTGTGATGGAACACAATGACATGTGTTCCAGCACTGGAGGATGAATCTGGCTTTATCTGTCTCTTCTGTCAATCACTAGCTGTGTAAACTCTCGTTGTCCCTTAAACTTTCTGAACCTTAGATTGCTCATAGGAAAATAAAATTGGGTTTCCCTGATTGTCCAGTCGGTAGAGAGTCCACCTTGCAGTGCAAAGGACACTGGTTCAATCCATGGCCTGGGAAGATTCCAGATGCCATGGAGTGGCTGGGCTGGTGTTTCTAATTAGGAGCCAGCGCTCTGGAGCGCATGTGCCCAGAGCCGGTGCTCTGCAACAAGAGAGGCCACTGCATTGGGAGGCCCACACAGGCCAAAGAATAAAGATGAATTAAAAAAAAAAAGGAATATAAAGTTCCTGCCTTGCTCATCTTGCAAAGGGTTACGTGGATTAAATTATTTAATGTATGTGAACAAATTTAGACCAATAAAGTACCATATGAATTTAAGGAAGAGAGTGATTGAGTCCTTCTAACTAAAGTAAGGTGACTATTATTGTTTAAAAGTGTGCTTGTTTCAGGTCACTGAGTGAAATACATGGATATCTCTGAATCTTACATAATCCCCTCCATCAGTTTACCAAGACAATTTACCAAATGAATCAAGATAACAAGGAGGCCATGGCTAGAACTAAGTAAGAATGATGAGGTAGATAAGAAGAGCCTCTCATTTCTTTGAAAAATTTATATTGTGCTGATCTTAAGATAGGCAAATGGTTTAGCAAAATATGGTTGATCTTAGTGTCTTAAACAACTGGGTCATGTTGGATGTACAATCTTAAGGACTGAATTAGCAAACCATATGGTTGATTTTTTTAGTTTTATATTTATTAGGCTTAAAAATTCCGATCTGAGTACTTACACCTTTTTCTTTTAAAATTCTACTTCTTTTGTCCTGTTGATGTACTTCAGTAGGTGGGCTGGTTATTAGGTGATAATAAATCATAGAAATATTTTAGACCCAGACCTTTTGAATGAGAGTATTGCTTAATTTCTCCCTGTTTCTTATTTCCTGACCTAGGTAGTGACTGTTGGGAATGCATGTGTGGTACACACAATGAGCCTTCAGTAAACACTTGTGATGGAACACAATGACATGTGTTCCAGCACTGGAGGATGAATCTGGCTTTATCTGTCTCTTCTGTCAATCACTAGCTGTGTAAACTCTCGTTGTCCCTTAAACTTTCTGAACCTTAGATTGCTCATAGGAAAATAAAATTGGGTTTCCCTGATTGTCCAGTCGGTAGAGAGTCCACCTTGCAGTGCAAAGGACACTGGTTCAATCCATGGCCTGGGAAGATTCCAGATGCCATGGAGTGGCTGGGCTGGTGTTTCTAATTAGGAGCCAGCGCTCTGGAGCGCATGTGCCCAGAGCCGGTGCTCTGCAACAAGAGAGGCCACTGCATTGGGAGGCCCACACAGGCCAAAGAATAAAGATGAATTAAAAAAAGGAATATAAAGTTCCTGCCTTGCTCATCTTGCAAAGGGTTACGTGGATTAAATTATTTAATGTATGTGAACAAATTTAGACCAATAAAGTACCATATGAATTTAAGGAAGAGAGTGATTGAGTCCTTCTAACTAAAGTAAGGTGACTATTATTGTTTAAAAGTGTGCTTGTTTCAGGTCACTGAGTGAAATACATGGATATCTCTGAATCTTACATAATCCCCTCCATCAGTTTACCAAGACAATTTACCAAATGAATCAAGATAACAAGGAGGCCATGGCTAGAACTAAGTAAGAATGATGAGGTAGATAAGAAGAGCCTCTCATTTCTTTGAAAAATTTATATTGTGCTGATCTTAAGATAGGCAAATGGTTTAGCAAAATATGGTTGATCTTAGTGTCTTAAACAACTGGGTCATGTTGGATGTACAATCTTAAGGACTGAATACCAAGTAGTCTTGGAAGACCCTATACTGAAGTTAGGTAATGGTTTTCTGCTGCCTCCTTAATTCCACTTGATAGATTAAACTAGGAAGCTTTTAGAAACTTCCATTAATGACTCTAGCAATAGGAAGAGGCAGGATACCAGAAACATAACCAGATAATTAAGCTTTAGAATGTTGTGCTTAGTTGCTCAGTTGTGTCCAATTCTGTCCATGGATTTCTCCAGGCAAGAATACTGGAGTATGGGCGTCCCTGGTGGTCCAGTGGGTAAGGACACCGCCTTGCAGTGCAAGGGGCGCCGGTTCGATCCCTGGCCTGGGAAGATCCCATGTGCTGCGGAGCAGCTGGACCGATGTGTCCAGTTACCAAGCTGGAGCTCTGGAGCACATGCGCCCAGAGCCGGTGCTCTGCGACAACAGATGCCACCACGATGGGAGGCCCACACGGGCCAAAGAACAAAGATGGATGAAACTAGACAAATGAAAGACCAGTGGAAGTGGCTCGCCCACCCGCCTCCCTCCCCACCCCTGCCTAAATAAATAAATAAATAAATATTAAAAAAAAAAAAAAAAAAAAGAATACTGGAGTTGGTTGCCATTTCCTACTCCCGGGGATCTTCCTGACCCAAGGATCGAACCCGTGTCTCTTGAGCCTCCTGCATAGGTGGGTGGATTCTTTACCACTCCAACAACCTGGGGAAGGCCAAGGTTTAGAGTATTGATCCTTTTGTAAACATAAAGCTTTCTAAAGCAATATTGCATACTTCTCCAGTGAACTGTTTTGATAGCTCTAGGAAGAATATCTGACTGACTTCTTTTGAAGCTAGAGCACTAGAAATTGAGGAAAAATATTAAATGTCTTTAGAGTGGAGAATAAATTCCTAAACAGACCCACTAGGGAAAAGAGTACATCCAAATAGCTTTTGAGAAAGGAATGTATAAATCATTCTTTACATGAAACTGCTTAGAAATAAAAAGTAAGAATGATGAGGTAGATAAGAAGAGCCTCTCATTTCTTTGAAAAATTTATATTGTGCTGATCTTAAGATAGGCAAATGGTTTAGCAAAATATGGTTGATCTTAGTGTCTTAAACAACTGGGTCATGTTGGATGTACAATCTTAAGGACTGAATACCAAGTAGTCTTGGAAGACCCTATACTGAAGTTAGGTAATGGTTTTCTGCTGCCTCCTTAATTCCACTTGATAGATTAAACTAGGAAGCTTTTAGAAACTTCCATTAATGACTCTAGCAATAGGAAGAGGCAGGATACCAGAAACATAACCAGATAATTAAGCTTTAGAATGTTGTGCTTAGTTGCTCAGTTGTGTCCAATTCTGTCCATGGATTTCTCCAGGCAAGAATACTGGAGTATGGGCGTCCCTGGTGGTCCAGTGGGTAAGGACACCGCCTTGCAGTGCAAGGGGCGCCGGTTCGATCCCTGGCCTGGGAAGATCCCATGTGCTGCGGAGCAGCTGGACCGATGTGTCCAGTTACCAAGCTGGAGCTCTGGAGCACATGCGCCCAGAGCCGGTGCTCTGCGACAACAGATGCCACCACGATGGGAGGCCCACACGGGCCAAAGAACAAAGATGGATGAAACTAGACAAATGAAAGACCAGTGGAAGTGGCTCGCCCACCCGCCTCCCTCCCCACCCCTGCCTAAATAAATAAATAAATAAATCTTTAAAAAAAAAAAAGAATACTGGAGTTGGTTGCCATTTCCTACTCCCGGGGATCTTCCTGACCCAAGGATCGAACCCGTGTCTCTTGAGCCTCCTGCATAGGTGGGTGGATTCTTTACCACTCCAACAACCTGGGGAAGGCCAAGGTTTAGAGTATTGATCCTTTTGTAAACATAAAGCTTTCTAAAGCAATATTGCATACTTCTCCAGTGAACTGTTTTGATAGCTCTAGGAAGAATATCTGACTGACTTCTTTTGAAGCTAGAGCACTAGAAATTGAGGAAAAATATTAAATGTCTTTAGAGTGGAGAATAAATTCCTAAACAGACCCACTAGGGAAAAGAGTACATCCAAATAGCTTTTGAGAAAGGAATGTATAAATCATTCTTTACATGAAACTGCTCAAAAAAAAAAAAAAAAAAAGAAAAATGTATCTAAAACATACTCTTAATGGATTCATATTAATGGTTTGAATTCTATTAAGTCAAAATATCTCTCTTAGAATTATGATTAATTATGTCCAATAAATGCTTACTGTATTCTGTTCATGTTCTTAATTTTCATGCATATGAACTCTGGGTAGATTAAGTAACTCTAATTTTCCTATATGTTTGTGATGCTTTTAGATTTCTATGAGTAGGATATATAGGAAAAGAAATTTGAGATGTTGTTGCCAGAAAATTAGGAAGAGGGTAATGGGCAAGCTAAACATAAAATGCACTTAACATTTATAGATGCCTTCATTCATTCATTAAATAAATTTTATAGTATGTCAAATATGAAACAAACATCATACTGACTCACTGTTAAGTGAACCATGGCTATTTAATGGGGAAAAGACACACAACTACAAAACAAACAAGATTTAGAGTAAGATCAGGGTGTCTCCATGACTTCTCTATATTATTGTTTTTTGCTGGATGGAGTGTTAGTCTGGGCTCCCTGAAGGACTATTCTATGGGCATACATGCTCTGAGCCCCCAAATTATCTGGAAGACAAGAGCACAGAGTGGTATTTAAAATACCTTCTCAAGGATGGTAAGATGATATTTAAATTCATACCTACTTCTCAAGCTCATTATCTAGTGTCCTGTATAGTTCCTTTGCACATGACAGGCAATTAATAAATATTAATTTCCTTATTACCAGATAATTTGATGAGTATTCAATTTAAAATATGTCTATAGACTCAAATAGCAAAGACAGTACTAGTCTTCCTTGTCTCTGCTATTAATTGTGAAATTTGTTTTGTTTACTCATTTGGATTTCATGTCACTTTGGGTCTTCTTTTCTGGGCTTCAGAGATTCTTTCAAATGAACTGTGACTTTTTACATATCAGAATGTGAAGGCGTTAAACCAATTCTTTTAGTAATGAGCAGGATGTGCCTTGCTGGTTTCCTTAATGTTTAGTTGTTGGGGCCTTAAATTACTGTGAAGATAGAATCTTCACAGCTCATGAAACAGGATAGGTGAAAGTATATAGAGAACTGTCATGTGGTCATCTGACACCTGTAGGAAGATGTGGCAGCAATAGGTGGTTCCCAGTCACTGGGGGCTAGGAAATAAAGAAGATTACTTTCTGATAGGTGAATTGTAAAGCAGATATGATATATGAGTTCAGTGAACTTGAAAGATTAGTAGAGCAAAATTTTACTTGACAGTATCGGCATGTTTATTTAAAAAGGAAGGGAAGAAAGAGGGAGAGAGGAGAGAAGAAAGGGATGGAAAGAGGGAAGGAGAAAGAAAAGAAATAGAACTAGTAGCAATTAAAAATAAAAATTGATGACTTAGTGAAAGAATGCTTGAAAAGCACTTCTGGCCCCATCCTTAGTGTATGGTGACATAATACCTGAACATGTTTTCTTTCTAAGCATTATGTCATATATGAAAAACAAACATCATACTGACTCACTGTTAAGTGAACCATGGCTATTTAATGGGGAAAAGACACACAACTACAAAACAAACAAGATTTAGAGTAAGATCAGGGTGTCTCCATGACTTCTCTATATTATTGTTTTTTGCTGGATGGAGTGTTAGTCTGGGCTCCCTGAAGGACTATTCTATGGGCATACATGCTCTGAGCCCCCAAATTATCTGGAAGACAAGAGCACAGAGTGGTATTTAAAATACCTTCTCAAGGATGGTAAGATGATATTTAAATTCATACCTACTTCTCAAGCTCATTATCTAGTGTCCTGTATAGTTCCTTTGCACATGACAGGCAATTAATAAATATTAATTTCCTTATTACCAGATAATTTGATGAGTATTCAATTTAAAATATGTCTATAGACTCAAATAGCAAAGACAGTACTAGTCTTCCTTGTCTCTGCTATTAATTGTGAAATTTGTTTTGTTTACTCATTTGGATTTCATGTCACTTTGGGTCTTCTTTTCTGGGCTTCAGAGATTCTTTCAAATGAACTGTGACTTTTTACATATCAGAATGTGAAGGCGTTAAACCAATTCTTTTAGTAATGAGCAGGATGTGCCTTGCTGGTTTCCTTAATGTTTAGTTGTTGGGGCCTTAAATTACTGTGAAGATAGAATCTTCACAGCTCATGAAACAGGATAGGTGAAAGTATATAGAGAACTGTCATGTGGTCATCTGACACCTGTAGGAAGATGTGGCAGCAATAGGTGGTTCCCAGTCACTGGGGGCTAGGAAATAAAGAAGATTACTTTCTGATAGGTGAATTGTAAAGCAGATATGATATATGAGTTCAGTGAACTTGAAAGATTAGTAGAGCAAAATTTTACTTGACAGTATCGGCATGTTTATTTAAAAAGGAAGGGAAGAAAGAGGGAGAGAGGAGAGAAGAAAGGGATGGAAAGAGGGAAGGAGAAAGAAAAGAAATAGAACTAGTAGCAATTAAAAATAAAAATTGATGACTTAGTGAAAGAATGCTTGAAAAGCACTTCTGGCCCCATCCTTAGTGTATGGTGACATAATACCTGAACATGTTTTCTTTCTAAGCATTATGTCCCAGTAATGCCCTGAAAGTAGCCCTGAAAATCATCTACTTATTTCCATCCTCATCAGGAAGCTTCCAGTTATAATTGGGTTATATTATTAGCTTGCATATAGGCCAATGGAATATCTGGTCTGCTTGAAAACATTTCTGCTTGTAAATTCATGGCTTGGCATGGTGATCTTAATGTATTAGTCTCTCAGAAATCTGATTACCTGTGAACTTTCTCCCATGGATGAATAATTAAATTTCCAAACCCACAAGTTAAGGACCAGATTCTGGGAAATGACAATGTCATCACAAGCTAAGGGGGCCAGTTTATCTGGAGAGACAGACAGCCTTCCCTGAATATCTTGCCAACACCTTTCCATTCAAAATGAAGCCATTCTATCCTGAATTCAACTACAATGACTGTATTTACACTTGATTTTCAAGGGATCAAATAATGAGATTTAGCATTTTACTCTATTTTGACCTTGAGTTTGTCAGTGACTTTTTAGTGAGCACACCAAAGGCACAGTTTATCATAGGGAAACTTGGTCAACTCAACTTTATTAAAATTAAAAATTTCCCCTCTATGAAAGCCACTGTCAAGAGAAGGAATAGTTTCTCACAAATTGGAAGAAAATATTTGCAAATGAAATAACTGATACAGAACTGTTATATAAAATATATGAAGAAATCTTAAAACTTAACAGTAAGAAAGCAGTGCTCGCTTCGACAGCACATATACTAAAATTGGAACGATACAGAGAAGATTAGCATGGCCCCTGCACAAGGATGACATGCAAATTTGTGAAGCGTGCCATAAAAAAAAAAAAAAAAAAAAAAAAAAAAAAAACAGTAAGAAAGCAAACAACTCAATTAAAATGATGAGCCAAATCCCTTAACAGATACCTCACTAAAGAAGATACATAGATGGGAAATAGGCATATGATGATGCTCCAATTTAGATGCCATCAGAGAAATTCAAGTGAAAACTACAGTACGATACCAGGATACATCTATTAGAATAGTTAAAATTCAGAGCAATGACAATATTAAATGTTGATAAGGGTGTGGAGCAACAGGAACTCTCATTCATTGCTGGCAGAAGCCACTTTGAAACACAGTTTAAGGGTTTCTTATAAAATTGAATGTACCATGTGATGTAGCAATCACATTGCTTAGTATTTATCCAGAGAAGTTGAAGACTTATGTCTACAGAAAAATGTGCACATGGATGTTCATAGCAGCTTCATTTGTAGTTGTCCAAACTTGAATGTAACCAAGATGTTCTTAGTAGACGAATAGATAAATAAAGTGTGGTATTTCCAACCAACAGAACGCTCATTGTCGTTCAGCACTGAGTTGTGTCCAATTCTGCAACCCAATGGACTGCAGCATGTCAGGCTTTCCTGTCCTTTATCATCTTCTGGAGCTTGCTTAAACTCATGTCCATTGAGTCGGTGATGCCATCCAACCATCTTGTCCTCTGTAGACCCTTTCTACTGCCTTCAGTCTTTGCCAGCATCAGGGTTTTCTTTTTTTTTATTTCAGTGAGTCAGCTTTTCACATCAGGTGGCCAAAGTGTTGGAGCTTCAACCTCAGTATGAGTCCTTTCAATGAATATTCTGGGTTGATTTCCTTTAGGATTGACTGGTTTGATCTCCTTGAAGTCCATAAGACTCTCAAGAGTCTTCTCCAACGCCACAGTTCAAATGCATCATTTCTTGGGCACTCAGCCTTCTTTATGGTCCAACTCGCACACCCATATATGACAACTGGAAAAACTACAACTTTGACTATATGAAACTTTGTTGGCAAAGTAATGCCTCTGCTTTCTGATATGCTGTCTAGGTTTCTTATAGCTTTTCTTCCAAGGAGCAGGTGTCTTTTCATTTCATGGCTGCAGTCACCATCTGCAGTGATTTTGGAGCCCAAGAAAATAAAGTCTGTCACTGTTTCCATTGTTTCCCCATCTATTTGCCGTGAAGTGATGGGACCACATGCCATGATCTGAGTTTTTTGAATGTTGAGTTTTAAGCCATCTTTCTCACTTTCCTATTTCATCTTAATCAAGAAGCTCTTTAGTTCCTCTTCACTTTTTGCCATAGTGGTGGTATCATTTGCATTTCTGACGTTATTGGTATTTCTCCCAGAAATTCTGATTCTAGCTTGTGCTTTATCCAGCCTGGGATTTTGCATGATATACTCCACATATAAGTTAAATAAGCAGGGTGACAATATACAGCATTGTTACAATCCTTTCCCAATTTGGAACCATTCCGTTGTTCCATGTCTGGTTTTAACTGTTGCTTCTTAACCTGCATACAGGTTTTCCAGGAGACAGGCAAGGTGGTCTGGTATTCCCGTCTCTTTCAGAATTTTCCACAGTTTACTGTGATCCACACAGTCCAAGGCTTTAGTGTCGTCAATGAAGCAGAAGAGGGTGTTTTCCGGAATTCTCTTCTTTGTCTGTGATTCAGTGGATGTTTACAATTTGATCTCTGGTTCCTCTGCCTTTTCTAAGTCCAGCTTGCACATCTAGAAGTTCTCCGTTCATGTACTGTTAAAGCCTAGCCTGGAGCATATTGAGCGTGACCTTACTAGCATGTGAAATGAGTACAATTGTGTGGTAGTTTCAACATTCTTTGGCCTTCTTTGGGTTTGGAATGAAAGTTGACCTTTTCCAATAATGGAACATTACTGTGCACTTAAAAGAAATACATATCAGCCAGAAAAAGAAATAGGGATGAATAAATTCAAATTACAAAGTGAGAGAAACTAACCTGAAAAAACTCCATACTGTTTGATTCCAACTCTGTGACATTCTGGAAAAAACAGCTCTATGAAAGCACTAAAAAGATTAGTGGTTGCCAGTGACTGGGGAGAGGGAAGGATGAACAGGTTCAGAAGATTTTTAGAGCCTTGAGTGGAACTCCTCTGTATGATGCTCTGAGAGTGTCTAAACTCATAGCATGCTCAAGGCCAAGAATGCTCCCTAATATTACCTATGGACTTTGGGTGATCATGACGTGTCAATGTAGGCTTACCAGTTGTAACAAATGTTCCCTGTGGTGGGGTTATTGATGTGGGGGAAGCTGCAGGGGGGCAGTGCAGAGAGTATAGGGCAAATTCCTGTTCCTTCTGTTCATGGGACCACATGCCATGATCTGAGTTTTTGAATGTTGAGTTTTAAGCCATCTTTCTCACTTTCCTATTTCATCTTAATCAAGAAGCTCTTTAGTTCCTCTTCACTTTTTGCCATAGTGGTGGTATCATTTGCATTTCTGACGTTATTGGTATTTCTCCCAGAAATTCTGATTCTAGCTTGTGCTTTATCCAGCCTGGGATTTTGCATGATATACTCCACATATAAGTTAAATAAGCAGGGTGACAATATACAGCATTGTTACAATCCTTTCCCAATTTGGAACCATTCCGTTGTTCCATGTCTGGTTTTAACTGTTGCTTCTTAACCTGCATACAGGTTTTCCAGGAGACAGGCAAGGTGGTCTGGTATTCCCGTCTCTTTCAGAATTTTCCACAGTTTACTGTGATCCACACAGTCCAAGGCTTTAGTGTCGTCAATGAAGCAGAAGAGGGTGTTTTCCGGAATTCTCTTCTTTGTCTGTGATTCAGTGGATGTTTACAATTTGATCTCTGGTTCCTCTGCCTTTTCTAAGTCCAGCTTGCACATCTAGAAGTTCTCCGTTCATGTACTGTTAAAGCCTAGCCTGGAGCATATTGAGCGTGACCTTACTAGCATGTGAAATGAGTACAATTGTGTGGTAGTTTCAACATTCTTTGGCCTTCTTTGGGTTTGGAATGAAAGTTGACCTTTTCCAATAATGGAACATTACTGTGCACTTAAAAGAAATACATATCAGCCAGAAAAAGAAATAGGGATGAATAAATTCAAATTACAAAGTGAGAGAAACTAACCTGAAAAAACTCCATACTGTTTGATTCCAACTCTGTGACATTCTGGAAAAAACAGCTCTATGAAAGCACTAAAAAGATTAGTGGTTGCCAGTGACTGGGGAGAGGGAAGGATGAACAGGTTCAGAAGATTTTTAGAGCCTTGAGTGGAACTCCTCTGTATGATGCTCTGAGAGTGTCTAAACTCATAGCATGCTCAAGGCCAAGAATGCTCCCTAATATTACCTATGGACTTTGGGTGATCATGACGTGTCAATGTAGGCTTACCAGTTGTAACAAATGTTCCCCTGTGGTGGGGGTTATTGATGTGGGGGAAGCTGCAGGGGGGCAGTGCAGAGAGTATAGGGCAAATTCCTGTTCCTTCTGTTCAGGTTTTCTGTGAGCATAAAGTTAATTTAAAAAATTAAAGGGTCAGATGAATCAAGAGTAGCATTGAATCATATGCATTACCATCGTAAAATACATAGGTAGTAGAAGTTGCTGTATAACACAGGGAGCTCCACCCAGAGTTCTGTGACAACCTAGAGGGGTGGGATGGTGTGAGGTGGTAGGAGGGAGGATTGAGAGGGAGGGGACATATGTATACTTATGGCCAATTCACATTGTTGTATGGCAGAAGCCTGCACAATGCTGTAAAGCAGTTATCCTCCAATTAAAAATAAAGTAAAAAAAAAGTATGATTAATTTTAAAAGCATGAAATTTCACTTATCAATTAATTCATTGTATTATACTGATTTATTCATTTAAATATCATTTTAGGTTGCTTGTTTGTTTTTAGCAAAGATTTGCTCAAATTACTGGATGGATTTCTGTTGTGTTGAAAGTTATCAGCATTGTTTTATCAAGGGAAATGCCTTATCTTGACGGAAGAATGCAAAACACTTCCTGTCTCATAAATTGAATGATTTGATTTTGAAGTCAGGACTATTTCTCCTTAGTCACTCTAAACTTTAATTCCATTTTTAATGCTCTTGAGAGACTATAATTCCTTCTTCTAAGTAATTTAAATCTATGAAATAAAATTATTAGTTTAGCAGTTGAGTCTGTCCAAAAGTCAACATGGGTAAATAATCTTTATAAAATTTAAATATTTTATATGTAGGTAATAGGCAATGCTGCTTTTAAGACGATTTAAAGTCATTCTTCTTTCTTTCTTTTTTTTTTTAATTTATCTTTTGGGGAGTGGCGTGATGAGGGAGGGGGACGGGCGGGCCACTTCTATTGGTCTTTCATTTCTCCATTTTCATCCGTCTTTGTTCTTTGGCTCCTGTGGGCCTCCCATCACGGTGGCTACTGTCGTCGCAGAGCACCGGCTCTGGGCACATGCGCCCCAGAGCTCTGGCTGGGTAATTGGACACATCGGTCCAGCCGCTCCGCGGCACGTGGGATCTTCCCAGGCCAGGGATCGAACTGGCACCCCTTGCACTGCAAGGTGGTGTCCTTACCCACTGGACCACCAGGGGAAGCCCAAAAGTCATTCTTCTTTGTATCTGTGTCCCTCCTGACAGCATATTCTTTGATAGATCCTCAAGTTTCTTATGGTGCCTATGGTATTTAAATATACTTATTAACCATGTAGTATTTGTGTATATAGGAAGGAAATCCTGCCATTCATGGCAACATGGATGGAGGTGGAGGGCATTATGCTAAGTGAAATAAGACAGACATATAAAAGCAAATACTGTGTGATATCACTTAATTCTTCTCTGCCTTGCAGGATCTAAGCTAGCTCAACCTCAGAGAAGCAGAGAGTAGAAGAATGGTTGCTAGGGCTGGAGGGAGGGAGGGAGAAATGGGGAGAGATTAATCAAAAAGACACAAAGATTCAGTTCTTCATAATAAATAAGTTCTAGAGATTTAATATACAGCATGGAGACTAGAGGTAACAGTACTGAACTGTATACTTGAAATTTGCTGATAGGGTAACTCTTAAGAAAGGAAAGAAGAAATGGAGAGAGGAAGGGAGGAAAGGTGGAAGGGAGGAAAAGGAAAGCAAAGAAGAAGAAAGAAGAGTAAGTGATAGATATGTTAATTGGCTTGCTTTTGGTGGTCTTTCCATAGTGTTTATGAATATAAAAACTCAAAGTGCACACTTTCAATATATACCATTTTTGGTCAGTTATATCTAAGTAAAATTTATTAATAGCAGTCACAAAAGGTTGCTTTGACTTGCCGGGTGACTTTGTTCATAAGTAGTTTCCTGTAGCATTTTCTTCCTCCTGGAGTTATTATAGCAGAGTGTGTATCCTTTCCTAAGCACTGACTTAAGCTGCCACAGTAACTAAAATCTAGTTTCCAAAGTGGCGGATAATGCCCTGGAGTTAAAGGAAGCAACAGATCTTTAACACTTGAAGGACTGTGAACTATTCTGATTGCACAGCATCCCTTGCTGAAAATGCAGACAGGGACAACAAGGGCACTGCATTCCTGCGCTTGGAAAGGGATTGAGTGGGCTTACTGAGAGAATGCTCTGTGGGCTTCTTTCCACAGGGAGTGAGGGAGAAGCTGCAAAAGCATGGCATCCTTGGGTCCTCTGACTGGCGTGGTGACTTCTGGTCAGCCAGAGGACAAGAGCTCATGTGAGGGATAGGGAAGTGAGGGAAGGAGAGTCAGTCATTTTCCAGAAGAAAATGGAGAGACCAGGAGGGGAACAGCCACTGTCAGATTGGAAGGTAATGAGAGGAGACTAGTATTTGTGTATATAGGAAGGAAATCCTGCCATTCATGGCAACATGGATGGAGGTGGAGGGCATTATGCTAAGTGAAATAAGACAGACATATAAAAGCAAATACTGTGTGATATCACTTAATTCTTCTCTGCCTTGCAGGATCTAAGCTAGCTCAACCTCAGAGAAGCAGAGAGTAGAAGAATGGTTGCTAGGGCTGGAGGGAGGGAGGGAGAAATGGGGAGAGATTAATCAAAAAGACACAAAGATTCAGTTCTTCATAATAAATAAGTTCTAGAGATTTAATATACAGCATGGAGACTAGAGGTAACAGTACTGAACTGTATACTTGAAATTTGCTGATAGGGTAACTCTTAAGAAAGGAAAGAAGAAATGGAGAGAGGAAGGGAGGAAAGGTGGAAGGGAGGAAAAGGAAAGCAAAGAAGAAGAAAGAAGAGTAAGTGATAGATATGTTAATTGGCTTGCTTTTGGTGGTCTTTCCATAGTGTTTATGAATATAAAAACTCAAAGTGCACACTTTCAATATATACCATTTTTGGTCAGTTATATCTAAGTAAAATTTATTAATAGCAGTCACAAAAGGTTGCTTTGACTTGCCGGGTGACTTTGTTCATAAGTAGTTTCCTGTAGCATTTTCTTCCTCCTGGAGTTATTATAGCAGAGTGTGTATCCTTTCCTAAGCACTGACTTAAGCTGCCACAGTAACTAAAATCTAGTTTCCAAAGTGGCGGATAATGCCCTGGAGTTAAAGGAAGCAACAGATCTTTAACACTTGAAGGACTGTGAACTATTCTGATTGCACAGCATCCCTTGCTGAAAATGCAGACAGGGACAACAAGGGCACTGCATTCCTGCGCTTGGAAAGGGATTGAGTGGGCTTACTGAGAGAATGCTCTGTGGGCTTCTTTCCACAGGGAGTGAGGGAGAAGCTGCAAAAGCATGGCATCCTTGGGTCCTCTGACTGGCGTGGTGACTTCTGGTCAGCCAGAGGACAAGAGCTCATGTGAGGGATAGGGAAGTGAGGGAAGGAGAGTCAGTCATTTTCCAGAAGAAAATGGAGAGACCAGGAGGGGAACAGCCACTGTCAGATTGGAAGGTAATGAGAGGGACCTCGAGGGAGAGGAAAGACTTTTGCTGTATTTGCCCAACAAGGGGGTCTCCAACAGGGGCTCGGTGGTGACCTGGAGGGGTGGGATGGGGAGGACAATGGGGGAGAGGTTCGTCGTGGGGACATATGTATACCTATGGTGGATTCAGGCTGTTGTGTGGCAGTAAACAACAAAACTCTGTTAAAAAAAAAAAAAAAAAAGAATGCATGGTTATATTCTCAAGGGAATGAATACACAGTACAGTCTTGGGACACCACATGCACAGACCCAGTGGCCTGCTGCAAGTTTCTACTTGGGCACAGTGTATACACACCTGGCCTAGCCATCTCCCCTTTCCTCTCCTTCCCACGAGCCCTGCTCAGGCTACTCCTGCTGTGGCAGGACCCCCACTGCCATCGCAGGAAATGGAACCCTTTACATTTTCCAAGACATAGACCTAGTCATTGTGCTTTCATGTTCTTATCTGTAACTATCAGGCCACGTTGGTCTTTATTTTATGTCCTTTTCCTCCTACCGTCTTGCTCTAATTTGAGCTCTTAACATTTTTATTTCTGATTTACAGTCTTGTCCCTCTTGTCCATCTGGTTCTAATCTTGCCCCTGTATTAGATTTCTGCAGTGGAAATGACAAATGGCCACACTTTTAGTAGTTTGAGACAACACGCATTTGTCATCTTTCGGTTCCCGACACATCTCACTTGGCTAAAATAAGATGTGAGGAGGGGCGCCCTGGAGTTAAAGGAAGCAACAGATCTTTAACACTTGAAGGACTGTGAACTATTCTGATTGCACAGCATCCCTTGCTGAAAATGCAGACAGGGACAACAAGGGCACTGCATTCCTGCGCTTGGAAAGGGATTGAGTGGGCTTACTGAGAGAATGCTCTGTGGGCTTCTTTCCACAGGGAGTGAGGGAGAAGCTGCAAAAGCATGGCATCCTTGGGTCCTCTGACTGGCGTGGTGACTTCTGGTCAGCCAGAGGACAAGAGCTCATGTGAGGGATAGGGAAGTGAGGGAAGGAGAGTCAGTCATTTTCCAGAAGAAAATGGAGAGACCAGGAGGGGAACAGCCACTGTCAGATTGGAAGGTAATGAGAGGGACCTCGAGGGAGAGGAAAGACTTTTGCTGTATTTGCCCAACAAGGGGGTCTCCAACAGGGGCTCGGTGGTGACCTGGAGGGGTGGGATGGGGAGGACAATGGGGGAGAGGTTCGTCGTGGGGACATATGTATACCTATGGTGGATTCAGGCTGTTGTGTGGCAGTAAACAACAAAACTCTGTTAAAAAAAAAAAAAAGAATGCATGGTTATATTCTCAAGGGAATGAATACACAGTACAGTCTTGGGACACCACATGCACAGACCCAGTGGCCTGCTGCAAGTTTCTACTTGGGCACAGTGTATACACACCTGGCCTAGCCATCTCCCCTTTCCTCTCCTTCCCACGAGCCCTGCTCAGGCTACTCCTGCTGTGGCAGGACCCCCACTGCCATCGCAGGAAATGGAACCCTTTACATTTTCCAAGACATAGACCTAGTCATTGTGCTTTCATGTTCTTATCTGTAACTATCAGGCCACGTTGGTCTTTATTTTATGTCCTTTTCCTCCTACCGTCTTGCTCTAATTTGAGCTCTTAACATTTTTATTTCTGATTTACAGTCTTGTCCCTCTTGTCCATCTGGTTCTAATCTTGCCCCTGTATTAGATTTCTGCAGTGGAAATGACAAATGGCCACACTTTTAGTAGTTTGAGACAACACGCATTTGTCATCTTTCGGTTCCCGACACATCTCACTTGGCTAAAATAAGATGTGAGGAGGGGCGCTTTTCCTTCTGGTGTCCCTAGTGTTACTGAACCATCCTTGGGTCTACTTGTCCCTGTGCAGTAAAGTCAATCTCCTGATGTGGGGTTGTGGTGAAGGACAGTGCAGCATTTCTTGCAGGGCACCAAGCAAGGAGTTTAGAACCGTTAGGGCTCAAAATGCCTCCCCAATACGTTTCAGCAAAGCATTTTTAAAAACAGGGTGAGGGAGGGCCTCCAGGATATGTGATCAACTGGTGCAGAGTTCTCTGGTTGGTGGTGAGGTAACAGGCTGATGCATGGGAGTTAGCATTGTCAATCCTCAGGCTCCCATATATCTGGGTGATGTGCTCATGGTCACCAAGTAGTTAACTTCTTCCATTTGGTAGAGATTTTAGCGTATGTAAAGCAACTCAGGAAATGTAGATACTGTTATCTAGGTACTTCAGGAAGGAACTAAAGATCCTGCAACTGCCTTAAGACTGATTTAGGATTTAAATTGTTACCAGTTCTCCTTGCCCAACTGCTACTTTTATTACTACATGTTTGCATCCTTTCAATCATTAATTCTTGAGCCAGACTTTTGTGATTCATGGGAGACCTAGAGACTGTAACTTTTCTACCAACAGGAGGCAGGGAGAGAGAGGACATGGGGGGAAAGATCTGTCCAGAAGGGCCTGTGATAGGTTACACTGGGGGAGAACCTATTTTATTGGTGTTTCATTTCCAGAAGCCAGTCACATTTTTGGCTCATGTTCTCTTTCTCCATGGTCACCAATCCCTATTCCCTGTTGGTCATTTATTCCTATTGCACTGTGATCGTATATCCCCAGACTCTCATCTTCCTGCCTCTTTCACTTTAAAGATGTTTTTCATTACACTCGGCCCACCGAGATCCAGCTTAATTTTCTCCATCTGAAAATACTCAGCCACATCTGCGAAGTCCCTTTTGCTGTGCAAGGTAGTCTATTTACAGGTTCAAGAGGTGAGTATTTGAACATCTTTGGGGGTGATATTCTGCCTAGTATACTCCTGTTATCCTTTTCCTCACCTTCATCTTCACCTTCCTGGTGGTTGAGGGCACTGACTTTTAATTCTTGCTCTATCAGTTTCCACCTAATTAATGGTGTATATATGAACTAAACCTAAGTTATGGGTCTCTTGTATGTAAATGAGTTGTCCTCTTGCTTAAAATACTGCATAGACTATGGCACACATTCAACACATTTAACAGGGGTTTAGAACCGCTAGGGCTCAAAATGCCCCCCCAATACGGTTCAGCAAAGCATTTTTAAAAACAGGGTGAGGGAGGGCCTCCAGGATATGTGATCAACTGGTGCAGAGTTCTCTGGTTGGTGGTGAGGTAACAGGCTGATGCATGGGAGTTAGCATTGTCAATCCTCAGGCTCCCATATATCTGGGTGATGTGCTCATGGTCACCAAGTAGTTAACTTCTTCCATTTGGTAGAGATTTTAGCGTATGTAAAGCAACTCAGGAAATGTAGATACTGTTATCTAGGTACTTCAGGAAGGAACTAAAGATCCTGCAACTGCCTTAAGACTGATTTAGGATTTAAATTGTTACCAGTTCTCCTTGCCCAACTGCTACTTTTATTACTACATGTTTGCATCCTTTCAATCATTAATTCTTGAGCCAGACTTTTGTGATTCATGGGAGACCTAGAGACTGTAACTTTTCTACCAACAGGAGGCAGGGAGAGAGAGGACATGGGGGGAAAGATCTGTCCAGAAGGGCCTGTGATAGGTTACACTGGGGGAGAACCTATTTTATTGGTGTTTCATTTCCAGAAGCCAGTCACATTTTTGGCTCATGTTCTCTTTCTCCATGGTCACCAATCCCTATTCCCTGTTGGTCATTTATTCCTATTGCACTGTGATCGTATATCCCCAGACTCTCATCTTCCTGCCTCTTTCACTTTAAAGATGTTTTTCATTACACTCGGCCCACCGAGATCCAGCTTAATTTTCTCCATCTGAAAATACTCAGCCACATCTGCGAAGTCCCTTTTGCTGTGCAAGGTAGTCTATTTACAGGTTCAAGAGGTGAGTATTTGAACATCTTTGGGGGTGATATTCTGCCTAGTATACTCCTGTTATCCTTTTCCTCACCTTCATCTTCACCTTCCTGGTGGTTGAGGGCACTGACTTTTAATTCTTGCTCTATCAGTTTCCACCTAATTAATGGTGTATATATGAACTAAACCTAAGTTATGGGTCTCTTGTATGTAAATGAGTTGTCCTCTTGCTTAAAATACTGCATAGACTATGGCACACATTCAACACATTACAGCGGTTTCTGATAACAGCATTGTCATCGTGATCATTCATATCATGGTACCTGCCTGTTTGCTTACCTCCCGTTACGTCTTTAAGCTATTTAGCAGAACTGCCATGTCTTGTTCATACTATCTGTTTTGTAGTGCCTGGGATGAGGTGTTGCAGTGAACGCTCAACTCACTGTTTTTTAATTCATTCAATAAATGGTCTTTGAATAAATTAATCAAGTAAAAGAAAACTTCATCTGTTTCATAGTCTAAGATATATATTTTACATGCTTCAAATAGATGTTGTCTTACAATCCTCTAATTGCCTCCACGTTCATATTCTGTGTTTAGCTAATGTCACTGAAGCTTCACTCCAGGCTTCATATTGGTTTTCTTCTTGCAAATGTTGCCTGTATTCATTCTCTCAGATATGACCTTCTAGTTTTCTGAGCCCACAGTATCAAGAATTGTGATATCTTGAGGAACCTGATCTTGATTTTAAAAATTCTCAAATCTTGCCTCTTTCCTATATATGTTTGATCACACAGAATAATTAGAGAAAAATACTGATAGTTTTGTTCTTTAAAAAGGACTTCCCTGGTGGTCCAGTGGGTAGAGTCTGCCTTGCAGTGCAAGGGGCACTGGTTCGTTCTGTGGCCTGGAAAAATTCCATGTGCCACAGACCAGTGTGTTCAGTTATGAGCCAGTGCTCTGAAGTGCATGCACTCAGAGCTGGTGCTCTGCAAGGAGAGAGGCCACTACAATGGGAGGCACACACAGGCCAAAGAATAAAGATGGATGAAAATACATAATAAACCAATAAACGAGGCCAAATTAAAAAAAAATACTGTTGTTCTCCCATTTCTTTTCAGTTACATATATTAAAAAATTTGTTATATATATATGTTTCTTGGACTTGTATAAAATAAGCCTATTTCATATATATTGAGATTTTAAAATTTCTCCTTGTTTCTCATTTTATTTATATTCCTATTTACTTTAATGTATAAAATGAGACTTTTCATCCTATCTTTTATCATCTGGGAGTAAGTAGGACTTGTATACTCCTACTATAGTACTGCAGTTAAATTCATGTGCATGATTTCTTATTAAAATCACCAAATAGATATTATTGTATTATATAATAATATTTTCAATGTCAGTATAATTTGAACCTAAAAGTTCTTGAAGTTCAAGTAAACAATAACTTTGGATCATCTGGATCATTACATATTAAGGTAAATATCTCAAATACTGTGAGACCTTCCTGAATATTAATTCAGGTTCCCCTAGTGCTGGGTATGACCTGGAGCCAGGATGAAGGACACAGAAGGAGCCCTGGGGAACCCCATCCCGGTGCAGCACCATCAGTGCTGGGAAACTATCAGAAAAACTTATTGTAAATTTCCCCAGAACATAGACGTCCTTTCATAATTAAGGCTATGTGCAGTAAGTATGTGCACTTAATGTCAGTGTATCTGACATAATATTTACTATCTTATACATAGTAGACACTAGGTAATTACTTATTGATTGTTTGACTTTTACCTTTGAGGATTGGTGTTGATAGTTGGAGATGTTAAGTAAACCAGTGATGATGTAGAGGACACAAAATATTATTTACGTATATCAGGAAAGTTATTGTGGCAGAATAATAATTTAATTTAACCTTTCCTGCAATGTATCTTTCTCACCTATCAGAGTTTATTTTTGTGTGTGTAAGTAAAGTGATCACATAATTTATGTGAAAACTGAAGCACTTGAGAGAGAAAAAAGGACATCATTAGTCAGTATGCCAGGACAGCTGGCTCAAACTAGACTATTCCAGGCAAAGTGGATGTGTGATCCCTCTACCAGTAGCCCTGGTTTTCATTAAACCCAACAAATAGTTCCTGAGTACTATTACATGTAAGACTTTTTCTCTGAACTGAAGACCCATAAAAGGAACTTGCCGTTCACCAGTGTTTTCCGTCTGCTGGAGGAGGCATGGTAACCCACTCCAGTATTCTTGCCTGGAGAATTGCCATGGAAAGAGAAGCTTGGCGGACTGCAGAGTTGGACGCAACTGCATGACTAAGCACAGCACAGTCTTCTCCTTCTCTACCAATGGGCAGCCTTCTACTTTGATGCATTTTATTCATTTTCAATTAAACAATTATTAACAATTAAAATACTTGCAAACTACCAAAACAGTAGAGGGGAAGAATATGTTCAATGCCTTGAGGAAGATTTAAAATGCTGTGAGGTGCAGAAGTTAAACAAAGCCTATCTTATGTAAGGTATGGGGATGCAGCCTTTGAAAAGTGTGCACCTCCTGAGGGTAAGACTGGAGGGACAGTTAGAAAGCCTGAGATAGAAATGGAAGTAGGAGGCTCCCTGGAACAGCTTTTCCACCTGAGAGGAAGTCTTATGTCACCTTGACTTGATGAGGCATAGGGGAAGCATGAGTTGGGTTTGACGAGGTTAGCCTGTGTTTGGAGGGTTGGAGGAACCCATGTCTCATGGCACTATGGAGAGCTATGTATGAGAACCTGAGGAATGTGTGTATCTGACATAATATTTACTATCTTATACATAGTAGACACTAGGTAATTACTTATTGATTGTTTGACTTTTACCTTTGAGGATTGGTGTTGATAGTTGGAGATGTTAAGTAAACCAGTGATGATGTAGAGGACACAAAATATTATTTACGTATATCAGGAAAGTTATTGTGGCAGAATAATAATTTAATTTAACCTTTCCTGCAATGTATCTTTCTCACCTATCAGAGTTTATTTTTGTGTGTGTAAGTAAAGTGATCACATAATTTATGTGAAAACTGAAGCACTTGAGAGAGAAAAAAGGACATCATTAGTCAGTATGCCAGGACAGCTGGCTCAAACTAGACTATTCCAGGCAAAGTGGATGTGTGATCCCTCTACCAGTAGCCCTGGTTTTCATTAAACCCAACAAATAGTTCCTGAGTACTATTACATGTAAGACTTTTTCTCTGAACTGAAGACCCATAAAAGGAACTTGCCGTTCACCAGTGTTTTCCGTCTGCTGGAGGAGGCATGGTAACCCACTCCAGTATTCTTGCCTGGAGAATTGCCATGGAAAGAGAAGCTTGGCGGACTGCAGAGTTGGACGCAACTGCATGACTAAGCACAGCACAGTCTTCTCCTTCTCTACCAATGGGCAGCCTTCTACTTTGATGCATTTTATTCATTTTCAATTAAACAATTATTAACAATTAAAATACTTGCAAACTACCAAAACAGTAGAGGGGAAGAATATGTTCAATGCCTTGAGGAAGATTTAAAATGCTGTGAGGTGCAGAAGTTAAACAAAGCCTATCTTATGTAAGGTATGGGGATGCAGCCTTTGAAAAGTGTGCACCTCCTGAGGGTAAGACTGGAGGGACAGTTAGAAAGCCTGAGATAGAAATGGAAGTAGGAGGCTCCCTGGAACAGCTTTTCCACCTGAGAGGAAGTCTTATGTCACCTTGACTTGATGAGGCATAGGGGAAGCATGAGTTGGGTTTGACGAGGTTAGCCTGTGTTTGGAGGGTTGGAGGAACCCATGTCTCATGGCACTATGGAGAGCTATGTATGAGAACCTGAGGAATGTGTGCTTAATATGGTGTGTTTATTATTAAACAAATGATAGTTCCCAGTCCCTTCTCATGTCCTGGGTTTCCTCCCTGTTTTTATACTGGCTGGTATGTCTGTCTGTGGTTATCATTCGTTTTTCTCCTTTCCATTTAGATCCACTGTTCCCGTGCCTATGCGCAATACATAAGCATCCTAATTTCTACTGATTCTCTAAATACAATACCTCAAATTGACTCTCGTTTCATACCCTCAGGAGAAATGATCTTTCTTCCCAATCTTGCCTAGATAGGTGGCCTTGATTTTCCTTTCTTTTCTTTTCCTTCCTGCCCCCAGTTTATCTTTGCTATCTTTTGTAGGTTTTCCTCATTTCTTAGTTGGAATTTTATTTTGGTGAATAAAACGATAGTCAATGCATGTGTATAGACAGTCATTTACAGACATACAGCACAGCAGTGTGAGTACACTGTTTTTTTTCCTGACCCACACTTTTTTCACATTTAAACTAATCTAAATAAAATATATATTATAACCCATGCATATAATTAATGTGATGCTGTGTATCTTTTCTTCCCACCCTCTCCCCCAAAACTCCTATGAAATCTGTGACATTTTAGAAGTGTGAAAATATCAATAGTGTGAAATTTCCAGTTTTCAAGTCTGTGGAAGAGAGCCGAGGCTTGTTGAATTCCATAGCATGCTGTTTTGATGTTCCCAGCCTGCCAGGAGCAGCCGTGTGGTGGTGACAAGTGCCAGTCCCACAGACACACCTTCTGCCTGCTCTGAATGTAGGTGACCTTGAGCAAGGAAAACATCTTCTGCTTCTTCCATGTCCGTAAATTGAGGCTGAGGGGACAGACTTTTTCAAAGCCAAAAATCTTATGTAAGGTATTGGGATGCAGCCTTTGAAAAGTGTGCACCTCCTGAGGGTAAGACTGGAGGGACAGTTAGAAAGCCTGAGATAGAAATGGAAGTAGGAGGCTCCCTGGAACAGCTTTTCCACCTGAGAGGAAGTCTTATGTCACCTTGACTTGATGAGGCATAGGGGAAGCATGAGTTGGGTTTGACGAGGTTAGCCTGTGTTTGGAGGGTTGGAGGAACCCATGTCTCATGGCACTATGGAGAGCTATGTATGAGAACCTGAGGAATGTGTGCTTAATATGGTGTGTTTATTATTAAACAAATGATAGTTCCCAGTCCCTTCTCATGTCCTGGGTTTCCTCCCTGTTTTTATACTGGCTGGTATGTCTGTCTGTGGTTATCATTCGTTTTTCTCCTTTCCATTTAGATCCACTGTTCCCGTGCCTATGCGCAATACATAAGCATCCTAATTTCTACTGATTCTCTAAATACAATACCTCAAATTGACTCTCGTTTCATACCCTCAGGAGAAATGATCTTTCTTCCCAATCTTGCCTAGATAGGTGGCCTTGATTTTCCTTTCTTTTCTTTTCCTTCCTGCCCCCAGTTTATCTTTGCTATCTTTTGTAGGTTTTCCCCTCATTTCTTAGTTGGAATTTTATTTTGGTGAATAAAACGATAGTCAATGCATGTGTATAGACAGTCATTTACAGACATACAGCACAGCAGTGTGAGTACACTGTTTTTTTTCCTGACCCACACTTTTTTCACATTTAAACTAATCTAAATAAAATATATATTATAACCCATGCATATAATTAATGTGATGCTGTGTATCTTTTCTTCCCACCCTCTCCCCCAAAACTCCTATGAAATCTGTGACATTTTAGAAGTGTGAAAATATCAATAGTGTGAAATTTCCAGTTTTCAAGTCTGTGGAAGAGAGCCGAGGCTTGTTGAATTCCATAGCATGCTGTTTTGATGTTCCCAGCCTGCCAGGAGCAGCCGTGTGGTGGTGACAAGTGCCAGTCCCACAGACACACCTTCTGCCTGCTCTGAATGTAGGTGACCTTGAGCAAGGAAAACATCTTCTGCTTCTTCCATGTCCGTAAATTGAGGCTGAGGGGGACAGACTTTCCAGGATAGATTGATGTGGTGTAAGAAAAGTGTAAAAGAAAGAGAAGATGACCAAGGGATTATGGGAAGAGGAGGTTTATTCATATTCAGGCTTGAGGGGAGCGGGCACGTGGGATCTGGCTGCACAGGCATGACCAGAAGAGAGAGACAAGCAGGGGGTGAGCCGAGAGTGTCGGGGTGAGGGGTCCAAGGGGGAGATCCAGGAAGAAGGGTCCAGGGGGAAAGGGAGAGAGAGTGGCCAGGCGGACTCAGAGGCCAAGAGGCCAGAAGGCTAAATGGGTGTGGGGATAAGTATCCGGGTGTGGTCAGGGGAGTGGCTGGTGAGTCCTGAGTCCGCAGGTAGGAAAGCTTTGTGTCCTCAGAGGTCATGGAGGGAAGAGGCTGAGGGGAGGGTGGGGCTGCCGGCGAACTCCTCTCTGTAGATTTTCAACTCGAAGACATGGTTTCCGTGAATATTTAGAAAAATGATTACCACATCCTGAGGTATCTCTGTGGTCATCCTTATCTTGTTTGCCTCTAGATCTAACAATGAAAATGCAAATTAAAACAATGAAAAGTGTTATAAAATACCATTTGGTTATATTTTATGAGACCCACCGGAGGTTCTCACGCTTCCCGGGTTCACTCTAATCTCAAGATTTTTTCATGATGCCCTAGACTGAAATAAAGTTTATTGATTAATTAAGTCGAAGCAATGGAAATGTAGCCATATGTGTCAACTGAAAAAAAAATAAGGCACAACCTGAAAGTTGAGAATTGTGTTTCACTCAGGAGTCATACTGAGGATATAAGCCCAAGAGATCAGCTCTCAGGTAGCTGTGAGGGTTTTTCAAGAGGTAAGGGAGAACCCATGCATATAATTAATGTGATGCTGTGTACCTAAAATTTGAAATCTGTGACATTTTAGAAGTGTGAAAATATCAATAGTGTGAAATTTCCAGTTTTCAAGTCTGTGGAAGAGAGCCGAGGCTTGTTGAATTCCATAGCATGCTGTTTTGATGTTCCCAGCCTGCCAGGAGCAGCCGTGTGGTGGTGACAAGTGCCAGTCCCACAGACACACCTTCTGCCTGCTCTGAATGTAGGTGACCTTGAGCAAGGAAAACATCTTCTGCTTCTTCCATGTCCGTAAATTGAGGCTGAGGGGGACAGACTTTCCAGGATAGATTGATGTGGTGTAAGAAAAGTGTAAAAGAAAGAGAAGATGACCAAGGGATTATGGGAAGAGGAGGTTTATTCATATTCAGGCTTGAGGGGAGCGGGCACGTGGGATCTGGCTGCACAGGCATGACCAGAAGAGAGAGACAAGCAGGGGGTGAGCCGAGAGTGTCGGGGTGAGGGGTCCAAGGGGGAGATCCAGGAAGAAGGGTCCAGGGGGAAAGGGAGAGAGAGTGGCCAGGCGGACTCAGAGGCCAAGAGGCCAGAAGGCTAAATGGGTGTGGGGATAAGTATCCGGGTGTGGTCAGGGGAGTGGCTGGTGAGTCCTGAGTCCGCAGGTAGGAAAGCTTTGTGTCCTCAGAGGTCATGGAGGGAAGAGGCTGAGGGGAGGGTGGGGCTGCCGGCGAACTCCTCTCTGTAGATTTTCAACTCGAAGACATGGTTTCCGTGAATATTTAGAAAAATGATTACCACATCCTGAGGTATCTCTGTGGTCATCCTTATCTTGTTTGCCTCTAGATCTAACAATGAAAATGCAAATTAAAACAATGAAAAGTGTTATAAAATACCATTTGGTTATATTTTATGAGACCCACCGGAGGTTCTCACGCTTCCCGGGTTCACTCTAATCTCAAGATTTTTTTCATGATGCCCCTAGACTGAAATAAAGTTTATTGATTAATTAAGTCGAAGCAATGGAAATGTAGCCATATGTGTCAACTGAAAAAAAAAAAAATAAGGCACAACCTGAAAGTTGAGAATTGTGTTTCACTCAGGAGTCATACTGAGGATATAAGCCCAAGAGATCAGCTCTCAGGTAGCTGTGAGGGGTTTTTCCAAGAGGTAAGGGAGAAACTGTCGTGGGCACTGTGTTCAGAGCTTACTCTGATTACTATTCTCACTAGTTCTCGCTAAGAGAAACTATATTAAATAGCTCAGAGACTTTTCCGCAAACACGGCATGGTCCCCTCAGGGTGTGAGCCTAGGACCTCGACAATAAAGTATCGTGGTCTCAAGTATTGTCAAACCAAGAGTGGGTTTATTAATCATCAAATAAAGGCAAGCACAAGTAATCAGAAATAATCAGAACTCAATCAAATGTAAACAGATATTCTTAACCCAGAGCTGGAGAGTCTCCACCTCACATTGGACGCAGCCAGTGGGCGAGGCTAACGCACAATCCTCCCCTACCCCTTTTTATATTTTTTTCCGACTGGAAATCTCAAGCTAATTAATAATCACGAAGAAGCTTTTTGTCTCTCTAGAGATACAAAAGAGGTCATCACCGGAGCCCTTTGCTCCTCTGCCAACACCTTTGCTCTCAAGGGAAACATTTGTTTATAGAAAAAAACATTCTTACAATTCTTAGTTACCAAGGGAACCAGAGTTGCAAAAAGCGTGTTTTATTAGCATTGAAAAGGGGTAAGAGGAAGAGGTTTTTGTGCTCTGCATTAGCATTTCTATCGATGTTTGCTAAAGGTAATAGTTTGAAATTGTCAATCTTATGAGTGGGGCTATTTCAGCCCAGGCTTTTATCAGTAACTAGCTACCTATTTTTCCTCGGAGGAGCTTTCAGAGAAGTGAGGCTTGTAGGCAGCACTTATCCTTAGTATGAGGAGACACTTGTCTGCTCAGCCTGGATATCCTTTTTTTTAATTTTTGTGAGAAATGAACATGTCTCCAGTTATCACAACAATGAAAATGCAAATTAAAACAATGAAAAGTGTTATAAAATACCATTTGGTTATATTTTATGAGACCCACCGGAGGTTCTCACGCTTCCGGGTTCACTCTAATCTCAAGATTTTTTCATGATGCCCTAGACTGAAATAAAGTTTATTGATTAATTAAGTCGAAGCAATGGAAATGTAGCCATATGTGTCAACTGAAAAAAAAAATAAGGCACAACCTGAAAGTTGAGAATTGTGTTTCACTCAGGAGTCATACTGAGGATATAAGCCCAAGAGATCAGCTCTCAGGTAGCTGTGAGGGGTTTTTCCAAGAGGTAAGGGAGAAACTGTCGTGGGCACTGTGTTCAGAGCTTACTCTGATTACTATTCTCACTAGTTCTCGCTAAGAGAAACTATATTAAATAGCTCAGAGACTTTTCCGCAAACACGGCATGGTCCCCTCAGGGTGTGAGCCTAGGACCTCGACAATAAAGTATCGTGGTCTCAAGTATTGTCAAACCAAGAGTGGGTTTATTAATCATCAAATAAAGGCAAGCACAAGTAATCAGAAATAATCAGAACTCAATCAAATGTAAACAGATATTCTTAACCCAGAGCTGGAGAGTCTCCACCTCACATTGGACGCAGCCAGTGGGCGAGGCTAACGCACAATCCTCCCCTACCCCTTTTTATATTTTTTTCCGACTGGAAATCTCAAGCTAATTAATAATCACGAAGAAGCTTTTTGTCTCTCTAGAGATACAAAAGAGGTCATCACCGGAGCCCTTTGCTCCTCTGCCAACACCTTTGCTCTCAAGGGGAAACATTTGTTTATAGAAAAAAACATTCTTACAATTCTTAGTTACCAAGGGAACCAGAGTTGCAAAAAGCGTGTTTTATTAGCATTGAAAAGGGGTAAGAGGAAGAGGTTTTTGTGCTCTGCATTAGCATTTCTATCGATGTTTGCTAAAGGTAATAGTTTGAAATTGTCAATCTTATGAGTGGGGCTATTTCAGCCCAGGCTTTTATCAGTAACTAGCTACCTATTTTTCCTCGGAGGAGCTTTCAGAGAAGTGAGGCTTGTAGGCAGCACTTATCCTTAGTATGAGGAGACACTTGTCTGCTCAGCCTGGATATCCTTTTTTTTAATTTTTGTGAGAAATGAACATGTCTCCAGTTATCCACAACAAAACCAGGATATATAGGGATTTTACAATTAAAACAAAAACAAAGTGGTCAGAATATCAGAAGATTATTGTTAAATAAAACACGTATATTTGAAGTTAATGAATTTAGAGCTAATCTGTATGTGGGAAGATGCAGGAGTCTGGGCTCATTTAAATCATTCCTTTGATATGCATTTTAAATATCTAGGGTCAGTATCCTATTTTTCTCCATCCTGACTCCCCTCAGGGTACACGGTATGGGGCAGCTGAGGTGGCTGATTGCTTAATCCTTTGTTTACTAATATGTTCCTTGTCTATATTTGCATGAGATCCTCCAGTTGTCTATCTGTTTTTCATAAAAATTTCAGATCCCTCCCAATCTCTCCCCTTTCCTCTGTGAGTTTGCTGTGGCCCCTGAGATATTTTAGGGCACAATTTGGAAATGATAAAGGCACTGAATTTGTTCTTTCCTCTGCCTGTTATTCCATAAGCATTCAGCAAGGTTCTGTGCTGCTGACTCATGTCTTCCTCCTCTCAGAAATCTTTAATCTGTCTTTAGATGGAGTTGGCTTAGAAAGCCCTTTGGGGAAACCTTAAAAAAGAAAGCTGGGACCTCAGGTAAAGTGTTGCATTGTGTCTCAAGGCCTTGGAGATTCTAAAGCCAAAAGGGAAGAAGAAAAGAAACTCGATTTTCCAGTGTGTCCACTGTATCAATCACAGTTGCCCTTAAAACCCAGGAATCCCTGCTTTTATGGTTCCCTGGAGCTCCTCTGCAGGTGTGCCAAGCAGAAAGTACCTGGAGGTCACCTGTGCAATGATGTAGGTAGAAGGAAAGCCTAAGGTTTATTGCTCCTCCCCCCAAGCTCTGGAAACTGGCAGCCATACAATAGCATTCATTCACTATCTTATATACGTTTTTTAAGTTGCCACCCACAAGGACTGGCACTGGTTATAAAAAACTGAGTCTTTGGGAAAAGGAAGCACCACCTCAACAGACCTACCTGGGAGCTCCCAGGCCGGTTAACCCATCATCCGTTATATATTCTAATCTTATGATTAATATTTACCAAACTGTGTTCAGTGCTTTAACACAGTCCAGACTCCTAAACAATAGAGTCTAGGTTTCTCAGCATCTGGAGGACAGAGACAAGAGCTTTTACAAAGATTTTTTTTTTTAATGCCTTATACATTTTCCCCTACATTCTGGAAAGATATAGTTGCATATATTGAAAAAGCTGGAGTGGACTGTTAGGTGAAGTTACTTTTTACATTAAACTAGAATTAAAACATGAATTCTTCTAAGATGCCTTATAAATGGTTCTGCATCCTTGTATGCTGTAGATACAGATACACATGTGGTCAGTGAGAAGCTTTAAGGTCACTTCATGTGGCCATTACTTAAACAGATTAAGAAAAAGCCCCTCTAGCCTGCCCGTCTGTCAAGCTGGGCACACATTTCTCTCCAGCATGCTGCCTCCTGCAGGTTCAGATGTGCACTGACCGTCCACCCTGCCTGGATGTCCCTCCTGTGTCCTCCCCCGAGAGTGTTCCTCTGTCATTTCCTCTAACTGGCGCCCCTCTGCCCATTTTACACACTCTTTGTTATCACTGTATCCACATATCTGGGAGCTCTGCACCCAGATGCACCATTCTCCCTTCGAGAGGTGTCACTGTCTTCCTGACCTGCGCTGATTTCTTCTGGGGACCCAGGGTCTGCTGATGGAATACCAAGGTGATTTGTTGGTTTGTTTTTGCATCCTATGTTAATGTTTGGAGACTGAAAGAAAAATGAAAGTAGGAATAAAGGTCCCTAAAGCATTACATTACCAAAACCAGTTCTAAAAGGCAGTATGAGCTAAAGGTAAGAACATGCTTTTTGAAGTCTGCCTTCTGTACCTGCTGTCAGACTCCAGCTCTTCCATGTGGTGTTCATAGGATTTGGAGTGAGATACTCAGCCACTCTAAGCCTCAGTTTCTCATCTCTAGAAAGGGCATGGTCATACTTTTTTCAGAAGATGTTGAAAGAGTTACGTTCTCTGAAAATCTTCAACTAGTCTTTGGGAAAAGGAAGCACCACCTCAACAGACCTACCTGGGAGCTCCCAGGCCGGTTAACCCATCATCCGTTATATATTCTAATCTTATGATTAATATTTACCAAACTGTGTTCAGTGCTTTAACACAGTCCAGACTCCTAAACAATAGAGTCTAGGTTTCTCAGCATCTGGAGGACAGAGACAAGAGCTTTTACAAAGATTTTTTTTTTTAATGCCTTATACATTTTCCCCTACATTCTGGAAAGATATAGTTGCATATATTGAAAAAGCTGGAGTGGACTGTTAGGTGAAGTTACTTTTTACATTAAACTAGAATTAAAACATGAATTCTTCTAAGATGCCTTATAAATGGTTCTGCATCCTTGTATGCTGTAGATACAGATACACATGTGGTCAGTGAGAAGCTTTAAGGTCACTTCATGTGGCCATTACTTAAACAGATTAAGAAAAAGCCCCTCTAGCCTGCCCGTCTGTCAAGCTGGGCACACATTTCTCTCCAGCATGCTGCCTCCTGCAGGTTCAGATGTGCACTGACCGTCCACCCTGCCTGGATGTCCCTCCTGTGTCCTCCCCCGAGAGTGTTCCTCTGTCATTTCCTCTAACTGGCGCCCCTCTGCCCATTTTACACACTCTTTGTTATCACTGTATCCACATATCTGGGAGCTCTGCACCCAGATGCACCATTCTCCCTTCGAGAGGTGTCACTGTCTTCCTGACCTGCGCTGATTTCTTCTGGGGACCCAGGGTCTGCTGATGGAATACCAAGGTGATTTGTTGGTTTGTTTTTGCATCCTATGTTAATGTTTGGAGACTGAAAGAAAAATGAAAGTAGGAATAAAGGTCCCTAAAGCATTACATTACCAAAACCAGTTCTAAAAGGCAGTATGAGCTAAAGGTAAGAACATGCTTTTTGAAGTCTGCCTTCTGTACCTGCTGTCAGACTCCAGCTCTTCCATGTGGTGTTCATAGGATTTGGAGTGAGATACTCAGCCACTCTAAGCCTCAGTTTCTCATCTCTAGAAAGGGCATGGTCATACCTTAATATTTATTGTGAGAAATAGGTCAGAAGATGTTGAAAGAGTTACGTTCTCTGAAAAATCTTCAACACCAATTGGATATTATCATTATCCCCATTTTACAAATGGGGCAACTGAAGACACAAATCAGGTACTTGCTGCAGATTGTGGTTTGTAAATAGCAAGAGCATATAGCCTTTTTGTACTAGATATTCAGAGGCCATCTAGAAACTAAGGGTTCTGAAGCATCGGATTTTTGCAGTATTAAGATTTTGGTACTGCCTCTCTTCTTCTCCCCACCCTTGTCTCCCACTAGCACTTAGGGAAACTTCAAGCTGAATAAATTGTTCTTGGTCTCCCTAAAAACAATGACTTTTCTCCATGGGAATAAAACATTGTGTTTGATGACTTTTCTGTGCAGTGGAGGTGGGCACTACGAGGCACAAAATGAACCCTGAAAATAATTTTCTTGAGAACCTGAAGACTGAGATCTGTAAACCATAATTCCCTTCAATGTTAATCAGGATTCTGATTTATCAGCTGGAAACTGTAGCATGCCAGTTTGATGAATATTCATTGTCACTGAGTGAATGAATATTGAACACCGACTATGTGCTGATTTGCAGTCACATCACAGTGCTTCTCAGACCTTAACAGACCTTAATACATTGGGTGGACTCTTATTAAAAATGTCAAGTGTGGTTCTCTCTGCTTAAGATGGGACTTGAGACTGCATTTCTTACAAGCGCCTGGGTGATGCCAGTGCTGATGGCATTCTGATGCTTCAGAACCCTCAGCTTTTAGACGGGCTCTGAATATCTAGTAGAAAATGTGCCAGTCTGATGCACATTAAAGTTCTAGAAGCACTGTTGTATCCCATTCCTCTTTTAATTCTCTAACATTTGGGGGTATTTCCTATCCTCTCATGATTTTACTTATTACTTATGTTCCCCAATAGAGTTAAAGTTGAGAGCACAGAACTTGTCTACTGTGATCATCACTTTATCCCTGGCCCCGAGAGGAGTGCTGGACGTGTGTGGCTCTTCCCTGTGATGAGCTGCAGCAGAAAGTCACTTTCCTTGCACACTAATACTCAACACTATTTGTGATAGCATAAGTGACTAAATGAACATAGCTAATGGTAGTATGGGCTTACTTGGTAACTCAGCTAGTAAAAAATCCACCCACAATGCCAAAGACCTTGGTGTGATACGTGGTCAGAAAGATCCCCTGGAGAAGGGATAGGTTACCCACTCCAGAATTTTTGGGCTTTCGTGGTGGTTTAGACAGTCAAGAATCCGCCTGCAATGCAGGAGATCTGGGTTTGATTCCTGGGTTGGGAAGATCCCCTGGAGGAAGGCATGACAACCCCTTCTAGTATTTTGGCCTGCAGAATCCCCATGGACACAGGGGCCTGGTGGGAGACAGTCCAGGGGATCTCAAAGAGTCAGACATGACTGAAAGCTACTAAGTGCAGCACAGCACTGTGGTAGTATGCATAGATATTGTTTCTGTTATCCACAGGGCAGCATTTGGATGAATCTGTTACCAATCCCATGTTGTAAATATACAATAATACCTGTCAAATTAGTGTTATGCACTAATACTTCTTCTACACTAAAACTTCTTGAAATCAAGCCACTGTTGAACATTTCAGAAGAGAGATCATACTTGCACTAATTTTGAATGAAGACAAATATTTGTATAATATGGAAAGAGAAGGCGAGGAAGACGATTCATGTAGATAGAATGTAGTAGGATAACCATTAGAGATTTCGTCTTAAGGTTGAGTCCCCTAGAAGCCTCCCCGCTTTCCATTCATTTATCCAGTGCTGTAGTTTCCCTATCTTAGAGCATTTTGTAGTGCAAAAGCAGAAGTTGCTGAAAGCCTGCTCCATCTTTTATAAAATCGTGAACTTGAAGAGATCATACTGTGAATCCTGAGTTAGGGTAGAAGAGAGAAGAGTTCTTTTGAGGACAGCTAAAGGAAAAACTTTTTCCCAAGACTAAAGAATTCAGTCTATGCTGAGATGATAATGTAGGCATTATTCATTTATTTTTCTGTGGTCCCTCCAGTAGCTTGGTGAAAATTATAAACAAAGCCTATTATATTGAAATTTATCAAAACACTTTATAAGATTGAGATATAATAGTATGTGTTTTTAGTGCATAAAATAATAAGTCCTGGAAGCACAACTGATAATTACCTTGATTTTGATATAGTGATGAGCATGGATATTTAGTTATAAAGTGATATCAAAATGTACTTTTTATTCATGATGGACTTATAGGAACTGTCAATGGTATTGTGGTTTATTGCCCATATCTGTAATAGAGGGAAATTCCAAATTTTCACTTAGAGGTTAATAGAAACAAAACTATTTAATATAATCATTCTCCCAGCAAAGGCTATGGTGTGTCGGTCAGGAGAGTCCAGGTTAGCGGTTCTTAGCGTCTTGTCTCTACACCAGCAGCATTGACATCACGTGGGAACACATTAGGACTAGAAATTCTCAGGTCTTACCCAGTCCTACTGACTAGAAACTCTGGGAACAGGGTCATGCAGTCTGGGTTTCCACAAGTCCTCCTCCAGGTGATTCTGCTGCATGCTCAAGTTTGAGAAGCACTGGATGAAATTATGTGGTAGTAGCAAACTAGCCCCACATCTCAGTAGTATTTGATATCTTTAAACCGAATGTCAAATTAGTGTTACACTAATACTTCTTTTTGAAATCAAGCCACTGTTGAACATTTCAGAAGAGAGATCATACTTGCACTAATTTTGAATGAAGACAAATATTTGTATAATATGGAAAGAGAAGGCGAGGAAGACGATTCATGTAGATAGAATGTAGTAGGATAACCATTAGAGATTTCGTCTTAAGGTTGAGTCCCCTAGAAGCCTCCCCGCTTTCCATTCATTTATCCAGTGCTGTAGTTTCCCTATCTTAGAGCATTTTGTAGTGCAAAAGCAGAAGTTGCTGAAAGCCTGCTCCATCTTTTATAAAATCGTGAACTTGAAGAGATCATACTGTGAATCCTGAGTTAGGGTAGAAGAGAGAAGAGTTCTTTTGAGGACAGCTAAAGGAAAAACTTTTTCCCAAGACTAAAGAATTCAGTCTATGCTGAGATGATAATGTAGGCATTATTCATTTATTTTTCTGTGGTCCCTCCAGTAGCTTGGTGAAAATTATAAACAAAGCCTATTATATTGAAATTTATCAAAACACTTTATAAGATTGAGATATAATAGTATGTGTTTTTAGTGCATAAAATAATAAGTCCTGGAAGCACAACTGATAATTACCTTGATTTTGATATAGTGATGAGCATGGATATTTAGTTATAAAGTGATATCAAAATGTACTTTTTATTCATGATGGACTTATAGGAACTGTCAATGGTATTGTGGTTTATTGCCCATATCTGTAATAGAGGGAAATTCCAAATTTTCACTTAGAGGTTAATAGAAACAAAACTATTTAATATAATCATTCTCCCAGCAAAGGCTATGGTGTGTCGGTCAGGAGAGTCCAGGTTAGCGGTTCTTAGCGTCTTGTCTCTACACCAGCAGCATTGACATCACGTGGGAACACATTAGGACTAGAAATTCTCAGGTCTTACCCAGTCCTACTGACTAGAAACTCTGGGAACAGGGTCATGCAGTCTGGGTTTCCACAAGTCCTCCTCCAGGTGATTCTGCTGCATGCTCAAGTTTGAGAAGCACTGGATGAAATTATGTGGTAGTAGCAAACTAGCCCCACATCTCAGTAGTATAAAGCAGCATGTTTTTTTATTTCCCTCAAGGTGAATTTCCATCATGGTTAGGATGGGCTCATTCTACTCCATGTCTGTTCATTTGAGATGCAGTTGACAGATCACCTACCATCTCCCAACATGACTAGGACTGTGCCAGAGAAGAGAGAAAACTGAAGGGTCTCAATCCTGGTGATGGGCCCAAAGTGACCCATCCCACTTCCACTCACCACCGATTGACCAGAATTCATCAGGAAGCTCTGCCCAGTGGCTGGGGGACAGGAGGTGCCCAGAAGCCAGTGATGACAGACACATTATCAAAAGACAGTGGGGTCTCAGAGAGGGATCAAGAGACAGTGCCATCTCAGAGGCCCACGAATACCCCGTGGGAGACTGCCACCACCCCTCCAGGGACTCCCATGTTGGAAGCAAGCACAGAAAAAACAAAATCACCGGCTCTGAGGAAGTCTGGGACAGTGGATAGACCTGTGTGAGCCAGTGTGACCACAAATTCTATAACAGAGTAAACCAAGGATTGGGGTGGGTCAAGGGAGGTTTTCTGATGATGTTTAATTTAAGATCCTGGGGCTTTGACACAACTCTGTGCAAGGGAGGAAACTACAAGAGTGACTGGGATTGAACTTCCTGCTGTAGGATGTTCAGTGTTAGATTTTAGTGGATTTAAGGAAAATGGTATTTCTGACACACCTGAGATTGTAGATGAAGCTTCAGAGCCACCAGTTATCTGTGGAAACAACACTAGTTCAGGACCTCATGTAGTTTTATTGCCCATATCTGTAATAGAGGGAAATTCCAAATTTTCACTTAGAGGTTAATAGAAACAAAACTATTTAATATAATCATTCTCCCAGCAAAGGCTATGGTGTGTCGGTCAGGAGAGTCCAGGTTAGCGGTTCTTAGCGTCTTGTCTCTACACCAGCAGCATTGACATCACGTGGGAACACATTAGGACTAGAAATTCTCAGGTCTTACCCAGTCCTACTGACTAGAAACTCTGGGAACAGGGTCATGCAGTCTGGGTTTCCACAAGTCCTCCTCCAGGTGATTCTGCTGCATGCTCAAGTTTGAGAAGCACTGGATGAAATTATGTGGTAGTAGCAAACTAGCCCCACATCTCAGTAGTATAAAGCAGCATGTTTTTTTATTTCCCTCAAGGTGAATTTCCATCATGGTTAGGATGGGCTCATTCTACTCCATGTCTGTTCATTTGAGATGCAGTTGACAGATCACCTACCATCTCCCAACATGACTAGGACTGTGCCAGAGAAGAGAGAAAACTGAAGGGTCTCAATCCTGGTGATGGGCCCAAAGTGACCCATCCCACTTCCACTCACCACCGATTGACCAGAATTCATCAGGAAGCTCTGCCCAGTGGCTGGGGGACAGGAGGTGCCCAGAAGCCAGTGATGACAGACACATTATCAAAAGACAGTGGGGTCTCAGAGAGGGATCAAGAGACAGTGCCATCTCAGAGGCCCACGAATACCCCGTGGGAGACTGCCACCACCCCTCCAGGGACTCCCATGTTGGAAGCAAGCACAGAAAAAACAAAATCACCGGCTCTGAGGAAGTCTGGGACAGTGGATAGACCTGTGTGAGCCAGTGTGACCACAAATTCTATAACAGAGTAAACCAAGGATTGGGGTGGGTCAAGGGAGGTTTTCTGATGATGTTTAATTTAAGATCCTGGGGCTTTTGACACAACTCTGTGCAAGGGAGGAAACTACAAGAGTGACTGGGATTGAACTTCCTGCTGTAGGATGTTCAGTGTTAGATTTTAGTGGATTTAAGGAAAATGGTATTTCTGACACACCTGAGATTGTAGATGAAGCTTCAGAGCCACCAGTTATCTGTGGAAACAACACTAGTTCAGGACCTCATGTAGACCATTTTAAAGGGTGATTACTTAAATGCTTTTGATGATGATAAAATAAACTCCTTGGATATGTCAGCACTGATTAAATTGACATATTGACTTAGAAAAACCTCAGACCTGTAATCTTTCTAAATTCATATTGAGACTCAGTTAATGGTGCAGTGAGTCACTGGTACTTAATCATTTCTTTGTGACAGGTAATTCTTTTTCATCTGTTATAAAATCTTACATTCAGTGGGCATTTTTCTACAATGTTATCAGCTTGCTCTGCGTTTATCTCAAAGAGAAGATATTCGCTACGTAATGACAAGGAAGTGGCCACAGTAAAAGTTGATCTAATATAGTCTTATAAAAAAAGCCTGGTTCATCTGGTGAAGATTTTATCACTGGACACTCCTGGAAGTATCTACTGGACTGTTGGCTATGCCAGCCTAGATTCACATTTCAATGAAGATTGAAATCTGCAACTAAAATGCAACATTTGTATTTAGTAACTCCTAATATTTTCAGTTGCATTATAATGCACCAGTAGGTGATTAAGCCCTCCCCCCAATGGAAAAGAAAGTTTCTATACAAGAATTTGTATGGTCACAATTTAATTTTTATCCTATTTTCTTTGACAAACCATAATTTTGCCCAGGAGATAATTACTGAAATAACTGCTTGTTAATTGCTGCTTTTGCTTTGAGCTATTACTTGTTCTCATGAAAAATCTTATAACTTCTGGTGGTCTGTATTGAAGTCCAGTCTGTGAGGGTCATCCTAAGTCAGGGAAAAAAGCTTGCGTGTTTAATATGAAATATATCCATTTTAATTTCTTTATTTTTGATGGCCCAAACTTTTATATAGCATGATTTTGCTTTTTCTGTTCTGTGTTGTCAGCAGTAAAATAACAAAATAGATTCTGCTCTATATACCTGGAGGGTTGTTTCCCCCAGAACCTGTGTAATATTTTGCTTCAACTGTGTAGGAGACATTAAAATATACAATGGGCTGATCACTGTTTCTAGAATTGCTGCTGCCCTTAATCAACTGAGTATATGGTAAGAATTATGAACACATTTCACAGTTTTCCTTCTTCTTCCTTGATTCTTGAGTAGCAAATAGAATCTTATTTAACATTTCCTGTGAGTAGAAAGGAAAGGAATATAATTAGTTTGATATGTGCTATGTTGTTGCTTCAGTTGTGTCCAGCTCTTTGTGACCCTCTGTACTGTAACAGTATTTGGGTTCTAACTTCAATAATAGCCACATGGTTAAGCAGGAAGAATAATATGGTAGAAAAAAAATTGTACTCCCCTAAAACTGACCTTCTCATCACTCTCAGCAGTGACTTGCAGTTTTAAATCTTTGTCTGAATAATAATGTCATATTTTTATTGCCTGTGAAGTGAGAAATGAATGTTAAAAATGTAGTCACTGAGCTTTCCTTTGCTTACTGTGACAAAACCATTGACTCAAGAATCATCAATGACCATTAACATCTAGCTGCTGGCTGTAGTGCTCTATGGATTTTTGTGGTGCAAATTGTCATTGTGTGTGTACTACTTAATTGAGCTCCTGAGAAGTTACCAAGGTATTTCTTTAAAAAATAAAAAGTATAGTCATCAAGGAAAACACAGCAGGTACTAACCCTCATTTGAACAAACCAATGGAAAAGAAAGTTTCTATACAAGAATTTGTATGGTCACAATTTAATTTTTATCCTATTTTCTTTGACAAACCATAATTTTGCCCAGGAGATAATTACTGAAATAACTGCTTGTTAATTGCTGCTTTTGCTTTGAGCTATTACTTGTTCTCATGAAAAATCTTATAACTTCTGGTGGTCTGTATTGAAGTCCAGTCTGTGAGGGTCATCCTAAGTCAGGGAAAAAAGCTTGCGTGTTTAATATGAAATATATCCATTTTAATTTCTTTATTTTTGATGGCCCAAACTTTTATATAGCATGATTTTGCTTTTTCTGTTCTGTGTTGTCAGCAGTAAAATAACAAAATAGATTCTGCTCTATATACCTGGAGGGTTGTTTCCCCCAGAACCTGTGTAATATTTTGCTTCAACTGTGTAGGAGACATTAAAATATACAATGGGCTGATCACTGTTTCTAGAATTGCTGCTGCCCTTAATCAACTGAGTATATGGTAAGAATTATGAACACATTTCACAGTTTTCCTTCTTCTTCCTTGATTCTTGAGTAGCAAATAGAATCTTATTTAACATTTCCTGTGAGTAGAAAGGAAAGGAATATAATTAGTTTGATATGTGCTATGTTGTTGCTTCAGTTGTGTCCAGCTCTTTGTGACCCTCTGTACTGTAACAGTATTTGGGTTCTAACTTCAATAATAGCCACATGGTTAAGCAGGAAGAATAATATGGTAGAAAAAAAATTGTACTCCCCTAAAACTGACCTTCTCATCACTCTCAGCAGTGACTTGCAGTTTTAAATCTTTGTCTGAATAATAATGTCATATTTTTATTGCCTGTGAAGTGAGAAATGAATGTTAAAAATGTAGTCACTGAGCTTTCCTTTGCTTACTGTGACAAAACCATTGACTCAAGAATCATCAATGACCATTAACATCTAGCTGCTGGCTGTAGTGCTCTATGGATTTTTGTGGTGCAAATTGTCATTGTGTGTGTACTACTTAATTGAGCTCCTGAGAAGTTACCAAGGTATTTCTTTAAAAAATAAAAAGTATAGTCATCAAGGAAAAACACAGCAGGTACTAACCCTGAAATGTTACATTTACGATGTCAGTCTTTTTTCCCTGTGCATGTAAAAGCCTCTGCAGAGAAGCTGTCATTTTTAAATGATGGAATGCACATAACATTTCCTTCTAGTTAAAAATCTCTGCAGGTGCCCTGTCATTTTCAAATGGAAGTGTGTAGTGTTTCCTTCTTAGTTAATACAAAATGAAGTATTTGAGTGTGTAACACAATTGCTCTATTGCCTAAAATTCTGTTCTACGTATTGGAGATCTGTCAGTGAACAAGGCAGGTGAACTTCCAGCTCTCACATCATTAATGAAGGAGCTAGGAAGCACAGATCACTCCTCATAAAATATATCTGTGATAAACAGTCTGAAGAAAATACAGATAAAATTGGCTGATGGAAAGAACTGGCATCTTCAGGATGGGTGGTCAAGCAAGGTCATCCTGTAAAGAGGCTTTGGAGTTGAAGCCTGAATGACAAGGAGCCAGATGTGTGAATGTCTAAGGAAGGTGCATTTCAAGCAAGGGGAGCTTCTCATGCAAGTGCTTCAGAAGAGGGTAGACAGAGCAGAGAGTGCAGAGGAGCACAGAGATCAAGGACGGTGGAGTAGGCAGGGGCCAGGTTGTGAAGGGCTCTCCAGGATGTGGGAAGTGGTTTGACATCTATCCAGAAGCCGTATTGGAAGGACTGACTTGATCTGAATTGTGTTTTTAAAACAGAACTTTGCTCTTTGTGTGGAAAATGGACTGAGTGAGAGGTAAGGGCAGAAGCAGGGGGAGGCCATAGTGAAATCTAAAGAAGGAATTATGGTGGGTTGGTCAGAACATTCTTCTCAGGATTCTCTAAATCATTCGTGCTCTGACACGCTGCTTACTTCTACAAAATAAAAATGTGATCCCTCTAAACACCTTCTGCTTCCATGCGGAAAAGTCAGGATAGCATCCTTCCCACAGCTGTTTCCCATCCCAGTGATGGAGCCTCTCAGGATCCTTTTATTCACATAGAGATTATTTTGAACCATCCGGGAGGTTTCCAGCACATTGTGTACATGTGGAATATTACCCTTAAGCCCCAACGTAACCCATAGATACAAAGATCAACTTAAGCTGACTAAGGATGTTCTAACTGCCAGGAGGTTAAGGCAATATTTAAATTCATAATCTGCAGTGCTTTGGAGTTGAGCTCTGACCTTCAAGATAGGATTTACTGACCCATAAGACAGACTTCATCAAGCTGGGCCGTCATTCTAGAAATGTTTCTTTATACATGATTCCTAGGTGCTGAAGCATCATTTTTAAAGCTCTTCTTTGGGAAATCAATGTGGGGGATTGTATTAGACCACATAGGCAGATCCAGCTTAATGGATGTATATCCTGTACAGAGATACAGCTGTACAGGGCCTGTGCCTGTCCTCATTCTTGGTTTTATGCTCTGCTGTTGCTGTCTTGAATTCTTAATACATTTTTAATGAGGAACGTAGCATTTTCATTTGCACAGGAAACCACAGTTATGTAGCTAGTCCTGAACACAGGGCTTGGAAGACTGTATGAAAATCTGTCCCTCTACTGTAAGGAATAAAAACATAGATGAAGGAGTAAAACCAGTTTGAATTAAGGAATTCTGGGCTAAGGAAATTCACTGTCTATAGAACTTGAGATGATCTGCTCCAGGGGTTTTCAAGTGCCTGTGTACAGTCCATGCCTACTTGATTTTTACTTCTCCATCGAAAAATCAGAAAATAGATGATGCTGCCCACCATTTCCTGTAAAGATACATTTGCTCACCTTTGAGTTGTAGTCAATTCTGAAATGAGATTAATCTTGCCATTTTTGGTCTAACACGTTTTCTGTTGTGTAGCATGTTGGCAATAGGTAGGCCCAAAAAACTTTTTTTGCACATCTAAAGAAGGAATTATGGTGGGTTGGTCAGAACATTCTTCTCAGGATTCTCTAAATCATTCGTGCTCTGACACGCTGCTTACTTCTACAAAATAAAAATGTGATCCCTCTAAACACCTTCTGCTTCCATGCGGAAAAGTCAGGATAGCATCCTTCCCACAGCTGTTTCCCATCCCAGTGATGGAGCCTCTCAGGATCCTTTTATTCACATAGAGATTATTTTGAACCATCCGGGAGGTTTCCAGCACATTGTGTACATGTGGAATATTACCCTTAAGCCCCAACGTAACCCATAGATACAAAGATCAACTTAAGCTGACTAAGGATGTTCTAACTGCCAGGAGGTTAAGGCAATATTTAAATTCATAATCTGCAGTGCTTTGGAGTTGAGCTCTGACCTTCAAGATAGGATTTACTGACCCATAAGACAGACTTCATCAAGCTGGGCCGTCATTCTAGAAATGTTTCTTTATACATGATTCCTAGGTGCTGAAGCATCATTTTTAAAGCTCTTCTTTGGGAAATCAATGTGGGGGATTGTATTAGACCACATAGGCAGATCCAGCTTAATGGATGTATATCCTGTACAGAGATACAGCTGTACAGGGCCTGTGCCTGTCCTCATTCTTGGTTTTATGCTCTGCTGTTGCTGTCTTGAATTCTTAATACATTTTTAATGAGGAACGTAGCATTTTCATTTGCACAGGAAACCACAGTTATGTAGCTAGTCCTGAACACAGGGCTTGGAAGACTGTATGAAAATCTGTCCCTCTACTGTAAGGAATAAAAACATAGATGAAGGAGTAAAACCAGTTTGAATTAAGGAATTCTGGGCTAAGGAAATTCACTGTCTATAGAACTTGAGATGATCTGCTCCAGGGGTTTTCAAGTGCCTGTGTACAGTCCATGCCTACTTGATTTTTACTTCTCCATCGAAAAATCAGAAAATAGATGATGCTGCCCACCATTTCCTGTAAAGATACATTTGCTCACCTTTGAGTTGTAGTCAATTCTGAAATGAGATTAATCTTGCCATTTTTGGTCTAACACGTTTTCTGTTGTGTAGCATGTTGGCAATAGGTAGCAGCTTTTTTTCTCTTAAAGCATGTCTATAAAGTAAAACTTGACCACTTTATTTCAGCCTGATGCTTCTTGACAAGAAAACTTCCATCATATCCCTGTCTTCTGCTTTACCTTACCTTTGTCTTTCTAATCTTAACCTCACTTCCTCTATCTAATTAGTCCCAATAACAATGACACACAGTTCACAAATACTTGAGCCTAATTTCTTAAAGTTGAATGAAAGGTAGTCAGAAATTAATTCTTGTGACTATTAAATCTTAAAGGTGAATCCAAAGTGGAGGAGGGACTACCCTCTTGTAACCAGAGTACCTGTAATTTTCTATAATTTTGTTTTATAAACCCACCCCTCTTTGTGTTCTGAGAGGCTTCCCGGGTGGCTCAGATGGTAAGAAATCTGCCTGGAATGCAGGAGGACGAGGTTTCAATCCCTGGGTTACGAAGATCCCCCTGGAGAAGGGAATGGCTACCCACTCCAGTATTCTTTTTTAAAGATTTATTTATTTATTTATTTTGGGGGGGTGCGGTGGGGAGGGAGGGGAGCAGGTGGGCTACTTCTATTGGTCTTTCATTTGTCTATTTTCTTCCATCTTTGTTCTTTGGCCCGTGTGGGCCTCCCATTGTGGTGGCATCTGTCGTCGCAGAGCACTGGCTCTGGGCGCATGCGCCCCAGAGCTCCGGCTCAGTAATTGGACACATCAGTCCAGCCTCTCCGCGGCACGTGGGATCTTCCCAGGCCAGGGGTCGAACCTGCGCCCCTCGCACTGCAAGGCGGTGTCCTTACCCACTGGACCACCAGGGAAGCCCCACTCCAGTATTCTTGCCTGGAGAATTCCATGGACAGAGGAGCCTGACGGGCTACAGACCATGGGGTTGCAAAAGAGTTGACCATGACTGAGCAAGGAACGCTTTGTGCCCTCAAGGAAAAAAGCAATTTTATTTTCATACTTGTATCCCCAGCACTTAATGTAATGCACTGGACTTATTTAGCTTTCACATTTAGTTAAAAATAAATTAAAATGTATAAATGATATTTAACTAGAAATGTTCCTGATATTGAAGGGTGTCTCCATTCTGTACCACCCTCTTTGGTGGTTTCAACCCAGAGAGCAATAACCTTAAGAAGGGTTTATACAGGTCTGTTGTATCTGTAGGAGGAAGTTAAAATTTGACATTATCTCTGGTTCAGCTGGGTCTGAAAAGACACCTGTTACCCATACATTTCAAAATGAGGCGTGAGACCACCAAATTGAGATCTGAAAAGCTGGTGGTGAGGGACTGCTTTGTGACTCTTAGCTGACCTCCCACTATCAACCAATGTAACTGTTTAGAGATTAAAACAGGGTTTTTAGGGTGAGCTGCAGGTATTTTGAGAATCTTGCCCTTTCCAACACCCAATCTCACCTTAAATCTCTGTCTGGGGCTTCAATGGGACAACCCAGAGAGCCTGGGGAAACAATGAGTTAGATCATGAGACATCAAAGAGTAGGGAGAAGCTGACTCTGGGATACAAAGAGCTGCTATCTCGTGAGTGTGCTGAAACCTACAGGGACAAGGAGTGTGTGTTTCTTATTGGCAAGATGTGGCCAAAGCAGAGAGAGACATGGCCTGAAAGAGTCTTAGACCTTGTCTGAGAGGACTGTCTAGGGGAGGCGGGTGTCCCGAGCAGAAATAACATGGTAGTGTACATGGAGGCCTGGAATGGGACCTGTTAGGACCCAGGGGGGAGACTTGTATTCCCTCAAAATGAAGAAACTGCAGAGGAAGCATCTCCAGTGAGGAAGAGATGACAAAGAACCCATGAAATTTCCCATCTGACAAGAGAAAACATTGGCTTCAAATGCCTAACAAAAGGCAGAGTACTGATGCTGGCCAGTAGGATCCCTGGAATCCAGTGCAGTGCCTCAAACATAGATGGGAATCAGGAGATACTGGTAAACACAGAGATGTTAGGCAAATATCGTAGGGTTAATATCCAGCTTGGTAGAGAGAGAGTGTTGAGGTTCAAGTTAAGCATGTTGAATCACATTTCTTCCCTGTTATTGCAGAATCTAGTTGAACACTCGTCTGAAAAGCCTAGAAGAATACTGTACCAACATTACCATTTAAGCTTTCACATTTAGTTAAAAATAAATTAAAATGTATAAATGATATTTAACTAGAAATGTTCCTGATATTGAAGGGTGTCTCCATTCTGTACCACCCTCTTTGGTGGTTTCAACCCAGAGAGCAATAACCTTAAGAAGGGTTTATACAGGTCTGTTGTATCTGTAGGAGGAAGTTAAAATTTGACATTATCTCTGGTTCAGCTGGGTCTGAAAAGACACCTGTTACCCATACATTTCAAAATGAGGCGTGAGACCACCAAATTGAGATCTGAAAAGCTGGTGGTGAGGGACTGCTTTGTGACTCTTAGCTGACCTCCCACTATCAACCAATGTAACTGTTTAGAGATTAAAACAGGGTTTTTAGGGTGAGCTGCAGGTATTTTGAGAATCTTGCCCTTTCCAACACCCAATCTCACCTTAAATCTCTGTCTGGGGCTTCAATGGGACAACCCAGAGAGCCTGGGGAAACAATGAGTTAGATCATGAGACATCAAAGAGTAGGGAGAAGCTGACTCTGGGATACAAAGAGCTGCTATCTCGTGAGTGTGCTGAAACCTACAGGGACAAGGAGTGTGTGTTTCTTATTGGCAAGATGTGGCCAAAGCAGAGAGAGACATGGCCTGAAAGAGTCTTAGACCTTGTCTGAGAGGACTGTCTAGGGGAGGCGGGTGTCCCGAGCAGAAATAACATGGTAGTGTACATGGAGGCCTGGAATGGGACCTGTTAGGACCCAGGGGGGAGACTTGTATTCCCTCAAAATGAAGAAACTGCAGAGGAAGCATCTCCAGTGAGGAAGAGATGACAAAGAACCCATGAAATTTCCCATCTGACAAGAGAAAACATTGGCTTCAAATGCCTAACAAAAGGCAGAGTACTGATGCTGGCCAGTAGGATCCCTGGAATCCAGTGCAGTGCCTCAAACATAGATGGGAATCAGGAGATACTGGTAAACACAGAGATGTTAGGCAAATATCGTAGGGTTAATATCCAGCTTGGTAGAGAGAGAGTGTTGAGGTTCAAGTTAAGCATGTTGAATCACATTTCTTCCCTGTTATTGCAGAATCTAGTTGAACACTCGTCTGAAAAGCCTAGAAGAATACTGTACCAACATTACCAGGTTTGTGATAGAAAGCACCCTTAGGGTTCATAAGAAGGCTCTAAGGCAATCTTTCCTGGAGCCTTGGTATGTACCTAGGTCTTCAGTTTATCCCTGGGTGAAGCCTTTAATGGTGGCTACTGTGTGTCCGGTAGGGCACCGGAGGTTCAAATATGCGTAAGGCAATTCTTGACCTCAAGTAGCTTGTGGTGGACAGATTTAAGGCAATAATTGGCTATTTATATAACATACAGAGTGAACCCAAGAAATATTAGTTCCATTATTGCCACAGTGAAATTATGTGGTTGAACTCACTCTCCCTACAGAGTTTAGAGGGTCTCCAATCTATAATTAAAATATAGATTGCTACTTTTTGCCATCATCAGATTTTATTTCTTATTCCTTAATGATGACAGACTGAATATACTACTTTAAATAGAGTTATGTAGGAATTTCTATCAGTCCTTAATGTAATTAGAAATTAACATATATATGAATATATGTTTTTTCTACTGTCCTTTTTCTCTGTCTTGGTAATATGTAATATTTTGCTTCTCTGCATTCAATCTCCATTTGATTTTTCTCCTAATGTAATTTACCAGCCACAAAACCATGAGACCCAGAAAATACAGGAGTGAATTCGCCATTAGCACAATGCCAGTTTATCAACACATGCTTAAAAGTATCTTCTAACCCAAGCCTATTTCTTAGACGTGCATTCAACCCTGATTTTCAGCTTTCAAAATTAGCTCATAGATCAGGAGACAGCTCTCTTTTCACATAACTATTATGAATATTGTGGTTTTCTAACACAAGAAATATGACAGTAATTTCTTAAGAAAGATTTGGGACATCTGGTAGAGAGGAGTGTTTGAGGGAAATTCCATGGGGGTTAATTCCCATCTGACAAGAGAAAACATTGGCTTCAAATGCCTAACAAAAGGCAGAGTACTGATGCTGGCCAGTAGGATCCCTGGAATCCAGTGCAGTGCCTCAAACATAGATGGGAATCAGGAGATACTGGTAAACACAGAGATGTTAGGCAAATATCGTAGGGTTAATATCCAGCTTGGTAGAGAGAGAGTGTTGAGGTTCAAGTTAAGCATGTTGAATCACATTTCTTCCCTGTTATTGCAGAATCTAGTTGAACACTCGTCTGAAAAGCCTAGAAGAATACTGTACCAACATTACCAGGTTTGTGATAGAAAGCACCCTTAGGGTTCATAAGAAGGCTCTAAGGCAATCTTTCCTGGAGCCTTGGTATGTACCTAGGTCTTCAGTTTATCCCTGGGTGAAGCCTTTAATGGTGGCTACTGTGTGTCCGGTAGGGCACCGGAGGTTCAAATATGCGTAAGGCAATTCTTGACCTCAAGTAGCTTGTGGTGGACAGATTTAAGGCAATAATTGGCTATTTATATAACATACAGAGTGAACCCAAGAAATATTAGTTCCATTATTGCCACAGTGAAATTATGTGGTTGAACTCACTCTCCCTACAGAGTTTAGAGGGTCTCCAATCTATAATTAAAATATAGATTGCTACTTTTTGCCATCATCAGATTTTATTTCTTATTCCTTAATGATGACAGACTGAATATACTACTTTAAATAGAGTTATGTAGGAATTTCTATCAGTCCTTAATGTAATTAGAAATTAACATATATATGAATATATGTTTTTTCTACTGTCCTTTTTCTCTGTCTTGGTAATATGTAATATTTTGCTTCTCTGCATTCAATCTCCATTTGATTTTTCTCCTAATGTAATTTACCAGCCACAAAACCATGAGACCCAGAAAATACAGGAGTGAATTCGCCATTAGCACAATGCCAGTTTATCAACACATGCTTAAAAGTATCTTCTAACCCAAGCCTATTTCTTAGACGTGCATTCAACCCTGATTTTCAGCTTTCAAAATTAGTCCAGCTCATAGATCAGGAGACAGCTCTCTTTTCACATAACTATTATGAATATTGTGGTTTTCTAACACAAGAAATATGACAGTAATTTCTTAAGAAAGATTTGGGACACTGTGACTAAGCCAAAGTAAAAATGAAAGAAGTTGGAAAAAATAAACATAGCCTCATGCTCTGTAAGTCTTCTGAGTAAAGGCATGTTTGGAGTCTTTGGGATAATGAGGGATAATGTATTCATTTATTCACCTATTCATTTATTTGTGTAGTAAATGTTTTTGATGTGCATATACTGTGCAAGGCACATGGTAGGTGGATAAAGGACACATACTTCCATTCACAGGAGGGTGAACAGTAAAGTGAGAGAGACGGAACAGAGAAAAGGACATATGAACACGTGTATCATTAGATTTGGTAGTAAATGCCATGAGAAGCATGGGCTTCACAGGCACCTCTAATGGTAAAGAATCCCCTTGCCAATGCAGGAGATGCAAGAGACGAGATTTCAATCCCTTGGTTGGAAAGATCCCCTGGAGAAGAAAATGGAGAAGAAATCGCTCCAACATTCTTGCGTGGAGAATCCCATGGAGAGAGGAGCCTGGCAGGCTACAGTCCATAGGGTCACAAAGAGTCAGACATGACTGAGCATATATGTGTGCACCGTGAGAAACACATGGGCGGAGCGCCAAAGAACAGCTTCAGTGGAGCTGGGAGATGAGAGAGAGAAGGCAACCTACTTAGAGAGAAAAGGCATCCCCCTATGGGGGATGGTTTTTCTGAGGAGGCTTAAAAAATGTGAAGCAACCAACCACTCAAAGTGCATTTCAGTCAGAGGGGGGAAAGCATGTGCAAAGATCCTGAGGCAAGAAAGAGCTTGGTGTGTTTGAGAACATTGAATGTTTTTTTTTCTACTGTCCTTTTCTCTGTCATTTTTTCCCAATCTCCATTTGATTTTTCTCCTAATGTAATTTACCAGCCACAAAACCATGAGACCCAGAAAATACAGGAGTGAATTCGCCATTAGCACAATGCCAGTTTATCAACACATGCTTAAAAGTATCTTCTAACCCAAGCCTATTTCTTAGACGTGCATTCAACCCTGATTTTCAGCTTTCAAAATTAGTCCAGCTCATAGATCAGGAGACAGCTCTCTTTTCACATAACTATTATGAATATTGTGGTTTTCTAACACAAGAAATATGACAGTAATTTCTTAAGAAAGATTTGGGACACTGTGACTAAGCCAAAGTAAAATGAAAGAATTTGGGAAAAAAATAAACATAGCCTCATGCTCTGTAAGTCTTCTGAGTAAAGGCATGTTTGGAGTCTTTGGGATAATGAGGGATAATGTATTCATTTATTCACCTATTCATTTATTTGTGTAGTAAATTTTTTTGATGTGCATATACTGTGCAAGGCACATGGTAGGTGGATAAAGGACACATACTTCCATTCACAGGAGGGTGAACAGTAAAGTGAGAGAGACGGAACAGAGAAAAGGACATATGAACACGTGTATCATTAGATTTGGTAGTAAATGCCATGAGAAGCATGGGCTTCACAGGCACCTCTAATGGTAAAGAATCCCCTTGCCAATGCAGGAGATGCAAGAGACGAGATTTCAATCCCTTGGTTGGAAAGATCCCCTGGAGAAGAAAATGGAGAAGAAATCGCTCCAACATTCTTGCGTGGAGAATCCCATGGAGAGAGGAGCCTGGCAGGCTACAGTCCATAGGGTCACAAAGAGTCAGACATGACTGAGCATATATGTGTGCACCGTGAGAAACACATGGGCGGAGCGCCAAAGAACAGCTTCAGTGGAGCTGGGAGATGAGAGAGAGAAGGCAACCTACTTAGAGAGAAAAGGCATCCCCCTATGGGGGATGGTTTTTCTGAGGAGGCTTAAAAAATGTGAAGCAACCAACCACTCAAAGTGCATTTCAGTCAGAGGGGGGAAAGCATGTGCAAAGATCCTGAGGCAAGAAAGAGCTTGGTGTGTTTGAGAACATTGAAGAACACCAAAATGACCATCAGATGAGGAAGAATAATCCTAGACGAATTAGGACATGGAGACATGCAGGGCCTTGTGCATCATGGAAATTCATCAGATTACAGTGGGGAGCCATTCATTTCTTTGAAGCAAGAGAACAGACAGTCTCCTTTAGGCCTAGTATGCTTGTTATGTCTGCTGTAAGAATAGGTTGGAAGTGAGGAAAGTCTAACAGGGACCAAAATGGAGCCTGTGGCAATATCCCAGACTGCTGATGACCAAGGAGGTAGTAGTGGAGATGAGAGAAGCAGGGAAACTTATGGTATAGCTTGAAGGGAGAGAAGAATGTGTTGATGAATTAGAAGTGGAAACTATTGAAAAGGAAGGAAGCAAATTTAACTTCCAGTTTGCTGGCTTGAGTAACTGGAGGGCGTTTATACCATTTGCAGAGATAGAGAAAAGAGGAAAGGAGCCTGGGGTGAATTTAGGAATTAAAATTTTGTTTAAGGACATGGTGAATTTAAGAAATATCACAGGTAGTGGATGTCACATAGCTAATTGTATATTTAAGTTTGCTGTTCTGGGAAGAGTGTGGACTGGAGGTATAAACATGGCTGTTTTCAGAAATTTTTCCCAAAGAAATGGATGAGAATATTTAGAGAGATAATGAATGGAGAGCAGAGGGAGGCCCAGTTTCTTAGGCCCCTGCATATTCCAGAAATTAGGGTGGAAAGGGAAAAAAGGCATTTTGGAAGTGTTCTGTGTCAGGGCTCTAAGCTAAAATGTTTCAACATAGAGGTGCTATTTCATTGATTGATTTATTTTGTTGGGGGGTCAGGCAAAGAGTCAGACATGACTGAGCATATATGTGTGCACCGTGAGAAACACATGGGCGGAGCGCCAAAGAACAGCTTCAGTGGAGCTGGGAGATGAGAGAGAGAAGGCAACCTACTTAGAGAGAAAAGGCATCCCCCTATGGGGGATGGTTTTTCTGAGGAGGCTTAAAAAATGTGAAGCAACCAACCACTCAAAGTGCATTTCAGTCAGAGGGGGGAAAGCATGTGCAAAGATCCTGAGGCAAGAAAGAGCTTGGTGTGTTTGAGAACATTGAAGAACACCAAAATGACCATCAGATGAGGAAGAATAATCCTAGACGAATTAGGACATGGAGACATGCAGGGCCTTGTGCATCATGGAAATTCATCAGATTACAGTGGGGAGCCATTCATTTCTTTGAAGCAAGAGAACAGACAGTCTCCTTTAGGCCTAGTATGCTTGTTATGTCTGCTGTAAGAATAGGTTGGAAGTGAGGAAAGTCTAACAGGGACCAAAATGGAGCCTGTGGCAATATCCCAGACTGCTGATGACCAAGGAGGTAGTAGTGGAGATGAGAGAAGCAGGGAAACTTATGGTATAGCTTGAAGGGAGAGAAGAATGTGTTGATGAATTAGAAGTGGAAACTATTGAAAAGGAAGGAAGCAAATTTAACTTCCAGTTTGCTGGCTTGAGTAACTGGAGGGCGTTTATACCATTTGCAGAGATAGAGAAAAGAGGAAAGGAGCCTGGGGTGAATTTAGGAATTAAAATTTTGTTTAAGGACATGGTGAATTTAAGAAATATCACAGGTAGTGGATGTCACATAGCTAATTGTATATTTAAGTTTGCTGTTCTGGGAAGAGTGTGGACTGGAGGTATAAACATGGCTGTTTTCAGAAATTTTTCCCAAAGAAATGGATGAGAATATTTAGAGAGATAATGAATGGAGAGCAGAGGGAGGCCCAGTTTCTTAGGCCCCTGCATATTCCAGAAATTAGGGTGGAAAGGGAAAAAAGGCATTTTGGAAGTGTTCTGTGTCAGGGGCTCTAAGCTAAAATGTTTCAACATAGAGGTGCTATTTCATTGATTGATTTATTTTGTTGGCATTCTTTTTCTTTTTTTTTTTAATAGAGTTTTGTTGTTTGCTGCCACACATCAACCTGAATTAGCCATGGGTGACGTACGTCCTTTCCCTCTTGAACTTCCCTCTAATCTCCCTCCCCACCCTACCCCTCCAGGTTGTCAGAGAGCCCCTGTTTGAGTTCCCTTAGCCTTACAACAGATTCCCCTTGGTTGTCTATTTTACATATGGTAATGTAAGTTTCCATGTTACTCTTTCCATACATCTCACCCATTCCTCCCTCCCACAGACATCCATAAGTATATTCTCTATGTCTGTTTATCCATTGTGTCTCTGTGTATATATTTATCAGTATCATTTTTCTAGATTCCATACATATGTGTTAGTGTACAATATTTATCTTTCTCTTTTTACTTCACTTTATATAATAGGTTCTAAGTTCATCCACCCCATTAGGACTTTCTCAAATGCATTTCTTTTTATGGCTGAGCAATATTCCATTGTATATTTGTACCACAGCTTCTTTTTTTTAAATTTTATTTATTTATTTTTCACTGGGTTTTCACTGCTACAGCACTCTTCTCTAGTTGCAGCAAATGAGGGCTACTCTCTAGTTGAGGTGAGCAGGCTTCTTGTTGTGGTGACTTCTCTTGGTGTGAAACTCAAGCTCTAAGGCACATGGGCTTCAGTAGTTGCAGCACATGAGCTCCATAGTTGCGGCTCCAAGGCTGTAGAGCACCGGCTCAATAGTTGTAGCTTACAGACTTAGTTGCTCTGCAGCATGTGGGATCTTCCCGGATCAGGGATTGAACTCATGTCTCCTGCATTGGCAGGTGGACAGTTCACCGCTGAGCTATGAGGGACACCCCCGCAGCTTCTTTATCCATTCCATTTTTTAAAAAGTTGAGTATGTAGATGGACCTGTGCACATCATGGTGAATATTTATATGGATGATCTTATCCTTTTAATAACCCTTCAAGTGATGAAAACCAAAAAAGTAACCTTTGAGTGAAATGATTGAAAACATCAGTGAGTTGTTTTGTGAGAGATGGTGTTGGGGAGGGCTGTACAGTGACAAGGAGGTGAAGCCAAGTGCTGTGAAACAGAAAAGAGAGACCTGGAAGTGGGATGGTAATCTAAGGAAGAAATGGTCTTCCTGAGGGGCAGGGGTGGGTGTTACCACCTGGTTGAGTGCTGGTGGGAGATTTCATGACCAAGATGGAAGCAAATATCCTCGGAGTAAAGTTGAGACAGTGATGTAGGAAGAACATTGTCTGCATCCCTTCTCATGTGTGTCAAATAGAAACTTCCTTCTTTTCTGAGGGATTTAGAAGAGAGCTTTAGATCTCTGTATCTCTGTTTCTGCAAAAGAAGAAGAGTGACTTCTCAGTCAGGGAAGAAGACTGCAGGGGTCTGGCCCCACCTCCTCTGTCTTCTCTCTTTGGGCTGTGATGCCTACAGCATCCTTATGATGTTCTCTGAACATGGGGTAGCCTCACCAGGACCTTGCTTCTCCAGGCTGCCAGCTTGTGATGGCATCCCTGGCTCCTGTCCTTACTGCTCAGTTGGTTCAGGATTTATAGCGGAAAGAGAATGGTTAGTACGTTAAAACCTCAGCAATAGAGAGAGGATGTAGTTGGATTCAGAAAACACCTGGAGGGACTAGCTTTAACCAGAGGAGGACCATGTCCTTTTCTGTCATTGAAAAAATTCTTTTAAATGATGGGGAAAGGTAAATGTTTATAGAGTTGTCATTGGTAATAAGACAATGACTTCTTTAATGTAGTTTTAAACATTTTATAGTATGTTTATCTGAACAAAGTCTGCAATCCACCTTTGCTGTGCTGGGAGCATACTTCATAGCCATCATGTGTTAAATCACTATTATGTGAACTGAAGAAAACTATAACAGATTCCCCACTGATTCTCAAATTGAGGAGACATGGTGTGGTGTATTCTACTAACTAATTAGAATCTACATAGGGGAGTTTATAAAGATCTTTTTCAATCAAGAATAAAATCATTAATGCAATCTTACATTTAAAAACCACAAAGCATCATTTTTATTTGAAAATAGGATTACTTAAGGATTTTTTAAAATATTTACTAACAGTAGGGGTTGGCTTAAAGTGGTAAACAATGGATTAAATGGAGTGATGGTTTTTATCAAGTTCCTGAATTAATATGTAAATGAGACACCTATGTTTTTGTAACTTTTTTTTCAGTTTATCATGTATGCATTTGGAGAAATTCAGGGGGGTTACCACCTGGTTGAGTGCTGGTGGGAGATTTCATGACCAAGATGGAAGCAAATATCCTCGGAGTAAAGTTGAGACAGTGATGTAGGAAGAACATTGTCTGCATCCCTTCTCATGTGTGTCAAATAGAAACTTCCTTCTTTTCTGAGGGATTTAGAAGAGAGCTTTAGATCTCTGTATCTCTGTTTCTGCAAAGAAGAAGAGTGACTTGTCAGTCAGGGAAGAAGACTGCAGGGGTCTGGCCCCACCTCCTCTGTCTTCTCTCTTTGGGCTGTGATGCCTACAGCATCCTTATGATGTTCTCTGAACATGGGGTAGCCTCACCAGGACCTTGCTTCTCCAGGCTGCCAGCTTGTGATGGCATCCCTGGCTCCTGTCCTTACTGCTCAGTTGGTTCAGGATTTATAGCGGAAAGAGAATGGTTAGTACGTTAAAACCTCAGCAATAGAGAGAGGATGTAGTTGGATTCAGAAAACACCTGGAGGGACTAGCTTTAACCAGAGGAGGACCATGTCCTTTTCTGTCATTGAAAAAATTCTTTTAAATGATGGGGAAAGGTAAATGTTTATAGAGTTGTCATTGGTAATAAGACAATGACTTCTTTAATGTAGTTTTAAACATTTTATAGTATGTTTATCTGAACAAAGTCTGCAATCCACCTTTGCTGTGCTGGGAGCATACTTCATAGCCATCATGTGTTAAATCACTATTATGTGAACTGAAGAAAACTATAACAGATTCCCCACTGATTCTCAAATTGAGGAGACATGGTGTGGTGTATTCTACTAACTAATTAGAATCTACATAGGGGAGTTTATAAAGATCTTTTTCAATCAAGAATAAAATCATTAATGCAATCTTACATTTAAAAACCACAAAGCATCATTTTTATTTGAAAATAGGATTACTTAAGGATTTTTTAAAATATTTACTAACAGTAGGGGTTGGCTTAAAGTGGTAAACAATGGATTAAATGGAGTGATGGTTTTTATCAAGTTCCTGAATTAATATGTAAATGAGACACCTATGTTTTTGTAACTTTTTTTTCAGTTTATCATGTATGCATTTGGAGAAATTCACACAGGAGATTGCTGTTCTGCGTTGGCATTTTAACTGTAAACCATTGGGTTTGGGTCCAGTTTATTATTACCTACAGAAGTTATCTTGATTAAGTTTGGAGTTGCCTTATGTAGTGCAGAAGCAAAACTACATTTTAATCAACTAGTTCATATGCTTTATACAGATAATTCATAATAGGTACTGTTAAAAATAGATCCCTTTAATCAGCAATGTTGGATAGATGCCTAAAGTCTTAAGATAGTGCTTATTTATTCTGATTCCTTCTCCCTAAGATGAATAAACAGAATGCAGTCAATGTGGCAACAGCATGTTACAAATCATTTCATGAAAGGTAATAAAATTAAATTCTATCTCTATGAGTTATTACAGAAGACTGTTCAACATTTACAAGAATTTGACTTCCAAATCCTTCAAGCCCTAGTCTTTGGATTTGCATAATGTGTTTCTACTTCCAGGATTTTCCAGTTGAACGGCTTTGAAGTTCCAAGGCAAAAACTGAAGTAAATTGGAAATTTGTGTAATTTCAAAGTGAATGCATGCAATACAGTGGTATAACTGGAAAGTCCTTGGTAGGGGAAGCTCAGAAAAATTTTACTATTAATACTATTGACTGAATTTTTAGAAACTTTATAGTAAAAAGATAATATGCAAAATTCTTAATGAAACTTTAAATCTTCAAAAATAGAAAGGAGAACTTTCAAATCAAGAAAATTATTTAATATGAGCCCTAATATTTTATTCCAAAGTCTTTGATCTTTTCACTTCTTCATCCTACCACTGAAATTTTTTGCACAGGGATGTCAATTTATCAAGAGTGCAGAGTATATTTTTTAGAAATTACAAGGCTAAATTTTGTGGGGGAAAAAATGTTGTTTCAATAGATTATACTAGAGATAATGGAGGTGAAATGATTTCCTTTGTCTGAGCTTCTAAGCTACCATGATCAGGTGGGAAAGAGGCTGTTATATGAATGTACTATATTGGTGATTATATCTGCCCCCCAAATTGTCCAGAGTTACTTATTCTCTTAGTTTGTCTTCATGGATTTTATATATGAACTTGCTTGGGTTTTTCTACTGTGTCTTGTGACTTTTTCCCATGATGAAACCACTCATTCATTTATTTATCTAGTGCTTTCTATGTGCCCCAAACTATGCTAAGTCTTAAGAGTAAAATGGTGAACTGACTGAATTTCATTGAAAGTGGGAATTCAGTTGATCTGGTGGTGAGTATTACTGATGAAAAATCTTCTCTCCAGCCTCTTTTCTCTGGGCTGGCATAAGTATGAAAATATTAATAGACCAGCTTGGAAATTTTAACTTGGAGATCTTTTTCACAAAAGGTCAATAAGAAGGCTAACTTTTTTCTTAGGATTAATTGAACTCTGTAGAGACAGACTGCCTTTGGATTTAATTTCTAGTACTTTTGTTATAAATTTAGATTATGATAGCAATGGATACAAGTATGCTTCTAGATGGTTCGTATTATATTCACTGGCCTTGCTCTTCAAAGAGTTGAATTCAGTTGCTTTTTTTTTTTAATTATTGCTTTATTTATCTTAATTTGTCTGCACTGGGTCTTAGTTGAGACATGTGGGATCTAGTTTCCTGACCAGGGATCAAACCTGGGCCCCCTGCATTGGAAGCACAGAGTCTTAACCACTGGACCACCAGGGAAGTCCCTCAGTTGCATTTAACAAGAGAATTTTGAGGAAACCATTTCTACATATCTTTGCAGCTTTGGCTCAGTTCTTGAACTTCCTGTTCTGTGAATCGCCAATACAGAGTTGCATAAATCTCTTAGAGTGAATACAGGACTAGAAGCATCTTATTATAAGAAGATATCTAGTTTTGGTGTCACATTCCTGGTTCCAATACTAATTTGTGCTCCCAAAGGATACTTCTGTTGAAACTTTTGCATTGGTTTGGAATTGTAAAAGAAGATTGTGTAACTCGTGATCCTATGCTAATGGTTTTTTCTGTGTTAATCTTTGTGTTTAGGGGCACAAGGAATAGTTTGGCCACAGCTGTTACAGAGCAGGCTGTAATTGGCATCCTCCATACCCCTAAAGGACTGTTTTCTTGTTTTAATGCATAACTTTCCAATATGTCATTTCTTCTAATTGGACTTCTGAATTTGCTTGTTTTTTGCTGGTTTTGTGGTTTGTTCCTAGCTGCTCCTTTTCAGTCAAACTGTACAGGAGGGGTAACAAAAGCCTTTAATTTTGCAGTATGAAAATTCTTCAGGCATTTGCTCTCAAAAGCAGTGACTTGACATTTTTTCAGCACACAGTACCCAACTGGGAAAATCTGCATTCTCAGCAGCTTTACTACTTCAAAAATATCCTTACATTAGCTCTTTTAGGAAGCAAGGAGACAGCTTTGCTAGCAGTAATGAGTTGTGCAAATCACAGATGGTCTTCTTGTTGGAAATGACTGGAGAGGACTACAAGCGTTGAGTCTTTTGGGCACAGCTATTCACATGCATCTATGTCTGTATGTGTACATGTACATTCATGTAAGTATACAACAAGTGAATTGGACAAAGAGTGAATTCGTATAGCTACTACTGTGTCCAGAGTTCTGTGAGTTGTACAAAAGTGCTTTCATTGACATTAATTCTCGTGGGTCAAGGAAGCAGATAACAGGAATATCACCGTTACGGGTAAGAAAATATAAACCCTGGCCGTCAAAGTTCTTGTCCAAAGTCACATGACTGGTGAATGTTAGAGCTGAAATTTTTCTCTGTCTCCGAATTCTAAAGTGTGGCTTTCTGATCAAAATCCAAGCTGGTTGGATTCCAACTTCCCTGATTTTTACCCTCCCAACCAAACTTTTCCTATGATCTAGGGGATAATTCCCATTCTACTTTAGTAGATGTTCTAAACTACTGCTATTATTGTTCTGGACATCCTAATACTGTATAGTAAAAAATAATAGAAGGTTCATTTTTTTCTCAGATAGCTACAGAGCTCAGGAACATGTCTGATCAATTGTAATGAAGGTACAATTTAAATTTCACTTGATGGGAGAGAAATCATTCCAGTTAAGAATTCAAGTTAAATGAAAAAAATGTTTTTCTTATGTATTTAAGTCAGCAGGGTTTAGTTTAGGCATAAAGTAGAATTCTATCATACAGGATTCAAAAAAGTTAACAAAACTGTCAAAAGATGCAGAGCATGACAGACAAAGAAAGATGAGAAGCATTGCTTGGTTGTGACTTTAAGGGAAGGTGATCGAAAGGTGGAGTGTGAGAGGGAAAGGGTAGATAAAACCTGAGAGTAGTGTAACGGGCAATAAACCAGGGTAATGAAGAGCTAAATATGAAGAAGCCTAGAGCAAGCTTCTCCTTGGTGAAAGCTACTGAAACAGAGGATTGACCCATATCTTGGTGGGAAATCGTGTGTGATGAACGACTTAAAGCTGTTCACTCACTGTCCGCAAAAGTTCCGGACTTCCGGATGTCCATTATGTCCTTTTAGCCAAAATATACATGCATTCTACTCAGTTAAAGTGAATGAAAGTGAATGAAAGATTTATGTTTTTGTTAAAGTCAAAATAAGTTAATTCTTCCTTCTGCATGCATGTTCAGTCATGTCCAACTCTTTATAACCCCGTGGACTATAGCCTGCCAGGCTCCTCTGTCCTTGGAATTCTCCAGGCAAGAATATTGGAGTGGGATGCAGTTTTCTCCTCCGGGGATCTTCCTGACCCAAGGATTGAACCTGTGTCTCTTGAGTCTTCTGCATTGACAGGAGGATTCTTTACCATTAAGCCATTTGGGAAGCCCTCAAAATAAGTTTTTGTGAGAATAAATTTAGCTGACTATTATGAGAGTGGTTTTATTTAAATTAATTGGCATTGGAAGTTTTGTGCCTTTTCTTTTCTCTCTAGTTCTTGTGACCAGATTTCATCACCTGCCTTTAGGGCATCTCCTGCTTGTTGGAAAATTGGTTGAAATGGCATGAACCCTCTCTTTATAGAGTAGGAGTGTCAAGTAAAAAAAGGTGCACAACTTGAGAATTGCAAGTTTTATTTGGAGCAAAATGAGGACTGCAGCCTGAGAGGCAACACCTCAGATATCTCTTGAGAGACTGCCCCAAAGAGGTAGTTGGAGAAGGTCAATATATATGATTTTGGTGAAGGAGTTCAATGCAACCAAGCACTTACTTTGTAAGAGGTTTTCTCCTAGTTACGAAGATCTGATATCATCATGAAGGGATTTAGTGCTTTTCCAGATATGAGGAGATGCAAAGATCGTGGTCATAAAATCTGTTCCTAAAAATATCCACCTATCTAAAGACCTGTGCCACCAGGTTCCCTGGAGCACAGAGTGCCTCACTCTACCCAGAGCTCCCTCTAGGGGTGTCTAGAGTCAACAGCTGCAGCAGCACAGGGTTCAGTCTCCACAGAGGTAAATGGCAAATGCCCTGTGGTTTCATCACTGGCAATGCTGTTGGCAAGTGCCAATTTGTAGTTGACAGGAGAATCAAAGACCTCCTTGTACTTCCTTTCCAGTTCTTGTCCTGACTGCCTCCTAATTTCCTAGTCTCTACTTCTGCTTCTGAGTTTGCTAGTTTAGGTCACCTCCGCACAGACTAAAAATTTGTAAACACTCAAGTGGATAATCCAGTGGATTCTCTTGTTTTCTGAAAGACTTTGGGACTGACAGAAGAAATGTCTGTCACATATACCACACAAAGGACTCCCTTTTGCCTTGTCTCCTCTTGTTATCATCCACTGCCTTGCTAAAATTCACACTCCGGAATAGGTGAGACACCCTACAGAAGACAATGTAATTCCTGTAAACTCAGTATTTATTTAAAGTTGTGCACCAGGAACTGCTCTATTTGAAATGGAGAGCCAAGAAGGACCTACTGTATAGCACAGGGAACTCTGCTCTGTGGTATGGGGTAGGTTGGATGGGAGGAGAATTTGGAGGAGAACAGATGTATGTATATGTATGGCTGAGTCCCTTTGCAGTCCACCCGAAACTATCACAACATTGTCAACTGGCTACACTCCAATATAAAATAAAAAGTTAAAAGAAATGCTATGTAAAAGCTGATGTAATTTCCTGGGCATTCATAGAAGTTGGAATGCCATTGTATCCCTTTATAAATTCATAAAGAGATGGGAACTTAAGTCCTGTGCAAGTGCTATGCTAAATACTTTTCCTATAAGATGTTTGCTTAGTCCTCAGAACCTTCCTGGTTACGTTTTATCTCCATTTTATAAATGAGGAAACTGAGTCTCAGAAAAATGTCCAGCTTTGTTACCATGATGAAAAAAGGTATTGAGATACATGTTTGGAGGAGTAGAAATAGTTCTTTTTTGTTCGAGAACGTAGGAACAAGAAAAGGCAAAGATGATGCAATACCAGATGGTCTGCCTATTGAAGCCATGACAAGGGCAATGCCTCTTTTTATTCAGTTCCTTTTCTCCTTCTGAGATATCAACACTTCATTTCCTTTGGAAGTGCAAAGCACATTAAACAAAGATCCTTTTGCTGCCTATTAGATTCTTTTTGTCTCTAATTGTGATTTATTGCTCCTGTACACCTACATAAGCCATTATGCTATATTTACATTTGTTTAACACATTTAATTAAGAACATTGTTAAAAATTTACAAAGACTTCCCCTTTCATGAAGTTTGGAAATTGAAGGTAGCATTTAGCAGGTTTTCTTGTCAACCACAGTAGCCATTTTTAGAATCCTTAAAGGAGTAATTCAGTTACCCACACATGGATTCTCTTGTTTTCTGAAAGACTTTGGGACTGACAGAAGAAATGTCTGTCACATATACCACACAAAGGACTCCCTTTTGCCTTGTCTCCTCTTGTTATCATCCACTGCCTTGCTAAAATTCACACTCCGGAATAGGTGAGACACCCTACAGAAGACAATGTAATTCCTGTAAACTCAGTATTTATTTAAAGTTGTGCACCAGGAACTGCTCTATTTGAAATGGAGAGCCAAGAAGGACCTACTGTATAGCACAGGGAACTCTGCTCTGTGGTATGGGGTAGGTTGGATGGGAGGAGAATTTGGAGGAGAACAGATGTATGTATATGTATGGCTGAGTCCCTTTGCAGTCCACCCGAAACTATCACAACATTGTCAACTGGCTACACTCCAATATAAAATAAAAAGTTAAAAGAAATGCTATGTAAAAGCTGATGTAATTTCCTGGGCATTCATAGAAGTTGGAATGCCATTGTATCCCTTTATAAATTCATAAAGAGATGGGAACTTAAGTCCTGTGCAAGTGCTATGCTAAATACTTTTCCTATAAGATGTTTGCTTAGTCCTCAGAACCTTCCTGGTTACGTTTTATCTCCATTTTATAAATGAGGAAACTGAGTCTCAGAAAAATGTCCAGCTTTGTTACCATGATGAAAAAAGGTATTGAGATACATGTTTGGAGGAGTAGAAATAGTTCTTTTTTGTTCGAGAACGTAGGAACAAGAAAAGGCAAAGATGATGCAATACCAGATGGTCTGCCTATTGAAGCCATGACAAGGGCAATGCCTCTTTTTATTCAGTTCCTTTTCTCCTTCTGAGATATCAACACTTCATTTCCTTTGGAAGTGCAAAGCACATTAAACAAAGATCCTTTTGCTGCCTATTAGATTCTTTTTGTCTCTAATTGTGATTTATTGCTCCTGTACACCTACATAAGCCATTATGCTATATTTACATTTGTTTAACACATTTAATTAAGAACATTGTTAAAAATTTACAAAGACTTCCCCTTTCATGAAGTTTGGAAATTGAAGGTAGCATTTAGCAGGTTTTCTTGTCAACCACAGTAGCCATTTTTAGAATCCTTAAAGGAGTAATTCAGTTACCCACACAGTTGTGCTTTCTAAGATCATGCAAGTAGAAGTCTTTGCTTAGGCAAGCCCACAAACCTACTAGCAGTGTTCCAGACTCCAACAGCACCAGTGAACAGGTGACACCTTCAAGTCTTGGTTGGTCAGAATGTCTGGTGGGGAAGGGCAGTGAGGAGAAGGAAATGAAGAAAATACAGACTGCTTGCCTGTCCTTTGCTCATTCCAGAGGCTATAAGGGGAGTTGTGGAATACTTAAATATTTAGAGTGATAGAGAATTTCTTTAATGATAGTATCAAGCCCTTTATCCAACATTAAAGATTCATTGCTGATATTCTCCAGTGTGAGACATTAACTTAGGAACTCTGATCAATTCTGAAATAGGCCAGCATAGAATGTAAGCAGTTTCTGGTGATGAAATAATTTGTTAGGTGGATTGAAGATAGAAACAGTCACATTTATATTTTGAACATAATCTTTCCTAAGAACTAAAGAGCAGTTGGGCTTCCCAGGTGGCTCAGTGGTAAAGAATCTGCCTGTTGATACAGGAGATACAAAAGAGGTCAGTTCTATCCCTGTGTTAGGAAGATCCCCTGGAGAAGGAAAAGGCAAACCACTCCCCTATTCTTGCCTTGAAAATATCATGGACAGAGGAGCCTGGTGGGCTACAATCAATCAAGTCACAATGTTGGACACTACTGAACACATACACACACAAAGAACAGTTGGATTTATTTCAGTAAAATGTAGCACCTCAGGGCTTCCCTAGTGGTCCCATGGGTAAAGAGTTCACCTTGCAGTGCAAGGGGCACAGGTTTGATCCCTGGCTCGGGAAGATCCCACATGCTGCAGAACGGCTGGACCGGTGTGTCCAATTATGAGCCAGCACTCTGGAATGCATGCGCCCAGAGCCAGTGCTCTGCAACAAGAGAGGCAGCTGCGATGGGAGGCCTACACAGGCCAAAGAATAAAGATGGATGAAAGGTGGCCAAAATAAAAAGTGTAGCACCTCTCCTTCAATCTCTACTACTCTGTACCCCCTTTCCTCCCAAAAGTCTTGCTTTATAGAGAAACTCAAGTTTAATTTTGAAATAAAATTTGTAGAATGTACTACAGAAAATTAACATTTTTATAAGTGAAAATGATTGAATATTGGTGATTTCTTAGAGATTTTATGGTTTAATATGTTTTTAGTGCAGTCAAAATCCTTTTACGCCTAAGTGTGAGTCTCTGGAAATCTATATTGGAACAAATTAAAGTTGTTGCTTTGGGGACCTTCAGCTTATTTCCTAACCTACTAATCTTAATGCTGCTCATAGTACTACTGTAACGTTTAGCTCCAGTCTATAAACTCTAGACTAAGGCAAGAATGATGCTATTGGAAGACCAAGGCATGAATAAGTACATAACTCTGTGCAAAGCAAACCCTTGTTTCCTCAAGTATGTGGTACCCTAGGTGAGTTTTGAAGATTATTGCATGTAGTTTGCTTAACTTGGATATACAGCCTTCGACTTAATTTCAACAAAGCAAAGTGATTGTTTTAAAATATAGTCATCATGCCATGCCTCCTTGGATCAGACCCTCTCCTGGTCTCATTCTTAAATGACCTTGATGCTCTATATAATCTGTCTTCTTTTCCCTGCACCCCACTACCATCTTGTTGATCTCATCTTCTGCTGCTCTCCTTCCCTTCTCTGCTCCAATAATTTTGTTCCTCTAACCCAGAAAAAACACATTCCCCATTTGTTGAAATTCTGCTCCTCAAATTGCTCATGGCTACTTCTTTCAGGCCTCTTCTCAAAAGTCTAGTCGTCTGAGAACCCCTACCTTGGTTTTCCTTCATATCCATGGTATGCATGGACACCATTATTTGCTATCCCTTTTGCTCTATTTTAACCCACAGCACTTCTTGCCACTTGTTTGTTATACATTAGTTTGTTTAGTTACTTATTACTTATCACCCTCCATGAGAATGAGGATTCCATGATGGCAGATATGTTGCCCTTTTCTGTTCACTATGTGTTCCTGGTCACCAGAATGTTTCACTCTAATCTGGCCATCTTTGGGAGGCTAGAGAAAAGAATTTCATTCTCTCTTTTTTTTTTTTTTTTAAATTGGGGCAAGCATCTCTTCAGTAACTCTATATAATCTTCTTTGTAAATGGATAAGGTAAAAACTCAACCAATTTGGATGGAGACTTTTTATTGGAATATACTGTATACTCAAAAGAGATTCATAAACCATAGATCCTTAGATTTTTCGCAAAGTAAATAATATCTTGGTACTCAGAACCTGGATCAGCAAACAGAACAGTACCAGAATCCCTGAAAGACCACATGTAACCTTAGTCACTCAGTCATGTCCAGCTTTGGGGACCTTCAGCTTATTTCCTAACCTACTAATCTTAATGCTGCTCATAGTACTACTGTAACGTTTAGCTCCAGTCTATAAACTCTAGACTAAGGCAAGAATGATGCTATTGGAAGACCAAGGCATGAATAAGTACATAACTCTGTGCAAAGCAAACCCTTGTTTCCTCAAGTATGTGGTACCCTAGGTGAGTTTTGAAGATTATTGCATGTAGTTTGCTTAACTTGGATATACAGCCTTCGACTTAATTTCAACAAAGCAAAGTGATTGTTTTAAAATATAGTCATCATGCCATGCCTCCTTGGATCAGACCCTCTCCTGGTCTCATTCTTAAATGACCTTGATGCTCTATATAATCTGTCTTCTTTTCCCTGCACCCCACTACCATCTTGTTGATCTCATCTTCTGCTGCTCTCCTTCCCTTCTCTGCTCCAATAATTTTGTTCCTCTAACCCAGAAAAAACACATTCCCCATTTGTTGAAATTCTGCTCCTCAAATTGCTCATGGCTACTTCTTTCAGGCCTCTTCTCAAAAGTCTAGTCGTCTGAGAACCCCTACCTTGGTTTTCCTTCATATCCATGGTATGCATGGACACCATTATTTGCTATCCCTTTTGCTCTATTTTAACCCACAGCACTTCTTGCCACTTGTTTGTTATACATTAGTTTGTTTAGTTACTTATTACTTATCACCCTCCATGAGAATGAGGATTCCATGATGGCAGATATGTTGCCCTTTTCTGTTCACTATGTGTTCCTGGTCACCAGAATGTTTCACTCTAATCTGGCCATCTTTGGGAGGCTAGAGAAAAGAATTTCATTCTCTCTTTTTTTTTTTTTTTTTAAATTGGGGCAAGCATCTCTTCAGTAACTCTATATAATCTTCTTTGTAAATGGATAAGGTAAAAACTCAACCAATTTGGATGGAGACTTTTTATTGGAATATACTGTATACTCAAAAGAGATTCATAAACCATAGATCCTTAGATTTTTCGCAAAGTAAATAATATCTTGGTACTCAGAACCTGGATCAGCAAACAGAACAGTACCAGAATCCCTGAAAGCCCTTCATGTCTCCATCAATGTAAAGTGCGTGTGCTTAGTCACTCAGTCATGTCCAGCTCTTTGCACCCCAGTGGCCAGGTTCCTCTGTCCATGGGATTTCCCAGGCAAGAATACTGGAATGGGTTGCCATTTCCTTCTCCAGGGGATCTTCCCAATCCAGGAATCAAACCTATGTTTCTTTTATCTCCTGCATTAGAAGACGGATTCTTTAACACTGCACCATCTCGGAAGCCCATCAGTGTGTTAACTCTACAGTAGCCATACTTTGATATAATAGAGAATTTAATAGTTCTATCTGAACCTTGTATGAGTGGAATTTTATAGCATGTGCCTTTCTCAGTCTCCTTTTGATCAACATTATTTTTATGAGAATTACCCATGTGTGACAAGAAGTTGTAGTTCTTTCGTTTCCAGGGCTGTATAGAATTCCCTTTATAAGTATCATCACAACCTATCTATCCATTTCTACTCTTGGTAAAACATTTGGGCTGTTTTTGATGTTTACATATTTATAAATAGTACTTCTACAAATATTCTTGGTTGGCTCTTTTGGTGAATATGTCTATATTTGTGTAGGATAAATACTAAGAACAGAATTAGTGCATCAAAGATGCATGCCTTCAGCTAAGCAGATCATGGCAGGCCTTTGTGCCAAGTGGTCTCCACCATCACTATCCCAGAATTCCATTTGTTCCTCGTCACTACACATGTCACGTCTTTGACATGTTAGCCATTCTAGTGGGTTTGTTGCGAGTGTGAAGTGTTCTTAATTTATATTTCTCATGATTTAGTACTGTTGAGCACTTGTTAATATATTTGTTGGCAGTTTGGATAAAGCAAGTCAGTTTTCATGAATATTAAGTAGGTCACATAAGTAGTATGTGAATATAGCAGATATCCTACAGGTGATAATAAATGACTAAAACTGAGTAGACACTACTTTCATTCAAGAATCTTTTACTAGTTGATATATTCTACTCTCTTAACAAAGATTTTGCTCTGGTAAATTCAATTTAATAAAAGCTTACTGAGAGCTTATTATGAGTAACCTCTTATGCAGAATGGTGTCAGGTCACCAAAGTCTGTGTCATGGGAAGCATCTCAGGGAGGCCACTTCTAAGCCAATTCTAGAAGTAGGAGCAGGGTCTGACCAGTGGGACAGAAAGAGGATCTAATATACTGGAAAAGTTTGACTGAAACCTGAAGGTGTGAAGTCTTTTGAAACTTTTAGGAAATTGCGCATGTGCAGATGTGATTACCATAAATGATAAAGTGAACTGCCAACTAGTTTTCTACAGGAAATTAAGATTTGAAAAAAGACACTTAACATTACCCTCCAAAAGGACCAATGCCTAGGGTAAGTTGGGCCGAGGGTTCAGTTACATTACAAATATCAGGTTGTATAACTTGAAGTATTTGAATATTTAAATTGTATCGTTTACCAATAATTTTTACACTGAGAGAAATGTTTTTGTGCCTGCATGGCCTTCTGCTTTTTGTGTCAGATCTGATGTCAGCTCTCTAAAATATAGGATAAGAGATACACGTATTGTTATTGAGAGTATCTGGAGAAACAGTATAAGCTAAGATGCTGTTACCAATGAAACAGAAAAGTACTGGCAGCCTCTAGTTATGTAGATAAGCATTTTGTTATTCTTCTGGGGGTTACAATTATTTATTTCGAACTAATGTTTTACTGTAGCATTAAAAAAAAATACTCCATTCAAAGCTTCAAGTAATTGCTTGCCAGATTTTACTTTTTTCTAGCTCAGATCATGGCAGGCCTTTGTGCCAAGTGGTCTCCACCATCACTATCCCAGAATTCCATTTGTTCCTCGTCACTACACATGTCACGTCTTTGACATGTTAGCCATTCTAGTGGGTTTGTTGCGAGTGTGAAGTGTTCTTAATTTATATTTCTCATGATTTAGTACTGTTGAGCACTTGTTAATATATTTGTTGGCAGTTTGGATAAAGCAAGTCAGTTTTCATGAATATTAAGTAGGTCACATAAGTAGTATGTGAATATAGCAGATATCCTACAGGTGATAATAAATGACTAAAACTGAGTAGACACTACTTTCATTCAAGAATCTTTTACTAGTTGATATATTCTACTCTCTTAACAAAGATTTTGCTCTGGTAAATTCAATTTAATAAAAGCTTACTGAGAGCTTATTATGAGTAACCTCTTATGCAGAATGGTGTCAGGTCACCAAAGTCTGTGTCATGGGAAGCATCTCAGGGAGGCCACTTCTAAGCCAATTCTAGAAGTAGGAGCAGGGTCTGACCAGTGGGACAGAAAGAGGATCTAATATACTGGAAAAGTTTGACTGAAACCTGAAGGTGTGAAGTCTTTTGAAACTTTTAGGAAATTGCGCATGTGCAGATGTGATTACCATAAATGATAAAGTGAACTGCCAACTAGTTTTCTACAGGAAATTAAGATTTGAAAAAAGACACTTAACATTACCCTCCAAAAGGACCAATGCCTAGGGTAAGTTGGGCCGAGGGTTCAGTTACATTACAAATATCAGGTTGTATAACTTGAAGTATTTGAATATTTAAATTGTATCGTTTACCAATAATTTTTACACTGAGAGAAATGTTTTTGTGCCTGCATGGCCTTCTGCTTTTTGTGTCAGATCTGATGTCAGCTCTCTAAAATATAGGATAAGAGATACACGTATTGTTATTGAGAGTATCTGGAGAAACAGTATAAGCTAAGATGCTGTTACCAATGAAACAGAAAAGTACTGGCAGCCTCTAGTTATGTAGATAAGCATTTTGTTATTCTTCTGGGGGTTACAATTATTTATTTCGAACTAATGTTTTACTGTAGCATTAAAAAAAAATACTCCATTCAAAGCTTCAAGTAATTGCTGAATACATTGTCTTTGAAGCCAGATTTTACTTTGCTATTCAAACAGTAAAGGTCCTTTCTCACCTTACATTTGTATGTGTTTTAATGAAATGTTCTGAAATGAGTAGCAGATCCTTCCCCCAACAAATTTCCAAAATATTTCAAGAATTTAAAATACTATAGGGAAGATATGTAATTTCTGAATAAACCTTGTTCTCCTTTCAAGGCCAAATATAACTTGGTTGTTGAAAAAAGTATGATAGAGATAAATGTGAATAAAAACATGTATTTCTCTTCTGGAGTTAAGGTGTTATAGCATGTGGCATTCTTTATCTGTAGGTTGAAGAAAAAGTCCCAGTCGGTGGATATCACTGCCCCAGGCTTCAGCCCTTTGGCTGGTTCAGGAAAGCAAATGCCACAAGCCAGTAAGCCCCCTGCACCCAAGACACCTGTCATTGAAGAAGAACAGAACAACGCAACAAATTCCCAGAAGCCTCCTTCACGAAGGAGTGAGCTCAAGAGGTTCTACACCATTGGTGAGCACTACAATTTGTTCAAATAAATAGATGAGGTGTATCCAGTCAGAACTGTGAATGTGTGGGGCTGTGGGTAATGTTCCCTTGTTTATAGTATATGTATAATCTTTGCTCAGTATCCATGGTGATTGGTTCTAGGACTCCTAAGGGACACCACAATCTGAGGATGCTCAAATCCCTTCTATAAAGCAGGATATTATTTACATGTAACCTACACACATCCTCTCACCTACTTTAAATCATCTTGAGGTTACTTATAATACTAAATATGATATGAATGCTATGTAGATGGTTCTGGGTGTCCAACATATTCAAGTCTTGTTTTGGGGGGAATTTTCTGAATTTTTCTCCCCAAATATTTTCAGTCCTTGATTGGTTGAATACATGGATGTGGAACCTGCAGATACAAAGGGCTAACTGTACTTCTGATGGTTTCTGTGGACATTTTCTCATACAGTCTGAACGTGGAGTTGGAAAAACACCCTAAGCCTTCAGCAAAGTTAAGTAAGAGAGTAGACCTGGGGCCCTTCTATATCCTGCCTAAAGAAGTAACTTCTATATAGATATTTATGTTACACATGTATGCATGTATATGTATAAATGTACGTAGTTTTATAAGTGTTAAGCTTATGTGCTACTATTTTCATTTTTGCCAGTCTTTAGTCAGCACTGTTGTTGGGCTTTTTTTTTGCTTTTTGTTCTCCCTCTAGGCTCTTAAGTGGCTGACCCTGTTCTGTCAGGTTGATCAGACACTGGTTGATGTCAGCTTGTAACTAACAAAGTGCTAAGAAAATAGAAAATGATTACATGCTGAGGAAGGACAAATTATGTTGCAGATCTATTTTCACCTTGCACATCACTTTATACTGGAGTGACTGAATCCCATCCAGATCCCACTCTATGATAGGCTGTGGATAGGGTCTATCCACATTGTGCCCTCTTTTTCCTAGGTAGAATAATATCCTGTAATTTTGAACTTTAACACTTAATTGGAATGTTTGTGATAATCAATACAAATAAGTTGCATCACTGACTTTTATATACCAGTATTTGCTCATCATGTCTTTGGCTTTGATTTCTAACTCTCAATAACAATTTTCAGTGATTTTGGTCTCAATGAGACAAAAGTTGTCAAACATATGTATGGTAGAGATTGTGCATGGGGGAGATGAATCTGTCTAGGAAGATGACGGATGCTTTGGTGTCACTTGTTATTTCTTTGGAGTGATTTGGTCATCACCAAAAACCTTAATAGTAGATGCTGTTGGCTTAATGGATTTACCAAAGTTACATTAAAGGGGTCGTGTTTTACTTGGTATTCATCACCTCTGGCACCTCAATATTGGATGTTAGGAATATTTTTCTCAGTTATTTTAGCGTCTCTATATAGAAATGTAATCAGATCAGATTTCTAGTTCTGGTTCTCACACCAGTTTTCCATGCAACTTTGTGTAGTCATTTTCCTGTGTGTCTGGGTTAAATTACTTCCTTCACACTTGAAGAGATGCCTTCATCTATGCCTAGTAATATTTCAGGATCTGGCACCTAAAAGCATGCTTTCCTTTCCTACGATTTTATGTCTTCATCCTATACCTGTGCTCAGATTTCCTCTTTGCAGATGAAGTGGGTCCTTCTATATAGATATTTATGTTACACATGTATGCATGTATATGTATAAATGTACGTAGTTTTATAAGTGTTAAGCTTATGTGCTACTATTTTCATTTTTGCCAGTCTTTAGTCAGCACTGTTGTTGGGCTTTTTTTTTGCTTTTTGTTCTCCCTCTAGGCTCTTAAGTGGCTGACCCTGTTCTGTCAGGTTGATCAGACACTGGTTGATGTCAGCTTGTAACTAACAAAGTGCTAAGAAAATAGAAAATGATTACATGCTGAGGAAGGACAAATTATGTTGCAGATCTATTTTCACCTTGCACATCACTTTATACTGGAGTGACTGAATCCCATCCAGATCCCACTCTATGATAGGCTGTGGATAGGGTCTATCCACATTGTGCCCTCTTTTTCCTAGGTAGAATAATATCCTGTAATTTTGAACTTTAACACTTAATTGGAATGTTTGTGATAATCAATACAAATAAGTTGCATCACTGACTTTTATATACCAGTATTTGCTCATCATGTCTTTGGCTTTGATTTCTAACTCTCAATAACAATTTTCAGTGATTTTGGTCTCAATGAGACAAAAGTTGTCAAACATATGTATGGTAGAGATTGTGCATGGGGGAGATGAATCTGTCTAGGAAGATGACGGATGCTTTGGTGTCACTTGTTATTTCTTTGGAGTGATTTGGTCATCACCAAAAACCTTAATAGTAGATGCTGTTGGCTTAATGGATTTACCAAAGTTACATTAAAGGGGTCGTGTTTTACTTGGTATTCATCACCTCTGGCACCTCAATATTGGATGTTAGGAATATTTTTCTCAGTTATTTTAGCGTCTCTATATAGAAATGTAATCAGATCAGATTTCTAGTTCTGGTTCTCACACCAGTTTTCCATGCAACTTTGTGTAGTCATTTTCCTGTGTGTCTGGGTTAAATTACTTCCTTCACACTTGAAGAGATGCCTTCATCTATGCCTAGTAATATTTCAGGATCTGGCACCTAAAAGCATGCTTTCCTTTCCTACGATTTTATGTCTTCATCCTATACCTGTGCTCAGATTTCCTCTTTGCAGATGAAGTGGGTCCTGTCTTATTTTTTAATAGCTATCTTTGGGGCTGTCAGTGGTCACCTGTAGTGAGAATTGATATAAGAGAGGGTAGACACATACATAGTCTCATTTTTAAAACTTACAAGAACAGAGTTCTAAAAATGACTGATTCATGATTCTAGAAAAGCCCATGACATTTACATAACTACCATTCTCTCCGTCTTCCAATGTCCTCTCCTCCCGTCTTTCACCATGTCTACCACAATCTAGTGCTTTTCTGTTTTGTTTACTAGCTGAGGTAACAGTATTTTGCCTTCAGAAAATAAAGCTTATCCTATAACTTCAGAATTCCTTAAAGATGAGAAAATGAGGGTGAAAAATTGACCAACTTGACTAAAGGAAACAGCTAAGCATGGAAAATAGAAGTCCAAATGGTGAGTTTGGATTGCAGGAAGATAAAGTGTGAGTTGTTTTAACTATCACAGTTAATGTTTAAGTATTTGAGTTGCAATAATTTTATTCACAAGCAATGTCAGTGACATGTCTGTATGTTAAGATAGACATAAGAATTGTCAGTTTTTCTTTGTTGATAATCACCCTTCTGCTAATCTGGACCTGGAGACATTTTCAAGATTGAAATATTAGCAACCATGTAATCACCTGTGTTGAAAGATCATTTCACAAAACAAATCTATTTAGTATCCCTTAGTGAATGTGTTGGCAATAAACAATAGCAATTATAATTGCCATTTATGAGTAATTCTAAATATCAGGCATACGTTTAGCTCCTTTCTTCTGTCTCAGTTGATCTTCACAAGTCTTGCTAATTATTATATTCTGTGTTTGTGGATGAGAGATAGAACCTTAAAGAAATTAAACAAACAAAAAAAACCAACTGTGAGCCAGAGACAGCTGACTCTGTGAATGAAATTAGCCATCTCATGACATTTTAGAGTGTCACTGAAGAGAATACCAAGCCCCTTTGCACAGAGGTGAGCCAAAAGAGTTTCTATCGACAGTACAGTGAGATTTTTACTGCATTTCCCAGGAAAAGTTTCAAATTCACTAAAACACATACATAAAGTTTTCCCATTTTAAAACTGTACCTCTTTGCAGATGAAGTGGGTCCTGTCTTATTTTTTAATAGCTATCTTTGGGGCTGTCAGTGGTCACCTGTAGTGAGAATTGATATAAGAGAGGGTAGACACATACATAGTCTCATTTTTAAAACTTACAAGAACAGAGTTCTAAAAATGACTGATTCATGATTCTAGAAAAGCCCATGACATTTACATAACTACCATTCTCTCCGTCTTCCAATGTCCTCTCCTCCCGTCTTTCACCATGTCTACCACAATCTAGTGCTTTTCTGTTTTGTTTACTAGCTGAGGTAACAGTATTTTGCCTTCAGAAAATAAAGCTTATCCTATAACTTCAGAATTCCTTAAAGATGAGAAAATGAGGGTGAAAAATTGACCAACTTGACTAAAGGAAACAGCTAAGCATGGAAAATAGAAGTCCAAATGGTGAGTTTGGATTGCAGGAAGATAAAGTGTGAGTTGTTTTAACTATCACAGTTAATGTTTAAGTATTTGAGTTGCAATAATTTTATTCACAAGCAATGTCAGTGACATGTCTGTATGTTAAGATAGACATAAGAATTGTCAGTTTTTCTTTGTTGATAATCACCCTTCTGCTAATCTGGACCTGGAGACATTTTCAAGATTGAAATATTAGCAACCATGTAATCACCTGTGTTGAAAGATCATTTCACAAAACAAATCTATTTAGTATCCCTTAGTGAATGTGTTGGCAATAAACAATAGCAATTATAATTGCCATTTATGAGTAATTCTAAATATCAGGCATACGTTTAGCTCCTTTCTTCTGTCTCAGTTGATCTTCACAAGTCTTGCTAATTATTATATTCTGTGTTTGTGGATGAGAGATAGAACCTTAAAGAAATTAAACAAACAAAAAAAACCAACTGTGAGCCAGAGACAGCTGACTCTGTGAATGAAATTAGCCATCTCATGACATTTTAGAGTGTCACTGAAGAGAATACCAAGCCCCTTTGCACAGAGGTGAGCCAAAAGAGTTTCTATCGACAGTACAGTGAGATTTTTACTGCATTTCCCAGGTAATCTCATTTATAACCATGCCGACTAACCATTCACCAGTCAATATGCCCTTTTGCTTAATGATATCTTTCAGTGTGATACATACCTACACTGAAACATTGCTCAATCATAAAGAAACAAAAGAGTGCCATTTCTAGAAACATGGATAGACCCAGAGATTGTCATGCAGAGTGAAGTAGGTGAGAAAGGGAAAAACAAATATTGTATAATACCGTTTATATGTGGAATCTAGAAAAGTGATACAGATGAGATTATTTGCAAAGGAGAAATAGAGACGTGGATACAGAGAACAAGCTTACAGATACAAAGGGGAGAAATAAGGGGTGGGGTGAATTGGGAGATTGAGATTGACATATATACACTACTCTGTATAAAATGGACTTCCCTGGTGATCAACTGGTAAAGAACTCACCTGCCAGTACAGGAAATGCAAGAGACACAAATTCGATCCCTGAGTTGTGAAAATCTCGTGGAGAAGGAAATGGCAACCCTTTCCAGTATTCTTGCCTGGGAAATCCATGGACAGAGTAGCCTGGTGGGCTACAGTCTATGGGGTCCTAAAGAGGTGGGCACGACTGAGTAGGCACACACACACACACATATAAAAGAGATATCTAATGAGAATCTACTATATAGCACAGGAAACTCTAAAAAACGAAAAACTAAGAAACTCTAGAAACTCGAGGAAAACCAAAAAAGAGAAAATATGTGCATACATATAACTGATGCACTTTTCGGTACAACAGAAACTAACACAATATTGTAAAGCAACTATACTCCGATAAAAATTAGGAGAAAAAATAAAGATAGCCTTTGGTGTCTCAACTTAACAATTCGCACAACTGGAAAAACCCTCTTGTGATTAAGTGGGCAACTGCATTTAAATTTAGCAATGAAGCGTAGTACTATACTTAAGTGACTTACTAAAATTCAAGTAATGACTCAGGGAATTTTTAAATTAAAAAAAGAACTTCAATTCAAAATAAGTACTTTTTTTAAAAAAAGAACTAAAACGGGGCTTCCCTGGTGGTAGGAAGACACCACCTTGCAGTGCAAGGCGCTGGTTTGATCCCTGGCCTTAGACAGCTGACTCTGTGAATGAAATTAGCCATCTCATGACATTTTAGAGTGTCACTGAAGAGAATACCAAGCCCCTTTGCACAGAGGTGAGCCAAAAGAGTTTCTATCGACAGTACAGTGAGATTTTTACTGCATTTCCCAGGTAATCTCATTTATAACCATGCCGACTAACCATTCACCAGTCAATATGCCCTTTTGCTTAATGATATCTTTCAGTGTGATACATACCTACACTGAAACATTGCTCAATCATAAAGAAACAAAAGAGTGCCATTTCTAGAAACATGGATAGACCCAGAGATTGTCATGCAGAGTGAAGTAGGTGAGAAAGGGAAAAACAAATATTGTATAATACCGTTTATATGTGGAATCTAGAAAAGTGATACAGATGAGATTATTTGCAAAGGAGAAATAGAGACGTGGATACAGAGAACAAGCTTACAGATACAAAGGGGAGAAATAAGGGGTGGGGTGAATTGGGAGATTGAGATTGACATATATACACTACTCTGTATAAAATGGACTTCCCTGGTGATCAACTGGTAAAGAACTCACCTGCCAGTACAGGAAATGCAAGAGACACAAATTCGATCCCTGAGTTGTGAAAATCTCGTGGAGAAGGAAATGGCAACCCTTTCCAGTATTCTTGCCTGGGAAATCCATGGACAGAGTAGCCTGGTGGGCTACAGTCTATGGGGTCCTAAAGAGGTGGGCACGACTGAGTAGGCACACACACACACACATATAAAAGAGATATCTAATGAGAATCTACTATATAGCACAGGAAACTCTAAAAAACGAAAAACTAAGAAACTCTAGAAACTCGAGGAAAACCAAAAAAGAGAAAATATGTGCATACATATAACTGATGCACTTTTCGGTACAACAGAAACTAACACAATATTGTAAAGCAACTATACTCCGATAAAAATTAGGAGAAAAAATAAAGATAGCCTTTGGTGTCTCAACTTAACAATTCGCACAACTGGAAAAACCCTCTTGTGATTAAGTGGGCAACTGCATTTAAATTTAGCAATGAAGCGTAGTACTATACTTAAGTGACTTACTAAAATTCAAGTAATGACTCAGGGAATTTTTAAATTAAAAAAAGAACTTCAATTCAAAATAAGTACTTTTTTTAAAAAAAGAACTAAAACGGGGCTTCCCTGGTGGTGCAGTGGGTAAGGACACCACCTTGCAGTGCAAGGGGCGCTGGTTTGATCCCTGGCCTGAAGATCCCACAGGCCGCGGAGCGGCTGGACTGATGCGTCCAATTACCGCGCCGGAGCTCTGGAGCGCATGTGCCCAGAGCTGGCGCTCTGTGATAACAGAGGCCGCCGCGATGGGAGGCCCACACGGGCCAAAGAAAAAAGATGGATGAAAATGGACAAATGAAAGACCAATAGAAGTGGCCCGCCTGCTCCCCTCCCTCCCCACCCCACCCCCACCAAAATAAATAAATAAATAAATCTTAAAAAAAAAAAAAAAGAACTAAAATGTTCTGGATTTATTTAAATGTCCCTTAGTGACTGAATGGCTGCAGTAGCTTTTCTAGAAATTTCTTTTGATCTCAGCTTTTATCCCTCATCAACTTGTGAATGAATCTACTTCCTGTTGAGAGAACTCTAGTAAAGAGAAATTATTCCTTCTTGTATAGACAATAGATTCAGGTCCTGAATTATTCCTAACAATAGAAATTTATTAAACCTTTTACAGCAGCCCAAAAAATGGCACAGCATAAATTCCATACTTTTCATAGGAGAATTATTCATCTTATAAGAAGTAAAACAAAATGTTGATGTTTTGAAATAGGTATGGGAAAAGCTCTTTTAATGTGACATTGTGAGTCTTTGACTAAACTGAAACAGATGTAATCACTGTATCAGAACTCTAGCTAAAGAAACAGCTTTTTGGGGGCTTCCTTGGTGGCCCAGTGGGTAAAGAGTCTGCCTTGCAGTGCAAGGGGCACTGGTTCGATCCCTGGCTCAGGAAGATACCACGTGCCACAGAGCAGCTGGACCAATGTGTCCAATTAGGAGCCAGCGCTCTGCAGCGCATGTGCCCAGAGCCAGGTGCTCTGCAGTGAGAGAGGCCCCTGCAATGGGAGACTCACACAAACACAGGCCAAAGAATTAAGATGGGTGAAAAATAAATAAATGAAGGACCTTTAAAAGAGGCCAAATTTTTTAAAAAAGAAACAGCTTTTTCCATGCTGCTTCTATCACTAACTGTATAATTTTGCACAATTATTTACCATCACTTAACCTTAACTTTCTCATCTGTACAGTGATAGATTTAGAGCAGATTGGTCTTTGAGTATTTTTTTCTCTTACTCTCTTTATTTTACAACTGACTGTATGAAATACTGTATACATTTTCTATGGCAATGAAATAAATTGCCACAAACTTAGCTGTTTAAAACAACACTCATTTTTTCAGCTCATACTTGCGTAGGTCAGAAATCCATATAGCATGCCTAGGTTCTCTGCTTGGTATCTACACACAAGGCTAAATTCATCATTAGCTGGGCCAAGTTCTTGTCTGGAGGTTGGTTCAGACATGGAAATAGGCTTCCATGTTCATTCCTTTTTTTGGCAGAATTCAGTTCCTTGCATTTGTAGGACCGAGGTCCCCTTTCCTTGTTGGCTGATGGGCTGAGTTCACTCTTAGCTTTTAGAGGCTACTCTGTTCATGCAGCATATGGCCTTTTGCATCTTCAAGCCAGTAACTACATGTGAGATACTTCTCATGTGCATCTCTGACTTCTTCTCTTTGGGCTTGCCAAGAAAGCTCTCTGCCTTTAAAGGGCTTATGTAATTAGGTCAGGGTCACAGAGATGATCTCCCAGCTTTAAAGTCAATAAAACCTAGTCATGGCAGTGATGTTCTTCATCATCACAAGCCTGGGGTCACAGGGTGAGAGGGGTGAGAAATCTTGGGGACCATCCTAGCATTCTGCCTAGCACATTTTACACTACTTCCCCCATGCACACTCAACCACCATCAGCTGAAAAATTTCCTGAAAGCATTTCCTTCCTGTTCATTCTGCTCATTATTTTCATTTTGGGGGTGGGGTGGCAGGTTGGGGAGGGAGGGGGACGGGTGGGCCACTTCTATTGGTCTTTCATTTATCTATTTGCATCCATCTTTGTTCTTTGGCCCGTTTGGGCCTCCCATCGCAGTGGCCTCTCTCGTCGCAGAGCACCGGCTCTGGGCGTATGCGCTCCAGAGCTCTGGCTTGGTAATTGGACACATTGGTCCAGCTGCTCTGCAGCACGTGGGATCTTCCAAGGCCAGGGATCGAACCAGCACCCCTTGCACTGCAAGGTGGTGTCCTTACAGACTGTAAAACTGATCACTAACTGTATAATTTTGCACAATTATTTACCATCACTTAACCTTAACTTTCTCATCTGTACAGTGATAGATTTAGAGCAGATTGGTCTTTGAGTATTTTTTTCTCTTACTCTCTTTATTTTACAACTGACTGTATGAAATACTGTATACATTTTCTATGGCAATGAAATAAATTGCCACAAACTTAGCTGTTTAAAACAACACTCATTTTTTCAGCTCATACTTGCGTAGGTCAGAAATCCATATAGCATGCCTAGGTTCTCTGCTTGGTATCTACACACAAGGCTAAATTCATCATTAGCTGGGCCAAGTTCTTGTCTGGAGGTTGGTTCAGACATGGAAATAGGCTTCCATGTTCATTCCTTTTTTTGGCAGAATTCAGTTCCTTGCATTTGTAGGACCGAGGTCCCCTTTCCTTGTTGGCTGATGGGCTGAGTTCACTCTTAGCTTTTAGAGGCTACTCTGTTCATGCAGCATATGGCCTTTTGCATCTTCAAGCCAGTAACTACATGTGAGATACTTCTCATGTGCATCTCTGACTTCTTCTCTTTGGGCTTGCCAAGAAAGCTCTCTGCCTTTAAAGGGCTTATGTAATTAGGTCAGGGTCACAGAGATGATCTCCCAGCTTTAAAGTCAATAAAACCTAGTCATGGCAGTGATGTTCTTCATCATCACAAGCCTGGGGTCACAGGGTGAGAGGGGTGAGAAATCTTGGGGACCATCCTAGCATTCTGCCTAGCACATTTTACACTACTTCCCCCATGCACACTCAACCACCATCAGCTGAAAAAAATTTCCTGAAAGCATTTCCTTCCTGTTCATTCTGCTCATTATTTTCATTTTTGGGGGGTGGGGTGGCAGGTTGGGGAGGGAGGGGAGTGGGCGGGCCACTTCTATTGGTCTTTCATTTATCTATTTGCATCCATCTTTGTTCTTTGGCCCGTTTGGGCCTCCCATCGCAGTGGCCTCTCTCGTCGCAGAGCACCGGCTCTGGGCGTATGCGCTCCAGAGCTCTGGCTTGGTAATTGGACACATTGGTCCAGCTGCTCTGCAGCACGTGGGATCTTCCAAGGCCAGGGATCGAACCAGCACCCCTTGCACTGCAAGGTGGTGTCCTTACCCACTGGACCACCAGGGAAGCCCATTATTTTCATTTTTAAAATGCAGTCTCAGCTCACTAAATTAGTCATATGTTCTGTTAATGAGTTGTTGCCTACACCTGGCTAGATATTTGAAGTTCTTTAGATACTTAAAATTCTACTGGTAATTTTAAACAAAAGTGTCCATTAGCACTAGAGTAATACAACATTAAATTAGTGGACTACCTCTAGTGGCTTAACAGATCAAAACAGACTAGAATTCTTCCCTGCTCTAATTTATGCTTGTGCTCAATAAAACCACTTGAGTCTGATAGTGTATATGAGAAACCTATACCCTTCAAAAACATAGTATCTACTTAAAAATGGAAGATGAGGGAATTCCTTGGTGGTCCAGTGGTTAAGGGTCCAAGCTTTCACTGCCACGGGTCCAGTTTGATCTCCGGTCAGGGTGCTATGATCCCACAATCCTCACAGTGTGTCTAATAATAGCAATTAAAAGAGAAACAGATGGAAGATGAAATCAAATAGTAGAGTCATATTTTTCATGTTCCATGTAAAGAATACATGGAGAACCACATGCAAGGACTTCTGAAAGAGTTGTAAAGTAGACACAGAGGAAGTGAGGAAGACTGAGCATGTGGGATCCATAAGCGTTCCATTGCTCCCTAAGCTGGGCTTGTACAGTTCGAGTGATACTGGTTTCTTGATTCAGAGTGTAAAGCCAGAGTTCCAGCATATGTGACTGTTAGTAAAAAGTGCTGATATCTTTCCGTTCTGAGATTGTTCCCTTGACAGTTAGGATGTGGGACAGTTCTTGAATAGATGCCCCACTGTTAGAGTCCTTCAGTGACACATCACATCAAATGCTGATTAATTCCCCATCAGACCCTGCTGTGTGGAGGTGGCATAGAAGATGCTGCTCAGAATAAGAAAACTAAACCAGAGATCCCTGCTTTCAAGGTGTTTGTGGGAGGGAAGGTAGTGTCTGATTAAAGCAGGCATGCCATTGGGTAGGACACAAGCCAGATGCCCTCTGTGTGGTAGGGGGGGCCAGAGGGGAGATCAGAGGGGGAAGCAAAGGGCAGGGGAGGTTCACTCAAAGTGCTGTGGAGTCCAGAAGATGGAGAAATCATGTCAGACTGTGAAAACACTCAGGAGCTGTTTATTAGCTTCATAGATCCGGCTGCTGTTCACCAGCCTCCATTCTCCTTGCTCGTCAGCTCCCTTGGCATCTGGTACTTAACTGTCTTCCTTATATTCTTGTGTGGGCATGTCTCTCTCTGTACCACACTCACTTGTTGTGAGGAGGGAAGCATGTCATTAATTTCATTAGCTAGAGTAATACAACTTTAAAAACAGGAAATCAAAACAGACTAGAATTCTTTTCCCAAATGCTTGTGCTCAATAAAACCACTTGAGTCTGATAGTGTATATGAGAAACCTATACCCTTCAAAAACATAGTATCTACTTAAAAATGGAAGATGAGGGAATTCCTTGGTGGTCCAGTGGTTAAGGGTCCAAGCTTTCACTGCCACGGGTCCAGTTTGATCTCCGGTCAGGGTGCTATGATCCCACAATCCTCACAGTGTGTCTAATAATAGCAATTAAAGAGAAACAGATGGAAGATGAAATCAAATAGTAGAGTCATATTTTTCATGTTCCATGTAAAGAATACATGGAGAACCACATGCAAGGACTTCTGAAAGAGTTGTAAAGTAGACACAGAGGAAGTGAGGAAGACTGAGCATGTGGGATCCATAAGCGTTCCATTGCTCCCTAAGCTGGGCTTGTACAGTTCGAGTGATACTGGTTTCTTGATTCAGAGTGTAAAGCCAGAGTTCCAGCATATGTGACTGTTAGTAAAAAGTGCTGATATCTTTCCGTTCTGAGATTGTTCCCTTGACAGTTAGGATGTGGGACAGTTCTTGAATAGATGCCCCACTGTTAGAGTCCTTCAGTGACACATCACATCAAATGCTGATTAATTCCCCATCAGACCCTGCTGTGTGGAGGTGGCATAGAAGATGCTGCTCAGAATAAGAAAACTAAACCAGAGATCCCTGCTTTCAAGGTGTTTGTGGGAGGGAAGGTAGTGTCTGATTAAAGCAGGCATGCCATTGGGTAGGACACAAGCCAGATGCCCTCTGTGTGGTAGGGGGGGCCAGAGGGGAGATCAGAGGGGGAAGCAAAGGGCAGGGGAGGTTCACTCAAAGTGCTGTGGAGTCCAGAAGATGGAGAAATCATGTCAGACTGTGAAAACACTCAGGAGCTGTTTATTAGCTTCATAGATCCGGCTGCTGTTCACCAGCCTCCATTCTCCTTGCTCGTCAGCTCCCTTGGCATCTGGTACTTAACTGTCTTCCTTATATTCTTGTGTGGGCATGTCTCTCTCTGTACCACACTCACTTGTTGTGAGGAGGGAAGCATGTCATTAATTTCATTAATCCCAGCCCATTGTGCAATGTGAGACACAGTAAGTGTTCAATATACTTCAGGAATGGGAAAGAGGAGGGAGAGAGGGATGCTGCAGAAGATGGTGGTGATGATCCTTTTCATTGGAGAAAGAGGGAGGAAATCTGTTAAACGTTCACTTTAAGGAAGAGCTTTGAAGACTTCAGCACATTAGAGAAGAATTATAACTCCTGCTGTGGAGAGCAGTGAATAAGATCATACAACCTTGACATCTATTAGAAAAGAAAAAGGTTAGTGTTAGCAAAGCACTCTTTTTTTTTTTTTTTTATTGCAGTGTAATTAATTTACAGTGTTGTGACAATTTCTCTTGTACAGCAAAGTGATTCAGTTATACATTTTTTTAGATTCTTTTCTATTATAGGTTATTACAAGATGTTGAATATGGTTCCCTGTGCCATAAACAGGGTCTTGTTTATTTTATATATTATAGTAGTTTGTATCTGTTAATCCCAAATTCTCAATTTATCTCTCGCCCAATCTTTCCCCTTTAGTAACCACAAATTTTCTTCTGTGTTTATGAGTCTACTTCTGTTTTTTAAACAAGTTCATTTCTATCATTTTTAAAAAATATATGACTGCTATTATATGATATTTGTCTTTGTCTAACCTACTTTGCTTAGTATGATAGTCCATCCATGTTGTTGCAAATAATATTATTTCATTCTTTCTATGGCTGGGTATTGTTCTCTCTATATATGTACACATGCATATATATACCACATCTTTATCCATACATTGATGGCCATTTAGGTAGCTTCCACATCTTGGGTATCATAGATAGTGCTACTAGAAACATTGGGGTGTATGCATCTTTTCAAATAAGAGTTTTTGTCTTTACCAGATATGTGCCCAAGAGTGGGATTGTTGGATCATATGATAACTCTGATTTTTGTGTTTAAAGAACCTCCATACTGTTCACCATATTGGCTGCGTCAGTTTACATTCCCACCAACAGTGTAGGAGGATTCCTTTTTCCACACCCTTTTCAGCATTTATTATTTGGAAACTTTTTGATGATGGCCATTCTGACTGGTGTGATGTGATAACTCATTATAGTTTTGCATTTCTCTAATAATTGGTGACGTTGAACATCTTTTCATGTGACTGTTGGCCGTCTGTCTGCATGTCTTCTTTGGAAAAATGTCTACTTAGGCCTTCTGCCCATTTTTTCATAGGGTTGTTAGTTTTTTGTTTCTATATTGAGCTGTATGAGCTGTTAGTATATTTTGGAAAATAAGCCCTTGTTGGTTACATTGTTTGCAAATATTTGCTGCTCTTCCTTAGTTTGCTGTTTTGCTTTGTTTCCTTTGTAGTTTGTATAAACTTGTAAGTTTGATTAGATCCCATTTGTTTACTTTTGCTTTTATTTATTTAGCCTTGGGAGACTGACCTAAGAAAACATTACTGCTATTTATTTTAGAGAATGTGTTGCTTATGTTCTCTTCTAGGAGTTTAATGATGTTGTGTCTTATATTTAAAACCCTCTCTTATAACTTACACTATTTAAATGCTGTCTATAAGTTTAAGGATAAGGCAGAAAGGGTTGAACTTAGCCTTCCCATGTTCCCAGCTCTGCAGTGCTTCCGAACAGGGCCAGCTGGAGGCTCTCTGGCCAACTGGTGTCTGAATAATACCTCTGTTTTTGAATAATACCTTGGATTTTTTCTTCTGTGTTTATGAGTCTACTTCTGTTTTTAAACAAGTTCATTTCTATCATTTTAAAAATATATGACTGCTATTATATGATATTTGTCTTTGTCTAACCTACTTTGCTTAGTATGATAGTCCATCCATGTTGTTGCAAATAATATTATTTCATTCTTTCTATGGCTGGGTATTGTTCTCTCTATATATGTACACATGCATATATATACCACATCTTTATCCATACATTGATGGCCATTTAGGTAGCTTCCACATCTTGGGTATCATAGATAGTGCTACTAGAAACATTGGGGTGTATGCATCTTTTCAAATAAGAGTTTTTGTCTTTACCAGATATGTGCCCAAGAGTGGGATTGTTGGATCATATGATAACTCTGATTTTGTGTTTAAAGAACCTCCATACTGTTCACCATATTGGCTGCGTCAGTTTACATTCCCACCAACAGTGTAGGAGGATTCCTTTTTCCACACCCTTTTCAGCATTTATTATTTGGAAACTTTTTGATGATGGCCATTCTGACTGGTGTGATGTGATAACTCATTATAGTTTTGCATTTCTCTAATAATTGGTGACGTTGAACATCTTTTCATGTGACTGTTGGCCGTCTGTCTGCATGTCTTCTTTGGAAAAATGTCTACTTAGGCCTTCTGCCCATTTTTTCATAGGGTTGTTAGTTTTTTGTTTCTATATTGAGCTGTATGAGCTGTTAGTATATTTTGGAAAATAAGCCCTTGTTGGTTACATTGTTTGCAAATATTTGCTGCTCTTCCTTAGTTTGCTGTTTTGCTTTGTTTCCTTTGTAGTTTGTATAAACTTGTAAGTTTGATTAGATCCCATTTGTTTACTTTTGCTTTTATTTATTTAGCCTTGGGAGACTGACCTAAGAAAACATTACTGCTATTTATTTTAGAGAATGTGTTGCTTATGTTCTCTTCTAGGAGTTTAATGATGTTGTGTCTTATATTTAAAACCCTCTCTTATAACTTACACTATTTAAATGCTGTCTATAAGTTTAAGGATAAGGCAGAAAGGGTTGAACTTAGCCTTCCCATGTTCCCAGCTCTGCAGTGCTTCCGAACAGGGCCAGCTGGAGGCTCTCTGGCCAACTGGTGTCTGAATAATACCTCTGGAACTTTCCTTCAGTTGAAACTTCCATTCAGGTCCTCACCTTGTCAAGCGAACTGAAAGTCTGCTCATCCGTTTTTTATCTCCTGTTTGTCCTCATGCCTCAGTCTCTATGTTTTATCCTTTCTCTATTAATATCACTGCACCACTATCTCTGTTGGATACCATCTATGATGAATCAATATTATCCACACAGTAATTTCCAGTTATATCAAAAGGGTTCTACCTCAATTTGAGACTTAAACCCAGGTCCCAGACCTGATCAAACCCTGTTTGGGACTCGAACCCACATAGCTAAGGCTTAATGATAGCCAAAACCCTGCTTGGGACTTGAACCCATGTAGTCAGGACTCAATCCCAGCCAAAAACCCTGTCTGGGACTTCAACCCACGTGGCCAGAACTTAATCCAGCACTCACCCAACATCTGGACCCACTGAGGCTCAGGTTCTTTGTGCCTCAATGCAGAAAGAATTCAGTGAGATGCAGAGTGATAGACAAGAAGAGGATTTATTATAATAGGGTGCTTGTAAGAGGGGCAGGTGGGGAGGCGGGAAAGCTCTGCTCTTCTCCCCATTGGATGGGTAGCAATACATATATATAGGAGGGTAGAAGACTGCCCTTTTCAAATAGATGCAGATGCAGACACAAGACATACATCATCAGCTCCTCCATCCCCAGCTCTTCCTGCTTTATTGAATAAGGAGCAGCATTCTTCAGTTATCATTAACTTCACTGGTCTCCCAACTTTTCCTAGGTTTTACTTTTCCACCCACAGTCCCCTACTAAGACTTCACAACCACCCAACTATTCCATTCTGTCCCGATCAATATTAAGAGGAAAAAAATTGGGGTTATTTGGTGAATGTATTTAACTCAGACTTTTCCTTATATGAAAATATATTCTTTCATGTGTTAACCTATTCACTTGTTAATTAAATATTTATTAAATGCCTACTACATACCAGGCCTTGTTCAAAGTGTCAGTAGTACAAGAGAAAATAAGAGCAAGTCAATAATACAAGAGAAAATAAGACCAAGTCCAGTGCTCAGGTGCTTATGTTCTAGTGGGGAAGACAGGCTGTAAACAGACAATGAAAGATTTAACTCATTGTCAGCAAATGGTATGTTTTTAAGGAATAATAAAACAAGTTAAGGGAAGAAGGCAATAGAAAAGTTACTCTGTAACATGTGTTTGAATCTTATACAATTTTTATAAACATTCTAGCAGATAAATGATAGAATTCTGAGAAATCAATTAAGCTCATTTCAATTTCAGGGCATTTGATGTATTAATAATAGATTTTCTCAAACAATTGTTTTTCTCCTGGTGTAGAATTAGTTTATGAAAAGGCTAATGGAATTGATGTTTGCAGCATGAAGAAGAAAATGACTGAGAGGACATTTAGTTATCCTCAAGCTTCCCAGCATTGTTTGAAAGAGGAGTGCCCAGATGTTCTTTATTTCTACCAAGCAAAGCATGAGTTGTAGTAAAGAATATGAAAATGAAATATCAAGGGAATGTAACACATTTGAACATACACACTGGAAAGTTTGGGTTATGTTTTTGTAAGTACAGCTCTTATGTTTTTAGTGCGGTTTAGACATCAGCTTGCCTGGAAAAGTGCCAAGATCAGCTCTCTGAGATCCTAAGTGGTTTTGACCTGTGGCAGGAAGGCGGAAGGGTCGTCATGCATCCCATCATGCTCACAGAGCCCCTTCCCTTGCTCCCAGAGGTAGGGTGGATCAGTGGTGAGGAACTTGGTCTCTGGAATCTGAGGCTAAGCTGGAATCCCATCTCTCCTACTAGTTATGTGCCCATAAACAAGATACTTAAAAATCTCAAAGCTTGGTGTCTTCACTTATAAAAGGAAATAAAAGCCAGTGCTTCCTGAAAGGGCTGTTGTGAAGAGTAAATGAAGTTGTCTATTTAAAGTGCTTATAGTAATGCCTAGAATTTGGAAGTTCTCCATGAATATTAGTGAGTTGTTGCCGCTGTTGTGCATGAAGAATACACCCTGAATGAGCCACTGTGATCCCTGCCTGCCTGCGTACATGGAGCCGGCCTCCTGTCCGAATCCTTTGCTTTCCCTTTTAGCAGGTGGTTTCTTATTCTCCACAAGAGAATCTTGTTGCTCTATAGACCTCTCATTCTCTGTCCCAGTTTGTTCTCCAGCTTCGTCTCAGACCCCAGCCTTACCTCTAGCCATGCCCCTTGTGGTTTCCCAAAGGTGTCCTTCTGTTCGATGTATCTTAGGCTTTATGGAAGTGTTTTCCTTCTGCCAAGAGTAGTGTTCGGATTCCACCTCAATTGCCCTCATATTTGGCCACATCTTCTCCAACTTTCATCAACATGGGTAAATTCACAGCATTTTAAAATATGCATTCTCAGTGTCTTAGGTGACTAACAAATACATGCTGACTTCAGTGAAGGCTTGTATTAATAACATTCCTAAAAGATGAGTAATAACTTATGGCCACCATGTAGCGTTCTGTGGAATTGAGTATCTGAAAGTTGAATGATGTATTCACAATCACACTGGATACAGTGACAAAGCCAAGGAAAGAATCTAAGTAGATTGATGACTAATGGTAAACAGCTTATCTTCTATAGGTTTTCAGGTCAAATTATTTTCTCAAAAACAAAAGTCAAATTAGAACATCCACAGAGATCTGAGTGAGTAGTTTTGCAAGTGTTAATCCATATCACTGATGGTGAAACAGATACATTAAAGAAAAAAAGAATACTAGTTTTTCATGAAACTACATTTATTGGGTAAAGTAGCCATCATTTCCTTCTTTTTCCTCATCCTTCTTTCTTTCTTTGTTTTTTACCCTCCTGCATTCTTTCCCTCTCTTTCTCTTCTTACCTCCTTCCTTATGTTAAAATGGATTACCTTCTGTGAAGTGACAACATATAGTATATGTATTGCTTCTGCACAATTTTTTAGCAAGATGTGTTATTTTTATACTTGTCAAAATTAAGTTAGAAAATATCCCCAAAATATTTTTTAAACTATTACTCTTGCATGAAATTGAAAAAGTCTTGACATCCACTGATCTTGTCCTTTTCCCTGACTTCAGAATAGAATACCTTCAACATTCCAAACTTAATGAAGCATAGTTAAATACAAATTTGTATCTTGCTAATAATCCCAGGCCGCTTACATATTGAAAAGAGAGCCTACAAAATTAGGGGTTCCCTGGGAATTCTTCTGAGTAGTTGACAAAATTAAAGCAGTAATAACTAGTTTGGAAACTCTAAAATGGGAAAAGCAAGACATATTTAACTGCTTTTTAATTGTAACACAGCAGGCATTTTTAAAATATCATCACATAACTTATATGCCTCTCATTTTGAATCCAGACTTTTTAATTATAAGAATAAAAAAGATCAGCTCTAAAGTGAAAGATACTGTAACGCGAGAGAGAGTAGAGGGAAAAAAAAGGGAAAAGCCTACTTTTGCTGGAGGCGACACGTTCTGCAGCATGAAACTAGGTCACCACTGAACCAGAACGTTCTCTCCAAGCCAGAAGATTCTTCATGTAAAAGCAGGAAGTCTCTCTGATTTAATCGGAAGAACCAACTTGGCACACAGGCCACTGTCTATAAGCACAGAAACTAAAATGGGTAACTGCTTTGTGGGTTCAAATTCAATTATGTTCTTGAGGAAAAATGACTTTGTTTTGAAGTTTGTGCTGACAGTTTGATGACTTATCATATTTTCTGGGTCACAAGATTATTTAAGGAAAATTATTCTGTTGCTGAGGTTCCTTGTGATACATGGAATCTGGACTTCCCTAAATGGAACTGGGCTTTTCACAAATTTTGAAAACAGGTGCATATGTAGAGATGGGCTTCCCCAATGCTCAGTGGTTAAAGAATCCACCTGCAATGCTGGAGACACAGGAGATGTGGGTTCGATCCCTGGGTCAGGAAGATTCCCTGGAGGTGGCAACCCACTCCGGTATTCTTGCCTGGAGAGTCCTGTGGACAGAGGATCCTGTTAGCCGACAGTGCAGAGGGTGGCAGAGTTGGAGAAGACTGAGCGACTAAGCATGCAGGCACACAAATGTAGAAGTGTCTTTTCTTTTTGATGCATATTGCATTAGAATGGGCCATTTTTATTAAGATAGTAGAACTTGGAGAGATTGAAAATCCAGGTTCAATTTTTTGTTCACTTGTGAGATAAGCAGACCTTATCCCACTGCAGGATTATTTAGTGTATGAGAATCTGCATTTGTGTATATATGTATCTGCTAGCGGGGAATTTGAATGGCTTTTTATTTAAGGTCATTTTTAAAAATTCCATTTAAATTCCACTTAAAAATGTAAGGCCTAAAATAACTCACAGATTAAAAACTCATTTTCCACCCCTGAATAAATATGAATATTTTATTTCTTTTAAGAGAAATCAGATTTTTGAACTAAATGTTTGTACAATTTTAACTAAATTTTACTAAGCAATAGTAGGTGTAGTCAGAAAGAAGGAAAAGACAGTTGTTTGATACCCCTATAGAATGGTAATGTTTATAATGTGCTAGAAAAACTCACCAACTCTAGTTTACCAAGTTTCCACCAATTTTGTACATTTGTCTTATTCTCTTTCACTCTATTTCTATTACCGTTCTCTGTCAGAAGTAGTCAACCCAGGACTAAAGAACATAGCTTAATCATGACTGTGGTAAATAGCTAATACTCCAAAGGTTTCCCTGAGATACTGGTGTTGATTTAGTGTTTGAGTTGCAGCATAACTTATAACTTTGTAAAACCTAATTATACCTGTCAAGTTACTTAATGATTTCTAAGCAGCCTAATTAAACATATAGTGGTTAAAATTGTGGAATAATTAAAATGGACATTGTGGTGGAGAAACAATCATGATCCTACTTGAAATTTGCTAAATCCTGGCAATGCAGGAGACCTGGGCTCAGTCCCTGAGTCAGGAAGATTCCCTGGAGAAGAGAATGGCTACCTACTCCAGTAATTGTGCCTGGAGAATTCAATGGTCAGAGGAGCCTGGCGGGCTACAGTCCATAGGATCACGAAGAGTTGGTCACGAGTGAGCAACTAACACACCAGATCTTGCAAACATTCAGAATAAAACTAATGACATCCCCTTATTATGTTGCACACCTGAGACTAATACAATGCCTATGTCAACTATACCTCAATGAAAAAATGTTTAAAGAAACAGTTTGTATCTCCTGATTGTTTTAAGATGTGTCTTTTTCTTGATACTTCATATCTAAAGACATTTTTATACATTAAAAAACTGCCATATCCATGCTCCTTAATAAAATTTTGACCATGCTCACAACTCAGATGAAAAGAACATTATTTAGAAGAATGTGAAAATAGCTAAAAGTGAGACACGATTGAGGGACATGTTTCTAATTGCTGTTTCTGCTAGAGGTTTTGAAATGACTCTGACTACAGTTAATTACTTTGAATAACCCAATTATAAATGTTTCAGTGACCATTCCTAATAGATTCTCTGTAAATCATATGCACATCTACATGCATGTAAAGCTTTTAGTGAGCTATTTTAAAACTTTACTAATTCAGAACTGACAAGCTTTAAAAATCTGTGATTAAAAGCTATGTGAATTTTTAATGGTAATGTTTATAATGTGCTAGAAAAACTCACCAACTCTAGTTTACCAAGTTTCCACCAATTTTGTACATTTGTCTTATTCTCTTTCACTCTATTTCTATTACCGTTCTCTGTCAGAAGTAGTCAACCCAGGACTAAAGAACATAGCTTAATCATGACTGTGGTAAATAGCTAATACTCCAAAGGTTTCCCTGAGATACTGGTGTTGATTTAGTGTTTGAGTTGCAGCATAACTTATAACTTTGTAAAACCTAATTATACCTGTCAAGTTACTTAATGATTTCTAAGCAGCCTAATTAAACATATAGTGGTTAAAATTGTGGAATAATTAAAATGGACATTGTGGTGGAGAAACAATCATGATCCTACTTGAAATTTGCTAAATCCTGGCAATGCAGGAGACCTGGGCTCAGTCCCTGAGTCAGGAAGATTCCCTGGAGAAGAGAATGGCTACCTACTCCAGTAATTGTGCCTGGAGAATTCAATGGTCAGAGGAGCCTGGCGGGCTACAGTCCATAGGATCACGAAGAGTTGGTCACGAGTGAGCAACTAACACACCAGATCTTGCAAACATTCAGAATAAAACTAATGACATCCCCTTATTATGTTGCACACCTGAGACTAATACAATGCCTATGTCAACTATACCTCAATGAAAAAATGTTTAAAGAAACAGTTTGTATCTCCTGATTGTTTTAAGATGTGTCTTTTTCTTGATACTTCATATCTAAAGACATTTTTATACATTAAAAAACTGCCATATCCATGCTCCTTAATAAAATTTTGACCATGCTCACAACTCAGATGAAAAGAACATTATTTAGAAGAATGTGAAAATAGCTAAAAGTGAGACACGATTGAGGGACATGTTTCTAATTGCTGTTTCTGCTAGAGGTTTTGAAATGACTCTGACTACAGTTAATTACTTTGAATAACCCAATTATAAATGTTTCAGTGACCATTCCTAATAGATTCTCTGTAAATCATATGCACATCTACATGCATGTAAAGCTTTTAGTGAGCTATTTTAAAACTTTACTAATTCAGACGTTGAATCATCTGGACAAGCTATGAGATAAAAAACCTTTGTGTTGGTATAATCTGTGATTAAAAGCTATGTGAATTTTTAATGGAAACATGATTTCACAATGCAGAAAATACTATGTTCACCAAATTAGTTTAAGAGCTCTTTAGTAGGAAAAAATACCTACTCAAAGAAATTCATGTGATTATTTAAAAGTCATGGTATCCATTATTTAACCTACTGCATGCTGCCATGTATGTTTAAAGAAAACAAAGTTAATAGATATCATCCAAATATTATCTGAATAAGTCTCTAGGAATTTAGATGGATGTTTCCTGGAGGAGAAAGCCTATATTGTCTGCATAATCATGGCCAACACATTCTAGAACTCCATTGCAACTCCGTTTTGCTTGGTCCTGTATTTGGCCAGCCTGTTTCATTAATTGGAATCTTACGTGTTCTAATACATTCTGTCTTATGGATATTAATTATTAAGACATTGCATATTAAGCCTAGGGTGGCTAGTCCATCACAGAGAAATCAGCAAGACTTTAAACAGTGCCTGCCTGGACTTCCCTGGTAGCTCAGTGGTAAAGAATCCGCCTACCAATGTAGGAGACACGTGTTTGATCCCTGATCTAGGAAGATCCCACATGCTGTGGAACAACTAAGCCTGTGAGCCACAATTATTGAACCTGTGCTCTAGAACATCGATGCTGCAACTATGGAGCTCATGTGCCATAACTATTGAAGCCTATGTGCCCTAGAGCTCAAGTTCCACAACAAGAGAAGTTGCCGCAATAAGAAGCCTCTCACCTCAACTAGAGGGAGTAGCCCCCACTCCCTGCAACTAGAGAAGAGCCTGTGGCAGCAGTGAAAACCCAGAATAGCCAAACAACAACAAACAAACAAACAAAACCAGTGTCAGCCTACCGGCTACATCACAGTATTTCTTATTTGCTAGGATTTGAACTCAAGGATCCTTGGACTTTTGTTGCTTAAATTTTAATACATTGGTAGAAAGGACATTGATTTCCTCTCCTAGTTCTCTGAGCCAAAAGAGGCAAAAGTTAGCCTCAATAGTATATTGGAAATAAAATATCACAGGTGCCCACAGAGAGCTGAACCTTGTGACTGTGTTGAGTGTCTCATAGACACGTTCAAAACAATTTCCTTTTCAATTAGGTAATTTTTGTGTCTTTGAGTCTTTTTCAAGTATTATTTCAAGTGAGTCCGTATATAGCAAAACAGCAGAAGAATATTTAAAGAAACAGGGTATCCGGTGTGCTATATAAGGCTACAGAGTTTTAATTCCTGCTTTAAATAAATAATTCTCTCAAATTACAGATCTTCTGTGATATGAGAAACATTCTTGTAAATAAACATAGGGTGAGTGGGATGGGATGGGGATAGCCAAAAAGATGTGTTCAAATCAGAAAAAGTAGAGTAGAAATAGTAATTCCCTCTCCATGTTCTGATTTCTTTTTCACCTCTACCCTTATGTAAGCCTATCTAACTCTCAGTTCAGTTGCAGGTTTTGAGAATGCTTACCCATAAACTTAATAAATGAATGACTGCTGTTGACAACTGGCAGAGGTGAAGCTTGAGAAAGATGAGAAGTCAGATAATTCTGTGTACAAGACAGTTTCAGAAATGTTAAAGGTTCTTCCTTAGGGGAGTGCCTTGAGACAGTTGCTTTATTGAGAAATGTTTTGAGCATCATATGGAGAGTAGATTGGAGATGTATATGCAGAAATATATGAGGCAGAATAATCTTTTAGATATTAGGTAGTACTGCTTAAGGAGCTTCTCTGGTAAATGCTCAGGCAAAAATAATCTTTTAGATATTGGAGCCTAAGTTCCACAACAAGAGAAGTTGCCGCAATAAGAAGCCTCTCACCTCAACTAGAGGGAGTAGCCCCCACTCCCTGCAACTAGAGAAGAGCCTGTGGCAGCAGTGAAAACCCAGAATAGCCAAACAACAACAAACAAACAAACAAAACCAGTGTCAGCCTACCGGCTACATCACAGTATTTCTTATTTGCTAGGATTTGAACTCAAGGATCCTTGGACTTTTGTTGCTTAAATTTTAATACATTGGTAGAAAGGACATTGATTTCCTCTCCTAGTTCTCTGAGCCAAAAGAGGCAAAAGTTAGCCTCAATAGTATATTGGAAATAAAATATCACAGGTGCCCACAGAGAGCTGAACCTTGTGACTGTGTTGAGTGTCTCATAGACACGTTCAAAACAATTTCCTTTTCAATTAGGTAATTTTTGTGTCTTTGAGTCTTTTTCAAGTATTATTTCAAGTGAGTCCGTATATAGCAAAACAGCAGAAGAATATTTAAAGAAACAGGGTATCCGGTGTGCTATATAAGGCTACAGAGTTTTAATTCCTGCTTTAAATAAATAATTCTCTCAAATTACAGATCTTCTGTGATATGAGAAACATTCTTGTAAATAAACATAGGGTGAGTGGGATGGGATGGGGATAGCCAAAAAGATGTGTTCAAATCAGAAAAAGTAGAGTAGAAATAGTAATTCCCTCTCCATGTTCTGATTTCTTTTTCACCTCTACCCTTATGTAAGCCTATCTAACTCTCAGTTCAGTTGCAGGTTTTGAGAATGCTTACCCATAAACTTAATAAATGAATGACTGCTGTTGACAACTGGCAGAGGTGAAGCTTGAGAAAGATGAGAAGTCAGATAATTCTGTGTACAAGACAGTTTCAGAAATGTTAAAGGTTCTTCCTTAGGGGAGTGCCTTGAGACAGTTGCTTTATTGAGAAATGTTTTGAGCATCATATGGAGAGTAGATTGGAGATGTATATGCAGAAATATATGAGGCAGAATAATCTTTTAGATATTAGGTAGTACTGCTTAAGGAGCTTCTCTGGTGGCTCAGCAGTAAAGACTCCACCTGCAATGCAGGAGACAGGGGTTCAATCCTTGGGTCTGGAAGATACCCTGGAGGAAGGTGTGGCAACTTATTCCAGTATTCTTGCCTGGAGAATCCCGTGACAGGAGGAGCCTGGAGGGTTACAGGCCATGGGGTCACACAGAATCAGACACGACTGAAGCAACTTAGCACAGATGCATGCACTGTTTAAGAGCTATGTCTCTGGAGTTATATAAGCCTAGTTTTGAATACTCACACAGCTATCCTGAGTAGCTCTGTTACCGTGGAAATGTCACTTAACCTCTCTGAACTTTGAATTTTTCTTTGGAAAGTAAAAATATCCCCCTGTGCCACTGGGTTTTTTAACAAGATTTACATGAGGTAATGCATATGCATTTCTTAATAGATTCTGGCACAAAGTAAGCATACAGTAGAGGTTAAATAAAAAGTAAAGTATAAAAATAATATTAATGAAGAATGACAAGGTTCTGATCTAAAGCAGAGGCAATATGAGAGGAGAATTACAGAGTGGTGGTAGACATAAATGGAGATGAATTGGCAACTCACTGGAAATGAAAAAGAAGATTTTCCAATCACTTCTATGATTTCAGGTTTTGAATGCTTGAAGCAAAAGTAGCTGACAATTTTCAATAAGATATATCGTCTTTTCTGAACTAAGCAGATATCTCTATCAGCCAGAATAGGAGTAAAAAAAAACACATAGTAATAGACGAGCATGGAACCCAAGGGCCTTTTTGATTCTGGTCCAGAAATAGTCAGGGGCAGCCAAGACTTCAATTCTGCAGGGTGCCTGGGATTAAAGGGACCCCAGGAGCTGTCACAGTCAAGTCCAGCTTAAGAGGACCTGACATCTAAAGTGGTGTCCTGGATGGGATCCTGGAACAGGAAAGGGACATCAGGTAAAATGTCGGAAAATCAGGACAACGTAATAATAATGTGTCAGTATTGGTGCATTAATTATAACTAATACCTAATTAATATAACAAACATAACTAATTAGCACAAGAGGTTAATAATAGGTAAAACAGTGTGGGGTATATGAAAACTGCTATTTGAGCAATTTTTTGGTAAATCTAAAAACTATTCCCAAATAGAAAGTGTTCTTAAAAAAAAAAAAAAAAAAAAAAGATACTACTAAACTCATTAGAAGAACATACTCTCACTTACTTCTTGAAATAGAGCATCTTAGCAGGGCTTCCCAGGTGGCTCTGTGGTAAAGAATCTACCTGCCAATCCAGGATACACAGGAAATGGGTTTGATCCCTAGGTCAGGAAGGTCCCCTGGAGGAAGAAATGACAACCCACTCCAGTATTCTTGCCTGAAAAATGCCATGAAGAGAGGACCCTGGCGGACTATAGCCCATGGGGTTGCAAAAGAGTCAGACACAATTGAGTGAGCAAGCACAAGAGATTCCCAACCATGAAAGGAGGAAGGAAAAAGCTGATTGTTGCCCATCCCAGGTTGTGGATCAACATCAGCTTCAGAGGCCAGAGGAAGCAGAGAAAAGCTTGGAGGCTGGACCTAGGAGAAGCCACCCCTCCATCCATGTTGGAATTTATTGTCTCTACATTAACAGCCTGTACCCTGAGCCACCAATCTAAGACATTGTTCTGGAATGGAGGTGTCTGGGGCAAGTAGAGCTAAGAGCAAAATGGCAAGAGAAGAGTGAAGGCACTAAAGAGAGAAATGTGAAACTTCAAAGCTCTCTCACAAGAGGGGTCTAAAACTAAAAGGTGTATGTGAGAAACACTGAATCTGAGGAAGTCAGCAAAATCAACACTTGGGTAAGGAATTCAGTAGAGAAGATGAAAAACAATGTAACTGACTATGATTTGTGTGAGGCTTCTGGATTAACTTTTGAGTCTCTGATTTGAATATCTACGTGTACCAGCTTGGGATTTACGAAGATGAGAAATGCTCAAAAAAGGGTAGCTTTAAAGAGTCTGAGCCAAGACTTCAATTCTGGGGCAAAGGGACCCCGGGAGCTGTCACAGTCAAGCCCAGCTTAAGAGGACCTGACATCTAAAGTGGTGTCCTGGATGGGATCCTGGAACAGGAAAGGGACATCAGGTAAAATGTCGGAAAATCAGGACAACGTAATAATAATGTGTCAGTATTGGTGCATTAATTATAACTAATACCTAATTAATATAACAAACATAACTAATTAGCACAAGAGGTTAATAATAGGTAAAACAGTGTGGGGTATATGAAAACTGCTATTTGAGCAATTTTTTGGTAAATCTAAAAACTATTCCCAAATAGAAAGTGTTCTTAAAAAAAAAAAAAAAAAAAAAAGATACTACTAAACTCATTAGAAGAACATACTCTCACTTACTTCTTGAAATAGAGCATCTTAGCAGGGCTTCCCAGGTGGCTCTGTGGTAAAGAATCTACCTGCCAATCCAGGATACACAGGGGAAATGGGTTTGATCCCTAGGTCAGGAAGGTCCCCTGGAGGAAGAAATGACAACCCACTCCAGTATTCTTGCCTGAAAAATGCCATGAAGAGAGGACCCTGGCGGACTATAGCCCATGGGGTTGCAAAAGAGTCAGACACAATTGAGTGAGCAAGCACAAGAGATTCCCAACCATGAAAGGAGGAAGGAAAAAGCTGATTGTTGCCCATCCCAGGTTGTGGATCAACATCAGCTTCAGAGGCCAGAGGAAGCAGAGAAAAGCTTGGAGGCTGGACCTAGGAGAAGCCACCCCTCCATCCATGTTGGAATTTATTGTCTCTACATTAACAGCCTGTACCCTGAGCCACCAATCTAAGACATTGTTCTGGAATGGAGGTGTCTGGGGCAAGTAGAGCTAAGAGCAAAATGGCAAGAGAAGAGTGAAGGCACTAAAGAGAGAAATGTGAAACTTCAAAGCTCTCTCACAAGAGGGGTCTAAAACTAAAAGGTGTATGTGAGAAACACTGAATCTGAGGAAGTCAGCAAAATCAACACTTGGGTAAGGAATTCAGTAGAGAAGATGAAAAAAAACAAAACTGACTATGATTTGTGTGAGGCTTCTGGATTAACTTTTGAGTCTCTGATTTGAATATCTACGTGTACCAGCTTGGCATTTACGAAGATGAGAAATGCTCATAGGGTAGCTTTTAAAATAGGATGATGATGAGTTCAGTTGTGGGTCCGTTGAGCTTTGAGGTACCTAGGAAGATAGACGTTGGATCTGCAGTTCTGGAGCTCAGCTCAGGAGGTAGATTTGGGATGAAGATGTTACTCCAAGTCAGCCTGTAAGTATAGAGGAGTTTTTTAAGAAGAGTGAATAAAGTGATAAAGAAAACTTGTTCAGTTGTTATGTCGTGCTCAGCTCTTTTGTTCTACCCCATGAGCTGTGGCATGGCAGGCTCCTCTGTCCTCCACTGTCTCCCAGAATTTGTGTAAATTCATGTCCATTGAATCCATGATGCTATAAAACCATTTCATCCTCTACCACCCTCTTCTCCTTTTGCCTTCAATCTTTCCAAGTATCATAGTCTTTTCCAATAAATTGGCTCTTCACATCAGGTGGCTAAAGTATCAGAGCTTCAGCATCAGTCCTTCCAATGAGTATTCAGGGTTGATTTCCTTTAGGATTGACTGGTTTGACTGCAAGTCCCTTTGCAGCCCAAGGGACTCTCAAGATTTTTCTCCAGCACCACAATTTGAAAGCATCAGTTCTTTGGGACTCAGCTTTCTTCACCGTCCAACTTTCACATCCGAACATGACTACTGAAAAAACAGTAACTTTAACTAGATGGACCTTTCTCAGCAAAGTAATGTCTCTGCTTTTTAGTACATTGTCTGGACTTGTCATAGCTTTGCTTCCAAGGAGAAAGCATCTTCTAATTTCATAGCTGCGGTCACCGTCCACAGTGATTTTAGAGCCCAAGGAAGAAAAATCTGTTAGTACTTTCACTTTTTCCCCTTCTATTTGCTATGAAGTGATGGGATTGGATGCTATAATACTAGCTTTTTTAACGTTGAGTTTCAAGCCAGCCTTCTCACTCTCCTCTTTCACCCTCATCAAGAGGCTCTTTAGTTCCTCTTCACTTTCTGACGTTAGTGTGGTATCATCTGCATATCTGAAGTTGTTGATATTTCTCCTGGAAATCTTTTTTTTTTTTAAGATTTATTTATTTATTTATTTTGGGCGGGGGTCGGGTTGGGGAGGGAGAGGAGCGGGCGGGCCACTTCTATTGGTCTTTCATTTCTCTGTTGTCATCTGTCTTTGTTCTTTGGCTCCTGCGGGCTTCCCATCGCGGCAGCCTCTGTCGCTGCAGAGCTCCGGCTCTGGGCGCATGCACTCCAGAGCTCCGGCTCCGTGATTGGACACATCAGTCCAGCCGCTCCGCAGCACGTGGAATCTTCCCAGGCCAGGGATCGAACCGGCGCCCCTTGCACTTCAAGGCGGTGTCTTTACCCACTGGACCACCAGGGAAGCCCTCTCCTGGAAATCTTGATTCCAGCTTGTGATTCATCCACCCCAGCATTTTGTATGATGTTTTCTGCATATAAATTAAAATTAGCAGATGGTAATATATAGTCTTGATGTGCTCCTTTCCCAATTTTAAACTAGTTGGTAAGAGTCTTCCCCCAAATTTAACAGATAGGACCAGACCAATAGGCTGCATAGGAAACTGAGAAAAGACAAACAGGGACGTAGGCAAAATCTTTGTGGTTTCTTCAAGCTCTGTAATCCTATAAATTTTCCTTTTTATAGGAAACAAATAACACTGTGCCATTCGGATGACCAAATGTGCAAAAGATTATCACTATGTGACTGTGACATAGGAATAAAGGTGTTCATGAAAGCTATGTTGGGAGGGTTAGACTGTGGACATTCTTTGTCAAAGAGGAAGGGAACAGCAACTTTCTCTTTGGTCTCCTTCTTTGGTCATGACCTGTGATTTAAGTCCACTGGAGTAATAAAATATGTCAAGAAAAATGGGATGAACTGGGATTTATGTCTTCAGTATCACATCAGAAACCTTTAGATGCTAAAAGCAAGTGATTTTTGTCTGATTTAAAGGAAAGCTGATGCATCTGAAAACATCTTTTTTTCCTGTATTGAATCAGTATTCATGAGCCTGTCCTCTTAGTATAAATCACACTTGTGATTCATTCTGTTTAAACACCCTATTTATTGCAGAGTCATGCCACATCACACAGCCTGAGAACTTTCTCCTACATTATTTTGGGACTTGTAGAAAATTTCAGGATAAACAGCAGACAGCAAATGACTCAGGGTCTCAAGGCAGTTTGATGATATACCACCTGAATGAGGGGGAACCCTTGATCTTACTTTTCATCAGCAGAATTCAGAAAGACTTTTTATATACATTATTTTTTTCAACCCTTAAACTCCTTTTTTAAAAATTTTTATTTATTTATTGGCTATTCTGTTTTTTCACCACTGCCAGAGGCTCTTCTCTAGTTGCAGAGAGTAGGGGCTACTCTCTAGTTGAGGTGAGCAGGCTTCTTGTTGCATTGACTTTTTCTTGTTGTGGACCTTGGGCTCTAGGGCAAATGGGCTTCAGTAGTTGTGGCACATGGGCTTAGTAGTTGTGGCTCCCAGTCTCTAGAGCACAGGCTCCATAGTTGTGGCTCACAGACTTAGTTGCTCTGCAGCATGTGGGATCTTCCCAGATCAGAGATTGAACTCATGTCCCCTGCATTGGCAGGCAGACATTTTACCACTGAGCTACCAGGGAAGCCCTAAGCTTCTTATTTTGTATTGAGGTATAGCTGATTAATAATACTGTGGTAGTTTCAGGTGAAGAGCAAAGAGACACAGCCATACACATACATGTATCCATTCTCCTCCAAACCCCTCTCATCCAGGCTGGCACATAACATCAAATAGAGTTCTGTATGCGATACAGTAGGTCCTTGTTGGTTATCCATTTTAAATATAGCAGTGTGTATGTGACTTTTCCAAACTCCCTAATTCTTCCTTCCCCCGGGCAACTGGACATTCCTTTCCTAAGTCTGTGAGTCTCTTTCTGTTCTGTGAGTTCATTTGTATAATTTCTTTTTCGATTCCACATATAAAGGATGTCATACATTCTTCTCTATCTGACTTACTTTACTCAGGGTTACACTCTCTAGGTCCATCCATGTTGCTGCAAATGGCATTATTTCATTCTTTTTAATGGCTGAATAATATTTCATTGTGTAAATGTGCCACATCTTCTTTATCCATTCACCTGTCGATGGACATTTGTATTGTTTCCATGTCTTGGCTATTGTAAACAGTGTTGCAGTGAACATTGGGGTGTGTGTATCATTTTGGATCATGTTTTTCTCCATATATATCCACAGGAGTGAAATGACAGATAGCTCTAGGCTTCCCAGGTTGCACAAGTGGTAGAGAACCCACCTACCCATGCAGGAGATGTAAGAGATGCAGATTCAGTCCCTGGGTCAGGAAGATTCCCTGGAGGAGGGCACATCAACTCACTCCAGTATTCTTGCGTGGAAAACCCCATGGACAGAGGGGCCTGGCAGGCTGTAGTTCATAGGGCTGCCATGAGTCAGACACAACTGAAATAACTTAACATTTATGCGCACATGCAGGCTCTATTTCTATTTCATTAAGGAACCTCCATACTGTTCTCCAAGTGGTTGTACCAATTAACATTCCCACCAACAGTGTAGGAGGGTTCCAGAAGGGAAGGTTTAAATCCTTAAGACTCTTCTAAAGAATCCCTTCTTAAGTTTTAATATGTGGTTGGAGAATCTTATAGAAATGCAGGTGCTGACTCGATAGGCCTGGGGTAGTGTCCACCACCGCACATGCTGCTAGTCTGTAAATAGCAAGGCTAGACTAAAGAGCCTGAAGGCTTCTTCCCTTGGCAATACATATAATATATAATTGAGTATTTGAATACAGCTTATCATCCTGGACTAAAAAATTAGCATTAAGACTTTTGTTTCTTTCTTGAAGCAAACTGCTTGACTTCCAATCTCTTAATGCCTATGATATTAGAAACTTTGTGAGTGAGAGATATGTCCACCCACACGTGCATGCACATAGTTTTCATACTGTCAGGTACACACATTACCTTAAAGTTGTAATAGATAAAATTGTTTTGTTAAGATTAGGGCATTTGAAACACGTTAGCAGCTCCTGAATTTGATCAGTCAAGGGCATTATCTGGGATACTATCCTATAGTTCAGTGCAGAGCAGGAGAAATAACATAAGTTCTGACACAAAAGAGGCATATTAGATGTATCAATTCACTGACTGTTTTTGCTTTGTTATTCATCAGTTGTGTTGGTCAAATTTGTTGATCAGATTTCTCAATTATTCAGTGGGAATAAAAGGCTTTTTGTGAATAATTAAATAAATGAAAGGAAATCAACCCTGAATGCTCATTGGAAGAACTGATTCTGAAGCTGAAGCTCCAATACTTTGGCCATCTAGTGCAAAGAGCTGACTCATTGGAGAAGACACTCATGCTGGGAAAGACTGAGGGCAGGAGGAGAAGGGGGCAACGGAGCATAAGATGGTTGGATGGCATCACCGACTCAGTGGAGATGAGACTGAGCCAAAGATAGTGAAGGACAGGGAAGGCCGGTGTGCTGCGGTCCATGGGGCTGCAGAGTCAGGCACAACTGAGCGACTGAACAACGGCAGCAATGCATGTAAAGCTCTCAGTACTGAATCTGGTTAGGAAATTCTTAAAAATAGTTGAAAAAATCTTAGAGGAGAATATAGGTAAAAAATCTACATTCATTAGGAACCTCCATACTGTTCTCCAAGTGGTTGTACCAATTAACATTCCCACCAACAGTGTAGGAGGGTTCCAGAAGGGAAGGTTTAAATCCTTAAGACTCTTCTAAAGAATCCCTTCTTAAGTTTTAATATGTGGTTGGAGAATCTTATAGAAATGCAGGTGCTGACTCGATAGGCCTGGGGTAGTGTCCACCACCGCACATGCTGCTAGTCTGTAAATAGCAAGGCTAGACTAAAGAGCCTGAAGGCTTCTTCCCTTGGCAATACATATAATATATAATTGAGTATTTGAATACAGCTTATCATCCTGGACTAAAAAATTAGCATTAAGACTTTTGTTTCTTTCTTGAAGCAAACTGCTTGACTTCCAATCTCTTAATGCCTATGATATTAGAAACTTTGTGAGTGAGAGATATGTCCACCCACACGTGCATGCACATAGTTTTCATACTGTCAGGTACACACATTACCTTAAAGTTGTAATAGATAAAATTGTTTTGTTAAGATTAGGGCATTTGAAACACGTTAGCAGCTCCTGAATTTGATCAGTCAAGGGCATTATCTGGGATACTATCCTATAGTTCAGTGCAGAGCAGGAGAAATAACATAAGTTCTGACACAAAAGAGGCATATTAGATGTATCAATTCACTGACTGTTTTTGCTTTGTTATTCATCAGTTGTGTTGGTCAAATTTGTTGATCAGATTTCTCAATTATTCAGTGGGAATAAAAGGCTTTTTGTGAATAATTAAATAAATGAAAGGAAATCAACCCTGAATGCTCATTGGAAGAACTGATTCTGAAGCTGAAGCTCCAATACTTTGGCCATCTAGTGCAAAGAGCTGACTCATTGGAGAAGACACTCATGCTGGGAAAGACTGAGGGCAGGAGGAGAAGGGGGCAACGGAGCATAAGATGGTTGGATGGCATCACCGACTCAGTGGAGATGAGACTGAGCCAAAGATAGTGAAGGACAGGGAAGGCCGGTGTGCTGCGGTCCATGGGGCTGCAGAGTCAGGCACAACTGAGCGACTGAACAACGGCAGCAATGCATGTAAAGCTCTCAGTACTGAATCTGGTTAGGAAATTCTTAAAAATAGTTGAAACCATAAAACTCTTAGAGGAGAATATAGGTAAAACATTCAAGGACATAAATCAAAGCAAGATCTTCAATGATCCACCTACTGGAACAGCAGAACTAAAGACAAAAATTAAAATGTGGCATCTAATGAAACTTAAAAGCTTTTGTACAGCAAAAGAAATTACAAAAAAGGTGAACAGACAGTCCACAGAATGGGAGAAAATAATAGCAAATGAAACAACAGACAAAGAATTAATCTCCAAAATCTACAAGCAGCTCTCACAACTTAGCACCGGAGAAATGAACAACCCAATGAAATAATGGGAAAAAGATCTAAAGAGGCATCTCACCAAAGAGGACATACAGGTGGCCAAAAAGCACATGAAACAATGCTCAACCTAGCTTAGTATTAGAGAAATGCAAATCAAAACTACAATGAGATATCACCTCACACCCATCAGAATGGACATCGTCCACAAATCAACAGACAATAAATGCTGGAGAGGGTGTGGAGAAAAGGGAACACTCCTGCATTGCTGGTGGGAATGTAAATCGATACAACCGCTATGAAAGACAGTATGGAGATTCCTTTAAAAACTAAAAATAGAAGCACCCTAGGACCCAGCAATCCCACTCTTAGGCTTATACCCAGATGAAATTAAATCTGAAAGAAGCACCTGTACCCCAATGTTCATTGCAGCTGTCTATACAATAGCTAGAACATGGAAGCAACCTAGATGTCCATCAACGAACAAATGGATAAAGAAGCTTTGGTACGTATATACAGTGGAATACTACTCAGCTATAAAAAGAAGTACAGAAGAATCAGTCCTAATGAGGTGGTTGGATCTAGAATCTATCATAAAAAATGAAGTACGTCAAAAAGAGAAAGACAAGTACAGTATACTAACACATATATATATGGAATCTAGTAAAAGGGTAATGATAACACATGCAGTGAGCCCATAGGAAGACAGACAAAGAATGGACATATGGACATTGTGGGGAATGAATAGTGGGTGGGAGGCATAGAGGGAGCAACATGGAAACCTATACTATCATATGTAAAAAAGATAGCTATTGTTGTTGCACTGAGGTAATGGGAGTTCCTACAGGGGCTGGATGCAACGGCCTGGAGGGGTGGGTTTGGGGGGCTGAGAGGGGGAAGGGGACCAGGGATATGCATATGACTGATCTGGGAACATACATGTCTGTGAACAACAAAAGTCTGTAAAAACTTAAAAAGTAAAATAAAATGAAATTTAAAAAATACTTGCTCTCTCAATGAAGGAGAATGAAAATGGAAAGAGGTCAATGGAATAGTTATAGCTGATTAGTAATAATCAGTAATAAGTACTCTTTGCTTGGGGAAATTACATTATTGATATATTTAATGTCTGATGTACTGATTCTGCCCTGAAGCAAGCATGATGTTTCTGCATCAGACTTAGGATTACCTACAGCAGTAATAGCACTGACTCCCCTTCCCTCCAGCCCTGGCAGAAGCTTGATGAAGGCCAATGTCAACTCTGCTTACAGAGGCTTAGATGGCACGAAGCCTGAAATGATCAATCTGGACATTTACACAGGAGCTGGAGAGCTGACCTGCTCCCCGCTGGAAAAGGGAGAGAAATCTTTGTCCCTAATATAAATGAATCTTCTCTTGCTGCTAAAATTTTATAACCCTTGGCAAACAAACAAAATAACTCAGGGTTTTAGCCTCCTTTGAAATATAAGCATGCATCTCCAGGGAGATAAATCTCTCTCTGTCTGTCTCCAGAGCTCTTTATTTATTCAGCCATCCTTTAAACTTGATGCCAATTGTCATTGCTAATACCAGCCCGTCTGATGACCCCACCTCCCCAACCCTTCCCATGACTCCTGAATTTTCAGCAAAGTTTAAACAAATATACAGTGGAATACTAGTAAAAGAAGTACAAAGAATCAGTCCTAATGAGGTGGTTGGATCTAGAATCTATCATAAAAAATGAAGTACGTCAAAAAGAGAAAGACAAGTACAGTATACTAACACATATATATATGGAATCTAGTAAAAGGGTAATGATAACACATGCAGTGAGCCCATAGGAAGACAGACAAAGAATGGACATATGGACATTGTGGGGAATGAATAGTGGGTGGGAGGCATAGAGGGAGCAACATGGAAACCTATACTATCATATGTAAAAAAGATAGCTATTGTTGTTGCACTGAGGTAATGGGAGTTCCTACAGGGGCTGGATGCAACGGCCTGGAGGGGTGGGTTTGGGGGGATCTGAGTGGGTAGGGACCATGGATATGCATATGACTGATCTGGGAACATACATGTCTGTGAACAACAAAAGTCTGTAAAAACTTAAAAAGTAAAATAAAATGAAATTTAAAAAATACTTGCTCTCTCAATGAAGGAGAATGAAAATGGAAAGAGGTCAATGGAATAGTTATAGCTGATTAGTAATAATCAGTAATAAGTACTCTTTGCTTGGGGAAATTACATTATTGATATATTTAATGTCTGATGTACTGATTCTGCCCTGAAGCAAGCATGATGTTTCTGCATCAGACTTAGGATTACCTACAGCAGTAATAGCACTGACTCCCCTTCCCTCCAGCCCTGGCAGAAGCTTGATGAAGGCCAATGTCAACTCTGCTTACAGAGGCTTAGATGGCACGAAGCCTGAAATGATCAATCTGGACATTTACACAGGAGCTGGAGAGCTGACCTGCTCCCCGCTGGAAAAGGGAGAGAAATCTTTGTCCCTAATATAAATGAATCTTCTCTTGCTGCTAAAATTTTATAACCCTTGGCAAACAAACAAAATAACTCAGGGTTTTAGCCTCCTTTGAAATATAAGCATGCATCTCCAGGGAGATAAATCTCTCTCTGTCTGTCTCCAGAGCTCTTTATTTATTCAGCCATCCTTTAAACTTGATGCCAATTGTCATTGCTAATACCAGCCCGTCTGATGACCCCACCTCCCCAACCCTTCCCATGACTCCTGAATTTTCAGCAAAGTTTAAACAAATCAAGACATTTGTCTGCGGTAGGATTTCCTGTGGAAAATGATGGAAAGACAAAGGAAGTTCCTTCTCCTGGTGGAATTGGCAGAATAGGTGCAACTGACAGAACCACAGGATAGGGAGCCCTCCACAATGACGAATAAGGAAATGGAAATCCACTCCAGTATTCTTTCCTGGAAAATTCCATGGTTAGAGGAGCCTGTCAGTCTACAGTCCATGGGGTGGCCAAGAATTAGCCACAACTGAGCAACTGAGCACCCCTGATGTCAGGATCAGACAGAAATTAATAGAGGAAAGAGGGGACTCAAGAATCAGATGACTTTGAAACTGTTCCCACATTTACTCCTAATCAAATGTGTGGTCCTGGCCCTGGGTCACTTATCCTCCTGGAATTCTAAGTCCTACTTTAAAAACTGATGAATTTGATATCCTTATCATTAAGAAAACCCCTTTGAGCCTCTAAGCCTTGGATTATAATATTTTTAACTGCATTTTGTTAGTGTTCTATTCACGTGAGATTATTTTGAGCATTGATTTTTACATATCTAAATACAGGTCAAAATAACATTTGCTTATAAAAATAACTTCCAATATTTGTACCGTGTCCTTTCTGCCACATTTAGTATTCTTTTATTAAATTTCGTTGCTCAAAAACTAAACTGGGTTCTTTTACCAAAGTGTACAAAGTTCAGGTTGGATCTGATTGTTTCCTGTTCATGATTAGAACTGTTTATCATGATTTGTCTTTTTGCGGTCTCCTAAACGCCTTTTATTTAGTGTAATTGTTTTGCTTCATTAAAAGGAGCACCCTTTATAACAATTAAATCCTTTATAGAAAGGATCCTTTTCTCAGTGGCTGCATTCTTTGATTTGGTTTCATGACCCCAGATAGTTCTGACAAACTCAACAGTTATGAACAGCATAGAAACAGGTGTTTTCATGTGCAATAAACATAAAGTTAAGCATGCAGTGTGGAGCTAGATTCTTCCAAGTTGGGGAGAAGAAAGAGATAAAATCTAACAGTCATGAGCACATGACTGTGATGGTATTTCATTTAATCACCATAAAAATCTTGTAGTAGTAGATTTTTTTGGTCTTACGTGTACATGATGTTCAAAGATATCCCATGGTTTTCCCAAGGGAAAGGAGTAAGGGGTGATGGGTAGAACAAATATTTAAAACCATATTGGACTCTAAAAAACCTGTCTTTTTTCTGCTAAGTCTCACTTTCTTCAAACAGGCCTAATTTGTCATAGCAACTTATTTATCAAATGAGATGATGCTTATATAATAAGTTCTGTATAAACTGTAAATTGCTATGCAACTGTGATTCATTGCCACAATAATTGATAAAACTGGATGAGTTGTTTTAGGTTCCTAAGGAATGATAATAAATAGTTGATCTGCACAGTTATGCACTTAATCTTGCTCATGAAATTTTATTCCTCTTATGTGTATTTGAAATAGCACTTTATAATTAATGTACTGTTCCCACTGAAGCACTAAACCTACCCTTTTCATATTTTCTCAATGAAAGCAGAATACTGGCAGTGTTTTCATTGTATGATTCAGTTTGAAACTTGTTATGGAGTGTGTGTGTGTGTGTGTGTGTGTGTGTGGATTCAAACTCAATTTCTGTCATTTGTGTGTTTCCATGCTCTAGTAAATTGTGAACTGATAAAATTACAACAATTTTTTGCTAGGAACCAAAGCTAGTTCCCTTAACATATTGCTAAAAAATGGTGAGTTAATTTAAAATGTCATGAAACGAAATTGGGTATGAGTTCTTTAGGAATGACTCATGTCAAACCTTTCCTTTTTAAATAGATTTAAGAATTAGGAAAATGTAATAGAGAAAATATCCTTTTTTAATATTTTTATTTATTTATTTGGCTGCAATGGATCATAGTTACAGAATCTTTGTTGCATGTGGGATCTTCAATTTGGGCACATGGACTCTAGTTGTTGCACTTGGGCCTAGTTGCACCATAGCATGTGGGATCTTAGTTCTCCCACCAGGGATTGAACCTACATCCCCTGCAGTAGAAGGCAGATTCTTAACCACTGGATCACCAGGGAAGTCCCGAGAAAATATCTTTATCTATTTATTTATTTTTTTAAAGATTTATTTATTTATTTATTTTGGGGGGGTGAAGTGGGCAGGGAGGGGAGCAGGCGGGCTACTTCTATTGGTCTTTCATTTGTCTAGTTTCATCCATCTTTGTTCTTTGGCCTGTGTGGGCCTCCCATCACATTGGCCATTGTTGTCGCAGAGCGCCAGCTCTGGGCACATGTTCTCCAGAGCTCCGGCTCGGTAATTGGAGACATTGGTCCAGCCGCTCCACAGCATGTGGGATCTTCCCAGGCCAGGGATGGAATCGGCGCCCCTTGCACTGCAAGGCAGTGTCCTTACCCACTGGACCACCAGGGAAGCCCCCAGAGAAAATATCTTGATTTCAGCAGAACTATCTGACAAATTCCTTATGATGGTCAGTTAAGCAAGGAGCAAAATAAACATGAGATAATTCTGAGGATAGCTTTGAGGATGACAAATCATGAAAAGCCAGCTTCGAGACTGGTTTTCAAGTCCTGAGTCACCAAACCTGAATTTAGGACGTTGTGTCATTCACCTTTCAACCTTGTCTTGACTTATACAGATAAGCTCTAAACTGACACAATGCTGAGTGAGATCAAAATATGACCAGAGAAGTTCACTGTAAATGATGGACCCAAATCTAAAAGTTAACTTTTATTCAACTTATAAACTAAAATTAACTTATGAAATGTCATTTTTTTTTTCTCTGCTTGAAAAAGTCAATTGTACAGGGACACATTTCAGAAAGCCTAATTTAACAGGGGTAAAAAGAGATGCATAGATTTTAGTTTTAGATGTGGACTGTCAGCAGCAGCATCTTGAATGAACAGCATCGCAGGGAAGAAGGAAGAAGGATCAGTCATTCTCTACATGGCCCCCAAGGATAACCCTAAATCCAGTGGCTGGATGCCCCGCTACCACTTTTTAGCTTAATATAAGGACTAGATGAAAATATGACTGCAAAAGGAAAGGATTCTAAGACAACTCTGCCCAACAGTTAATTTTTTTTAATAATACACTCATATTTTATTTTTGCATAAGGCCATGATAATATCTATACGGTTCCATTTTTTTAGGATATGCAATGCCACAGTCAAATTCTGTTTGCATTTTCATAGACTGATGCATGATTTCTTTTAGTACTTTAGCCTTACTGCCCTCAGTTAGGAAGGTCTCTCAGTAAGAGGTGGTGAGAAAAGGGTGAAACTCTTGACTGAAGGCAAAACATAGTCTAATTTACATCTCAGCTCTTCTAGCTTATTAAGACTATGTGATATGGGGAAGTTTGCTTAATTTCTCTGAACCTCTGTTTCTACAGCTCTAAAAAGATGTCTGCTTCATTAGGCTGTTCTGAGGATTAAATGTAGACTATGCATTTTTTAATTAATAATTTCAAATGAAACAGGAGAAATATTTAACAAAATTCACAAGTGTGGTAATTCATCTTTTTAAAACAGAAATATATCAGACATACAGTAAGTAGTAGATCAACGAATGATGATTATGTTAGTGTGAAACAGATTGGTATAACAGTGCTCCTGGAACGTAGCACAAATCATTTATTCCCAATCCTTGTGCCATCAAAACAAGCATACACTCATGCATGCTGTATGCTCTTCATAGTTGTATGCAGGAAATACAAGTTCATTTTACCATTTTTCTTCACATTAGTCTCTACCAAGGGAGATAGAACAGGAAAGAAACGAAGAAAACAAGATTTGCTCATTGCAGCATGCAAAAATGTTGCATGATTAGAGAGCTCTCATAAAGCACATATATCCCCTTGTTTTCTGTTTTGTTTAATACCAAAGTCCCCACCCCATTCCACGCTCATGAAACTCACCCACAGGTAATGCAAAGAGACTTCGAACATCATATACCAAATTAAACTTTTTTTTGAAATGTCATTTTTCTCTGCTTGAGTCAATTGTACAGGGACACATTTCAGAAAGCCTAATTTAACAGGGGTAAAAAGAGATGCATAGATTTTAGTTTTAGATGTGGACTGTCAGCAGCAGCATCTTGAATGAACAGCATCGCAGGGAAGAAGGAAGAAGGATCAGTCATTCTCTACATGGCCCCCAAGGATAACCCTAAATCCAGTGGCTGGATGCCCCGCTACCACTTTTTAGCTTAATATAAGGACTAGATGAAAATATGACTGCAAAAGGAAAGGATTCTAAGACAACTCTGCCCAACAGTTAATTTTTTAATAATACACTCATATTTTATTTTTGCATAAGGCCATGATAATATCTATACGGTTCCATTTTTTTAGGATATGCAATGCCACAGTCAAATTCTGTTTGCATTTTCATAGACTGATGCATGATTTCTTTTAGTACTTTAGCCTTACTGCCCTCAGTTAGGAAGGTCTCTCAGTAAGAGGTGGTGAGAAAAGGGTGAAACTCTTGACTGAAGGCAAAACATAGTCTAATTTACATCTCAGCTCTTCTAGCTTATTAAGACTATGTGATATGGGGAAGTTTGCTTAATTTCTCTGAACCTCTGTTTCTACAGCTCTAAAAAGATGTCTGCTTCATTAGGCTGTTCTGAGGATTAAATGTAGACTATGCATTTTTTAATTAATAATTTCAAATGAAACAGGAGAAATATTTAACAAAATTCACAAGTGTGGTAATTCATCTTTTTAAAACAGAAATATATCAGACATACAGTAAGTAGTAGATCAACGAATGATGATTATGTTAGTGTGAAACAGATTGGTATAACAGTGCTCCTGGAACGTAGCACAAATCATTTATTCCCAATCCTTGTGCCATCAAAACAAGCATACACTCATGCATGCTGTATGCTCTTCATAGTTGTATGCAGGAAATACAAGTTCATTTTACCATTTTTCTTCACATTAGTCTCTACCAAGGGAGATAGAACAGGAAAGAAACGAAGAAAACAAGATTTGCTCATTGCAGCATGCAAAAATGTTGCATGATTAGAGAGCTCTCATAAAGCACATATATCCCCCTTGTTTTCTGTTTTTGTTTAATACCAAAGTCCCCACCCCATTCCACGCTCATGAAACTCACCCACAGGTAATAAGACAAAGAGAGGACTTTTCCAGAAACTCACTCAGAGTGAAGAGGAAAGGAAATACTTTTAGTTCTTGCTGTTAGCACTTTTACAAACGGAATTTAGTGGATTTGTGGTTGATACCTTCGAAGCATGGAGCAGTTTGACATGGAGTGGTGTGATGAGCTATGGAAACAGTTGACTTCAGCAGGAATTAGAGAAACAGGGCAAGGATTAACACTGAGTGGTTGTAATACAGAGCAGTCCAAGAGCGATCCATGGGAATGAATAGAGATCTCAAAGGTGATCAACAAGAAGCATAATACGAAGTGGGACTAAGGTTCCATTTTATCTAGGCCCATTGCTTATTGTTGTGTTGCCTCTTGGCTCTTACATATATTGTTCTACATTATCTTGAGCATATACTATGAATTATGTATTTTTTATCTCCAGTTAACCAATGAGTAGGTTAAGGCTTATCAAGGTTAGGTAGCTGGCCTGAGATCCCACAGTTAGTAAGCAGTAAACCAAGGACTTTAGTCTGTCCTATATAAAAGCAAGAGCCTATCTGTTCTCTCTTACTTCCTTCAATAAGTAAAGTAATCCTCTCTTTTACAAACACAGCAAAATCATTTCACCATTTTAATAGGTACATAGGTGATCTTTTTAAGTCATTTCGAGAGAATTCTTTAACGTTTGAGAGACTGGTTAGGAGCTAAGATTATATTTGGAGATTAATATGAAAATTACCCAACCTGAAATCCTAGTGGAATAAGTTCACAAGAAAACCAGCGAACTGTAAGTAATCTAAAGCAAGTGTTTATTAAACAAGTAGAACACCTGGTAGGGGAAAATATATTTTCTCTTCCCTGAGATAAGTTTATGTTAATCTTCATAAAGCAATTCTAGGAAGCTTTGGAGGCAAAGCTTCCAGAACATGCAATTCATGTTCAGAACCTTAAAAGAACACAAAAACAACTTATTTCTTCTTCCCAGTCTATAGTTCTGTCAAAGTTTATTGTTAAAATGATACATATTCATATATTCTCATATATACCAGCATAAAATTGTTTTGTAACAGTAAATTTCCACTGAGTTAGGCCTTAAAATATTTTTTTTCATATTTTTCAATGTATGTCTGGTAGTATTACTGCTTATTAATAGATTCCATTTAAATAAATGTTTCAAATATAATCATGCTGTTAGCATAGCCAGAAAGAAATAGCACTATAAGAAACTAAATTTCACACTGGCTTCAAGTTTAAGGTCATGAGAAAAAAAACTAATGGAATTATGTGTGGCTTATTTCTGGTATTTCAGAAAATTTGCATTTTTTTAAGCAAACCATCAATCTCTGGTTTGTTCTCTTTTGTGTAAGTGAATATAGTTTGTGTCAACAATCTTCCCATAAGTGTTGAGGATATGGTGATTTCCTTTTTCCCTGTAATTGATTTCAAATATGGCTGGTAAATCTGTTAGCTTTTGACTTTAAGGCTCACAAATCTGAAGTCTCATTTTTATGACTTTTTAATGGTGAATGCACTACACCTACAGAATTTGTAGCTTCTTTTTGCAACGTAATACAAAGAAGAGGTTTTCTACATGTGTGTGCTTTTTTGCAATATCCTCAGTGATTGGCTTTAAATACAGACATTGGAGGATTCTGAAGAGCAGGATGAGGGAAAGAATGATACAGTCTAGTTAGCAGGCACTCATCATTCACAGAACTTCACAAAAGGCTTCCAGATCAAGTACCCTCCCTGGAAATTAATTTGATTTAATAAGTTTAAGCTTTATCATTCCTATCCCATTCATATGACCATTCCTTTGTTTTTATACCCATTTCTTTAACATTCCCAGAGTTTTGTGTTGATGGATCCTTTCACTTTTGAGGACCCACATGTGGACCAAAGGTTGAGTGATTCCTATAAGATATTAAGCATTATATACACTTGAAACAAAAGAGAAACCCAAGGAAAAAACTGTAGAAATTATGTAGTTCTTAGCCACAAGCGATTTCTTTAAAAATGTATGAAAAGCTACTTCCTTCCTTAGACAGGAGATGTGATTTTTTCAGACATAAGTAGGTACATTTCTCCCTACGGATACTCATTGGTCAGTGGATACTACAGAGTATTGGCTAGGGTTTGCTTAGGAAAACAGAGACCACTTTAGGTATTTGAGCAAGGCACAACTGCCTGCAAAGCTATGGAAAAGGCTGGGAGTGAAGGTCAGAGAGAACTAGTTCTGTTTTTGAAAAAACCTGGAGGTGCCAATTTGACATGAAATGTTTCAAATATAATCATGCTGTTAGCATAGCCAGAAAGAAATAGCACTATAAGAAACTAAATTTCACACTGGCTTCAAGTTTAAGGTCATGAGAAAAAAAACTAATGGAATTATGTGTGGCTTATTTCTGGTATTTCAGAAAATTTGCATTTTTTTAAGCAAACCATCAATCTCTGGTTTGTTCTCTTTTGTGTAAGTGAATATAGTTTGTGTCAACAATCTTCCCATAAGTGTTGAGGATATGGTGATTTCCTTTTTCCTGTAATTGATTTCAAATATGGCTGGTAAATCTGTTAGCTTTTGACTTTAAGGCTCACAAATCTGAAGTCTCATTTTTATGACTTTTTAATGGTGAATGCACTACACCTACAGAATTTGTAGCTTCTTTTTGCAACGTAATACAAAGAAGAGGTTTTCTACATGTGTGTGCTTTTTTGCAATATCCTCAGTGATTGGCTTTAAATACAGACATTGGAGGATTCTGAAGAGCAGGATGAGGGAAAGAATGATACAGTCTAGTTAGCAGGCACTCATCATTCACAGAACTTCACAAAAGGCTTCCAGATCAAGTACCCTCCCTGGAAATTAATTTGATTTAATAAGTTTAAGCTTTATCATTCCTATCCCATTCATATGACCATTCCTTTGTTTTTATACCCATTTCTTTAACATTCCCAGAGTTTTGTGTTGATGGATCCTTTCACTTTTGAGGACCCACATGTGGACCAAAGGTTGAGTGATTCCTATAAGATATTAAGCATTATATACACTTGAAACAAAAGAGAAACCCAAGGAAAAAACTGTAGAAATTATGTAGTTCTTAGCCACAAGCGATTTCTTTAAAAATGTATGAAAAGCTACTTCCTTCCTTAGACAGGAGATGTGATTTTTTCAGACATAAGTAGGTACATTTCTCCCTACGGATACTCATTGGTCAGTGGATACTACAGAGTATTGGCTAGGGTTTGCTTAGGAAAACAGAGACCACTTTAGGTATTTGAGCAAGGCACAACTGCCTGCAAAGCTATGGAAAAGGCTGGGAGTGAAGGTCAGAGAGAACTAGTTCTGTTTTTGAAAAAACCTGGAGGTGCCAATTTGACATGATGCAAACTCTCAGATATCTGCAGCATTGAAATGATTTTAGAAATATGGGGAAAACCTTTGAAAACCTCGCATTGCTATTCACCCATAAATCTGCCCTTGCCACTAAAGGGGGGAAGCCATCTCCTTATCTTCTCATTTCCAGGCCTTTATGAATACCTCTCCTTGATGGAATCTAAGTGGAAAGCTTACTGACAGGAGAATAAAGAAATGTCTAGTTTTTAGGCTTCAAGCCCTTTGGGTCATTGTATTTAAAAGGTCAGGGATGGGGCTCTGTTGCTGTATCTATAATAAAGAGAAGAGTGGTCCATTCTTGTAAGTCTTCGATGGAATTATGTATTCTCTTTGAAAGACTAGCTTGTGTAATGCTGAGTAAGTTAGCATTCTGAATGCTTACTTATCCCTTCTTCTCCTGTGGCTTAATTGTAAGGACAAGCTTTTTACTTCCTTGTACAAGATGGTACTCTTGTTAAAGCATATAATCCAAAGGGAGAGAGATATGTGTAACGCACAGGTAATAAAGAAGTTACCTAGCAACCAACAATATTGGCAAAATCAACTTTCCTTTGCTGCCTTTTATGAGCATTTTTGTTAGCAAATCTGATTACATTAAAAGGTGAAGCAAGCAGGAACATACTTTGATATTTTCAGTTATATCTTGTTCAAGAAGCTAGCTCCCTGATGGAAGTGCTTCTCTGGGTGTTCATTAGTCAGTTCAGTTGCTCAGTCGTGTCCAGCTCTTTGCAGCCCCAAGGACTGCAGCACACCAGGCTCCCCTGTCCTTTACCATCTCCTGGAGTTTGCTCAAACTCATGTCCATTGACTCAGTGATGCCATCCAACCATCTCATCCTGTGTGGTCCCCTTCTCCTTCAGCCTTCTATTTTTCCCAACATCAGGGTCTTTTTCAGTGAGTTGTCTGTTTGTGTCAGGTGGCTAATGTATTGGAGCTTCAGCCTCAGTCCTTCCAATGAATATTCAGGGTTGATTTGCTTTAGCATAGGGTTTATCTGATTTGTTTTCACTTGATGAGAGCAGTTAAGCATATGTTGATATATTTCACTGGTGGCAGGAGCCTCTGACAGAAGAATGCTTCTCTTCTTGGGGTGTCAGAGTCTTACAGAAGTATGTAAAAGTGTTCCGTGTTCCCCTGCACTTAAAAATAATGGGGAGGGGGTGGGAATCTGATTTACCAGCGTCCCTAGTCTCTACTCACTAGATACAAGCAACACAGCCACCAGTGTGACAACTGAAAATGTCACCAGACATTGTCAAATAGCCACTGGGAGGAAAGTCCCCTCTGGTTGAGAAGCACTCACCCAGACAATTCAATATAGTAACAAAAATAGAAATTAGAAACAGCCACTGAAAGGGAGACAAAATTATTATTTTAGATAACATAGTTAATACTCGATAAAATCAAGACATTGAATTGAGAAATTACTTGAACAAAAGCCTTCATTAAACTAGTCAAGACAACGTATGTATACAGAAATTGATAACCATCAGAAACAAGCTAGGAAATGCAATTTAAAAGGTTGCTTTTGTCATGGGAAGCAAAAACAAGACAAAAACCTATGGATAATGCAAACAAGAAATGTATGGACATTATAAAAATGAAAGGAATGAAAATAATGTTGTTCTTCCAGATACTAAGGCATCCCTAGTCCAGTGCCTTAGACCACTCAGCCATGCTACCACTTCCACTCAGGTACCCCTTATATAATAATCAAGACAGTGGTACACTGACATGAAATCTAATAGGTAAACCAGTAGAACAGAGTAAATTGCCTCAAAAGTGACATTAATTTACATTAAAAAATTTAATTTTGAAAGGTAGCATCACAAATCAGAATGTAAAGGATGGAAATGTTATTGAGTGATGCTGGTACAGTTGTTTAACCATGTGAAAGGAAAATGTTGAATCTGTCACACTTAACATTTCAGCTAAATAGATGTTGACTATTTGTGCCATTTTTGTGGGTTGTCCTGCCCACATGGCCTTTGTGCTCCTTCACCAGCACATTTAACACTCACCCTTGACTTACCAGAGCTATTCCTGCACTGACTTCAGCTGTCTCTGTTAGTTCCCTTCTGACATAATCCCCCAGCAGAATGGGCTTAGCTTTTATTGTGAATGTCTATTTACTTAGCTCTCTTCTCGCTACACAATTCTCTGAGACTTTTATCATTGCCTTCCCAGGCTCCAGCACAATGGATTTGTTATTTGTAAAATATATACATATATATTTAATTGTGATAAAATATCCATAACAAAGGGCTTCCCACGTGGTGCTAGTGATAGAGAATCCACCTGCCAGCGGAGGAGGCATAAGAGATACTGGTTCAATCCCTGGGTTGGAGAAGAGAATGACAACCCACTCCAGTATTCTTGCCAGGAGAATCCATAGAGGAGCCTGGTGGGCTACAGTCCATAGCGTTGCAAAGAGTTGGACTCAACTGAAGTGACTTAGCAAGGTAGCATAACAAAAATTACCATTCTAATCATTTTTAAGTGTTCATCTCAGTGGCATTAATGCATCATAGCATATGCAACCACTACCCCATTCATCTCCAGAACACTGTGCATCTTGCAGAACTGTCCCTACCAATTCAACAATAGCTCCCTGTTCCCTGCTTGCCCCAGCCCCCAGCATCCATCATTCACTCTGCTTTCTGTCTCTAAATTTGATAACTCTAGGTGCCTCACATAAGTACCTGCAGTATTTGTCCTTTGGCTTATTTCGTTTAGCATGTCTTCAAGATTCATCCACATTGTAAAATGTACCACACTGTTCTTCCTTTTGGAGAGGGAATGATGTTTTAACACATGCATTTACCACTTCTGGTTTATCCATTCTTCCACAGGAGGACAGTGGATTGCTTTCACCTTTGGCTATTGTGAAATAATTCTCCTATTTTTTGCTCGTGCCTTCAGTTCGAGTGTGTACCCAGAAGTGAACTTTCTGAGTCACATGATAATTCTATTTTTAATTTTTTGAGGAAACACTATACTGTTTTTCATAATGGCTGTACAATTTTACATTCCTACCAGCAATGTATGTGAGTTCCAATTTCTCCACATTCTCTGCCAACACTTGTTTTCATCTTTGTTTTTTCTTTAGTAATAAGCATCCAAATGGATATGAGGACTTCTTTGGTAGCTCATCTGGTAAAGAATCTGCCCGCAATGCAGGAGACCTGGGTTTGATCCCTGGGTTGGGAAGATCCCATGGAGAAGGGAACAGCTACCCACTCTAGTGTTCTTGCCTGGAGAATTCCATCCATGGGCTGCAAAGAGTCAGACACGACTGAACGACTTTCACTTCACAATATATATGAAGTATTAATCATTCATTTTTATATCTTAGCAATTATCTCATTTGACTCACTCATTTAGACTGAGTCAGAAAACTCATAGGACTTAACCCAGGTTTAATGCATACTTGTTTCCAGGCTCCTGGTTCATTGCTTCTCCCACCAAGCTATTATGTTCCTCTGGTTACACAGGTAGACACAAAAAGGGACCGACCAGAAACTTTCCATTTTAACTTCACCTTTCTCCTACTTTATGATTCAACATTTTCTGATCTCTCACATAAAAAAGAGATAGTAGGAAAATTGTGGGACTCTAGTAAGAAAATTATGGGACTCGGAGGGAATAACTATAAAAAAATGTGCCTATAGGTAGCAATACTGTAGAGTCCACTTGAAATTTTGCCAAGAGGGTACATGCCCTGATCAGTGTTCACTACAATAAAACATTTTTATATAAAAATCTAAATAAGAAACATAAATATTATTTTCTCCACACACCAGTAAAGAACTGCAAGCTAAAAAGTAATATACACTCTGGTCTCAACAATGAATTCATAACCAGTTGGAGAGGTTTTCATTTATTAGTATACTATGTCTTTGGGGTCTTGAAGTGGTTTTCTGAAACTTACTCAGTGTAAAAGAGAGCTGAATATATTTGTGAGATGTGTACTTCCTATTGATTTGTCATCTTCTATTAATATGAAGAGATTTGGATTTGATTTTTAGAGTTCTCAAAATATTTGGGGATTCAGAAGTAATGTCGTCTGTGAATAAGATGTGCCATTTTCTGGCAGCTTAAAACCAGCTGCAGAAAAAGAACTACTTATCTAAACATCCAGTCACAGAATCCTTCCCCCTCACTGGAATCACAGCACAAAAATAACCGCAGCACATTCATGAATATATTAAAGCAACAGTGAAGAATACACCTGCCTCAGTCACAAATGCCAGTGAAGGATACACCTGCCTCAAAGTTGCCATCACTGGAGAAACATGCACCAGCGATGTGAATCTCAGCCACAGGCATCAGTCTCCTCCAGGGAACTGGAAGAGCTGCTTGGAACCAGTGCTGCATGAAGCAGAGGAAATGGTGATGTCACCGACTGGACTGAAGAGCCCCCGATCACCCTGGATTTTTCCACTATAAAACCCATCAAATGTTTTTAAATGACTCATCCTTATCTAGACCATAATCCCCAGGAAGTCAGAAGGGTCCATCTCCTGCCCTTTGCTCAGGGCTAGACACATAGGAGACACTCAATGAGCATTTGCTGACTTCGTGAGTAGGACCGACCAGAAACTTTCCATTTTAACTTCACCTTTCTCCTACTTTATGATTCAACATTTTCTGATCTCTCACATAAAAAAGAGATAGTAGGAAAATTGTGGGACTCTAGTAAGAAAATTATGGGACTCGGAGGGAATAACTATAAAAAAATGTGCCTATAGGTAGCAATACTGTAGAGTCCACTTGAAATTTTGCCAAGAGGGTACATGCCCTGATCAGTGTTCACTACAATAAAACATTTTTATATAAAAATCTAAATAAGAAACATAAATATTATTTTCTCCACACACCAGTAAAGAACTGCAAGCTAAAAAGTAATATACACTCTGGTCTCAACAATGAATTCATAACCAGTTGGAGAGGTTTTCATTTATTAGTATACTATGTCTTTGGGGTCTTGAAGTGGTTTTCTGAAACTTACTCAGTGTAAAAGAGAGCTGAATATATTTGTGAGATGTGTACTTCCTATTGATTTGTCATCTTCTATTAATATGAAGAGATTTGGATTTGATTTTTAGAGTTCTCAAAATATTTGGGGATTCAGAAGTAATGTCGTCTGTGAATAAGATGTGCCATTTTCTGGCAGCTTAAAACCAGCTGCAGAAAAAGAACTACTTATCTAAACATCCAGTCACAGAATCCTTCCCCCTCACTGGAATCACAGCACAAAAATAACCGCAGCACATTCATGAATATATTAAAGCAACAGTGAAGAATACACCTGCCTCAGTCACAAATGCCAGTGAAGGATACACCTGCCTCAAAGTTGCCATCACTGGAGAAACATGCACCAGCGATGTGAATCTCAGCCACAGGCATCAGTCTCCTCCAGGGAACTGGAAGAGCTGCTTGGAACCAGTGCTGCATGAAGCAGAGGAAATGGTGATGTCACCGACTGGACTGAAGAGCCCCCGATCACCCTGGATTTTTCCACTATAAAACCCATCAAATGTTTTTAAATGACTCATCCTTATCTAGACCATAATCCCCAGGAAGTCAGAAGTCCAGGCTGCTTGGTTCATCACTATCTCCCCTGCCCTTTGCTCAGGGCTAGACACATAGGAGACACTCAATGAGCATTTGCTGACTTCGTGAGTAAATGAGTGTTAACAAACATGTGTGATCATGATTGGAAAAGTTCTAGGTTTTTTTGTTTGTTTGTTTTTTCTTTTTAAAATCTGGAGTTATTTCTGTACATGACCACAAGGGGTCTTTCTTATTAATATTCTGTAAAATGTTTACTGTTTGTAAAATGATATGATAACTTGGATTAAAAAAAAACTAAAGATATAAATAAAAAGGTCAACTCTTTGCTGTCCCCAAAGGAGGCAGAGTCCTGTGTCCTGTTACTTCTGCAGTTGGTTGAGAAGAACATAGCTCAGCAGAGTCATCCTGAATAACTAGTGCTTCTGACTTCTTACCATTTGCCTGCTGATTTGCTGCAGTTGTGTCCGACTGTTTGCGATGCTATGGACCATAGCCTGCCAGGCTCCTCTGTCCATGGAATTCTCCAGGAATACTGGAGTAGATTGTCATTCCCTCCTCACTATTTGCCTGGCATCATGCTAATAAGCTTCCCTTAGATATCTAATTTAGTTTTTATAACAATGCTATATGATGAGGTTGATGTTCCCATTATCCGATAGTTCATATTGAGAAAACCATGGCTTAAATATCTACCCCAAGTCTCAGTGCTACTAAGGAAGTGGGAAAACTGGGCTGTTAGTCCTGGATTCCACTGCTCATATGGGAGACTGCTTTCTAAGGAGTGAATTCCAAAGCAGAGAGACATTGTAATGAAGCTCTCAAAACACTCAGGTTACACTGTCGGCAGAGAACAGGAGCCAAAATCTATATAACTTATGATGGCAGTCCATATTCTCCTTAGAAAGACTTAGGAAGCCTCGTCCATTTGGATTTCATGCAGGATGGAAATAACCCAAATGCCTACAATACTTGATAAGCCAAAGAAAGTGACATTGCCCTAGTCAGAGCAGCAAACAGCTATCTACATTTTTAAGCACTCAGTTGCTTCTTTATCCTAGAGCGATCATCTCTTTTAACCCTCAGGTAATTAGTTGCCTATTAATGCTCTCAAACTTAATTCAAATTCTACCTCTCCTGTGAAACCTTCTCTCAGTCCCCAAATGAAGGTTTCCTTTCTCTGTGCCAGTGTTCTGTTGTACCGTTGTTTACTTGGGCATTTAATAAGAGTGATAGAATTCAAGTAGATTCTCATGAGGAATAATTACATTTTAAAATAAGTTTGCAAATTATCCAGAAAATTCACTCATCCCAAAGTACTATACTTATTTTAGGAAATAGATAAACATAGTATCCAGCCATCAACCAGCCATATAGTGGTTCAGTAACTGCTGTGATTAGGGAATATTTCTTGTTGAAATAAGACAAATTTAATGAAAATATAATGATTAACAATAGAAATGAGCCCTAGGGAAACCACTCTGAAGTCCTCTCCTATTCAAACATGTTTGGCTATAAAAGAGTTTTTGTATTTTTTGAGTGCATTTAAAGTGTATTTTTAAGTATAGAGATATAAAAACTTAGTTATTTGGTTAGCATTGGATTCACTCTGGGGCCGTTAGAGGCTAAAATGAAATGCTCACCAGCGACTTGAGTTCTGGTCTGCATTTTTTATAACATCTCAGTTTATTAATGGAATGCTGAGGCCACATCTGAATTCACTGCATTAGTGAGAGGGATTTCTTTGTTCTAAGGGAGTCATTTGTACTAGGGGAATCCTTGTGTTCAGAAAGCAGGGAGGATTTCTATATCGTTTGAGATGCTAAACCTTACTTTCGGTGAAAAAACTGCTGCCTCCTTTTCATGCTGGCCTGTAGGGAGATGGCCTTGCTAAACTCCATGCTGAAAAAACTGCAGCTACTACTCTCCAGTTGTGGTGCCTGGGCTTCTCACTGTGGTGGCTTCTCTTGTTGCAGAGCACAGGCTGTAAGGTGCACTGGCTTCAGTTGTGGCAGGTGGCTCAGGAGTTGAGGCTCAGTAGTTGTGGTGCACAGGCTTAGTTGCTCCCTGAGTATGTAGGATCTTCATGAATTAGGGATTGAACCCATGTCCCCTGCATTGGCGGGTGGATTCTTCACCACTGAGCCATGAGGGAAGTTGGAATTTCACCTTTATTTTCATGACCTAATGCAGAGTCCTCTGAACAAGAAAATGTCCATTAGTAGGAAAGGTGGTAATATCTGAAAAAAATGCAGATTTCCATCAATGTTAATTTTCTGATTCTGATAATTGTACTGTGGTTATATAAGATGTTAATATTAGAGAAAGCTGGGTGACGGCTATATGGTAATCCTCTGTACCATTATCACAGTCTTATGGTAAATCTGCAGTTACTTAAAAGTACCAAACTGTTTTAAAACTTTTTTAAAAAGTCAGTTTTGTCATTCCCAAGTGTTCCTATTCAACTTGTCTGAGTTAAGACCTTGGAACCTTGAGACTTTAATCTTCCTGGGTGATTCCACTGAACAGACAAGTTGAGAATCAATTTTCTAAACCAAAGGAACTTGAATCTGGCTGTCCATTTAGAACTGCCTGGGGAGATGTTTAAACTTTAGGAAGTGATAATTTCAGATCAGTTACACTTAAAAATAATTTTGAAACAATCCAAATGTCCATCAACAGATATAGGCATAAAGAAAATATGATATACACATATAATTGAATATTATTTAGTCATAAAAAGGAATGAAGTATTAATACATGCTACAGTGTGGATGAACTTCAAAAACCTTACGTCAAGCAATGTAAGTCAGACACAGAAAGTCACATGCTGTATGACTTCATTTATATTACATGTGCAGAAAACGTCAGTCCATAAAGATAGAACATACACCGTTGATCAAGGGTTGGGGTAAATGAAATGTCAAGCAGCTATTTAATACATGGGGCATGTCCTTCTGGAACTATGAAGATATTTTGGAAGTAGATAGATGTTAGTTGCACAACATTGCAAATGCACTGAATGCCGCTGAATTGTTCACTTCAAAGTAATTTTATGTTATGTGAACTATAGCTCAGTAAAAATAGTCATTTTTAAAGATTTGATATGACAACATTGTGGAGAAAGGTCAGTGGTGGATGGACCCTCCAGATTGGGCCACCAGTGAAAACCAAGGGTTTACTTTCGAATTAAGACCTAAATGATAGAAGAAGCCAGTTATGTAAACATCAAGGAGTAGCGAATCCCAAATGCAGGGACTAGCAAGTTGCAAAGGCCCAAAGTAGGTAGGTCTTTGAGCTACATGTAGAGGAGGAAGGGAATAAGCCCAGCATGGTGAGGGAGGGGACGAGTGGATGAAGTCACAAGGGACAGTTGGGGTAGGTTACAAAGTAACTTATAGATCACATAGAGTTTCAACAGCCCCTATTAGAATATTTTTCTTTTCCTCATCATGCCTCTTTGTGCATACATTTTTTTAGAGCCCCGTAGGATAGGAATGCATGAGTCTTCCTGGTGTATATGGTATCTCTCATTCTTTGAACAGACAAGTTGAGAATCCAATTTCTTCCTTGTTGATTAACCTTGGAACCTTGAGACTTTAATCTTCCTGGGTGATTCCACTGAACAGACAAGTTGAGAATCAATTTTCTAAACCAAAGGAACTTGAATCTGGCTGTCCATTTAGAACTGCCTGGGGAGATGTTTAAACTTTAGGAAGTGATAATTTCAGATCAGTTACACTTAAAAATAATTTTGAAACAATCCAAATGTCCATCAACAGATATAGGCATAAAGAAAATATGATATACACATATAATTGAATATTATTTAGTCATAAAAAGGAATGAAGTATTAATACATGCTACAGTGTGGATGAACTTCAAAAACCTTACGTCAAGCAATGTAAGTCAGACACAGAAAGTCACATGCTGTATGACTTCATTTATATTACATGTGCAGAAAACGTCAGTCCATAAAGATAGAACATACACCGTTGATCAAGGGTTGGGGTAAATGAAATGTCAAGCAGCTATTTAATACATGGGGCATGTCCTTCTGGAACTATGAAGATATTTTGGAAGTAGATAGATGTTAGTTGCACAACATTGCAAATGCACTGAATGCCGCTGAATTGTTCACTTCAAAGTAATTTTATGTTATGTGAACTATAGCTCAGTAAAAATAGTCATTTTTAAAGATTTGATATGACAACATTGTGGAGAAAGGTCAGTGGTGGATGGACCCTCCAGATTGGGCCACCAGTGAAAACCAAGGGTTTACTTTCGAATTAAGACCTAAATGATAGAAGAAGCCAGTTATGTAAACATCAAGGAGTAGCGAATCCCAAATGCAGGGACTAGCAAGTTGCAAAGGCCCAAAGTAGGTAGGTCTTTGAGCTACATGTAGAGGAGGAAGGGAATAAGCCCAGCATGGTGAGGGAGGGGACGAGTGGATGAAGTCACAAGGGACAGTTGGGGTAGGTTACAAAGTAACTTATAGATCACATAGAGTTTCAACAGCCCCTATTAGAATATTTTTCTTTTCCTCATCATGCCTCTTTGTGTTTATATTTATTTTCATCCATCTTTTTTATTCTTTGGCCTGTGTAGGCCTCCCATTGCAGTGCCTCCTCTCACTGTAGAGCACCAGCCCTGGGTGCATGCGCTCGAGAGTGCTGGCTTGTAATTGGGCACACCAGTCCAGCTGCTCCTCTGCTCATGGGGTCTTCCTGGGCCAAGGATCTAACTGGTGCCTCTTGCACTGCAAGGAGGACTCTTTAGCCACTGAACCACCAGGGAAACCCAACAACCTCTATTTGAACCTAACTGTATAGTGTGTGTATGTGACTATGTGTATGTGTAGTTACGTATGTGAAACATGGATTGTTGGAGACAAGGTTGGAAGCAGAAAGACCAACTATGAGGATGTGTTAGCGTAGCAGGGAAGATAGTAACTTGCAATAGAGTGACAGCCACAGAGCTCGAGAGGACTGAATGGTTTCAGAGTCTCTTAGAAGAGTGTGTTGATGGAATAGATGTAGAGATGTGAAAGTTGGAAAGAGGAATAGGTGGGCTGTTGGAGGTATCAGAGGATGTTTGTTTCCATATTTCAGAGAGGGCTGAATTTTCAGATTGGAGGGGAATTTTGAGAAAGAATGCATATGTTTAATGTCTTTCAAGATCCAAGGTATCTTGGTGGCTCTTGAGAATTCTGTCTTGTCTTGATTAATGTCAGGTATGTCTAGACATTGAATTATTAAAGGCTAAAAATGAACCTGTTTCAATTATTATTCATAACTAGGTTTGTTCAAAGGAGTGAGATACATGTTGGCTTTGTTCAAAGAAGTGAGATAGGTGTCCTATTTAATCACAACAGGGATTTTTTGGTTGGTGTTTTCTGTCTTACATGGAGCTGTTTTCTGTCCCTGGAGCCATTTGGGAATTAGAATCAAGCCAAATATTTACAACAAAGATTCTTTTTTTTTTAAAAGATTTATTTATTTATTTATTTATTTATTTTGGGCGGGGGTTGGGTTGGGGAGGGAGGGGAGCGAGTGGGCCACTTCTATTGGTCTTTCATTTCTCTATTTTCATCTGTCTTTGTTCTTTGGCTCCCGTGGGCCTCCCATCGTGGTGGCGTCTGTTGTTGCAGAGCCCCGGCTCTGGGCGCATGCGCTCCAGAGCTCCAGAGCTCCGGCTCGGTGATTGGATACATTGGTCCGGCCGCTCCGCGGCACGTGGGATCCTCACAGGCCAGGGATCGAACCGGCACCCCTTGCACTGCAAGGCGGTGTCCTTACCCACTGGACCACCAGGGGAAGCCCTACAACAAAGATTCTTTATGTGTGTTCAATTCTTAATGCACAAATGCATAGAGTTAGAGTAGTAATAACTGAGATAAACATCAGTGCTTTTCTGTTGACATCACTCAGACCAGCTCCGCTGGTGGCCATGTCCCAGCTTCTTGCAGATCCTGTGAGTATCCAGTTGTGAATATCATATTTCTTCACTCAGAGCTCATTAGATAACACCCCAGCAGAGGCATGGCTGACCCCTTCCTTGATCCACACTTTCTTTTTTTCTCACTCCCACCACCGAACTTCAGTGATTAATGTTCTGCAAATCCATGGAGGAAGGAAAACCTGGCAGTTTCTAGAAGAGGAAAGGCCATGTGGTGTCCACTACATTTCCTCCCTTTTCCTCTTTGATCAGCAATACTTTCATCGGGGAGGTGGTATCGTAACAGTTCCCTTCTAAGAATGCCTCCTACAAGCTAAGGTTATTACTAACAGCCTTTAACGAGGAGCAGAGCAGTAATTGCACTTCTCTATGCTGTCATTTTGTATCAACTGCAGATCTGATCGGGGATCTTTGCAAAGGATGAGCATGGCATCTCCACCCTTATTTGAATATGTTTGTTCTTACATTGGTGTTTAAAATGAAAAATGTGTGAAAACAAATTTGGCGTGTTATTTGAAGGAATTGACAATTTCCATATTCACTGGAAATAATTTTCCAGTCTCTTTCCTGTGAAAAACAACCATCACTGTGCTGATAAATATGAAATAGTAAGTATCCTTGTCAGAGAACAGGCTAAATCTGATGCTTTTCTACCTTTATGAAAAAATAAACTGATTACACAAACTACATATTAAACTAACATACTGTATCTAGATTCATTCCTGCATCTGTTAAAAACAGTTTTCCAATATGTATTATTTATTATCTCCATAACTTGAGAAAATAATTTATATCTGTATCCACATCTTTATTTTATCTGTATTTGTCTATCATCTATATCCATTCTTGGCTTATACAATAATGATACAATATGAGTAAAATAAACTGAGAAATTTATGTACTGAGTAAATTTCCTTTTCTAGAACAGAGGCTTTTGCCATATATAATGCTCTAAAACTGGAAATTTGCTACAGAGTAGTGGATGCCCTGAAAAAATATCAGTTACCCACATAAATGTATTTTACTTCAAATGCACATTTTACTAAAGCAGCTTTTTGATAGCATCAGGTCTAATGCTAATTTACTTATTCATATAGTACGAAAATGAATATGCTGGTCATAATAAATGAGTCCTAGACTCAATTTTCTCAAATGGTACTAAGGTGTTTTTCCCAAGCTTCCAATTAAGTCTGAACTGAAGACTTTCTAGCCTCTGCTAATAATCAGCTTAATAAAATACCTTAGGAAAAATTCTGACCTTAATTTTGTGTTCTGAATGGAAATAAAGTTTTGCCACAGAGTAAGAGGTAACTGTGGCAGTGCTGAGGAAATTGGGGTTTGGAAAAATGCTATAGGCATAATATATTTAAATGTTACATTTGATAATACAACAGGATATTGAATCAAAACCACCATAGTATAACTTTCTCTCTACTTAAGGAGCAGAGCAGTAATTGCACTTCTCTATTTTAAAATTTTTTGCAAAGGATGAGCATGGCATCTCCACCCTTATTTGAATATGTTTGTTCTTACATTGGTGTTTAAAATGAAAAATGTGTGAAAACAAATTTGGCGTGTTATTTGAAGGAATTGACAATTTCCATATTCACTGGAAATAATTTTCCAGTCTCTTTCCTGTGAAAAACAACCATCACTGTGCTGATAAATATGAAATAGTAAGTATCCTTGTCAGAGAACAGGCTAAATCTGATGCTTTTCTACCTTTTGCGTAGAAAAATAAACTGATCACACAAACTACATATTAAACTAACATACTGTATCTAGATTCATTCCTGCATCTGTTAAAAACAGTTTTCCAATATGTATTATTTATTATCTCCATAACTTGAGAAAATAATTTATATCTGTATCCACATCTTTATTTTATCTGTATTTGTCTATCATCTATATCCATTCTTGGCTTATACAATAATGATACAATATGAGTAAAATAAACTGAGAAATTTATGTACTGAGTAAATTTCCTTTTCTAGAACAGAGGCTTTTGCCATATATAATGCTCTAAAACTGGAAATTTGCTACAGAGTAGTGGATGCCCTGAAAAAATATCAGTTACCCACATAAATGTATTTTACTTCAAATGCACATTTTACTAAAGCAGCTTTTTGATAGCATCAGGTCTAATGCTAATTTACTTATTCATATAGTACGAAAAATGAATATGCTGGTCATAATAAATGAGTCCTAGACTCAATTTTCTCAAATGGTACTAAGGTGTTTTTCCCAAGCTTCCAATTAAGTCTGAACTGAAGACTTTCTAGCCTCTGCTAATAATCAGCTTAATAAAATACCTTAGGAAAAATTCTGACCTTAATTTTGTGTTCTGAATGGAAATAAAGTTTTGCCACAGAGTAAGAGGTAACTGTGGCAGTGCTGAGGAAATTGGGGTTTGGAAAAATGCTATAGGCATAATATATTTAAATGTTACATTTGATAATACAACAGGATATTGAATCAAAACCACCATAGTATAACTTTCTCCTCTACTTAAAGCAGTTCTAAATCATTTTTTATTTGGGCATAAGTTCTACAGATCCCTCAACTTACTGGTTTACTGGTATGGTTCATGTATGTATGAATCTTCTCCTTTGGGGATATATATACAGAAACACACACATATGTATGAGCTATAAATCAGTGTATCATTCCTAAGATGGGTGATTATTCATAAAATGGAAAACATTATTTTTCTATCATTTGGGGAATTCCCCCAGACTAGGCCTCAAGCTACCTGCTGTGTTGGAAAAGTACATGAGCAGAATCTTCCAGGGAGAAGATAAAATTAGCTACAGCAAGAAGTTTCCCACACATCTATTTAAGCCACACCTTTGCCTCTGAGGGAAATTTACAGTGTCCATTTGGAAAGTAAGTTCTGTTCAGCGGTAAGTTTAATGAAGAACAAAAACAGAGCACTACAAGTTCTCAAAGTTTGGCTGGAGACTAAAATGAGAAAAAAATGTTTGGGGAAATTTTAAAAGATTTAGGGTGGAAGACATAAATAGACATTTCTCCAAAGAAGATGCACAGATGGCTAAGAAAGACATGAAAAGATGCTCTATATCGCTAATTATTATTTTAAAAAAAATGCAAGTCTCAACTGCAGTGAGTTATCACCTCATACCAGTCAGAATGGCCATTATCAAAAACTCTACAAACAATAAATACTGGAGAAGATGTGGAGAAAAGAGAACCTTCTTATACTGTTGATAGAAATGTAAATGGATACAGTCACTACGGATACAGAGAATAGTATGGAGATTCCTTGAAAACTAAACATAGATCTACGGCATATACAGTAAATGTTACCCAAGCTTCCAATTAAGTCTGAACTGAAGACTTTCTAGCCTCTGCTAATAATCAGCTTAATAAAATACCTTAGGAAAAATTCTGACCTTAATTTTGTGTTCTGAATGGAAATAAAGTTTTGCCACAGAGTAAGAGGTAACTGTGGCAGTGCTGAGGAAATTGGGGTTTGGAAAAATGCTATAGGCATAATATATTTAAATGTTACATTTGATAATACAACAGGATATTGAATCAAAACCACCATAGTATAACTTTCTCCTCTACTTAAAGCAGTTCTAAATCATTTTTTATTTGGGCATAAGTTCTACAGATCCCTCAACTTACTGGTTTACTGGTATGGTTCATGTATGTATGAATCTTCTCCTTTGGGGATATATATACAGAAACACACACATATGTATGAGCTATAAATCAGTGTATCATTCCTAAGATGGGTGATTATTCATAAAATGGAAAACATTATTTTTCTATCATTTGGGGAATTCCCCCAGACTAGGCCTCAAGCTACCTGCTGTGTTGGAAAAGTACATGAGCAGAATCTTCCAGGGAGAAGATAAAATTAGCTACAGCAAGAAGTTTCCCACACATCTATTTAAGCCACACCTTTGCCTCTGAGGGAAATTTACAGTGTCCATTTGGAAAGTAAGTTCTGTTCAGCGGTAAGTTTAATGAAGAACAAAAACAGAGCACTACAAGTTCTCAAAGTTTGGCTGGAGACTAAAATGAGAAAAAAATGTTTGGGGAAATTTTAAAAGATTTAGGGTGGAAGACATAAATAGACATTTCTCCAAAGAAGATGCACAGATGGCTAAGAAAGACATGAAAAGATGCTCTATATCGCTAATTATTATTTTAAAAAAAATGCAAGTCAAAACTACAGTGAGTTATCACCTCATACCAGTCAGAATGGCAATTATCAAAAACTCTACAAACAATAAATCCTGGAGAGGGTGTGGAGAAAAGAGAACCTTCTTATACTGTTGATAGAAATGTAAATGGATACAGTCACTACGGATACAGAGAATAGTATGGAGATTCCTTGAAAAACTAAACATAGATCTACCATATGACCCAGTAATCTCACTTCTGGGCATATACCTTGAGAAAACTATTCATTCAGAAACATCCATGCACCTCAATGTTCATTGCAGCACTATTTATAATAACCAGGACATGGAAGCAACCTAAGTCTCTATCAAAGGAACAATGGATAAAGATGTGGTACATACATCCAATGGAATATTACTCACTCATAAAAATGAATGAAACTGTGCCATTTGCACAGATATGGATGAACCTAGAGGCTGTCACACAGTAAAGTAAGTCAGAAAGGCAAACACAGATATCGTATAATACTGCTTATACGTGTAATCTAGAAAAGTGGTACAGACGAATTTATTTGCAAAGCAGAAATAGAGACACAGATGTAGAGAATAAACATATGGATACCAAGGGGAGAATAAGAGTGGGATGAATTGGGAGACAGGGATTGGCATATGTACACCACTGTATATGAAATAGATGACTGGGCTTCTTTGGTGGTCCAGACTGTAAAGAGTGTGCCTTGCAGTGGGGTCACCAGTTTGATCCCTGGCCTGGGAAGATCCCACATGCCCTGGAGTGGCTGGACCAGTGTGTCCAATTATGAGTCAGCACTCTGGAGCACATGCACTCAAAGCTGGTGCTCTGCACCAAGAGAGGCCACTGCAAGAGGAGGCTCACACAGGTCAAAGAATAAAGATGGATGAAAATAAATAAAAAAACAATAAAAGAGCACCCCCCCATAAAAAAAAAAAAACCAGCTGTGATTTAAAAACAAAAAGTGGTGGTATTGGAAACCCCTTTATAGAGTTAAAAAAATATAGATGACTAATGAGTATATCTGGCACCAGCAATTACTCAATGCTCTGTGGCAACCTACATGGGAAGGAAATCCAAAAAAGAGGAGGTATATGTATACATAGAGTTGATTGACTTTGCTATACAGCACATACTAACCCAACATTGTAAAGAAGCTACACTCCAATAAAAATTAATTAAAAATTCCCCAAAGATACAAACTCTCTAAACCTTGTGGCAGAAGACATATTCTTGTTAGCACCGGCAGTATCTGAGATCTTTATAATTAGGCATGACCCTTGCCTAGCCACCAGAGGTATCTTGGTAATAGTATTTGTAAGTCCAGGAAAGACGAAGAGTAGACTCAGGACACGGGAAGAAGCAGATTGACAACCCAGCCTTCCATGCCTTTGTTACTGGACTGTGGGTACAGCGTATTGGGTTGGCCAGAAACAGTTTGTTCGCGTTATCCTGTAACATCTTGTGGAAAAACCTGAATGAACTGTTTGGCCAAGCCTCAACAGAGTGCTAGGGAGCACAATACAAAACAGAACAAACCTGTTTTGTATCGTGCTTTCATTTCATTTAACTCTATACTTAGACATTTCCAGGAAGAATTAACCAGTGCTCTTGTAGTGTTGAAGAATACACATTTTTATGTTTTAAGATTCTGTTATATCACAAGATCAGAAGCTGTAGAACTCCATGATGAGCATAAGCATTGATCTCTAATGACAGAATCTGTGTTCACATCCTGGGTCTGCCTTCTTTTCTGCATGAGTTCAGCTGAATGCTAATATCTCTGTCTTTATTTATTTCCTTTGTAAAGTGGAGTTGTTCCTTATTTGTAGATTCTTTATGACAGTGTGCCAATTATGAGTCAGCACTCTGGAGCACATGCACTCAAAGCTGGTGCTCTGCACCAAGAGAGGCCACTGCAAGAGGAGGCTCACACAGGTCAAAGAATAAAGATGGATGAAAATAAAAAAACAATAAAAGAGCACCCCCCCATAAAAAAAAAAAAACCAGCTGTGATTTAAAAACAAAAAGTGGTGGTATTGGAAACCCCTTTATAGAGTTAAAAAAATATAGATGACTAATGAGTATATCTGGCACCAGCAATTACTCAATGCTCTGTGGCAACCTACATGGGAAGGAAATCCAAAAAAGAGGAGGTATATGTATACATAGAGTTGATTGACTTTGCTATACAGCACATACTAACCCAACATTGTAAAGAAGCTACACTCCAATAAAAATTAATTAAAAATTCCCCAAAGATACAAACTCTCTAAACCTTGTGGCAGAAGACATATTCTTGTTAGCACCGGCAGTATCTGAGATCTTTATAATTAGGCATGACCCTTGCCTAGCCACCAGAGGTATCTTGGTAATAGTATTTGTAAGTCCAGGAAAGACGAAGAGTAGACTCAGGACACGGGAAGAAGCAGATTGACAACCCAGCCTTCCATGCCTTTGTTACTGGACTGTGGGTACAGCGTATTGGGTTGGCCAGAAACAGTTTGTTCGCGTTATCCTGTAACATCTTGTGGAAAAACCTGAATGAACTGTTTGGCCAAGCCTCAACAGAGTGCTAGGGAGCACAATACAAAACAGAACAAACCTGTTTTGTATCGTGCTTTCATTTCATTTAACTCTATACTTAGACATTTCCAGGAAGAATTAACCAGTGCTCTTGTAGTGTTGAAGAATACACATTTTTATGTTTTAAGATTCTGTTATATCACAAGATCAGAAGCTGTAGAACTCCATGATGAGCATAAGCATTGATCTCTAATGACAGAATCTGTGTTCACATCCTGGGTCTGCCTTCTTTTCTGCATGAGTTCAGCTGAATGCTAATATCTCTGTCTTTATTTATTTCCTTTGTAAAGTGGAGTTGTTCCTTATTTGTAGATTCTTGTAATCAAGATCATGCATCAACAGCTGAGCATAGTAGGATATCACACTGTCCTTAAAAACTGAGAGACATAAAAAACTGACTTCAGCAAAAACTGCCCAGAAGTCCCTTGTTATACAAGATGACCATGCAATGCTAGGCCCGTGGTTTATATAATCTTTCCTCACTGATTATGCAGTGTCTCTGCTGGTGTTACCTCACAGTTACTTGGCTGTGTGTATGCTTCACTGCTAAATGTTCTTTCTATCTCACTGTATTTCCTAACAGCTAGTCTGAGCTTTCCTTCCACAGCTTCAGGCCACAGCTTCTTGTTCTCTCATCTGAAACTGAACAATTCCCTTCCCTCATTAATTTTGTACTCTTGAGGCTATTGAAGGAGTCTGAGCAAATACCCACCTGCCTTTTTCTTTCTTTTTTTTTTTCTAAATTCCTATGAATTGAATTCTTTCCTGTTCTTCATACACATACACATACACATACACACACAGAAGCTCATATTCCTTTTCCTTTTCCTGTTGAATCTAATTGTAGTTAACGAAACATTTTCTACACTGAGACCTTCAAATTAATTCATTAAATTTTTTTTCTGAGCTTCCCTGGTGGTCCAGTGGGTAAGGACACCACCTTGCAGTGCAAGGGGCGCCAGTTCGATCCCTGGCCTGGGAAGAGCCCACGTGCCTCAGAGTGGCTGGACTGATGTGTCCAATTACCGAGCCCACACGAGCCGAGGAACAAAGATGGATGAAAATAGATGGATGAAGGACCAATAGAGGTGGCCCACCTGCCCCCCTCCCTCCTCACCCCCCCAAGAATAAATAAATAAATAAATGTTCAAAAAAATTTTTTTTTTCTGAGGAAGGAAGATATAGCCCATTACCTAAAAAACTGATTAGTAGGCTTTAAAGAAACATTCCCCTTTATAGTACTTAAAACCATTTAAATCACTTGCCATGATAAAGTAGCTGAAGCACGGGGAATAAATCCATATGTAGTGATACGTTAGTGTTCAGTTTAAAGTGAAATTTTAAGTATTTAAAACACATAGTTAAGGGTTCTGTTACCCACCAAGGCTATTGTTTTCACCTAGGTTTCTAATAAATGATGACCATTAGGCATTGACAGCAAAGTCAAGTGATAAATATTTCCAGGACATGTTTATCCGAGGCACAGAATTAGCATATACTGGCTCTCAATAAAACTATGTTTTGTGAAATTCTACTTATTAATTGGGAACTATCTTATTACAGATAGCTCCCAGGAAGATAAGAAGCAAATATTTCCCCTAGATTTTGTTTACTGAGTTTATGACGTAGGATGCTTTGGCACTCAGCACTTACTCTCTACCTCTGCAAACAGCTAAGATGAGCTAAGCTAAAATGTGGCAAGAATCAACACTTACAGTCCTGTGTACTAGTCAAGTCCAATGTCACCCATGTTGGTGAGAGACCCTCCTATCTGAAGTGAGATCTTTGTTGTGATAGTTCTTATTTGTTTTAGGAGAAAATGCTCCATATTAATAAGGAATGAAAAATCAAGAGGGAGTAATCGAAACACAACTAAGAAACTGAATTGAAAACTTAAAACACGTCAGCAAACTAAAGTGTATTGCACGTTACTACAGATAATCACCTTAGTGATTTGAAGTCAGATGTAGCTGACCTTGACTTCTGGCTTTGTCACTAATCAGATTTTGTAACTGGTGAAGAAGTTATTTCAGGTCTTTAAATGCCTGTTTTCTCACATTCAAAGTGAGAATAATAGTCACTTCATAGAGTTGCTGTGAAAGTCCTGTGAGAGATGAGCTCCCATTTCTAGGACATGTGCTTGGAAAAGATAGCTTCCTTCTTGAAGATTCCCACTTCCTACTCTGGGAAGTGAAAGTTCATTGCCCTCTTTTTTTTTTTAAGATTTATTTGTTTATTTGAGGGGGGTGGGGTGGGGAGGGAGGGGAGCAGGCGGGCCACTTCTATTGTTCTTTCATTTGTCCATTTTCATCGTTCTTTGTTCTTTGGCCCGTGTGGGCCTCCCATTGCAGTGGCCTCTGTTGTCGTGGAGCACCAGCTCTGGGCGCATGCACTCCAGAGTTCCGGCTCGGTAATTGGACACATGGGTCCAGCCGCTCTGTGGCACGTGGGATCTTCCCAGGCCAGGAATCGAACTTTTGCCCCTTGCACTGCAAGGCAGTGTCCTTACCCACTGGACCACCAGGGAAGCCCTCATTGCCCTCTTGTATCAGTTAACTACTGATGTATACCAGCCAACCCAAAGCCAGTAGCTTAAAGGAACAATTGTTTTTCATGCTCACAATTCTTACCATTGGAAGTTTAGGTAACACTGGGCTTACTTCCCCAATAAAACTATGTTTTGTGAATTTAATTTGGGAACTATCTTATTACAGATAGCTCCCAGGAAGATAAGAAGCAAATATTTCCCCTAGATTTTGTTTACTGAGTTTATGACGTAGGATGCTTTGGCACTCAGCACTTACTCTCTACCTCTGCAAACAGCTAAGATGAGCTAAGCTAAAATGTGGCAAGAATCAACACTTACAGTCCTGTGTACTAGTCAAGTCCAATGTCACCCATGTTGGTGAGAGACCCTCCTATCTGAAGTGAGATCTTTGTTGTGATAGTTCTTATTTGTTTTAGGAGAAAATGCTCCATATTAATAAGGAATGAAAAATCAAGAGGGAGTAATCGAAACACAACTAAGAAACTGAATTGAAAACTTAAAACACGTCAGCAAACTAAAGTGTATTGCACGTTACTACAGATAATCACCTTAGTGATTTGAAGTCAGATGTAGCTGACCTTGACTTCTGGCTTTGTCACTAATCAGATTTTGTAACTGGTGAAGAAGTTATTTCAGGTCTTTAAATGCCTGTTTTCTCACATTCAAAGTGAGAATAATAGTCACTTCATAGAGTTGCTGTGAAAGTCCTGTGAGAGATGAGCTCCCATTTCTAGGACATGTGCTTGGAAAAGATAGCTTCCTTCTTGAAGATTCCCACTTCCTACTCTGGGAAGTGAAAGTTCATTGCCCTCTTTTTTTTTTTAAGATTTATTTGTTTATTTGAGGGGGGTGGGGTGGGAGGAGGGAGCAGGCGGGCCACTTCTATTGTTCTTTCATTTGTCCATTTTCATCGTTCTTTGTTCTTTGGCCCGTGTGGGCCTCCCATTGCAGTGGCCTCTGTTGTCGTGGAGCACCAGCTCTGGGCGCATGCACTCCAGAGTTCCGGCTCGGTAATTGGACACATGGGTCCAGCCGCTCTGTGGCACGTGGGATCTTCCCAGGCCAGGAATCGAACTTTTGCCCCTTGCACTGCAAGGCAGTGTCCTTACCCACTGGACCACCAGGGAAGCCCTCATTGCCCTCTTGTATCAGTTAACTACTGATGTATACCAGCCAACCCAAAGCCAGTAGCTTAAAGGAACAATTGTTTTTCATGCTCACAATTCTTACCATTGGAAGTTTAGGTAACACTGGGCTGGGTGATTATTCATGCCTCATCTGGGCTCTCTTGCTCCTCTTGTTCCTGCAGTTGGCTCAGTCAAAACAATTGATTTTCATGAAAATGTATGTATTTGATCCCCATTTGAAATAGTGATATTCAAAACGTTTAACAATTACTTTGGCAGAAACTCGGACCAGTCAAATGCAATTGGAGGGCTGGATGTCCTCTGCAAGGAAATGGTTAATTCCTTAGTTATCAGATGATCAGTTGGTCTGAGGGGCCAAACTGGGGAGTCTGGACAGTGAGGGAGAGGGCTGTCTGGAGAAGGGGTAGAGTAGCTATAGAGAGGCCAATGCAAAAGTATTTCTGATACAAACTGACTGAGTGTTAGCCATGCCCAACCCATATTATGATCTTCTTCTTGTTCAAGTTGTCCCATGCCTCTTGATATCTCATCACTAATATACTATACCTCGCAATTAGCACTAGTACCCCCTATATCTTGGCTCTAAGAATACTGCTTACATCCATGTGTCTCTCTTATCTCCCCTCTCCCAAATTCCAGTAGACCCACGTCAGTAACAAGCACAGGTTATATACATGCTTCTTAGAAATAGGGCAGATCTATAAATGACAAAACACTGTAAAAGTAAAAAGTAAGATAAAAAAGCAAAAGAAATAGGCATTGATACTTTTTTTATTTAATTTTTTTAAGATTTATTTATTTTGGGGGAGGTGGAGTGGGGAGGGAGGGGAGCAGGCAGGCCACTTCTATTGGTCTTTCATTTATCTATTTGCATCCATCTTTGTTCTTTGGCCCGTGTGGGCCTCCCATCGCGGTGGCCTCTGTCGTTGCAGAGCGCCGGCTCTGGGCTCATGCACTCCAGAGCTCCAGCTCAGTAATTAGACACATCGGTCTAGCCGCTCCGCAGCACGTGGGATCTTCCCAGGCCAGGGATCGAACCAGCGCCCCTTGCAGTGCAAGGCGGTGTCCTTACCCACTGGACCACCAGGGAAGCCCCGGCATTGATTCTTAATTGGAAAAAAATGGCAATGACTGGGTTAGAAAAAATATTAAGTTTTCCAGTATTATAGCAATCCTTTTTATCAACTGGGGTAGAAAATGTCCAATTATTTTTCATCATAATAGATAATAAAATAAAGTTATTAAAGATATGCCCAAACACATAATTCTCAAAATGGGAAGAGGTCCACACCCCGTTTTCAAAAAACATCACGGACTAAGACATTAAGAAATATAAAACTAAAGGTAATATGGAGAAAGCCAGAATCTCTGGAGAGAGCCTGGGAGTCTGTATTTTATTTTATTTTAAAAATTTTGGCCTATTTTATTGTTCCTCCATTTATTTATTTTCATCCATCTTAATTCTTTGGCCTGTGTGGGCCTCCCATCACGGTGGCCTCTCTTGTCACAGAGCACCGGCTCTTGGGCATAATTGGACACAGTAGTCCAGCTGCTCCACGGCACATGTGATCTTCCCGTGCTAGGGATCAAACCGGTGCCCCTTGCATTGCTAGGTGGACTCTTTACCCACTGGACCACCAGGGAAGTCTTGGGAGTCTATATTTTAAACAGATTATTCTTAACTGGGACTAAAGTTGGAAAATCATTGGCCACAGATGGTGTGAGGTATTGAGGAAGTGCAGCTTTAAAAGGGTATTAATCTGAGTTAAAAACAAAAACAGAAATGTCAGCAGATTTCTTCCCAAGTGGTACTAGTGGTAAAGAACCCATCTGGCAGTGCAGTAGACATATGAGACACAAGTTTGATTCCTGGTTGGGAAGATCCCCTGGAGAAGGAAAATGGAAACCTGCTCCAGTATTCTTGCCTGGAGATTCCCATCGACAGAGGACCCTGGTGGGCTACAGTCCATAGGGGTTGCACAGAGTCGGACACGACTGAAGCAAGTTAGCACTAGCACAGACAGCATGTTTGAGCTATCCACTGCTGACAGAATTCCGCCCCATTAATGGGTTAGGGTCTTTCCTCTGAGCTCTTTTTCGAAGTTCCACCCTTAAGCCTATCCTGATAGCACTGATGCTCCCAAGTGATGTGTTTTACCTCTTGGGGAATTGTATAAAGCTGACCAAGATTGTTGGTAGCAGGCCACTTTAGGTAGTTTCTGTCCTGAACCTTGATAGGTAACGTACTGGAACTCTGTTGAAGTCCCTGCATGCCCTGGAATTCTCATTTGCTGAGCAGGGAATCTACCTGAATATCTTTGGCTTCAGACTGTTCAGCTCACTGGCCACTTGCCAGACACCATGACAAGTAGATCTCACCCTTGCTTGGATCATCCTATTTCATGTTTATTCAGTTGGTCACAGCAAACTTAAGACCCTTGTGTATTTTACTATTCCTGAGATTATTTTGTTCTTGTATCTCTGTATCGCCTTAGGTGTAGGGAGAAGAGGCAAGGGGGAGCTTTGTCTTTTATAAATGCATGCTATACATATAGAGATAGCAGAGATGTTGACTTTATTTAGATTCAAGACAGGTGGAGCAAGCACATCAGGTAAGTTCTCAGGTTTTAAAAAGATTACTCGTGGCTTCACCAGATGCTCTGCAATTTCATCAGCACTGTGTGCTTTATAAAGATGCTGCCTCAAAAAGGAGAGACACTTAGTTTGATGCCGTATCTTTTGTTGTGTGCTTACCTCAGTGAAGAAAGAGTTCAAATAGATTTTTTTTTTAACTTTGGTCTCTTTTATTGTTTTTTATTTATTTATTTTCTTCCATCTTTATTCTTTGGCCTGTGTGGGCCTCCCATTGCAGTGGCCTCTCTCTTTGCAGAGCACCACTTCTGGGCACATGTGCTCTGGAATGCTGGCTTGTAATTGGACACACAGGTCCAGCCATGCCACAGCACGTGGGCTCTTCTCTGGCCACGGATGGAACCGATGCCCCCTGCAATGCAAGGCAGACTCTTTACCCACTGGAACACCAGAGCAGCCCCTCAAATACAGTTTTTAGACTCATCTACCTGCAATGTTTTCTATAAGCCGATTTCCAGATAATTACCCAAATAAGAAGTTGCTTGTCCGAAGTTGGCCTACAGAAATTTGTTGTAATACTAAGTATAAATGCTCTTTACAGAAATTTGATCTGTAGCCTATCCTGATAGCACTGATGCTCCCAAGTGATGTGTTTTACCTCTTGGGGAATTGTATAAAGCTGACCAAGATTGTTGGTAGCAGGCCACTTTAGGTAGTTTCTGTCCTGAACCTTGATAGGTAACGTACTGGAACTCTGTTGAAGTCCCTGCATGCCCTGGAATTCTCATTTGCTGAGCAGGGAATCTACCTGAATATCTTTGGCTTCAGACTGTTCAGCTCACTGGCCACTTGCCAGACACCATGACAAGTAGATCTCACCCTTGCTTGGATCATCCTATTTCATGTTTATTCAGTTGGTCACAGCAAACTTAAGACCCTTGTGTATTTTACTATTCCTGAGATTATTTTGTTCTTGTATCTCTGTATCGCCTTAGGTGTAGGGAGAAGAGGCAAGGGGGAGCTTTGTCTTTTATAAATGCATGCTATACATATAGAGATAGCAGAGATGTTGACTTTATTTAGATTCAAGACAGGTGGAGCAAGCACATCAGGTAAGTTCTCGGGTTTTAAAAAGATTACTCGTGGCTTCACCAGATGCTCTGCAATTTCATCAGCACTGTGTGCTTTATAAAGATGCTGCCTCAAAAAGGAGAGACACTTAGTTTGATGCCGTATCTTTTGTTGTGTGCTTACCTCAGTGAAGAAAGAGTTCAAATAGATTTTTTTTTTAACTTTGGTCTCTTTTATTGTTTTTTATTTATTTATTTTCTTCCATCTTTATTCTTTGGCCTGTGTGGGCCTCCCATTGCAGTGGCCTCTCTCTTTGCAGAGCACCACTTCTGGGCACATGTGCTCTGGAATGCTGGCTTGTAATTGGACACACAGGTCCAGCCATGCCACAGCACGTGGGCTCTTCTCTGGCCACGGATGGAACCGATGCCCCCTGCAATGCAAGGCAGACTCTTTACCCACTGGAACACCAGAGCAGCCCCTCAAATACAGTTTTTAGACTCATCTACCTGCAATGTTTTCTATAAGCCGATTTCCAGATAATTACCCAAATAAGAAGTTGCTTGTCCGAAGTTGGCCTACAGAAATTTGTTGTAATACTAAGTATAAATGCTCTTAAGTTGAGTAACATTTGGAAACTCTTATTGATCTGTCAGAATAGTAAATAAACTGCACAATTTAAAAATTTTGTGTATTATGCATTTCTTCAAAACAAAATATTTAGAAAGAATTGATAAAGGTAATGAAAACTAAGTAAGGGTAATGAAAACAAAATAATTTTTTAAAATAATTTTTCTGACTTTTCATTCCAGTTACTGATAAATGCAGTACATCTTCAATTAAAATGTAAATGAAACTCACTGCATGAAACATACCAGGATGATATGTAGTCACTGGATAATTTACAAATAGCCATTGAGTAATGGCCAAAAGAATTATTGCTTAATGACTCACACTATGATTATAATTATAATTTTATAATTTTATAAATTTTATAATTTCTTTTTAGTACTGAGGCAGTGTGATACTGGACAAGTTTCATAGCCTTCCTGAGTGTCTACATTACCGTCTCAAATAGGAGGAAATTGAACCCTATAACCTACAAGATTTTTTCCTGATCTACACTTCTGTGGCTTTTTAGGCCATTGACTTTATTATACCTTGTTTTCTTCTGTCCTGCCAACTGACGTAATGAAAGAAGGACTGATTTTGGACCCAGATATGGTATCTGATTTTGTCTCCTGACCTTCTAGCTGTGTGAACATGAACCACATACCTTTTCCATGATTGTTGATATGTAACAAATGGAGAACACCTACTGGGTGAAATCATGATAAATAAGGCAGTTAAATGCTCCAACTACAGAATCCTTCACTTATGACTCAACAGATACATAATAAATTGTATTTCTCTTCTTATCCTGCATTATTTTGGAAATCTCAAATCTGCCTTTTCCATGACCTCGGCACACTGGTTCATACAGAGAAGTTAGAATCCTGGAAACTGAGCCAGAAGAATGATAAAATGTAGAATGGTGGCAGATAAGACCTAAAAGATAATTATTTTCTTCTCCTGAGCTGGCTTGGTGAAAAGAATAATGGCACCTTTTGAACACAGTTATCCAGCCTGACATTTTTCTCCTTTTTGTCCATGAGGTCATATTGGCCTTATTCTAAAAGAGACATACCTGAATAATGAGAAAGTGACATGCTTCCTAAATAATAGACAAGCTTTTCTTTTTTAAAAGTTTATATTATTGAAGTGTAGTTGATTGACAATGTTGTATTAATTTTTGTTATAGAGTGATTCAGTTATGCATCTATATGCATCTTTCTCACATTCTTTTCCGTTATGGTTTATCACAGGATATTGAGTATAGTTCCCCGTGCTACATCGTAGGGACTTGTTTATCCATTCTGTATCTACCAGTTTACATCTGCTGATCCCAGCCTCTCAATCCATCCCTTCCCTACCCACTCCTTTGCAACCATAAGTCTGTTCTCTGTGTCTGTTTCTGTTTCATAAATAAGTTCATTTGTGTCATTTTTGATGTTCCAGTTATTAATGATGAAAGTGTAAGTGTTAGTCACTGAGTTGTGTCTGACTCTTTGCAACTCAGTGGATTGTAGCCCACCAGCCTCCTCTGTCCATAGCATTCTCCAGGCAAGAATACTGGAGTGGGTAGCCAGCCCCTTCTCCAGGGGACCTTCCCAACCCAGGCATCGAACGTGGTTCTCCTGCATTGCATACAGATTCTTTACCATCTGAGACACCAGGGAAGCCCCAGTTGTAAATGATACCTTATGGTCTTTGTCTTTCTTTTCATTTAGTACGTAATCTCTTAACTTCATCCACATTACTGTAGACAACCCTTTCTCACTTTTCCTTTTCACTAATTATTTGTTATTGCTGGCTGTTATATATCCCATTTTTTAATAAAATAAGGCAGTTAAATGCTCCAACTACAGAATCCTTCACTTATGACTCAACAGATACATAATAAATTGTATTTCTCTTCTTATCCTGCATTATATTGGAAATCTCAAATCTGCCTTTTCCATGACCTCGCACACTGGTTCATACAGAGAAGTTAGAATCCTGGAAACTGAGCCAGAAGAATGATAAAATGTAGAATGGTGGCAGATAAGACCTAAAAGATAATTATTTTCTTCTCCTGAGCTGGCTTGGTGAAAAGAATAATGGCACCTTTTGAACACAGTTATCCAGCCTGACATTTTTCTCCTTTTTGTCCATGAGGTCATATTGGCCTTATTCTAAAAGAGACATACCTGAATAATGAGAAAGTGACATGCTTCCTAAATAATAGACAAGCTTTTCTTTTTTAAAAGTTTATATTATTGAAGTGTAGTTGATTGACAATGTTGTATTAATTTTTGTTATAGAGTGATTCAGTTATGCATCTATATGCATCTTTCTCACATTCTTTTCCGTTATGGTTTATCACAGGATATTGAGTATAGTTCCCCGTGCTACATCGTAGGGACTTGTTTATCCATTCTGTATCTACCAGTTTACATCTGCTGATCCCAGCCTCTCAATCCATCCCTTCCCTACCCACTCCTTTGCAACCATAAGTCTGTTCTCTGTGTCTGTTTCTGTTTCATAAATAAGTTCATTTGTGTCATTTTTGATGTTCCAGTTATTAATGATGAAAGTGTAAGTGTTAGTCACTGAGTTGTGTCTGACTCTTTGCAACTCAGTGGATTGTAGCCCACCAGCCTCCTCTGTCCATAGCATTCTCCAGGCAAGAATACTGGAGTGGGTAGCCAGCCCCTTCTCCAGCGGACCTTCCCAACCCAGGCATCGAACGTGGTTCTCCTGCATTGCATACAGATTCTTTACCATCTGAGACACCAGGGAAGCCCCAGTTGTAAATGATACCTTATGGTCTTTGTCTTTCTTTTCATTTAGTACGTAATCTCTTAACTTCATCCACATTACTGTAGACAACCCTTTCTCACTTTTCCTTTTCACTAATTATTTGTTATTGCTGGCTGTTATATATCCCATTTTTTTTTAATTAAAAATAACATGATTATATGCTCATTATACAAAGTACCAGAACATATAAACAAATAGAAGAAATGAACCATAAACACGCTCTCCAGAGAGAACTACTTTATATAATTTGCCAGATTTTCTAACTATATATTAACTCTGTATACACATTAACAAAATTGTTTGATGTTACATGGCTCTAAGCTAAGCAACAGTATGTGTGCTCTGCAAGGGCTTTGATTTGTTCAGTGCTGTTGCTACAGTATCTAGGACACCCTGATCACAGAGCGTATGCCCAGTGCTCTTTTTAACTACTATATTCCTATTTTTGTCTCAATGCATACGATTCTACAGCATCATTTTCAATGATTATATACTATACTATAGTATAGATATATCACAGCTTAATTTAGCCTCTATTATTGAACTTCTCAGGCTTTGTTTGTTCTTGTTTACCTATCAGTTCAGTTTATTCACTCAGTTGTGTCCGACTCTTTGCTACCCCCTGTTTGCCTATAACAGTATTTTAGTACAAATCTATGCCATAAAACCTGTGCATCCCTCCTTCTTTATGACTTTGTTAGGATAAATTCATCAAGGTGGGAATCACCCCGTTCAGGTAATCTGCTCACAGTTTTAGAAAATTATTACCTGTTACTAAATTGCTTCCCAAAAGATTATGTCAATTCACCATCTAGTCAATAGAGATTGACTGTTTCCCTGTCACTCTAACAGATTATTAGGATTATTTGTATGCTCAGTTGTGTCTGACTCTTTGTGGCCCCATGGACTGTAGCCTGCCAGGCTCCTCTGTCTATGGGATTTTCCAGGTAAGAATATGTAGTGGGCTGACATTTCCTACTTCAAAAGATCTTCTCGATCCAAGGGTTGAATCCTTGTTTCTTTCATCTCCTGCATTGACAGGTGGGTTCTTTACCCTAGCATTACCTTTAGGTCTTATGTTGAAAAAAATTAAAGTTCAATTTAAGAAGTCTATCACTAAATACTAAATGTTGAAAATGCTTATTTCTGTCTGCTACATAATCATCCTGGGACATTTTTCCAAGCACTTTTTCTGAGAGAAAATATCCCATAACCTAGAAAGGATAAAATCTTGCTGAAACAGTATCAAGAGAGTTCTGTTGTGTTTGTTCACTAATTTGGTTAATTTGGGAGAAATGACAAATGACAAATGTCAATGTACTCTATTGACATTCACATCAGTACTCTCACCTTGACATCCTACCCTTCTACATTAAAATCATTTTCAATAAATATTTCACATTGATGTAGTTTGACAGTGGCCATTTAAATCACTCCCAAACTGTTATGAAATCCAGAAACTAAAATTTTGAGAAATATTTATAAGTCTGTTCAATGTTTTCCCCTTAAAGAATCAAATATGAAATGTCTGTGTGGGAGCTGTTTTTACCAAGGTAAATAGATTATTATTTATATCTCTAGGTGCAAATGCTTTGAAATAACCAGAACACATTGCAGCTGAATGTGGCCTTATGTAATTTCCACAGCAACTGCCTTCTTGTCAACATTCTGTCATGGTGCAGTTCTGATGGTGTGACCCCCAACCATGATTGTGACTCACATTTTGATTATCTATCTTTATGTGAGCAACATATATGACAATATCCAGCTCTGCTTCCTTGTGTGCGCTGACTTTGACATTCAGGAAAATCATTAATACTGCTTCTACTGTTTCTTTGAATTGAGACTTCAGATTCCCCCCCTCACCCATGACAGTCCTGAAGATATTTCTAGGCTACATAGTGTCGCAAGTACAAAATCAATGGATTATAGGGGGTTCGCCAAAATGGACTTTTCCACAAGATGGTACAGAATAACCCATAAGAACTTTTTGACCAATCCAGTATTTTCTGTGGACTTCCCAGGGTGACTCAATGGTAAAGAATTTGTCTGCCAAACAGGAGACACAGGTTTGATTCCTGGGTTGGAAGATCCCCTGCAGAAGGAAGTAGCAACCCGCTCCAGTATTCTTGCCTTGGAAATTCCATGGGCAGAGGAGCCTGGCAGGCTACAGTTCATGGGATCGCAAAGAGTCAGACACAATTTAGTAACTAAACAAAAACAACAAAATACTTTCAATGACAACAAAATACTTTCTGTATTGCATAGAGCTCAATTTGATGTGATCAGTTAATGATTACCAAGAGCTTTAGACATGATTTTGCTATTTAAAAAGCAGCTCAAAGAGAGCTAGTTGACAACATGGGTAATCAAGAAAGAGGTTGAGTGATAGTATGAAGATTTAAAGAAAGGGGCATGAGCATTTAAAAAGAAGAGTTAAACAGGAAGCTGAGAGGGGAAAAAAAAGGGAAAGTTGAACTCCACTGTCTTCTAGAAAGAGATGATATAAAAGTCAGCAAAGAAGCTGGCCTCTGTCTTCAGGGTAAGAAGGTTATTATGGAAAAGAAAGTTGCCAAGAAATCAAATGGAAAATTACAGTAAGAAAGTAAAAGAATGGCCAGGAACTGTGCTTTAACGATAGAGACAGGTATGAACTGTGAGACTCTGGTTATCTTAGAGAAATGGAGGAAAACTGAAAATAGCTCATTTGAGATGTGTGTCTACTGAGGATAAAAACTGAGGGAAAGTAGTTACTAGTTGTCAGACTGTTCAAATTAGCACTTTCATGTTTTTATCTTTTTAAGAGTCAGTGCTGTCTGCCTTGTTTTGACATCGAAGTTATTTCTGAATGGTCTGAAAAATTCTCAATTTTTCCAAAACAGAATTTAAAGTCTTCAAGTTTTTATACACATGTAAAGAGGCAAGTGTTGGCTGATGTTTCAAAAACTCACATATGAAATATCTCAGTGTTTTTTTATTTGTTTGGAATTTATCAGTACTACTTATCTAAAGCTACCCAGTATAATAGAAACTCAGCTTTGAAATTCAGTTACCAGTAGCTGGATGCACTGCTATGTGACTGAAAGAATCTTCTCTGAACCTCATTTTCTGTATCTGTTATGAATGGTTGCAAACTTGAGCTTGAATCACATATATGCTTTCTCATTCTTATTCAGCAAAAAAGTGTGAAGTTTCCTATTCTCAGAAATCCTGAGCTTTGGCCTAAGTTAATCAGATGAGAGCACTTGCCTACCCTTGAATCAAGAAATGTATGTGGTTGGATCTGAGTTAGGCCAGTTAGTTTAGGTGTGAGCCATTGACTCTGTTTTAATTTGGAGGTCAAGCCAGTTACCCTTGAAACACATGGGCTGTATTGGAGGGGAAAGGAACCAGGACAAGAATGGGAATACTTTTACCATGGGTCAGAGAAATATGTGCTGGTAAGCTAAAAGGCAGATAGGAAACCTTCAGTTTTATAAATGTATGAAAAAAAGAATAAAATGTGTTTACATATATTTGAAAAAAGGAAACTTGGACGTTCATCTTACACCTCTAGAAATGAAACTGGAGAAAAAGATTATTGAATATTGTCTAAAAATAACTAACAGAGACAATGAATTCAGTAGTAATTCTGCTAGATTAGGTAAGAAACACCAGTCAAATACTGTTTATATACATATTTTGTTTTCTCGTGTTCTCATTTAAATGATTTAGAGGATCCGGAATAGATTTCTAGTATATCCATTAGTCTTTCAAGAAAGCCATGTTAAATGCTTGAGCAGGAGATAATCAATTGTGATCAATTTGTAATTCAGTTCTCCAAGGGAGAGCATCTAAGATATGAAGTAAAGCAAGATTTCTTTATACTTAGGATGTCAACTCTGAAGTGCCTCGCATTCTCTTGCAGTTGAGAGCCTTGCGGGGGCCTTCTGCAGAAAGGGAAGGCAGTGGGATTGCCCCCGGCTGAACCGGGAGATCTCGGAGAGAGATGAGCCTTGCTACCGTGCCCCCTCCCGCCCACCAGAGCATGCCAGGGACGACCAGACACGACAGGGGTTCTGTCGGAGCAGTTCCGCTTTATTAATGTAGATGCACAACTTTTTATAGGCAAGTGAAGGGGGTTTTGCACGGGACTTCCTATAGATTACACCAATCAAGCTAAAGGTCAAGCAATCATTCATGAGCGTGGAAACCAGGGGAACCAATCAGAAATTTTGACCATCAATTAACAATTTAGATCACGCCCTGTCTTTTCCTTTAGTCGCCATCTTAGCTGCAAACATGTGCTTAAGCACATGTGCTTAAGCTTCCCTTCATTCCCACGTCCCTTCCTGTGGCGCCGTCTTAGCTCCAAACTGCAAACATGTGCTTAAGCTTCTTTAGTTTCTTTAAACAATGTGCTTAAGCTTCCTTATGCTTGCAACGGTCCTCTTTCAATTCAGAGCCCCACAAGCCTGGCTCATTTCTGTACTGGTGTCAAAATCATGTCTCCTGAAAGTGCTCCTAACATTATCCCAATAAATACTTTGAATTTTCTTCAGCAACTGAGTCTTACCCGTATATCATGTGAGTGATATTTAATTTGTGAGGGAAAAAAAAAAAGACTTTCATTCTTTGAACGTCCTTAGATGGCTTCTGGGACATCTGGTTTCAAGTAGCATGGTACTCTGTACCTCAAATAGCTGTATTAATCGACCTAAACAATGGGTTATTTAAGATTAGCTCTTTAAATGTTGGGAAATGGTGACTAAATATAGTGATTCTAGTTTTGGTGTAATTAATGGCGAGCTAAACTTCTAAAAATAAATCAGCTAAATCCAGCTGCTTCTGCCAGATAGAAGCAACACAAGTTAAGAATTGTTGCTGTGGCATATGACTGATCTGGGAACATACATATCTGTGAACAACAAAACTCTGTAAAACCTTTAAAATAAAGAATTAAAAAAAAAAAAATTGTTGCTGTGGGCTTCCCCTGGTGGTCCAGTGGGTAAGGACACCGCCTTGCAGTGCAAGGGGCGCCAGTTCAATCCCTGACCTGGTAAGATCCCATGTGCCGTGAAGCGGCTGGACCGATGTGTTCAATTACCGAGCCGGAGCTCTGGCGCGCAGCGCCAGAGCATGCCAGGGACGACCAGACACGACAGGGGTTCTGTCGGAGCAGTTCCGCTTATTAATGTAGATGCACAACTTTTTATAGGCAAGTGAAGGGGGTTTTGCACGGGACTTCCTATAGATTACACCAATCAAGCTAAAGGTCAAGCAATCATTCATGAGCGTGGAAACCAGGGGAACCAATCAGAAATTTTGACCATCAATTAACAATTTAGATCACGCCCTGTCTTTTCCTTTAGTCGCCATCTTAGCTGCAAACATGTGCTTAAGCACATGTGCTTAAGCTTCCCTTCATTCCCACGTCCCTTCCTGTGGCGCCGTCTTAGCTCCAAACTGCAAACATGTGCTTAAGCTTCTTTAGTTTCTTTAAACAATGTGCTTAAGCTTCCTTATGCTTGCAACGGTCCTCTTTCAATTCAGAGCCCCACAAGCCTGGCTCATTTCTGTACTGGTGTCAAAATCATGTCTCCTGAAAGTGCTCCTAACATTATCCCAATAAATACTTTGAATTTTCTTCAGCAACTGAGTCTTACCCGTATATCATGTGAGTGATATTTAATTTGTGAGGGAAAAAAAAGACTTTCATTCTTTGAACGTCCTTAGATGGCTTCTGGGACATCTGGTTTCAAGTAGCATGGTACTCTGTACCTCAAATAGCTGTATTAATCGACCTAAACAATGGGTTATTTAAGATTAGCTCTTTAAATGTTGGGAAATGGTGACTAAATATAGTGATTCTAGTTTTGGTGTAATTAATGGCGAGCTAAACTTCTAAAAATAAATCAGCTAAATCCAGCTGCTTCTGCCAGATAGAAGCAACACAAGTTAAGAATTGTTGCTGTGGCATATGACTGATCTGGGAACATACATATCTGTGAACAACAAAACTCTGTAAAACCTTTAAAATAAAGAATTAAAAAAAAAAAAATTGTTGCTGTGGGCTTCCCCTGGTGGTCCAGTGGGTAAGGACACCGCCTTGCAGTGCAAGGGGCGCCAGTTCAATCCCTGACCTGGTAAGATCCCATGTGCCGTGAAGCGGCTGGACCGATGTGTTCAATTACCGAGCCGGAGCTCTGGCGCGCATGCGCCCAGAGCCAGCGCTCTGCGACAAGAGAGGCCACCGTGATGGGAGGCCCACAGGAGCCAAAGAACAAAGACGGATGAAAATAGAGAAATGAAAAACCAATAGAAGTGGCCCGCGCATCCCCCTCCCTCCCCAACCCACCCACCAAAAAGATAAATAAATAAAATTAAAAAAAAAAAAAAAAAAAAAAAGGATTGTTGCTCTGATAAAGGCCAAAAGGTTTTGTTTTTGTCCCATGCAGCAGTCTGAGGGTAAGGAGACCTGGGCAGGATTTTTTAAGTGTCTGGAGTATAGACTCCTAGTTCCTCTCACATCTTCATATTCATCTTCCATCTCTTGGTATAAAAAGACTTATTTATTTATTTATTTAAATTTTGGCCTCTTTTATTGGTTTTTTATTTATTTATTTTCATCCTTCTTAATTCTTTGGCCTGTGTGGGCCTCCTATAGCAGTGGCCTCTCTCATTGCAGAGCACTGGCTCTGGGCACATGTGCGCCAGAGTGCTGGCTCTTAATTGGACACACTGGCCCAGCTGCTCCCCAGTACGTGGGATCTTCCCAGGCCAGAGATGGAACCAGTGTCTGTTGCACTGCAAGGCGGACTCTTCACCCAATGAACCACCAGGGAAGGCCCTAAAAAGGCTTCTCCAGTGTCTGCTCCAGCATCTGCATTTCAGCTAGTGAAGAAATGAAATGGAGAGATGGGATAGACCTTTCCTTGTAGGAGTATGACTCTTAAGTTGCTCCATGGCTCCTTTGTTCATTTCTTCCTGGCCAGAGATGAGTGTGTGGCCCCCCTTAGACCCAAGGAAGGCTGGGAGACAAAGTTTTTTGTTGAACAGCCTTGTGCCTAGTTAAACCTCATGTGTCTACAGTAGATAAGTACAGATAATAGGGAGAAAACTAGCAGACTCTAGCACATTTTCTCTAAAGAAAGGAGGCTGCCAAACGGCCTGTCCACCAAGCTAAGTTACATCTGGCCAGTTCTCGCAGTTAGTGCACCAGCTTGTCCAAATATAAACTGTCATGGACAGAATATAAGATTTTTGTACACTAAAATAACATTCTACCTCAGTTACCATGGGTTACAGAATCTAGCCTTTAAAACAGTTATAACATGTTACTGTTTATTTCTGATTCTTTTTAATGTATATTTTTGGAAGTTTGGAGAGAACAGAAAAATATAAAGAAGATTACAATCAACCATAATTCCATTAGCCAGTGATCACCATTGTGAAGATTTTGGCACCTTTACTTTATGACTTTTCTCCATGAGACTTTTTCTTTATGGAGATAATTGGACAGAGTCTTTATGGAGATAATTGGACAGAGTTTTTGCATTTTTTTTGCATTACTATCACATCATTGAAATATTCAGTGGTCCTAAATGTTGTTTATGTTTGCATTAGCTTAACCTGTAGAAGTATCAGAATTTAGTCAACATGTAGCAAATATCGTATGCTCAGAGTTTTGGGTCTTTGTGGGTATTAAGAATGTTACTATGAGCATCTTCATGCATTAATGTTTGCCTGTATTTTGAATTATTAGAATAGAATCTTCAAAGTAAAATTGAAAACAAGGTAAGACCATTTTAAAGGCTCTAGATTTATATTGCTAAATCACTTTTCACAAAGGGTCATGAAAATTTTTCCTATTAGTTCTATTGATCTTTTTCATATCACTCTCACTAGCATTATTATAATTAAATGGAACCAGTGTCTGTTGCACTGCAAGGCGGACTCTTCACCCAATGAACCACCAGGGAAGGCCCTAAAAAGGCTTCTCCAGTGTCTGCTCCAGCATCTGCATTTCAGCTAGTGAAGAAATGAAATGGAGAGATGGGATAGACCTTTCCTTGTAGGAGTATGACTCTTAAGTTGCTCCATGGCTCCTTTGTTCATTTCTTCCTGGCCAGAGATGAGTGTGTGGCCCCCCTTAGACCCAAGGAAGGCTGGGAGACAAAGTTTTTTGTTGAACAGCCTTGTGCCTAGTTAAACCTCATGTGTCTACAGTAGATAAGTACAGATAATAGGGAGAAAACTAGCAGACTCTAGCACATTTTCTCTAAAGAAAGGAGGCTGCCAAACGGCCTGTCCACCAAGCTAAGTTACATCTGGCCAGTTCTCGCAGTTAGTGCACCAGCTTGTCCAAATATAAACTGTCATGGACAGAATATAAGATTTTTGTACACTAAAATAACATTCTACCTCAGTTACCATGGGTTACAGAATCTAGCCTTTAAAACAGTTATAACATGTTACTGTTTATTTCTGATTCTTTTTAATGTATATTTTTGGAAGTTTGGAGAGAACAGAAAAATATAAAGAAGATTACAATCAACCATAATTCCATTAGCCAGTGATCACCATTGTGAAGATTTTGGCACCTTTACTTTATGACTTTTCTCCATGAGACTTTTTCTTTATGGAGATAATTGGACAGAGTCTTTATGGAGATAATTGGACAGAGTTTTTGCATTTTTTTTGCATTACTATCACATCATTGAAATATTCAGTGGTCCTAAATGTTGTTTATGTTTGCATTAGCTTAACCTGTAGAAGTATCAGAATTTAGTCAACATGTAGCAAATATCGTATGCTCAGAGTTTTGGGTCTTTGTGGGTATTAAGAATGTTACTATGAGCATCTTCATGCATTAATGTTTGCCTGTATTTTGAATTATTAGAATAGAATCTTCAAAGTAAAATTGAAAACAAGGTAAGACCATTTTAAAGGCTCTAGATTTATATTGCTAAATCACTTTTCACAAAGGGTCATGAAAATTTTTCCTATTAGTTCTATTGATCTTTTTCATATCACTCTCACTAGCATTATTATAATTAAATACATTTGCCTCGCTCGATTACATGGAAAAGGGCATTCAAATATCCTTGATGTCTGATGAGCCTGCGTGTGGTTTCACATGTACCAGCAAGGTTTTCCTATGTTAAATACAATTAATCTTTTACTCATTCTTTCTTTTACTGCAAATATAAACTCTTCTGTCCCCAACTGTCACCAAAGCAGGTGCAAAGTGAACATGTAATATCCCACTTAATGACACCCACCTAATGAGACCAACCAACTTCATTCAGCCAAGAATCCTGAACAGTGTATTTTAAAAAGAGAGAGAGAGAGCAGGTATTGAGTTGCTAAAATAAATAGCACCCCATTTATGTGCCAAAGCTCATGCAATTTTCTCAGAGGGGAGACTTCAAATTCTCATTTCAAAGCACCTTAACTGTGAAGTTAGGTAAAAATCCTGACACATCTGATTATATGATTTCCAAGTCAGTAGCAGATTAAAAACAGAAAATTGAAAGAGAGCAGTAGACACATTAGCAACGAATAATGGTAGGTAAGAGGTTGACAGAGAAAGAGATTTGTGTTCCTTATCATATACACTTATAACCACAGCCTGAAATTCTGTTTTCTTAAAAATGTAACTTTTCATAAAATATAGTGTTTAATTAAACTATAGCTCATCTATTGAAAGTGTATCACGAAGGCCGTATATATTATTTTTGTAAGTTTAATATCAAAGAACAAAACCATTTACAATAAGTAAAAGCTGGATGTAAGTAACTTTGAGCATAGAATTTGACCACAAACATGATTTTTTAAATTGAAAAAAAATATGTTGGAAGTGATAGATGATAGTAGATGACTTACAGTGAATGGTGTCAGATTCTTGACCTCCAAAGGAGAAAAGTTGACTTTGGGATCGAAAGACTTGTCTTTGGTCACTCAGAGCTTTGTGCAGGTAAGGTTTTATTAAAGAAAAAAGGGATTGAGAAAGCTTCCAAATAAAGGAACTGGAAGGGGGTTAGAAGAGTACCCCCAGAAACTAGTTTAGATCAAAAGAATATTTTAAGGCTGTAAAGATCTTACTAGGCCCACAACCACAACATTAACATAAAATTAGCCAGAGGAGGGTCTCAGGACCACAAAATTGGATGAGACATTCCAATGCAAAATAGTTTGTATCCATAAGGCAATAAAGTTAGTTTCAGAGTAGATCTTTGTTATGGCAAACATTTAGGCTAGAAAATGTTTGTTTCCCCTCCCCCTCCTCCCTCCCTTCCTCCATGGAAACCGCTGGTCTCCTAACCAAGTCTGCCTATTCACTCCTTTCAGAAGTAAAGCACTAAAATATTAACTATGATTTTCTTGGGGTAGTAAGACAAGTTTTCCCACTTTTTCTGTATATTTGAAACTTTCTAAAATGTTATGTATTCCTTTAATAAAGAGAATTAAAGTTATGTTATCTTGGATTAATGTTCTGGAAAATATAAGAGTAGAAATTATTATTTTGTATTTATTCGTAGCATATGGAATTGCGCAATAACTTTTACTTACAGTGGTAACCAGGTTAACAAGAAAAGATCGAATTTGGTTCTGAAAGCATCCTACATTGAATTGGGGCTTAAACCCAAAGCCCAGTTTAGGACTTGAACCCACATGGCTGGGGCTTGAATCCAGTCAAAACCCTGCTTGGGACTTTAACCCACTTGGGCTGGAATTCAAACCCAGCCAAAACTCGCCATACCTGGTTTCAGGACCTATGGGAGCACAGGTTCTTCATGTCTCTTCGTAGAAAAGAATTCAGTGAGAGACAAAGAAATAGGTAAGAAATGGATTTATTTAGATTCAGAGAAAAGCATACCTCACAGACAAACAAATCCAATGGCCCCCAACACATGGCATTCATAGCTTTTTTGGGCTGGGTAATATGCTAATGAGACGGAGGATTATTCCACCTCTTTTAGGGAAGGGGTGGAACTGTCATGGAGCCTCTGGGTGTGTCATTTAGCCCGCTGACCCAGGATGAAGGTCTGGTCTGCCCTTCTGGATCCATTTGATTTCAATGGTTTATCCTGTGCTTTTGGGCTATGTCATTCTTCCAAAAATTGTGTCCTGCCCTTTCTGTCACCCTTACAGTTCCACAGACTCTACTGCAGAAGACCTGAAAAGTGTAATCTGTTTTCAAAAGATTTTTATTCAAAGTAAAAATAAACATGCAGTGTGTAGCATATAAAATGGAAACTAGATGAGATGCAAAACATAATTAATAGTGATGTAAAAAGCATCAGTATTTAGGCAGAGGTCTACTGGGGATATCTCTTGGATTCTATTTAAATTATACGTTCTGGAAAGTAATGATCATAATAATTGATCATACATTGTAACATTAGAAAGGAAATCCTTAAATTAAGTAAGTCGAGCATCATATATTTAGAGTACTTGTGCTATATAAGTAATATTGCACACATTTGATAAATGAAAATTGTTTCAGGCATAATTAGAACTTCAACAATTTAAACCAAGAAATATTTAAATTTTTCTTTATACATAGTCATCTTGCAAAGTAGGAGCAAAATATTTATTTAAATTGTTTTTTATAAATTATTTTTCTTTGTGTTTTGGGATAGTAACTTTTAACTACTTTTGTTCAGAAGAATTCATAGTAGTATCCAGAAAATTACTTGAATGTACAAAATATTTCCTTTAATAGCTCAAAATTGATCATCTGTAAATTCTCCAAACTCATTCCATGAACAACTAACTTGCAAGATTTCCTTTATTTAATTATAAGGTACATTGAACCTATCGCCTTAAGTGCCAGTTTCTTTGTTTGTTTGTTTTAATTTTGGCCACTTTTGTTGGTCTTTCATTTGTTTATTTTCATCCATCTTTGGCCTGTGTGGGCCTCCCATTGCAGTGACCTGTTCTCTAGCAGGGCACTGGCTCTGGGCACATGCACTCCAGAGCGCTGGCTCGTAATTGGACACACCGGTCCAGCCGCTCCATGGCATGTGGGATCTTCTCATGCCAGGGATTGAACCAGCGCCCCTTGCACTGCAAGGCAGACTCTTTACCCACTGGACCACCAGGGAAGCCCAGTGCCAGTTGTTAAGGAAGTTACAGTCTCTCATCCAAACCCATTCTCCCAGGCTCAGCCACGTTATTACTATGGCTGAGTTTCTGTGAACCGATTGTCTTCTCTACCCATAGGGGGCGCCAAAGGGAGACGGTAAGGGAGCGAGGACACAAACTCTTGGTTGAATGCAGGAGACACAAGAGTGGTGGGTTCAGCCCCTGGATGGAAAGGTCCTCTAGAGGCAAACCACTCCAGTATTCTTGCCTGGAGAATTGCATGGACAGAGAAGCCTGTTGGGCTGTAGTCTACAGGTTTGCAAAGAGCCAGATGTGAAGTGACTTCATGCGCATATACACACACTAGAGTAGCTACCCAGCTACCCTTAACTTTGGTAACCAGCTTTCATTCTAATAGAACCTTTCTCTAAGTGACTTTGTTTTAATAATTTCAACCACTTCCTTTTGCTGTAGTAGGTACTTTCTACTATTAACTTAGTATTCTGCAAATAACTTAGTATTATCTGCTTTATACCTAAACTGCTCCTTATATTCTGTTTTGTCTCCTAGATATACTAGTTGAAACAACATAATTTCTAAAGCAGAAATACTGGACTTGATCATTTTCCTACTGGTTAATAAGTTAACATTGGATATGTATGGTTATTCTGATAGACTTCTTTGCCTGCTTTGCAAAGAAATGAGTTCATATATTGGATATACATATAGTTCTGTATGGTTCAGGAATACAAATCAATCAGTTCTCATGTTTCAGTATACCTTTCTTATCAACATTGTAAGGAATTAAAAATTTACCATATATACTCTATGTGTATGTATGTATACATGGGTGTATATGTGTTATGTGTTTATATGTATATCGTATAAATGTGAAAGGAAAACAGTAAGGAAAATCTTAGAAATTTAATCTGGTTGTAAAATAGGTCAATTGTTAATTTGTAAGAGGTTAGTTTCATTGTCTCATTTGTATCTGACATCTGAACTCTGAGTACTCAGTTCATTAGTTAGCAAAACACTTAACTCATCTGGCTACTTATTCATCAGTTCAAAAGCACTTACATGGTGTTTGCATTGTTCTTATCAACAAGATTATCCCTAACTTTCCCTTGACTCTCGTCCCTGTTTCTGCCATCATCTGAACTCAACTACTATTAATACTATAATGGCACCTTTGACCTTAGTTGCTACCTAGATAATCTGTTCAATCTTTCTCTTGCAGGAGTGTATATACATACATATATATATATATATATATATACACATTTTTGGTGCATTCATATATACAGAATATATATATGCATATATAATAATATAGAAAATATATATACATTTTTGGTGTATGTATATATATATACACACATATATGTATATTTACACACACACACACACACACACATAACAAACCCTCCTGAGATAAATGCTAGCTCTTTTATTGTTGACTTAGACTGACCCCTTCTAGCTCTTGAAATTTCTGACTCCCTACTCCTTTGTCTGTCTCTAGCTGTGGCTATTTTGATTTCAGTTTTTGAGCTGACTCTGGTTCCTGGCCTGCCGCAGACCACATTTCTGGCTTGCTGCTAGGCTTTTGCTATATTTCCCTATTTCTGGCTGTGGTTGATTATAGTGACCACTTGAAACTCATCCCTTTCTGTCTGACATCCTGTAATAACTGTCCCTTAGCCCTGGAAACTCCTCACCTCTGATTTGCCTCACCCTTCTGGTTCTCCATGTGTCCTTTCATCTTACCTGAGGCCAGGATTAGCCCTAGTCTTACAGATTTCTGGGCCTACCAGCCTCTAGCTAAGTAAACTGAGCAGGAAAGCTAAGCCAAAGTGGGAGAAGTGACTATTTTTGCATTTCCAATCACCTCAGAGTATTTGAGGAAGGATGTTGAGAAGCCTTATGGCTCAGTTTACTCGCTCTAGAGTCAGAGGACTTAGCTCAAAGTTTTGTTCAACTATTACTAGTTGTGTGACCTTAGGTGTGTTTCTTTACTTCCCTATAACCTCAGTTTACTTATGTATGGTATGAACAGAACATATCTGCCTCAAAATCATTGTGAAAATTAAATAAAGGAAATAAATTGCTCAGAATATCCAAAACAGAAAAACATACAAATATTAGCCTCTGTTTTATTATCCCTCAGTCATGATACTTGATGATTTTTTATTGACATCTAAAATTGAATATCATGTGTAAATGACCGCTTTCCTGGCTTATCAAGTATTGAACGAGGGGTTGAGGATGTAGACCTTCCCTTACACATTTATTGAACCCTCCATTCTTTGTGGCATCTATTTCTGTAAATGAAGAAGGGAGAAAAATCACTGTTAATAAAATCTTTCTTTAGTCTGTGTTTGAAAGGCCCAACGACTGTAGGAACCTGGAAGAAGCAGTGACTAGAATGGAAATCTTAGAAGAGGCTGTTCCAGCCAAATTGCTGGGTTAGGCAATTAACAGTCTAGCTGAGTTTGCACTTTGAGTCCATACGCAAGACAAAGACACCATTTTCACCTGTCAGGGCATGTAATTGGTCAACATTTTTTTCTACCCTGTACCATGACTCCACAGTATGAACAGTCACTAATAATATACGTCCTATATGTATTTTATTCTTAATCCATACATCTTAATCATCAAAAAACTAATTTATTACATTTGTACAATATTAGGGTTTATAGCCTGTTTTTGGTAAGCATGATTACAACTGATCACATTTAATTTTCAAGGTTTTAATAGAAATTTATCTAATTTTCCACATGAAGATACTGACACAATGACATAAAGTTTACACATCTATTCAATGTATTCACATTGTCCACATCTTCAGTGTACTTAGCGTGTAGTGAACAGCATATGGTTGCTATAAATTTAGTGTTCTTTCTAGTACTTCAAAGTGATACCGGACCTCTCTTACTACTTCAGAAGATGGCATAGAGTTTGAAAGTAACAATGGTAAAAATTAATACCAATAATATTAATTAATGTTAATACCTTAGTATTTGAAAGAACCAAGTAATCTATAAAATCAAAGTAATTATAAAGCCTGATTTTAGAGACTCACTAAAACAGTTTGATTCATTTTCCCACTCAGAATATTGAGAAGAAAACTTCTAGCTTCAAATATCTCATGCAGAAATAAAAAATTATAACCATAGGCAAGATTTAAGTGTTACATGCCAAGCTCTACAGTAAGCGTTTGCATACTTCATCTATGAACTGCACATGAACGTCCCACAGTGGAATTATAACTTTTTTTTTTTACCACTCAGATGAGAGAAAGAAAGCTTAAAGTGCAGAAAAGTTAAGAATTTCCAAAGTCATACACATAGCTTCTAAGTAGGGAAGCCAGAATTCAGACTCAGACAGACTGAGTTCTGAGCCCATATTCTTTTTTGGGTTTTTTTTGCAATTTTTTTTATTTTGCTTTTATAGAGTTTTGTTGTCCACAGATATGTACAATCCCAAATTAGTCATATGTATATCCCATCTGAGCCCATATTCTTAATCACTATGCTATCTCTGCTTAATTTTGTATAATTTAGCCTTCATGAGCTGTGCAGTTATTTAATTTGGTGAAATTTGGGGTAGCGATAATTTTGATTGAAAATCCAAGAAGTTTCACTAGTCTTGTATTATCATCCCAGGCTCACGACAGAAGTGTGTGCATTCTGAGTGACCACACACTTCTAACCAGCTGCCTGAAACCATTCTTCATGATTAGCCTGGAAACATATCCTAATGACTAGTATCTTCCTGTGTATGACTGGCCACTGTGATTTTAAATGCACAGAATGATAGGCAGAGAAAAACTTAAACAGGAAACTTTGCAAACATTATACCCTTTGTTTTACCATCTTAACCACATTCACATGTACAGTTCAGTAGCATTAGGTATATTCACATTGTTTCGAAACATCCTATTTGTCTTGCTTATCTGAAACTCTATACCATAAAATGTTTTTTTTTTTTCCTTTTTTCCTCCACCCTTAGCCCTTGTTAACCACCATCCAACTTTCTGTTTTTCTGAATATGACTAATTTAGATACCTCATTTAAGTGGAATCACAAAATATTTGTTTTTCTGTAACTGGCTTATTTCACTTAGCATAAAGTTCTAAAGAATTTGCATACTCATCTAATTATAAAGCCTGATTTTAGAGACTCACTAAAACAGTTTGATTCATTTTCCCACTCAGAATATTGAGAAGAAAACTTCTAGCTTCAAATATCTCATGCAGAAATAAAAAATTATAACCATAGGCAAGATTTAAGTGTTACATGCCAAGCTCTACAGTAAGCGTTTGCATACTTCATCTATGAACTGCACATGAACGTCCCACAGTGGAATTATAACTTTTTTTTTTTACCACTCAGATGAGAGAAAGAAAGCTTAAAGTGCAGAAAAGTTAAGAATTTCCAAAGTCATACACATAGCTTCTAAGTAGGGAAGCCAGAATTCAGACTCAGACAGACTGAGTTCTGAGCCCATATTCTTTTTTGGGTTTTTTTTGCAATTTTTTTTATTTTGCTTTTATAGAGTTTTGTTGTCCACAGATATGTACAATCCCAAATTAGTCATATGTATATCCCATCTGAGCCCATATTCTTAATCACTATGCTATCTCTGCTTAATTTTGTATAATTTAGCCTTCATGAGCTGTGCAGTTATTTAATTTGGTGAAATTTGGGGTAGCGATAATTTTGATTGAAAATCCAAGAAGTTTCACTAGTCTTGTATTATCATCCCAGGCTCACGACAGAAGTGTGTGCATTCTGAGTGACCACACACTTCTAACCAGCTGCCTGAAACCATTCTTCATGATTAGCCTGGAAACATATCCTAATGACTAGTATCTTCCTGTGTATGACTGGCCACTGTGATTTTAAATGCACAGAATGATAGGCAGAGAAAAACTTAAACAGGAAACTTTGCAAACATTATACCCTTTGTTTTACCATCTTAACCACATTCACATGTACAGTTCAGTAGCATTAGGTATATTCACATTGTTTCGAAACATCCTATTTGTCTTGCTTATCTGAAACTCTATACCATAAAATGTTTTTTTTTTTCCTTTTTTCCTCCACCCTTAGCCCTTGTTAACCACCATCCAACTTTCTGTTTTTCTGAATATGACTAATTTAGATACCTCATTTAAGTGGAATCACAAAATATTTGTTTTTCTGTAACTGGCTTATTTCACTTAGCATAAAGTTCTAAAGTTCCCTCAATATTGTGGCATGTGACAGAATTTCCTTTCTTATTAATTATGAGTGATAGTTTGTTTATCAGTTCATCCAATGATGGACATTTAGGTTGCTTCCAACTCTTGGCCGTTGTAAATAGTGCTGTTATGAACATGGATATGCAAATATTTCTTTGAGACCCTGCCTTCCATTCTTCTGGACGTATATCCACAAGTAGTATTACTGGATCCTGTGGTAGTCTACTTTTCATTTTCTTGAGAAACTTACATACTGTTTTACATGGTGATGGTGATTTTATAGTTCTACCAACAGTACCTTAGAGTTTTCTCCACATAACTCCCTAACACTTGTTATTTCCAGTTATCTTTTTCATTTTTTTTAAATTGTTGGCCTCTTATTGTTTTTGTACATATTTATTTTCTTCCATCTTTATTCTTTGTCATGTGTGGACCTCCCATTGCAGTGTCCTCTCTCCTTGCAGAGCACCAGCTCTGAGCACATGCGCTCTAAAGCACTGGCTCATAATTGGCCATACCGGTCTGCCACTCTGCTGCATGTGAAATCTGCCCAGGCCAGGGATCAAACCTGTGCACCCTGCACTGCAAGGCAGACTTTTTACCCACTGGACCACCCTTTTTTTCATTTTTTTTTTGAAAAAGAAATATACTTTGTATTTCAGAAAATGTAATATTACTGAAGCTAATACTTTGTGAGAAACGACTTGAGGCTAACATATTTCAGTGTTCTTCAGCCCTCTGCTGTGTTTAATCTAACAAGCTAAATACTTCCCAGGATATTTCTTGAGTAAATGAATAACTCTCTTTCAAACCTAAAACACATATTTCATTCTTCATTCTTTTGGCTGCCACTGTCTTACCCAGCTTTAAAACCTTCTTAAAATTACTCAGAGGAAGACAAGTAGGAAGGTCTAGACTTCTCACATCAGTATTCTGCTCAAGTTGGATAAAAAATGGTGCTATTCAAAGACACTCTGTACTTGGAGATTTAGAATTGAGGATGGAAATAAAGCCAATGAAATAGAAGGAATGTTTGAAAGACAGCTTGCCAGCCCACTACTGCAGAAGACTGAATTCCAAAAAAAATATGCCCGGTATCCATGAAGCCGAGACATATGTTTCTGAAATCTTGCCTATTTTTATTTCTTATTTATTAATACTTAAAATGTCAATCATAGTTGGAGAAAGCAGAATCCTGCTGCGGAAGCATTTGGTTAATCAAATGGTAGAGTCTCATGCAAATAAGAATGGGTTTGGATATTTGTATAGTGTCCCTTCTATGGAATAAGCACCTTGGAATTTAAGAGTAGTAGTTATCTTAGCTGTCTACAATATTTTGATTCCATGATACAGGTTTTAAAATATTTAAAACATTTTTTGCCATGAATTTTTAAAAATTTTTTCTTGTTTCTATTTCTGATTTCATTAGGAGAAGTATCTAAAAGCAAATACCAGGGTTTCCCTTGTGAGTCAGTGGATAGGAACCCATCTGCCAATGCAGGAGACACAGGTTCAATCCCTGATCTGGGAAGATCCCACATACCCCAGAGCAGCTAAACCCACACATCAATGAAGACCCAACACAGCCAAAAATAAATAAATAACAGATTTAAAACACAAAAATAAAAAATAAAAGCAAATACCTTTTATCACTCTAAATGTGAGAACAGAGTAATAAAATAAAATTATAATAATTTAATCTCATGTTTATTTACTTTAACATGACAATATTTAGATTCTCAAAAACATTCTTAATATAAAAAAAAATCAGAATATTGAGCATTTTCTACCCAGTGACTGATAAATTTTCTAGAACTACCAGATAAATGTTAAAAAAAAAAAAAAGCAGCAAGACAAATAGACTTTTTTAATGTATTGAAGAACAAATATTATTCAGAACTCAAGATAGTTTACTTGGAGAGAAATAAAAATAACAAAGACCTAGTAGATAAGATTATGTGGAAGTATAAGAGTGAAAGTTAATAATAAGCCAAAAACAAGGCATTTTTTCTGTGTGGCAGCTCAAAATAGCAAACCTGGAATAACGAAATTTTCTTTCACATATTTATTTTGTGAATAAATGGTTATCTAGCATGGGGAACGAAACAGAAATGCTCTGTCATTGTAGAGATTATTGCATATTTCTTCTCAAGGACAAGTTTCAACAGTAGAGAGCATTAAATAAAATTAAATAAAAAGTCTTCTACAACTCATTAACTTTGGCTTTGCTAACCTTAAAAAGCTGAATTTCTTACCAAGTATGAGTAAAGTTGAATAATAACGAAGTTTGAGGAAAAACACCACATTTTATATAAATTAGATGCAATAACTTAACAAAGCAACAGTGGTGTTGTAATTCCTGCTTTTAGAAAGTTATTGCTACAGCTTATCATGTGACCAGCTGGCTTAATTTATGAAGGAATCACTAATATATAAAACAGTGAGAATTTGGAGAAGTCTATGGACAAAGTTGTTCCAAAGCAAATAGGAGATTTCTTTGAGAAAACAGGGGTATATGAGCAAAATATAAAGACCTTTGACTTCTCTGTGGACCTTTTTAATAACAATTAGAGATGGAAAGTAATGTCCAGACATAGTTATAGCATTTTTTCTTTCTAGTCTATCAAAGGCTAGAAAGCCCTCTATCTAGTCTTTCAATGATGAAATATAGAATTAATACTATAGTATAAACAACATAGCACTATTATCAAGTAGGTCCTAATAACAGACTTAATAAGCTATTCAATTACTTTCTTACAATACTCATTTCAAGTAGTAGGATATACTTATTCTCTGGAGTTCTGTGTAATTACACTAGAGAATGCCTAACTACATGTAATTATTCCAAACCACCCGCCCCTCAGAAGTTCCCTGAAGTTCCCTGTCACTCCTTAGTTGTCCCTCTTGTTTGAGGGACACTAACAATCAACAATTAAACAATTCTGGAAAATTGGCTACTATGATATCTTGGTAATTACTTATCATGGCATCTGATTTCTAGAAGATAGACCACTTTGATCCATGAATTGGCAACCTGAAGTCCTTCACTTGGTTTGACGTGAGGAAGAAGCTTCCTTAGCCCTCTTCCCAAACCAGATGCGGGTCTGAGTGGAAGCACAATATAATGACCACTTGCTTCAAAGAAATTTTCAATCAGTAACTTCCATAGCAACTATTTTATACCTTTTAAGTATGTGATGAGCCAAATCAATAGTACATTCTTTGTATCACTTTTAGAATATGGAGGTATTTGATAACCCACTTCACCTAAAGTTTTCGGCTTTGACTTCCTCAGCCAAAACTGAAACAAAATTTCATTTCTATAGCTTTTATACATCTATGACATGATGTACTTATACTATTTTTCATTTATTAAAAAAATACTTTATTGAAATATGATTTGAAATATAAAAGCCTGTACATATTTACTGTATACAGCTTGATGAGTTTGATCATCATGTTGATCATTTTGAAATATGTTTTTTAAAAGATCATCATACTGTGTAACAGGACCTAATATAGTATTGCAGATCAGTTATACTTCAGAAGCAAACAAACAGATGTACAAACAATTCATGGAAAATAAGATCAGATTTGCTGTTACTAGAGGTGGTGGTGGGGGGACAAATTGGATAAAGGTGTTCAAAAGGTAACAACTTCTAGTTATAAGATTAGTCAGTAGTAGGAATGTAATGTAAAAAAATGACAAATCTAATTAAGATGGTAAGGGAGTAAGTCCTAAGAGTTCTCATCACAAAACATTATTTCTGTTTATTAATTCTGTGTCTGTATGAGGTGATGGATGCTCACTAAACTTATTTTGATCATTTCATAAAGTATGTAAGTCAAGTCATTGTGCTGTGCACCCTAAGAGTATATGTCAATTGTATGTTAGTAAAAGTGAAAGGAAAGGGCTTCCCCTGGTGGTTCAGTGGGTAAGGACACCGCCTTGCAGTGCAAGGGGCGCTGGTTCGAGCCCTCTTGTTTGAGGGACACTAACAATCAACAATTAAACAATTCTGGAAAATTGGCTACTATGATATCTTGGTAATTACTTATCATGGCATCTGATTTCTAGAAGATAGACCACTTTGATCCATGAATTGGCAACCTGAAGTCCTTCACTTGGTTTGACGTGAGGAAGAAGCTTCCTTAGCCCTCTTCCCAAACCAGATGCGGGTCTGAGTGGAAGCACAATATAATGACCACTTGCTTCAAAGAAATTTTCAATCAGTAACTTCCATAGCAACTATTTTATACCTTTTAAGTATGTGATGAGCCAAATCAATAGTACATTCTTTGTATCACTTTTAGAATATGGAGGTATTTGATAACCCACTTCACCTAAAGTTTTCGGCTTTGACTTCCTCAGCCAAAACTGAAACAAAATTTCATTTCTATAGCTTTTATACATCTATGACATGATGTACTTATACTATTTTTCATTTATTAAAAAAATACTTTATTGAAATATGATTTGAAATATAAAAGCCTGTACATATTTACTGTATACAGCTTGATGAGTTTGATCATCATGTTGATCATTTTGAAATATGTTTTTTAAAAGATCATCATACTGTGTAACAGGACCTAATATAGTATTGCAGATCAGTTATACTTCAGAAGCAAACAAACAGATGTACAAACAATTCATGGAAAATAAGATCAGATTTGCTGTTACTAGAGGTGGTGGTGGGGGGACAAATTGGATAAAGGTGTTCAAAAGGTAACAACTTCTAGTTATAAGATTAGTCAGTAGTAGGAATGTAATGTAAAAAAATGACAAATCTAATTAAGATGGTAAGGGAGTAAGTCCTAAGAGTTCTCATCACAAAACATTATTTCTGTTTATTAATTCTGTGTCTGTATGAGGTGATGGATGCTCACTAAACTTATTTTGATCATTTCATAAAGTATGTAAGTCAAGTCATTGTGCTGTGCACCCTAAGAGTATATGTCAATTGTATGTTAGTAAAAGTGAAAGGAAAGGGCTTCCCCTGGTGGTTCAGTGGGTAAGGACACCGCCTTGCAGTGCAAGGGGCGCTGGTTCGAGCCCTGGCCTGGGAAGATCCCACGTGCCGCGGAGCGGCTGGACTGATGTGTCCAATTACCGAGCCGGAGGTCTGGGGCGCGTGCGCCCAGAGCCGGTGCTCTGCAACGACAGACGCCACCGCGATGGGAGGCCCACATGGGCCAAAGAACAAAGACAGATGAAAATAAAGAAATGAAACACCAATAGAAGTGGCCCGCCCACTCCCCTCCCTCCCCAACCCGACCCCCACCCAAAAAATAAATAAATAAATAAATCTTTAAAAAAAAAAAAAAAAAGTGAAAGGAAAAAAAAAGATACTCCAGGGGCAGGTGGTGCCAATGGATACATCCCTGCTCACTCTATGAATATAGTAAACAAGTTTGCGTCCAGTATCATTAAGAAAGTCTCTTAACTGCCATTGTTTGGGGGACTCCTTTAGAGAGAATGACTAATGGACTGGCTATGTTTAGAATCAAACCTGTAGACCTAAATCAGCGTTAAAAATAGAAAGAAAAAGCTGTACACATTTAATGTATGCAACGTGGTGAGTTTGGAGATAACAATGTCCCCATGAAACCAGTCTGTTCTGGAGTTTGGAGATAACAATGTCCCCATGAAACCAGTTTACTCTGTAAATATGCATCACCTACAAAAGTTTTCTCCCTCCTTCTTTAGTTGTTTATCTTTTTATAGTAAGAACAGTAAACATATGATCAACCCCCTTAGAAAAAGTGTTTGGTGTACAACACACTGTTGTTAACTGTAGGTTATATACTGACAAGTAGATTTCTAGGTCTTATTCACCTTGCATAACTAAAACTTTGTACCCTTTGACTGATGCTTCCTCGTGGATTCTAGTAACCACCTGTTTACTGTCTGCTTCTGTGGGTTTGCCTATTTTAGGCTACTCATGTAAGTGGGCTCGTCTAGCATTTATTCTTCTGTATCTGACTTATTTCACTTAGCATAATGTCCTTCAGGTTCATCAACTAGGTTTTTTTTTTTTTTTCTTCCCCGCTGCCCTCAACTAGGTTTTTAGTTGAGAGGAGAGGTAGTCTTTCATGAACCAAGCTTTTCAAAATTATCTGTAGTCAAGTAAATAACTTTTATAAACTGAATATCAATTAGAAAGCATAATGTTTCCTTAATATTTAAGCATAATTCATAGGTCTAGAGATTTTGTTTAAAAATATAATCACTTTATTCCATTAACTCATAACTGTAACAGATTAAGTTCCCTTGAAATTTAGTTTCACTTGCAAACTTAGCTAAAAATGCTTCTTTAAACATTTTAAACTAACCTTACAAATGATTTCTAACAAATCATTATTTTTATATCATTTTTTTCTTTTTTTTTAAACTTGTATTTTACTTTTAACTTTTACAGAGTTTTGTTGTTTACAGATATTTTTATATCACTTTTAATAAACATTGTAAATGCCTAATTGGACAAATTAAAATACTTTCTAAACACTTAACTCCTGTAAAACTAATAATTAAATCTATAAATGTAATAGTGCAGCCATTATGGAAAACATTATAGAGGTTCCTCAAGAAAACTGAAAAGAGAGCTACTATATGATACAGTGAAAATATTTAAAGAGATTTATTTGTACTCCTGGGTAAATATTCAAAGTAAACAGAACACTTAATTTGAAAAAAATACATGTACTCCAATATTCGTAGCAGCATTATTTACAATAGCCACAATATGGATGCAACCTCTCCATCTGTCTGTCCATCAGCAGATGAATGGATAAAGAAGACGTGAATATATATATATATATATATATATATATATATATTCCATTATACATATACATGTATATGTACATACGTAATGGAATACTACTCATCTATAAAAAAGAATGCACTTTTGCCATTTGCGACAATATAAATGGACTAGAGAGTGTTATCCTCAGTGAAATAAGACAGAAATGCAAATAGTGTATGTTATCACTCATATGTGGAATATGACAAACGCTAGAGAATATAACAAAAAATAAATGAATTCACAGATATAGAAAGCAAACTAGAAGTTACCAGTGGGAAGAGAAAAAGGGGAGGGGCAATATAAGGATAGAGGGTATAGGGTAGAGGATTAAGAGATAAAACTAGTTATATAAAATAAATAACCTACGAGGATATATTGTACAGCATAGGGGGTATAGCCAATATTTTATATTAACTAAAAATAGAGTATAATCTTTAAAAGCTGTGAATCACGATTTTATATATCTGAAACTTATATAATGTTGTAAATCAACTATACTTCAGTATTTAAAAATAATACTAGGTTGGTGCAAAAATAATTACATTTCTATATTGTTAAACTTGTATTTTACTTTTAACTTTTACAGAGTTTTGTTGTTTACAGATATTTTTATATCACTTTTAATAAACATTGTAAATGCCTAATTGGACAAATTAAAATACTTTCTAAACACTTAACTCCTGTAAAACTAATAATTAAATCTATAAATGTAATAGTGCAGCCATTATGGAAAACATTATAGAGGTTCCTCAAGAAAACTGAAAAGAGAGCTACTATATGATACAGTGAAAATATTTAAAGAGATTTATTTGTACTCCTGGGTAAATATTCAAAGTAAACAGAACACTTAATTTGAAAAAAATACATGTACTCCAATATTCGTAGCAGCATTATTTACAATAGCCACAATATGGATGCAACCTCTCCATCTGTCTGTCCATCAGCAGATGAATGGATAAAGAAGACGTGAATATATATATATATATATATATATATATATATATATATATTCCATTATACATATACATGTATATGTACATACGTAATGGAATACTACTCATCTATAAAAAAGAATGCACTTTTGCCATTTGCGACAATATAAATGGACTAGAGAGTGTTATCCTCAGTGAAATAAGACAGAAATGCAAATAGTGTATGTTATCACTCATATGTGGAATATGACAAACGCTAGAGAATATAACAAAAAATAAATGAATTCACAGATATAGAAAGCAAACTAGAAGTTACCAGTGGGAAGAGAAAAAGGGGAGGGGCAATATAAGGATAGAGGGTATAGGGTAGAGGATTAAGAGATAAAACTAGTTATATAAAATAAATAACCTACGAGGATATATTGTACAGCATAGGGGATATAGCCAATATTTTATATTAACTAAAAATAGAGTATAATCTTTAAAAGCTGTGAATCACGATTTTATATATCTGAAACTTATATAATGTTGTAAATCAACTATACTTCAGTATTTAAAAATAATACTAGGTTGGTGCAAAAATAATTACATTTCTATATTGTTAAACTTTGCCATTTGATATTGGATATATTCTTAAATGAATGTGGTCATGGTATACATCTTTTTAATGCGCATTTCTTGCTTTATGGTTTTTTGCTAATGACTTACTACTTGCTGTGTCTTTTATATTTATTTTAGGCTAGCAAAATGATGTTAGACAAAAAGCAAATTCTAGCAATTTTCTTATTCAAGTTCAAAATGGATCTTAAAGCAGCGAGACAACTCACAGCATCAGCATCACATCTTACCCAGGAACTGCTAACAAACATACAGCTCAGTGACGATTTGTGAAGTGTTGCAAAGGAGACAAGAGCCTTGAAGATGAGAGGGTTGTGGCCAGCCATCAGAAGTTGACAGCAACCAACCGAGAGCCTTCATTAAAGCTGGTATTCTTACAACTACACGAGAAGTTGCCGAAGAACTCAACATCAACCATTCTACAGTCATTCAGCATTTTTTTTTCCCGGGGAGGGGGGAGGTCGGAGAGAGAGAGGGGGCAGGTGGGCCACTTCTGTTGGTTTTTCATTTATCTATTTGAATCCATCTTTGTTCTTTGGCCCGTGTAGGCCTCGCATCATAGTGGCCTCTGTTGTCGCAGAGCCCTGGCTCTGGGCGCACGTGCTCCAGAGCTCTGGCTCGGTAATTGGACACATTGGTCCAGCTACTCGGCGGCACGTGGGATCTTCCCAGGCCAGGGATTGAACTGGCACCCCCTGCACTGCAAGGCAGTGTCCTTACCCCCTGGACCACCAGGGAAGCCCCATCATTCAGCATTTGAAGCAAGTTGGAAATGAGAAAAAAAATTGGTAAGTGGATGCCTCATAAGCTGACAACAAATCAAAAAAAATCATTGTTTTGAAGTGTCGTCTTATCTTATTGCATGCAACAACAATGAACCATTTCTCATTTCTCAACAATGAACCAGTTGTAATGTGTGACAAAAGGTGGATTTCTATATGATAACCAGCTCAATGGTTGTACTGCCCAGAGCCAAACTTACACCAAAAGAAAGGTTGTTGTCACTCTTTTGTGCTCTGTTGCTCGTCCGATCTTCTATAGCTTTGTGAATCCCAGTGAAACCATTATGTCTGAGAAGTATGCTCAGGACATCCATGAGATGCACCAAAAACTGCAGTGCCTGCAACCAGCATTGGTCAACAGAATGAGCCCAATTCTTCTCCATGACAACGCCTGACGGCAGGTCACACAACCAACACTTCAGAAGTTGAATGAATTGGGCTATGAAGTTTTGCTTCATCTTCCATATTCACCTGTCCTCTTGCCAACCAACTGCCACTTTGTCAAGCATCTCAGCAGCCTTTTGCAGGGAAATGCTTCCACAACCAGCAAGAGGCAGAAAATGCTCTCCAAACGTTCATCAAATTCTGAAGCACAGATTTTTATGCTATAGTAATAAACCTATATCTCTTTGGGAAAATATGTGTTGATTGTAATGATTCCTATTTTGATGAATAAAGATATGTTTGCATCTAGTTATAATGGCTTAAAATTCACAGTTAGAAACCACCGTTATGTTTGCACCAACCTATTATCTTGTATTAAAAATAAGCAATAAGTTAGATGCTCCTATTTCAGACTTCTTGAAAAGATGACTTCCAGTTAAAGATGCCAGAGTAACCACAGCCATTAACATCAGTTCCTTTTTGATGTTCAACTAAAGTGACATTTTTTAGAAAGGCAATATAGATTATAAAAAATAGAAAGAGGAAATAACAGTTAAGATATTTTGGAAATTTGAAAGCAGACAGATGAGCAGACCAAAGAAAGCTAAGGCTAACATTGGGGAAAGCTGAGAAGCACAAAACAAAGCGCACAACTCAGGTAATACTAAGTGTTTCGGAAAGTAGAAATAAAGGTAGAGCCAAACTGATGTCTGTTTTAAAAGTTGATTGAGGGATTCCCTGGTGGTCCAGTGGGTGGGGACACCGCCTTGCAGCACAAGGGGCGCCGGTTCGATCCCTGGCCTGGGAAGATCCCACGTGCCGTGGAGTGGCTAGACTGATGTGTCCAATTACCAAGTCAGAGGTCTGAGATGCATGCCCCCATAGCCAGTGCTCTGCAGCAGCAGAGGCCACTGCAATGGGAGGCCCACACAGGCCAGAGAACAAAGAAAATAGATAAATGTAAGACCAATAGAAGTGGCCAAAAAAAGAAAAGAAAAAAAGTTGATTAACCCAGGAGAAAACAGCTAATACTGATATTAAGAATTCTAGAAATCAGCTCAACTAGAATATCTTACAGTAAGGATGACAACTGATGAGCCTCACTTCCAATCTGCCTTTTTTAAATGTCCCACCCAAATAGGAAAGCTGTTGAGGTGAGAACATAAGAAAGAAGGAGTTAGAAATGGTAATAATGGAAAAATTCGAGGAGATTTTTTTTTTTCCTTAGCATAGGGAGCAGCAGAAGGTAGTGTTCATCCATGGAGTAAATTGGGTCAACAGAGGGCTTTTTTAAGATGGGAGAAATAGCAGCATAATTTCAGACTAATTCAGCAGAGAGAGAAAGAATTGACAAAGTAGAGAAAGGTTTGTCTTTGAATAAGCTCATTTATTTCTCTCAAAGAATAGGCTGGAGCTTCTCTGATGGTCCAGTGGGTAAAGAGTCCACCTTGAAGTGCAAGGGGCACCGGTTCCATCCCTGGCTTGGGAAGATCCCATGTGCCACGGAGTGGCTAGACCAGTGTGTCCAGTTAGGAGCCAGAACTCTGGAGCACATACACCCAGAGCCGGTGCTCTGCAATGAGAGAGGCCACTGTGATGGGAGGCCCACACAAGCCAAAGAATTAAGATGGATGAAAGTAAATAAAGGAAGGACCAATAAAAGAGGCCAAAAAAGAAAGAATAGGCTGTATTTCTCGTAGAAGTCCAAAGAGGTCAGTGTTTGATCATGTGAGTTTCTCTTTGACATGCATGCATATGTGGCCATAACTGTGCCTACATAAATACTGCAACCTGGCTTTTTCTCCTTTCTCTCTTCCTGAAAACTTTCTGTATCCCCTTCCCACATGTTTTTTCCTTTCTTGTTATCTTATATTTCCTTTTCTTATGACATTTCTAGATGGAAATGTTTATATTTGAAGTGATGAGTATTAGTATTATTTTTAAACTGGGAAATAGGAAAAACAAACACATATAAAGTACTAGATGGGCTTCCCTGGTGGTCCAGTGGGTAAGGAAACCGCCTTGCAGTGCAAGGGGTGCTGGTTCGATCCCTGGCCTGAGAAGATCCCACGTGCCGCAGAGTGGCTGGACTGATGTGTCCAACTACCGAGCCAGAGCTCTGGGGTGCGGTGCACCCAGAGCCAGTGCTCTGAGACAACAGAGGCCACTGCGATGGGAGGCCCACAGAAGCCAAAGAACAAAAATGGATGAAAATGGACAAATGAAAGACCAATAGAAGTGGCCCGCCCGCCCCCCTCCCTCCACACCCTGGCCTGCCCACCCTCCTCTCTCCACACCCCGCCTCTCCCCCACCAAAAAAAAAGTACTAGAATACCTGAGAACAGAGAAGGGAAAGTTACAGATTTAGACAAGAAATGACTCAGAAAAATAAACCCATGAAGGTAAAACAAGCTGAACTATAATCTAAATATTAAAAAAAAGGAAAGAAACACAGGATGAAGGTGTGGAAATTTAGTGTCTCAAAAGGACTCTCAAATTATCTTGAATTACTATTGGTAGAATAGAAGGCAGGAGGAGAAGGGGACGACAGAGGATGAGATGGTTGGATGGCATCAGCAAGTCAATGGACATGAGTTTCAGCAAGCTCTGGGAGATGGTGAAGGATAGGGAAGCCTGGCATGCTGCAGTCCATGGGATCGCAGAGTCAGCCACGACTGAGTGACTGAACTGAACTGAACTATTGGTAGGTCTTCCAAATATTGAGTTAACTGAATACCAAAGCTCTTATTTGATGATCTAATTTCTCAAGCAAGGGAGAAAGTTTTTCTCACTTCTTAGTCTTTATTTACTTGCAAGAAATTCATGTAGCCCCTTGTTTACCTTTAAGCCAAGTAAATTCTTATGAATAGTTGACAGCTTCTTCTAAGGACTTGTATATCTCAGTGTGATGAAAAAGCTATCCTTCTAAGAATTGAACAGTATTATTATAAATAAGTTATCATTAGCTACTTCTGCCTTGCCTTTTTTTATTTCCTTTTCTTATGACTTTTGGAAATGTTTATATTTGAAGTGATGAGTATTAGTATTATTTTTAAACTGGGAAATAGGAAAAACAAACACATATAAAGTACTAGATGGGCTTCCCTGGTGGTCCAGTGGGTAAGGAAACCGCCTTGCAGTGCAAGGGGTGCTGGTTCGATCCCTGGCCTGAGAAGATCCCACGTGCCGCAGAGTGGCTGGACTGATGTGTCCAACTACCGAGCCAGAGCTCTGGGGTGCGGTGCACCCAGAGCCAGTGCTCTGAGACAACAGAGGCCACTGCGATGGGAGGCCCACAGAAGCCAAAGAACAAAATGGATGAAAATGGACAAATGAAAGACCAATAGAAGTGGCCCGCCCGCCCCTCCCTCCACACCCTGGCCTGCCCACCCTCCTCTCTCCACACCCCGCCTCTCCCCCACCAAAAAAAAAGTACTAGAATACCTGAGAACAGAGAAGGGAAAGTTACAGATTTAGACAAGAAATGACTCAGAAAAATAAACCCATGAAGGTAAAACAAGCTGAACTATAATCTAAATATTAAAAAAAAGGAAAGAAACACAGGATGAAGGTGTGGAAATTTAGTGTCTCAAAAGGACTCTCAAATTATCTTGAATTACTATTGGTAGAATAGAAGGCAGGAGGAGAAGGGGACGACAGAGGATGAGATGGTTGGATGGCATCAGCAAGTCAATGGACATGAGTTTCAGCAAGCTCTGGGAGATGGTGAAGGATAGGGAAGCCTGGCATGCTGCAGTCCATGGGATCGCAGAGTCAGCCACGACTGAGTGACTGAACTGAACTGAACTATTGGTAGGTCTTCCAAATATTGAGTTAACTGAATACCAAAGCTCTTATTTGATGATCTAATTTCTCAAGCAAGGGAGAAAGTTTTTCTCACTTCTTAGTCTTTATTTACTTGCAAGAAATTCATGTAGCCCCTTGTTTACCTTTAAGCCAAGTAAATTCTTATGAATAGTTGACAGCTTCTTCTAAGGACTTGTATATCTCAGTGTGATGACCTATCTCAACGTTTGGTGTTTTAGTATCTAATGCCCAAAGTTGGTCTAAGAATTGAACAGTATTATTATAAATAAGTTATCATTAGCTACTTATTCCTGAGATTCCTAAGGCCATAAACTAGTAGAAGGTAGGAGTGGAAATATCACTACCAGCACCATAAATTCAAATCTTATGGGTCCCAATTCTAACTGCTTTCCCATGTGAAAATCAGAAGGCAAGAGTGAGTTTTCCTTGATCCTTGAATGAAAATTATTTTTACAGAAAGAAAAGACAGTTTAAATATCATTTCTCTGAAGATATCAATTCTCTCCTTATCTCACAGGATGTAATGACTTGATGGAATATTTAAATACAAGTTACCCAGCTCAAGGGAAAATAGAAGACACCTGGGCTAGAGCTACAGTTGCATTTTTGGCACGCTGCTGCCCCCTGCTGCCTATTACATTATTGTACTTTTTCACACCTGGGACAAAAAATTAACAAAACTTAATCCTGTATTATTGAGTCACACTAAGGAGGAAACTGATGCCCCAGAAATTACCAAGATGACACAGATAGGGGAAGATGCTGGTTTAGGTTGCTGAAAAGTCACTTATTTCTACTTTGCTGTATAACCTCTCTCCCATTAAATTAAAAGTCAACAAATTACTTTTCAGATATAATTTGATCCTACCTTGAGCCTGATACTGTCAGAAGCACTGAAGATGAGAGAAAGAAAAACCAAGATTTCTTCACTGACAGAATTCATATTCTTTCATGAGTAATATCCCCCCAAATAAGAAAAATGTCAATACCTAAAATAATTCAAGGTTATGATAAATATACTAAATAGCAATGATGATAATTAATATTTGGGGTCACTGCAAACACAGACACTTAAAGGTGCGGTTCACAGAGCTTTCTGTGATTTGATTTTTTGAAAACAACTTTCAAGTAGCTACTTGATAAGCAAGGCCAGAATGATCCTAAGAGCTGGAACCAGGATGTGAAACAAAAGCACTTCTGACTCTAGGAATGTTTAGAGCTTCTCTGGGGAGATAACACTGCAATGAAGAGGAGAAGCCAAACTTTTGAAGATCTAGGGGAAAGCAAGCCAGGAAAAAGGAACAGTAGGTGCAAAAGCCTAGAAGTGAAAGTGAGTTTGGAGTGTCAAGGTACTAGGTAAAAAGACCCTATATTAGAAGAACCTGCAGAGGATGTAACAGAGGCCAGTTCATACTACTAAGGACTTGGATTTTATTCTAAATTACAAGAGGCAGTTGCAGAATTGTCCTCAGAGGGACCTCACTCTGGATATTGAAAGGCCAGCAGACTACAGGAGAACAAGACCTGGTGAAGGACAGCTAGTTAGGAGACTGGTAGCTTATGTCCTACCTGGCCTCCTCTTCAGGAGACCTAGCGTTCCTAGTTCTACTGCCCTTCTTCTCCTCAAGGCCTTCCGCCATGTTGTTTTCTGATGGTCTCTGGTTTGCCAGTGTTCTTTTACAGACAGCCCTGGACAGGCTACTTCAAATCTCATCAGGTAATTGAATGAGTCACCTCCCTCAATCACATGTCACGTCATCAGTTTCAAGAGAAAGTTCCTCTTATTTCCTTTCTCATGTGACCTATTTAGGATTGAGTCACACTAAGGAGGAAACTGATGCCCCAGAAATTACCAAGATGACACAGATAGGGGAAGATGCTGGTTTAGGTTGCTGAAAAGTCACTTATTTCTACTTTGCTGTATAACCTCTCTCCCATTAAATTAAAAGTCAACAAATTACTTTTCAGATATAATTTGATCCTACCTTGAGCCTGATACTGTCAGAAGCACTGAAGATGAGAGAAAGAAAAACCAAGATTTCTTCACTGACAGAATTCATATTCTTTCATGAGTAATATCCCCCCAAATAAGAAAAATGTCAATACCTAAAATAATTCAAGGTTATGATAAATATACTAAATAGCAATGATGATAATTAATATTTGGGGTCACTGCAAACACAGACACTTAAAGGTGCGGTTCACAGAGCTTTCTGTGATTTGATTTTTTGAAAACAACTTTCAAGTAGCTACTTGATAAGCAAGGCCAGAATGATCCTAAGAGCTGGAACCAGGATGTGAAACAAAAGCACTTCTGACTCTAGGAATGTTTAGAGCTTCTCTGGGGAGATAACACTGCAATGAAGAGGAGAAGCCAAACTTTTGAAGATCTAGGGGAAAGCAAGCCAGGAAAAAGGAACAGTAGGTGCAAAAGCCTAGAAGTGAAAGTGAGTTTGGAGTGTCAAGGTACTAGGTAAAAAGACCCTATATTAGAAGAACCTGCAGAGGATGTAACAGAGGCCAGTTCATACTACTAAGGACTTGGATTTTATTCTAAATTACAAGAGGCAGTTGCAGAATTGTCCTCAGAGGGACCTCACTCTGGATATTGAAAGGCCAGCAGACTACAGGAGAACAAGACCTGGTGAAGGACAGCTAGTTAGGAGACTGGTAGCTTATGTCCTACCTGGCCTCCTCTTCAGGAGACCTAGCGTTCCTAGTTCTACTGCCCTTCTTCTCCTCAAGGCCTTCCGCCATGTTGTTTTCTGATGGTCTCTGGTTTGCCAGTGTTCTTTTACAGACAGCCCTGGACAGGCTACTTCAAATCTCATCAGGTAATTGAATGAGTCACCTCCCTCAATCACATGTCACGTCATCAGTTTCAAGAGAAAGTTCCCTCTTATTTCCTTTCTCATGTGACCTATTTAGGATTGGACTTAACAGTCAACGAAATCCCTATGTCCTTAGCTGGATCCTTACAAAACCTAGTATTCCACATAATGCAGTGAGCAACATATTTCTTTTCATACTTCTTTTTATAAAAATAGGAAGACCAACTCTCATGTTTCTGAATATAAAACCTTTTGTGTTGTTGTTCTTAAGCTTTCTTCCCAGCCATAACGTGGGGGAACTCTTATTTTTACATACTTCTGATTTCCTATTTATTTAAAACAATTTTTTTTCCTTGCCCAAACTTTGAGTAAATTGTTCTAAAACCCTTTACCTACTTTATATCAACTTTATCTGGATTAGTACTTTCTGTGAGGACAAAACCCTTAAAACCCTGTATTAGTCCATAAATACAGCAAAATGACTATAATGGAACGCTAGAGAATCCTCAATCTTGTTCCCATAAGTTGTGGATATCAGTGAAAACAGGGCAGTCAGAACTAACTTTGTCATTTCAATGAAAATGTATTTGTATCAAAAAAGGAAGTATATTTAGCTGGTGGTAACAGAGACACAACTATAATATTTAATCAGGCTGAACCTTTGTACTCGTACCAAATGACCAGAGATAGGCAGTTCAGGTTCTGCGAAGTCTATCAGGCTCTTTCTGTTCTGTCTTCCTTAGCACATGGCTTCCATCTTTAACAAGGCTGCTGGGATTCCACCCATCCTGCCTCTCCTCTCTTACATATTCACCTGACCATCCCTTTTGGCCATCCAACTCAACTCTTCCTGGAAACCTGTTGCAACCTTTTTCACATTTTTATCTGTAGCACTGCCATTCTTCTGAGCACCCAACTTTAAAACTTAGGTTACCAACACTCTCTCTCCTGAACAGTTTCTAAGTCTGAAATAGTCTTCCCCTGAGATATCAGTCAAGCGAGTTTCCTCTTTTCTGTTTCCACTATCACTTCAGGTTCTCATTGCCACTCACCTGAACATTGCAGTAGCCTTTCTATCCTTACCTCCTTTTTCACTCATTTTTCCCACTATTGCCAAAGCATAGCTCTGACTTGTTAAAAGAGAAAAAGAGTTATGTTTAGGGACTTCACAGTCATAAAGAGGCTTGACTCCAGCTCTCTCATGTATTAGCCTACTCAACCATGGGAGCATTAACCTTTCTAAACACAGTTTTCTAATTTGTAAAATGAAAGATAATAACCATACATATTCCATAGGATTTTCATGAGAGTTAAATGAAAGAATGCTGCCAAGAGTTCAGCAAAATGCCTTCTTTTCTTTATCATTTATCTTCTTCTGTTTATCATGTCTTCTTTTCTTTATCACTTCTTTTCTTTATTCTGCTCAAGAGCACCCGAGACAGTGGCTACTGAATTAAAAGCAGAACCCCCATTTGGCCTTCAGTGCCTTCCCCATCAGAGGCTCACTGTATTATTAAAGCATTACCACCCATTTCCACCATTTACATATACATTAGACAAACTCTAGAAACATTGAACCATGTCATGTTTCCTAATATTCCCCCACATTTCCTAAGTGTTCCCTCTTTCTATTCATTTTTTCAGAGTTTTTCCTACCTAGAATCCCTGCTTTGGACCCTCTCCTCCTCTCCATTGCAGCCTTTTGTTTTGTTTTGTTTGAATTTTTGGCCTCTTTTATTGGCTTATTTATTTATTTATTTTCATCGATCTTTGTTCTTTGACCTTTGTGGGTCTCCCATTGCAGTGGCCTCTTTCCTTACAGAGCATGTGCTCTGGGCGCATGTGCTCCAGAGCGCTGGCTCTTGATTGGACACACTTGTCCAGATGCTCCGCAACATATGGGGTCTTCCTGGGCCAGGGATCGAACCACTGCCCCCTTCACTGCAAGGTAGACTCTTTATCCACTGGACCACCGGGGAAGTCCATTGTGGCTTTTTTTGAGATTTCTTTTTTGGAGCTTTTTTGATCCCTCGACTGTATAAAAATCCCTTTCTTTGAACGCTGTAGTATCCTAAGTGTAGTTTTCCTGTGTTAACCTCTATCCTAGGATAGTCATTAAGCACCTGTCTCATTGACTGCTAGGTTCTAATCTTGAGATCAAGGGCTAGGACTTGCCAGGCCACCATAATGTATGAGGGTGTGTTGACCCCTTCACAAAAGCCCCCAACTAACCCTGTGATTCCTGGCTGAAATCCAGCTGAGTTCTGCTCACCAAACTGAGCCTTGTGACATGTAGTCTCAGGATTGCATGACACCAAGAAGGCTTCCTTTTTTTGTCTATTTTGCATAAAGGTGCCATATAGAGTTGTGGGCCCAGTGCTGACTTCTCTCATCTTTGCGTCTTAAAGAGCCCCAAGTACCTAGTGTAGGAGCCTAGGCATGGTAAGTGCTTACTCAACCTAGTTTCATTGATTTTGATCTAAGTTAAGTTTTGAAAATAAGACTGCAGATTCAAGGGTTAAAGTTTGTGCTGGTCATTTGCCAAGGCTGAGCACAGAAAGCAAAGGAGTTGGCGGTCCTACTCAACAGCCCCATATCTCAGTCTCGAATGGAAGGAAATATAAGTCTGGTAAATTGGTGAGGGTTTATTTGTTTGCCTCTAACTGGAAATTTACAGGATATATTGCTTTATTTTGAGGACTGATTTCTTTTTTTATTGATTTATTTTTATTTATTTATTGTAGTTTTTGGTTGTGCTTCTTCATTGCTATGCCGGCTTTTCTCTAGTTTTGGATCATGGGGTCCACTCTCTAGTTGCAGTTCATAGGCATCTCATTGTGGTGACTGTTCCTGTTGCAGAGCAGAGGCTGTAGGGCCCACGAGCTTCAGTGGTTTTAGCATGTGCACCTCAGTAGCTGCAGCTGCCAGACTCTTAAGCACAGGCTCAATATTTGTGGTGCACAGGCTTAATTGCTCCACAGCACATGCTGTCTTCCTGGGTCAGGGATCAAACCCATGTCTCCTGCATTGGCAGGGTGATCCTTTACCACTGAACCACCAGGGAAGCCTAAGGGCTGGTTTCTTTTTTGTTCCCAATAAAGTGAGGCCCTAACAGGGCATGTCAGCATCCATATTGCTATGTAAGAGAAAATATCATCATTACTTAACATTAGTTAAAAATTAAATGAGGGCTTCTCTGGTGGTCCAGTGGATGAAGAGTCCACCTTGCAGTGCAGTGAGCACCGGTTCAATCCCTAGCCTGGGGGGATCCCACATGCTGTGGAGCAGCTGGACTGACGTATGTAATTGTGAGCCAATGCTCTGAAGCACATACACCCAGAGCCAGTGCTCTGCAAGGAGAGAGACTGCTGCAATGGGAGGCCCACATAGGCCAAAGAACAATGATGGATGAGAATAAATAAAAATGAAAAACCAATAATAGTGGGCAAAATTTTTTAAAAAATTAAATGAATTCATCATCAGGTTCATCTAACAGTTTGGGGTGCTGAAACTGAAGATTGAGGAGCCTAGGCATGGTAAGTGCTTACTCAACCTAGTTTCATTGATTTTGATCTAAGTTAAGTTTTGAAAATAAGACTGCAGATTCAAGGGTTAAAGTTTGTGCTGGTCATTTGCCAAGGCTGAGCACAGAAAGCAAAGGAGTTGGCGGTCCTACTCAACAGCCCCATATCTCAGTCTCGAATGGAAGGAAATATAAGTCTGGTAAATTGGTGAGGGTTTATTTGTTTGCCTCTAACTGGAAATTTACAGGATATATTGCTTTATTTTGAGGACTGATTTCTTTTTTTATTGATTTATTTTTATTTATTTATTGTAGTTTTTGGTTGTGCTTCTTCATTGCTATGCCGGCTTTTCTCTAGTTTTGGATCATGGGGTCCACTCTCTAGTTGCAGTTCATAGGCATCTCATTGTGGTGACTGTTCCTGTTGCAGAGCAGAGGCTGTAGGGCCCACGAGCTTCAGTGGTTTTAGCATGTGCACCTCAGTAGCTGCAGCTGCCAGACTCTTAAGCACAGGCTCAATATTTGTGGTGCACAGGCTTAATTGCTCCACAGCACATGCTGTCTTCCTGGGTCAGGGATCAAACCCATGTCTCCTGCATTGGCAGGGTGATCCTTTACCACTGAACCACCAGGGAAGCCTAAGGGCTGGTTTCTTTTTTGTTCCCAATAAAGTGAGGCCCTAACAGGGCATGTCAGCATCCATATTGCTATGTAAGAGAAAATATCATCATTACTTAACATTAGTTAAAAATTAAATGAGGGCTTCTCTGGTGGTCCAGTGGATGAAGAGTCCACCTTGCAGTGCAGTGAGCACCGGTTCAATCCCTAGCCTGGGGGGATCCCACATGCTGTGGAGCAGCTGGACTGACGTATGTAATTGTGAGCCAATGCTCTGAAGCACATACACCCAGAGCCAGTGCTCTGCAAGGAGAGAGACTGCTGCAATGGGAGGCCCACATAGGCCAAAGAACAATGATGGATGAGAATAAATAAAAATGAAAAACCAATAATAGTGGGCAAAATTTTTTAAAAAATTAAATGAATTCATCATCAGGTTCATCTAACAGTTTGGGGTGCTGAAACTGACAGATCTGAGGGTGACATTCCTTGTTACATGTAAGAATAGAGGTGAGATGTCAAGCCCCAACAGAAGCCTTGGAAGCCTCTTCCACAGCCCATGCCTGACTACTGCTAGTTGTCTGCTATTTCATTTTGGGAACATAATAAGGTACTTGTGTTATAGTTCCTTTTGGAGACTTTTTAAAGTTCTCATCTGTCATTTTGCCTTCAATATGAATGAGTTCAGATCTCTAAGAGCAAGTTTAGTTTAAAAGAACTAAAACCATTCGCATCGGGACTTCCCTGGTGGTCCAGTGGCTAAGACTTTGTGCTCCCAATGCTGTGAACCCAAGTTCAATCCCTGATCAGGGAACTAGATCCCACGTGCTACTAACTAAGAACCATGTGCAGCCCAATAAATAAATAAATAAATAAATAAATAAATATATTTTAAAATATTTATTTATTTATTTATTTTTGGGCGGGGGTCAGGTTGGGGAGGGAGGGGAGCGAGCGGGCCACTTCTATTGGTCTTTTATTTCTCTATTTTCATCCGTCTTTGTTCTTTGGCTCCTGTGGGCCTCCCATCACGGTGGCCTCTGTCGTTGCAGAGCGCCGGCTCTGGGCACATGCGCTCCAGAGCTCCGGCTCGGTAACTGGACACATCAGTCCAGCCGCTCCGCGGCACGTGGGATCTTCCCAGGCCAGGGATCGAACCAGCGCCCCTTACACTGCAAGGCGATGTCCTTACCCACTGGACCACCAGGGGAAGCCCAATAAATATTTTTTTAAAAAAACAAACCATTCACATCTATAATACAAGGATGCCAGCCAGGAATGATAGGAGACACGGAATTTGGAACCCAAAGACCTTCGTGAACTTAGACTGACTCAGACTGCCACTATGATTCAGAAGAGATGGGTGAATCACAAATGGCAAAGTGAGTCCAAATGAACCAGAACTGATGTCTCCTCCCTCACAAGGTACTGAGTCTTCACACAGTGCCTTGTGCCTGCAGGGCAGGTACTGCAGGAGAGGGAATGACTAATAGGAGACTCTGAGGCTAGAAAGCACCACCTCGTCAAACAACAGCTCCTATTTAGCCCCATTGCTTTGCAGAAATGCCTGCCTTACTGCAGCCGAATTTATCAATAGAAATTGACATTCTGGATTTTTATGAAAAAGCTCCTGTTCTTGCAGTATTGCATCCTGTTCTTGCAATTAATTTAAAAAAATAGTTTTGAATTACATAGACAAAGCTATACTCTTCTGTAGTGGCAGGGTTGGGGAGTGCGGATGTGGCCTGTGGACCACCAGTTCACAACCCTTCCTTTAAAATGATAATCAGCAACTATTCTCTGGACTCTGAAAAAAGAACATACACAGGGTTTCCCTGGTAACTCAGTGGTGAAGAGTTCGCCTGCTAAAGCAGGAGACGTGGGTTTCAATCCCTGAGCCAGGAAGATCTTGCATGCTGTGAAGCAACTAAGGCCTTGAGCCTCTATTGAGCCTGTGCTCTAGAGCCTCGGAGCCGCAACTATGGAACCCATGTGCCACAACTGCTGAAGCCGGTGAGCCCTAAAGCCCAAGTTCCACAACAAGAGAAGTCACTTCAGCCAGAGGTCTGCTCACCTCAGCTAGAGAAGCCCCCACTTCTTGCAACTAGGGAAGAGCCCATGGCAGCAGTGAAAACCCAGAATAGCCAAAAATAAATAATAAATAAATAAAATTTTTTAGAAAAGAGCATGCATAGAACTAGCTTAGTGTTTTATTAACAGCCACTTTCATCATTACATTATCTGTTTAAACAGAGGCATCGTGTCCCCTTAAGAATGCCAACACTATACCTCATGGAGGAAAACAGTCAAAAAGACAGAGTTTATCTTACTTTTATGGTCATTTTATGTATGTAATAATGGTAGAAGCAGCCCTTTCCTCCTGGCTTGTAAAGGAACCAACAGGCATAATAGGAACAAGATATATTTAATAAAGGTGGCAATATTTGAATAATCCTAGAGCAATATTTGAATTTTCAATAACTTGCTCAAAGTAAAATTTATACACACTTTGGAAATGTGATCTGTGGTGTATTTAGCCATTAGTTGTTATAAGATTTACATCGTAAGTGTCTAGTTAACAAAAAAATCCTTTGTAAACAATTGCATGTTCAATATGACTTTAGATTTTTGAAAATGCATTCCAAAAGTTTCTTCTTAATTTTGTAAATTCTTACCATAATTACTTTGAAAATGTAAATTTTAGCAGTAATTCCTACTGAACTTCCCTTTCATCTAGCTTTTTTTCTTTTCTTCAGTGAGTTCGATCAGTGTTTGTTGAATACCTGCTAGTGTCAAGCACCCATCGAAATACAAGGGTACCATCAGTTAATCAAACAGATAAAGATACCTGTTCTCAAGGAGCTTATATTTTAGAACTTAATAAATGTTCTGGCATGTTAGAAGGAGATAAGTGCAGTGAGAAAAATAAGAGTCAATCAGGCTGATTCCACCGAAGCCAAGTTTGGTGCAGCAGTTCTGTGTTTCTCCAGCACCCCGTGCTTATTCTTATAGACTAACTGCTTCTTTTGTAATTGCCTGTCTGTGAGTTCCCAGAAGGGCGGACTATGTCTTCTGCATCACTGTATCCTCAGTTTAGTCTATGGTCCACGTGAGTCTTTCAGCTGATAAATGAGTAACATGATTAATCTGATTTTCCGGTCCTACAGGAAGCTGCAGTTCTGGAAACTCCCAAGCAAAATCTTGTAAGTCCAGGGCTTTCAGTAGCTTTCTTCTGGTCATTTTTGTCATTTGTCTCATCACGGCCCCTTCAGAGCCCTTCTTAATGAGCCTCAGCCTTCATCCAAACTTATTCTATAGGTGGAATAAGTAGCTTGGATATGGTAAAATCCTTAATCAGACTTCTCTTTTCACATTTTTTTCTTTAGCTTCCAAGATGATGGCCTGATCGCTTTATGCATGCCTCCTCTGTGAGCTTGATGTCTCATCAGAGTTCTCCTTCTGACCCCCTGCTTCTGCTAATAATTTCAGTTTCCTTCTGGCAAGTGATTCCTGTCCAGTTCTGCCACTACAGAAGAAAAGCTATCTGCATAGGATTCCTCTAGTTTTTATAATTACTTACCAACATCTGGCACTTCCCTAGTCCTGCTCTGACTGTCCTCTTTTCACTTCATGGAAGTAAACTGAGTGTGCTCACTGGTTTGATTCTTACTTTCAGAGTTACCTGCTGTTTCATCTTCTCTTTGCTAAACACTGATTTTTCTGTATAGGTGGAAAATGTCCACAGTTGTCTTCTTTATCTGAATGAGGAAACTTTCTTGATCATAGCAATTAGACTTAGGTATCATTAACTCAAAGGGGCATCATAGAGATCATTGACATCATGGTCCAGCTCTCCTGTTATATATGTTTGTCTCAGGATGTATCAACATTGCCCAGTTATTTCCATTTCTCACTCACAGCAGAAATAGAACGTCGGGAACTTTGTACGCTTGATCGCTTCATATAATAGTGGCAGTTATACCTCTGTATAATAGGCATAATAGTGGTGGTTTGCTAGCTATAGTCAGGCCAAAAATACACCAAAGTATTTTAATTTGAAAATTTGACTGTTAATCATCAAGTTTCCTTAAGGAAACAGGACTCTCTGACCCACATTGTCCCATTTCATATCCACAAAACCATGAGGTCTATTTTATAGATGAGATATAAGAGACCTAGAAAAGTCAAATGATCTTTTTTTTTTTAATTCTTTACTTTAAAGATTTTACAGAGTTTTGTTGTTCACCGACATGTATATTCCCAGATCAGTCATATGCATATCCCTGGATACCCCCCACCACCCCGCAATTCTCCACCTCCCATCCCTCCGGAGCATCACCCCATGTGATTGTAGGCACTCCTATTCCCTTAGCACAATGACAATAGATATCTTTTCCACACATGCCAGTATAGATTTCAATGTTACTTCCTCTATGCCTCTCTCTCACTGTTCGTTCTCTACAATGTCCTTATGTCTATTCTCTTTCTGTTTTTCCATGAGTTCACTGCATGTGTTATCATGACCATCTTACTAGATTCCATATATATGAGTTAGTATACTGTACTTGTCTTTCTCTTTTTGACTTACTTCACTTTTTATGATAGGTTCTGGAGCTAGCCACCTCATTAGGACTGAGTCTTCTGCATTTCTTTTAATAGCTGAGTAGTATTCCATTGTATATATGTACCAGAGCTTCTGTATCCATTCATTCGTCGATGGACATCTAGATTGCTTCCAAGTTCTGGCTATTGTATAAACAGCTGCAATGAACATTGGGGTACAGGTGCCTCTTTCAGTTTTGATTTCATCAGGATATAGGCCTAGTAGTGGGATTGCTGGGTCATAGGGTGCTTCTATTTTTAGTTTTTAAAGGAATCTCCATACTGTCTTCCATAGAGGCTGTATCAGTTTACATTCCCACCAGCAATGCAAGAGGGTTCCCTTTTCTCCGCACCCCCTCCAGCTTTTATTGTCTGTCGATTTATTGATGATGGCCATTCTGACGGATGTGAGGTGGTATCTCATTGTGGTTTTAATTTGCATTTCTCTAATAATAAGCGAGGTTGAGCATCGTTTCATGTGCTTTTGGGCCATCTGTATGTCCTCTTTGGAGAGGCGTCTCTTTAGATATTTTTCCCATTTTTTGATTGGGTTGTTCGTTTTTCCTGTGCTGAGTTGTCTGAGTTGCTTGTAGATTTTGAAGATTAATTCTTTGTCTGTTATTTCATTTGCTATGATTTTCTCCCACTCTGTGGGGTGTCTGTTGAGCTTTTTTGTGATTTCTTTTGCTGTACCAAAGCTTTTAAGTTTCATGAGGTCCCACATGTTCATTTGTCTTTTGAGTTCTGCTATTCTAGTAGGTGGGTCAGAGAAGATCTTGCTTTGATTTATGTCCTTGAGGGTTTTGCCTATATTCTCCTCTAATTTGATGGTTTCTGGTCTTACATTTAAGTCTTTAATCCTTTTAGTAGTGTGGGTCAGGGATGTTCCTGTATTGTAGGCACTCCTATTCTTAGCACAATGACCTTTTCCACACATGCCAGTATAGATTTCAATGTTACTTCCTCTATGCCTCTCTCTCACTGTTCGTTCTCTACAATGTCCTTATGTCTATTCTCTTTCTGTTTTTCCATGAGTTCACTGCATGTGTTATCATGACCATCTTACTAGATTCCATATATATGAGTTAGTATACTGTACTTGTCTTTCTCTTTTTGACTTACTTCACTTTTTATGATAGGTTCTGGAGCTAGCCACCTCATTAGGACTGAGTCTTCTGCATTTCTTTTAATAGCTGAGTAGTATTCCATTGTATATATGTACCAGAGCTTCTGTATCCATTCATTCGTCGATGGACATCTAGATTGCTTCCAAGTTCTGGCTATTGTATAAACAGCTGCAATGAACATTGGGGTACAGGTGCCTCTTTCAGTTTTGATTTCATCAGGATATAGGCCTAGTAGTGGGATTGCTGGGTCATAGGGTGCTTCTATTTTTAGTTTTTAAAGGAATCTCCATACTGTCTTCCATAGAGGCTGTATCAGTTTACATTCCCACCAGCAATGCAAGAGGGTTCCCTTTTCTCCGCACCCCCTCCAGCTTTTATTGTCTGTCGATTTATTGATGATGGCCATTCTGACGGATGTGAGGTGGTATCTCATTGTGGTTTTAATTTGCATTTCTCTAATAATAAGCGAGGTTGAGCATCGTTTCATGTGCTTTTGGGCCATCTGTATGTCCTCTTTGGAGAGGCGTCTCTTTAGATATTTTTCCCATTTTTTGATTGGGTTGTTCGTTTTTCCTGTGCTGAGTTGTCTGAGTTGCTTGTAGATTTTGAAGATTAATTCTTTGTCTGTTATTTCATTTGCTATGATTTTCTCCCACTCTGTGGGGTGTCTGTTGAGCTTTTTTGTGATTTCTTTTGCTGTACCAAAGCTTTTAAGTTTCATGAGGTCCCACATGTTCATTTGTCTTTTGAGTTCTGCTATTCTAGTAGGTGGGTCAGAGAAGATCTTGCTTTGATTTATGTCCTTGAGGGTTTTGCCTATATTCTCCTCTAAGAGTTTGATGGTTTCTGGTCTTACATTTAGGTCTTTAATCCATTTTGAGTTGATCTTTGTGTATGGGGTCAGGGAATGTTCCAACTTCATTTTTTTGCATGTAGCTGTCCAGTTTTCCCAGCACCATTTGTTGAAGAGGCTGTCTTTGTCCCATTTTGTAGTTTCGCCTCCTTTGTCAAAAATAAGGTACCCATAGGTGCATGGGTTTATCTCTGGGCTCTCTATCTTGTTCCATTGATCTATAGTTCTGTTTTTGTGCCAGTACCATACTGTCTTGATGACTGTTGCTTTGTAGTATAGTCTGAAGTTAGGGAGGCTGATTCCTCCAGCTCCGTTTTTCTTTCTCAGGATTGCTTTGGCCATTCGAGGTCTTTTGTGTTTCCATATGAACTGTGTTATTCTTTGGTCTAGTTCTGTGAAAAATGTCCATGGTAGTTGGATAGGTATTGCACTGAATCTGTAGATAATATTTGGTAATATGGTCATTTTCACAATATTGATTCTTCTGACCCAGGAATATGGAATATCTCTCCATATGTTTAAGTCTTCTTTAATGTCTCTCATGAGTGTCTTGTAATTTTCTGTGTACAATTCTTTTGTTTCTTTGGGCAGATTTATTCCTAGATATTTGATTCTTTTGGTTGCAATGGTGAAGGGGATTGCCTCTTTGATTTTGTTCTCTGATTTTTCATTGTTTGTGTATAGGAATGCCAGTGATTTCCGTGTGTTGACTTTGTATCCTGTGACTTTGCTGAATTCACTGATTAACTCTAGTAGTTTTCTAATAGTGTTTTTGGGATTTTCTATGTATAATATCATGTCGTCTGCAAAGACAGAAAGCTTGACTTCTTCCTTTCCAATCTGGATTCCTTTGATTTCTTTCTCTTCTCTTATTGCTGTTGCTAGGACTTCCAGGACTATGTTGAATAGTAATGGTGAAAGTGGGCACCCCTGTCTTGTTCCTGATCTTAGAGGGAATGCTTTCAGTTTTTCACCATTAAGGATAATGTTCGCCGTAGGCTTCTTATATATGGCTTTTATTATGTTGAGATAGTTCCAACTTCATTTTTGGTCTTACATTTAGGTCTTTAATCCATTTTGAGTTGATCTTTGTGTATGGGGTCAGGGAATGTTCCAACTTCATTTTTTTGCATGTAGCTGTCCAGTTTTCCCAGCACCATTTGTTGAAGAGGCTGTCTTTGTCCCATTTTGTAGTTTCGCCTCCTTTGTCAAAAATAAGGTACCCATAGGTGCATGGGTTTATCTCTGGGCTCTCTATCTTGTTCCATTGATCTATAGTTCTGTTTTTGTGCCAGTACCATACTGTCTTGATGACTGTTGCTTTGTAGTATAGTCTGAAGTTAGGGAGGCTGATTCCTCCAGCTCCGTTTTTCTTTCTCAGGATTGCTTTGGCCATTCGAGGTCTTTTGTGTTTCCATATGAACTGTGTTATTCTTTGGTCTAGTTCTGTGAAAAATGTCCATGGTAGTTGGATAGGTATTGCACTGAATCTGTAGATAATATTTGGTAATATGGTCATTTTCACAATATTGATTCTTCTGACCCAGGAATATGGAATATCTCTCCATATGTTTAAGTCTTCTTTAATGTCTCTCATGAGTGTCTTGTAATTTTCTGTGTACAATTCTTTTGTTTCTTTGGGCAGATTTATTCCTAGATATTTGATTCTTTTGGTTGCAATGGTGAAGGGGATTGCCTCTTTGATTTTGTTCTCTGATTTTTCATTGTTTGTGTATAGGAATGCCAGTGATTTCCGTGTGTTGACTTTGTATCCTGTGACTTTGCTGAATTCACTGATTAACTCTAGTAGTTTTCTAATAGTGTTTTTGGGATTTTCTATGTATAATATCATGTCGTCTGCAAAGACAGAAAGCTTGACTTCTTCCTTTCCAATCTGGATTCCTTTGATTTCTTTCTCTTCTCTTATTGCTGTTGCTAGGACTTCCAGGACTATGTTGAATAGTAATGGTGAAAGTGGGCACCCCTGTCTTGTTCCTGATCTTAGAGGGAATGCTTTCAGTTTTTCACCATTAAGGATAATGTTCGCCGTAGGCTTCTTATATATGGCTTTTATTATGTTGAGATAGTTCCTTCTATACCCATTTTCTGAAGAGTTTTTATCATAAATGAATGTTGTATTTTGTCGAAGGCTTTTTCTACATCTATTGAGATGATCATGTGATTTTTGTCTCTCAATTTGTTGATATGGTGTATCACATTGATTGATTTGCGGATATTGAAGAATCCTTGCATGCCTGGGATGAACCCAACTTGATCGTGATGTATGAGTTTTTGATGTGTCATTGAATTCTGTTTGCTAAGATTTTGTTGAGGATCTTGGCATCTAAGTTCATCAGTGACATTGGCCTATAGTTTTCCTTTTTTGTGTTGTCTTTGCCTGGTTTTGGTATCAGGGTGATGGTGGTCTCATAGAACGTGTTTGGAAGTTTTCCTTCCTGTGCAATTTTTTGGAAGAGTTTTAGAAGGACAGGCATTAGCTCTTCTTTAAATGTTTGGTAGAATTCGGCTGTGAAGCCATCTGGCCCTAGGCTTTTATTTTTGGGTAGATTTTTAATCACAGATTCGATTTCTGAGCTTGTGATTGGGTTGTTCAAAGTTTCTGTTTCTTCCTGGCTCAGTCTTGGAAGATTAATATTCCCCAAGAAACTGTCCATTTCTTCCAGGTTGTCCAGTTTGTTGCCATAGAGTTGTTCATAATAGTCTATTAGAATCCTTTGGATTTCTGCATTATTTGTTGTAATCTCTCCTTTTTCGTTTTTGATTTTGTTGATCTGGTTCTTCTCTCTCTTTTTCTTAATGAGTCTGGCCAGTGGCTTGTCAATTTTGTTTACCTTTTCGAAGAACCAGCTTTTTTTTTTTTTTTTAAAGATTCATTTATTTATTTTGGGCGGGGGTTGGGTTGGGGCGGGAGGGAAGCGGGCGGGCCACTTTTATTGGTCTTTCATTTCTCTATTTTCATCTGTCTTTGTTCTTTGGCCTGTGTGGGCCTCCCATCGCGGTGGCCTCTGTTGTTGCAGAGCGCCGGCTCTGGGCGCATGCGCTCCAGAGTTCCAGCTTGGCAATTGGACACATCAGTCCAGTCGCTCCCCAGCACGTGAAATCTTCCCAGGCCAGGGATCGAACCGGCGCCCCTTGCACTGCAAGACGGTGTCCTTACCCACTGGACCACCAGGGGAAGCCCAAGAACCAGCTTTGTATTTTATTTATTTTTGCTATTGTTTCTTTTGTTTCTTTCTCATTTATTTCTGCTCTGATCCTTATGGTTTCTCTTCTTCTGCTGGCTTTGGGGTGTTTTTGTTCTTCTTTCTCCAATTGTTTTAAACGTAGGCTTAGGTCATCTGCTTCATATTTTCCTAGTTTCTTGAGGTAGGATTGTATTGCTATAAATTTCCCTCTTAGAACTGCTTTTGCAGGATCTCATAGGTTTTGCACTGTCGTGTGTTCATTGTCATTTTCTTCTAGGAATTGTTTAATTTCTCCTTTGATTTCCTCAATGATCAGTTGGTTTTTTAGGTATGTATTGTTTAATCTCCATGTGTTTGTGTTTTTAGCAGTTTTTTTCCTGTAGTTGATCTCTAGTCTCACTGCATTGTGGTCCGAGAAGATGGTTGATATAATTTCAGTTTTCTTGAATTGATTGAGGTTTGATTTGTGGCCCAAGATGTGGTCTGTCCTGGAGAATGTTCCATGAGCACATGAGAAGAAAGTGTATTCTTCTGCTTTTGGATGGAAATTCCTAAAGGTATCAATGAGGTCCATCTTTTCTAGTGTGGCATTTAAGGCTTGTGTTTCTTTATTAATTTTCTGTTTAGATCATCTGTCCATTGGTGTGAGAGGAGTGTTAAAGTCTCCTACTATTACTGTGTTATTGTTGATTTCTTCGTTTATGTCTGAAAGTACCTGTCTTATGTATTGAGGTGCCCCTGTGTTGGGTGCATAGATATTCATGACTGTTATGTCTTCCTCTTGGATAGATCCCTTAATCATGATGTAGTGACCTGCCTTGTCTCTTAGAATCTTCTTTACTTTAAAATCTATTTTGTCTGATATGAGGATTGCTACTCCAGCTTTCTTTTGATTTCCATTTGCATGGAATATCTTTTTCCAGCCTTTCACTTTCAGTCTAGGAGTGTCTCTAGGTCTGAAGTGGGTCTCTTGTAAACAGCATATATCTGGGTCTTGCTTCTGGATCCATTCAGCCAGCCTGTGTCATTTGGTTGGAGCATTTAGTCCATTTACGTTCAAAGTAATTATTGGTACGAATGTTCCTATTGTCATCTTCTGAGAAATTTGGGGTTTGATTTGTAAGACTTCCCCTACTCTATTTATTGGCTATATCAGGCCCTTTAACACTTGTTGTAGGGCTGGTTTTGTGGTACAGAATTCTTTTAGTTTTTGCTTGTCTGTGAAGCTTCTGACTTCACTATCAATTCTGAATGAGATCCTTGCTGGGTAGCGAATTCTTGCTTGGAGGTTATTCTCTTTTAGCCGTTTAAATGTGTCTTGCCGTTCTCTTCTTGCCTGCAGGGTTTCTGTTGAAAGATCCGCAGTTAAATGTATGGGGTTTCCTTTATATGCCATTTGTTGTTTGCTCCTAGCTGCTTTTAGTAATCTGTCTTTATATTTAGTCTGCGTTAGTTTGATTAGAATGTGCCTTGGTGTATTTCTTCTGGGGTTTCTCCTGTATGGAACTCTTTGTGCTTCTTGGACTTGGTTGTCTATTTCCTTTCCCATGTTGGGGAAGTTTTCAACTATAACCTCTTCAAGAGTTTTTTCATAGCCTTTCTTCCCCTCTTCTTCTTCTGGAACTCTTATAATTCTAATGTTGGTGCGTTTGATATTGTCCCATAGGTCTCTGATGCTATCCACATTTCTTTTAATTTTTTGGGCTTTGTTCTGTTCTTCAGCACTTATTTTCACCATTCTGTCTTCCAGCTCACTTATCCATTCTTCAGCCTCTGATACTCTACTGTTGAGACCTTCTATAGTATTTTTGAGTTCAGCAATTGAGTTAGTTGTCTCCATTTGCTTATTTTTCATTTCTTGCATGTCTCTTCTCAGTGCACTAATTTCCTCTAATATTCTGTTTTCGGTGTTTTGCATCCTCATTAGTATAGCTTTTCTGAATTTTCTTTCAGATAATTTGTCTATCGCCTCCTCTGTCATTTGAAGCAGTGTTTCTCTAGCTTAGTCCTTCATTTGTGCAGTGTTTCTCTGTCGTTTCATTATTAGGTCAATTTTTGTTTCTTTGTGTGTGTCTGTGTGTTTGTGGAGTTCTTTTCCCCCTACCAGGCTTCTTGGTTGAATTCTCCCTTCCTTTGGGTTTCTGTCCTTATAGAAGGGTTCAGTGGTTTGTGACTTGGATGTTGTTAGGTCTTGTTTACAGATGAATAATCTCTATTGTTGCATGTTCTTTGATAATGTGGGGTCTTGGAAACAGGGCTTCCGCTCCGAGGATCCTTGGTTTAATGATTAGTCAGGGAGTGCAGGCTCTATGTCTGGTTTGCTATGGTGTTCCGTGATACTAGTTTACATACTAGCATCTGAGGAACAAGAGGTGCATCCCTGATGGGTGACAGTCATAAAAGCATGCAGATATTTTCTAACATAATCGTAAGATATACATACATACACAGAAAACCCCGCAACTGACCAGTTTTACAGAGATAAGGCACAGGAAATCTTTCTGGCAATCATGCAATCAAAGATGATACTTGCCCATTAAGCTTTGAATTAATTAAAATAGTGCCTGAATAAATAGATCCAGCGTGAGGTCCTGGCTTGGATAATTACAATGAGAGCAATTTTTAACTAGAACATGTGTTGGAGGTGACGAGGAGAAGAGTGTATGGGTAATGAGAAGGAATAGATTCGTCTTGGAAGGATTTTATAGGGTTAGGTAGCAAAAATTAGTGTGTTGTATTGTTTAGTGCAGTTGGAAGAGAATAGTGAAGACAGGAAGATAGGAAATAATTTATCTAAAGGATATTGGTAGATAGGAAAATGTTTTACATTTAGAACATAGAGGGAGGAAGCAGTGGCAAAGAGGAAAGAGAATTAGAGGTTTCCAAGAATTAAAATTCTTAAAAAAAAAAAAAAACAAAATAAAATAAAAGTCCAAAAAAGAAATTAAAAATTAAAAAGAGCATAAAAAAGTAATAAGAGACCAAAAAACAAGCAAATAAAAAACCACAAAAACCAAAACAAACAAAAAAGAAAAAAGAAACAAACAAAAAAAAAAAAACAAACAAAAACGAAGTAACAAACAAGCAAAAAAAAAATCAAACAGAATAAACAAACAAATAAACCCTAAACCAAACCAATCAATCGAATAATCAAAATAGTCCACAACCAATAAACAAGCCAAAAAAAAAAGCTAAATACTTTCCCTGGTTTTTATCTTCTCATCTGCCTGTTGGAAACCAATCTGCTGTTGATGATGGTGTCTTAATGACGTAGTCTTTCCCTTATAGCGCCAATTGCTATGCTTTCTGTTTTTGTGTTCAGCAAAACGAGGACTTTGCTGCCAGCTTGGGTGCTGGCCTGGGCAGTGGGCTGATCCCAGTCCGTCGGGCGGGGGCCACGGAACGCACAGTCCCGTGTTGGAGCCGGGCGCCCCGGCTCTACCGCACATCGGCCAGTAGTCTCCAATCCCTGCTCTTTTCCAGGCTTCCTCCGCTACTGCTGCAGCTCTAGGGGTGCGCGGGCTCCTCTGCCACTGGCACACGCACACTGCCGGTTACGCGTCTGAGTCCCAAAGGTGGGCGCGAGCTTTCAAATGATCTTTTAAGCCCAGAGTCACACAGAAGTAGCAGAACCAGGACATCAGCCCAGGTGCTTCCGTTGTTGAATCAGATCACTTCTTATGTACAGTCCATGTCCTTAGAGAGCATGTCCTCTTTTTAATGCCAGGAACATACCATGGAATCAGAGCGTATCCAGCAGAGTTCCTTCCTCCATTACTCTTGCCTAGTCTTTTTTTTCATTATGAGTTTTTAAAGTGATAAGCATTCTGATTTGGGCCCAAAGTACTTTAATCCTCATAAATAATCTTAAGAACTCTCTGAGTTAACCAGAATGTACAGATAATCTTGCTTAAATGAATTTTCAGAACAATAAATCCAATTCAGAGAGTATAATAGAAATGTTACAAAAACCTGTTTGTAATAAATAATGTGTGAAATTCCATCCCTGGTAACTCAAATGTGTTCCATGAAACAAAAATTCTTCATGAATATCAGGTTGCATTTTATCTAGATTTGTGTTTAACATTTTATGTTAAGTAAACCAAAAGATTACAGAATTCAAAAGGCAACCATTCTTAAGCTATATATTACATAGCTGTGTAGTAATTTTAACTAGTACCATCTAATATTTTTAGAAAGTATAAAAATATTTATAAATATGAAACTTTCCTAATTTTGAAGGACTTAATATTCATGTTTATATAATCCAGATGAAATGCCTTCAGGATGAAGTTTTAGTATAAATTTAGTATAAATTTCACCCTTGAAATAGTCTTTGAAAATTTAATCTACAACTATGTAATATCTTGCAGGTAGCTCATGTTTTTTTTTTTCACTTATTTATTTTTGGCTGTGCTGGGTCTTCATTGCTGCAAGAGGGCATTTCTAGTTGTGGCCAGTGTGGTAGTTGTGGTGCACGGGGTTTTTATTGCATTGCCTTCTCATGTTGCAGAGTTGTGGCTCCCAGACTCTAGAGCTTAGGCTCAGTAGTTGTGATACACAAGTTCAGTTGCTCCATGGCATATGGGATCTTCCTAAATCAGGGGTCAAGCCCATGACTCAGGCATTGGTAGTCGGACTCTTCACCAATGAGCCACTAAAACATGGCACATATTTTGTAAATACAATTACCTTAAACTGAGCCTGAATTTGTGAAGAATGTATCTTTGCCTACAAAATGCTATACTCTGGGTTAATATCAATTATGGATCAATTACGAATTATAAATCACTAATTGACAGGTTAATTGACTGTAGTCGTATTAGGTTGTGTTCACAACATGATTTTTGAAGTTCATTCATCCTCCAAGATAGCCACTAGTTTCAGCTGTTCCTTAAGACAGTTTTTGCCCATAGCCTGTGTTCTTGTACTCAACATACTCAGTCCCCATGCAACCCAGAAAGGCACAAGTGTGAACACTTCTCTGCATGAGTACACCCAGGCCCGAAGGAAATATTTCCTGTCTTGCAAGGAGCCATGAGGGTAAGACAACTCTGCAGACCTTGCAGAATCAACAGGGCCACTGGTAGTGTGTCCTGAGGTGTCCCTCTTAACTGCATAAAAGGAGAGAATCTAAAAATTATCAAAAGCAACTTCATGATATCCTCTCCACACTTGGGGCTTTGGAGTATTGTGAAGAAAGTGCCTTGACTATAACTAATACTTATCTATAATTTGACTAAGAAAGTTGATTTCCATCATCACAGATTGATGTTACATAGCTGTGTAGTAATTTTAACTAGTACCATCTAATATTTTTAGAAAGTATAAAAATATTTATAAATATGAAACTTTCCTAATTTTGAAGGACTTAATATTCATGTTTATATAATCCAGATGAAATGCCTTCAGGATGAAGTTTTAGTATAAATTTAGTATAAATTTCACCCTTGAAATAGTCTTTGAAAATTTAATCTACAACTATGTAATATCTTGCAGGTAGCTCATGTTTTTTTTTTTCACTTATTTATTTTTGGCTGTGCTGGGTCTTCATTGCTGCAAGAGGGCATTTCTAGTTGTGGCCAGTGTGGTAGTTGTGGTGCACGGGGTTTTTATTGCATTGCCTTCTCATGTTGCAGAGTTGTGGCTCCCAGACTCTAGAGCTTAGGCTCAGTAGTTGTGATACACAAGTTCAGTTGCTCCATGGCATATGGGATCTTCCTAAATCAGGGGTCAAGCCCATGACTCAGGCATTGGTAGTCGGACTCTTCACCAATGAGCCACTAAAACATGGCACATATTTTGTAAATACAATTACCTTAAACTGAGCCTGAATTTGTGAAGAATGTATCTTTGCCTACAAAATGCTATACTCTGGGTTAATATCAATTATGGATCAATTACGAATTATAAATCACTAATTGACAGGTTAATTGACTGTAGTCGTATTAGGTTGTGTTCACAACATGATTTTTGAAGTTCATTCATCCTCCAAGATAGCCACTAGTTTCAGCTGTTCCTTAAGACAGTTTTTGCCCATAGCCTGTGTTCTTGTACTCAACATACTCAGTCCCCATGCAACCCAGAAAGGCACAAGTGTGAACACTTCTCTGCATGAGTACACCCAGGCCCGAAGGAAATATTTCCTGTCTTGCAAGGAGCCATGAGGGTAAGACAACTCTGCAGACCTTGCAGAATCAACAGGGCCACTGGTAGTGTGTCCTGAGGTGTCCCTCTTAACTGCATAAAAGGAGAGAATCTAAAAATTATCAAAAGCAACTTCATGATATCCTCTCCACACTTGGGGCTTTGGAGTATTGTGAAGAAAGTGCCTTGACTATAACTAATACTTATCTATAATTTGACTAAGAAAGTTGATTTCCATCATCACAGATTGATGTTAATGTGAGACTAAAGGCATCTCTGCATGCGTGCTAAGTTGCTTCAGTCATGTCCAACTCTTTGCAGCCCTGTGGACTGTAGACCAACCCGCTGCTCTGTCCATGGGATTCTTCAGGCAAGAATACTGGAGTAGGTTGCATTTTCTCCTCCAGGGGATCTTCTTGAGCCAGGTATCAAAACTGCATCTCCTGCACTGCAAGCAGATTCTTTACTGACTGAGCTACCAGGGAAACTCCAAAGGTATCTATCTCTGTACTTACTTAATTGGATGTAAAAAGCAGCATATAGTACAACTAAAATAAAGACTTAACATCTCACCAAAATGAAAGCCTATACTATACTAGACCTCAGGGAAACTGGTATGAAAGACTACCACGTGCTTTGGGAAATGTTCAGATGTAGTAAATTAAAGCCACAGTTAGACAACTGTTATAGAATTGCACAACAAACTCCTGAGATATACTAGAAACACAACCTATGAAAAAAAAAAACTTGATTATCACTTTGATTACTCACTCCGTAGCCAAAAGGTAGATGATGACATGCTCTTTTGGCTGGAAAAGTTGACTGAAACCACAAACATTTGAAACATTCAAGGCAGTTATTCAGTATTTTTTTTTTTTCTAATGTCTCTTAAAGGACAACTGCTTTTTACGAGGGGTGTATATATATATATATATATATTTTCTTTTTTTTTGCCTTTTTTAATTGGTTTTCTATTCATTGATTCGCATCCATCTTTATTCTTTGACCTGTGTGGGCCTCCCATCACAGTGGCCTCTCTCATTGCAGAGCACTGGCTCTGGGTGCATGTGCTCCAGAGTGCTAACTTGCAATTGGATACACCGGTCCAGCTGCTCCGTGGATTTGATCTGAGGCCCGAAGGAAATATTTCCTGTCTTGCAAGGAGCCATGAGGGTAAGACAACTCTGCAGACCTTGCAGAATCAACAGGGCCACTGGTAGTGTGTCCTGAGGTGTCCCTCTTAACTGCATAAAAGGAGAGAATCTAAAAATTATCAAAAGCAACTTCATGATATCCTCTCCACACTTGGGGCTTTGGAGTATTGTGAAGAAAGTGCCTTGACTATAACTAATACTTATCTATAATTTGACTAAGAAAGTTGATTTCCATCATCACAGATTGATGTTAATGTGAGACTAAAGGCATCTCTGCATGCGTGCTAAGTTGCTTCAGTCATGTCCAACTCTTTGCAGCCCTGTGGACTGTAGACCAACCCGCTGCTCTGTCCATGGGATTCTTCAGGCAAGAATACTGGAGTAGGTTGCATTTTCTCCTCCAGGGGATCTTCTTGAGCCAGGTATCAAAACTGCATCTCCTGCACTGCAAGCAGATTCTTTACTGACTGAGCTACCAGGGAAACTCCAAAGGTATCTATCTCTGTACTTACTTAATTGGATGTAAAAGCAGCATATAGTACAACTAAAATAAAGACTTAACATCTCACCAAAATGAAAGCCTATACTATACTAGACCTCAGGGAAACTGGTATGAAAGACTACCACGTGCTTTGGGAAATGTTCAGATGTAGTAAATTAAAGCCACAGTTAGACAACTGTTATAGAATTGCACAACAAACTCCTGAGATATACTAGAAACACAACCTATGAAAAAAAAAAACTTGATTATCACTTTGATTACTCACTCCGTAGCCAAAAGGTAGATGATGACATGCTCTTTTGGCTGGAAAAGTTGACTGAAACCACAAACATTTGAAACATTCAAGGCAGTTATTCAGTATTTTTTTTTTTTCTAATGTCTCTTAAAGGACAACTGCTTTTTACGAGGGGTGTATATATATATATATATATATTTTCTTTTTTTTTGCCTTTTTTAATTGGTTTTCTATTCATTGATTCGCATCCATCTTTATTCTTTGACCTGTGTGGGCCTCCCATCACAGTGGCCTCTCTCATTGCAGAGCACTGGCTCTGGGTGCATGTGCTCCAGAGTGCTAACTTGCAATTGGATACACCGGTCCAGCTGCTCCGTGGATCATGGGATCCTCCCAGGCCAGGGATTGAACTGGCGCCCCTTGCACTGCAAGACAGACCTTCCACCCACTGGACTACCAGGAACGCTCCCTGTTACTCGATGTTTTAAAAATTGGCACTCTTAAAAAAAAAAAAAAAGAAAAGAAAAGAAAACATGAATCTATTTTTTAAATATATTATTTGTTTATTTATTTTGGTTTTGGCTATTTGGGGTTTTCACTGCTGCCACCAGCTCTTCTCTAGTTGCAGGGAGTAGGGGCTACTCTCTAGTCGAGGTGAGCAGGTTTCTTGTTGCAGTGACTTCTCTTGTTGTGGAACTCAGGCTCTAGGGCACATGGGCTTCAGTAGTTGTGGCCCATGGGCTCAATAGTTGCAGCTCTGAGGCTCTAGACCACAGGCTCCATAGTTGTGGCTCACGGGCATAGCTGTTCCACAGCATGTGGGATCTTCCCAGATCAGGGAATGAACCTGTATCTCCTCCATTGGCATGCGAACTCTTTCACCACTGAGCTACCAGGGGAGACCATTAATCTAGATTTAATACTACTGAAAAGATACTTAGGCATTAAGAATTATAGTCAATTTGAGTTTAAATGCAAATAATATCTTAAATTACTTTAATAATACCTTAAGTTTTGGTTAAGAAGTCAAATAAAAGTGTCATTTTCTTTTCCCTATTTAGGTGATAGGTTATTTCTGTAATAATAAAAAAAAAGATAAAGTTACTTGTTCTATGACTGTTCAGTGGCCCAAGTATTCATTGGCCAAATGATACGATAACTTTAAAAGAATAATTCCTTAGTGTATAAATCTCCCAGGATTTCATTCATTGCTCTTAGACTCGCATCAGTTAAATGCCAAGTAGAAATTTGTTAATCTGAGAGATTTAGCGTAAAATTTATTGTGTTATAAAAAAAATTATTGTTATACTAAAAATATTTTTTCTTATCTCCTCAGTTTTTTTAAAAAAAATTTTTTTTCCAGTTTATATACAGCAAACTTTTTTGTGTGGGAAATTGCCACACAAAAAAGGCAGCTTTTGTGAAGAAAATTATAAACACATGAGAAAGAGGGGACTTTGTAGCCAGTTCAGTGGCTTCTTTTAGTAGATCTTACTCCATTTGACAGACAGATTAGAGGATAGTGTTCTCCCCTCATACACAATAAACACTTTTCTTTCTTCCTAGTTGCTGTTTATTACTGAATGGAGAAAATGTCAGTGTTCCATTTATCAGATACTAGCTCAGCATCTCAAACGGTGGTAGGACACAAAACTGGTTCCACCACAATGGTTTACTTTATGCACTGATAAAACCACATATAGTGTACCTCAATGGCCTTAAATCAAAAAGAACATTGATCCTGAATTCAATATTTACATGATTAAAGAGACTTGTTACTTTCAGTATCTTCCTTCAGATACCTGAACTGGGTCTTATTTATCCTTCAACTGGGAATAAAAAATTAATTTTCTTTTGGTCCACAGATGTGTTGGATTGATATCAAGTTTCTTACTGGGAAAGGTTAAGTTAATATTTTGATAACTGACAAAATCCTTGAAGTTATCCATGAGCTTATGAAATGAGAGTTGGATTTCATGTCAGGGCTAGAATGTCAAGGATAAAGAGTTGAGAAAAAATTTGCAAATCACACAGTGATGATTATTCTTAAAGTATAAAGTTTATATCCCTCCCTCCCAACTACTTTCTTAACAAGTCACCTAGTCCTTGATAATCAAGTGTTGAAAGAGACCTTAGAGAATTCAAGAGCAGAAGACTCCTAGGCTTTTTTGGAGTCAAGCAACTACTATAAGTATATCCATCATCTGCAAATGATAAGGGTGATAGAAACCATGGGGATTTGAGAGCATAGGCCCAATCTAATGATATTCAAACCAATTTATTAATTTTTTAATTTTATTTTTTAGTTTATTAAGATACTATCTTTTTGAAGATGTTGAATTTTATAAAACTAGTATGGTTATGATTACATGAATTCTTGTGGTAGTTTTCCTAATATTTAGCTATTCTTCTATCCCTATGATGCCTTATTAGTTTAATATTAGATTTATTTGTAAAGTAATGGATCTCTAGTCCGGGGCATGGGGAACATACATGTGGGTGTGTTGTGTCTCTCCGTTGTGAAAATAGGGTTAAACCATTTTAAAAATAAATATTGTTTGCCTTCCAAATAAACCCATCCACAAAACAAATGTCCCTATGCATCTCCAGTTTGCTATGCTTACAGTTTGGCCTGCCCTAAATAGCGCTTTCCAGCTCAGATGGTTAAAAATCTTTCCTGCAATGAGGGAGACCCCAGTTCAATCCCTGGGTTAGGAAGATCCCTGGAGAAAGGAATGGCAACCCAGTCCAGTATTCTTAACTAGAAAATTCCATGGACAGAGAAGCCTGGTGGGCTTCTCACAAACAGAGTGACTAACACTACAACACAAAACAGCACTTTCTTCCAACCTCTTACATAAGGCTCAGATCCCATCTCAAATATTTTTGGCAAGTGGCCATTCACTTCGGTTAGAACAATTCCAGGGATGAGAACTCATCAGCTTTTGAAATTGCCAAGTTTTTTGTCAGATCAGTGATGGTAGTCTCATTTATGCTTTTGGATAATGACAGTGATTTGTGACCATTAGCAGTAGATTGCTCTGAGCAGTAAGAGTCTAGGTGCCTCTCTGTTTTATGATTGTCACTTGATAGTCTGTCACTGTTGAGGGTTTTAACACACATTGCTTCATGGGTAATACATACAGTCCATTAACTGCAAAAATGGTCCTCTTGTTTTCTGTATTATTCCAAGTTTATGTCTGGGGCTCATATCATATATGCTAATCTTAGAAAGGTTCATTTGCTATTAGCATTTATTCATCCCTTCGCATACTTACTTCTTGGTGCCAAGCATTGAGCAAGATACTGGTGTACGAATTAAAAAATGACACAGGGGCTTCCCTGGTGGTCCAGTGGGTAGGGAGTCTGCCTTGCAGTGCTGGGGGCGCCTGTTCGATCCCTGGCCTGGGAAGATCCCACGTGCTGCGGAGTGGCTGGACTGATGTGTCCAACTACCGAGCCGGAGCTCTGGAGCGCATATGCCTGGAGTCGGTGCTCTGCAACAGGGAGGCCATTGCAGTGGGAGGCCCACACAGACCAAGGAGCAAAGATGGATGAAAGTAAATAAACGAAAGACCAATAAATCTAGCCAAAATTAAAAAAAAAAAAAATGACACAAAGCTTTGCTTTCCCTGGACTTACTGTCTAATCAGGAAATGGACAAAAAGCAAGATGATTAATTTTCTCTAATCTATTTCCTGAAATTTGTGTCTAGAATCAGGTGCTATCTTCATCTTCAGTGAGCTTTCCTCTCTGGAGTATAAAATACTTTTTTATATAATTTGTCTATGTAAGAGAAAGAGCAAAAAAAGTTCTTAACATTTTTCATCCTTGTTTTTCTATATTTTCCACCATATTATCCTTCTCAGGTAAAACTAATCATTGAAACTTCTACAGTATAATCTCATGAATAAGTCATTTAAAATGTATTCTCTATACAAGGGTATATGGTTCCCAGTGGGTAATGGGCTTATGATGAGTGATGGTTTTATTTTTATTACTTTTCTATATTGCCAAGATTTTTGATATTGAGCATGTAATTTTTCTCTAAAAATAAAGATTTGAATATTAAATTTTACTTAAAAAAATACTTTAAGATGTCTTAGAAAGCAGTGCCTTGAAACTGCTTTAAAAATCAAGAATAAACAGAAGCAACCTGAACATTTGAAGGGATTAAATGGAAAACTCTTGAAAAAGGTAGGCTTATACTGTGTAATTGTATGCCGTAGCACTTGACCTCAAGCCTACAATTATACTTTTGTAGAAACCTAAACCACCCTTTAAGTATATATTTCAAACACCGTTTTAAAAATGGATCCGGGGGCAGGGGGAGGCCCAAAGGGCTAGAGGCCTTTTGCTGAAGGGATAAGCCAGAGTACTATGAAATCAGGAAGCTCGACTTTTAGAAGAAAAGAGAATCTTTTACAGCCCAGCATCAAGCACACATGTTATTAAATGGCACTTGCAAACCTCATGATAAGACCCACAGGCCTCTCTTTGTTAATGATGATAATATCTGTTGAGGCTTTTCCGTCTGCTGGTAGTCGGCTCAGTCCTTTACATTCACTAGACTTTTGACACCTTTACAAAATTTTTTATAAGTTGACAGATTTTTTTAAGTGAGGAAATCATGTTCAGAGAGATCAGTCATTACTTACAGTCCTTAGCCTGCTATCTATCTGTTTTTCTTCCAAGTATGTAAGCAGTTTAACCTCCACGTCTTTCAAGACTGGTTGTCATTGAGTCAGACAACATGCAACGTGCTTCTCTGCCATTATTGCCTCTGCTCGTTGCTCTTCACTAAGGCACTTGGTGGATGCAGAGCCTCACTCCGTAACCCAGTCTGCTTCAGGCTGGAAGGCCATCCTTTGACTCCCAAGACACAACTAAAAACAACATTAAAAGTGTGACATACTTGATTGGAGGTGGGGAGAGTAATGGTGAAGGTGATCATTGCAAAAGAGCAGGAAACAACTCAAACTCAGTTATCAGATACCACTGTCCCTGAGCACTTCCCAGCCATTCCTCATCACAGATGATTTCTTTCTTAGACTTAGGCCTTTGGACACATTGCTGGATTCTCTGCCTTTCTTCTGCAGTTTGTTTATATAACTTGTACTGGCTTCCTGACTCTCCACTGCTCCCTCATACCCAGAAGATTACACAGCTACTCATCCCTCACCTCAATCTAGGCTCTGATCCTACATTTGTATTTTAATAATTCACTAAGAGATTTTGCTAAGTCAAGTATCATCCACTTGGGATCTCTGTCCCCACCTTTACAAAGTACTACCTGCAGATTTTAAACTTAGGTGTTCTTTTTTCTTAATGGATTTCTTTTTAATTTTGGCCTCTTTTATTGATTTCTTGTTTATTTCTTTTCATCCATCTTTATTCTTCGGGCTATGTGAGTCTCCCATTGAGGTGGCCTGTCTCGTCACAGAGCACTGGCTCCAGGCACACACGTTCCAGAGCACCAGTCCAGCCACTCTGCAGCATGTGGGATCTTCCCGGGCCAGGGATTGAACCATTGCCCCTGCCTTGCAAGGTAGACTCTTTACCCACTGAGTCACCAGGAAAGACCTAAACTTAGGTTTTTTTCTGTAACATCTCCTAAGTCAAATTCTCCCACTGCCAACAGCTTCAACAAACCCTAGGTATTAAGGTTTTCCAGAGAAACAGAATCAATGGGAAATGCACCCTCCCCCCGCCCCCGCCACACACACACACATTTAAAAATATATCCAACTATCTATTGGGATACCTAGAGGGATTTATTTTAAAGAAATGGCTTATACATCTGTGGGAACTAGCACATCCAAAATCTGAGAGGATGCTGACAGTTGAAATTCAGGTAAGAGTTGATGTTGCAGTCTTTAATCTGGATTCTGGACAGGACAGGATAGGCAGGCTATAAGCTCATGCAGGGTTTCTGCGTTGCAGCCCTTAGACCTAATTCCTTTTTTGAGAAATCTGTCCTTTTTTTGGTGGGGGGTGGGGGTGAAGTGGGAGGGAGGGGATGGGCGGGCCACTTCTATTGGTCTTTCATTTATCCATTTTCATCCGTCTTTGTTCTCTGGCTCCTGTGGGCCTCCCATCGCAGTGGCCTCTGTCGCGCCGGCTCTGGGCGCTTTCTTAGACTTAGGCCTTTGGACACATTGCTGGATTCTCTGCCTTTCTTCTGCAGTTTGTTTATATAACTTGTACTGGCTTCCTGACTCTCCACTGCTCCCTCATACCCAGAAGATTACACAGCTACTCATCCCTCACCTCAATCTAGGCTCTGATCCTACATTTGTATTTTAATAATTCACTAAGAGATTTTGCTAAGTCAAGTATCATCCACTTGGGATCTCTGTCCCCACCTTTACAAAGTACTACCTGCAGATTTTAAACTTAGGTGTTCTTTTTTCTTAATGGATTTCTTTTTAATTTTGGCCTCTTTTATTGATTTCTTGTTTATTTCTTTTCATCCATCTTTATTCTTCGGGCTATGTGAGTCTCCCATTGAGGTGGCCTGTCTCGTCACAGAGCACTGGCTCCAGGCACACACGTTCCAGAGCACCAGTCCAGCCACTCTGCAGCATGTGGGATCTTCCCGGGCCAGGGATTGAACCATTGCCCCTGCCTTGCAAGGTAGACTCTTTACCCACTGAGTCACCAGGAAAGACCTAAACTTAGGTTTTTTTCTGTAACATCTCCTAAGTCAAATTCTCCCACTGCCAACAGCTTCAACAAACCCTAGGTATTAAGGTTTTCCAGAGAAACAGAATCAATGGGAAATGCACCCTCCCCCCGCCCCCGCCACACACACACACATTTAAAAATATATCCAACTATCTATTGGGATACCTAGAGGGATTTATTTTAAAGAAATGGCTTATACATCTGTGGGAACTAGCACATCCAAAATCTGAGAGGATGCTGACAGTTGAAATTCAGGTAAGAGTTGATGTTGCAGTCTTTAATCTGGATTCTGGACAGGACAGGATAGGCAGGCTATAAGCTCATGCAGGGTTTCTGCGTTGCAGCCCTTAGACCTAATTCCTTTTTTGAGAAATCTGTCCTTTTTTTGGTGGGGGGTGGGGGTGAAGTGGGGAGGGAGGGGGATGGGCGGGCCACTTCTATTGGTCTTTCATTTATCCATTTTCATCCGTCTTTGTTCTCTGGCTCCTGTGGGCCTCCCATCGCAGTGGCCTCTGTCGTCGCCGGCTCTGGGCGCATGCGCTCCAGAGCTCCAGCTCAGTAATTGGACACATCAGTCCAGCCAATCCGTGGCACGTGGGATCTTCCCAGGCCGGGAATCGAACCAGCACCCCTTGCACTGCAAGGCGGTGTCCTTACCCACTGGACCACCAGGGGAAGCCCAAAATCTGTCCTTTTTTTAAAAAATGTAGTTGATGTACAGTATTTTATAAGTTACAGGTGTGTAATATAGGGATTCACAATTTTCTAAAGTTGCGCTCCATTTATCATTAAATAACATATTGGCCCTGTTCCCTGTGTTGTATGGTAAACCTTTGTTGCTTATTTTATGCATAGTAGAGTGTACCTCTTAATCTCCTCCCCCATTCCCTACCCCTTTTTTCCCTCCCCTCTTTCCATTGGTAGCCACTACTTCTCTCTATCCATGAGTTCACTTCTCTTTTGTTGTATTTTCTAGTTTGTTGCATTTTTTAGATACCACATGCAAGTGATATCTTATAATATTTTTTCTCTGACTTATTTCACTTGGCATAATATCCTCCAACTCTATCCTTCTGGTTTCAAATGGAAAAGTCTTTTGATGGTTGAGTAGTATTCCTTTGTATGTATGTACCACATCTTCTTTACCCATTCATCTTTCTCTCTCTCTTTTTTTTTTTCCAAATAATTTGTTCCCAGCTATGGTCTGGGATTTCTTTTTTTTTTTTTTTTTAATGATTTTTTCCCCCCATCATGCCTCTTGTTATTTATATTTATTTTCATCCATCTTTTTTATTCTTTGTCATGTGTGCGGCTCTCTTCGCAGTGGCCTCTCTCACTGCAGAGCACCATCTCTGGGCACATGTGCTTCAGAGCTCTGGCTCATAATTGGACACACTGGTCCAGTTGCTCCATGGCACATGGGATCTTCCTGGGCCAGGGATCAAACCAGTGCCCCTTGCACTGCAAGGCAGATTCTTTACCCACTGGACCACCATGGTAGCCCCCCATTCATCTCTTGATAGACCCTTATGTTGCTTCTGTGTTTTGGCAATTATAAGTAATGTTGCTATGAACATTGAGGTGCATAGCTGTACCAATTTATATTCTCATCAACAATGTAAGAGGGTTCCCTTTTTTTTGCATCCTCCCTAACATTCATTATTTGTATTATTTTGGATGATAGCCAATATGATAAGTACAAAATGATACATTGTACTTTTGATTTGAATTTCTCTGATGATCAATAATATTGAGCATCTTTTCATACACCTATTGACCATCTGTTTAACCTGTCTTTTCTTATAAGGCTTTCAACTGATAAGGCCTTATCCACATTACAAAAATGTTTTACTTTAAGTTCATTCAATTAAATGTTAATAACCCTCAGTGTACTGAAAGATTAGTTGAAAAGCCTTTTGAGTCTTTAAAATAGCCTGTACCTTCAGAATCCACTTATTAGGCCCCCACATAATAAGTACTATCATATTTAGTGCCAATGACAAGGTTGGCACCATGTGTTAGGGGAAAGAGAGCTCTGTCTTTCTACATGAATTCTGGGTATGTTGTTAGTTATGAGGAAAATAAGGACATCCGTGATTGTGGATAAATTTTGTTAGCTACTGGGAAGGAACTGCCTAGGCATAATGGTGGTGGTTGGACGGAGACAGACAACCCTGAGTTGGAAATCCCAGCATTGGACAGAGTTCCACAGTGTTGAGCAAAACCTTCCTATTTCCTTTTTATTACCTATCAAATAAGAATGTGACATTTTTTCAGAGCTTTAGTAAGAGTCAAATGAGAAAATATATATAAATTTTTCCAAAAGACTGTTTCATACTCTTTACATGGTAGTGTTATTTCTACTCAAGGCTCTCTGAGTCATAAGAAGGTAAAACTGACCCAGTTATACTCAAAAACTATAGAGATAGTGATTATGGGCCAAGCAGTAACATCCACAGTCTAGGCTTGATGAAGATAGGATTTAGTCCTAGAAAAGCAGGAGTCAAGGTTGTCTCTATCTTCCCTGCTCCTCCAAGCTAATTTTTTTTTCAAATTTTTTAATTGAAAGATAATTGCTTTACAGTGTTCTGTTAATTTCTGTTTTATAACACATGAATCATATATAAGTATACGTATATCCCCAAGGTCTTGGACTTCCATTTTCCTATGCTGGTCTTTTCCATTCTCCTTTGTATAGATTAGTTCCTCTTTCCTTTTATCCATTAAAGGGGATTATTTTGGATGATAGCCAATATGATAAGTACAAAATGATACATTGTACTTTTGATTTGAATTTCTCTGATGATCAATAATATTGAGCATCTTTTCATACACCTATTGACCATCTGTTTAACCTGTCTTTTCTTATAAGGCTTTCAACTGATAAGGCCTTATCCACATTACAAAAATGTTTTACTTTAAGTTCATTCAATTAAATGTTAATAACCCTCAGTGTACTGAAAGATTAGTTGAAAAGCCTTTTGAGTCTTTAAAATAGCCTGTACCTTCAGAATCCACTTATTAGGCCCCCACATAATAAGTACTATCATATTTAGTGCCAATGACAAGGTTGGCACCATGTGTTAGGGGAAAGAGAGCTCTGTCTTTCTACATGAATTCTGGGTATGTTGTTAGTTATGAGGAAAATAAGGACATCCGTGATTGTGGATAAATTTTGTTAGCTACTGGGAAGGAACTGCCTAGGCATAATGGTGGTGGTTGGACGGAGACAGACAACCCTGAGTTGGAAATCCCAGCATTGGACAGAGTTCCACAGTGTTGAGCAAAACCTTCCTATTTCCTTTTTATTACCTATCAAATAAGAATGTGACATTTTTTCAGAGCTTTAGTAAGAGTCAAATGAGAAAATATATATAAATTTTTCCAAAAGACTGTTTCATACTCTTTACATGGTAGTGTTATTTCTACTCAAGGCTCTCTGAGTCATAAGAAGGTAAAACTGACCCAGTTATACTCAAAAACTATAGAGATAGTGATTATGGGCCAAGCAGTAACATCCACAGTCTAGGCTTGATGAAGATAGGATTTAGTCCTAGAAAAGCAGGAGTCAAGGTTGTCTCTATCTTCCCTGCTCCTCCAAGCTAATTTTTTTTTCAAATTTTTTAATTGAAAGATAATTGCTTTACAGTGTTCTGTTAATTTCTGTTTTATAACACATGAATCATATATAAGTATACGTATATCCCCAAGGTCTTGGACTTCCATTTTCCTATGCTGGTCTTTTCCATTCTCCTTTGTATAGATTAGTTCCTCTCCTTATCCATTAGGTTATACATGACTTTGGTCATTATGGTTTCTACTGGGCTCTAACAACAAGGTGTTTGAACTCCAGAATTCATCTCTCAATTCCAGTTTGAGAGAGTGTTTGATTTCCCATGTATCTGCCCATGGAAGAGTAGCTGTTGAGTCAAGTGTCAGGTGAAACATCATCATTCGTTCAGCTCAAGGATAGGGTCATGGACAACTCTATACCAAGGTGGACCCATCTCTTCAATAAGAGGAATACCAAGATGGACCCATCTCTTCAATAAGAGGAATGTGTAGCCTTTGGTGATATCCTTAAACATGCCTACCACTTGCAGCTGCAGTGAAATCACACTGCCTTGAACTTATTCAAGGACTTCAGACCCAAAATCTGTATAAAGTATGCAATGTGGCTATCACTGTCATCTAAACCTCACAATAAATAAATCTATGAAAACTGTAAAGCTTAATATAAATAATAGAACTACAAAGAAGTATACAAAAAGCAAACAGAAACACTTTAGAGTTCTCATCCATACCCCATTCACCACTATAGTTTCATAGCTATCTTAAAGTCATGTAGTTTCAGTATGTATATAGACTTCCCTTTTGTTCTTCCTTCAAACATGTTTTAGTATGCTTAAGAATTTTTCTGTATGTGATATATACACAAAACATTGCATACCATATGTGTGGATGATTTAATGATTTTTTTCAATTATAAATTTGACAATACATGTTTTTCAGCTCTTCCTACTGACTTAAAAATTAGTATTGTCAAATGGAATATAGGTATTTTGTATTATAGACTGTGCTTATTAATATTTGACCTCATTAGTTTAATTAATTATATTGCTAAATAGATGTTAGAACAGGAAGAGTTCTTAATAAGTTTAATTTAAAAACTTTTCTAAGGTTTATGCCACCAATTAGTTTTAGGGCCAAAATACTTGGACTCCTATTCTTTCTCTTTCTCTCCCCAGTTTATTTACCTATAAGATTTGTTGTATTTCACAGTCATAGACCATTGTTTTTTATAAGTAAAAACGTATATCCCCAAGGTCTTGGACTTCCATTTTCCTATGCTGGTTTTTCCATTCTCCTTTGTATAGATTAGTTCCTCTCCTTATCCATTAGGTTATACATGACTTTGGTCATTATGGTTTCTACTGGGCTCTAACAACAAGGTGTTTGAACTCCAGAATTCATCTCTCAATTCCAGTTTGAGAGAGTGTTTGATTTCCCATGTATCTGCCCATGGAAGAGTAGCTGTTGAGTCAAGTGTCAGGTGAAACATCATCATTCGTTCAGCTCAAGGATAGGGTCATGGACAACTCTATACCAAGGTGGACCCATCTCTTCAATAAGAGGAATACCAAGATGGACCCATCTCTTCAATAAGAGGAATGTGTAGCCTTTGGTGATATCCTTAAACATGCCTACCACTTGCAGCTGCAGTGAAATCACACTGCCTTGAACTTATTCAAGGACTTCAGACCCAAAATCTGTATAAAGTATGCAATGTGGCTATCACTGTCATCTAAACCTCACAATAAATAAATCTATGAAAACTGTAAAGCTTAATATAAATAATAGAACTACAAAGAAGTATACAAAAAGCAAACAGAAACACTTTAGAGTTCTCATCCATACCCCATTCACCACTATAGTTTCATAGCTATCTTAAAGTCATGTAGTTTCAGTATGTATATGGACTTCCCTTTTGTTCTTCCTTCAAACATGTTTTAGTATGCTTAAGAATTTTTCTGTATGTGATATATACACAAAACATTGCATACCATATGTGTGGATGATTTAATGATTTTTTTCAATTATAAATTTGACAATACATGTTTTTCAGCTCTTCCTACTGACTTAAAAATTAGTATTGTCAAATGGAATATAGGTATTTTGTATTATAGACTGTGCTTATTAATATTTGACCTCATTAGTTTAATTAATTATATTGCTAAATAGATGTTAGAACAGGAAGAGTTCTTAATAAGTTTAATTTAAAAAAACTTTTCTAAGGTTTATGCCACCAATTAGTTTTAGGGCCAAAATACTTGGACTCCTATTCTTTCTCTTTCTCTCCCCAGTTTATTTACCTATAAGATTTGTTGTATTTCACAGTCATAGACCATTGAGTTATTTCAAAAACATTAACTATTAATAACCAAGAGCCCTGGAACAGGAAAACATGGCTATATCAATACAAGGCCATGGCTATTAATGGAGAGAGTTTGCAAAGCTTATTTCCTGTGTTCATGATTTGGTATCATCTTTTAACAGGGAACGAGCAAAAATGTATTATTTGTTGGACAAATATGCATATTTATGTGACTTTTAAAAACATATAGGTGCCACCATCTTTCCCCTGTCATATTGTTGATATCCTGTAAATTAGATACAATATTAAATTTTAGCTTTTTATAAATTTCTATCAGTATTACTCTTATTATGAAGACTTCCAGCATTAATAGTCACTGTTTTTAGACCTCATCTGTTTGTTTTCTGCGGACAGATGTGGAAATTTATGCAGTAACAAAACTCAATTACTTTACTGAAGTGCTGGATTTCATGTTTTTAAACCAAGGGCAGAGAGAAGTGTGGAAGAGGTTTATTGAATGAAACTGTTTATTGCCGTTCGAGTACACAGTTGATGAACAAATAGTTTTGTACAGCTGTTTGCAATAACAGTGAGGTGGTAGCTATTTTTTGATAACACAGCTTTTCTTGTTTATTCTCAGAGAGTGGTTTTCAAAAAGTTTATATACTGTACTATGCCTGAGTGTTTCAGAAATAATTTAGGCAGCTCATGTTTGTGACAAGATGTGGATGTATTTGGGTGCCCTGTGTAAACATGGTGCATGTGACTTGCACATTTCTTTGTACAAGGTAATTGCGGTTAGGCTGTATAGCATGTCATTCTGGGTAAAAAAGGCACATCAGAATATAGTCAGTTAATAGACCAGATGCTGCATAATGCACTCTTCAGCTTAGATTTCTTGAACTCTTACAAGACAAATGAGGTGAGCTCCTGGGGCTTTTAATTTGCATATCTGCACTAGGGCAAAGTCAGTCCTTTGTTCTAAAGTGGGGTGAGGAAAATTTGAGAGAATAGCAGTGAAACATATACATTGCCATGTATAAAACAGATGACCAGTGCAAGTTTGATGCATGAAGCAGGGTACCCAAAGGCAGTGCTCTGGGACAGCCTGGAGGGATTGGGGAGGAGGTGGGAAGTGGGCTTGAGGATGGGGGGACACATGTATACCTGTAGCCAATTCATGTTGATGTGTGGCCAAATCCATCACAGTATTGTAAAGTAATTATCCTCCAAGTAAAATTAATTAATTAAAAAAGACTTCCTGAAAAAAGGCAAGCTTTTAGAAGCAGTTACTGTATAATTCATACAGATCAAAATTACCTGTAAATATATATATATACTCTTTTGCACTTGAAAAAAAATTTAAGGAATTATTTATCAAAACTTACAAATATAGGAATTAAATTAAAACGCAAGGATAGGGTATGACTGGCTGTCCTCATTGCCTGTCTGGTTTCTGTCTAAGGTCTATTTGTACAGGTAAGATGTTTCTTCCTTTTTCTCTAGCAAGATTCAGCCTGGGCTTACCAAATAGCCTGCTTTAACTGAACCAACGACCTTTTAGAGGGAAGGAACCAGGACAGAAATACCGAAATTTAATGTGAATAAGGGCATTGCTAAAAAATTCAAGTCATATAGCTCCTACTTCTTATTTACATTGAAATGTAAACACTACGCTTCAAAGAATGGCAGTTAGTTATTTATGATAAGGTCCTTTTTATGCTTCTGGTTGAAAGCAATGAATACAAAGTCATCCTAACCAGAAGACAGTTATGCAGTTTTTCTTAGGTATGATTATAAACTGTTCTTACCCCATTATGCTATGATGTAGTTATCTTAAGATGAGTAGAACTATGTTGAGGAATTTTCTAAGAAAGCAAGTAGATAACCTGAGACTCCTCTCTAGATATTTTGAAAGAATTTCGAGAGGGAGAGGACAGTGGCTAAGAGCACGGGCTTTGGTATCAAACCAAGGTATGATTTCTCTTCATTGAAATTCTTTATAAAATGAGGATAATAGAAGGTCGTACTTCAAGTATAATGTGTAAACTATTAATATGTAGCAGATATATTACCTTCCTGTTGCAGTGGTAAGAAATTGTCAAAAAGTGAGTGGGTTAAAACAACGCAGTGCATCTGGGCACCTCAAAGGCAGTGCTCTGGGACCAGTGCAAGTTTGATGCATGAAGCAGGGTACCCAAAGGCAGTGCTCTGGGACAGCCTGGAGGGATTGGGGAGGAGGTGGGAAGTGGGCTTGAGGATGGGGGGACACATGTATACCTGTAGCCAATTCATGTTGATGTGTGGCCAAATCCATCACAGTATTGTAAAGTAATTATCCTCCAAGTAAAATTAATTAATTAAAAAAGACTTCCTGAAAAAAGGCAAGCTTTTAGAAGCAGTTACTGTATAATTCATACAGATCAAAATTACCTGTAAATATATATATATACTCTTTTGCACTTGAAAAAAAATTTAAGGAATTATTTATCAAAACTTACAAATATAGGAATTAAATTAAAACGCAAGGATAGGGTATGACTGGCTGTCCTCATTGCCTGTCTGGTTTCTGTCTAAGGTCTGTTTGTACAGGTAAGATGTTTCTTCCTTTTTCTCTAGCAAGATTCAGCCTGGGCTTACCAAATAGCCTGCTTTAACTGAACCAACGACCTTTTAGAGGGAAGGAACCAGGACAGAAATACCGAAATTTAATGTGAATAAGGGCATTGCTAAAAAATTCAAGTCATATAGCTCCTACTTCTTATTTACATTGAAATGTAAACACTACGCTTCAAAGAATGGCAGTTAGTTATTTATGATAAGGTCCTTTTTATGCTTCTGGTTGAAAGCAATGAATACAAAGTCATCCTAACCAGAAGACAGTTATGCAGTTTTTCTTAGGTATGATTATAAACTGTTCTTACCCCATTATGCTATGATGTAGTTATCTTAAGATGAGTAGAACTATGTTGAGGAATTTTCTAAGAAAGCAAGTAGATAACCTGAGACTCCTCTCTAGATATTTTGAAAGAATTTCGAGAGGGAGAGGACAGTGGCTAAGAGCACGGGCTTTGGTATCAAACCAAGGTATGATTTCTCTTCATTGAAATTCTTTATAAAATGAGGATAATAGAAGGTCGTACTTCAAGTATAATGTGTAAACTATTAATATGTAGCAGATATATTACCTTCCTGTTGCAGTGGTAAGAAATTGTCAAAAAGTGAGTGGGTTAAAACAACGCAGGTTTATTATCTTATAGTTCCGGTGGTCTGAAGTCTAAAATGCATCTCACTAAGCTACGTCAGTATGTGAACAGAGCTACTTTCCTTTCTGAAGGCTCTAGGGGAAGATCTATTGTCTTGCATTTTCTAGAAACTTCTAGAGGCTATTAGAGAGGTTTCTGGCTACAACTCCTGGCTGGGGGCCCACTGTCATCTTCTGGACCAGCAATGGCCGATCATGTCTTTCTCATGTAGAATCACAGAGGCCCTTAGCCTTCTGTCTCCCACTTCTACTTAGGAGGACCCTTGTGATTTCATTGGGCCTATGAGGTTAATTCTCCTTCTCAAGGCCAACTGAGTAATAGCTTTAATTCATTTGACCCACATCTCAATTCCATCTACAATGGTAAGTCCCCTTTGCTACTTACTGTACCATATTCACAGGTTCTGGGGATCAGCATAAGGTTACTTTTAGAGGTCGTTATTCTACCTACTGTACAAGAGTACCTGCCACGAAGCAGCACGGGGAATGTTAGCTTTTACTATTCTTAATCCCCTGTAAAGAAAGAAAGCCTCTCTGAATCTTTTTCTGCTGTTTAAAGAAGACACCAAATGACCAATGTCCCAGAAACCAGATTTGCATAGAACATCCCACACTGTGTTTCAACACTTTTTGCAAACAAACTTTTGGCACAATGCCTTTAGAGGTAAAAGATCAAGAACACCATTATTGCCTCTGACCTAAATACGCACGGTCTAGAGCTTTCCTCTTCTCTTCTTTCTTTACACTTCTTCATTTCTTGAGCATATTTTCTGCTGTGGTATCAACTCACCTCTAGGTAGCTAACTCCCCAAAGTGGAATTAGGTGCTGACTTTTCTGTTAACTTTAAAGCAGCACATGTCCAGCTGAAGCTGGGCAAATGTTCCTAATAGTCTATGGGTCCCTGAAAACATATCCAGAATCCAAATGACCATTTTTGACTCAAGCCATCTCTTCTTCCCTGCTGGTTGCAAGGGCAGTATCATGCTCTCTGCCATGCAGACGTGAACATGGGGAGTCACCTGTCTCTTGTGTTTCCTAACACACCCTCAAGCCCTCTCTCACTGGTGCTGTTCAAGTTCATGCCTGTGCCCCTGTGTGGACTGTAGGCATATCCACCTGTCTCCTGCTTTCCTTTGTTCCCTGATTTATGTCACCACCTACAAGAAGTCTCCATTTTCTCCCCTCCACCTCTTCTGCCTTAAGTCAGTCAGTCCTTCTACTTTGTAGTAAATCAGTCCTTGTCAGCATGCTGAAGAGCTCAGGGAATTCTTTTTAAGCCATGTGCCATATGGCAAATATTGTACTTAGTCATGTTACATATGTTATCTCATTTAATCCCAATTTAATGCCCTGGCAGGTACATTCTCTCTCTCTTTTGTTACTAGTGAGGCAACTGGGGGATTGAGAGCTTTATGTAATTCAGCCAAAGCGACACAGTAAGCAGCAGAGAGAGAATTCAAACTCAGATGTGTCTAATTTCAAAGTTTCTAATTTTACAGCTTTATCCCAGAATCCCACCATTTGATTTTATTTTTACGGTTCTAAAACAGATACCATATGAATGTGAGCCCAAGTACATGTAGATCTTCCAATGGCCTAGTGACAAAATTATCACAGTTTGGTCATCTTGTCAGTGGTTTCCGTAGGCAGCTAAGGACTGCTGTGTACTATTTTTTTATCAAGGACTTAAGATGTGTCAAATCTTTGCCTTTGACATGGCTTGCAGATTAACCCAGGTCCATTTCTAACATCTCATATTACAAAGAAAAATGGGCTGGGAAGGAAGGAAGAAGGAGGTCATTGATACAAGTGTGGGTGGCTTTGAACCATGTGAATTTAGGGCTGTTGTGGAGGTAAATAATCTTAACAAATCTGTTTCTTTTCCATTCAAGATCAGCTCTCAGCGACAAGCCAAAACCTGCTTCTCTTCTCTGACCAGAACACCCACAGAGGAAACAGAAACCAGTTTAGCAACTTTGCAAGTGGGTGCAAAAGGATTCCTATAAATAATGGTTTCCATTGTGCAGCCTGGTTCTTGTTAGGTTGAGAATGCTGATGGCTTACATCCTCCTAGTCTGAACTCCTACTGACAGTCTACTGAATTTAGCTCTAGCAGATTTTTTTGATGTGACACATTTTTTTAGAATTACGATTTTGATACTTCTTAAAGGTGACTTTAATCTTTAAGTCTCCTTTACAGGATGGACTTTGTCCCCTTCCACCACAACCCTCCACCCTTTCCTTATCAATTACTTTCTTGAAAGGAGAAAAAATATATATAATTCAAATTAGGTGATCTGAAGAACAGGAAGAATGCTCTCTGGGGTCAAACTATCACAAAGATCTCCATTTTCTCCCTCCACCTCTTCTGCCTTAAGTCAGTCAGTCCTTCTACTTTGTAGTAAATCAGTCCTTGTCAGCATGCTGAAGAGCTCAGGAATTCTTTTTAAGCCATGTGCCATATGGCAAATATTGTACTTAGTCATGTTACATATGTTATCTCATTTAATCCCAATTTAATGCCCTGGCAGGTACATCTCTCTCTTTGTTACTAGTGAGGCAACTGGGGGATTGAGAGCTTTATGTAATTCAGCCAAAGCGACACAGTAAGCAGCAGAGAGAGAATTCAAACTCAGATGTGTCTAATTTCAAAGTTTCTAATTTTACAGCTTTATCCCAGAATCCCACCATTTGATTTTATTTTTACGGTTCTAAAACAGATACCATATGAATGTGAGCCCAAGTACATGTAGATCTTCCAATGGCCTAGTGACAAAATTATCACAGTTTGGTCATCTTGTCAGTGGTTTCCGTAGGCAGCTAAGGACTGCTGTGTACTATTTTTTTATCAAGGACTTAAGATGTGTCAAATCTTTGCCTTTGACATGGCTTGCAGATTAACCCAGGTCCATTTCTAACATCTCATATTACAAAGAAAAATGGGCTGGGAAGGAAGGAAGAAGGAGGTCATTGATACAAGTGTGGGTGGCTTTGAACCATGTGAATTTAGGGCTGTTGTGGAGGTAAATAATCTTAACAAATCTGTTTCTTTTCCATTCAAGATCAGCTCTCAGCGACAAGCCAAAACCTGCTTCTCTTCTCTGACCAGAACACCCACAGAGGAAACAGAAACCAGTTTAGCAACTTTGCAAGTGGGTGCAAAAGGATTCCTATAAATAATGGTTTCCATTGTGCAGCCTGGTTCTTGTTAGGTTGAGAATGCTGATGGCTTACATCCTCCTAGTCTGAACTCCTACTGACAGTCTACTGAATTTAGCTCTAGCAGATTTTTTTGATGTGACACATTTTTTTAGAATTACGATTTTGATACTTCTTAAAGGTGACTTTAATCTTTAAGTCTCCTTTACAGGATGGACTTTGTCCCCTTCCACCACAACCCTCCACCCTTTCCTTATCAATTACTTTCTTGAAAGGAGAAAAAATATATATAATTCAAATTAGGTGATCTGAAGAACAGGAAGAATGCTCTCTGGGGTCTTAAGAAGCCTTATGGGTCACAAAGAAAAGCCTCAAAAGAAATACTATACACAAAATAGGTCAGTTGGGCAACCCTTTTATTCACATGATAGTTTTGCCCTTATGTAGATGATGGAACTTATAGAACTTTAAAAAGAAAAGCTGGGGCTTCCCTGATAGTCCAGTGGGTAAGGACACCACCTTGCAGTGCAAGGGGCACCGTTTCGATCACTGGCCTGGGAAGACCCCATGTGCCAGAGAGCAGCTGGACCGATGTGTCCTACTACCAAGCTGGACCTCTGGAGCGTCTGTGCCCACAGCCGGTGCTCTGCAGCGACAGAGTCCACTGTGAAGGGAGGTCCACATGGACCAAAGAGGAAAGATGGATGAAAACAGATAAATGAAAGACCAATGGAAGTGCCCCCCACCAAAAAAAATCAAAAAAAGAAAAGCTGCAAGAGGTGGATTTCAGTATTATAAAGATATGTCAAAAAAAATTAAATATCCTTTCAGACCTTATTACTTCTTTTATAAGAGGAAAATGCAAACAAGATCAACTGCTAAACATGGTTCTTAGATTTTTGTGTAATTTTAAAAGATAAATAGAAGAAAAGCATAGCAGAAGAAATAGATCTTAACGTGAGAATTAAAATTCTATCTTAGATTATTTGTGGGTAATGTTTAAAATGAAAATAAAATAAAAAAATAGAAAAGCATATAGCTTCTCTTCTCTGACCAGAACACCCACAGAGGAAACAGAAACCAGTTTAGCAACTTTGCAAGTGGGTGCAAAAGGATTCCTATAAATAATGGTTTCCATTGTGCAGCCTGGTTCTTGTTAGGTTGAGAATGCTGATGGCTTACATCCTCCTAGTCTGAACTCCTACTGACAGTCTACTGAATTTAGCTCTAGCAGATTTTTTTGATGTGACACATTTTTTTAGAATTACGATTTTGATACTTCTTAAAGGTGACTTTAATCTTTAAGTCTCCTTTACAGGATGGACTTTGTCCCCTTCCACCACAACCCTCCACCCTTTCCTTATCAATTACTTTCTTGAAAGGAGAAAAAATATATATAATTCAAATTAGGTGATCTGAAGAACAGGAAGAATGCTCTCTGGGGTCTTAAGAAGCCTTATGGGTCACAAAGAAAAGCCTCAAAAGAAATACTATACACAAAATAGGTCAGTTGGGCAACCCTTTTATTCACATGATAGTTTTGCCCTTATGTAGATGATGGAACTTATAGAACTTTAAAAAGAAAAGCTGGGGCTTCCCTGATAGTCCAGTGGGTAAGGACACCACCTTGCAGTGCAAGGGGCACCGTTTCGATCACTGGCCTGGGAAGACCCCATGTGCCAGAGAGCAGCTGGACCGATGTGTCCTACTACCAAGCTGGACCTCTGGAGCGTCTGTGCCCACAGCCGGTGCTCTGCAGCGACAGAGTCCACTGTGAAGGGAGGTCCACATGGACCAAAGAGGAAAGATGGATGAAAACAGATAAATGAAAGACCAATGGAAGTGCCCCCCACCAAAAAAAATCAAAAAAAGAAAAGCTGCAAGAGGTGGATTTCAGTATTATAAAGATATGTCAAAAAAAATTAAATATCCTTTCAGACCTTATTACTTCTTTTATAAGAGGAAAATGCAAACAAGATCAACTGCTAAACATGGTTCTTAGATTTTTGTGTAATTTTAAAAGATAAATAGAAGAAAAGCATAGCAGAAGAAATAGATCTTAACGTGAGAATTAAAATTCTATCTTGGAGTTATTTTGGAGTCAGTAATCAAAATTGGACTATAGAAAACAGTCACACAGAAGTATTGGGTTAATGTGAAATTGACTAAATTGAAAACTGCTCTGAGATACTATAAAAGAATATAGATATTTATAGGAATTATACATGTGAGTATTTAGGGCCCCAACCATGATCCATGTAACTTCCCTTCAAATGATTCAATATATACATTTTGTGTATGTGTGTGTGTATCTGAGAGAGAGAAGGAGAACACAAATGTAAAACAAATGGAGTGAAATAAGATTAACAGTGCTGAATTTAGGTGAAGATTATATAAGACTATGTTTGTCCTAAGCAATATTAATTCACATTGATGAGAGATGATGTTCAAATCTAAATTACCAGCTGAGAAAATTGCCATAAACTCTATAGCTATAAATTCAACTGTTTACTAGACATCCAATAGAATATCTCACAGGTATTTCAAAACCAACGTTTCAACAGTTGGTTTCATAATTGTTGTTGTTTGGTTGTTAAGTCATGACCGACTCTTTTGCAAATCCATGGACTGTAGCCCAACAGACTCCCCTGTCCATGGCATTTCCCAGGCAAGAATACTGGAGTGGGTTACTATTTTCTTTTCTGATCTACCCAACCCAGGGGTCAAACCACATATCCTGCATCAGCAGGTAGATTGTTAACCACTGAGCCTCCTGGGAAGCCCTGGTTTTAAAACGCCCCCTTTTTTTTTTTTTTTCCTTTTTTGTTTGTTTATTTTTTTTTTTTTTATTTTTGTACATGTATGTTCCCATATCATTCATATGCATATCCCTTGACCCTCCCCCACCCAGTTCCCTCCCATCCCTCCAGACCATCGCCCCAAGTGGTTGTAGGTACTCCTATTCCCCTAGCACAATGACAATAGCTATCTTTTCTACACATGACAGTATAGGTTTCCATGTTACTCCCTCCCACTGTTCGGTCTCCACAATGTCTTTATGTCTATTCTCTGTTTTTTCATGAGTTCACTGCGTGTATTATCATGACCATCTTACTAGATCCCATATATATGAGTTAGTATACTATACTTGTCTTTCTCTTTTTGACTTACTTCACTTTTTATGATAGGTTCTAGAGCTAGCCACCTCATTAGGACTGAGTCTTCTGACACAGCTTAGTTAGTTTTGTACCAGAGCTTCTGTATCCATTCAGTAAACAAAATTGGACTATAGAAAACAGTCACACAGAAGTATTGGGTTAATGTGAAATTGACTAAATTGAAAACTGCTCTGAGATACTATAAAAGAATATAGATATTTATAGGAATTATACATGTGAGTATTTAGGGCCCCAACCATGATCCATGTAACTTCCCTTCAAATGATTCAATATATACATTTTGTGTATGTGTGTGTGTATCTGAGAGAGAGAAGGAGAACACAAATGTAAAACAAATGGAGTGAAATAAGATTAACAGTGCTGAATTTAGGTGAAGATTATATAAGACTATGTTTGTCCTAAGCAATATTAATTCACATTGATGAGAGATGATGTTCAAATCTAAATTACCAGCTGAGAAAATTGCCATAAACTCTATAGCTATAAATTCAACTGTTTACTAGACATCCAATAGAATATCTCACAGGTATTTCAAAACCAACGTTTCAACAGTTGGTTTCATAATTGTTGTTGTTTGGTTGTTAAGTCATGACCGACTCTTTTGCAAATCCATGGACTGTAGCCCAACAGACTCCCCTGTCCATGGCATTTCCCAGGCAAGAATACTGGAGTGGGTTACTATTTTCTTTTCTGATCTACCCAACCCAGGGGTCAAACCACATATCCTGCATCAGCAGGTAGATTGTTAACCACTGAGCCTCCTGGGAAGCCCTGGTTTTAAAACGCCCCCTTTTTTTTTTTTTTTCCTTTTTTTGTTTGTTTATTTATTTATTATTTATTTTTGTACATGTATGTTCCCATATCATTCATATGCATATCCCTTGACCCTCCCCCCACCCAGTTCCCCCCCTCCCATCCCTCCAGACCATCGCCCCAAGTGGTTGTAGGTACTCCTATTCCCCTAGCACAATGACAATAGCTATCTTTTCTACACATTGACAGTATAGGTTTCCATGTTACTCCCTCCCACTGTTCGGTCTCCACAATGTCTTTATGTCTATTCTCTGTTTTTTCATGAGTTCACTGCGTGTATTATCATGACCATCTTACTAGATCCCATATATATGAGTTAGTATACTATACTTGTCTTTCTCTTTTTGACTTACTTCACTTTTTATGATAGGTTCTAGAGCTAGCCACCTCATTAGGACTGAGTCTTCTGCATTTCTTTTAACAGCTGAGTAGTATTCCATTGTATATATGTACCAGAGCTTCTGTATCCATTCATTCGTCGATGGACATCTAGGTTGCTTCCATGTTCTGGCTATTGTATAGAGAGCTGCAATGAACATTGGGGTACAGGTGCCTCTTTCATTTTTAATTTCATCAGGATATAGGCCTACTAGTGGGATTGCTGGGTCATAGGGTGCTTCTATTTTTAGTTTTTTAAGGAATCTCCATATTGTCTTCCATAGAGGTTGTACTAATTTACATTCCCACCAGCAATGCAAGAGGGTTCCCTTTTCTCCACACCCTCTCCAGCATTTGTTGTCTGTCGATTTGTTGATGATGGCCATTCTGACAGGTGTGAGGTGGTATCTCATTGTGGTTTTAATTTGCATTTCTCTGATAATAAGCGAGGTTGAGCATTGTTTCATGTATTTTTGGGCCATCTGTATGTCCTCTTTGGAGAGGCGTCTCTTTAGATCTTTTTCCCATTTTTTGATTGGGCTGCTCATTTTCCCTGTGCTGAGTTGTCTGAGTTGCTTGTAGATTTTGGAGATTAATTCTTTGTCTGTTGTTTCATTTGCTATGATTTTCTCCCACTCTGTGGGGTGTCTGTTGAACTTTTTTGTAATTTCTTTTGCTGTACAAAAGCTTTTAAGTTTCATAAGGTCCCATATGTTCATTTTTCTTTTCAGTTCTGCTATTTTAGTTGGTGGGTCAGAGAAGATCTTGCTTTGATTGATGTCCTTGAGGGTTTTGCCTATGTTCTCCTCTAAGAGTTTGATGGTTTCTGGTCTTACATTGAGGTCTTTAATCCATTTTGAGTTGATCTTAGTGTATGGTGTCAGGGAATGTTCCAACTTCATTTTTTTGCATGTAGCTGTCCAATTCTCCCAGCACCACTTGTTAAAGAGGCTGTCTTTGTCCCATTTTATAGTTTCTCCTCCTTTATCAAAAATAAGGTACCCATAGGTGCGTGGGTTGATCTCTGGGTTCTCAATCTTGTTCCATTGATCTACAGTTCTGTTTTTGTGCCAGTACCATACTGTCTTGATAACTGTTGCTTTGTAGTAGAGTCTGAAGTTAGGGAGGCTGATCCCTCCAACTCCATTCTTCTTCCTCAGGATTGCTTTGGCTATTCGAGGTCTTTTGTGTTTCCATATGAACTGTGTTATTATTTGGTCTAGTTCTGTGAAAAATGTCAGTGGTAGTTGAATAGGTATTGCATTGAATCTGTAGATGATATTTGGAAGTATGGTCTTTTTCACAGTATTGATTCTTCCAATCCAGGAACATGGAATATCTCTCCATCTGTTTAAGTCTTCTTTAATGTCTCTCTTGAGTGTCTTGTAATTTTCTGTGTACAATTCTTTTGTTTCTTTGGGTAGGTTTATTCCTAGATATTTGATTCTTTTGGTTGCAATGGTGAAGGGGATTGCCTCTTTGATTTCATTTTCTGATTTTTCATTGTTTGTGTATAGGAATGCCAGTGACTTCTGTGTGTTGACTTTATATCCTGCAACTTTGCTGAATTCATTGATTAGCTCTAGTAGCTTTGTAACCGTGTCTTTGGGATTTTCTATGTATAATATCATGTCGTCTGCAAAAAGAGAGAGCTTGACTTCTTCCTTTCCAATCTGGATTCCTTTGATTTCTTTCTCTTCTCTTATTGCTGTTGCTAGGACTTCCAGGACTATGTTGAATAGTAGTGGTGAAAGTGGGCACCCCCGTCTTGTTCCTGATCTTAGAGGGAATGCTTTCAGTTTTTCACCATTAACAATAATGTTCGCTGTAGGCTTCTCATAGATGGCTTTTATTATGTTGAGATAGGTTCCTTCTATGCCCATTTTCTGAAGAGTTTTGATCATAAATGGATGTTGTACTTTGTCAAAGGCTTTTACTGCGTCTATTGAAATGATCATGTGATTTTTGTCTTTCAACTTGTTGTAAAAAGCCCCTTTTTAAGCCTAAGTTTCTGTCATTCTTCTCTGGTCCCCAAATCAGTTCTTTACTCTGTATCCACAACCGCATCTTCCCCCATCAGCATAGCTACAATCACTGCAGAAATCCCAGCCTATTCTAACCTGTGAAGTTGATAGTCACTTCATTTTTGCTTGTAGCTGTCCAATTCTCCCAGCACCACTTGTTAAAGAGGCTGTCTTTGTCCCATTTTATAGTTTCTCCTCCTTTATCAAAAATAAGGTACCCATAGGTGCGTGGGTTGATCTCTGGGTTCTCAATCTTGTTCCATTGATCTACAGTTCTGTTTTTGTGCCAGTACCATACTGTCTTGATAACTGTTGCTTTGTAGTAGAGTCTGAAGTTAGGGAGGCTGATCCCTCCAACTCCATTCTTCTTCCTCAGGATTGCTTTGGCTATTCGAGGTCTTTTGTGTTTCCATATGAACTGTGTTATTATTTGGTCTAGTTCTGTGAAAAATGTCAGTGGTAGTTGAATAGGTATTGCATTGAATCTGTAGATGATATTTGGAAGTATGGTCTTTTTCACAGTATTGATTCTTCCAATCCAGGAACATGGAATATCTCTCCATCTGTTTAAGTCTTCTTTAATGTCTCTCTTGAGTGTCTTGTAATTTTCTGTGTACAATTCTTTTGTTTCTTTGGGTAGGTTTATTCCTAGATATTTGATTCTTTTGGTTGCAATGGTGAAGGGGATTGCCTCTTTGATTTCATTTTCTGATTTTTCATTGTTTGTGTATAGGAATGCCAGTGACTTCTGTGTGTTGACTTTATATCCTGCAACTTTGCTGAATTCATTGATTAGCTCTAGTAGCTTTGTAACCGTGTCTTTGGGATTTTCTATGTATAATATCATGTCGTCTGCAAAAAGAGAGAGCTTGACTTCTTCCTTTCCAATCTGGATTCCTTTGATTTCTTTCTCTTCTCTTATTGCTGTTGCTAGGACTTCCAGGACTATGTTGAATAGTAATGGTGAAAGTGGGCACCCCTGTCTTGTTCCTGATCTTAGAGGGAATGCTTTCAGTTTTTCACCATTAACAATAATGTTCGCTGTAGGCTTCTCATAGATGGCTTTTATTATGTTGAGATAGGTTCCTTCTATGCCCATTTTCTGAAGAGTTTTGATCATAAATGGATGTTGTACTTTGTCAAAGGCTTTTACTGCGTCTATTGAAATGATCATGTGATTTTTGTCTTTCAACTTGTTGTAAAAAGCCCCTTTTTAAGCCTAAGTTTCTGTCATTCTTCTCTGGTCCCCAAATCAGTTCTTTACTCTGTATCCACAACCGCATCTTCCCCCATCAGCATAGCTACAATCACTGAAGAAATCCCAGCTATTCTAACCTGTGAAGTTTCTTCAGTTGATTCACTTCTTGCAGCCCCTACTGGCATTATGGTTAGATAGTATCATTGACTCAGTAGATATGAATTTGAGCAAACTCCAGGAATTAGTGAAGGACAGGGAAATCTGGTGTGCTGCAGTCCATGAGCTCTCAAAGAGTTGGACACAATTTAGTGATTGAACGACAACACCATTGTTATTCAGCTTCGTATATTACATGGATTATAATCATCCCCTCCTAAAGTCATTCTTATATTCAGGCTGTGTCCCCCTCCAATCTGACTCCTGTATTTAGGCTAATTTGTAAAGTTCAAGTCAGATCTTATTAATGCTCTCCCTACTGCCCTCAGATTAAAATCTGAATTCTCAGTTTAATTTACAAGGAACTTGAAGGCCCTGGTTCTTATTTCTCTAATCTCATATCTCTCCTCCCTCTCCATGCTCTAATTTGTCATATAATCTCTTATAGCCTGCTTCTGTCACACTAGAATTTTGTAGTTGAAGCTTCCTTCTGCACCAGGTCTTTTTCTCTGTAGTCTTTTTGCCTTGAATACTTTCTTTTTCCCTTATTCTCAACTGCTTTTTCAACACATAATCCTATTTACCTGATTTCTTTCTCTCTTTAAATTTCAGTGTGAACAACATAGCTCTAGTAAAAACTCATATCACCCCAAGTCTGAGTAAATAAGTAATTAGAAACAAATTTCAAATAAAATAACAATAGTATTATTATGTGGAGGAGATGGCAACCCACTCCAGTATTCTTGCCTGGAAAATTCCATGGATGGAGAAGCCTGGCAAGCCACAGTCCATGGGGTCACACAGAGTCGGACATGACTGAGATGACTAAGCAGCAGCAGCAGCAGGATTATTATGAATACAGCTTTAAGTCTAGCATAAAGCATGTGCACATTCATTCAGTCATTAAGGGTTTCTACAAATACTCATTGGGCATCTGTTATCTGCCCAGCAACTTCTAGTTGGGCCATTGAACAGATATTTCTTGGTCTCCTACAATGTTCCAGATATCATTTTGGTCTTATGGAGACTATAGCAATGAACATCGTTAGAGCTTAAATTCTAGTAGGGGGATTATGTGGAAACATATAAAGGTATGATATCAGTTAGTGAGGTGTTATGAAGGAAAAAGCATTTAATGGAGAGATTCCTTGAATACTGTAGTGAGAAAAGACCTCTCTAAGGAAGCAATGGAGACCTAAATAAAATGATGGAACAAGGTCAGGCCAGTGTCTGGGATGAGCATTCTAAGAAAAGAGAAACCTGTTAAGTACAAAAGCCTTAGGGCAAGAGCATGCTTGGTGTGTTCAGAGAATAGCAAAGAAGCCTATGTATATTAATCTCAGTAAACAGAAGTAGGTGATAATGGAAAGGTGGTCTCAGGCCAGATCCTGTGATGGTGAGCAGTGAGTCCACTCTGGCAGGTCAAATATGGTCTGGGTATTGATTTCAGTTGCCCTTGCGGATTTGTACTTGTACTGAGGACACTGCTGGATGGCATTTAGTGGGAAAGAGAGGATGTTGGGAGTCAAGGACAATGGGAGGAGAGTCCCATCTAGTTCAGAATTGTTGCTCTGAGAATTAAGGGGCAAGAATTGGGCAGACCCTGGAGGACTGGGATGGTGATGTCAAAAGGTGTTGTGGCTTAAAAGTCTCAGTATCCCACTGTTGCCCTCAGATTAAATTCTGAACCCTCAGTGCAGTTTACAAGGCACACAAAGGTTCTTTTAAGCTGGTGGTGCAAAGCCCTTGTCCTGCATAAAGTAGCAGTGCTGGGCAGACAGCCTGGACATCCCAAATCTCTTCCTTTTGCCCTTTCCCATCCCTATTCTTTCCTGACTGTTCCAAAATTGATCTAGTCAAGTCTAGGCTTTTTTTTTTCTTCCAGCCATTAAATGCTCGTAGAAATTACATCTTCTTTTGAACTATAGCAATGACATTTGACATGAAATGTAATAGATTGTCTTAAAAAATATAATAGCAAATCCCAATTTTTACATCAGCTTCTAGTCACATAGTTTGAATAGATCAACTAAAATATAATTTTAATTTCTATACTACATATAGTAAACATATATAAAAACAAAAGCTACAAGGTCATTCTAATTTTCAAGAGAAGTAACTCATTTCCAGGACTGACCAACATGACTAAGAGATCTTGACTTATTTTCTTAAATGATATCTATTCCATTTTCTATTCTTATTAATCAATCCCTAATCATTTCATCATTTTTCTCTTTTATTGTCCTCTATTTGATCTTCGTTGTTTCCACTTCTCAATGTCCATAATCTTAACAATTATCTCTTTTTGATTCAACAAAAAGGTTTTTGTCTCATACACATACTCTTTAAAATTTGCATGAGAAAATATAAATAAGTAAGAATAGGAGATAAGCTAGAGAGGAAAATCAAATATAAATGAAATTAGTACATATATATGTATATATAAGGTATATAGTTTATATCCATGGAAATTTTTAAGTTAGTAATTATAATAACTAATAAAGTAATAATTTTAAATATATACAATGAGGTAGTGTCCAAAGCACCATTGATGATGTAACTATTTTAATCAAACGTTAACTTTAACATAATTCTTTTCAGTTTAGTTCAGTTGCTCAGTCGTGTCCTACTCTTTGTGACCCAATGGACTGCAGCACACCATGCTTCCCTGTCCTTCGCCATCTCCTAGAGCTTACTCAAACTCATGTTCATTGAGTTGGTGATGCCATTCAACCATCTCATCCTCTGTCAACCCCTTCTCCTTCTGCCTTCTGTTTTTCCCAACATCAGAGTCTTTTCCAAGAGTCATCTCTTCACATCAGGTGGCCAAAGTATTGGATTCAGCTTCTTCATCAGTCCTTACATTGACTCTTAAGGGTTGATTTCCTTTAGGATTGGCTGATTTAATCTCCTTGGAGTCCAAGGGACTCTTAAGAGTCTTCTCCAACACCACAGTTCAGAGGAAACAGTTCTTCAGTGCTCCGCCTTCTTTATGGTCCAACTCTTACATCCACACATGACTACTGGAAAAGCGAATTTTGGCCCGAGTAATCTTTTCCTTCCAAGGAGCAAGGCTTTAATTTCATCTTGTCACCCACATAATAACATAATGAAATCCAATTTTACATCAGCTTCTAGTCACATAGTTTGAATAGATCAACTAAAATATAATTTTAATTTCTATACTACATATAGTAAACATATATAAAAACAAAAGCTACAAGGTCATTCTAATTTTCAAGAGAAGTAACTCATTTCCAGGACTGACCAACATGACTAAGAGATCTTGACTTATTTTCTTAAATGATATCTATTCCATTTTCTATTCTTATTAATCAATCCCTAATCATTTCATCATTTTTCTCTTTTATTGTCCTCTATTTGATCTTCGTTGTTTCCACTTCTCAATGTCCATAATCTTAACAATTATCTCTTTTTGATTCAACAAAAAGGTTTTTGTCTCATACACATACTCTTTAAAATTTGCATGAGAAAATATAAATAAGTAAGAATAGGAGATAAGCTAGAGAGGAAAATCAAATATAAATGAAATTAGTACATATATATGTATATATAAGGTATATAGTTTATATCCATGGAAATTTTTAAGTTAGTAATTATAATAACTAATAAAGTAATAATTTTAAATATATACAATGAGGTAGTGTCCAAAGCACCATTGATGATGTAACTATTTTAATCAAACGTTAACTTTAACATAATTCTTTTCAGTTTAGTTCAGTTGCTCAGTCGTGTCCTACTCTTTGTGACCCAATGGACTGCAGCACACCATGCTTCCCTGTCCTTCGCCATCTCCTAGAGCTTACTCAAACTCATGTTCATTGAGTTGGTGATGCCATTCAACCATCTCATCCTCTGTCAACCCCTTCTCCTTCTGCCTTCTGTTTTTCCCAACATCAGAGTCTTTTCCAAGAGTCATCTCTTCACATCAGGTGGCCAAAGTATTGGATTCAGCTTCTTCATCAGTCCTTACATTGACTCTTAAGGGTTGATTTCCTTTAGGATTGGCTGATTTAATCTCCTTGGAGTCCAAGGGACTCTTAAGAGTCTTCTCCAACACCACAGTTCAGAGGAAACAGTTCTTCAGTGCTCCGCCTTCTTTATGGTCCAACTCTTACATCCATACATGACTACTGGAAAAACCATGACATTGACTATATGGGCCTTGTTAGCAAAGTGATGTCTCTGCTTTTTAGTACACTGTCTATATTTGTGATAGCTTTTCTTCCAAGGAGCAAGTGTCTTTGAATTTCATGGCTGTAGTCACCGTCTGCAGTGATTTTGAAGCCCAAGAATTAAAGATTGTCACTGTTTCCATTGTTTGCCCATCTGTTTGCCATGAAGTGATGGGACCAAATGCAATCTTAGTTTTTTTGAATGTTGAGTTTTAAGCCAGCTTTTTCAGTCTCCTTTCACCTTCATCAAGAGGCTCTTTAGTTCATCTTTGCTTTCTGCTGCAGGAGTGGTGTCATCTGCTTATCTGAGGTTATTGATATTTTTGCTAGAAATCTTGATTTCAGCTTGTGCTTCATTCACCCCAGTATTTCACAAGATGTATTCTGCATATAAGTTAAATAAGGAGGAAGACAGTATACAACCTTGACATACTCCTTTTCCAATTTGGAACCAGTCTCTTGTTCTATGTCCAGTTTTAACTGTTGCTTCTTGACCTGCATACAAGTTTCTCAGGAGGCAGGTAAGATGGTTTGTATTCAGATGTCTTTAACAATTTCCCACAGTTTGTTGTGATCCACACAGTCAAAGGCTTTAACATAGTTAATGAAGCAGAAGTAGATGTTTTTCTGGAATTCTCTTGCTTTTCTGCATTTCTTTTAGGCTATAATACTTTTCAAGTACTGTACAGCTTTTTGTGTGTATAATCATTTTCTTGCACATATTTCATTATAGGAGCTTGAAATCAGGCTTATATATTTGTCTTTGTGACCTGAGGGTTTTCCCTTTATTTCCTTTCTGTATCTTTTTCTCATGATAATTTTGAATTTTTAAAATTAGATAGTAAACAAAAGGTTTCTTTTGAAGAATTCACCCTAATTAATTTCTATATTACAAAGCATATTGTTTTAACACAGCTTATCTTTTTCTTTTTAATTTATTTCTTTTTGGCTATTCTGGGTTTTCACTGCTGCTACAGGCTCTTCTCTAGTTGCAGGGAGTGGGGGCTTCTCTCTAGTTGAGGTGAGCAGGCTTCTTGTTGTGGTGACTTCTCTTGTTGTGGAAGTCGGCTGTAGGGCTCACGAGCTTCAGTAGTTGCAGCACATGGGCTTAATAATTGTGGCTCTGAGGCTCTAGAGCACAGACTTAATAGTTGTGGCTCAAGGGCTTACTTGCTCTGCAGCATGTGGGATCTTCTAGGATCAGGGATCAAACTCGTGTCTCCTGCAGGCGACCCCCGTGGATCACAGCCGGCCAGACTTCCATGTCAAGTACTGTTCTAAATTCCTTGTATGTATTAAAGCACTTAATCCTCATAGCACCCCTTATAAGGTAGGAAGTATTACATTGACCCAAATGTTCATTCAGATATTTCTATTACATTTTATGAAAAAACCTGGTTTCGCCAAACCAGTATTAAAATCCTAGTTTCATGGGTGAGAAAACTCATAGGCAGAATGGTTAATAATTTACCCCAGGCCTCATGGCTGGAAAGTGGAGGCTGGCAGACTGGCTCCAGAATCTTAACTTGATCACTCTGCATTACTTAACTTAGCTGATATAGCCCAGAGAAAGGAGCCAATCTGACCATTTAATGCAGATTGCTGAGAAATGCAACTGGAGGGAGGAAGAGAATGGAAATTATGCTCCTTGCTCAATAGGAGACATTTCTTCTCAAGGGAAAATCGGGCAATCTTAAGGGACTGAATCTTTCTTTAGTCAGAAAAAATTCTCAGATGGAGAAAGAAGAAAATTACAGATTGTGTCTATCAGTCAAAAATAACCACCGTAACCCCAGATTGCTTGGCACAGGATTGTTTCAAATGCTAGTTGTTCAGTAAGCAGAGTTAATTTTCTTACATACTACCTGATCTGGTTTGGTGAAAACTCTTTTAAGCAAACTGAACTTATAGGAATTTTGTGAGTCATTTATTTCCATGAAGACTAACACACTTCAAATACCCTACGTATACCCAACAGCAATCACTACTGTAAGCAGTTCAGATTTTCTTTTAAAATCACTCTTAAGCTCTTTCTCTTAAAAAAAACAAAATTTCTGATATTTTCCTCAACCAGGAACAGTGGGGCTTCTCTCTAGTTGAGGTGAGCAGGCTTCTTGTTGTGGTGACTTCTCTTGTTGTGGAAGTCGGCTGTAGGGCTCACGAGCTTCAGTAGTTGCAGCACATGGGCTTAATAATTGTGGCTCTGAGGCTCTAGAGCACAGACTTAATAGTTGTGGCTCAAGGGCTTACTTGCTCTGCAGCATGTGGGATCTTCTAGGATCAGGGATCAAACTCGTGTCTCCTGCAGGCGACCCCCGTGGATCACAGCCGGCCAGACTTCCATGTCAAGTACTGTTCTAAATTCCTTGTATGTATTAAAGCACTTAATCCTCATAGCACCCCTTATAAGGTAGGAAGTATTACATTGACCCAAATGTTCATTCAGATATTTCTATTACATTTTATGAAAAAACCTGGTTTCGCCAAACCAGTATTAAAATCCTAGTTTCATGGGTGAGAAAACTCATAGGCAGAATGGTTAATAATTTACCCCAGGCCTCATGGCTGGAAAGTGGAGGCTGGCAGACTGGCTCCAGAATCTTAACTTGATCACTCTGCATTACTTAACTTAGCTGATATAGCCCAGAGAAAGGAGCCAATCTGACCATTTAATGCAGATTGCTGAGAAATGCAACTGGAGGGAGGAAGAGAATGGAAATTATGCTCCTTGCTCAATAGGAGACATTTCTTCTCAAGGGAAAATCGGGCAATCTTAAGGGACTGAATCTTTCTTTAGTCAGAAAAAATTCTCAGATGGAGAAAGAAGAAAATTACAGATTGTGTCTATCAGTCAAAAATAACCACCGTAACCCCAGATTGCTTGGCACAGGATTGTTTCAAATGCTAGTTGTTCAGTAAGCAGAGTTAATTTTCTTACATACTACCTGATCTGGTTTGGTGAAAACTCTTTTAAGCAAACTGAACTTATAGGAATTTTGTGAGTCATTTATTTCCATGAAGACTAACACACTTCAAATACCCTACGTATACCCAACAGCAATCACTACTGTAAGCAGTTCAGATTTTCTTTTAAAATCACTCTTAAGCACTTTTTCTCTTCTAAAAGGAAATTAAATAGGCAATAAGTAGCCTTCCTCATAGAGAAGCTGGATATTTTCCCTCAACCAGGGAACATTACCTTGCCTTGCCTAGGGAACCTTTGTTTCAGACCTGACACCATTGATCATTCAGCATCTTAACTATATTTGTTTTCCAACTTCGCACTTCCCCTGAGGAGGAAAGTGTTCTTTTGTAGGTTGTAGTGTGCCTTGTGATAAGAGTATGTACACAAGTAATATTCACATCTCAAGACTGTATCCTTGGCACTGTAATGTGATACTACCAAAAGTGCTTTTATAATACTGCCTGCCAACAATTAACATCTAAAATAGAAAGATCACAAGATTCCAAAATTACCCAAGTCTTGGAAAGACTATATTTTCATAAAATTTTCTTTAGCAACAGATCCTACCCTACTATCTTCAAAAAAAGTTCTGTTGGAACAAGCCCTAGTTGTGTAATCAAGCAGATTTATCTATCTCATAAAAATCAAACAAATTTCAACATTTAAAGTCACATTATTTGCTGGAGAAGATGTGGAAAAAAAGGAACCCTTCTATATGGTTGATGAGAATGTAACTTGGCACAGCCACAATGGAGAACAGTATGGAGATACCTTAAAAAACTAAAAATAGAATATGTGAGCCAGCAATCCCATTACTGGGCATGTACCCTGAGAAAATTGTAAATCATAAAGATACATGCATCCTAATGTTCATAGCAGCAGTATTTACATGGACACACCTAAATGTTCATTGACAGATGAATGGATAAAGAAGAGTAATGGAATAGTATGTAGCCATAAAAAAGAATGAAATAATACCATTTGCAGAATCATAGATGGACCTAGATATTTTTATTTTGAGTGGTAAGTCAGGTACAGAAAAACAAATATCATATGATAAATGAACTTATTTACAAAATATAAATAGATTCAATGACATAAAAAACAAACTCATGGTTACTAATGGTGAAAGAGTCGGGGAGACATAAGGGGAGTTTGGGATTAACATATACACACTTATTTATATAAAACAGATAAACAACATAAGAAACAATATTCTGGGCTTCCCCTGGTGGTCCAGTGCATAAGGACACCGCCTTGCAGTACAAGGGGCGCCGGTTCAATCCCTGGCCTGGGAAGATCCCACATGCCGCGGAGCGGCTGGACCGATGTGTCCAATTACCGAGCCGGAGCTCTGGCGCGCGTGCGCCCAGAGCCGGCGCTCTGAGACAACAGAGGCCACCACGATGAGAGGCCCACAGGAGCCAAAAAAACAAAGACGGATGAAAACAGAGAAATGGAAGACCAATAGAAGTGGTCCGCCCATTCCCCTTCCTCCCTACCCCACCTCCAAAAGATAAAAAAAAAAAAAAAAGAAAAGAAACAATATTCTGTATCTTGTACTAACGTATAGTAAAAGAAACCAAAAGAGAATATCTGTGTGTGTGTGTGTGTGTGTGTGTGTGTGTGTGTGTATACCTCTGAATTACTTTTGTTGTATACCTGAAACTAACACAACTTTGTAAATCAAGTATATTTCAATAAAAAAAAATTAATAAGGGAAGAAATCACATTATTATAACGAACAATAATATACACAAAATTTTATGTGTTAATACATTGAGTTAGAATTCAAATAAGAGATCTATATAGAGACACACACATCAAATACACTTGTGAATTGATCACATGAAAAGTACCTATGTAAACAAATATCCTGAACTGAAACAAATATGTATATCTATATATGTATCATATCTACACGAGCTATATATTTCTCAGTATGTTGTCATTTGCTTACATTAGGAATCCAATGAGAACTAGAATTTTTCAATAAAATTGAAAAAACTTTCTATAAAATAAAATGTTACATCATAAATTGATCAATCTGATTATATAACATATATGATGCAAGTCAATCAAAAAGTAAATTAAGGAATATATTTTTAAGAAACACTGCAAAAATAATCTAGAATGAAAACTGGAGGTGATGTAGAAGCAGGGACATTCCTGACCACAGCACTACAAATATTTTAAAATCAGAACTTCCTAGCGGCCTAGATCCCAAAGGTGAACAGCTAAGAAGTAGCACTGCTCAAGAGACAGTATGTATTCATTGGAAACTATGTTCATCAGATGCTTAGTGGAACAGTTCTAAGCACAGTTGAAAGGTTGACTTGGTCTTACAAAACCTTGAAAGAACTACATTTAGCTGACAATGAGTCCAATCTAGTTCCTATTAGATTCCTAGTGAAAGTGAATAAGGAAAAAGCAAATGACAAAATACTGGGAAATATGTATCTTGTATGAAATGTATATAGGTATGGATATTTATTTATACAAGTACTTTTGATATGTCCAGTTTACAGGTGTGTTTGATATATGTGTCTTTATAGCTCTATAATTTTGAGTTCAAACACAATGAAGATATAGATAGGGGTTTGCTTGGTGGTCCAGTGAGTAGAAAGTCTGCCTTACAGTGCAGGGGGCACCAGTTCAATCCCTGGCCTGGGAAGATCTCATGTGCCACGGAGCTGTTGAATTGGTGTGTCCAATTGCAAGCCAGCACTCTGGAGCTCATGTACCCAGAGCCAGTGCTCTGCAAGGAGAGAGGCCACTGCCATGGGAGACCCACACAGGCCAAAGAATAAAGATGGATGAAAATCAATGAGTAAATAAAAAACAATAAAAGAGGCCCAAATTTAAAAGAAAGTTATAGATAGCATTACCATCTATATGAGATATAAATATATAAAAGCCTCTCTTTACCTTTTCTACAGATACTGAAAACCACATGTTTATATTTTGTCTAGGGGTTTTGTGTGTGAATCTCTCTTTTTTGCGTGTGTCTTTTTTTCTGCTATAAAGTCTTACTTTTTAAAAAAGAGTCAGTTCATTCCTGTATTCTACATGCTTGGTATCATTTGCCAGGAGTCTACAGCTAGGTTAAATTATTGGAAGATGAATATTAAAGCAACTTCAGTACTCTTATTTTCCTCTCTTTCTGCTCACCTTATAAAGCTGCAAGGAAACATTCTGTCATTAATTTTTTATACATAGCTAGTTCTTCAAAAGTTTTAAAATAAGCGACATTTTGCAGGGTGCTTTTGTGTATAACTGAAGAATATTCATTGAAGCACTTTATAAGTGATCAAGCCCTACCTACATGTAAGGCATTGTTAGCATTAACATTGCTTTAACATAGAATCATATCTAGCACTGGAATAAGGCAATTGTGTTATTATGGAATGGAATGGAAATTAACAGCTATTAAAAACCTTATAGCAGAGTGCCGGGAACTTTACGAGAAGTCTCACATAGTTTGTCTTATTACTTAATAACGTTCATATAGAATACTTCTGGAACTCTCAAAGATGCCAAATCATTTGTGGTGGTTACAAAGGTAACTCCATAGATGATTAGATACCATAAATTTTCATTTGAGAGTGAGTCATATTGCCAGTTCATACCTTTTCCTCTAAAATAGGTATGGATATTTATTTATACAAGTACTTTTGATATGTCCAGTTTACAGGTGTGTTTGATATATGTGTCTTTATAGCTCTATAATTTTGAGTTCAAACACAATGAAGATATAGATAGGGGTTTGCTTGGTGGTCCAGTGAGTAGAAAGTCTGCCTTACAGTGCAGGGGGCACCAGTTCAATCCCTGGCCTGGGAAGATCTCATGTGCCACGGAGCTGTTGAATTGGTGTGTCCAATTGCAAGCCAGCACTCTGGAGCTCATGTACCCAGAGCCAGTGCTCTGCAAGGAGAGAGGCCACTGCCATGGGAGACCCACACAGGCCAAAGAATAAAGATGGATGAAAATCAATGAGTAAATAAAAAACAATAAAAGAGGCCCAAATTTAAAAGAAAGTTATAGATAGCATTACCATCTATATGAGATATAAATATATAAAAGCCTCTCTTTTACCTTTTCTACAGATACTGAAAACCACATGTTTATATTTTGTCTAGGGGTTTTGTGTGTGAATCTCTCTTTTTTGCGTGTGTCTTTTTTTCTGCTATAAAGTCTTACTTTTTAAAAAAGAGTCAGTTCATTCCTGTATTCTACATGCTTGGTATCATTTGCCAGGAGTCTACAGCTAGGTTAAATTATTGGAAGATGAATATTAAAGCAACTTCAGTACTCTTATTTTCCTCTCTTTCTGCTCACCTTATAAAGCTGCAAGGAAACATTCTGTCATTAATTTTTTATACATAGCTAGTTCTTCAAAAGTTTTAAAATAAGCGACATTTTGCAGGGTGCTTTTGTGTATAACTGAAGAATATTCATTGAAGCACTTTATAAGTGATCAAGCCCTACCTACATGTAAGGCATTGTTAGCATTAACATTGCTTTAACATAGAATCATATCTAGCACTGGAATAAGGCAATTGTGTTATTAAGGAATGGAATGGAAATTAACAGCTATTAAAACCCTTATAGCAGAGTGCCGGGAACTTTACGAGAAGTCTCACATAGTTTGTCTTATTACTTAATAACGTTCATATAGAATACTTCTGGAACTCTCAAAGATGCCAAATCATTTGTGGTGGTTACAAAGGTAACTCCATAGATGATTAGATACCATAAATTTTCATTTGAGAGTGAGTCATATTGCCAGTTCATACCTTTTCCCTCTAAAATTGTGCTGGTTTGGTCAGGTACTTCACTAACCGCTGAGTCACTTATTATGGAATTGTCAAAACTTGGCAAGAGCCATAGTTCTGTATTGCATGCAAGATCATGGTCTTATTATGTTACATGAAAGTGAAAGTGTTACTAGCTCTTTGTGACCCCATGGTCTGTAGCCCCCGAGGTTCCTCTGTCCATGGAATTCTCCAGACAAGAATACTGGAGTGGGTTGCTATGCCCTCCTCCAGGGAATCTTCCCAACCCAGGGATTGAACCCAGGTCTTCCACATTGCAGGTGGATTGTTTACCATCTTAGCCACCAGGGAATTCCATTATATTCCATGACAATGTTATGAACTGGTGGTGTTAATATGAACTCCGTTTTCTCTGTAATCACTGTCAGTTCATTCATTACAGAGTACTCACTCTGCACACAGTTTTCAATGACACGCGTTATCTTTTTTAACTTGCTCCTGAAGTCCACCTATTGTGACGGACAGTAGATATTGGTTCTTTATCTGCTGAGTTGACATTTTCTCTATCTGATGATTGTAATCCCTACTCATTAAATACAGTGTTATCATATGTTTATATACCAGTGAGCTGCTATTGAAGGATTTCATGAAAAATATGATGAGAGGGAAGAATAAAAGGGAAACATTCACCAAAACCTTCTCCAGGATTTTGATGTTTAAATATATGGACAGAAAGTCTATAAAGCAGACAGTGAATGATGCCATTTGCTTTTAAAAGATAACACAGAAGCAACCTAGATGCCCATCGATGAACGAATGGGTACAAAAGCTCTGGTACATATATACAATGGAATACTACACAGCTGTAAAGAGAAATGCAGAAGAATCAGCCCTAATGAGGTGGCTGGATCTAGAATGTATCATAAACAGTGAAGTCAGTCAGAAAGAGAAGGACAAATACAGTATATCAACACATATATATGGAATCTAGTAGGATGGTGATGATGGCACACGCAGTGAAGCAACGGAAAGACAGACATGGACAGTGGACATATGGACATTGTGGGGAAGGAACAATGGGTGGGAGGTGTAAAGGAAGTAGCATGACGGCCTGTACTATCATAGGTAAAGAAAATAGCTCTAGTCATTGCTCTGTGAGAAAAGGGGACCCTTCAGGGGTGCTGTGTGATGGTCGGGAGGGGTGGGAAGAGGGGGATATACATATGACTAATCTGGGAACATGCATGTCTGTAAACAACAAAACTCTGTAAAAGTTAAAAGTAAAATAAAGATTTAAAAAGATAAATAAACATAGGTGAATTTAAAAAATAAATAAATAAAAGATAACACAGACTGTGAATTAAAGAAGAGTTGGGGGCATGTAGGAAAGAGGAGGTTATTATGACTCTTTTCCATCCATTCAATTGCTGAGTTGCGACACTATTATTGGTGTGACTCGTTGCCTAACAGGAAAAAAAAATACAGAAGGAATTAACTGTAATGCAAAGCAGTGTACACTGTATCATGACAATGCAGAAGGAGGTTCTGAACAGAAAAAAAAAAAATCAAACTTATGTCTGGAAAGTGTGGTAATTATTGTTCAGTTGCTGAGTTGTGTTCAACTCTTCATGACCCCTTGAGCTGCAGCACACCAGGCTTCCCTGTCTGTCACTGTTTCCCAGAGTTTGCTCAAATCCATGTCATCAATGAACTAATAGCAGCATTTAAATATTTGTAAAAGTATACACCTTGGGGTTTCCCTGGTGGCTCACACTAAAAAGTCTGCCTGCCAATGCAGAAGACCTGGGTTTAATCCCTGGGTCAGGAAGATCCCCTAGAGAAGTAAATGGCAACCCACTCCCATATTCTCGCCCAGTAAATTCCATGGACGGAGGAGCCTGGTGGGCTACAATCCATGGGGTCACAAAAGAGTCGAGCGTGACTTAGCAACTGAACAACAGCAAAGGTATAAAGTACCAGGCATTTTAGAACCCAGCCGTGTCAGATCTGCTGAGTGTTAGGACTGAATAACGTCTCTGTTAAAGGTAGCTGTGTGCTGACTGACTTAAAGAGACGTAAAGAGACGTACAGAAGTGAGTTCTGTTCTCTCACTCCATAACAGACTTGAGAGCATCCACTTAGTAACTTACTATGCAGAGGGTACTGGCACTGTTTCCAGAGTGTTCAGTGAACTAAGAGCGAGGCTCCAGTTAGAAGCCAGATGCAATGGGTTTCCCTTGTACAGAAAGAAACCTCTTGAGTCTGAGCTCACACACTGCCACCAGAGGTCAGAGCCAGGAGGAGAGGGCAGTCTCCCAGGAAGGAAGTGGTGTATTACTGGAGGAGGTACAGGAACCAAAATCCCATCCTCTCTTCCTGAGAGCCATTCACTGCTGACTGAATAGGGTTTGAAAGGAGGACCTCAGAGATGTTCTGCCCACGTAAAGGTATGTCTCAGTGCTCACTGCTTTAAACAGGTCATTTTAAAAGGGCAGAGAAGAATGACTGTGTTCTATTTTCCAAATCCATATGAGCCCTCTGGATCTGTTGGCTGCTGTCTCCAGAAAGGGAATGTTTGCTGGGAGTGCCCAGGGTGGGGTAATTCTGTTGAAATACTAATCGGAATATACAGTGCAAAAAAAGAAAAAGACTTTCTGTGTACGTTCATTATTAGCCTGTGATTTGCTGTGGGTGCAGCTGCAGTGATTTTGTATGGAGGCACTCCCAGAAATAGATTCAAACACAGCGATTTTAAATCTGTTTTCATGTCCAGTGGCATATATCATTAGGGACTTTTTATTTCATGCTGTCTTAGGAAATCATTTGGCAGTAAGATTTCCATATTGCCTTTCTTGCACTAAAAAGTCCGGGGCCGGGGCCACATCCCCCAATGCAGAAGACCTGGGTTTAATCCCTGGGTCAGGAAGATCCCCTAGAGAAGTAAATGGCAACCCACTCCCATATTCTCGCCCAGTAAATTCCATGGACGGAGGAGCCTGGTGGGCTACAATCCATGGGGTCACAAAAGAGTCGAGCGTGACTTAGCAACTGAACAACAGCAAAGGTATAAAGTACCAGGCATTTTAGAACCCAGCCGTGTCAGATCTGCTGAGTGTTAGGACTGAATAACGTCTCTGTTAAAGGTAGCTGTGTGCTGACTGACTTAAAGAGACGTAAAGAGACGTACAGAAGTGAGTTCTGTTCTCTCACTCCATAACAGACTTGAGAGCATCCACTTAGTAACTTACTATGCAGAGGGTACTGGCACTGTTTCCAGAGTGTTCAGTGAACTAAGAGCGAGGCTCCAGTTAGAAGCCAGATGCAATGGGTTTCCCTTGTACAGAAAGAAACCTCTTGAGTCTGAGCTCACACACTGCCACCAGAGGTCAGAGCCAGGAGGAGAGGGCAGTCTCCCAGGAAGGAAGTGGTGTATTACTGGAGGAGGTACAGGAACCAAAATCCCATCCTCTCTTCCTGAGAGCCATTCACTGCTGACTGAATAGGGTTTGAAAGGAGGACCTCAGAGATGTTCTGCCCACGTAAAGGTATGTCTCAGTGCTCACTGCTTTAAACAGGTCATTTTAAAAGGGCAGAGAAGAATGACTGTGTTCTATTTTCCAAATCCATATGAGCCCTCTGGATCTGTTGGCTGCTGTCTCCAGAAAGGGAATGTTTGCTGGGAGTGCCCAGGGTGGGGTAATTCTGTTGAAATACTAATCGGAATATACAGTGCAAAAAAAGAAAAAGACTTTCTGTGTACGTTCATTATTAGCCTGTGATTTGCTGTGGGTGCAGCTGCAGTGATTTTGTATGGAGGCACTCCCAGAAATAGATTCAAACACAGCGATTTTAAATCTGTTTTCATGTCCAGTGGCATATATCATTAGGGACTTTTTATTTCATGCTGTCTTAGGAAATCATTTGGCAGTAAGATTTCCATATTGCCTTTCTTGCCCTTAACTGACAAGTTGTGCACAACTAGAGTCATGATAACGATTAAGTCATATGCAGATGTTTTTATCACTGCTGGGCTCTGGGTTTCAAAGACTGGTAATGCCTTCCCTTAGGTTCTCTTAACCACCCTCTTAAAAGTTGGCTTAAATGCCTTTGTTTTTCCTTTAACATGTTATTACAACTTCTCTAGGCTCCACTAAAATGCAGAGGGACATTGATAGGAGGTTTTTGTCTTTTTTGTGTAAGTTTTGGTCAAAGAAGTCAATATAACATTATTACTGAGGAGTTCACCTATACTGTTAAATGAAAGGCATAAAGGTATACAAAAATCTGAGACATGTAGGTAATCTCTTCGATTTTTAATGGCATGACTCAGATGGAATTCATTATTGACTTTTAAAAATGAAAATTGTTCTGCATTACTCTTTTAGTTTTTCCTTTCAAGAGAAGTAATTACCATTACTAGGTTAATTTTTCTTCAGTCACAAGCAACTATGTAACAATATTAGAATCTAGAGTATAGTTTACCACTCAGTCATGAAGCTTAATAATGCTACAGGATATTATCCGTTTCAAATTAGCAATAAATTTATGAGCATAATGTACAGCTAAAAGGTTGAGTATCTTTTCCTTTTATTTGGTTAATTTTGAAAGCAATTGCTTCACAGTACAGGGTAATCTGTTTATGAGAATCCTATTGCAGAAACAGAGATGTTTTTAATTAGAAATAAAGAATCTAAATTCATTTTTCCTGTTCAGCACACAGATTTTGTGGTGGTAATCAAAGTATCAATAATATGCAAAATGCCCAAGGTAAATATTCATATGATTGGTTTCAGCCCAAACAACTTTTTTCGTTCTCTTCACAGAATCTGAAACTTTTGTCATCAAGTAGATTGATAACCAGTCATAACAAACTTTGATTTCCAGACAATGCCCAGTGTTAGAACAATTACATTACCTCTCATATTTGAGAGCTATGGGAAGTGTCTAAGTTTTCAATCTTTGTGACTCCCAGAAATAGTTCAAACACAGCGATTTTAAATCTGTTTTCATGTCCAGTGGAATATATCATTAGGGACTTTTTATTTCATGCTGTCTTAGGAAATCATTTGGCAGTAAGATTTCCATATTGCCTTTCTTGCCCTTAACTGACAAGTTGTGCACAACTAGAGTCATGATAACGATTAAGTCATATGCAGATGTTTTTATCACTGCTGGGCTCTGGGTTTCAAAGACTGGTAATGCCTTCCCTTAGGTTCTCTTAACCACCCTCTTAAAAGTTGGCTTAAATGCCTTTGTTTTTCCTTTAACATGTTATTACAACTTCTCTAGGCTCCACTAAAATGCAGAGGGACATTGATAGGAGGTTTTTGTCTTTTTTGTGTAAGTTTTGGTCAAAGAAGTCAATATAACATTATTACTGAGGAGTTCACCTATACTGTTAAATGAAAGGCATAAAGGTATACAAAAATCTGAGACATGTAGGTAATCTCTTCGATTTTTAATGGCATGACTCAGATGGAATTCATTATTGACTTTTAAAAATGAAAATTGTTCTGCATTACTCTTTTAGTTTTTCCTTTCAAGAGAAGTAATTACCATTACTAGGTTAATTTTTCTTCAGTCACAAGCAACTATGTAACAATATTAGAATCTAGAGTATAGTTTACCACTCAGTCATGAAGCTTAATAATGCTACAGGATATTATCCGTTTCAAATTAGCAATAAATTTATGAGCATAATGTACAGCTAAAAGGTTGAGTATCTTTTCCTTTTATTTGGTTAATTTTGAAAGCAATTGCTTCACAGTACAGGGTAATCTGTTTATGAGAATCCTATTGCAGAAACAGAGATGTTTTTAATTAGAAATAAAGAATCTAAATTCATTTTTCCTGTTCAGCACACAGATTTTGTGGTGGTAATCAAAGTATCAATAATATGCAAAATGCCCAAGGTAAATATTCATATGATTGGTTTCAGCCCAAACAACTTTTTTCGTTCTCTTCACAGAATCTGAAACTTTTGTCATCAAGTAGATTGATAACCAGTCATAACAAACTTTGATTTCCAGACAATGCCCAGTGTTAGAACAATTACATTACCTCTCATATTTGAGAGCTATGGGAAGTGTCTAAGTTTTCAATCTTTGTGATTCAAAAAATATATAAGAATGGGAAGATCTTCAGGGTTAGACCATAAATGTTGCAGAAGTGTGTAAAGGACTTTGTAAAGCTGTTTTTTTAAAGGAATCTTTTCACATATAACCCAGCAATTATATTTTATATTGTAAGATCGGTGCACACAGGTTTCAGGCCACTCCTGAATTTCAGTGGAGCTCCTGTTTAGGTTAGACCCTGCTTTCCATATTTCCTACCTGTCCTCAAGCCACCCTCCCCTCCCCCAGCTGCTTGCACCTCGTACTTCTCTCTGCCTCCCTCCCTCCTCTATTTCATAGACCCCTGGCATTTGCAGGCCCAGGCATGTGTTCTGTACAATGTGGATTTGTTGTCTCCAAACAGTGGCCATCGTTAAGAAACTGAACGATAGCAATTAATATTTTATGTGTACCACTTAAGCCTCTTCGCCTAGATTATGCATTTGGCTTCTTTATACCCATTCATAGGCACTTAATGTATGCTTATTGATTGTCTACTTAGGTTGTATTATGACTGATTTTGAGAATTTCCATACCCTCCGCTGTTACCATCACTATATTTCCTGACTCCTCAGACATACATTTTTTTTCACATTTTCACTTTTTTTAAAATCTCAGAGTATCTTATGATCAGGGGTGTATCATGGTTCAATTGACATGATTTTGTTTTTCTTTTCTCTTTCTTGATGGTGTGTCTTATAATCAATGCAATCTTGATGAAATATGTGACTAAGACCTTTAGACAAATGCATTACTTGTATGATATGCTAAATGCTGTGCATTTCACATTTAGACTCTATAGCAGTATTCTCTTTCTGTTATGTGGTTTGTCCAGGACTAACTTGGGTCTCTTTTCACGAATTTCCTCCATTCTCATTCTCTTGTCCTTTGGTTCTACTTATTCTTGGACCAGCTGTCTTGACTGAAAACCTCTAGAAAATACTCACAGAATTTTGTTAGTAATATAATTACCAATACTCAACTATACTAAAATGGAAAGAGTACAAATTTTTTTTATAACTAAAAATGTGGTTCAAGTTATGGTTCTAGTCCTTTAAACTTATATACTTAGTGATCTGATTATTGTTCTCAGAGTTTTGAATTACACATCCAAAAAATAGAAATCACATGAACAAGTTCTTCATCATGAGATTATTAGAATAATTTGTAAAAAATACTGTACCAGGAAAACACTGAATATGAAATGTATGTGAGAGCACTTGAGAAACCATGCAGCACTGCTCAACTCTCAATTTTAGCATCAACAATGAACAAAACATTAGACAATTGAGGGGAGGAAAGAAGAGGAAATTATATAGAGTTTGTCCCAAACTAAAGAGAATAAGTTCCACATTTTAATTATCATTGGAAACAGTGCTATGACCCATTAACTCATTGCCTGATTTATAAGGAGAACTGTGAAATCTCTCTTCAGAGAACTTCAAAGTCCAAAGCTATTTTGAATCTCAGTGCTGAAATTTTCTTTTTTTGGGCATTTGGCTTCTTTATACCCATTCATAGGCACTTAATGTATGCTTATTGATTGTCTACTTAGGTTGTATTATGACTGATTTTGAGAATTTCCATACCCTCCGCTGTTACCATCACTATATTTCCTGACTCCTCAGACATACATTTTTTTTCACATTTTCACTTTTTAAAATCTCAGAGTATCTTATGATCAGGGGTGTATCATGGTTCAATTGACATGATTTTGTTTTTCTTTTCTCTTTCTTGATGGTGTGTCTTATAATCAATGCAATCTTGATGAAATATGTGACTAAGACCTTTAGACAAATGCATTACTTGTATGATATGCTAAATGCTGTGCATTTCACATTTAGACTCTATAGCAGTATTCTCTTTCTGTTATGTGGTTTGTCCAGGACTAACTTGGGTCTCTTTTCACGAATTTCCTCCATTCTCATTCTCTTGTCCTTTGGTTCTACTTATTCTTGGACCAGCTGTCTTGACTGAAAACCTCTAGAAAATACTCACAGAATTTTGTTAGTAATATAATTACCAATACTCAACTATACTAAAATGGAAAGAGTACAAATTTTTTTTATAACTAAAAATGTGGTTCAAGTTATGGTTCTAGTCCTTTAAACTTATATACTTAGTGATCTGATTATTGTTCTCAGAGTTTTGAATTACACATCCAAAAAATAGAAATCACATGAACAAGTTCTTCATCATGAGATTATTAGAATAATTTGTAAAAAATACTGGACCAGGAAAAACACTGAATATGAAATGTATGTGAGAGCACTTGAGAAACCATGCAGCACTGCTCAACTCTCAATTTTAGCATCAACAATGAACAAAACATTAGACAATTGAGGGGAGGAAAGAAGAGGAAATTATATAGAGTTTGTCCCAAACTAAAGAGAATAAGTTCCACATTTTAATTATCATTGGAAACAGTGCTATGACCCATTAACTCATTGCCTGATTTATAAGGAGAACTGTGAAATCTCTCTTCAGAGAACTTCAAAGTCCAAAGCTATTTTGAATCTCAGTGCTGAATGCATGCCCGTCTCTGAGAGCTTGTGTCCTTTATTGAATTAGCAGAACCACAGCCCACAGCACCCCAGTGGCATTAAAAATAAAAGAGGTTACTTAGAGTCCCCAATTCTTTCCTATCTTTGTACCTTCCATTTAAGAGTCAAATTGATCTGTAAATTACAGTAAGGCTTTGGAAAAAATAATAAAAGGATGTTTAGCAGTGGGTTTTGGAATCATTACATGACAAAGAGTTTTGTCTAATGGAGGAAAACATGGTGGGAGGGAGTGGGGGTGAGGTGGCCAGCAGTTACTGTTCCTTCTGTGTTTGATCTGATTGGTTGGTCTGGTTGAAACAGCCAAACCTTGTTGTGTATTTGTTGGGTTTCCAGTGTTATTTATTTACTAGGCCCTGAAATACATAGAGACTTAAATAGAATTGGTACATGAACACACATTTTAGTAGTCTTATTTCTCACAGAAAGTTATGGTATAATCTAATGTCTACTGGGGAAAGGATACTGTAAGTCATAATACTCCCTGGTCCCAGATATTCACAAAAAAAGAAATGATGCAAAATTGATTTAGTCAAACTGGATCAGTCACATAGTTATTTCCAAAACCAGGACCCTTTTTCTGCCATCAAGATTTCAGATATTTTCAGCTTGAAATTTCATCTTGCAATTTGCCAATGAAAAATGAATTCTACATAAGAACATAGAAACAAAAAATGCTTTAAAAAATGGGTTAGGATCTTTGTAGGGATTTGAATATTCTTTAATACTTAAATTTCACTGTATTGGCTTTTATGATTTCATGAACATAGAATAATGATAAAAATAAATGTCATTGCTGTATCTCAAAATACAGGATGCTTCCATGTCACTTAAAAATAGTATTGTTGAATGTAAATTCCATTGCTATAGGGAGTATAAAGTGCAGATTGTTTTTGGAAGAGAAATAAGCTTTGTGCATGTGTTGCTTTTGAAGATAGGGATACTTTTAAGAACTAGTAGTTCCCATAAAAATAGGAAACAGTGCTATGACCCATTAACTCATTGCCTGATTTATAAGGAGAACTGTGAAATCTCTCTTCAGAGAACTTCAAAGTCCAAAGCTATTTTGAATCTCAGTGCTGAATGCATGCCCGTCTCTGAGAGCTTGTGTCCTTTATTGAATTAGCAGAACCACAGCCCACAGCACCCCAGTGGCATTAAAAATAAAAGAGGTTACTTAGAGTCCCCAATTCTTTCCTATCTTTGTACCTTCCATTTAAGAGTCAAATTGATCTGTAAATTACAGTAAGGCTTTGGAAAAAATAATAAAAGGATGTTTAGCAGTGGGTTTTGGAATCATTACATGACAAAGAGTTTTGTCTAATGGAGGAAAACATGGTGGGAGGGAGTGGGGGTGAGGTGGCCAGCAGTTACTGTTCCTTCTGTGTTTGATCTGATTGGTTGGTCTGGTTGAAACAGCCAAACCTTGTTGTGTATTTGTTGGGTTTCCAGTGTTATTTATTTACTAGGCCCTGAAATACATAGAGACTTAAATAGAATTGGTACATGAACACACATTTTAGTAGTCTTATTTCTCACAGAAAGTTATGGTATAATCTAATGTCTACTGGGGAAAGGATACTGTAAGTCATAATACTCCCTGGTCCCAGATATTCACAAAAAAAGAAATGATGCAAAATTGATTTAGTCAAACTGGATCAGTCACATAGTTATTTCCAAAACCAGGACCCTTTTTCTGCCATCAAGATTTCAGATATTTTCAGCTTGAAATTTCATCTTGCAATTTGCCAATGAAAAATGAATTCTACATAAGAACATAGAAACAAAAAATGCTTTAAAAAATGGGTTAGGATCTTTGTAGGGATTTGAATATTCTTTAATACTTAAATTTCACTGTATTGGCTTTTATGATTTCATGAACATAGAATAATGATAAAAATAAATGTCATTGCTGTATCTCAAAATACAGGATGCTTCCATGTCACTTAAAAATAGTATTGTTGAATGTAAATTCCATTGCTATAGGGAGTATAAAGTGCAGATTGTTTTTGGAAGAGAAATAAGCTTTGTGCATGTGTTGCTTTTGAAGATAGGGATACTTTTAAGAACTAGGAGTAAAAAAGAGAAAAATACTATATTAAAGAAATGTGCAGGTGAAAAGGGGAATTGAAGGAGAGGAAATTGTTCTTATTACTTGAAAATCCTGTTTATCTCCTGTACTTAAACTTCCAATGGAGATTCTTCCATTATCCATTCAGTCACCTTATTTTCAAAGGCCAAGTGTTTTAACTCTACTGTGAACATTTCTCATCTACTAACATAGTGGAGGTTAATATGTTTCCCATCTAAATGTATTAGTGTTAGTCGTTCAGTCATGTCTGACTCTTTGTAACCCCATGGACTGTAGCCCACCAGGCTCCTTGGTCCATTGAATTCTCCAGGCAAGAATACTGGAATGGGTTGCCATTACCTTCTCCAAAGTTTATTAGTAATTAACAGCAAACACTTTCATTGGGCTGACTGGGTATAAAGTACTATACTAAGTACTTCACCTATATTAGTTCATTAACATGTTAACACATTTTAGGAAAGTTCTTTAAATCAGGCATTAGACATTTATTAGCATTTCAGTTCATGGAAATACTATTTTTCTACTTGTTCAGACCAGAAACACTGCTGTATTTTTAGACTCTTCTTTTTCCCCTTCCACTGTCTATCTGATCACCCCTGAGATTCTGGGGGCTTTGTTTTCAAAATAAATGCAGAATCTGCCCAGTTCTTAACTACGTGTGCTGTTCCCTTCTAGGTCTAAACTCAGTCACATAGTTATTTCCAAAACCAGGACCCTTTTTCTGCCATCAAGATTTCAGATATTTTCAGCTTGAAATTTCATCTTGCAATTTGCCAATGAAAATGAATTCTACATAAGAACATAGAAACAAAAATGCTTTAAAAATGGGTTAGGATCTTTGTAGGATTTGAATATTCTTTAATACTTAAATTTCACTGTATTGGCTTTTATGATTTCATGAACATAGAATAATGATAAAAATAAATGTCATTGCTGTATCTCAAAATACAGGATGCTTCCATGTCACTTAAAAATAGTATTGTTGAATGTAAATTCCATTGCTATAGGGAGTATAAAGTGCAGATTGTTTTTGGAAGAGAAATAAGCTTTGTGCATGTGTTGCTTTTGAAGATAGGGATACTTTTAAGAACTAGGAGTAAAAAAGAGAAAAATACTATATTAAAGAAATGTGCAGGTGAAAAGGGGAATTGAAGGAGAGGAAATTGTTCTTATTACTTGAAAATCCTGTTTATCTCCTGTACTTAAACTTCCAATGGAGATTCTTCCATTATCCATTCAGTCACCTTATTTTCAAAGGCCAAGTGTTTTAACTCTACTGTGAACATTTCTCATCTACTAACATAGTGGAGGTTAATATGTTTCCCATCTAAATGTATTAGTGTTAGTCGTTCAGTCATGTCTGACTCTTTGTAACCCCATGGACTGTAGCCCACCAGGCTCCTTGGTCCATTGAATTCTCCAGGCAAGAATACTGGAATGGGTTGCCATTACCTTCTCCAAAGTTTATTAGTAATTAACAGCAAACACTTTCATTGGGCTGACTGGGTATAAAGTACTATACTAAGTACTTCACCTATATTAGTTCATTAACATGTTAACACATTTTAGGAAAGTTCTTTAAATCAGGCATTAGACATTTATTAGCATTTCAGTTCATGGAAATACTATTTTTCTACTTGTTCAGACCAGAAACACTGCTGTATTTTTAGACTCTTCTTTTTCCCCTTCCACTGTCTATCTGATCACCCCTGAGATTCTGGGGGCTTTGTTTTCAAAATAAATGCAGAATCTGCCCAGTTCTTAACTACGTGTGCTGTTCCCTTCTAGGTCTAAACGTCATCATCTTCCAGCTGCGTTATGGCAACAGCCTCCTAACTGGTGTCCCTGCCTCTGCTCTTGCTTTCCCTGGTGACCCTCTACCCGTCAGCTTTCAGGAAGGCAGCTGGAGGGACTCAGTGTCCGGAATCTCATTGTGTCTCTCCTTTGTCCAGATCTCTTCAAGAGCTCCTCTCTTCCAGAGTGAAAGCCAAGCGGAACCTCTCATCATGATGCACAGGGCCCTAACTGGTCAACCATGTGCAAGCACACGAGCACACCACACGCACTTTATTTCCTGCAAAACCCACCTTTTCACTTCATTCCAACTACATTTGCTGTCCCTTGAGCCCACCAGACATGCTTCTTTCTTTCTTAAGGCTTTTACAATTGCTATTCCTTCTACTTTTGGAGATTCCCAGGTGGCTTAGTGGTAAAGAATCCGTTCGCCAATGCAGGAAACGCAGAAGATGAGGGTTCAATGCCTGGCTGGGAAAGACCTCCTGGAAGAAGGAATGGCAACCCACTCCAGTATTCTTGTGTGGAAAATCCCATGGAAAAAGAAGCCTGGCAGGCTCCAGGGTTGCAAGGAGTTGGATATGATTGAGCCTTGGAGGCTCCTCCCATAGAGGTTAATATAGCCAGCTCCCTCATATTCTTCAGTCTTTTTTTTTTTTTAAAGATTTATTTATTTATTTATTTTGGGCGGGGGTTGGGTTGGGGAGGGAGGGGAGCAGGCGGGCCACTTCCATTGGTCCTTCATTTCTCCATTTTCATCCGTCTTTGTTCTTTGGCTCCTGTGGGCCTCCCATCGCGGTGGCGTCTGTCGTTGCAGAGCGCCGGCTCTGGGCGCACGTGCTCCAGAGCTCCGGCTCAGTGATTGGACACATCGGTCCAGCCGCTCCTCGGCATGTGGGATCTTCCCAGGCCAGGGATCGAACTGGCGCCCCTTGCACTGCAAGGCGGTGTCCTTACCTACTGCACCACCAGGGGAAGCCCAATCTTCAGTCTTTTTTAAGGAGTTAACTTTTCAGTGTGACCTTCCCTGGCCACCTTATCTAAAACTTAAATCTTAAACCCCACCAAACCTGCCGCATTTCATGCCTTCTCTGTTTTTCTTTTTTTTTTTTCCCTTGGCACTTAACACTAACTAACACATGTATGTGTGTTTATATTTGTCTTGCTAACTGGAATCCAAACCCTGTGAAGAAGATTTTTCTTTGTCTTTTTTTTTTTTCTGTATTCTGTCTCTTGTACCAAGAGCAGAGTCTGGTGCGTAGTATATCCTCAATAGATATTTGTTGACTGTATCTTGAGATCAACCCTACACATTATGTATAACTATTACCCCCATATTATAAACAAGGAAGTTAAAATGCAGATAGATTAAGAAATTTGCCTAAGTCAAGCAAGCTAAGTGTCAGAATTGGCATTCAAACCCAAGACTTGGCTCTGGAGTCTTTGTTCAGACCACTCCTTATTTAAGTGACTGAGTAGATCAATTGGAAAAATAGAACTATACATAGATTCAGCTAGTCCCCGGGGTTTTCTTCAATATGTTCTTTTTTTCCAGTTAAATGGAAAATTAAGAGTTGCCTGATTTGCCAAAGCCAGACACAGCAAAGCCTTTTTTCTGTATCACTTTTTAAAATTGTTTTCCTTTGTGTGAGCTTTTAACATAGAAAAATTTACAAGTGACCAATCCCACTCATGTTTATATTCTGGTAGTAATAATAAAGTAACATATGGGCAATGGTAAAGAAAAAAAGCAACATTCTGGAAAAATATACAATGAAAGTATTGATTGAACATCTACTGTGTTCTGTAATAAATAAGTGCTGAAGCTCTGTATTTGGTAAGACAAGTAGAATTTAATGAGAAGGACAGACATGTTTGCAGTTATAATTATGTATTTCATTAAGTGTCATGGTTGGGTTATGTATATTTCTGAATAGGAATTTAACAGGAAGAAATAGCAAATAGAGATCTGCTCACCATCAGAAGTGGGGCCTTGGAGAGTGAGTTGTGGGGCAGGTGTGTAAACCGTTGAGTGGAAAGGGATTCAATGCCTCAAATGTAAAGAAACACTTTTTGAAAGAGGAGATTGGGGAATGTTAGCAGTAACTGTGACACGTCACAGCTTTACTTTAGATGACTGGGTTAAATGGGAGTAAATACTTTAAAATCAGCATGACGTATGCTGCAGAACAAAAACTACAGGCAAGTCAGTTATCTGAAGGCTGTGCAAACACATGTTGAATTTTGTTAGTAAAAGGATTTATTACTTATCTAAATGCATCATATGAAAAGTTGTTCATTTCATTTTTTTTAATTATTTTTTAATTATTTTAAAAAGATTTATTTATTTATTTATTTGGGGCAGGGGTCGGGTTGGGGAGGGGGGGGAGCGGGCAGGCCACTTCTATTGGTCTTTCATTTCTCCATTTTCATCCGTCTTTGTTCTTTGGCTCCTGTGGGCCTCCCATCGCGGTGGCCTCTGTCGTTGCAGAGCTCCGGCTCTGGGCGCATGCGCTCCAGAGCTCCGGCTCGGTAACTGGACACATGGGTCCAGCCGCTCCGTGGCACGTGGGATCTTCCCAGGCCAGGGCTCGAACCGGCGCCCCTTGCACTGCAAGGCGGTGTCCTTACCCACTGGACCACCAGGGGAAGCCCAAAAGTTGTTCATTTTACATCCTTCCCTACCCATCTTGCTCCTCTGGAAAGTCAGGTTTCCAGCTGATCATTTCATTGATTTGACAAGGTCACAATAAATTCCTGACCATCATCCAAAGTGTTGGCAGTCTGATCTAGCTTAAAAACAGACTGCCTACTTATTACTCAGGTTGTCTATAAAAAGGACACTGTGCTCTTGCATGATAGTGATTTCTCCATCAACAAGTAAAAAATAACTAAGATATTTAAATAATGATATGTAAACCTATTTGCAAGGCAGCAGTAGAGACACAGACCTAGGGAACAGACCTGTGAACAGAGGCCGGTAAGGAGATGGTGGAACAAATGCTTCCCTGGTAACTCAGACCATAAAGAATCTGCCTGCAGTGCAGGAGACCTGGGTTCGATCTCTGGGTTGGGAAGATCCTTTTCATAGGTTGGGTTATGTATATTTCTGAATAGGAATTTAACAGGAAGAAATAGCAAATAGAGATCTGCTCACCATCAGAAGTGGGGCCTTGGAGAGTGAGTTGTGGGGCAGGTGTGTAAACCGTTGAGTGGAAAGGGATTCAATGCCTCAAATGTAAAGAAACACTTTTTGAAAGAGGAGATTGGGGAATGTTAGCAGTAACTGTGACACGTCACAGCTTTACTTTAGATGACTGGGTTAAATGGGAGTAAATACTTTAAAATCAGCATGACGTATGCTGCAGAACAAAAACTACAGGCAAGTCAGTTATCTGAAGGCTGTGCAAACACATGTTGAATTTTGTTAGTAAAAGGATTTATTACTTATCTAAATGCATCATATGAAAAGTTGTTCATTTCATTTTTTTTAATTATTTTTTAATTATTTTAAAAAGATTTATTTATTTATTTATTTGGGGCAGGGGTCGGGTTGGGGAGGGGGGGGAGCGGGCAGGCCACTTCTATTGGTCTTTCATTTCTCCATTTTCATCCGTCTTTGTTCTTTGGCTCCTGTGGGCCTCCCATCGCGGTGGCCTCTGTCGTTGCAGAGCTCCGGCTCTGGGCGCATGCGCTCCAGAGCTCCGGCTCGGTAACTGGACACATGGGTCCAGCCGCTCCGTGGCACGTGGGATCTTCCCAGGCCAGGGCTCGAACCGGCGCCCCTTGCACTGCAAGGCGGTGTCCTTACCCACTGGACCACCAGGGGAAGCCCAAAAGTTGTTCATTTTACATCCTTCCCTACCCATCTTGCTCCTCTGGAAAGTCAGGTTTCCAGCTGATCATTTCATTGATTTGACAAGGTCACAATAAATTCCTGACCATCATCCAAAGTGTTGGCAGTCTGATCTAGCTTAAAAACAGACTGCCTACTTATTACTCAGGTTGTCTATAAAAAAGGACACTGTGCTCTTGCATGATAGTGATTTCTCCATCAACAAGTAAAAAATAACTAAGATATTTAAATAATGATATGTAAACCTATTTGCAAGGCAGCAGTAGAGACACAGACCTAGGGAACAGACCTGTGAACAGAGGCCGGTAAGGAGATGGTGGAACAAATGCTTCCCTGGTAACTCAGACCATAAAGAATCTGCCTGCAGTGCAGGAGACCTGGGTTCGATCTCTGGGTTGGGAAGATCCCCTGGCAACCCACTGCAGTATTCTTGCCTGGGAAATCCATAGGGACCGAGGAGTCTGGCAGGCTATACACTCCATGGGATCTCAAGAGTCAGAGACGACTTAACAACTAAACCGCCACCATTTAAATAATAAATGTTAAGAAAATATTAATGATAGGGAAAATATAGAATTATGTGATCACATGAGACTGTAGTGGGATAGGACAGTGGTCTGATTAGCTTGGATAATGCTGAGGGGATCATCTTCTGAGAAGGTGTCATTAGAGTTGAGCCCCATATGATGAGAAGCCATAAAAGAAGCCAGCAGAATAGCTAACCAGGTAGAGAAATGGTAAGTACAAAGATTGGGAGCAGAAAACAGATTTGCCTTGATCACAGAACAGAAGAAAGTACAATTGGACAGAGTAGTTACAGTACAGGATGAGATCTCAGAGTTAGCAGGTGACAGGACTTACACTCATAATCGACCTTCATTTGAGTGCCTAAGAGCACTGGAATGGTTTTTCTTCTTTAAGTGTCTCAAGTAATAAATCTACTCCTATTTCTATCAACAGTAGAGAGTAATGTGAGTTTTCTCTGCACTGCATAATTTGTAAAAACCTTTATAGGTATTCTCCTATTACTTAAAATTCCTTAACATCCTCATGACATAGGCAGAGCTAACTTTATTCCCATTTTGTAGGGAAGGAAACTGTGGTATAAAAAATGTTGCATAACTTGCCTACAAAGAGGCCTACAAAGAAACCCTTCCCCCAGTTACACCTATACAGGTCTTATGATCCCACAGGCATCATCAAAATTGTCCAAGTGTCAAAACTGTCTTTTAACCTAGATTTAAAATGAACTAGGGGCTTTGGTATATAACTGAAGGCTGCCCGTTGCTGCAAAAAAGAAAGGAAAGGGAGTTCCTATAATGAATGAAAGAAAAGATAATCTCAGTTTGCTCTAATAGCCTCTCTGTGTATGTGTTTGTAGCATAAATTCTTTCAAGGCAAAAAGAAACCATTTTAAAAATTGAAAAAAAAATTCAGGTGGTTCAGTCAGTAAAGTGTCTTAACTGCAGTGTGGGAGATGTGGGTTTGATCTCTGGTCAGGAAGATCCCCTAGAGAAAGAAATGCAACCTGATTCCAATATTCTTGCCTGGTAAATCCCAAGGACAGAGGAGCCTGGCGGGCTACAGTTCATGGGGTCGCTAATAGTTGGACACAACTGAGCAAATAACACACAAAATTCATAAAAAATAAAAATAATAAAAATTGAAAAACTCAATCCGGACATGTTAGAAATATCTCAGGGCTGGAGCTAGTAAGCTTGCTTAGTCAAGGCAAGTTAGAGTTGTGCCTATAAGCAAATATTCTTCTTTAATTTTTAAAACCAAGTTATCATTTAAGTTATCATGAAGAAGTATGATATTTATTGTCTCAGACTATTAGCTAAGAAAACCCTTCTTCACTTTTGTAGATTCGATTATTATAATTTTAGCTAGTAGTTCATGTCTCTTGCTTATTATATTTATATTTTCAATTGTATTTCTACAAATGTCAATCTCTGTAACACATGGCCTTGACTGAAGTTTGGTGGCTTTTCTCTTTTGATTCAGTCCTTTTTCACATGTTTTAAATTAATTTCTTTATTTCTCCTTTAGCCTTGTGGTTTCTTAACACCTTATCTGTGTGAATGACTAAGCCTTAACAATCTACTTTTTTTTACTTTAAAAGCGTATCATATTCTTAGTATTTTTTTCTAAAAACTCTTACATGTTTTTTAAACTTCAGATAAGTATTTCATTTATGGATGGCTTTTTCCCCTCTACTTTCTCTTCCAAGTCTTAAAGCTGATGTCCTGATTCAACATTGTAAATCTCTGTAATAACCATAACCATCACTACCACATCTTAAACTTGGAAAATGTCTGTCTCCAAGTTATTATTCATTGTTGTTGTGATACATTTTCTCAGTTTCAAAACATTAAATTAATACTACATAGTTTAATTTGCTCCATAATTTAATTCTTCAAGACATCATTTACAGTTTCTATTTTTCATCATATAAAAATTTCAAGCCAATTTTTCATATATATAATTAACATATTTTAGATGTAGCTTGACTTTTCATGTACTCTTTAACTTAAGGGGTAGCACACATATTTTCTTTTATCATTTCAAAATTGCAAATCATGAAAAATAAAAAAGATTCAGGAGCTTCCCTGGTGGTCCAGGGGGGGTGGAGGGGGGAATTCTGGGCCCTTGAGTGCTGGGGGCCAGATTTGTGTCCACTGGCGGGCTACAGTCTGGGTCGCTAATAGTTGGACACAACTGAGCAAATAACACACAAAATTCATAAAAAATAAAAATAATAAAAATTGAAAAACTCAATCCGGACATGTTAGAAATATCTCAGGGCTGGAGCTAGTAAGTTGCTTAGTCAAGGCAAGTTAGAGTTGTGCCTATAAGCAAATATTCTTCTTTAATTTTTAAAACCAAGTTATCATTTAAGTTATCATGAAGAAGTATGATATTTATTGTCTCAGACTATTAGCTAAGAAAACCCTTCTTCACTTTTGTAGATTCGATTATTATAATTTTAGCTAGTAGTTCATGTCTCTTGCTTATTATATTTATATTTTCAATTGTATTTCTACAAATGTCAATCTCTGTAACACATGGCCTTGACTGAAGTTTGGTGGCTTTTCTCTTTTGATTCAGTCCTTTTTCACATGTTTTAAATTAATTTCTTTATTTCTCCTTTAGCCTTGTGGTTTCTTAACACCTTATCTGTGTGAATGACTAAGCCTTAACAATCTACTTTTTTTTACTTTAAAAGCGTATCATATTCTTAGTATTTTTTTCTAAAAACTCTTACATGTTTTTTAAACTTCAGATAAGTATTTCATTTATGGATGGCTTTTTCCCCTCTACTTTCTCTTCCAAGTCTTAAAGCTGATGTCCTGATTCAACATTGTAAATCTCTGTAATAACCATAACCATCACTACCACATCTTAAACTTGGAAAATGTCTGTCTCCAAGTTATTATTCATTGTTGTTGTGATACATTTTCTCAGTTTCAAAACATTAAATTAATACTACATAGTTTAATTTGCTCCATAATTTAATTCTTCAAGACATCATTTACAGTTTCTATTTTTCATCATATAAAAATTTCAAGCCAATTTTTCATATATATAATTAACATATTTTAGATGTAGCTTGACTTTTCATGTACTCTTTAACTTAAGGGGTAGCACACATATTTTCTTTTATCATTTCAAAATTGCAAATCATGAAAAATAGAAAAGACTCAGGAGCTTCCCTGGTGGTCCAGTGGGTGGAGAATCTGCCTTGCAGTGCTGGGGGCGCCGATTTGATTCCTGGCCTGGGAAGATCCCATGTGCTGTGGAGTGGCTGGACCAATGTGTCCAACTACCGAGCTGGAGCTCTGGAGCGCATGTGCCCAGAGCTGGTGTTCTGCAATGAGAGAGGTCACTGCGATGGGAGGCCCACACAGGCCAAAGAACAAAGATAAATAAATGAAAGATCAATAGAAGTGGCCAAAAAACAAAAAAGAAAGAAAGAAAGAACAGAAAAGGCTCAGGCCCTTGTTTTCCTGTAGGTCTTGGACTCTTTTCTCTATATATTTAGCCTCTCAAGGTAGCAAGAGCATTTATCTCAGAGTACATGTACATGTTACGCAAACAACTGAAATCAAGGCAACTCTCATAACACGTCTTGCCAGTCATAACTGGATCAGAGAACATGCAGAAAGGGAAGATTTCAGGATAGAAAAGGTGGTATTTCAAAACTTGGTTTCTCATACATTTCTCAAAGTATATATTCAGACACTGGTCCCTAATCAAGATAGCAGTCCTTCTCAATTGTCTAACTTCTGTTTTTTTGAGAGATGACCAGCCATCAAAATGTTTCAATCTTCCCTTGCTTTCAGAAAACAGAACAGATTTTACTGTTGGTAATCTTATATAAAAATAGTGGAAAGGGACTACTGTTTTACAGCAGGAACATTACATGCTGGGATAAGGAAAATAAACTTTCTGAAATAGAAAAAGATGAAACTCAAGGTATGTGGTGGTGAATCAATATAAAGTGAGATATTGTTTATATTTAGTACATTTACTATAGTTTAATTTGCTCCATAATTTAATTCTTCAAGACATCATTTACAGTTTCTATTTTTCATCATATAAAAATTTCAAGCCAATTTTTCATATATATAATTAACATATTTTAGATGTAGCTTGACTTTTCATGTACTCTTTAACTTAAGGGGTAGCACACATATTTTCTTTTATCATTTCAAAATTGCAAATCATGAAAAATAGAAAAGACTCAGGAGCTTCCCTGGTGGTCCAGTGGGTGGAGAATCTGCCTTGCAGTGCTGGGGGCGCCGATTTGATTCCTGGCCTGGGAAGATCCCATGTGCTGTGGAGTGGCTGGACCAATGTGTCCAACTACCGAGCTGGAGCTCTGGAGCGCATGTGCCCAGAGCTGGTGTTCTGCAATGAGAGAGGTCACTGCGATGGGAGGCCCACACAGGCCAAAGAACAAAGATAAATAAATGAAAGATCAATAGAAGTGGCCAAAAAACAAAAAAGAAAGAAAGAAAGAACAGAAAAGGCTCAGGCCCTTGTTTTCCTGTAGGTCTTGGACTCTTTTCTCTATATATTTAGCCTCTCAAGGTAGCAAGAGCATTTATCTCAGAGTACATGTACATGTTACGCAAACAACTGAAATCAAGGCAACTCTCATAACACGTCTTGCCAGTCATAACTGGATCAGAGAACATGCAGAAAGGGAAGATTTCAGGATAGAAAAGGTGGTATTTCAAAACTTGGTTTCTCATACATTTCTCAAAGTATATATTCAGACACTGGTCCCTAATCAAGATAGCAGTCCTTCTCAATTGTCTAACTTCTTTTTTTTTGAGAGATGACCAGCCATCAAAATGTTTCAATCTTCCCTTGCTTTCAGAAAACAGAACAGATTTTACTGTTGGTAATCTTATATAAAAATAGTGGAAAGGGACTACTGTTTTACAGCAGGAACATTACATGCTGGGATAAGGAAAATAAACTTTCTGAAATAGAAAAAGATGAAACTCAAGGTATGTGGTGGTGAATCAATATAAAGTGAGATATTGTTTATATTTAGTACATTTACTATTGTATATGATTTACTACTGTTGATTCAATGCAGTAGATTGATGATGCTAATATCACCAATATACGAAGATGACAAAAACCATAAAGATAGCCAACTACCCAAATGTTTTTAGAGCCTCTGCTTTCTACTTCTCCCCTGCAGTCCAGGAACAATCATACTGATATTTATTTCTTCCAGTGCCAGTAAGAGACTTACTTGCTGTCTTTTCAGAGATGATTAAGCCTCATGCCACGTGTTAACAAAGACAAGCAACTTGAAAAGACTGTCATTGCAATTCATGACTGAAAATGTTAGCCTTTCAGACAAGTCCTAAAGCTTTTGTCACTCAGGGTATATGAAGAGGTGAAGGTTGGAGGGCAGGAGATCTGCCAGCCATTTTTTCTGAAGGTCTATAGTGTTGCATTTGGAATTTCTCATTACTACTATTACTCAGGGCTTCCCTTGTGGCTTAAATGGTAAAGAATTCTCCTGCAGTGCTGGAGATCTGCGTTTGATCCTTGGGTTGAAACAATCCCCTCGAGAAGGGAAAGGCTACCCACTCCAGTATTCTTGCCTGGAGAATTCCATGGCTCGTCCATAGAGTCAGACATGACTCTCACTTTACTATTATTCAGAGGCTCTGTTAAAAGGAATTCCTAACTGGACTTCTGACTGCTTTCTTCCTTCATGCCCTCCCAACCTCGTTATCCATGCTACCACCTTAATGATATTTCTGAAACATATTAAAGAACTTATTGGTTCTCTCTTTTAAAAATCCTCTAAGATTTTCCATTGTTGACTACATATATTCCAAGTACTTATGTTGCAACACTGTCTTTTATGATTTGGAACCTACCTCCCTAGCATCTCCTGTGCTCTGGATCCTCAATCCTCTTAATATAGATCTGATTTTAAGAACGCCTGTCCACTGGGTTGTTGAACGATTTCAATGAGGAACTGTATATAGAGTACTCAATAATAACTAATGTTTACTAACACTTACCATCTTACAAGGTGCCAAAGACTGGGCTGAGTGTTTTTGTATATTTTCTCATTTAATCTTCATACAACCTTATGTGGTATAGATACTTTTATATATAATCTCCATTCTTTTAATAAAGACACAGATTTTGAGAGGTCAGGCAACTTGCCCAAGGTCACACCTATAGCCAGAAATGGAGTTGTAATTCTATCTAGCCAACTCCCAAACTGATGCTTTTATAGACTTTACTGCTGCCTGGCACACTGCCTAGTGCACAATTTGGCTTGATTAAATATTCATTTAAATAAATACTATAAAACTTACCATGTCTGGAAAATGACCTTTTTTTTCTTGCTTCCATGGTATACCAAGGTTAACTGATATACCACTTTGCACTCTTTTAGATCCTCCTGTCTCCTCTCACTTCACACTCCCCCTACTCTAGTGTAGTAATTGTTTACGTGTCCAGTGCCTCTCATCTGTGGGCTCTTCTGGGGTCAGATGTCAATTTTCACTGTCTTGTGTCCTTGGAGCTGAGCATAATGTGCAGCTTAGCCATTGGTGAACAAGCAGGAGCAGTGAAGTAAGCTCTGAAGAGAATTTTGAACTATGTGGGGCTTTCTCCTTTCTCAAAAATGGGGAATTTTCCCTTCCATTTCATGTGTAGCTGCATTAACATTTTGAATAACGTTCAATTGGATCATTATGGAAGAACAGAATCAGACTTATGAGTTCGGAGTGAAAGGGAAGATAACTCTCCTCTTTCTTCAGTTCCTTTTTTCCTCCACATGAGAAGGAGGCAAGACTGAAGGAGAAATGATAACATTTAGAAATAGTGCAATGAAATTTAAATTCTCTTTAAAAAATAATAGTTATGGGACTTCCCTGGTGGTCCAGTGGGTAAAGAGTCTGCCTTGCAGTGCAAGGGGTGCTGGTTTGATCCCTGGCCTGGGAAGATTCCACATGTTGCAGAGAGGCTGGACTGGTGTGTCCAATTACAACCCAGCACTCTGGAGCCCATGCACCCAGAGCTGGCGCTCTGGAAAGAGAGAGGCCACTGCAATGAGAGGCCCATACAGACCAAAGAATAAAGAAGAATGAAAATAAATAAATATAAAAACCAATAAAAGAGGCCAAAATTAAAAACAAAATACTAGTTATGCCTCACACTAAGTTTGCTAAGACACAAGTCTTAAGCTTTCTCCCCTTAGCCTTTTTTGCGTTTTCCAAACACAGTTCTACCTCCTTTCACAGTGTTTCTCAAAGGGTAGTGAATTAGAAGTGTTCATCACTCACTCTTGTCCAATTCTGTGCAACCCCATGGACTGTGGCCTGCCAAGCTCCTCTGTCCCATCGATTCTCCAGGCAAGAATATTGGAGTGGGTTGTCATGCCATTCTCTAGAGAGTCTTCTTGACTCAGGGATTGAACTCAGGTCTCCTGCATTGCAGGCGGATGCTTTACTGTCTGAGCCACTAGGGAAGCCTGAAATACTCCTAAATATTCCGATCTGAGAACTTGAGGGAGATCAACTGATGGGCGTGTGGTCTTTGTCCTGTAAAGGGCTGTCCAGTGCCTCTCTTTGTGGGCTCTTCTGGGGTCAGATGTCAATTTTCACTGTCTTGTGTCCTTGGAGCTGAGCATAATGTGAAGCTTAGCCATTGGTGAACAAGCAGGAGCAGTGAAGTAAGCTCTGAAGAGAATTTTGAACTATGTGGGGCTTTCTCCTTTCTCAAAAATGGGGAATTTTCCCTTCCATTTCATGTGTAGCTGCATTAACATTTTGAATAACGTTCAATTGGATCATTATGGAAGAACAGAATCAGACTTATGAGTTCGGAGTGAAAGGGAAGATAACTCTCCTCTTTCTTCAGTTCCTTTTTTCCTCCACATGAGAAGGAGGCAAGACTGAAGGAGAAATGATAACATTTAGAAATAGTGCAATGAAATTTAAATTCTCTTTAAAAAATAATAGTTATGGGACTTCCCTGGTGGTCCAGTGGGTAAAGAGTCTGCCTTGCAGTGCAAGGGGTGCTGGTTTGATCCCTGGCCTGGGAAGATTCCACATGTTGCAGAGAGGCTGGACTGGTGTGTCCAATTACAACCCAGCACTCTGGAGCCCATGCACCCAGAGCTGGCGCTCTGGAAAGAGAGAGGCCACTGCAATGAGAGGCCCATACAGACCAAAGAATAAAGAAGAATGAAAATAAATAAATATAAAAACCAATAAAAGAGGCCAAAATTAAAAACAAAATACTAGTTATGCCTCACACTAAGTTTGCTAAGACACAAGTCTTAAGCTTTCTCCCCTTAGCCTTTTTTGCATTTTCCAAACACAGTTCTACCTCCTTTCACAGTGTTTCTCAAAGGGTAGTGAATTAGAAGTGTTCATCACTCACTCTTGTCCAATTCTGTGCAACCCCATGGACTGTGGCCTGCCAAGCTCCTCTGTCCCATCGATTCTCCAGGCAAGAATATTGGAGTGGGTTGTCATGCCATTCTCTAGAGAGTCTTCTTGACTCAGGGATTGAACTCAGGTCTCCTGCATTGCAGGCGGATGCTTTACTGTCTGAGCCACTAGGGAAGCCTGAAATACTCCTAAATATTCCGATCTGAGAACTTGAGGGAGATCAACTGATGGGCGTGTGGTCACAGAGTGAGTCAGTGCAAGTCCCAGGAATAAAGTTTAGATCATCTGACTACTCGTTTGGGGTCCTACCCACCCAACTACCACCACGACCCCTGAAGGTGTGCTTAAGAATTGAGGATAGGACAGTTGGGGAAAGAAATCGTTATTGCCAGTGCCTGTATTCTGTTTTCCCCTGCTTAATAGAACAATAATTTTAAACTCATAAATGGGTATGTTCTATTGATTAGCATCTAATATTATGCCCAGAATACCAACAAAGAAATATGCCTGATTTACATTATCCCCCTAAAATACAGAGTCAGCATGTATCAGCACAAAAGCATTTCTTAAATTATAAACCAAATAAATATTCATTGACCATCATTATTTTATATGAAGAAGAGGATAAACATTATTTTTAATCTACTTTTGTTTTTCTTTATAACTTGTGTGGCAGGATCCTTCATTCCCTAGATGGTATTTAACACCTATAAGGTCGAAAGCAGATTTGTTACACTAGGGTAATATAATAATAATTTCCCCTAGTCACTGTGATCTAATATATAGTCTGATATATCCACACATTACAATCCCATATCTTGAGAGTGAAACTCCTGCTTCTGTTGATTAATTTGTAGGTGGCCCTTAATATCCCACCCACTTGACCTCCTTTGTTTGCTCTTTGTATTGGGAAATAGTGCCTTACCTTTCTCTGCAGAGATAAGTCAACTAATACCTGGATTTAGTCCCTTACACTGCTACCTACCAGGTATGCAACAATAATTGAACCACCTTTACCCCCCATTGCTTCATCTACAACGTGGGGATAGTATTACTCTCCTTTCCCACAAGGTTCTTGCCAAGATTAATGGCATATATGTAAAGAAAGGCTTACATCATGGAATCCGAGAACTGAAAAAGGACTTCCAGGAATATTGGAGTGGGTTGTCATGCCATTCTCTAGAGAGTCTTCTTGACTCAGGGATTGAACTCAGGTCTCCTGCATTGCAGGCGGATGCTTTACTGTCTGAGCCACTAGGGAAGCCTGAAATACTCCTAAATATTCCGATCTGAGAACTTGAGGGAGATCAACTGATGGGCGTGTGGTCACAGAGTGAGTCAGTGCAAGTCCCAGGAATAAAGTTTAGATCATCTGACTACTCGTTTGGGGTCCTACCCACCCAACTACCACCACGACCCCTGAAGGTGTGCTTAAGAATTGAGGATAGGACAGTTGGGGAAAGAAATCGTTATTGCCAGTGCCTGTATTCTGTTTTCCCCTGCTTAATAGAACAATAATTTTAAACTCATAAATGGGTATGTTCTATTGATTAGCATCTAATATTATGCCCAGAATACCAACAAAGAAATATGCCTGATTTACATTATCCCCCTAAAATACAGAGTCAGCATGTATCAGCACAAAAGCATTTCTTAAATTATAAACCAAATAAATATTCATTGACCATCATTATTTTATATGAAGAAGAGGATAAACATTATTTTTAATCTACTTTTGTTTTTCTTTATAACTTGTGTGGCAGGATCCTTCATTCCCTAGATGGTATTTAACACCTATAAGGTCGAAAGCAGATTTGTTACACTAGGGTAATATAATAATAATTTCCCCTAGTCACTGTGATCTAATATATAGTCTGATATATCCACACATTACAATCCCATATCTTGAGAGTGAAACTCCTGCTTCTGTTGATTAATTTGTAGGTGGCCCTTAATATCCCACCCACTTGACCTCCTTTGTTTGCTCTTTGTATTGGGAAATAGTGCCTTACCTTTCTCTGCAGAGATAAGTCAACTAATACCTGGATTTAGTCCCTTACACTGCTACCTACCAGGTATGCAACAATAATTGAACCACCTTTACCCCCCATTGCTTCATCTACAACGTGGGGATAGTATTACTCTCCTTTCCCACAAGGTTCTTGCCAAGATTAATGGCATATATGTAAAGAAAGGCTTACATCATGGAATCCGAGAACTGAAAAGGACCTTCCCGAGGTGACTCTACCTCACTATTTTTAAGCTAAGAAGTAGATGGTAAATGCTGTACCCAAGGACTTGCCTAGTGGTCCAATGGTTTAGAATCTGCAATTAAAAAAAAAAGAATCCACCTGCCAGTGCAGGGGAGGGGTTCAACCTCTGATCCGGGAAGATTCCACATGTCATGGGGCAACTAAGCCCATGTGCCACAACTGCTGGGCCCCTTCTCTGCAATAAGAGAAGCCACTGCACTTTGTGAGAAGTCCAGGCACCACAATGAGGAGTAGCCCTGGCTTACCACGACTAGAGAGAACCTGTGAGCAGCAGTGAAGACCAGCAGTGAAGACCCAGCATGACCAAAAGTTAATTAATTAAGTTAAAAATATTAAAATGAAAAAAATTGCTGTGCCCACACCAGTTAGCCCATGAGTCATACATCTGAGTCTAGAAAAGTCCAAAAAGTCCTTTGCTGGAGTGTGCTTTGTTTTTGTTTCCACCTTTTTTTATTTTTTTCCAGGTGATAGGCATAATGGAACTGATATGCACAAGGCAAGAATATAAAGACTGTGGTAGAATGATCTCAAAGAGGAAGTAGGTGGTGTTTTGTGCAAAATAACATGACAGCAAATGAGAAAAGAGGAAGCTACAAGGAAGAGCATTTATTAAAGAGATTATAGCATGTCGAGCATACATTAAAACATGAAAAACATGTAATTAGCCAGTTTGTGTTACATAGTTAAAATACCTACTACAATGTAATTAGCCAACAGTCGCTGTGATCTAATATATAGTCTGATATATCCACACATTACAATCCCATATCTTGAGAGTGAAACTCCTGCTTCTGTTGATTAATTTGTAGGTGGCCCTTAATATCCCACCCACTTGACCTCCTTTGTTTGCTCTTTGTATTGGGAAATAGTGCCTTACCTTTCTCTGCAGAGATAAGTCAACTAATACCTGGATTTAGTCCCTTACACTGCTACCTACCAGGTATGCAACAATAATTGAACCACCTTTACCCCCCATTGCTTCATCTACAACGTGGGGATAGTATTACTCTCCTTTCCCACAAGGTTCTTGCCAAGATTAATGGCATATATGTAAAGAAAGGCTTACATCATGGAATCCGAGAACTGAAAAGGACCTTCCCGAGGTGACTCTACCTCACTATTTTTAAGCTAAGAAGTAGATGGTAAATGCTGTACCCAAGGACTTGCCTAGTGGTCCAATGGTTTAGAATCTGCAATTAAAAAAAAAAAAAAAGAATCCACCTGCCAGTGCAGGGGAGGGGTTCAACCTCTGATCCGGGAAGATTCCACATGTCATGGGGCAACTAAGCCCATGTGCCACAACTGCTGGGCCCCTTCTCTGCAATAAGAGAAGCCACTGCACTTTGTGAGAAGTCCAGGCACCACAATGAGGAGTAGCCCTGGCTTACCACGACTAGAGAGAACCTGTGAGCAGCAGTGAAGACCAGCAGTGAAGACCCAGCATGACCAAAAGTTAATTAATTAAGTTAAAAATATTAAAATGAAAAAAATTGCTGTGCCCACACCAGTTAGCCCATGAGTCATACATCTGAGTCTAGAAAAGTCCAAAAAGTCCTTTGCTGGAGTGTGCTTTGTTTTTGTTTCCACCTTTTTTTATTTTTTTCCAGGTGATAGGCATAATGGAACTGATATGCACAAGGCAAGAATATAAAGACTGTGGTAGAATGATCTCAAAGAGGAAGTAGGTGGTGTTTTGTGCAAAATAACATGACAGCAAATGAGAAAAGAGGAAGCTACAAGGAAGAGCATTTATTAAAGAGATTATAGCATGTCGAGCATACATTAAAACATGAAAAACATGTAATTAGCCAGTTTGTGTTACATAGTTAAAATACCTACTACAAATACTTTGTCAATGTATAGAATTATCCAAAACACATTCCTTGCCATCCCTGTTTCTAGCACTCTTCTAGGACTGAGCACCAAGCGCTTTGCTCTATCTGTGTCACCGCAATGCTGGCTGCAGGGTGGAGGGTATGTGAGGAAGTTCAAGGAGCAGAGCTGGAGAGGAGCAGCTGCTTGGGTTAGATGAGGGGTACCCAGGAGACCTGTCACTCGTTAATGAGTCAAACTTATACAACCAAGTAGTGAGGAGTTGCCTTTGTCTGTGAGTAAAGACCTCTGATGACACATAAAAAGCTTTATTATTCTCCTGTATAAAGCAGTCTAGAAATAGACAATCACTGGTAAAAGTTCACGATGTCAAGGCTGGTGTCTCTTTGAAAGTCCCTTAGCCTTTTCCTCATGGTTCTGTGAGAGCTACTATAGCTCTTGCCATCACATCCATCTTCAGATCAGAGAAAGACAGAAGCAGAAAGGAAGGGGCACCCGTATCAGTGAAAGAAAAGCTTCTAGCCGACTTCAGCTCATATTTCAGTTTCTAGAACTGTGTCACAGGACAGCCTCAAAAAGGAGAGTTAAAAATTAGCTTTTTTGCTAAACATACTGTCATCCCAAAGAGAATCAGGAAGGAAGAAGGGAAGAATGGATACTTAGTCAGCTTGGACAGAGCAGCATTGATTAGGGGGAAATAAAAGAGAATTTCAGCAAATTGAAAAGCAAAATGTAATATATAAATAGGAATAATATATCAATAGAAGGGAAAGATTTCTGTGTTTTAGAAGGAGATTCTAATGCATGCTTTTCTGCTTCTCTGGCCATCGTGAGAGTAAAATAAGCATCAATTATTTAAAAAATCTATGGTAGGCATTTAAAAAATATAGCAATAGGTGAAAAAAATTTAACGTTAAAATATACCAGCTGCAGACAATTCTTACATCTTAAATTCTTACATGACCTCTGTGAACTCTTGCCATTGTGCCAGTCCTAGTGCAGTGCAAATACACACTCAGAGCATCTTGAAAGTTGGATCAGTCATGCCTGATGTGGGACAAGAGAGTTAAAATATTTCTAACTTGACATCCTGAATGTGAATAATTGCTTTAAACAAGACTTTTTTTTGACCCAAACAAAAGAGTGAAAGTCGGGGACCACACTTTTCATGGGGCGGGTGGGGGGGGCTGTTTTTACTTTTAAAAGTAAAACAAATGGTATTTTTTGTGATCAAGATTACAAGAACTTCAGACTTGTCTAGTGAAGAAGCATTTCACCTTTGTCAGGCAGACAGTGGTTTACACTGAAAGGTATTTTTCAGTGGAATCATGTAATAAAATTTTTAGTTTCAAGAGTATTACCATATAATCAAATTAGAATTAAGGTTAAAAGTCAGAGATCAGCTAACTAATATCCTGATGCCATCCATGCAATAACCTTCTCTTATAGATTCAGATTCAGAAATAGCCAAACAATTTATCAGTGAAAGGCATCATGAACAGCAGAGCTCTATAGCAATATTACTAATTAAAACAACATATTCTTAAGAGCTCAGATAGACCTGCGATTAGTAACCACACTGAAAGATTAGAGATCACTACCCAGAGGTTTTCTTTTGTTTTCAACTTCCTAGACTGTTTTATTTTACTCAAAAGCTATCTTATGACCCTGGGGCAGAGTGGAGAGGGGTAGAGTCATGGGCCTCTTGCTTATTCGTGGATCACAGCTGAGCCAATATTCAGTAAGTAGACAGGACTGTTAAATGGAAATTTCTGGAAGTAATCTGTAGAAATATGCTCCAGAAAAAATTTTACCAGTTCCCTTTGGAGGATTTTCTTCTGGCCTTTTGCTGTATGAAATGGGACCTGACCTAAAGTAAGGCTGGGAAGAATCTACCACAAGATCAGAAGAGCCAAAGAGATACTTCTGGATCAAAGGTAATGGTTATCAGACATGGAAATCATGGTAGGTCAATAAGCAACAGTTAAAACTAGACCTGGAATAACAAACTGGTTCAGAATTGGGAAAGGAGTATGTCAAGGCTGTATATGGTCACCCTGCTTATTTAACTTTTGTGCAGAGTACATGACCTCTGTGAACTCTTGCCATTGTGCCAGTCCTAGTGCAGTGCAAATACACACTCAGAGCATCTTGAAAGTTGGATCAGTCATGCCTGATGTGGGACAAGAGAGTTAAAATATTTCTAACTTGACATCCTGAATGTGAATAATTGCTTTAAACAAGACTTTTTTTTGACCCAAACAAAAGAGTGAAAGTCGGGGACCACACTTTTCATGGGGGCGGGTGGGGGCTGTTTTTACTTTTAAAAGTAAAACAAATGGTATTTTTTGTGATCAAGATTACAAGAACTTCAGACTTGTCTAGTGAAGAAGCATTTCACCTTTGTCAGGCAGACAGTGGTTTACACTGAAAGGTATTTTTCAGTGGAATCATGTAATAAAATTTTTAGTTTCAAGAGTATTACCATATAATCAAATTAGAATTAAGGTTAAAAGTCAGAGATCAGCTAACTAATATCCTGATGCCATCCATGCAATAACCTTCTCTTATAGATTCAGATTCAGAAATAGCCAAACAATTTATCAGTGAAAGGCATCATGAACAGCAGAGCTCTATAGCAATATTACTAATTAAAACAACATATTCTTAAGAGCTCAGATAGACCTGCGATTAGTAACCACACTGAAAGATTAGAGATCACTACCCAGAGGTTTTCTTTTGTTTTCAACTTCCTAGACTGTTTTATTTTACTCAAAAGCTATCTTATGACCCTGGGGCAGAGTGGAGAGGGGTAGAGTCATGGGCCTCTTGCTTATTCGTGGATCACAGCTGAGCCAATATTCAGTAAGTAGACAGGACTGTTAAATGGAAATTTCTGGAAGTAATCTGTAGAAATATGCTCCAGAAAAAATTTTACCAGTTCCCTTTGGAGGATTTTCTTCTGGCCTTTTGCTGTATGAAATGGGACCTGACCTAAAGTAAGGCTGGGAAGAATCTACCACAAGATCAGAAGAGCCAAAGAGATACTTCTGGATCAAAGGTAATGGTTATCAGACATGGAAATCATGGTAGGTCAATAAGCAACAGTTAAAACTAGACCTGGAATAACAAACTGGTTCAGAATTGGGAAAGGAGTATGTCAAGGCTGTATATGGTCACCCTGCTTATTTAACTTTTGTGCAGAGTACATCATGTGAAATTCCTGTCTGGATAAAGCACAATCTGGAAACAGGATTGCTAGCAGAGGGCTTCCTGGTAGCTCAGTGGTAAAGAGTTTGCCTGCTAATGCAGGAGACACAAGTTTGATCCCTGATCCAGGAGGATCCCACATGCTGCAGAGCAACTAAGCCCATGAGCCACAACTATGGAGCCTGTGCTCTAGGGCCTCGGAGCCACAACTATGGAGCCCATGTGCCGTAACTACTGAAGCCCATGTGCCCTAGAGCCCGAGTTCCACAATAAGAGACGTCACTGCAACAAGAAACCTGCTCACCTCAACTAAAGAGGAGCCCCCACTCCCTGCAACTAGAGAAGAGCCTGCAGCAGCAGTGAAAATCCAGAATAGCCAAAAGTAAATAAAATAAATAATTTTAAAAAATGATTGCTAGCAGAAATATCAATAACATCAGATATGCAGATGATACCACCCTTATGGCAGAAAGCAAAGAGGAACTAAAAAGCCTCTTTATGAAGGTGAAAGAGGAGAGTATAAAAGCTGGCTTAAAACTCAGCATTCAAAAAACAAAGACCATGACATTTGGTCCCATCACTTCATGGCAAATAGATGAGGGGAAAAGTGGAGGCAATGACAAGACTATTTTCTTGGGCTTCAAAATTACTGCAGCCATGAAATTAAAAGATGCTTGCTCCTTAGAAGAAAACTATGACAAACCTAGACAGTGTATTAAAAAGCAGAGACGTCACTTTGCCGACAAGGTCCATATAGTCAAAGCTATGGTTTTTCCAATAATCATGTATGGGTGTGAGAATTAGACCATAAAGAAGGCTGAGTGCTGAAAAATTGATGCTTTTAAACTGTGGTGCTGGAGAAGACTCTTGAGAATCCCCTGGACAGCAAGGAGATCAAACTAGTCAAACCTAAAGGAAATCAACCCTTAATATTCATTGGAAGGACTGATGCTAAAGCTGAAGCTCCAGTACTTTGGCCACCTGATGAGAAGAGCCAATTCATTGGAAAAGACCTTGATACTGGGAAATGTTGAGGACAGGAGGAAAAAGGGGAGACAGAGGATGAGATGGTTGGATCGCATTATCAATTCAGTGTACATGAGTTTGAGCATACTTCAGGAAATAGGGAAGGACAGGAAAGCCTGGTATGCTGCAATCCATGGGGTCACAAAGAATTGGACATGACTGAGGAGCTGAACAACAACAACAAAAGTTTGGGAAGGCAGAAAGTTACCTAGGAGATACAAATCTTGCAGATATTATTTATTTATTTTTGGCTGTGCTGAGTCTTCATTGCTGTGCATGGGCCTTCTCTAGTTGCAGAATGTGGGGGCTACTGTCTAGCTGCAGTGCAAGGGCTTCTCATTGCAGTAGCTCCTCTTGTTATGGAGTATGAGCTTTTGGCATGTGAGCTGCAGTAGCTGTGGACTCCTGGACCAGGGACTAAGCCTGTGTCCTCTGCACTGGCAGTCAGATTCTTAAGCACCAAACCACTAGGGAAGTCTTGCAAACACTAAGAACGAAGAAAGATACAACATGATCCAATTAGGCCTACCATTCATATTTTAATAAAAGGTTTGGGGAGAATAAAACAATGATCTTCATGCTTCATGTGAAAACAGATATTGCCTTCATGTGTGATCACATACCTAGCTTTACAGTGGCATCCATTGTTGGTGATGGATCACCTAAAACATCTTCTGTGCCTTTTATCTTTGCATAGATGATTTGGAAAATTTCTGTGGCCCAAATTCTAAATATTTTAATAAAATGCCTCCTTCTTTCTAGGTAGTGTTATTCCATCCAATTCCTTTCTATGTTTGGCTTTGAATCACTAATTTCAGGCTAAATGCAATCAGATGTACAAAAATGAAACAAATTGTCCAATAAGATGCTCTATTATCTGATAATAGGTGGATTGTCATTGTTGGCTAGTGCTTATTTTGTATTGATTTGGTTTAAGTGCTATGTGTGTGTGTGTGTGTGTATATTGCCAGTGGTTTTAGGTACTATATTTGAATATGTATATACTACAGCACATGTGGGTATTAAAAATTGGGACTGATGCTAAAGCTGAAGCTCCAGTACTTTGGCCACCTGATGAGAAGAGCCAATTCATTGGAAAAGACCTTGATACTGGGAAATGTTGAGGACAGGAGGAAAAAGGGGAGACAGAGGATGAGATGGTTGGATCGCATTATCAATTCAGTGTACATGAGTTTGAGCATACTTCAGGAAATAGGGAAGGACAGGAAAGCCTGGTATGCTGCAATCCATGGGGTCACAAAGAATTGGACATGACTGAGGAGCTGAACAACAACAACAAAAGTTTGGGAAGGCAGAAAGTTACCTAGGAGATACAAATCTTGCAGATATTATTTATTTATTTTTGGCTGTGCTGAGTCTTCATTGCTGTGCATGGGCCTTCTCTAGTTGCAGAATGTGGGGGCTACTGTCTAGCTGCAGTGCAAGGGCTTCTCATTGCAGTAGCTCCTCTTGTTATGGAGTATGAGCTTTTGGCATGTGAGCTGCAGTAGCTGTGGACTCCTGGACCAGGGACTAAGCCTGTGTCCTCTGCACTGGCAGTCAGATTCTTAAGCACCAAACCACTAGGGAAGTCTTGCAAACACTAAGAACGAAGAAAGATACAACATGATCCAATTAGGCCTACCATTCATATTTTAATAAAAGGTTTGGGGAGAATAAAACAATGATCTTCATGCTTCATGTGAAAACAGATATTGCCTTCATGTGTGATCACATACCTAGCTTTACAGTGGCATCCATTGTTGGTGATGGATCACCTAAAACATCTTCTGTGCCTTTTATCTTTGCATAGATGATTTGGAAAATTTCTGTGGCCCAAATTCTAAATATTTTAATAAAATGCCTCCTTCTTTCTAGGTAGTGTTATTCCATCCAATTCCTTTCTATGTTTGGCTTTGAATCACTAATTTCAGGCTAAATGCAATCAGATGTACAAAAATGAAACAAATTGTCCAATAAGATGCTCTATTATCTGATAATAGGTGGATTGTCATTGTTGGCTAGTGCTTATTTTGTATTGATTTGGTTTAAGTGCTATGTGTGTGTGTGTGTGTGTATATTGCCAGTGGTTTTAGGTACTATATTTGAATATGTATATACTACAGCTACAGAAAAAAGGGGGAGCACTTATTATATACCACTTTCTTTTTTTCATTTAAATTTTTGCTGTGTTTTGTTAAGTTAGACATAACTATATATTCTACCATATGACTTCTAGTTTTTTTTTTTATGTGTATCATGTGTAAATACTGATTCCTAAACACTGCATAATTGTAACATTATGGTAATATCACCACTGTTCTGTTGCCATATGGCTGTCTTGCAGATAACTCTTCAGAAGTAATTGGCTTTCAAACTATTCTCTTCAATTATTTTGTTTTGCTGCTGGTACTCTTTGCCAATTCTGCTTTCTTATCTTGCTCTCCATATCATTAAACCAAGAGAATGCATCTCTGAAACAAACAGATTCATTGTCTCATAGGAAGGACATTTGAGAAAATCAAGCTCAAAAGGAAAAAACAGCAAAGTGTGGAACAATATCGGGCTCCTTGCCTAATTTATTTTTGGCCCAGATCATCTGGGCCAGTGCTTGCCTGTTATGAAAGATGACTCTAAGTGAGTCTGTGCTGTTGGAATTTACTATAAGAGAAGGAATAATTTACAAGTCATGGCTTCAACTTACCACTGCAGACTTCTTGTTCATATAAATCATGGGCTGTATTCATATATATATATCTACTTATAAAAAAACCCATCAGAATGCATTGTGCTGTTTTGGATTGACCTCGGCTCTCTTCCTAGCTTCTTAGATTTCCCAAGTATCAAGTTTAATTTGGGGATTCTCTCTGAACTTCACAAACTAATAAGAAAATGTCCCAGTATCGATGTTGGAAACCAAAATTTCTGTTTTTTGCATAGATGATTTGGAAAATTTCTGTGGCCCAAATTCTAAATATTTTAATAAAATGCCTCCTTCTTTCTAGGTAGTGTTATTCCATCCAATTCCTTTCTATGTTTGGCTTTGAATCACTAATTTCAGGCTAAATGCAATCAGATGTACAAAAATGAAACAAATTGTCCAATAAGATGCTCTATTATCTGATAATAGGTGGATTGTCATTGTTGGCTAGTGCTTATTTTGTATTGATTTGGTTTAAGTGCTATGTGTGTGTGTGTGTGTGTATATTGCCAGTGGTTTTAGGTACTATATTTGAATATGTATATACTACAGCTACAGAAAAAAGGGGGAGCACTTATTATATACCACTTTCTTTTTTTCATTTAAATTTTTGCTGTGTTTTGTTAAGTTAGACATAACTATATATTCTACCATATGACTTCTAGTTTTTTTTTTTTTATGTGTATCATGTGTAAATACTGATTCCTAAACACTGCATAATTGTAACATTATGGTAATATCACCACTGTTCTGTTGCCATATGGCTGTCTTGCAGATAACTCTTCAGAAGTAATTGGCTTTCAAACTATTCTCTTCAATTATTTTGTTTTGCTGCTGGTACTCTTTGCCAATTCTGCTTTCTTATCTTGCTCTCCATATCATTAAACCAAGAGAATGCATCTCTGAAACAAACAGATTCATTGTCTCATAGGAAGGACATTTGAGAAAATCAAGCTCAAAAGGAAAAAACAGCAAAGTGTGGAACAATATCGGGCTCCTTGCCTAATTTATTTTTGGCCCAGATCATCTGGGCCAGTGCTTGCCTGTTATGAAAGATGACTCTAAGTGAGTCTGTGCTGTTGGAATTTACTATAAGAGAAGGAATAATTTACAAGTCATGGCTTCAACTTACCACTGCAGACTTCTTGTTCATATAAATCATGGGCTGTATTCATATATATATATCTACTTATAAAAAAACCCATCAGAATGCATTGTGCTGTTTTGGATTGACCTCGGCTCTCTTCCCTAGCTTCTTAGATTTCCCCAAGTATCAAGTTTAATTTGGGGATTCTCTCTGAACTTCACAAACTAAAAGAGAGGTAAGGAAATATCAAAGTGTCCCATCAGTTCAACTTCAGTCATCTTGAAGGTTTACTCTCTGACTAAACCCTAATCTAGTATCAAGCCAGTTATTACGTACTTTATATAAGGCTTATATGTATGAACAACAAATTTCCTTAGTCTCATAGTATCCACTTAAGATGGTTGATCTGGAACGTTTCATATTGTACAATTTTATTACCTAAATGTTTGTTATGAACTGCCAAGAACTGATACTTTTTGAGATTTACTCAGATGAGTTGATCTAAGATTTTTTAAAGTCTTATTTCTAGGCTTTATAAGCCATAACACCCTGAAAAAGAAAACATAGAAAGGAAATCTTCCAAAAATGAATAATAATTTCCCCCTTAGGCTCCTTCCTAGTTCTATAGTCTGCACTGTACAAAAGAAAAGCTACAGCTGATTTCTAGGTGAACCTAAAATGAACAAAGAGCTGAAGAGTTAGTTTGAGGACTTAAAAGAAAGTCCCAGAAATGAAAACATTTTAACTTGGCATAAAAAGGTTACAAAATCAGTAACAATAATAATAGCTTACATTTACTGAACAAATATCCTGTGTCATTCTTCAGTTACTCTATAAGTTATTATATCCATTTTACAGGTGAGAAAACAGGCATGGGGAAAATTAACTTATCTAAAGTTATATAAATAGCAAGTGATAGAGGTGAAGTTGAATCATAGAAATCTGACTCTAGAACCAGATTTCTAACAGAACAGTCACCATAAAGCATGTACTATTCTTACAGATTAGGTAGTAATCTGAATCAGAGGATACTCCTTAAGATATTCATATGGAAAGAGCTGAGACTGAATCGGTTCAAGTTTTAGAGCAAACATTATTCACAGAAAGTAATGGTAATAGGAGAGGGAAAAGTTAAATAATATCACTGGGAGACAAACACAGAAATTCAGACCATGGGACATACGCCAGCATCAGTGACCTGTTTCAGCAACAAGCCACTGGCATGCACAAAACAAACAAAAACCAACAGCACCTTTGCCTGCATCTTACTGCTTCAGATGTGGTCCATTTTGAGTCTGCAACACTGACACCACCTGGAAGATTGGTAGAGAGATGGTGTCTTGGATCCTGCCTTTCTAAATCTTAAGATACCTAAGTGATTCATTTGCAAATTAGAGTTTGCAAAGCACTGATGTAGATGACAGGAGACTGAATTAATTGCAATAGGTAGTAGATCTTGTTTGAATCATAATTCCCCAAGCCAAGTGCAAGACTTATTCACCTGTTGGGAAAATTGGGCTTGGACTATTTGGAACACTAATTGTATTAGGTGTGATAAGGACACCTAATGCTGAATGATGAATGTCCAAATCATTTATTTTATTGTTGTTTACATTTTATTTATTTATTTACTTGGCAGCGTCCAGTCTTACTTGCAGCACACGGGATTTTCTGTCTTTGCTGTGGCATGTGGGATCTAGTTCCCCAGCCAGGGATGCACCCAGGCCACCCTATTGGGAGCACAGAGTTTTAACCAATGGACCCCAAATCATTTAAAATGTACACATGTATATAAGATATATAGGGGTGAAATAATATGGTTGGAATTTGCTTTAAAATGTTTTGGCAAAGACAGTAGCAATAAGTGATACAAATGTGGCAAAATCTTGGAAAGAGTTGAAACTTGTATGATTAGTCATTCTGCTCTTGTATCTACTTTTCAATATGTTAGAATATTTCATGCATTTTTAAAAAATATCAAAATAAATGAATTTCTACCCTAGAAATTATAGAAATAACTAAGAGAAGTTTTTTATAGTAAAAAAGATTAATCGTTTAACAGGATGCCAGAAACATTTTCTCCAAAGGATTTAATAATAGCACACATTTTTTGCCCTTAGGTAATTTTAGATATAGTCCTGGTAAAAAATCTGTCAAGCTTCCTTTCTCAAAAATGATTCTGGGGTAGATATCATGCTTTGTGAATACTTTGGGCCATTGGTTGAAGATTTAATGTTTTTGTTGTGTTCAAAAACAAGAGAAGACTGTTGATGCTGTCCCTGACATAGCCCTGTGTTTCCTCTCTCATGGCATTCTTCAGCTTAATGGTTGACTGATAGAATGTTGAGCTCCAGAGTCATCCAAATCAGCCATCTAATAGAGACTCCTATACTGATCACATTCTGTTGGGTCGATGCTTGTAAGTGCAGACTAAGGTCCTTTGATGTTGCGTGATCAATAGGAAACCCTCTATGCTGGTATGTATTTGTTATATAGAAAGGCATGCCTTTCAACATCATATAAACCCTTCATGTATCTAACTACTGCACAGCATATAATTTTTTGTTTGTTTCCCAAGCCAAGTGCAAGACTTATTCACCTGTTGGGAAAATTGGGCTTGGACTATTTGGAACACTAATTGTATTAGGTGTGATAAGGACACCTAATGCTGAATGATGAATGTCCAAATCATTTATTTTATTGTTGTTTACATTTTATTTATTTATTTACTTGGCAGCGTCCAGTCTTACTTGCAGCACACGGGATTTTCTGTCTTTGCTGTGGCATGTGGGATCTAGTTCCCCAGCCAGGGATGCACCCAGGCCACCCTATTGGGAGCACAGAGTTTTAACCAATGGACCCCAAATCATTTAAAATGTACACATGTATATAAGATATATAGGGGTGAAATAATATGGTTGGAATTTGCTTTAAAATGTTTTGGCAAAGACAGTAGCAATAAGTGATACAAATGTGGCAAAATCTTGGAAAGAGTTGAAACTTGTATGATTAGTCATTCTGCTCTTGTATCTACTTTTCAATATGTTAGAATATTTCATGCATTTTTAAAAAATATCAAAATAAATGAATTTCTACCCTAGAAATTATAGAAATAACTAAGAGAAGTTTTTTATAGTAAAAAAGATTAATCGTTTAACAGGATGCCAGAAACATTTTCTCCAAAGGATTTAATAATAGCACACATTTTTTGCCCTTAGGTAATTTTAGATATAGTTCTGGTAAAAAATCTGTCAAGCTTCCTTTCTCAAAAATGATTCTGGGGTAGATATCATGCTTTGTGAATACTTTGGGCCATTGGTTGAAGATTTAATGTTTTTGTTGTGTTCAAAAACAAGAGAAGACTGTTGATGCTGTCCCTGACATAGCCCTGTGTTTCCTCTCTCATGGCATTCTTCAGCTTAATGGTTGACTGATAGAATGTTGAGCTCCAGAGTCATCCAAATCAGCCATCTAATAGAGACTCCTATACTGATCACATTCTGTTGGGTCGATGCTTGTAAGTGCAGACTAAGGTCCTTTGATGTTGCGTGATCAATAGGAAACCCTCTATGCTGGTATGTATTTGTTATATAGAAAGGCATGCCTTTCAACATCATATAAACCCTTCATGTATCTAACTACTGCACAGCATATAATTTTTTGTTTGTTTCCGGAAAAGGGAGTAAAAGAGAATTCCACAAGCTATTCAAAAGAGAAACCAAGTGCTTTTGCAGCTTATTAAATGGCAGTATTTGTGGCAAATACGTTTTATATTTTCTGGCTCCTTCCTATAGACACCTAAAAATGGTTCTCAAAGACTAATGAACTCAGCCAACATCCTTAGATGCAGACATTATCCTGTTTACAAATGAACAGCTGACACCTGACTGGCTTAGTAGGTACTTTGCGTTTATAGAGTGAGTCAGTGGATGAGGAAGAATTTGCTTCCAGAAACCTTCCCATTTGAAACACAAGTTGTTTTCCCAACATGGTCTTTTGGCTTGGTTTTATGGGATAACCTAGAGCGTCTAAGCTTTTCCTGTGATGAGCATGTGTTTGGATGACTAGATGAGTAATGGGCCAGTGGAGGGAATGTGGGTGCTGACTCTGAATCAGAGAATGACTGACCCTCAGGTGCTGCTCCTTATACTTCTCTAGATTGTGCCCTTAGAGGCTCCTTATTTATAAAAATCTGCTTTGTTAGAGGTCTCTGGTTTTTGTAGATACTTAAGACCTTTTCTCTCCCTCTTCCTCCTCTTCCTGGTAGATACCCAGTCGTCTGGTCTTTCTTTCTGTGTTCTTTCCATGAGAACAGCCTCTTGTGAAGTTTTCACTAGCCCTCAGTACAAACGGAAACCTGATAGTCAAGCTAGGAACTGTTTCTCTTTATTGAAGTATCATTGATTTACAGGGTTGTGTTAGTTCTGATGTGTAGCAAAGAGATTCAGATATATTTCTATATATTTGATTCAGGTATATTCATATCTATATAGATATATATTCTTTTTCATACTCCTTCTCGTTACTGTTCATTACAAGATATTGAATATAGTTCCCTGTGATACATAGTTGGATCTTGTTTATTCATTTTAAATAAAGTCACTTTTATGTGCTAATCCCCCCCACTTTTCCCTTTGGAATAAAGTTTGTTTTCCATGCGAGTCTGGTTTTGTTTTGTAAATAAGTCTATCTGTGTCATATTTTAGATTCCACACATAAGTGATAGTGTGGTATTTGTCTTTCTTTCTGACTTACTTCAACATCATATAAACCCTTCATGTATCTAACTACTGCACAGCATATAATTTTTGTTTGTTTCGGAAAAGGGAGTAAAAGAGAATTCCACAAGCTATTCAAAAGAGAAACCAAGTGCTTTTGCAGCTTATTAAATGGCAGTATTTGTGGCAAATACGTTTTATATTTTCTGGCTCCTTCCTATAGACACCTAAAAATGGTTCTCAAAGACTAATGAACTCAGCCAACATCCTTAGATGCAGACATTATCCTGTTTACAAATGAACAGCTGACACCTGACTGGCTTAGTAGGTACTTTGCGTTTATAGAGTGAGTCAGTGGATGAGGAAGAATTTGCTTCCAGAAACCTTCCCATTTGAAACACAAGTTGTTTTCCCAACATGGTCTTTTGGCTTGGTTTTATGGGATAACCTAGAGCGTCTAAGCTTTTCCTGTGATGAGCATGTGTTTGGATGACTAGATGAGTAATGGGCCAGTGGAGGGAATGTGGGTGCTGACTCTGAATCAGAGAATGACTGACCCTCAGGTGCTGCTCCTTATACTTCTCTAGATTGTGCCCTTAGAGGCTCCTTATTTATAAAAATCTGCTTTGTTAGAGGTCTCTGGTTTTTGTAGATACTTAAGACCTCTTCTCCCTCTTCCTCCTCTTCCTGGTAGATACCCAGTCGTCTGGTCTTTCTTTCTGTGTTCTTTCCATGAGAACAGCCTCTTGTGAAGTTTTCACTAGCCCTCAGTACAAACGGAAACCTGATAGTCAAGCTAGGAACTGTTTCTCTTTATTGAAGTATCATTGATTTACAGGGTTGTGTTAGTTCTGATGTGTAGCAAAGAGATTCAGATATATTTCTATATATTTGATTCAGGTATATTCATATCTATATAGATATATATTCTTTTTCATACTCCTTCTCGTTACTGTTCATTACAAGATATTGAATATAGTTCCCTGTGATACATAGTTGGATCTTGTTTATTCATTTTAAATAAAGTCACTTTTATGTGCTAATCCCCCCCACTTTTCCCTTTGGTAAGTATAAGTTTGTTTTCCATGCGAGTCTGGTTTTGTTTTGTAAATAAGTCTATCTGTGTCATATTTTAGATTCCACACATAAGTGATAGTGTGGTATTTGTCTTTCTCTTTCTGACTTACTTCACTTAGTATCATAATCTTTAGGTCCATCCATGTTGCTGCAAATGGCATTATTTCATTCTATTTTTATGGTTGAGTAGTACTCCATTGTGTGTATATGTACCACATCTTCTTTATCCATTCATCTGTTGATGTATATTTAGGTTTCTTCTACATATTGGCTATTGTAAATAGTGCTGCTATGAACGTTGGGGTGCATGTATCTTTGCAATGAAGAGTTTTCCTATGGGACTTCCCTGGTGGTCCAGTGGCTAAGACTTTGAGCTCCCAATGCAGGGGTCCAGGTTTGATCCCTGGTCAGGGAAGATCTTACATGCCACGACTAAGACCCAATGCAAATAAATAAAAATAATATATTTAAAAAAAAAAAAAGCTTTCATCTTTTCTGGATAGGTGCCCATGAGTGGGATTGCTGGATCATATGACAACTCTATTTTCAGTTTTTTAAGGAACCACTGTACTATTTTCCATACTGGCTGCACCAATTTATATTCCCAGCAACAGTGCAGGAGAGTTCCCTTTTCTCACACCCTTGCCAGCACTTATTATTTGTGGACTTTTTGATGATGGACACTTCTGAAGAGTGTGAGGTGATACATCATTATAGTTTTGGTTTGCATTCCTCTAATAATTGAGATTTGTCTGCAAACATGTTCCACCCTTTTGCCCCTAAGCTTGTTTATTTTGCTACAGCACAGCACCATATTAAAATCTTTGTCTGGAGAATTATAATTAGAACAACTTGTTGCTTTTTCAATGCCCATTCAAAATCTAAAATTTCCCTAGATGTTGTGTGCACTAGGTAACTGTTTCTCTTATTGAAGTATCATTGATTTACAGGGTTGTGTTAGTTCTGATGTGTAGCTTAAAAAAGTTCTTTTTCGATATATTTTCTTTTCATACTCCTTCTACTGTTCATTACAAGATATTGAATATAGTTCCCTGTGATACATAGTTGGATCTTGTTTATTCATTTTAAATAAAGTCACTTTTATGTGCTAATCCCCCCCACTTTTCCCTTTGGTAAGTATAAGTTTGTTTTCCATGCGAGTCTGGTTTTGTTTTGTAAATAAGTCTATCTGTGTCATATTTTAGATTCCACACATAAGTGATAGTGTGGTATTTGTCTTTCTCTTTCTGACTTACTTCACTTAGTATCATAATCTTTAGGTCCATCCATGTTGCTGCAAATGGCATTATTTCATTCTATTTTTATGGTTGAGTAGTACTCCATTGTGTGTATATGTACCACATCTTCTTTATCCATTCATCTGTTGATGTATATTTAGGTTTCTTCTACATATTGGCTATTGTAAATAGTGCTGCTATGAACGTTGGGGTGCATGTATCTTTGCAATGAAGAGTTTTCCTATGGGACTTCCCTGGTGGTCCAGTGGCTAAGACTTTGAGCTCCCAATGCAGGGGTCCAGGTTTGATCCCTGGTCAGGGAAGATCTTACATGCCACGACTAAGACCCAATGCAAATAAATAAAAATAATATATTTAAAAAAAAAAAAAAGCTTTCATCTTTTCTGGATAGGTGCCCATGAGTGGGATTGCTGGATCATATGACAACTCTATTTTCAGTTTTTTAAGGAACCACTGTACTATTTTCCATACTGGCTGCACCAATTTATATTCCCAGCAACAGTGCAGGAGAGTTCCCTTTTCTCACACCCTTGCCAGCACTTATTATTTGTGGACTTTTTGATGATGGACACTTCTGAAGAGTGTGAGGTGATACATCATTATAGTTTTGGTTTGCATTCCTCTAATAATTGAGATTTGTCTGCAAACATGTTCCACCCTTTTGCCCCTAAGCTTGTTTATTTTGCTACAGCACAGCACCATATTAAAATCTTTGTCTGGAGAATTATAATTAGAACAACTTGTTGCTTTTTCTAACCTTGTTCCTACTATTAAAATTATCTATTATCATAAAATATAATAATATTTCAAAAGCTCTAAAATACCTTTATTACTATAGATGTTTTGCAGGAAGCATGATGCAGTTTTATATCCCCCAAATTAATCAATTTACAATTAATAACTATTGTATATCTTTTAGCTATTTTAAAAGAATATAAAAAATATTTAAAAGAATATTTTCAAAACAGAATAGAATGGTCAGAGTATTGCTTAAGGATAATTTTTCTACAAGAAAAGGTAACATCAAGACTGATATAAAAATGAGCATGTTAAATACTTTATTTAACTTGTTAATTAAAGAAGAAGTAAGATGTTACAACTAATTTAAAGGAGAACCCAAATAGACACAGAAAAGGCTTATTGGAATGCATGTGCAAATGGGTACATATTCTTCCACTGTTGCTGAAGAAAGTCAATTCAAAGTCTATTGGACAGCATTTGCCCAAACAAGAATGTCTTTGTTTATAGACAAGAATCATTTTGCATAGCTATCAACTTTTACACTTTACAGAGTGGTAAATTTGCTTCCATAGAATCCAGATCAGATAATCCAGAAGAGTGTACTCTGGAGACTGCCTAGCTTCTTCACTGAAGCACAAAATTCTTTTCCCCTTAAAATGCTGTATCCTGGGCTTCCCTGGTGGTCCAGTGGGTAAAGAGTCCACCTTGCAGTGCAAGGCTCACCAGTTCGATCCCTCGTCTGGGAAGAACCTATGTGCTGCAGAGTGCTGGACCAGTGTCCAATTACGAGCCAGCGCTTTGGAGAGCGTGTGCCCAGAGCTGGTGTTCTGCAACGAGAAAGGTCACTGCAATGGGAGACCCACACAGGCTGAAGAATAAAGATGGATGAAAAATATATAAAAAGAGGCCAAAATTAAAAAAAAAAAAATTGCTGTATCCATAAATGCAAAGTGACTATCAGTGACCCTCAACTATAAACACAGAGAGATCCCAGATCCTTAGATACTGACAATTAAGCTTCAGCCTCTTTCCATTTTCTGCTCTCCAGCTCAGTACCTTTAAACCTTTTTCAGCCACAGCTAATGTACAACCTACTAATTCTACCAATCCTTCAAGTCCTGATTGTCACTTCCTCCAAAAAGTGATACTGTACTTTAGCTGGGGATTGCCATACTTCCCCTTGACACTCATCACACTCCTGTGCATTGACCATTGTCCCGATCTACTGTAGTTCTCCAGCATAGGTACATCAGGATCCCCTGGAAAGCTAGTTAAAACACAGATTGTTGGACTCCACCAATCCTCTGATGGAGCTAAGATTAAGCCTGAGAATTAGTATTTCTTACAAGTTCCTAGATGTTGCTGCTGCTGTTGGTCTGAAAATAAAACTTTGATAACTACCTGCCCAGAGGAACCCTGTCAAAAAAAAAAAAAAATCTACAGAAAAGATTAGTGAGACATAGATTCAACCTTTTAGGAATTCATAATCTAATGGAAATGTCAAAAGCTGGCTTTCCAAAACATCCCTAAAACTGCCTTTTGGTAAGACAAAGTTGAGTTTACTGTGGTAGAGAACACCGCCTCAGCAGAGTCTTTGAAGTGCCTTGTGTTGGGATGGGGGAGAAGAAGCAGGGAGCAGTTAGCTGAGATTTTAAGATTTTCGAGTTTAAGGCAGGTTTCCAAGTGTAACAGCTTGGTTAGGGCTGGGTAAGGATCATAGTATATAGTTTAGAATTGATAGAATTAGATGAGGATTTTGAGGGTAAGGGGTTCAAAGAGTTCTGGTGTATAAACTGTCAGTTGGTGCTTTCTGTTGAAGAGCTGGCAGGTCCATTGAGGATATTTCTGAAATGAACCAGAAGACAGTGGTCAAGCCATATTAACATGGGGTTCACTAATGGATTCAGAAACAGATACATAAGTGGTGTATGAAAATACCAAATACATATCTTATAAACATTCAACATGAAATTTTGAGCAGTAAAAAGTTCATATTTATTAAGAAACAATTCTATTACATATACATTGATGTATATATACTTCATTGTATATGTATGTGTGTATATTTCAACTCACTATATATGTGTATTAGATTTTTGTGATAATTATGATCATCTCTAGCGAATGCAGATAATTCTTATAAGGACCTTAAGATAAGAGGACATTTGGATAGAGCTTTTTTTATATTATCCAAAACACATGGTCTCTTCTTTTTGGGAGAGATAGTGAGTGTGATGATTTTAAAACACAGTAATCCTATACTTAGAAATAATATATATATATTTTTTAAAGTGTGAATAGAAAGTGATTTTTATTTTGGGAAGTAACTCAAACTGTAACCTTTGATGGCATAAAGTTGAAATCTGTTACCGTGTAAGTCAATTTTTAGAAACACCCTAAAGTGAGTGTATTGAAGTTACACCTGAAAAAGACAAATCTTTTGAAATTCAAATTCTGGCACACGATTCAATGTTTGACCTCAGATTTTTAGAAAACAGTTAAAAGTCTGTACCAAATACAAGCTATGTTTCACAATGCTTGAAAGAATATGCAGCATGCTTTTTACAAATTCCAAAATCAAACTGGAAAATACGCATACTATAAAATAAATTGAGTTAGATTTTTCATCACAAGCTTATAATGCATGGTCTATAAAATCACTGAAGAAAATTCATTTCAGTGGTTTTTTTTTTTTTTTTTTGCCACAGTTTTGAGAAAACATCTGCAGATAGTACACCTTTAGAAGTTATCAAATACTTACCGTTTGTGCTGATGGTATTCATAACATACAAATTTGCTACAGAGCATCATTCTATTAGCAATAAAGTATTTTGCATGCCACCATCTTCTGCCTTTGCCATCCCAGTTTTTTATCACACCTTTCCTTCAATCTCAGATTTCCCTGTGCTAATTGCAGCTAAGTCAAATTGATGTGATGAGAACTTCAGCGAGTAGGCATCTTACTTGGGACCACATAGATTTTGAAACAAAGTGTAAATGTGTGGCTGAAAGAGAAAGCACAGGAAGATATGGCAGGAAGTGGCCATAGCCTGCCCTACATCTTATCTGTAATGAGATGGAGAGGTATCAGGATCCATAGACACATGTTTGAGCAGTAAAAGTTCATATTTATTAAGAAACAATTCTATTACATATACATTGATGTATATATACTTCATTGTATATGTAGTGTATATTCCTCACTATATATGTGTATTAGATTTTGTGATAATTATGATCATCTCTAGCGAATGCAGATAATTCTTATAAGGACCTTAAGATAAGAGGACATTTGGATAGAGCTTTTTATATTATCCAAAACACATGGTCTCTTCTTTTTGGGAGAGATAGTGAGTGTGATGATTTTAAAACACAGTAATCCTATACTTAGAAATAATATATATATATTTTTTAAAGTGTGAATAGAAAGTGATTTTTATTTTGGGAAGTAACTCAAACTGTAACCTTTGATGGCATAAAGTTGAAATCTGTTACCGTGTAAGTCAATTTTTAGAAACACCCTAAAGTGAGTGTATTGAAGTTACACCTGAAAAAGACAAATCTTTTGAAATTCAAATTCTGGCACACGATTCAATGTTTGACCTCAGATTTTTAGAAAACAGTTAAAAGTCTGTACCAAATACAAGCTATGTTTCACAATGCTTGAAAGAATATGCAGCATGCTTTTTACAAATTCCAAAATCAAACTGGAAAATACGCATACTATAAAATAAATTGAGTTAGATTTTTCATCACAAGCTTATAATGCATGGTCTATAAAATCACTGAAGAAAATTCATTTCAGTGGTTTTTTTTTTTTTTTTTTTGCCACAGTTTTGAGAAAACATCTGCAGATAGTACACCTTTAGAAGTTATCAAATACTTACCGTTTGTGCTGATGGTATTCATAACATACAAATTTGCTACAGAGCATCATTCTATTAGCAATAAAGTATTTTGCATGCCACCATCTTCTGCCTTTGCCATCCCAGTTTTTTATCACACCTTTCCTTCAATCTCAGATTTCCCTGTGCTAATTGCAGCTAAGTCAAATTGATGTGATGAGAACTTCAGCGAGTAGGCATCTTACTTGGGACCACATAGATTTTGAAACAAAGTGTAAATGTGTGGCTGAAAGAGAAAGCACAGGAAGATATGGCAGGAAGTGGCCATAGCCTGCCCTACATCTTATCTGTAATGAGATGGAGAGGTATCAGGATCCATAGACACATGCTATCCCCATGCACAACATAATAAAGTGCAAATGTAAATGAATCTGAAATATTACTTCAGCTAGGCAGAGGATGAAATAAGGCTGTCTGAAGACAACCTATAAAAGTTGTCAGACGAAATCAAAACTGAAAGAAGCACCTGTACCCCAATGCTCATTGCAGCTCTCTATATAATAGCTAGAACATGGAAGGAACCTAGATGCCCATCGACGAACGAATGGATCCAAAAGCTCTGGTACATATATACAATGGAATACTGCACAGCTGTAAAGAGAAATGCAGAAGAATCAGCCCTAATGAGGTGGCTGGATCTAGAACGTATCATCAAAAGTGAAGTCAGTCAGAAAGAGAAGGACAAATACAGTATATTAACACATATATATGGAATCTAGTAGGATGGTGATGATGGCACATGCAGTGAAGCGACTGAAGGACAGACATGGACAGTGGACATATGGACATTGTGGGGAAGGAACAGTGGGTGAGAGGCGTAAAGGAAGTAGCATGAAGGCCTGTACTATCATAAGTGAAGAAAATAGCTCTAGTCATTGCTCTGTGAGAAAAGGGGATCCTTCAGGGGTGCTGTGTGATGGTTGGGAGGGGAGGGAAGGAGGGGATATACATATGACTAATCTGAGAACATGCATGTCTGTAAACAACAAAACTCTGTAAAAGTTAAAAGCAAAATAAAGGTTTAAAAAAAAAAAAAAAGTTGTCAGAGGCAGAATGCAACTATCTTCCCACCATCTACTAGATCTGGGTTTCTCTGCCTGGGCATTGATGGCATTTAAAGCTAGATAACATACAAATTTGCTACAGAGCATCATTCTATTAGCAATAAAGTATTTTGCATGCCACCATCTTCTGCCTTTGCCATCCCAGTTTTTTATCACACCTTTCCTTCAATCTCAGATTTCCCTGTGCTAATTGCAGCTAAGTCAAATTGATGTGATGAGAACTTCAGCGAGTAGGCATCTTACTTGGGACCACATAGATTTTGAAACAAAGTGTAAATGTGTGGCTGAAAGAGAAAGCACAGGAAGATATGGCAGGAAGTGGCCATAGCCTGCCCTACATCTTATCTGTAATGAGATGGAGAGGTATCAGGATCCATAGACACATGCTATCCCCATGCACAACATAATAAAGTGCAAATGTAAATGAATCTGAAATATTACTTCAGCTAGGCAGAGGATGAAATAAGGCTGTCTGAAGACAACCTATAAAAGTTGTCAGACGAAATCAAAACTGAAAGAAGCACCTGTACCCCAATGCTCATTGCAGCTCTCTATATAATAGCTAGAACATGGAAGGAACCTAGATGCCCATCGACGAACGAATGGATCCAAAAGCTCTGGTACATATATACAATGGAATACTGCACAGCTGTAAAGAGAAATGCAGAAGAATCAGCCCTAATGAGGTGGCTGGATCTAGAACGTATCATCAAAAGTGAAGTCAGTCAGAAAGAGAAGGACAAATACAGTATATTAACACATATATATGGAATCTAGTAGGATGGTGATGATGGCACATGCAGTGAAGCGACTGAAGGACAGACATGGACAGTGGACATATGGACATTGTGGGGAAGGAACAGTGGGTGAGAGGCGTAAAGGAAGTAGCATGAAGGCCTGTACTATCATAAGTGAAGAAAATAGCTCTAGTCATTGCTCTGTGAGAAAAGGGGATCCTTCAGGGGTGCTGTGTGATGGTTGGGAGGGGAGGGAAGGAGGGGATATACATATGACTAATCTGAGAACATGCATGTCTGTAAACAACAAAACTCTGTAAAAGTTAAAAGCAAAATAAAGGTTTAAAAAAAAAAAAAAGTTGTCAGAGGCAGAATGCAACTATCTTCCCACCATCTACTAGATCTGGGTTTCTCTGCCTGGGCATTGATGGCATTTAAAGCTAGATAACTCTATTGTATGAGCCGTCCTGAGCGTTGTAAGATCTTAAGCAGCATTGTTGGCTTCAACCTACTATCCGTCAGTAGCACAGCCTCAGTTTGACAACCCAGAGTATCTCTGAATATTGCTAAATGTTCCCTAGAGGTCGGGTTGCCAGCTTTAGAGAACATCCAGGTAAATTTGAATTTCTGATAAACAGCAATTGACATTTTGGTATGAATATATCCCATGTAACATTTAGTGTCTAATTTTACTAAAAAATTATGTGAAGCTTATCTGAAATTCAAATCTAACTGGGATTCCTCTACTTTAGGGCTTCCCTGGTGACCCAGTGGTAAAGAATCCACCTACAGTGCAGGAGGCCTGGGTTTGATCCCTGAGTTGGGAAGATCCCCTGAAGAAGGGAACTGTAACCCACTCCAGTATTCTTGCCTGAAAAATCCCGTGGACAGAGGACTCTGTTGGGCTAAACAAGAACAACAGTCTGTATTTTATCTAGTATCCCTACTAGGAGGCATAATTGCCCATGAAAGAGCAAACACCTAAAAAACTCTTAACTGACATAATAGAGTTGCTGTCTTTTACCTTCCTGAGATTACCAATAACCTTGTTTACACAGTGGGGCTCATTAACTTTTCTCTCAGAATGGACCTGAGATCAAAGGAAATAATGTAAGAAAAATCCTTAGTGCGATGCCTGATATAGTAAGCAATGATAAGTGTTCATTATTATAACCTCAGGATCTTTCAGAAGACGGTGTCATAACCATTACTGGCCTCTAGACTTAATTTTTACCAACAGGAAGGACGGCTGTGGTACAGAAAAAACAGAAGCCCAGCAGTGATTCTTTTTTTTTTTTTTTTAACCTTTATTTTACTTTTAACTTTTACAGAGTTTTGTTGTTTACAGATATGTATGTTCCCATATTAGTCATATGTATATCCCCCACTTCCCACCCCTCCCAACCATCACACAGCACCCCTGAAGGATCCCCTTTTCTCACAGAGCAATGACTGTTTTTTTCACTTATGAAAATAAAGGTTTAAAAAAAAAAAAAAGTTGTCAGAGGCAGAATGCAACTATCTTCCCACCATCTACTAGATCTGGGTTTCTCTGCCTGGGCATTGATGGCATTTAAAGCTAGATAACTCTATTGTATGAGCCGTCCTGAGCGTTGTAAGATCTTAAGCAGCATTGTTGGCTTCAACCTACTATCCGTCAGTAGCACAGCCTCAGTTTGACAACCCAGAGTATCTCTGAATATTGCTAAATGTTCCCTAGAGGTCGGGTTGCCAGCTTTAGAGAACATCCAGGTAAATTTGAATTTCTGATAAACAGCAATTAACATTTTGGTATGAATATATCCCATGTAACATTTAGTGTCTAATTTTACTAAAAAATTATGTGAAGCTTATCTGAAATTCAAATCTAACTGGGATTCCTCTACTTTAGGGCTTCCCTGGTGACCCAGTGGTAAAGAATCCACCTACAGTGCAGGAGGCCTGGGTTTGATCCCTGAGTTGGGAAGATCCCCTGAAGAAGGGAACTGTAACCCACTCCAGTATTCTTGCCTGAAAAATCCCGTGGACAGAGGACTCTGTTGGGCTAAACAAGAACAACAGTCTGTATTTTATCTAGTATCCCTACTAGGAGGCATAATTGCCCATGAAAGAGCAAACACCTAAAAAACTCTTAACTGACATAATAGAGTTGCTGTTTTTTACCTTCCTTAGATTACCAATAACCTTGTTTACACAGTGGGGCTCATTAACTTTTCTCTCAGAATGGACCTGAGATCAAAGGAAATAATGTAAGAAAAATCCTTAGTGCGATGCCTGATATAGTAAGCAATGATAAGTGTTCATTATTATAACCTCAGGATCTTTCAGAAGACGGTGTCATAACCATTACTGGCCTCTAGACTTAATTTTTACCAACAGGAAGGACGGCTGTGGTACAGAAAAAACAGAAGCCCAGCAGTGATTCTTTTTTTTTTTTTTTTAACCTTTATTTTACTTTTAACTTTTACAGAGTTTTGTTGTTTACAGATATGTATGTTCCCATATTAGTCATATGTATATCCCCCACTTCCCACCCCTCCCAACCATCACACAGCACCCCTGAAGGATCCCCTTTTCTCACAGAGCAATGACTAGAGTTATTTTCTTCACTTATGATAGTACAGGCCTTCATGCTACTTCCTTTACGCCTCTCACCCACTGTTCCTTCCCCACAATGTCCATATGTCCACTGTCCATGTCTGTCCTTCAGTCGCTTCACTGCGTGTGCCATCATCACCATCCTACTAGATTCCATATATATGTGTTAATATACTGTATTTGTCCTTCTCTTTCTGACTGACTTCACTTTTGATGATACGTTCTAGATCCAGCCACCTCATTAGGGCTGATTCTTCTGCATTTCTCTTTACAGCTGTGCAGTATTCCATTGTATATATGTACCAGAGCTTTTGGATCCATTCGTTCGTCGATGGGCATCTAGGTTCCTTCCATGTTCTAGCTATTGTATAGAGAGCTGCAATGAACATTGGGGTACAGGTGCTTCTTTCAGATTTGATTTCATCAGGGTATAAGCCTAAGAGTGGGATTGCTGGGTCGTATGGTGCTTCTATTTTTAATTTTTTAAGGAATCTCCATACTGTCTTCCATAGAGGCTGTATCAATTTACATTCCCACCAGCAATGCAAGAGGGTTCCCTTTTCTCTGCACCCTCTCCAGGATTTATTGTCTGTTGATTTGTGGATGATGGCCATTCTGACGGGTGTGAGGTGATATCCCATTGTGGTTTTGATTTGCATTTCTCTAATTATAAGTGAAGTTGAGCATCATTTCATGTGCTTTTGGGCTATCTGTATGTCGTCATTGGAGAGGTGTCTGTTTAGGTCCTTTTCCCATTTTTTGATTGGGTTGTTCATTTTTCCTGTGCTGAGTTGTCTGAGTTACTTGTAGATTTTGGAGATTAATTCTTTGTCTGTTGTTTCATTTGCTATGATTTTCTCTCATTCTGTGGGGTGTCTGTTCAGCTTTTTTTGTGATTTCTTTTGCTGTACCAAAGCTTTTAAGTTTCATGAGGTCCCACATGTTCATTTGTCTTTTGAGTTCTGCTATTCTAGTAGGTGGGTCAGAGAAGATCTTGCTTTGATTTATGTCCTTGAGGGTTTTGCCTATATTCTCCTCTAAGAGTTTGATGGTTTCTGGTCTTAGATTTAGGTCTTTAATCCAATTTTGAGGGGGGTTTAAATGGTTTTTTTCTATAGTCATATGTATATCCCCACTTCCCACCCTCCCAACCATCACACAGCACCCCTGAATTTTTACAGAGCAATGACTAGAGTTATTTTCTTCACTTATGATAGTACAGGCCTTCATGCTACTTCCTTTACGCCTCTCACCCACTGTTCCTTCCCCACAATGTCCATATGTCCACTGTCCATGTCTGTCCTTCAGTCGCTTCACTGCGTGTGCCATCATCACCATCCTACTAGATTCCATATATATGTGTTAATATACTGTATTTGTCCTTCTCTTTCTGACTGACTTCACTTTTGATGATACGTTCTAGATCCAGCCACCTCATTAGGTCTAATTCTTCTGCATTACTTCTTACAGCTGTGCAGTATTCCATTGTATATATGTACCAGAGCTTTTGGATCCATTCGTTCGTCGATGGGCATCTAGGTTCCTTCCATGTTCTAGCTATTGTATAGAGAGCTGCAATGAACATTGGGGTACAGGTGCTTCTTTCAGATTTGATTTCATCAGGGTATAAGCCTAAGAGTGGGATTGCTGGGTCGTATGGTGCTTCTATTTTTAATTTTTTAAGGAATCTCCATACTGTCTTCCATAGAGGCTGTATCAATTTACATTCCCACCAGCAATGCAAGAGGGTTCCCTTTTCTCTGCACCCTCTCCAGGATTTATTGTCTGTTGATTTGTGGATGATGGCCATTCTGACGGGTGTGAGGTGATATCCCATTGTGGTTTTGATTTGCATTTCTCTAATTATAAGTGAAGTTGAGCATCATTTCATGTGCTTTTGGGCTATCTGTATGTCGTCATTGGAGAGGTGTCTGTTTAGGTCCTTTTCCCATTTTTTGATTGGGTTGTTCATTTTTCCTGTGCTGAGTTGTCTGAGTTACTTGTAGATTTTGGAGATTAATTCTTTGTCTGTTGTTTCATTTGCTATGATTTTCTCTCATTCTGTGGGGTGTCTGTTCAGCTTTTTTTGTGATTTCTTTTGCTGTACCAAAGCTTTTAAGTTTCATGAGGTCCCACATGTTCATTTGTCTTTTGAGTTCTGCTATTCTAGTAGGTGGGTCAGAGAAGATCTTGCTTTGATTTATGTCCTTGAGGGTTTTGCCTATATTCTCCTCTAAGAGTTTGATGGTTTCTGGTCTTAGATTTAGGTCTTTAATCCATTTTGAGTTGATCTTTGTGTATGGGGTCAGGGAATGTTCCAACTTCATTTTTTTGCATGTAGCTGTCCAGTTTTCCCAGCACCATTTGTTGAAGAGGCTGTCTTTGTCCCATTTTGTAGTTTCGCCTCCTTTGTCAAAAATAAGGTACCCACAGGTGCGTGGGTTTATCTCTGGGGTCTCTATCTTGTTCCATTGGTCGATATTTCTGTTTTTGTGTGAGTACCATACTGTCTTGATGACTGTTGCTTTGTAGTAGAGTCTGAAGTTGGGGAGGCTGATCCCTCCAGCTCCATTCGTCTTCCTCAGGATTGCTTTGGCTATTCGAGGTCTTTCGTGTTTCCATGTGAACTGTGTTATTCTTTGGTCTAGTTCTATGAAGAATATCAGTGGTAGTTGGATAGGTATTGCATTGAATCTGTGGATGGTATTTGGTAGTATAGTCATTTTCACAATATTGATTTTTCTGACCCAGGAACATGGAATATCTCTCCATCTGTTTAAGTCTTCTTTAATGTCTCTCATGAGTGTCTTGTAATTTTCTGTGTACAGTTCTTTTGTTTCTTTGGGTAGGTTTATTCCTAGATATTTGATTCTTTTGGTTGCGATGGTGAAGGGAATTGCCTCTTTGATTTCGTTTTCTGATTTTTCATTGTTTGTGTATAGGAATGCCAGTGATTTCTGTGTGTTGACTTTGTATCCTGTGACTTTGTGGAATTTGCTGATTAACTCTAATAGTTTTGTAATAGTGTCTTTGGGATTTTCTATGTGTAATATCATGTCATCTGCGAATAGAGAGAGTTTGACTTCTTCCTTTCCAATCTGGATTCCTTTGATTTCTTTCTCTTATTGCTGTCCAGCAGTGATTCTTAATCTTGGCTCCACACTGCAGTCACCTAGGCAGCGTCCCTCCTAAGGTCTGTATCCTGTCTCTAAGTGATTTGGATTTCAATGATGCAGATGTGCAGCAGTGTTGGCACTTTGAGTTCAGATATTCTAGATGGCGGGTCATAGAAGATCTTGCTTTGATTTATGTCTTTGAGTGTTTTGCCTATATTTTCTTCTAAAAGTTTGATGGTTTCTGGTCTTAGATTTAGGTCTTTAATCCATTTCGAGTTTATATTTGGTGTTAGGGAAGGTTCCAGTTTCATTTATTTGCATGTGGCTGTCCAGTTTTCCCAGCACCATTGGTTGAAGTGGCTGTCTTTGTCTCATTTTATATTGTTGCCTCCTTTGTCAAAAATAAGGTACCCACAGGTGCGTGGGTTTATCTCTGGGGTCTCTATCTTGTTCCATTGGTCGATATTTCTGTTTTTGTGTGAGTACCATACTGTCTTGATGACTGTTGCTTTGTAGTAGAGTCTGAAGTTGGGGAGGCTGATCCCTCCAGCTCCATTCGTCTTCCTCAGGATTGCTTTGGCTATTCGAGGTCTTTCGTGTTTCCATGTGAACTGTGTTATTCTTTGGTCTAGTTCTATGAAGAATATCAGTGGTAGTTGGATAGGTATTGCATTGAATCTGTGGATGGTATTTGGTAGTATAGTCATTTTCACAATATTGATTTTTCTGACCCAGGAACATGGAATATCTCTCCATCTGTTTAAGTCTTCTTTAATGTCTCTCATGAGTGTCTTGTAATTTTCTGTGTACAGTTCTTTTGTTTCTTTGGGTAGGTTTATTCCTAGATATTTGATTCTTTTGGTTGCGATGGTGAAGGGAATTGCCTCTTTGATTTCGTTTTCTGATTTTTCATTGTTTGTGTATAGGAATGCCAGTGATTTCTGTGTGTTGACTTTGTATCCTGTGACTTTGTGGAATTTGCTGATTAACTCTAATAGTTTTGTAATAGTGTCTTTGGGATTTTCTATGTGTAATATCATGTCATCTGCGAATAGAGAGAGTTTGACTTCTTCCTTTCCAATCTGGATTCCTTTGATTTCTTTCTCTTATTGCTGTCCAGCAGTGATTCTTAATCTTGGCTCCACACTGCAGTCACCTAGGCAGCGTCCCTCCTAAGGTCTGTATCCTGTCTCTAAGTGATTTGGATTTCAATGATGCAGAGTGTGGCCTGAGCACTGGGATTTCAGAAGATCCACAGGAGTCCTAAAGTGTGTAGCCAAGGCTGACAGCCACAGTTTGAGAGAACAGTGTTGGACAGTTGGTACTCCTTACTAATGAAGCGAAGGAGGAAGCTAGACTTAATTACATGACACCTATTTCTTGGATTATAGAAAAGTGAGTGGGGATCATACTTAGAAAAAAGATGGACCTGATTTCACCCATCCATTCCTTCAACAGATATATCTGAATGCCTACTCTGTGCCAGGCCATGTTCTAAGCAGCAAAAGGAGACCTTGTGCTTGTTGAATGCTGGTTTGAAGAGTGAAATTTGCTGTTATATCTGATTCTTTAAGACCCCTTGGACTGTAGCCCATTGTGCTCCTCTGTCCATGGAATTCTTCAAGTAAAAATACTGGAGTGGGTTGCCATTTCCTCCTCCAGGGATCTTCCCAATTCAGGATCAAACCCAGGTCTCCTGCACTGTGGGCAGATTCTTTACCATCTGAGCCACCAGGGGAGCCCATTAATAGCAACAGCAAATAGATGAAAATTTTGGCCACAACATACGGCACCTGGAACTTCCCTAACCAGACAGATAATAAATAATGAGATAATTTAATAAAATGAGGCATTTTAATCAAATTGCAAAGATTAGAACTAAAGCCTAAATGAGAGATGGTAGCATGCCAAAAAGTCAAAGTCATGACTAATCTTATTGAGAAAGCAAGATGGGGGGAAAATCAGTATGACTGATTTACTATGTTTTCTGAAGTTAGTTCCTGAAAGAGAAAAAAATAGGAAGGGCATGTTAATCAGGACAAAAGGATGGCATAAAACGGTAAAGAGTGTCACAAAGGTCAAAATGCAGAGGTTTCAGAAACACTAAAGAAAGCAGCCAACTAGGATCTACCTATGAAACAGGAAGTTCTAAAATAAAGGAACACAAGAAGGAAGTGTGAGGCTGTCTTTTTCCAGCAGGGTTTGATTTTTTAATCTGGATTCCTTTGATTTCTTTCTCTTATTGCTGTCCAGCAGTGATTCTTAATCTTGGCTCCACACTGCAGTCACCTAGGCAGCGTCCCTCCTAAGGTCTGTATCCTGTCTCTAAGTGATTTGGATTTCAATGATGCAGAGTGTGGCCTGAGCACTGGGATTTCAGAAGATCCACAGGAGTCCTAAAGTGTGTAGCCAAGGCTGACAGCCACAGTTTGAGAGAACAGTGTTGGACAGTTGGTACTCCTTACTAATGAAGCGAAGGAGGAAGCTAGACTTAATTACATGACACCTATTTCTTGGATTATAGAAAAGTGAGTGGGGATCATACTTAGAAAAAAGATGGACCTGATTTCACCCATCCATTCCTTCAACAGATATATCTGAATGCCTACTCTGTGCCAGGCCATGTTCTAAGCAGCAAAAGGAGACCTTGTGCTTGTTGAATGCTGGTTTGAAGAGTGAAATTTGCTGTTATATCTGATTCTTTAAGACCCCTTGGACTGTAGCCCATTGTGCTCCTCTGTCCATGGAATTCTTCAAGTAAAAATACTGGAGTGGGTTGCCATTTCCTCCTCCAGGGATTTTCCCAATTCAGGATCAAACCCAGGTCTCCTGCACTGTGGGCAGATTCTTTACCATCTGAGCCACCAGGGGAGCCCATTAATAGCAACAGCAAATAGATGAAAATTTTGGCCACAACATACGGCACCTGGAACTTCCCTAACCAGACAGATAATAAATAATGAGATAATTTAATAAAATGAGGCATTTTAATCAAATTGCAAAGATTAGAACTAAAGCCTAAATGAGAGATGGTAGCATGCCAAAAAGTCAAAGTCATGACTAATCTTATTGAGAAAGCAAGATGGGGGGAAAATCAGTATGACTGATTTACTATGTTTTCTGAAGTTAGTTCCTGAAAGAGAAAAAAATAGGAAGGGCATGTTAATCAGGACAAAAGGATGGCATAAAACGGTAAAGAGTGTCACAAAGGTCAAAATGCAGAGGTTTCAGAAACACTAAAGAAAGCAGCCAACTAGGATCTACCTATGAAACAGGAAGTTCTAAAATAAAGGAACACAAGAAGGAAGTGTGAGGCTGTCTTCTTGAGGAAGATGTGCATTGTTGAACTGATAATTACCAGAAGGAACAACTGCGCCTATTCTGCTATGCTTTTCTCAATTAAGAACGAATGTGAGACTTCCCTGGCAGCCCAGTGGTTAAAACTCTGTGCTCCCAATAGAGGGGACATGGGTTGGATCCCTGGTTGGGGAACTGGGATCCCACATACTGCATAGTGCAGCCTAATTAAAAAAAAAAAGAATGAATGAGCTACATGTCCATTTAATTCTTAGTTTAGCCTTAAAAATCTAGAAAGGTGGAGGAAAGTTTTCTTTCTCCCTAACAGAGCACTGATCCTATGTCAGGCCTGTGTCAAATGTCATGAATTTGCACTGTTTTCATTAGACACTGGATCAGCATTGCTACCCCTGTGTGATAGCTGAGAAAACTGTTTCGACAATATTTCCTAAGTTCTTCAAGAATACCAATCAGGAAGTACTAGAAGCAGAAGTTGTCTTGTTTGGTTTATTGTTTCTCTGGTGCCTAGTCAGGGCATCACATCTGTTGACTGAATCAATAAGCCCCTGAGCATTATGTTTTTTAAGTAACTACCAGAAAATATAAACAGAAACTGTGACATGGAAATTTAGACAAAGATAGGTGAGGCTATGGTGAAAGACCACTCACATCCACTTTGCATGACTTGTAACCTCTTGGTCCAGAAAAGTAGGTTATGTGGATATTTTGATATGTGATCACAGCTCCTTTGGTAGTAATGGGAATTATAGTGAACTTGTGAAAAAAAAATTTTTTTTTTTTTTACACAGTTGACTTACTTTTTTTGAGGCGGGGAGGGGACTAGTTGGGGAGGGAGGGAAGGGGACGGGCGAGCCACTTCTGTTGGTCTTTCATCTGTTTTCATCCATCTTTTGTTCTTTGGCCAGTGTGGGCCTCCCATCGCGGCGGCCTCTGTTGTTACAGAGCACCGGCTCCGGGCACATACACTCCAGAGCTCCGGCTCGGTAATTGGACACATCAGTCCAGCCACTCCGCAGCACATGGGATCTTCCCAGGCCAGGGATCGAACCGGCGCCCCTTGCACTGCAAGGCGGTGTCCTTACCCACTGGACCACCAGGGAAGCCTGAACTTGTGAAAATTACACTCCCTTTTATTACAAACGAACCTCAAAATATTGATAGTGTTGGGAACATACATATATGCAAACAACAAAACTCTGTAAAAGTAAAAGTAAAATAAAAGCTTTAAAAAATATTGATAGTGGCTTAAATACAAGTTAATTTTTTTGTTCAAGTCTGAAATTGGTATCAGTCGTGGGTGGCTCCCGCTAAAGTAGATTCAGAGACCCAGGTTCCTTCTATCTTGTGGCTCTATCCCCAGGTTCCTTCTATCTTGTGGCTCTATCATCTTTAATAAATGGCTTCTCAGGTCTTTGTGCTCATCTGCTTCCGGGCTGTGAAAGGCAAGGACCGTGGAGGGTCATCTGTGGGCTGCTCCATTGGGCCAGGTCTGGAAGAAGCACATGTCACTTACGTGGTCCTTTCACTGGCTAGAACGCAGTCACTTGGCGTATCATCGTGTGCTCAGGAAGTACTAGAAGCAGAAGTTGTCTTGTTTGGTTTATTGTTTCTCTGGTGCCTAGTCAGGGCATCACATCTGTTGACTGAATCAATAAGCCCCTGAGCATTATGTTTTTTAAGTAACTACCAGAAAATATAAACAGAAACTGTGACATGGAAATTTAGACAAAGATAGGTGAGGCTATGGTGAAAGACCACTCACATCCACTTTGCATGACTTGTAACCTCTTGGTCCAGAAAAGTAGGTTATGTGGATATTTTGATATGTGATCACAGCTCCTTTGGTAGTAATGGGAATTATAGTGAACTTGTGAAAAAAAAATTTTTTTTTTTTTTACACAGTTGACTTACTTTTTTTGAGGCGGGGAGGGGACTAGTTGGGGAGGGAGGGAAGGGGACGGGCGAGCCACTTCTGTTGGTCTTTCATCTGTTTTCATCCATCTTTTGTTCTTTGGCCAGTGTGGGCCTCCCATCGCGGCGGCCTCTGTTGTTACAGAGCACCGGCTCCGGGCACATACACTCCAGAGCTCCGGCTCAGTAATTGGACACATCAGTCCAGCCACTCCGCAGCACATGGGATCTTCCCAGGCCAGGGATCGAACCGGCGCCCCTTGCACTGCAAGGCGGTGTCCTTACCCACTGGACCACCAGGGAAGCCTGAACTTGTGAAAATTACACTCCCTTTTATTACAAACGAACCTCAAAATATTGATAGTGTTGGGAACATACATATATGCAAACAACAAAACTCTGTAAAAGTAAAAGTAAAATAAAAGCTTTAAAAAATATTGATAGTGGCTTAAATACAAGTTAATTTTTTTGTTCAAGTCTGAAATTGGTATCAGTCGTGGGTGGCTCCCGCTAAAAGTAGATTCAGAGACCCAGGTTCCTTCTATCTTGTGGCTCTATCCCCAGGTTCCTTCTATCTTGTGGCTCTATCATCTTTAATAAATGGCTTCTCAGGTCTTTGTGCTCATCTGCTTCCGGGCTGTGAAAGGCAAGGACCGTGGAGGGTCATCTGTGGGCTGCTCCATTGGGCCAGGTCTGGAAGAAGCACATGTCACTTACGTGGTCCTTTCACTGGCTAGAACGCAGTCACTTGGGCACTGAGATCAAAAAGAAAGCTCAGAAATCTAGTGTGCTCAGGAAGAATAACCAGACTTATTGACAGATAGCCAGTCTCTATCTAGGTTATAGGAAATATGCCAGAAAACTATAGTTAGATGAAGAATTCAAATTTCAAAAGATAGGCCTAAAGTCGAGTTGAAGGATATAGAGACAGCATAGGTCTGAAACCCATTGGGAGGGGAAAAACGGTACTCACCTAGAGTCTGCTAAATGCTTATATCAGGCATTTCACAAATACAGGACATAGTTGATAAATGAAAACTGGGTGATGGTATCAGTCAGTGTATTCATACTTCTTCAGAAAAGTGTGACCAGTGAGTGGTAATCATTGTCAACCATGAAGGCACTCTCTTTTGTTTGTGCCCTGGGACTTCCCCTGCCCAAGTCCCACATATTTTTAGGAACAACTTAAATAGAGATAAATCTATGGTTGGCTCAGGAAACGAGATAATTGAATGATACTTCAGTGAAAGAATCAAGAGTAGATTCAAAGTGATCTCAGCAATCTAGGACATAGGTCAACAGAATCTTTCTGAAAGTAGCATGGGAGTACATTTGGGGGCTTTGGGGTCATAAGGACTCTGTCACAACCAGTCATCTCTGCTGTTGCAGCATAAAACCAGCTATAGTCAATACATATGTGAACTGGTGTTGCTGTGTTCGAGTAAATGCACCAATAGAAACAGGTACCAGGCCAGATCTGATCCACGAGCCATACTTTGCTGAACCTTGACCTCTCAAGGTGATAAATCTTCATTTGTTTACTTAAGGCCAGGGGACAGTGAGTCTAACAGTATGGGTCTAAACAGTATGATATTTTTTCTAATCAAAATAGAGCTACAAGATAGGTATTTTTTGCTCTTATTTTATAAGTAAGAAAGCTACACTCAAAAGTAAATAGTTTGACCTAGCTTTCACCTCTGGAAAACTTTATGGGACATCCTGCCACTTTAACAAATGTTTGAGTGACTTGAGAGTTGTGATTAATTGCTCAGGTCAAATATGGAGAAATTCATAAGGCAGGACTCCCTGTAGGAAAGCCCTGGGTTCTTTTTTGCTCTGTTCATATCCAAGTATGTGACCTTGAAAGACTCGCTTGACTACTCTGGGCCTTAGCTAACAAACCAACAAAGATAAGAGACTAAGCTAGACAAACACCAAGGTCTCTCTCAGGTCTAACAGAGTTGCTCCTACTAAACACAGAGCAGCATGTGAAAGAGAATTAAGACTTTGTATAGCTCTAAAAGCAATTCTTTTCAAACTTTTTCTAACGTAGTTTTACCTAAAACCAATCTATGGTTGGTTTTAAAACCAAACCATAGCCCTAGATTGGTTTTAGGTAAAACTAAAAATGGCATTTTATGAGTATAATATATCTTATAAGCTCAAATTTCTAATACTTTGTGATCATAGAGACATTTATTGAGAGAATTTGGCTGGTATGAATGAAACTACAGTTTTAAATTGGGAATAATGGATGATTGATGGGTTCTTTTTAGCACCAGTACCTCACTATACTTACTCATTGTGTTTGGTTTGTTGGCTTGGTTTTGGTTGTGAAATGTCAAAGTCCTTGTTTACATACATCATTTAAATGGCAAATTAATAAATAGTCTTAGAACCTGAGAATACTTGACAGAATATAAAAATGGCAAGAGGCCTGAAAAACAAAATACATGAACTTGATAACATAAATCAGGTAGTCATTTGTATAATAACTTGGAATATATGCTAAAAATCAGTGTAAATTAAACATCTGCAAACCCTTCTATCAGTCAGGGTAGGCTAATCTTATGCTATGGTGCCAAATGAACCCTTAAATCTCAGTGGCTTACTCTAATATTGTTTATTTCTTGATTTATTTCTCACTCATATTACATGTCCAAGCAGACTGAAGTTGGGGGAAGGAACTGATCCACATAGTTTCCCGAGGTTCAGGCTCTTGGAGATGGTGCCACAATCTTTCTGCTGTCTGAAGCAGGTAGTATTTTTGTTTACTGAGGCAAGGGCAGAGGCATGCGGAGTGTAGAACATCGGGTTCTTTAAACAGAGGCTGTTTTTTAACATGGAATATAAAACATGGGACTAACAAATGTTTGAGTGACTTGAGAGTTGTGATTAATTGCTCAGGTCAAATATGAAATTCAAACACCAAAGGTCTTTTGCTCTGTTCATATCCAAGTATGTGACCTTGAAAGACTCGCTGACTACTCTGGGCCTTAGCTAACAAACCAACAAAGATAAGAGACTAAGCTAGACAAACACCAAGGTCTCTCTCAGGTCTAACAGAGTTGCTCCTACTAAACACAGAGCAGCATGTGAAAGAGAATTAAGACTTTGTATAGCTCTAAAAGCAATTCTTTTCAAACTTTTTCTAACGTAGTTTTACCTAAAACCAATCTATGGTTGGTTTTAAAACCAAACCATAGCCCTAGATTGGTTTTAGGTAAAACTAAAAATGGCATTTTATGAGTATAATATATCTTATAAGCTCAAATTTCTAATACTTTGTGATCATAGAGACATTTATTGAGAGAATTTGGCTGGTATGAATGAAACTACAGTTTTAAATTGGGAATAATGGATGATTGATGGGTTCTTTTTAGCACCAGTACCTCACTATACTTACTCATTGTGTTTGGTTTGTTGGCTTGGTTTTGGTTGTGAAATGTCAAAGTCCTTGTTTACATACATCATTTAAATGGCAAATTAATAAATAGTCTTAGAACCTGAGAATACTTGACAGAATATAAAAATGGCAAGAGGCCTGAAAAACAAAATACATGAACTTGATAACATAAATCAGGTAGTCATTTGTATAATAACTTGGAATATATGCTAAAAATCAGTGTAAATTAAACATCTGCAAACCCTTCTATCAGTCAGGGTAGGCTAATCTTATGCTATGGTGCCAAATGAACCCTTAAATCTCAGTGGCTTACTCTAATATTGTTTATTTCTTGATTTATTTCTCACTCATATTACATGTCCAAGCAGACTGAAGTTGGGGGAAGGAACTGATCCACATAGTTTCCCGAGGTTCAGGCTCTTGGAGATGGTGCCACAATCTTTCTGCTGTCTGAAGCAGGTAGTATTTTTGTTTACTGAGGCAAGGGCAGAGGCATGCGGAGTGTAGAACATCGGGTTCTTTAAACAGAGGCTGTTTTTTAACATGTGAATATAAAACATGTCATTTCTGCTCAGTGGCTCAGTGTTTGTCAAAACTATTCTTGTGGCCCTGTTTCAGAAGTAAATGTGCGATTTGCGTTAACTAAATATGCAAAGCACTTGGAAGAACTACAATATAAGGAGCAAATCTCAAACATGGCTCCTAAAATGAGGAGGTTCTAAAATGAGGTTCCTGAGCCCCATCCCACAATCCTGGAATCAGGTTCTCAGGGGTATTGTTGGGAAATCTGAATTTTTAAAAATGTTTCACAGCTGATTCTCATTATCAGCAGGATGCTACTGCGGTGAAGTGTTTTTAGATTAGAGGAAAGGCAACAGTTAGATCTGCGGATTTGAGATTACCCAGCTGCATTGTTGGAGATAATTAAAGAAGGGAGAAACTAAAAGCTGGGAGGTTTCATATCATACAACATGTAGGATTTAATGAGCAAACATAAATGCCTGTGTTGATGTATTATGCAATGTGTTGGTAGGACCAGCTCAATCTGAGCGTCTAACAGAGCTGTTGTACATTTCTCTGTATGTTTTAAGACTCTTCTCTCGGGCTTCCCTGGTGGTCAAGTGGGTAAAGAGTCCACCTTGCAATGCAAGGGGCACCGGTTCGATCCCTGGCCTGGGAAAATCCCACATGCTGAGGAATGGCTGTACCGGTGTGTCCAATTCCAAGCCAGCACCCTGGAGCGCATGCACCCAGAGCCAGTGCTCTGTGACCAGATAGGCCACTGCAATGGGAGGCCCACACAGGCCAAAAGAATAAAGATTAATGAAAATAAATAAATAAACCAATAAAAGAGGTCAAAAAATTTAAACAAAAAAATAGAATCTCTTCCCAGAAAACTAGGAGACCAGGCTTCCAACCAGTTTTTGTTGACTTCATTCATTAAATGTCTTTCATGCCACTATTGCTGATGGTGTTTGTTGTAGTACCTCTACATAGGAGCTACCCATAGATGCTACATAGGAGCAGGTACTACATACTCCTACTCCATACGAGGCCCTGGGTGAGTAGTAAGGTAGGTAGCTGTAGTCTGCTTCTTTTTTACATTTTTCTAATACCTTTTTAAAAAGATAGAGCAGAAATAGGGAAATTGTTTCTAATATAGTCTAAAGTAAAACAACTGATAATGTACAATAAAAATTCATTAAGAGACTACTATGAACAATTACATGCCAACAAATCAGATAGTTTACGAAAAATGGGTAAATTTCTAGAAAAATTTAATCTAGAACTGAAATCAAAAAGTAATAAAATATCTTAAGAGAGCAACAGTGTAAGAAGTTTGGATCTGTAATAAAAACATCCCCCCAAAGAAAAGTCTAGGACTAGATGAAAAACATCTAGATGAAACATAGTCCAGGACTAGATGAAAAACATCCCCCAAAAGAAAAGTCCAGGTAGACTTCACTGGTGAATTCTACCAAACATTTAAAAGAGAATTAACACCAGTCTTTCTCAAACTCTTTCAGAAAACCAAAGAGGATAGAATGCTTCTAAATTCATTTTATGAGGCCAGTATCACCCTAATACCAAAGCTAGACAGGCCTCTACAAGAAAATAGGCACTATCTCTAATGAACATAGATGCAAAAATTCTTAACAGAACACTAAAAAACAGAATTCCAGCAGTACATTAAAAGTTCATACTCGGGCTTCCCCTGGTGGTCCAGTGGGTAAGGACACCGCCTTGCAGTGCAAGGGGCGCCGGTTCGATCCCTGGCCTGGGAAGATCCCACGTGCTGCGGAGCGGCTGGACCGATGTGTCCAATTACCGAGCCGGAGCTCTGGAACGCATGCGCCCAGAGCCGGTTCTCTGCGACGACATGCCACCGCTATGGGAGGCCCACACGGGCCAAAGAACAAAGACGGATGAAAATAGAGAAACGAAAGACCAATAGAAGTGGCCTGCCCGCTCCCCTCCCTCCCCAACCCGACCCCCGCCCAAAAAAAAAAAAAAGTTCATACTCCACAATCAAGTGGGATTTATTCCTGGAATGCAAGAATAGTTCAACATATGCAGATCAATAAATGTTATATACCACATTACTACAATGAAAAACAAGACTTGATCATCTCAGTAGATGCAGAAAAGTTGACAAAGCTCAGTAACCTTCCATGACAAAACTCTCAATAAATTAGCTATAGAAGGAATATACATCAAAATAATAAAGCTTATCTGTATGGCAAGAATGCCTACTCTTATGCAGCATAGTAGTGGAAGTTCCAGCCAGAGCACTTAGGCAAGACAAAGAAATAAAAAGCATCCAAGTTGGAAAGGAAGAAGTAAAATTACAGAGGATATGATCTTGTATATAGAACATCCTGAAAGATTCCATAGATGTACTGTTAGAACTAATAAACAAGTTTCATAAAGCTGCAAGGTACAAATTGAAAGAGAAAATCAGTTAGTTGTGTTCATATATGCTAACAATGGACTATTTAAACAAAAAAACACAATCGCATTTACATAGCATCAAAAACAATAAAATACTTAGGAATAAATTTAACCAAGGTGGTGAAAGATCTCTGCTTTGAAAACTACAAGATATTGATGAAAGAAATTAAGTAACACAAATAAATGGAAAGGTATCCGTGGTCATGGATTACAATATTGTTAAAAATGCCCATACTAAACTACCCAAAGTGATCTATATATTCAGTGTGATCCCTATCGATATTCTAATGGAATTTTTCATAGAAAGAGGATAAGCAATGCCCAAATTAATATGCAGCTGCAGAAGACCTTAAGCCACCAAAGGAATATGGGAAAGAGAAGCAAAACTGATGCATATACTTCCTGATTTTAAATTTATTATGAAGTCATAATAAAAACAGTGGATACTGATGAACCTACTTGCATGGCAGGAATAGAGACACAGACATAGAGGACAGACTTGTGGACCCAGTGAGGGAAGGACAGGGTGAGACGAACTGAGAGTGTAGCATTGATGTATGTACACAACCCTGGGCAAAATGGATGGCTAATGGGAAGCATATGTATAGCACAGAGAGCTCAGCTTGGTCCTCTGTGATGACCTACGGGCCATGATGGGGATGAGGCAGGGACGTGATGGGAGGGAGGCTTAAGAAGGAGGGCATATATGTATACTTACAGTTGATCTGGGCTTCCCAGGTGGAAAAACAAGACTTGATCATCTCAGTAGATGCAGAAAAGTTGACAAAGCTCAGTAACCTTCCATGACAAAACTCTCAATAAATTAGCTATAGAAGGAATATACATCAAAATAATAAAGCTTATCTGTATGGCAAGAATGCCTACTCTTATGCAGCATAGTAGTGGAAGTTCCAGCCAGAGCACTTAGGCAAGACAAAGAAATAAAAAGCATCCAAGTTGGAAAGGAAGAAGTAAAATTACAGAGGATATGATCTTGTATATAGAACATCCTGAAAGATTCCATAGATGTACTGTTAGAACTAATAAACAAGTTTCATAAAGCTGCAAGGTACAAATTGAAAGAGAAAATCAGTTAGTTGTGTTCATATATGCTAACAATGGACTATTTAAACAAAAAAACACAATCGCATTTACATAGCATCAAAAACAATAAAATACTTAGGAATAAATTTAACCAAGGTGGTGAAAGATCTCTGCTTTGAAAACTACAAGATATTGATGAAAGAAATTAAGTAACACAAATAAATGGAAAGGTATCCGTGGTCATGGATTACAATATTGTTAAAAATGCCCATACTAAACTACCCAAAGTGATCTATATATTCAGTGTGATCCCTATCGATATTCTAATGGAATTTTTCATAGAAAGAGGATAAGCAATGCCCAAATTAATATGCAGCTGCAGAAGACCTTAAGCCACCAAAGGAATATGGGAAAGAGAAGCAAAACTGATGCATATACTTCCTGATTTTAAATTTATTATGAAGTCATAATAAAAACAGTGGATACTGATGAACCTACTTGCATGGCAGGAATAGAGACACAGACATAGAGGACAGACTTGTGGACCCAGTGAGGGAAGGACAGGGTGAGACGAACTGAGAGTGTAGCATTGATGTATGTACACAACCCTGGGCAAAATGGATGGCTAATGGGAAGCATATGTATAGCACAGAGAGCTCAGCTTGGTCCTCTGTGATGACCTACGGGCCATGATGGGGATGAGGCAGGGACGTGATGGGAGGGAGGCTTAAGAAGGAGGGCATATATGTATACTTACAGTTGATCTGGGCTTCCCAGGTGGCATAGCAGCAAAGAATCCACTTGCTAATGCAGGAGACATGGGTTCTGTCCAAGTCTGGAAGATCCTCTGAAGTAGGAAATGACAACCCTGCCTCTGGAGCAGGAAATTTTCTTGCCTGAAAAATTCCCTGGAAAGAGGAGGCTGGTGGGCTGCAGTCCAAGGAGTCACAAAGAATTGGATATAACTAAGCGAATGACCATGCACACATAGCTGATTCATATAGCAGAAACCAACACAACATTGCAAAGCAGTTACTCTCCAATTAAAAAAATAAAAAACAGTGACATACTGGCGTAGAAACAGACACATACATCAGTGACACATACATCTTTCAAGAGACAAAATAAAAGTAATCCATGCACATACCATCATCTAATATCGGACGAGAGCCAAGAATATAGTTTCTTTAATAAATGTTGCTAGGAAAATTGGATAGTTACATACAAAAGAATGAAATTCTACCTCTGTCTTACAACATACACAAAAATTAACTTGAAGCAAATTAAAGACTCAAATGTGAGACCTAAAACCATAAAGCTCCTAAAAGAAAACAGAGGGAAAATGCTTTGTGACAGTAGTGTTCTCAGTAAATTTTTGGATATGACACCTAAAGCACAGGCAACAAAATAAAAATAAACCAGTGAGACTACATCACAGTGAAAGAAATAATCAACAAAATAAAAAGCCAGCCTAAGGATGGGAGAAAATATTTGCAAACCACTTATCTGATAAGGTGTTAATAACCAAAGTATATTTTGAACTCATAAAACTCAACAGCAAAAAACCAACAGTTGAATTAAAAACGCAGAGGATCTGAATCAGTGTTTTTTCCAAAGAAGACATACGAACGATAAAGTTATGTGAAAAGAAGGTTAGTATCACTAATCATCAGGGAAATGCAAATCAAAACCTAAGTGAGATCACCCCATACCTATTAGAATGGCTGTTACCAAAAAGATATTAGAGGGCTTCCCTGGTAGTCCAGTGGGTAAAGACACCGCCTTGCAGTGCAAGGGGCGCTGGTTCGATCCCTGGTCTAGGAAGATCCCATGTGCTGCAGGGCAGCTGGACCGATGTGCTCGATCACCGAGCCAGCGCTCTGGAGGGCATGCGCTCAGAGCTGGTGCTCTGCAATGACTGAGGCCACCGTGATGGGAGGCCCACACAGGCCAAAAAAAGATATCAGGACTTTCCTGGTGCTCCAGTGGGTAAAGAGTCTGCCTTGCAGTGCAAGGGGTGCCGGTTCGATCCCTGGCCTGGGAAGATCCCACGTGACTTGGAGCAGTTGGACCGGTGTGTCCAATTATGAGCCAGCTATCTGGAGCGCATGCACCCAGAGCCAGTGCTCTGCAACGAGACAGGCTACTGCAATGGGAGGCCCACACAGGCCAAAGAACAAAGATGGATGAAAATAAATAAATGAAAGACCAATAAAAGAGGCCAAATTAAAAAAAAAAAAAAGAAAGATATCAGATAAACGTTAGCAAGGATATGGTGAAAAGGGAACCCCCATGCACTGTTGGTGTGGGTAAATTGGCACAGCCACAATGAAAAACAGTATGGAGGTTCCACAAAAAGTTTAAAATAGACCTACCATGGGATCCATCAGTCCCACTACTGGGTATATATCCATAGGAAATGAAATCACTATCTCAAAGAGTTATCTGCACCCTCATGTTAACTGCAGCTTTATTCACAATAGCTATGACATGGGAACAACCTAAATACTAATCTAAATACTACAACTTAAATACTGGATGAATGGATAAAGAAAATGAGGTTGAGAAACACACTGGAATATTATTCAACCACAAAAAGGAAATAGTACTATTTGCAACAACATGGATGGACCTTGATTGAGGGCATTATGTTGAGTGAAATAAGTCAGACAAAGACACATACTGTATGATCTCACATGTGGAATTTGAAAAAGCTGAACTCATAGAAACAGAGAGTAGAATAGTGGCTGTCAGTGTCTGGAGACTGGGGGAAATGGTGAGATGTTGCTCAAAAGGTATACATTTCCAGTTTTTTTAAAAAAATCTAATTTATTTATTTTTGGCTGTTCTGGGTCTTCATTACTGTGTGGGCTTTCTCTAGTTTCAGTGAATGGGGGCCACTCTCTAGTTGTGGTGCACAGGGGCTTCTCATTGTGGTGGCTTCTCTTGTTGCAGAGCACAGGCCCTAGGGCATGTGGGCTTCAGTAGTTGCAGCCCGCAGGCTCAGTACTTGCACTTCCTGGGCTCTAGAGAACAGGCACAACAGTTGTGGCACCGGGGCTTAGTTACTCCAAGCCCTGTGAGATCTTCCAGGAACAGAGATTGAACCTGATATCTCCTACATTAGCAGGCAGATTCTTTACCATTGAGCCACCAGGGAAGCCCCTACATTTTCCATTTTAAGTTGAATAACTTGTGAGGGACCTAACATATACATGATGAATATAGCTGACAAAATTGTATAGTTGAAAGTTACTAAGAAAGTAAATCTTAAATGTTCTCACAGCAATTACTCAACAAAGGTAATTATATGAGTTTATAGAAATGTTAGTTAACCCTATTGTAGTAATCATTTTGCAATATACATGCCTATTGGATCATCACACTGTATACCTTAAACATAGACTGTGTATTTATTTTATTTTTTGTTTAAATCCAGCAATTCAGCCTCAGGTATAGACAGAAATGAGAATATATGTCCACAAAAAATTTTTACATAGGTGCATTACTCACAATAGCCAAAAAGTGGGAATAATCCAAATGTCCATCAACTTATGAATAAAATATTTCCTTAATATAAAATATTATTTGGCAATAAAAAGAAATGACAGATTAATACATGCTATAACATGAATAAGCCTCAGAAATATTAGGCTAAGTGAAATAAGTTAGATACCAAAGACCAGACATTGTATGATTCCATTTACGTGAAATGTTCATAAAAGGCAAATCCAAGTAAAATAAAAATTAAAAAAAAAAAAAAAAGGCAAATCCATGGAGATAGGAAATAGATTAGTTGTCTGTGCCTGTGTTGGGAACGGAGAGCTTTTAAAGAAGTTTCTTTGGGAGATGAGTTTTGTTGTTCAGTTGCTAAGTCATGTCCACGATAGAAATGTTCAAAATTAGATTTGGGTGATAGTTTAACAACTGTCTAAATGTACTAATAACCACTGAAGTATACACTTTTAACTGATGTATTATTTGGTTTGTAAAATCATATGCCAATAAGGTTATTTTTAAAAGAGGGCAAAAGGGGCTTCCCTGGTAATCCGGTGGGTAAAGAGTCCGCCTTGCAGTGCAAGGGGCACCGGTTCAATCCCTGGCCCGGGAGGATCCCATGTGTGGAGGTGCGGCTGGACCCATGTGTCCAATTATGAGACAGCGCTCTGGAGCGCATGCACCCAGGGCCGGTGCTCTGCAAGGAGAGAGGCCACTGCGATGGGAGGCCCACACAGGCCAAAGAATAAAGATTCATGAAAACTAAATAATGACTTAGAGGCAAAAAAAAGGTTAAAAAAAAAACGGGGGGCAAAGGGTTGGAGGAGGCAGGCATGATATGTAAGAAAGGCCTTTTTTTTTTTTTCATTTAAAGCATGAGAGGAATATATGTGGATGATATAGGCAGGAAAAGGAGAAGGAAATGGAAACAGAGTGGAGAGAGAGAAAATAATAAAACACAAAGGAATAAGGCTGGCAAGTTATAGACAATAACAGACTAAGGTTAAGAATGAATTTGGAGAAAGAGAGGCAAGGACAAGAGCAAGATCTTCCTTCTGTGGAAATATATGGAAATGAGCTTGTAGATTAAAAAGAAAAGGGGAAGAAAAGTGAGAGTGTTTATATTTTATGGCCTATGATTTTCAGTCATACAGAAAACCAAGTAACATATTTGAGTAATGAGTTTGATAACTTCAGCCTGGTGATGGCTCAGATAACAAATGTGAAGAATAAAAGGGAAAGCTGATGAAACGAATAGATGGATTTCAGAGACATTAGGACTTAGCCGAGTTTAAATAAAACCTTGCAAAGCACTTAATCATCAAAGTTTTTATCCAGCAGCTTTAGGTTTCTATGAAACTAAAGCAGAAAACATTGATGGGTTAACTGCTTGTCAACCAGTGTTTGAACTGGTAGAGGACAGGTTCTTGCCGAGGTTAGAGACGAAAGTGCAGATTTAATGACGTATAAAAAACTCAACCACTATTTTGGATATGATTGTCACAAAATAAATAGCAAATATGATGATACAATATGCCTTTCAGAAAAAGAATTTCACTTTAGTTAAGCATTTAAGTTCAACTTTTAAAGGTTACTAAGCCTCTCTAAGATCCTGGAAGTGGTGCTTAGTGCTTCCTTATCAAATAGAAATCTCAGAAAAACCAGGAGCCACTTCCCAATCTACCAAATGGGTCCCTAGAAGCTACCGAAGGAAGTCCAGAGCGGTGCTTTCCCAAGCGCCACATCTGAACACAGGGATGGTTGCTGGATATGCACATGCCTGGGTCCTTGCTCAGAAACACTGTGAATTACACTCTGGGGTGCAGTCCAGACAGTCTATACATTTAACCAGGTATAAAGGGGATGCTGATGTTAGAATGGTGAAGTCTGTCCAACCGAGTAAAGATTTAAGCCGAAAATGGTGACGGTGAGAAAAAGTGGTACCAGTCAAATAATTGAAAAAGCGGGGTAGGAGGTGGGGGAGGGAGGGAGGGAGGGAGAGGTGAGGTGTTGAGGTGGATGATCATCTTTAATGGTTTTGGTTAAATGCTTACGTTCCTGAAAGATATTCTCTGGACTCCACTGTTCGGTATGATTAGCTCTCCAACTTCCTTTTCTTCCAAAACATTAATAAATTGGTAATTCCAAGGAAAGAGAGTGTATTTAATGCATGGGAAAAACTAAAGAGCTACGTGTCTCAAGTTGCTTCCGTCGTGTCTGACTCTTTGCAACCCTATGGGCTGTAACCCACAGGCTCCTCTGTCCATGGGATTCTCCACGCAGGAATATGGAGTGGGTTGCCATTTCCTCTTGGAGGGAAAGGAACCTGCTTCTCTTTTGTTTCCCGTTTTGGCAGGCGGGTTCTTTACCACTAGCGCTATTTGGGAAGTCCACCTCCTTAATAATCCTTCAAACAGATGTGACAGGAAGCGAATAACCAGACCTCACAGGAAACGACATCGAGTACTAAATGTCCATCAAATGTCACAGCGCTTTCTCTCCTTAAAGGACAAGGGTGCACGTTAAAGCCTAATAATTACCTTGCCTTACAGAAGCAGAGTCATGGAAGGTCAAATTCTTTAACATCAGTCCATAATACCACGGCCAACTTCGAACGTGCTTTTTATTAATGCTTTATTTTATAAAGACAATCTGCAAGTGCTTCCTTCTGGGTTCTTTCCTGCTCACTACGACTGCAGTCTCACCTTCAAACTTAACTTTCCTCTCACCCACCTGGCCTGCCCCCCGCCCACCGATTTCAAACGGCAAAAGTTTCCTGTGAATTGTGTCCCTCCTGTAACGCACACGAACTCCCTGAAACTTCCTGACAGTCAGAAACTTTTGGACACCGCCGTCCTAGGTCCCCCCGACTCGGCAAACCCAGCAAAGCCTCTGCAGGGCCGTCCTTAGCCCCTGCTCTGCCCTCGGGGCCGGGAGACTTGACCTCCCCTACCCCGGGCCCCGCGGTCCTGAAAGTCCGGTCCGGCCAGGCCAGGGCGGAGCGGGGTAGGGCGGGGCAGGCCGGCTCCATCGGGACCAGGCGCGTGGGGGGAGAGCCGAGAGGCCCGGTTCGGCTTGCTACAAGGCCCCTGCTTTCCGAGGCGCTCTCTGTTCCAGGACATGGGTAGCCACAGTTCACAAGATAGGTCCGGCCCCGAATCGGCGTTGGAAAGCCACGGGAAAAACTTTTCCAAACTTTCGTCCCGCTCCGACCCCCTCCGCCGCGCCGTCCCCTGATGGTCGCCCCCGGGCCGGGCTGCGGACGTCCCCTCCCCCTCCCCGCCTCCCCCGAGGCGTGCCCAGCCGCCGCCCCCGGGGGTCTGGTCCGACGCGCGGGCGGGCGCGCACCGAGTGGCCGTGGCGTCCTGGGCGCCTGCCCCGCGGCAGGATGGACTACCTGACCACGTTCACGGGCAAGAGCGGGCGCCTTCTGCGGGGCACAGCCAACCGCCTGTGGGGCTTCGGGGGTGGCGGCGAAGCCCGTCAGGTGCGCTTCGAGGATTTCCTGAGGGAGCCCGCCCAGGGGGACCCCGGGTGCGGGTCCCTGCCCCACCGGCCCCCGGCGCCGTCCAGCCCGGAGGGACCCGGTGAGCCCATCCTTCCTTCGCGTCCCGCGCGGCCGGCCCGGGCTGCGGGCTGCGGGCTGGGGGGCGGCGGCGGGTGGTCGCTGCGCAGGGCACGGGCCGGGGGCGGCAGGTAGCGCGGGGCCGGGGGGCCGCGGGGCCGCGGGGCGGGCGCTGCGAGCGGAAGACCTCCTCGGGGCTGCGCCGGGGCTCTTCCTGCCCTGCTCTTCCTGCTTGCTTCACCCGAACTCGACTTTTTTTCTACCCCGCCGACTGTTGCAAGCGTAGATCCCCTTCGTTTCTCCTTCCCCCGGGAGGTGAATATTGAATCAATTATGACGCTTGTGTGTTTCCTCTCGGGGATCCTTAGGAACGCCTCGCTTGGCATGGGCTTTGGGGTTGGGTCATTGTTTTTATTTGGTGTTTGTTAGAATTCACATCAGCACGGAATACGACTTTGAAAAAGAAAATGCGTAACGTACGGAGGAACCCAGTGGAGTTTTGTATCGTGTATTTTTTTTTTTTTTTTTGAGAGGCCCGCGTGTTGTCCTGTGGTGGCTGTGTAGAAACTTCTCAGTTGCCACTTCTTCCGCCTGTTACGGTTTCTTTCATCTTAGTGGCGTTTACTACTTAAAAATAAATAAAATCAGTCGTAATGACACGACACTGCTACCCTTCGGAGTTTTTTTAAAGCACTTGCCGAAGCGTTATTGGCGTCATGCTTATGATAACTTCTCCACTGTCGTTGGCGTTCCCTGAGTTGTTAAGCACACCTCTCCTGGGCGTATTTTGTTCTTATTACCTGTTCTGATACACATTTTGGTGTCATCAGAGTAAATTACATGAACATTAGAGAGTTTAGAGAATTAGGTACAGAGAATATAAAATCCATTCACAGTGCCACATCCTACCGTTCATTTTAAAGCCGTGAAACAGGACATCTGGTGTGTGTGTGTGTGTGTGTGTGATTTAAGCTTTGAAGAAACTCGATAGTGTGGTTCCTTTTCCAAATTTTTTTCACCTTATATAAAACATTTTCTTCGCAACTCCTGTTTATGGAATTAGAAAAATGAAAAAGGATATATTTCATTTCTGCTTCGAAGAACATTAATCAGGTGCAGAATGCTCTTTAAGGTGGGACCAGGACGAGGACTAGAGCTTTAAAGTGTTTGAATAAGGGATTTGTGTGCGAGTGTGTGAGACCTCAGTTGACTTAATGGAAACAGTTGAAATGTGACCAGCCTTTAGGCAGATGATGAATATGTGGTGTAATTTCAACAGGAAAGGATACGATGAATATTTTAATAAACAAGGCCAAACATGTATGCATCTGATTGGTTGATTCAGAAACATTTATTGAGCACACTGCTATTAATATATCAAACGCTTTTCTTTTGAGTGGGAACTTCAGAGTGCTATTCAAATTCCCCTCCTGTTGAAGCTGCCTTAATACTCATGGCCCAGTCTTTAGTATTCATGGTATCCCCACATCTCTTGACACAAGTTAGAGAACCCTTGTGATGTCACAAGTATGATCATAGTCAGGTGGGTAGGTACTTCCAACCATTAACTTATGCTGAAAGAATTTGTGCCAGTTACTTACTCTTGAGGCCTGTATTTTCTTCTTTGTAACTTGAGTTTGTTTAGATGGTCTAGAAGTGTCTCAACTCTGGAGCTCTTTTTTCTCTTGAAACAGAATTAGTGAAAGTATTAGGAGGTAAAGCTTCAAAATAGCATTTGGGATTAAAAACATTGTAGATCTGTAAAGTTATGTCTACAGAGTTCTGAAGGCAGTTGAAGAACTGAGTGCCCCAGCAATAATTTTTTTCACCCCTCCTATTCTTGAATAAGTATAGCTTCCTAAATTAATTCCTTTGAGAGGCAACATGTGTATATATAGGCATACTAAGTTGCTTCTGTCGTGTCTGGCTCTTTGCAGCCCCGTGGACTGTAGCCCACCAGGCTTCTCTGTCCATGGGGTTCCCCAGACAAGAATACTGAGTTGCCACTTCCTTCTCCAGGGGATTTTCCTGACCTGAGCATTGAACCTGTTGTGTCTCTCATATCTGCTGCATTGGCAGGTATATTCTTTACCACTGGCACCACTTGGGGAGCCTACATGTATATATACAGGTAAAAAAAATAATAATGATGATTCTTCATTAATTTTTAGTCAGGCTTTGCTTAAAATGAGAGCTCTGTTTTTTACAACTTCCTACCAGACAGGTTTTGGCTATAGTGTTTTTCTTACATTTGTGTCCTTTGGAATGAGTATGTGTTAGTCTGTTTTAAGGATTTCTTCGTCTCTTTCTGCCTGTGACTACCCTTATTTTAGATTTTATAACAGCTGCTTAAGTTCCCTCTTGTTTGTCATTCTTCCTTCAGTTCTTTAAAGTGTCCTGTGTGCTGTAGCAGTATATCTTGTGCATACACTTCCACACTTGTAGATTGGCTGCGCTACAGGGCTCCATTTGTTGTTCAATAATGATGTTAAAATAGTTTTGTCATTGACAGTTTAAGAGTGGACCAGATAAAATGCTGATCACAAGTTTCCGATCTTACTCTTTCTGTGAACGGAATTGACTGTTAGTGTTGCTGATGTCTTTCTCCTCTCCAAGGTGTCTATTTTTGTTCTTACCAGTTTATAGTGTTTGCTGACGCCAGCATTATAGCCTCCTCTATGGAAAGCTATAATTGGGACTTGGATACATTAAGGCCCTAGAGAAGGAAATGGAAACCCGCACCAGTATTCTTGCTTGGAGAATTCCATGGACAGAGGAGCCTAATGGGCTACAGTCTATAGGGTTGCAAAGAGTCAGACACAACTGAAGGGACTGAGCATGAGACACATTACGGAGCTTATCAAACCATTGCTCTAGTTAATAACAATTACAGTTACAAAGAATATTCCATATGAGACCATATTAGTTCCTGCTAAAAGAGTAAATTGAGGGCTTCCCTTGTGGCTCAGCGGATAAGAACCCGTCTGCCAATGCAGGAGACACAGGTTCGATCCCTGATCCAGGAAGATCCCACATACCGCAGAGCAGCTAAACACCACACATCAAAACCAAAGCCATAAGTTGCTTCTGTCGTGTCTGGCTCTTTGCAGCTGTAGCCCACCAGGCTTCTCTGTCCATGGGGTTCCCCAGACAAGAATACTGAGTTGCCACTTCCTTCTCCAGGGGATTTTCCTGACCTGAGCATTGAACCTGTTGTGTCTCTCATATCTGCTGCATTGGCAGGTATATTCTTTACCACTGGCACCACTTGGGGAGCCTACATGTATATATACAGGTAAAAAAAATAATAATGATGATTCTTCATTAATTTTTAGTCAGGCTTTGCTTAAAATGAGAGCTCTGTTTTTTACAACTTCCTACCAGACAGGTTTTGGCTATAGTGTTTTCTTACATTTGTGTCCTTTGGAATGAGTATGTGTTAGTCTGTTTTAAGGATTTCTTCGTCTCTTTCTGCCTGTGACTACCCTTATTTTAGATTTTATAACAGCTGCTTAAGTTCCCTCTTGTTTGTCATTCTTCCTTCAGTTCTTTAAAGTGTCCTGTGTGCTGTAGCAGTATATCTTGTGCATACACTTCCACACTTGTAGATTGGCTGCGCTACAGGGCTCCATTTGTTGTTCAATAATGATGTTAAAATAGTTTTGTCATTGACAGTTTAAGAGTGGACCAGATAAAATGCTGATCACAAGTTTCCGATCTTACTCTTTCTGTGAACGGAATTGACTGTTAGTGTTGCTGATGTCTTTCTCCTCTCCAAGGTGTCTATTTTTGTTCTTACCAGTTTATAGTGTTTGCTGACGCCAGCATTATAGCCTCCTCTATGGAAAGCTATAATTGGGACTTGGATACATTAAGGCCCTAGAGAAGGAAATGGAAACCCGCACCAGTATTCTTGCTTGGAGAATTCCATGGACAGAGGAGCCTAATGGGCTACAGTCTATAGGGTTGCAAAGAGTCAGACACAACTGAAGGGACTGAGCATGAGACACATTACGGAGCTTATCAAACCATTGCTCTAGTTAATAACAATTACAGTTACAAAGAATATTCCATATGAGACCATATTAGTTCCTGCTAAAAGAGTAAATTGAGGGCTTCCCTTGTGGCTCAGCGGATAAGAACCCGTCTGCCAATGCAGGAGACACAGGTTCGATCCCTGATCCAGGAAGATCCCACATACCGCAGAGCAGCTAAACACCACACATCAACAAAGACCCAGCACAGCCAAAAATAAATAAAGGTGTTTTGTTTTTGTTTTTGTTTTTTTTTTTAAAAGTAAATTGGGCTTCCCTGGTGGCTCCATGGTAAAAAATCCTGCAGTATAGGAGCCTCAGGAGACCTCTGTTCCATCCCTGCATCAGGAAGATCCCCTGGAGGAGGGCATGGCAACCTACTCCAGTACTCTTGTCTGAAGAATTCCATGGACAGAGAAGCCTGGCAGGCTGCAGTTCATAGGGTCACAAAGAGTCGGACATGACTGAAGTGACTTAGCACACACACAAAGAGCAGATTATTTTCTAATTCAGAAATTCTTTTTGACCTTGAGTGTAGCTCAGTTTTGGAGATATCATTATAGTTAGTTTACTAGGTCACATAGTAATAAATAAGTAAAACTATCTAAAATGTTTAGAGTTCCAACTTAATTATAATATAGTTTTTATCATAAGTTTTCCTGTTATGCCAGCTGTGTTTTTCCACTTGGTATACTTCAGATATTTTCATCTGAACTCTTAAATTCATTTACTTTTATCAATTATTAATAAAGTAGTATCTTTGGGGGAAATGACAAAAATAAGAGCAGCTAAGAACACTTGCTAAGAACATTTTTGAAGGGGCAAGCATTAGCAAATATCTTTGCTATGTGAGATATTATTAACCCAACTGTGTGAGATATTATTAACCCATTTTCAGAGAAATGAGAGATACAAAATCCATTTGAGTGTTGTCCTATTTCTAAGAGTTAAGTCAGACAGGGGAAAACATGAAAAGAATGCAAAATTCTGTCATGTACTATGTTAAAACAAGTTAAATTAGATCAAGGATAGGACTGATTGTCATTGAAATTCCTCTAGAGTCAGAAGGACATTATTTGACTGCTTTGAAGACACAAAATCCGTGGAAGGTATAAGAAAACTTAAGACACATCGGAGCTTATCAAACCATTGCTCTAAAATTACAGTTACAAAGAATATTCCATATGAGACCATATTAGTTCCTGCTAAAGAGTAAATTGAGGGCTTCCCTTGTGGCTCAGCGGATAAGAACCCGTCTGCCAATGCAGGAGACACAGGTTCGATCCCTGATCCAGGAAGATCCCACATACCGCAGAGCAGCTAAACACCACACATCAACAAAGACCCAGCACAGCCAAAAATAAATAAAGGTGTTTTGTTTTTGTTTTTGTTTTTTTTTTTAAAAGTAAATTGGGCTTCCCTGGTGGCTCCATGGTAAAAAATCCTGCAGTATAGGAGCCTCAGGAGACCTCTGTTCCATCCCTGCATCAGGAAGATCCCCTGGAGGAGGGCATGGCAACCTACTCCAGTACTCTTGTCTGAAGAATTCCATGGACAGAGAAGCCTGGCAGGCTGCAGTTCATAGGGTCACAAAGAGTCGGACATGACTGAAGTGACTTAGCACACACACAAAGAGCAGATTATTTTCTAATTCAGAAATTCTTTTTGACCTTGAGTGTAGCTCAGTTTTGGAGATATCATTATAGTTAGTTTACTAGGTCACATAGTAATAAATAAGTAAAACTATCTAAAATGTTTAGAGTTCCAACTTAATTATAATATAGTTTTTATCATAAGTTTTCCTGTTATGCCAGCTGTGTTTTTCCACTTGGTATACTTCAGATATTTTCATCTGAACTCTTAAATTCATTTACTTTTATCAATTATTAATAAAGTAGTATCTTTGGGGGAAATGACAAAAATAAGAGCAGCTAAGAACACTTGCTAAGAACATTTTTGAAGGGGCAAGCATTAGCAAATATCTTTGCTATGTGAGATATTATTAACCCAACTGTGTGAGATATTATTAACCCATTTTCAGAGAAATGAGAGATACAAAATCCATTTGAGTGTTGTCCTATTTCTAAGAGTTAAGTCAGACAGGGGAAAACATGAAAAGAATGCAAAATTCTGTCATGTACTATGTTAAAACAAGTTAAATTAGATCAAGGATAGGACTGATTGTCATTGAAATTCCTCTAGAGTCAGAAGGACATTATTTGACTGCTTTGAAGACACAAAATCCGTGGAAGGTATAAGAAAACTTAAGACACATTTTAGGTTGGAAATTGTGGACACAGATTGTCTGAAAGAGATAGGTGATAGTTTAGGTTGAACCCAGGAAAACCAGCTGCCTGTAAAGGACTTGGAGTACCAGTTGTTACATTAATTATCAAACAATTCAGAGTGCTGATCAGTCATGGAAGAGGGTAATCCTAGATGTCTATAGTCTTAGTCTGAATTCCTAAGATGTGAACAGGGGAAGAATATCTTGGTAAACAGCCTCATTTTGCTCTGGACAGTAACTCTGGCGAAGTTTGAGATAGTAACAGTATTCCCTTAATCCATTGGTTCTCACATGTAAAGTAGATTTCTCCATTTTAGAATTGCTGCTCATCACACAGGGTGGCTTAAAAATAATAAGACGATATTATCTACATTTTAGGACAGAAGTGCCTCTAAGTAGTTGAAGCTTCAATAAAGCAATAAGACTCAAGCTTCAGTGTACCTCAGAATCACCCAGAGGCCTGTTGAAAATGTTGGACCCCTCCTCTAGTTTCTGATTCAGTACTTCTAAGCCAGACCCATAATTTGTGTTTCTAACAGCTCCTCATGTAATGCTGATGCTGCTGATTTTGGGACCACGTTTTGAGAATCCTTTCTTTTTTAGTGAGTTACATTAAGGTTTGTCCATGTTAAGGTTAGAAGTAAATATAGAAATGATGAAATTTGTTAAATACTGAGTATTTTGTATTAAGCTTAGGATTAATCATATGTATTTGATCTTTAAAATATTTGTTAGGGACTTCCCTGGTGGTCCAGTGATTAAGACTTGCCTTCAATGCAGAGGAGGGTTGGTTCTTTGGTCAGGGAGTTAAGATCCCACATGCCTTGGGGCTAAAACACTAAGACATAAAACAGAAGCAGTAATGTAACTTCAATAAAGACTTTAAAAATGGTTCACCTCGAAAAACATCTAAAAAAAGTATTTGTTAGATTTCGGAGAACTAGGCCTGAAAAGAATGCAAAATTCTGTCATGTACTATGTTAAAACAAGTTAAATTAGATCAAGGATAGGACTGATTGTCATTGAAATTCCTCTAGAGTCAGAAGGACATTATTTGACTGCTTTGAAGACACAAAATCCGTGGAAGGTATAAGAAAACTTAAGACACATTTTAGGTTGGAAATTGTGGACACAGATTGTCTGAAAGAGATAGGTAATAGTTTAGGTTGAACCCAGGGAAAACCAGCTGCCTGTAAAGGACTTGGAGTACCAGTTGTTACATTAATTATCAAACAATTCAGAGTGCTGATCAGTCATGGAAGAGGGTAATCCTAGATGTCTATAGTCTTAGTCTGAATTCCTAAGATGTGAACAGGGGAAGAATATCTTGGTAAACAGCCTCATTTTGCTCTGGACAGTAACTCTGGCGAAGTTTGAGATAGTAACAGTATTCCCTTAATCCATTGGTTCTCACATGTAAAGTAGATTTCTCCATTTTAGAATTGCTGCTCATCACACAGGGTGGCTTAAAAATAATAAGACGATATTATCTACATTTTAGGACAGAAGTGCCTCTAAGTAGTTGAAGCTTCAATAAAGCAATAAGACTCAAGCTTCAGTGTACCTCAGAATCACCCAGAGGCCTGTTGAAAATGTTGGACCCCTCCTCTAGTTTCTGATTCAGTACTTCTAAGCCAGACCCATAATTTGTGTTTCTAACAGCTCCTCATGTAATGCTGATGCTGCTGATTTTGGGACCACGTTTTGAGAATCCTTTCTTTTTTAGTGAGTTACATTAAGGTTTGTCCATGTTAAGGTTAGAAGTAAATATAGAAATGATGAAATTTGTTAAATACTGAGTATTTTGTATTAAGCTTAGGATTAATCATATGTATTTGATCTTTAAAATATTTGTTAGGGACTTCCCTGGTGGTCCAGTGATTAAGACTTCGCCTTCCAATGCAGAGGAGGGTTGGTTCTTTGGTCAGGGAGTTAAGATCCCACATGCCTTGGGGCTAAAACACTAAGACATAAAACAGAAGCAGTAATGTAACTTCAATAAAGACTTTAAAAATGGTTCACCTCGAAAAACATCTAAAAAAAGTATTTGTTAGATTTCGGAGAACTAGGCCTATTAGAGTACATATAGTCTAAAATTTTAATTGAAAATGAATACTTGTTTCATTGTTTCTGAGTAATTTTAAGTCAAAAGTGGAAATTTGTTTAAAAATTTTTATGTAATGCCTTTTTTAACAAAAATTTCGGTCTCTTTTATTGATTTTTTATTTATTTATTTTCACCCATCTGTATTCTTCGGCCTGTGTGGGCCTCCCATTGCAATGGCTTCTCCCGCTGCAGAGCACCAGCTCTGGGCGCATGCACTCCAGAGCGCTGGCTCATAATTGGACACACACAAAGTGAAGATATTTGGTTAAATTTTGAAACTGTCGGAATGTTTAAAAGAACTTTTCATTATATTTAAAACTTTATTGTATTTACTAGAGTTACGGTTTTAAAACTGTTTTCTTGTTAGAGGCAGTTCAAGTATTTACAATAGAATATAGTAGATTTATAAATGCCATTTACTGTAGGTGAGAGAACTGAATTACTCAGGTTTGTAAATAGGATTATTTACTGATACTTAGTTTGTTTTCTGAATTGATTAACTATCAAAAGCATCTTAGAAAGCGTGTTAAAATTTAACTAGTTTTTTAAATAGAAAACACTTACAGCTAAAGGGAAAATTGGATTTTTATATTTGTACTTCAATAAATCAAACATTGATTAAAAGCTAAAGTAATTGCAAATACTTTTCTCCATGTATAAAGACTCCCTAGGGGCTTCCCTGGTGGTCCAGTGGGTAAAGACACCGCTTTGCAGTGCCAGGGGTGCCGGTTCGATCCCTGGCCTGGGAAGATCCCATGTGCCGCGGAGCAGCTGAACCAATGTGTCCAATTACCGAGTCAGCGCTCTAGAGCGCATGCGCCCAGAGCTGGTGCTCTGCAGTGGGAGAGGCCACTGCAATGGGAGGCGCACATAGGCCACAGAACAAAGATGGAAATGAAAGACCAATAGAAGTGGCTCCCCGCCTCAAAAGGACTCCCTAGATGGCCACCAGCAAACTTCCATTGAAACTCGATATATTTTGTTGATTGAATGAATATTAATACCAGAAAAGGAACTTTTTTTAAGGTCAGATCAGTGTATTAGAGAAAAACCAAAAATTCCCCTTTAATTTCTAGCAATCAGTGAAAAAAGGTAAGTGTGATCAGATATGAATCACAGTGTCACTAAGATAAAGATAAACCTAAAGCTGTTTCTTAACAACATTATTAATGTATTCAGTGATATAACAACAAAAAACACGACCAAAATGATCAGTACAAATACGCAGTTATCTGATCGTTTGTCTTCACTGAAGGGTGGGCAGTAGATTATAAACTTTGGTAATGCACGCTAACTATGAAGAAGTCATACCTAAAGAAGATGAAAGTTTAAAGGCTACCTTCAATCCAGTTGTCTAGTGATGTCATTAATATTAGGAAAGTGTTCCTTTTCAGATCTATTATATATATATATAGAGAGAGAGAGGCGTATAAAATGAGGAGTGAAGGAAAAGGTTTGAAGGAAAAAGTGACTAAAAGATAACATTTGTTTGCCTTAAGAAATTATTTTCTAAATGATGTGTCTAAATAAAGTTAAGCAGAATCTGTAAACATGTTAAGAGGTTGGTATTATTCTTACATTCTTCTTTCAGTTTTAGGTGGGGTTCATCTAATTTAACTCTGAGGTGACATGAAAGTTTCCTCTCCCATATTTCTTCTCTCCACTTCCTGGTATTTATTATATCATATTTTTAATTCTTATAATTATGTGACCTTGTCCAAACAGTCAGTTTTCTCACTACCTAATTGTTCAGTACTCCCTGCTAGATCCTTTGATCATTTCTAGAGTCTTTATTTTGATATATGTAGTATAATTTCATTCTTGTGGCATCGAATAATGTGTCACAAAGAGGTCTTAAGCCAGCTAGCCTGTTTTCTTTCCTCTCTAGTAGGTAGTTTGCTTTTTATGCATGGATTCCTGAAGAAATTTTTCTTTTCCAAGCACTATAATTTAACCAGGAGCAGAAGCAGGAATGATTAGATGTATGTGTTCAGGTATGACGTAATAACCTTAGAGTAGCCACTGTTTGGAACAGACCTGAATTGAAACTCGATATATTTTGTTGATTGAATGAATATTAATACCAGAAAAGGAACTTTTTTTAAGGTCAGATCAGTGTATTAGAGAAAAACCAAAAATTCCCCTTTAATTTCTAGCAATCAGTGAAAAAAGGTAAGTGTGATCAGATATGAATCACAGTGTCACTAAGATAAAGATAAACCTAAAGCTGTTTCTTAACAACATTATTAATGTATTCAGTGATATAACAACAAAAAACACGACCAAAATGATCAGTACAAATACGCAGTTATCTGATCGTTTGTCTTCACTGAAGGGTGGGCAGTAGATTATAAACTTTGGTAATGCACGCTAACTATGAAGAAGTCATACCTAACGAAGATGAAAGTTTAAAGGCTACCTTCAATCCAGTTGTCTAGTGATGTCATTAATATTAGGGAAAGTGTTCCTTTTCAGATCTATTATATATATATATATAGAGAGAGAGAGAGAGGCGTATAAAATGAGGAGTGAAGGAAAAGGTTTGAAGGAAAAAGTGACTAAAAGATAACATTTGTTTGCCTTAAGAAATTATTTTCTAAATGATGTGTCTAAATAAAGTTAAGCAGAATCTGTAAACATGTTAAGAGGTTGGTATTATTCTTACATTCTTCTTTCAGTTTTAGGTGGGGTTCATCTAATTTAACTCTGAGGTGACATGAAAGTTTCCTCTCCCATATTTCTTCTCTCCACTTCCTGGTATTTATTATATCATATTTTTAATTCTTATAATTATGTGACCTTGTCCAAACAGTCAGTTTTCTCACTACCTAATTGTTCAGTACTCCCTGCTAGATCCTTTGATCATTTCTAGAGTCTTTATTTTGATATATGTAGTATAATTTCATTCTTGTGGCATCGAATAATGTGTCACAAAGAGGTCTTAAGCCAGCTAGCCTGTTTTCTTTCCTCTCTAGTAGGTAGTTTGCTTTTTATGCATGGATTCCTGAAGAAATTTTTCTTTTCCAAGCACTATAATTTAACCAGGAGCAGAAGCAGGAATGATTAGATGTATGTGTTCAGGTATGTGTACGTGTAATAACCTTTTAGGGAGTAGCCACTGTTTGGAACAGACCTGGTCTTAAGATAGAAGGGGAAAAGAGCTAAGAAGTGTAACGTTGGGTCTTAACACTTCTGTCTGAAAATCTCATGGTTTCTATTCATATCTGACATCAATGGCATGGTACAGTGTATTTTATTTTCCTCTCCAGGGAGCAGTCAATACAGGATATTTGTTAACAGTATGGTAGTTTACCATGGTGACCACTATACAGTTTGACAGATTTGAAGATGCTAGCATTACTGTTACGATTTGGGGAGTTGTATAAGGAAACCTGTTTCTTCTGTCAGTTATTCAGTTTGCAAATTTGGTCCTCTCAAAGACTCTGTTACGGGCTTCCCCCTGGTGGTCCAGTGGGTAAGTGCAGTGCAAGGGGCGCCGGTTCGATCCCTGGCCTGGGAAGATCCCACGTGCCGTGGAGCGGCTGGACCAATGTGTCCAATCACTGAGCCGGAGCTCTGGGGCGCATGCACCCAGAGCCAGCGCTCTGTGACGACAGACGCCACCACGGTGGGAGGCCCACATGGGCCAAAGAACAAAGACAGATGAAAATAGAGAAATGAAAGACCAATAGAAGTGGCCCACCTGCTCCCCTCCCTCCCCAACCCGACCCCCGCCCAAAATAAATAAATAAATAAATCTTTAAAAAAAAAAAAAAAAGACTCTGTTAACAGTGCTTCTCAAATTTATTGTGCATGCAAATGTGAATCAGTAGTTCTGGGGTGAAACCTGAGATAATGCGTTCACAGTAAGCTCCAGGGTAATGCCAGCGCTGCTGGTACTTAGAACACAATTTTAAATAGCACGGTTCTAAAAGCACTCGTATGGGGCTTCCCAGTGGCTCAACATTAAACAATCCACCTATAGTGCAGGAGACATAAATTCTATCCCTGGGTCAGAAAGATCCCCTGGAGAAGGAAATGGCAACCCACTCCAGTATTCTTGCCTGGAAAATCCCAGAGGGGAAAACCATGGGAATAAGCAAAAGTCTTTTTTTTAGGGATTTTTTATGCCAAACTTTTCCAAGCACTATAATTTAACCAGGAGCAGAAGCAGGAATGATTAGATGTATGTGTTCAGGTATGTGTACGTGTAATAACCTTTTAGGGAGTAGCCACTGTTTGGAACAGACCTGGTCTTAAGATAGAAGGGGAAAAGAGCTAAGAAGTGTAACGTTGGGTCTTAACACTTCTGTCTGAAAATCTCATGGTTTCTATTCATATCTGACATCAATGGCATGGTACAGTGTATTTTATTTTCCTCTCCAGGGAGCAGTCAATACAGGATATTTGTTAACAGTATGGTAGTTTACCATGGTGACCACTATACAGTTTGACAGATTTGAAGATGCTAGCATTACTGTTACGATTTGGGGAGTTGTATAAGGAAACCTGTTTCTTCTGTCAGTTATTCAGTTTGCAAATTTGGTCCTCTCAAAGACTCTGTTACGGGCTTCCCCCTGGTGGTCCAGTGGGTAAGTGCAGTGCAAGGGGCGCCGGTTCGATCCCTGGCCTGGGAAGATCCCACGTGCCGTGGAGCGGCTGGACCAATGTGTCCAATCACTGAGCCGGAGCTCTGGGGCGCATGCACCCAGAGCCAGCGCTCTGTGACGACAGACGCCACCACGGTGGGAGGCCCACATGGGCCAAAGAACAAAGACAGATGAAAATAGAGAAATGAAAGACCAATAGAAGTGGCCCACCTGCTCCCCTCCCTCCCCAACCCGACCCCCGCCCAAAATAAATAAATAAATAAATCTTTAAAAAAAAAAAAAAAAGACTCTGTTAACAGTGCTTCTCAAATTTATTGTGCATGCAAATGTGAATCAGTAGTTCTGGGGTGAAACCTGAGATAATGCGTTCACAGTAAGCTCCAGGGTAATGCCAGCGCTGCTGGTACTTAGAACACAATTTTAAATAGCACGGTTCTAAAAGCACTCCGTATGGGGCTTCCCCAGTGGCTCAACATTAAACAATCCACCTATAGTGCAGGAGACATAAATTCTATCCCTGGGTCAGAAAGATCCCCTGGAGAAGGAAATGGCAACCCACTCCAGTATTCTTGCCTGGAAAATCCCAGAGGAACCAGGCGGGCTATAATCCATGGGGTTGCATAGAGTCGGACACAACTACCTGTGCGACATTCCACGCACAGGTATCAAATTTTAAGTCAAAAAATATTACAAGAAGTTCAACATACTGGGAAAATATAACAGTTTTTAATTTGTATAAACCTAATATCATGGTCTCAAAATATAGAAAACAAAGTAAAGAAATGTTGGAGGAATAACCCGCATAGTGGGAAATTTTAACATCTGTCAGTAATTTGAAGAATAAGCATCCAGAAGCAAACTAGTATGGATATAGAAGATTGAACCCAGTTAGCAAATTTGCTCTCATGGATATGGAGATAGTTGTGTGTGTATGCATATCAACATGTGCATACAAACACACGTATAACACGACCCTTCAGTACAAAACCCATATTCTTTTCAGGCACACATATATATGGAGCATTTATTGATTGTAAGGCAAGTTCTAACAAATTTTATAGGCTTTACTTATTTAAGAGTATTTTCTTTGACCACCGTACAATTAAGCTAGAAATCAGTAAACAAAAGATAAAATTGTTAAGTTATCATAGATTAGCAAGTTAAATAATATTCTCAAAATAGCAAAAGAAGAAATTAGGATAGAAGTCATATAATATTTTGGATGGTATAGTTAAAATGCAGTGTATCAAAACGTGTAGGGTGCAGTCTACAAGGAGTTTCTTATTTTTTATATTTATATATATATATATTAAACTGCTTCTGGTAATGATGGAGTAAAATCTAACTCTCTTACTGTTTTCACTATACCTGATTATATCTTAGGGAAAATCTTATATATTTATTCATCTGATAGAGATTGAACACCTGCTATATGTCATGCTTGCTATTAGAGACTGGGTATATAGCGTGGTTTCTCAACCTCAGCAGAGTTGACTTTTTGTGACAGATTATTCTTTTGAGGGGGAACTGCTGTGTGCAATGTGTAGCACACAATGTTTAGCAGTGTCCATGATGTATACCCACTAAATGCTAATAACACTTAACCCGTGGAGATAACCAAAATTGTGCCTTGATTTTCTCAGTTGCAAAATAAGAATAGTGGTGACACCCACTTTGTAAGATTGATGAATAGGTAAGATAATAAATGTAGAGTACTTAGGGCAGTGCCTGGCATAGACTGAACACTTGGTAAGTGTTCACTATTACTTTGTCAAATCACAGATACCTTTGCCTTTCTAAACTGTAATATTAGTAATTTTTGTAAGAGAAATAGGACCCCTCCTTTCCATACTCCCAATCTAGCGTCATATTTGCTGTCTTTAAATGGATAATATTAACATAAAATTACCAAATAGGAGACTGGGCTAGATAACTGTTATCAGTTTCAACTTTCAAATATTGTGATTATATTTACTTATGGCTAGAAGAGAATGAATGATCAGTGTACTTCATTGTGCTCTGGTACCCACATGTTTTGTTTTTTTTTTTTTTTAATTTTATTTATTTATTTATTTTTGGCTATTCTGAGTTTTCACTGCTGCCACAGGCTTTTCTCTAGTTGCAGGGAGTGGGGTCTACTCTCTAGTTGAGGTGAATGAACAGGCTTCTTGTTGTGGTGACTTCTCTTGTTGTGGACCTTGGGCTCTAGGACACACAGGCTTACATAGTTGCAGCACATGGGTTCTGTAGTTGTGGCTTCAAGGCCCTAGAGCACAGGTGCAATAGTTGTGGCTCACAGGTTTAGTTGCTCTGCAGCATGTGGGATCTTCCCGGATCAGGGATCGAACTCGTGTCTCCTGCATTGGCAGGCAAATTCTTCACCACTGAGCTACCAGGGAAGCCCTGAATACATGTTTTAATGCTAGTAATTATAATTTTAGAACATCTTATAATATAAATTATTGCAAGGTGTTTTATAATTTCAAATTATTAAAGTGAATACTTTCAAGTTGTTTCAAGCTTTAAAATGCAGGAAACTTCTATGTTAGTTTTCTTGCTTTGAACTGCACTCCGTGGTAAACTTTTGAAAATGATAGTGCAGTTGAAAATTTAATTGTGATTAAATGTTGAATCAACTCTTTCACAGGTTGAAAATACTACTAGACAAAGTAAGTGTCGACTAACATTTGCTCCTGAAATCAGTTAAGAAGTGATATATATTATTAATGAAAAGTAGTCTGTGTATTTTGCATTGTTTTTAAATTGCAAAATGAGTAAAGTGTTTTTGGCTCCCTCTGCTGTTAATGAGATAGAAGAAAGGGATTAATTTTTAAATCTTAGAAAAGCTTTAATGTTTTATAACAAAAAATACATTTAAATATGTGCTGTTTAATGCAGAAGAAATTGGAATATAATGAAAAGGAAAAATATTCTCTCTCCCTAAGAATTGTTTCATTTTTCATACCCATCAAAACTTTAGAAAAGTGCCTCTTTCTGCAACCAAATGAGATCTTTCTTTTTCTTCCACTTTAAAAAACAAAATGACTATAATAATTGCGGTAGTTCTAGGTACAGTTCAGGTAGTAGCTTCAAATCATTTATTCCTTCCAGTTTGATGCTTGCCATATGTCAGACTCTTTGTTAGGCGCTAGGAATCATTGTGAAACTAAGCAGGGTGTTTTGTAGGTTACAGTTTAGAGGAAGAGAGATAAAAAGAAACTTAAAAACTGTGTCCTGTACTGTGAAGAAGACAAAGATGCTGTGTGACTAGCAGCAGCGATCTGCTTAACCTGAGTGATCAAGAACGTTTTAGCACAGGACAGCCTTTTTAAGTACTGCAGAGGTGGCGTTTTTTGTTTTTGTTTTTTTTCCTGAGATCCAGAATTGATTATTAATATTACTTCATTATTGTTAATGCTTCATTAGAACAATTCACCCAGCTAAACTAATTAGAAATGTATAAACAAACTCTAGTGTGGTCAGTTCAGGTCAGTTGCTATGTTGTGTCCAACTCTTTGCAACCTCATGGACTGCAGCACACCAGGCTTCCCTGTTTTTCACCATCTCCTGGAGCTTGTTCAAATTCATGTCCATTCAGTCAGTGATGCCATGCAACCATCTTATCCTCTGTCGTCCTTTCTCCTTCTTCCTTCTATTTTTCTCAGCATCAGGCTGAGAATGAGCCATCTCTTGGCATCAGGTGGCCAAAGCTTCAGCATCAGTGCTTCAGTGAAGATTCAGTGTGGTTAAATGTTGAATCAACTCTTTCACAGGTTGAAAATACTACTAGACAAAGTAAGTGTCGACTAACATTTGCTCCTGAAATCAGTTAAGAAGTGATATATATTATTAATGAAAAGTAGTCTGTGTATTTTGCATTGTTTTTAAATTGCAAAATGAGTAAAGTGTTTTTGGCTCCCTCTGCTGTTAATGAGATAGAAGAAAGGGATTAATTTTAAATCTTAGAAAAGCTTTAATGTTTTATAACAAAAAATACATTTAAATATGTGCTGTTTAATGCAGAAGAAATTGGAATATAATGAAAAGGAAAAATATTCTCTCTCCCTAAGAATTGTTTCATTTTTCATACCCATCAAAACTTTAGAAAAGTGCCTCTTTCTGCAACCAAATGAGATCTTTCTTTTTCTTCCACTTTAAAAAACAAAATGACTATAATAATTGCGGTAGTTCTAGGTACAGTTCAGGTAGTAGCTTCAAATCATTTATTCCTTCCAGTTTGATGCTTGCCATATGTCAGACTCTTTGTTAGGCGCTAGGAATCATTGTGAAACTAAGCAGGGTGTTTTGTAGGTTACAGTTTAGAGGAAGAGAGATAAAAAGAAACTTAAAAACTGTGTCCTGTACTGTGAAGAAGACAAAGATGCTGTGTGACTAGCAGCAGCGATCTGCTTAACCTGAGTGATCAAGAACGTTTTAGCACAGGACAGCCTTTTTAAGTACTGCAGAGGTGGCGTTTTTTGTTTTTGTTTTTTTTCCTGAGATCCAGAATTGATTATTAATATTACTTCATTATTGTTAATGCTTCATTAGAACAATTCACCCAGCTAAACTAATTAGAAATGTATAAACAAACTCTAGTGTGGTCAGTTCAGGTCAGTTGCTATGTTGTGTCCAACTCTTTGCAACCTCATGGACTGCAGCACACCAGGCTTCCCTGTTTTTCACCATCTCCTGGAGCTTGTTCAAATTCATGTCCATTCAGTCAGTGATGCCATGCAACCATCTTATCCTCTGTCGTCCCTTTCTCCTTCTTCCTTCTATTTTTCTCAGCATCAGGCTGAGAATGAGCCATCTCTTGGCATCAGGTGGCCAAAGCTTCAGCATCAGTGCTTCAGTGAAGATTCAGTGTGGTCAACATGTCAATTAAGATTGGATAGAGGGAGAACACTGATCTAAGTATTTTCTAAATTTGTTAGAGTTAGGTAGAACTAATTTTTCTTTGAAATTTACTCTCATAAAAATTGAGTGTAAATATAACATTTTGTTATGCTTGCTATCCTACTAAGTTTTGAGTTTATTGATTTTTTGTAAATTTATTTTATTTAGAATTGTTGAAATAATGATTTTTTATCAGTTTCATGCAGTTTCCATTACATGTAGTACAGATGAGAAGGTTAACACTAATGCAGAATTTAAACAAAAACAAATGCCATAAAGTTGGTGGTAATGATATAGTTAGGTGAAATGTCTTGATAAACAAGTGACAGATAGTTGAAATGAAGTATATAAAAAGTATGTTTATGTATGAAAGCATATATTAATCTACTTCATGGTATGTATAAAGAATACAGTAATTTAATGTAACTGCATAGTGAAGATTTTGTCTGATTCTATTAGAGAAGAAGCATTTTCCTCTGTGAAGATTAATATTGCATACTTCAAACTTGGTTAATAATAGTAAATCTTCAAATATAGTTTATTTTAATCAGGTTAGATGTGTTGAGAGATATGGTTCTTTTTTTTGAGAGATATGGTTCTTAATTTACTTTTTAATAACTTCCTTTTAGCTGACAGTTACTTATGGCTTTTTAAAATTAATTTATTTTTAATTAGAGAATAATAGCTTTACAGTGTTGTGTTGGTTTCTACCATAAGTCAACATGAATCATCCATAAGTATACATATGTCCCTTCCCTTAAACCTCTTTCCCACCTTGCACCCCATCCCACCTCTCTGGGTTGCTGATCAGAGAGTACCTGGTTGAGCTCCTTTGTCAGCTGCTTCACTTGAAATTGTTTTCTCCCATTCTGAGGGTTGTCTTTTCATCTTGTTTATGGTTTCCTTTGTGTCCAAAAGTTTTAAGTTTAATTATATCCCACTTGTTTATTTTTGTTTATTTCCATTATTTTAGCAGGTGGATAATAGAAGATATTGCTGTGATTTGTGTCTAAAGAGTTTTTAGTTTTCCCTTTTTTTGCTTTTGGTTTGCAAAGTTTTAAGTAGTTTAATCAATTAAGATTGGATAGTTAAAAAGTTAGGTAGAACTAATTTTTCTTTGAAATTTACTCTCATAAAAATTGAGTGTAAATATAACATTTTGTTATGCTTGCTATCCTACTAAGTTTTGAGTTTATTGATTTTTTGTAAATTTATTTTATTTAGAATTGTTGAAATAATGATTTTTTATCAGTTTCATGCAGTTTCCATTACATGTAGTACAGATGAGAAGGTTAACACTAATGCAGAATTTAAACAAAAACAAATGCCATAAAGTTGGTGGTAATGATATAGTTAGGTGAAATGTCTTGATAAACAAGTGACAGATAGTTGAAATGAAGTATATAAAAAGTATGTTTATGTATGAAAGCATATATTAATCTACTTCATGGTATGTATAAAGAATACAGTAATTTAATGTAACTGCATAGTGAAGATTTTGTCTGATTCTATTAGAGAAGAAGCATTTTCCTCTGTGAAGATTAATATTGCATACTTCAAACTTGGTTAATAATAGTAAATCTTCAAATATAGTTTATTTTAATCAGGTTAGATGTGTTGAGAGATATGGTTCTTTTTTTTGAGAGATATGGTTCTTAATTTACTTTTTAATAACTTCCTTTTAGCTGACAGTTACTTATGGCTTTTTAAAATTAATTTATTTTTAATTAGAGAATAATAGCTTTACAGTGTTGTGTTGGTTTCTACCATAAGTCAACATGAATCATCCATAAGTATACATATGTCCCTTCCCTTAAACCTCTTTCCCACCTTGCACCCCATCCCACCTCTCTGGGTTGCTGATCAGAGAGTACCTGGTTGAGCTCCTTTGTCAGCTGCTTCACTTGAAATTGTTTTCTCCCATTCTGAGGGTTGTCTTTTCATCTTGTTTATGGTTTCCTTTGTGTCCAAAAGTTTTAAGTTTAATTATATCCCACTTGTTTATTTTTGTTTTTATTTCCATTATTTTAGCAGGTGGATAATAGAAGATATTGCTGTGATTTGTGTCTAAAGAGTGTTTTGCCTATGTTTTCCTCTGGAAGAGTTTTATAGTTTCTAGTCATATATTTAGGTCTTTAAGACATTTTAAGTTTGTCTTTGTATATAGTGTTAGGAAGTATTCTAATTTCATTCTTTTGCACATAGCTGTACAGTTTTCCCAGCGTCATTTATTGAAGAGACAGTCTTTTCTCCTTTGTATATTTTTGCCTCCTTTGTCAAAGACAGGGTGCCCATATGTGCATGAGTTTAACTCTGGGCTTTCTAACTTATTCCATTGGTCTATATTCATGTTTTTTGTGCCAGTACTAGTGTCTTGGTGACTGTAGTTTTGTACTAGAGTCTGAAGTCAGGGAGATTGATTTTCCCCAGCTTCATTCTTCTTTATTAAGATTAGATTGCTTTGGTTATTCTAGGTCTTTTGTGTTTCCATATGAATTGTGAAATTCTTTTTGTTAAAATTCTGTGAAAAATGCCATTAATAGTTTGATAGAGATTGTGTTGAATCTGTAGATTGCTTTGGATAGAGTAGTCATTTTCACAATATTAATTCTTCCTATCCAGGAACATGGTATATCTCTCCATTTATGTCATCTTTAATTTTTTTCATCAGTGTCTTATAAGTTTCTATATACAGCTGTCTTTGTCTCCTTAGACAGGTTTATTCCTTGGTATTTTATTCTTATTGTTGCAATGGTGAGTGGGATTGATTCCTTAATTTCTTTTTTGATTTTTTGTTGTTAGCGTATAGTAATGGAAGGGATTTCTGTGTATTGATTTTGTATCCTGCCACTTTACTAAATTCACTGATTAGCTCTATTAATTTTCTGATAACTATCTTTAGGGTTTTCTGTATTGTATTATGTTGACTGCAAACAGTGAATGCTTTGCTTTTTTTCCAATCTGGGTTCCTTTTATTTCTTCTCTAATTGCTGTGGCTAGAATTTCCAAAATTATGTTGAATAATAGTGGCAAGAGTGACCACCCTTGTCTTTTTCTTGATCTTAGAGGAAACTTTTTCGTTTTTTTCCATTGAGAATGTTTACTCTGGATTTGTCTGTGACCTTTATTATGTTGAGGTAGGTTCCTTCTATGCCCATTTTTGAAGAGTTTTATCATAAATGGTTGCTGAATATAAATGGTTGAAAGCATTTTCTGCATCTACTGAGATTATCATATGATTTTTATATTTTAGTTTGTTAATATGGTGTATCACATTGATGATTTGCATATGTTGAAGAATCCTTGCATTTTTGGTGTATGATCCTTGATCATCCTTTTACTGTGTTGTTGGATGCTGTTTGCTAGAATTTTGTTGGGGACTTTGTGCATCTATATTCATAAATAATATTGGCCTGTAATTGTCTTTTTTTGTGATGTCTTTGTCTGGTTTTGGTATCTGGGTGATGGTGGCCTCATAGAATGAGTTTGGAAGTGTTCCATCCTCTGAAAGAATTTCAGAAGGATAGGCTCTTCTCTAAATGTTTGGTAGAATTCACCTGTGAAGTGATCTGGCCATGGTTTTTGTTTTTTGGGAGATTTTTGATCACAGTTTCAATTTCAGTGTTTGTGATCAGCTTGTTCATAATTTCTGTTTCTTCCTGGTTCAGTCTTGGAAGATTGAACTCATCTTAAGAATCTGTCCATTTCTTCCAGGTTGTCCATTTTATTGGCTTGTATTAGTAGTTGCTCTTTATAGTCTCTTGTGATCCTTTGTATTTTTGCATTGTCTGTTGCAGCCTCTACTTTTTCATTGCTAATTTCGTTGATTTGTGTCTTCTCCCCTTTTTTCTCAGTGAGTCTGGCTAATGATCTGTCAGTTTTGTTTATCTTTTCAAAAAAACATGTTTTAGTTTTATGGATCTTTGCTATTATTTCTTTCATTTCTTTTTCATTTATTTCTGCACTTATCTTTCTGATTTTTTTCCTCAACTAATTTTGGGGAGGAGGGTGGTGTGTGTCTTTTTATTTGTTTGTTTCCTAAGAAAACAAAGTACAGAAAGGTGACCTTGTGAATAAATGAAACCAGAAGTGATACCAGCCAATTAAAAACAAAACTAGCTAAAACTAAAACAAGAGCAAAGCAGGGTGCCAACTTGAGGAATAAAGCAAAAACAACAACAACAAAACTAACAAACATGGTTAAAAGAAAGAAAAAGAATAGCAAACTAGTTACATAGAAGTATATTAAAAAGATTTATAAATATTTAAGAATAGCTGCCCTGGAGAAGGGATTGGCAGTCCTCAATATTTTGCCTGGAGATTCCTGTGGACAGAGGAGCCTGGAAGGCTCTATGGTGTATCACATTGATGATTTGCATATGTTGAAGAATCCTTGCATTTTTGGTGTATGATCCTTGATCATCCTTTTACTGTGTTGTTGGATGCTGTTTGCTAGAATTTTGTTGGGGACTTTGTGCATCTATATTCATAAATAATATTGGCCTGTAATTGTCTTTTTTTGTGATGTCTTTGTCTGGTTTTGGTATCTGGGTGATGGTGGCCTCATAGAATGAGTTTGGAAGTGTTCCATCCTCTGAAAGAATTTCAGAAGGATAGGCTCTTCTCTAAATGTTTGGTAGAATTCACCTGTGAAGTGATCTGGCCATGGTTTTTGTTTTTTGGGAGATTTTTGATCACAGTTTCAATTTCAGTGTTTGTGATCAGCTTGTTCATAATTTCTGTTTCTTCCTGGTTCAGTCTTGGAAGATTGAACTCATCTTAAGAATCTGTCCATTTCTTCCAGGTTGTCCATTTTATTGGCTTGTATTAGTAGTTGCTCTTTATAGTCTCTTGTGATCCTTTGTATTTTTGCATTGTCTGTTGCAGCCTCTACTTTTTCATTGCTAATTTCGTTGATTTGTGTCTTCTCCCCTTTTTTCTCAGTGAGTCTGGCTAATGATCTGTCAGTTTTGTTTATCTTTTCAAAAAAACATGTTTTAGTTTTATGGATCTTTGCTATTATTTCTTTCATTTCTTTTTCATTTATTTCTGCACTTATCTTTCTGATTTTTTTCCTCAACTAATTTTGGGGAGGAGGGTGGTGTGTGTTTTTTCATTTGTTTGTTTCCTAAGAAAACAAAGTACAGAAAGGTGACCTTGTGAATAAATGAAACCAGAAGTGATACCAGCCAATTAAAAACAAAACTAGCTAAAACTAAAACAAGAGCAAAGCAGGGTGCCAACTTGAGGAATAAAGCAAAAACAACAACAACAAAACTAACAAACATGGTTAAAAGAAAGAAAAAGAATAGCAAACTAGTTACATAGAAGTATATTAAAAAGATTTATAAATATTTAAGAATAGCTGCCCTGGAGAAGGGATTGGCAGTCCCCTCCAATATTTTTGCCTGGAGATTCCTGTGGACAGAGGAGCCTGGAAGGCTCTAGTCCATGGTGGCACAGCATTGGTCACAACTGAGCAAATAACATGAATAATAGCTACAACAAGAAAACAAAGCGAAAACACCCCATGGAACTGCAAAAAGTCAACGTAAAGGTAAAAGTATATGAAGGAAATTAAAAGTATGACTTAAAAAGGTCTCAAAAGCTTAGAGATAATAATAAAAACAAAACCACAGTAGCTAAAATAAAGAAAACCAATTATAAAATGAAACAAAATATAAGAAGAAGAATAAATGTTTTTCTCTGGTTTCAGCTGTCAGCGTCCTTTCCCCAGTGTGAGTCACAACCCACGTTTGCCTCCCTCTAGGAGGCCCTCCAGCACTGGTGTCAGAGGTGGGGAGCTAGTCTCTGGACCTGCTGTGGGGACAGCTCAGATTCTAATCTGGCCCTGCTCCTGTGTGTTCTTGCCTCCAGTGTTCATAGCTGCCAGAGCGAGGGCTTTTTCTTTTGTGGGAACATTCACTGTCCTTTTATATTTCCATAGACAGAGTCTACCTCACTGATCATGTGGATTTAATTTGTAGCTTGTACTGCTGGTGGAAGAGTTTTCAGTCTTCTTCCTTAGCCATTCCACCCTTGGAGTTCAATTGTGGTTTTTATCCCCACGTCTGTATGTGGGTCATCCATAGGAGTTTGCTCCTGAGGCTGCTCATGAGGACTGGGCATGGAGGTTGGATCACAGGGCCTGCTTGGATCACAGAGACCATGGTGGTGCCAGGTGCACAGGGAAGCCAGTGGCTATGGGTGCAGGAAATGGTGCTCTTAGGGCTTTTACTAACACTCTGCCTGAGTGAGGATTGAGCTTGGAAGTGGTGCGGCTGCTTGGATCATGGGGACTCTTGCAGCAGAAGGTGATCAAGGAAACCATCAGCCGCAGGTACAGAAGATGTGGTTCTACTAGAATCTTTTTCTAGCTTCTGGCAGCTGGCATTCGAAGGGCCTCCCTGGCTGATTATTGCTTAGTGCATTAGGGTTGCTCACAGGGCAACCCTTGTTGGAGTCCTTATCTATTGCTCAGCACATCATGCACTCAAAGGGCCACCCTCTCTGAAGTCTTTCTCTGTTGGTCAGCTGCCAGCTCAGGTGTGCTGAGGGAGAGGCTACAGTGATGGCTCCATGCCCTGCACTTGACTAAGCAGTGGAGACCTGCCTCTTTGGCTGCCCTGCTTTCCTCCAGAAGCATTCTCTGCTGCAGTCTCCTCCCTCCCCTGTCCTCAGGCCATCTCCTTGAAGTCAAAAGCAGTGCTCGCCCTGAAATTGCATTTCTGTCTGGGGCATGTAGAGCAACGTCACAGATTGTCTGTGTAATTTTCACTCCATTCAAGCTGTCACAGATTGGCTGCTTCGAATGCTTCCTCTCTATCCCAACTCATTGCCCCAATGTGGGAATCTCGCCCCTGCTTCAGCTTCCCTACTCCTTGCTTGCAGGTTCAGTCCTACTCCTCTCCCTTTTCTCCCCTTGTGGGAACATTCACTGATTCTAATCTGGCCCTGCTCCTGTGTGTTCTTGCCTCCAGTGTTCATAGCTGCCAGAGCGAGGGCTTTTTCTTTGTGGGAACATTCACTGTCCTTTTATATTTCCATAGACAGAGTCTACCTCACTGATCATGTGGATTTAATTTGTAGCTTGTACTGCTGGTGGAAGAGTTTTCAGTCTTCTTCCTTAGCCATTCCACCCTTGGAGTTCAATTGTGGTTTTTATCCCCACGTCTGTATGTGGGTCATCCATAGGAGTTTGCTCCTGAGGCTGCTCATGAGGACTGGGCATGGAGGTTGGATCACAGGGCCTGCTTGGATCACAGAGACCATGGTGGTGCCAGGTGCACAGGGAAGCCAGTGGCTATGGGTGCAGGAAATGGTGCTCTTAGGGCTTTTACTAACACTCTGCCTGAGTGAGGATTGAGCTTGGAAGTGGTGCGGCTGCTTGGATCATGGGGACTCTTGCAGCAGAAGGTGATCAAGGAAACCATCAGCCGCAGGTACAGAAGATGTGGTTCTACTAGAATCTTTTTCTAGCTTCTGGCAGCTGGCATTCGAAGGGCCTCCCTGGCTGATTATTGCTTAGTGCATTAGGGTTGCTCACAGGGCAACCCTTGTTGGAGTCCTTATCTATTGCTCAGCACATCATGCACTCAAAGGGCCACCCTCTCTGAAGTCTTTCTCTGTTGGTCAGCTGCCAGCTCAGGTGTGCTGAGGGAGAGGCTACAGTGATGGCTCCATGCCCTGCACTTGACTAAGCAGTGGAGACCTGCCTCTTTGGCTGCCCTGCTTTCCTCCAGAAGCATTCTCTGCTGCAGTCTCCTCCCTCCCCTGTCCTCAGGCCATCTCCTTGAAGTCAAAAGCAGTGCTCGCCCTGAAATTGCATTTCTGTCTGGGGCATGTAGAGCAACGTCACAGATTGTCTGTGTAATTTTCACTCCATTCAAGCTGTCACAGATTGGCTGCTTCGAATGCTTCCTCTCTATCCCAACTCATTGCCCCAATGTGGGAATCTCGCCCCTGCTTCAGCTTCCCTACTCCTTGCTTGCAGGTTCAGTCCTACTCCTCTCCTTTTTTTCCCCCTTCCTTCCTTCATCCTACTGAGTTTTGTGTGGATCTGTGTATTCTTTTCTGGTGGTCAAGGACTCCTGACAGCTCTCAGCTGATGCTCTACAAGATCTTTTGTATTCCTGATGTGTCCATGGTGAGAGATCCAGATCCACCTACTCCGCTGTCTTGTCTCCTTCCTTACTTATGTTTGGAATTGACTTCCAGTTATTGTAGTGTTTTATACTGGTCAGTTTGTATAGCGAGCAGGGAAAGAAGTACATTTTCTTATTTTGATACTTGGTTGTGTTTTAGAGCAGAGACTCCTAGGTAGCAAGCTGTGTTCCTGGTGAATCTAGTACGTCTGCCCTCTGAGCTCTATCGTGCAGTCCTTAAGATTACTCTGAAAGGGAAAAGAATTTAATAGAGTTTTACATCATCTTTTTTTTCCAGACACTGGCCAAAAGAAGACTCTAGACAAGAAAGATGGGAGAAGAATGTCTTTTCAGAAACCCAAAGGGACTATTGAATATACTGTAAGTTGTTTGTTTTGAACAAAGTAGATTTCTGTTTGTGATGGTCTTATTTGAGGTGTTCTTTATTTATGAGTAAGACAAGAGTTCCTAGTTGCCTTCTTTTAAAAATATGTACTTCACTTTCAGTAACTGTTTCACTAATGATGATACTTTAGTTAATTGTATTTTAGGTCTTTTTTTTTCATTAAAGAGAAATCTTATTAAATGTGATATGAAGGTAATTATCCCTGCAAATTTAATAAAATAATAATTTACTGGGAGTTAAAGTTTCTGTGCCATAATACTTTTTATTAGATTAGGATTTTAGGGAAATGTTTACTTTTTTAGAAATGTGATCTTTATTGTATTCCCAGCAATGCTAATGATAATGAAAATGACAGAATATGGAAAAAAATTAACATTAACTTTCTACAATAGCCTCTCACATTCAATTATTTGCACTGATTTATAGCTAGTTTTTTATGTTCTAGAAAATGATTCTCAAATTTCCTTAGAGTCAGCTTTTCATATTTCTGGTTATTATGGAAAACAAGTGAGAAACCTAGTCTGTGGTGTGGTGCTTATTTGATTGAATGAAAATGTTGTTAGATAGTGTTAACAAGCTATAAAGCAGTTATTTTAACTGAGCTTAATTTTATCTTACTCTGTTTTTCTAATATTTTGCTATAACTGCATTAAGAAGAAAACAACAGTTTATACATTTGTGTCATCATGAAGCTTTCCAATCTTGGCTTGAGTTTTGATTATGTTTCATAAACTCTAAAATTTGAACAAAGTAGTTCAACAGTTTGAGATTTTAAGCATTTGTACAAGGTTTGAAATGAGATAATTTAGGGTAGAACTATCTTTACTGCTATCAAAAGAATCTCTTAAACTTGAGTGTGTGTGTACCTTCTCTGCCTGAGTGAGAAGCTGAGAATATAAATTCAGACAGTAAAACATTGGGTAATGTAATTTGATGTTTTCATTAGTGTTTATTAAGGCATAAACCTATGGGGCAGAAGGTTATCTACATATGTAATCATGTGGTGTAAAAAATTATGAATGTTTAGTTGGTTTTGAATTCAAGAACTTACCATTTTTTTTCTTGTAATTCCATAGAACTTGTGTTACTGATAGCAAATTGGTTTTTTAAAAATTTTGTGATGGTCTTATTTGAGGTGTTCTTTATTTATGAGTAAGACAAGAGTTCCTAGTTGCCTTCTTTTAAAAATATGTACTTCACTTTCAGTAACTGTTTCACTAATGATGATACTTTAGTTAATTGTATTTTAGGTCTTTTTTTTTCATTAAAGAGAAATCTTATTAAATGTGATATGAAGGTAATTATCCCTGCAAATTTAATAAAATAATAATTTACTGGGAGTTAAAGTTTCTGTGCCATAATACTTTTTATTAGATTAGGATTTTAGGGAAATGTTTACTTTTTTAGAAATGTGATCTTTATTGTATTCCCAGCAATGCTAATGATAATGAAAATGACAGAATATGGAAAAAAATTAACATTAACTTTCTACAATAGCCTCTCACATTCAATTATTTGCACTGATTTATAGCTAGTTTTTTATGTTCTAGAAAATGATTCTCAAATTTCCTTAGAGTCAGCTTTTCATATTTCTGGTTATTATGGAAAACAAGTGAGAAACCTAGTCTGTGGTGTGGTGCTTATTTGATTGAATGAAAATGTTGTTAGATAGTGTTAACAAGCTATAAAGCAGTTATTTTAACTGAGCTTAATTTTATCTTACTCTGTTTTTCTAATATTTTGCTATAACTGCATTAAGAAGAAAACAACAGTTTATACATTTGTGTCATCATGAAGCTTTCCAATCTTGGCTTGAGTTTTGATTATGTTTCATAAACTCTAAAATTTGAACAAAGTAGTTCAACAGTTTGAGATTTTAAGCATTTGTACAAGGTTTGAAATGAGATAATTTAGGGTAGAACTATCTTTACTGCTATCAAAAGAATCTCTTAAACTTGAGTGTGTGTGTACCTTCTCTGCCTGAGTGAGAAGCTGAGAATATAAATTCAGACAGTAAAACATTGGGTAATGTAATTTGATGTTTTCATTAGTGTTTATTAAGGCATAAACCTATGGGGCAGAAGGTTATCTACATATGTAATCATGTGGTGTAAAAAATTATGAATGTTTAGTTGGTTTTGAATTCAAGAACTTACCATTTTTTTTCTTGTAATTCCATAGAACTTGTGTTACTGATAGCAAATTGAAATTTAAATAAGAACCATTATTTTGAGCTAAAGGTTAATTGAAATTAGTGATTACAGTTGACCCTTTGTATCCTCGGGTTCTGCATCCATAGATTCAATCAACCATGGATTGAAATACTTAGGGAGAAAAGTTCCATAAAGTTCCAAAAAGCAAACTTAAATTTCCCTTACTGTTTACATACATTGTATTAGGTATTATAAATAATCTAGATAAGTAAATTAATAGGGTCATTTGAAGATGAAATGCATATTAACTAATATGAAAGATAATAGCTTTGTAAACTTCCAGATGTTTCAGCAAAGTAAAATTGATTTACAGAGTTTTTACATGTATTATCTCAGTAAAGTGACATACCATCTCATTACATAGAAGAGAAAGTTTGTACAGAAGAAAACGGAGCTAGATTCTTAACTCTTGACTTTAGCATCAATTTGGTTTTACAAAACCATTAATGGGAATTATATATTGTTTCGTTTTACCCCCCACAACGTACATATCTACTTTTCCCGGTTTTCAGTCTTTTACAGTCTAATTCAAAATGCCTTTTTAATATCATCCTTTGTTGAGATTTAACTCTAGTTACTTGCCTTTCCTAAAGTCCTAAATTCATGAGTATACTCTGGATGGTTTAGGAAGAAGAGATAGTATCCCACAAGTGTGTTTTATAACTTTTCTGTCTTCTGATATGTCAGTTCTATTCTCTTCATTTTGAATGTTCTTTTCCCATCTCTCTCCTTCTCAAGTTCATACCCCCTTTTGTGAGATTTAGGTTTACTTCTTTCCCGTAAAGCCTTCTGCTTCTCTGATGGCTGACTGTAAAGAATCTGCCTCAAGTGCAGGAGACGCAGGTTTGAACCCTGGGTTGGGAAGATCCCCTGGAAGGGAATGGCAGCCCTCTCTAGTATTCTTGTCTGGAGAATTCCGTGGATGGGGAGCACTATAGTGTATTGAAGTGTACTAATATACAGGCAGGCTACAGTCCTTCAGTGGTGTAAAAATTATGAATGTTTAGTTGGTTTTGAATTCAAGAACTTACCATTTTTTCTTGTAATTCCATAGAACTTGTGTTACTGATAGCAAATTGAAATTTAAATAAGAACCATTATTTTGAGCTAAAGGTTAATTGAAATTAGTGATTACAGTTGACCCTTTGTATCCTCGGGTTCTGCATCCATAGATTCAATCAACCATGGATTGAAATACTTAGGGAGAAAAGTTCCATAAAGTTCCAAAAAGCAAACTTAAATTTCCCTTACTGTTTACATACATTGTATTAGGTATTATAAATAATCTAGATAAGTAAATTAATAGGGTCATTTGAAGATGAAATGCATATTAACTAATATGAAAGATAATAGCTTTGTAAACTTCCAGATGTTTCAGCAAAGTAAAATTGATTTACAGAGTTTTTACATGTATTATCTCAGTAAAGTGACATACCATCTCATTACATAGAAGAGAAAGTTTGTACAGAAGAAAACGGAGCTAGATTCTTAACTCTTGACTTTAGCATCAATTTGGTTTTACAAAACCATTAATGGGAATTATATATTGTTTCGTTTTACCCCCCACAACGTACATATCTACTTTTCCCGGTTTTCAGTCTTTTACAGTCTAATTCAAAATGCCTTTTTAATATCATCCTTTGTTGAGATTTAACTCTAGTTACTTGCCTTTCCTAAAGTCCTAAATTCATGAGTATACTCTGGATGGTTTAGGAAGAAGAGATAGTATCCCACAAGTGTGTTTTATAACTTTTCTGTCTTCTGATATGTCAGTTCTATTCTCTTCATTTTGAATGTTCTTTTCCCATCTCTCTCCTTCTCAAGTTCATACCCCTTCTGTGAGATTTAGGTTTACTTCTTTCCCGTAAAGCCTTCTGCTTCTCTGATGGCTGACTGTAAAGAATCTGCCTCAAGTGCAGGAGACGCAGGTTTGAACCCTGGGTTGGGAAGATCCCCTGGAAGGGAATGGCAGCCCTCTCTAGTATTCTTGTCTGGAGAATTCCGTGGATGGGGAGCACTATAGTGTATTGAAGTGTACTAATATACAGGCAGGCTACAGTCCCTGAGGTCACAAAGAGTCGGATATGACTGATCGAGTAACGTATAAACACACACACACACCTAAAGCCTTTCTTGGACACTTTGGAGCAAATATGTTGTTTTATCTATATTCAGAGCTTCTGTTGCATTTGTTGTTTCATTTAAATTCCTCTTCATCTTTTATATAATCCTTTTTATCTTTCTTATTTTCCAACTAGATTGTATATCTTTTATGCAATAAAAACCATTTAGTTGCATTTCATTTTATTCTCTACAGAGCTTTTAAATAATACTTTATTTTCTAATTTGTCCATTCAGTTGACAGCTTATGTTCATAAAGACCACTATAAAGAGCATTTTATTACAGGCATACTTTTTAATAAAGTAAAATAACTTTATAAAAAGTCACATGTTTTAGAACCTATAGTATATTTCTTTAAAGTCTTTGTAAAATAAGTTACTTTTTTATGTTTTATGAATTGTACTTTGTATTTTGAAATTGCTTAGAGGACTACATGTATTATGTATGATGATAAAGCATATACTCGGTATCATATAATAGATTGAATAATTGCTAATAAATGCAAAATTTCCCAATCTATCCTAGCTCTAAAGGTGAGAATACACTACTTATTAATCAAATGTAAGATTGTTCCATAGGCATATTAATGATCATTAAACCTCATGGTTTAGGTTTTCTGTTTTAACATTAATTTTTATTTTAAACAGGTTGAATCAAGGGATTCTTTGAATAGTATAGCCTTGAAATTTGATACAACACCCAACGAACTTGTTCAGTTAAATAAATTATTCTCCCGAGCAGTTGTTACTGGACAGGTATGGGCTTTTTTTTAATGCATTATTAGAAGTATTCAATTGTAAGACAAAGCATCCTTTACAATACAGTTAGTTTAAGGAGAAGAATTTTGTGCATATTTTGAACAAATCATACTGGTTCTAGAAAAGAAAGTTAAATGTCACTTATATCCATGTGAAATTTTCTTAATACATATTGAAAATAACTGAATTGTCTTTTCAAATATAGTTTTAAAGACCTTTCAGAAATATTCAAAGCAGTACATGTACATGATAAAAACATTCAGATTTTTTTAAAGGTAATTTATCTCAGATTTACAGTTTAGTTTTACAGAAGCAACCACTGTTACCAGTTTGTTTCCTCTTCCAAAAATACTCTAGCTATTTTTCCTTTTTTTAAAAAAAATAATTTTGATTCTGGGAAAATGTCCTATTTATGCATAAGTCAGTCTCAGACTTTCTCATGTATATATAGTATAATATACAGGCATGCCTTGGAAATATTGTAGGTTTGGTTCCAGACCACTGCAGTAAAGCAAATATCACAATAAAGCAGGTCATAGAATTTCTTGGTTTCCCAGTGTGTGTAAAAGATATATTTATACTACTCTGTAGTCTGTTAAATGTGTAATAGCATTATGTCTTAAAAAAAAAAAAAAAAAAAGGTGTGTACCTTAATTTAAACCTTAATTTGAGAGTACTTTTTTCCTAAAAAATACTAACCATCATCTGAGCTTTCATAGAGTCATAATGTCTTTGCAGTAGTCACTGATTACATATCGCCATAACAAATATAATAGTAATGAAAACGTTTGAAATATTTCAAAGATTATCCAACTGTAACACAGAGACAGAGAGTGAGCAAGTTGGCCAGTTGGAAAAATGGCCCTGATTGACTTGCTTGACACAGGATTGCCACAGACTTTCAATTTGTAAACAACGTGGTATCTGTGGAACACAGTGAAGTGACAAACAATAAAACGAGGTACTCCTGTATTAACTAAGCAAAGTAAGCTTTAGATTTTCTACTGTCGTAGCTATTGAAAACATTGCTGTAAGGAATACTGTTGTATCTCCTTTTCTTTATATGTAGGTGTATCTATAAAGTCCAAGATGTAAAATGGCTCAGTTAGAGGATATGTGCATTTTAAACTTCTCTGGCTGTTGTCAGATTGTTCTTTAAGAGGAACACCCATGATTTATAAGGATCGTTGTTTCTCTTCACTGTTGCCTACAGTTTACCAGACTTACCTAAATTAAATTTGAATCACTAAACTTTGTTACAATTGTTTCAGTAATAAGCATTCCCTTGATTTGAAGGTTTTAATTTTTTAAATTTATTTCTGAAGGATATTGTTAAAGGTACTTGCTTAGAGAGCACCAGCTGATTATTAATATTTTAGTTTAAGTAAATTGTCATGTGAGTGTTTTCTTGCAGGTTTTGTATGTTCCTGATCCTGACTACGTCTCCAGTGTTGACAGCTCTCCATCTCTAAGCCCGATAAGTCCTCTGTCACCAACGTCATCTGAGGCGGAATTTGATAAGACCACTGTAAGTTTCGCTTCTTTTCAAAGCTATCAAGAAATGTCACTGTATATGTATGTATCATCATTTTTAAGTCTTACTTTGACTGTGGCTAGAATGAAATTTTACCTTTTTATTTTATTAATTAAATTTGTACATCCCAGTTTTAAAGTGAAACATTCTTACTAAATCAGACGCTTAAATTGACTTACTGTTGTTGGTAGCAATCCAAAGATACTAATCTTACATCTTATAGTAATAAACTAAGAATTTAACTAAGTTTTGCTTAACAAACATGAATGTGTTACAATAAGGACTCTATGTCCAATTTGATTTTTATTTCAGTTTTTGTGATTATATAATACTTAAACCTTTTGAGTTCATTTTTTGGCACACTTTAAAAAAATTTATTATTGTCTTAGTTGTTTTTGAGAATATTAATTTAGAGTAATAGTGTATTAATTTATATAGTATTTTAAATGATTAAATATTCTATATAAATTATATTTTACAAAAAAATTTCAAGGAATAAAATTTTAATAATTGTGATTAAAATCCTTTTGAAAGGAATTATGTTTTTTGTGCCTTTCCTGTATAAATTAGTACTAACCATAATTTCCCATTTTCATAATGGCTTAATGATTATGTTTATATGTAAAAGGCTATTTCTGCATCAACAGGCTAGACTCCTTTGGGAGATTCTTCTGTATTGGTGTGCTGATTTAAGGAGACATCCTTTTCCTGTCTCCATTTGCACTCATAGTTTAGTGTACCACATGGCATACTGGTAACAAAACACAAATTGTTAATGCTAATTTGCCTATAAATTATTAGGAATTACTAGTTTCTCAGCTCTAGTAGGTGGTACAGTGATAAAGAATCCATCTACCAGTGCAGGAGATGCAGGAGACGTGGGTTCAATACCTGGGTCAGGAACATCTCCTCGAGTAGGAAATGACAACCCACTCCAGTATTCCTGTCTGGAGAATTCCATGGACAGAGCAGCCTGGCAGGCTACATTTATGGGGTCACAAAGAGTCAGACACAACTGAGCATGCATACAGTGGATAAGCCCTAGTATTAGGCTAGTTCCACTTTTCTCTTGGAGTAAAGGACATGCTATTATTGATAACTACTTTTTTTCCTTGCCTAGGGACTTTATTTGGTGTATCTGTGGTGAGAGAGGGAGGGAGAAATGGGTTCTTCTTCAAATGTTTATTTGTTGGCTATCTTATAAAAATGACAGCACTGTACCTTTGCAACTCCATGGACTGTTAGCGCCCTAGCTGCCTCTGTCCGTGGAATTCTCCAGTCAGGCATACTGAAGTGGTAGCCATTCTCTTCTCCAGGGAATCTTCCCAATTCAGGGATCAAACCCAGGTCTCCTGCATTGAGGGAGATTCTTTACAGTCTGAGCCACCAGGGAGACACATGATAGGAGTATGTTACATTTACTCTCATCATCAATGAAAATGGAAGTGAGTGATGCAGGAATATCTTTTTGAACATAGCCATGCAGTTTTCCCATGGACCTTAACAAAGAGAGGTTCATAAGGGGAAATGACAAAGGACAGCAGTGTAACCTTAGGTCAGATTAATTTAGTTTGTGTTACATACTCTAAAGCATAATTGTGGAAAGCTCAACTATAGCATTTTCCTTGACTGGAAACTTATGGGGTCATTTTCTATCCTCTGCTTTAGCCCAAATCCGCCTATTAAGTGGCTTTTAATTGAAAGGTATAAGATCAAAGGAAACAGAGTGCAAAAGCTCAATGGAGCAGTAAGTCCTCCTACATGAAAATGCTCTCTACTTTTGCCGTGCTGGTGAAAGAGAGGGAAAAAATAACAAAACCATGAAGACCTTTTAACCTTTAGTGTACCACATGGCATACTAAAAAAGTTAATGCTAATTTGCCTATAAATTATTAGGAATTACTAGTTTCTCAGCTCTAGTAGGTGGTACAGTGATAAAGAATCCATCTACCAGTGCAGGAGATGCAGGAGACGTGGGTTCAATACCTGGGTCAGGAACATCTCCTCGAGTAGGAAATGACAACCCACTCCAGTATTCCTGTCTGGAGAATTCCATGGACAGAGCAGCCTGGCAGGCTACATTTATGGGGTCACAAAGAGTCAGACACAACTGAGCATGCATACAGTGGATAAGCCCTAGTATTAGGCTAGTTCCACTTTTCTCTTGGAGTAAAGGACATGCTATTATTGATAACTACTTTTTTTCCTTGCCTAGGGACTTTATTTGGTGTATCTGTGGTGAGAGAGGGAGGGAGAAATGGGTTCTTCTTCAAATGTTTATTTGTTGGCTATCTTATAAAAATGACAGCACTGTACCTTTGCAACTCCATGGACTGTTAGCGCCCTAGCTGCCTCTGTCCGTGGAATTCTCCAGTCAGGCATACTGAAGTGGTAGCCATTCTCTTCTCCAGGGAATCTTCCCAATTCAGGGATCAAACCCAGGTCTCCTGCATTGAGGGAGATTCTTTACAGTCTGAGCCACCAGGGAGACACATGATAGGAGTATGTTACATTTACTCTCATCATCAATGAAAATGGAAGTGAGTGATGCAGGAATATCTTTTTGAACATAGCCATGCAGTTTTCCCATGGACCTTAACAAAGAGAGGTTCATAAGGGGAAATGACAAAGGACAGCAGTGTAACCTTAGGTCAGATTAATTTAGTTTGTGTTACATACTCTAAAGCATAATTGTGGAAAGCTCAACTATAGCATTTTCCTTGACTGGAAACTTATGGGGTCATTTTCTATCCTCTGCTTTAGCCCAAATCCGCCTATTAAGTGGCTTTTAATTGAAAGGTATAAGATCAAAGGAAACAGAGTGCAAAAGCTCAATGGAGCAGTAAGTCCTCCTACATGAAAATGCTCTCTACTTTTGCCGTGCTGGTGAAAGAGAGGGAAAAAATAACAAAACCATGAAGACCTTTTAACCTTTAGTGACTCAGCTTCTGTCAAAGGTGGTCCTTAAGTGTCCTCTAATAGGTACAGTCAGATGAATGAATTCTTTCTTCCTGAGATGAATCCAGGAAAAAGGTAAGAAACATAAGAATTTAAGAAATTCTTGAATTTCCCTTTACCCAGGTGAGAGTCATCACCTGCTTTCTGATTGTGGGCAATGGTTAGAAATAATTCTTTTGAACAGTAATTTTATAAACTTTAATTGTATCTTTTTTAACCTAGAATATATTCTTTTACTGGACGCTAAAATAATATTCCTGTGTATACAACATCTCAAATGCTTATGTCTCCATATTATAATAATTTAATGTGTATGTCAAGGTCCGTGCGCCGGTTAGAAAAGAATTTCCAGACACGAGGCAGAGTGAGGGGAAAGTAAAGTTAATTAGAGTGGGGAAAGGGAGAGTCGCTGCCAGTACAGGGGGCCGGGTTTAAGGGAGGATCAGCATGGAAGACGCTATCAGAAAAGCGGGTTGACTCAAAGAGAACCGACCTTAAGCAGGGGTGTTTGATTCCTTTTATAGCTAGGGTCTAAGGAGTGGCATAGGAGTCTTAAGGATCATTGCCGATTGGATGATGTGCTGGGTGGGTAGAGCGATGACTACAGCATGCGGTAGGGTCCAAGGAGTGGCACCTGGGTCTTCAGGCTTGGGCAGTGTACTAAAGCCTGGAGGAGGGGAGGACAATAAGGGTCTTACATTCCAAGACCCTCCTAGTTTGCCTTGTTCTTTCATCCTTGGGCACCACAGTGTATTTTCCATTATATGTGTAAGTTCCTTTGAAGGAAGCATCTTATGTTTTTTTGGATATAATTCATGTTTGTATTATATTAATTCAAATTATTAGTTTTTTCATATTTTTTTCCTATAAATTGTCAGATGTTTATGTTTCTAACATTCATTGATTGGTTTCCTGAATGCTCAGCTTTTTTTTGGTTTATACATAAGGCTAAAATGTCATGTTCCTGGTTTTGTTACCATAAAGGATCTCGTTGGTTTTTTGAATATTTTATTTCTACATAAAATATTATCATTGAGAATTATCAGCATCAAACAGTCCCCCCTCGCATTTTTCCATATATTGATGAGGAAATGTGGAAGAAGATAGAACCAAAGTAAATGCATGATAAAGAGCTAAAATTTACCATGTGTCATCTAAAATGCTAAGCAATTTAAAAGAATCACCATCTGAGGCTAACCTCAAACTTAAGAGATAAGCACTTGGGCTGGCTGTCTTTGTTTTTCCCTCTAGATCCACTCTACACCCTTCTTCTCCTCTTTGAATAAGAACATACATGGATGGGGCCCTTGGCTTTTTTCTTTGTAGTTTTGCAAAATTAATTTAATTTTTTTGGTAAAAATTCCTGTGTATACAACATCTCAAATGCTTATGTCTCCATATTATAATAATTTAATGTGTATGTCAAGGTCCGTGCGCCGGTTAGAAAAGAATTTCCAGACACGAGGCAGAGTGAGGGGAAAGTAAAGTTAATTAGAGTGGGGAAAGGGAGAGTCGCTGCCAGTACAGGGGGCCGGGTTTAAGGGAGGATCAGCATGGAAGACGCTATCAGAAAAGCGGGTTGACTCAAAGAGAACCGACCTTAAGCAGGGGTGTTTGATTCCTTTTATAGCTAGGGTCTAAGGAGTGGCATAGGAGTCTTAAGGATCATTGCCGATTGGATGATGTGCTGGGTGGGTAGAGCGATGACTACAGCATGCGGTAGGGTCCAAGGAGTGGCACCTGGGTCTTCAGGCTTGGGCAGTGTACTAAAGCCTGGAGGAGGGGAGGACAATAAGGGTCTTACATTCCAAGACCCTCCTAGTTTGCCTTGTTCTTTCATCCTTGGGCACCACAGTGTATTTTCCATTATATGTGTAAGTTCCTTTGAAGGAAGCATCTTATGTTTTTTTGGATATAATTCATGTTTGTATTATATTAATTCAAATTATTAGTTTTTTCATATTTTTTTCCTATAAATTGTCAGATGTTTATGTTTCTAACATTCATTGATTGGTTTCCTGAATGCTCAGCTTTTTATTGGTTTATACATAAGGCTAAAATGTCATGTTCCTGGTTTTGTTACCATAAAGGATCTCGTTGGTTTTTTGAATATTTTATTTCTACATAAAATATTATCATTGAGAATTATCAGCATCAAACAGTCCCCCCTCGCATTTTTCCATATATTGATGAGGAAATGTGGAAGAAGATAGAACCAAAGTAAATGCATGATAAAGAGCTAAAATTTACCATGTGTCATCTAAAATGCTAAGCAATTTAAAAGAATCACCATCTGAGGCTAACCTCAAACTTAAGAGATAAGCACTTGGGCTGGCTGTCTTTGTTTTTCCCTCTAGATCCACTCTACACCCTTCTTCTCCTCTTTGAATAAGAACATACATGGATGGGGCCCCTTGGTCTTTTGTTTCTGTTGGGTTTGGTCTTTTGAGAACATTATCTGAAGATACAGAGGAACAGAGGAGAAGCATATTTATTTCAGCTGTCTTCCTACAAGGTCACTCCAGAGTAGCTACATTCTTCAAGAGCTCATTTCTTGTCACATGACCCTTTCCACAGACCCCTCTCTGTCTCCCTTAACTTCTTTAGGCCTGTGGGTGGTAATGAAGCCTGTGTTGTCGTTTGCCCTGATTATTCATGTGCACTGCATACATTTGTAAATAGTTCCATTAGTTAAGTCCTTAAACTTGGTATGCCATCTCTTTTTTCTGATTTGTTGCCAATACAGTGCTTATTTTGCATATTTAAAGACTGAGGGAGAGGGGTTAGGTACTCTGTGTCACTCAGTTTGCTAGTATCAGAATTGGAATTCCAAGGCAGGTAGGTAGTCCAGAGCCTATGTTTTCTGTATGACCACTTTATATCTGTAAATTGATAATGGAAAAACTGCTATTGCTCAGTAAATAATTGTACACAACCCCAAAAGGTGATAGTATTTAATCATTGTGAATGTATGAAGACTTGTCACTTTCGTACTATAAACATTTTGTAGAAAAACTTTTAATCTGACATTCTTTTATAAGTACAGAAACCTTTTTTGTTTATTTGCTTCCTTTGATTTCTCTTCTCTGCATCTTTAATTTATTATGCTAATACCATTTTAGACTAGAACTACTAGTGTGATATATTCAGTATACAATTCAGAGGGAAAATGTCATTAAAATTTTTAATATCCATTTTGAGAATTATCAGCATCAAACAGTCCCCCCTCGCATTTTTCCATATATTGATGAGGAAATGTGGAAGAAGATAGAACCAAAGTAAATGCATGATAAAGAGCTAAAATTTACCATGTGTCATCTAAAATGCTAAGCAATTTAAAAGAATCACCATCTGAGGCTAACCTCAAACTTAAGAGATAAGCACTTGGGCTGGCTGTCTTTGTTTTTCCCTCTAGATCCACTCTACACCCTTCTTCTCCTCTTTGAATAAGAACATACATGGATGGGGCCCCTTGGTCTTTTGTTTCTGTTGGGTTTGGTCTTTTGAGAACATTATCTGAAGATACAGAGGAACAGAGGAGAAGCATATTTATTTCAGCTGTCTTCCTACAAGGTCACTCCAGAGTAGCTACATTCTTCAAGAGCTCATTTCTTGTCACATGACCCTTTCCACAGACCCCTCTCTGTCTCCCTTAACTTCTTTAGGCCTGTGGGTGGTAATGAAGCCTGTGTTGTCGTTTGCCCTGATTATTCATGTGCACTGCATACATTTGTAAATAGTTCCATTAGTTAAGTCCTTAAACTTGGTATGCCATCTCTTTTTTCTGATTTGTTGCCAATACAGTGCTTATTTTGCATATTTAAAGACTGAGGGAGAGGGGTTAGGTACTCTGTGTCACTCAGTTTGCTAGTATCAGAATTGGAATTCCAAGGCAGGTAGGTAGTCCAGAGCCTATGTTTTCTGTATGACCACTTTATATCTGTAAATTGATAATGGAAAAACTGCTATTGCTCAGTAAATAATTGTACACAACCCCAAAAGGTGATAGTATTTAATCATTGTGAATGTATGAAGACTTGTCACTTTCGTACTATAAACATTTTGTAGAAAAACTTTTAATCTGACATTCTTTTATAAGTACAGAAACCTTTTTTGTTTATTTGCTTCCTTTGATTTCTCTTCTCTGCATCTTTAATTTATTATGCTAATACCATTTTAGACTAGAACTACTAGTGTGATATATTCAGTATACAATTCAGAGGGAAAATGTTTAAGATAAATAGTATGGGAAAAGTGAAATGATTTTAAATAGCTTTTAATTTCTGCTTATGTTAATGAACTCCACTCAAGGATGGGGTAGTAGATAGCTGTATTTGCCTTAATATAAAATACTCTTTAGTATACTCTAATAAATGAAAAAGATAATAGGAAGAGAAGAGTACTTCTAATATGTTAAGAAAATATAATTTTCAAATTATATTTCATGGTAGTAAGAAGGTGTAATTTTGAAAAAATATCACCAAGAGATTCTCTGGGAGGTCTAGAAGGTCTTACAGGAGAAAATATATAAAGTATTGATAGAGTTTAGATACACTAAAAGCTCCTTTTTAAGCATAGGCATTAATAGTGCTACAGTAACTATTAATATTTTTAAAGTATTTACTGTGCATTTATTAATGAGGAAACTATTGCATAGAGAGAAAGAGTAATTTATTTTAAGGTCACATACTTATGAGTGGTAGAGCTGAAGTTCAAACCCTGATAGTCTTCATCCAGATTTTGTGTTATATTCTTAGCTACTTTTTTGAACTATTGATGAAAGGGTAAGGATTAGCAGTACACATTTCTGTGATGGAGACAATCTAAAATTAAAATATACATGTCACAAGTTGTACGAACTAGAAAGTTTGAAGTAAAGAGCTGTATGGAAGTAATATAGCAAATTTTTGCTTATCAAAACCAAAGTAAAGCAGGTAATTTAGAAGTATTGCTTAAAAATGATTACAAGGTGAACAAAAAGGCATTTTTTTTTTCATTCTCTATTCAGAATATTAGATTCTCTGGACTTTTTAATATGTTTCTCTTCTGTTTATATGACTTAAAAAATATTGTTTGCCTGTATTAGTTTCCTAGGATTGCTATAACAAAGGATCACAAAATATGGTTGGTTTAAATCAGAAACTTTCCTCACAGTTCTAGAGACTAGATGTCTGGACTCAATCTGTTGGCAGGGGTATGCTCCTTGTGAGGTAGGATCCTTCATTGCATCTTCTAGCATCAGGTGTTTACCTGCAGTCCTTGTTATTCTTTTCTTGTTAGCTGGATCACTCCAGTTTAGGCCTTTGTAGTCACATAGCTGTCTTCTCTCTTTGTGTTTGTGTCTTCACATAGTGGTCTCCTCTTCAGATGAGGAGACCAGTTAAATTGAATTAAGGGTCCACTCTGCCCCTTCTGTATGACTTCATCTTTGAAAACCTGATTCCAAATAAGATCACATGCTGAGGTGTAGGGGGTTCGGACTTCAGCATGTCTTCTTGGGTGATACAATGAACCCTTAACATTGCCGTTTATAAAATTTCAAGAGAATCACATAGTTTAGTTAGAGAACTTTGAAAGATTTTCTAACTCTAGTCAAATAAGATATATATTTTTAAAGACATTCAGTGACTATTTTCTTCATGTACAGATGGGAAGATAAATAAAAGAGAGATGTAATTTCTTAAAAAATTTTGGGGATCTTCAGAATATATGTGAAATCTAATAAATAAACCTCCCTCTATTTTAATCATACTAATCACATAATTCATTCATATTTTAAACTTATATACGTGAAAATAGCACTATTAAAGTAATAGTGCACAGGCGGGAAGTTACAAAAATTTTAATTAGAAATCTCAATGTAGCTTGAAGAGATTAAATACAGAATATGCTTCAAAAATTGTTCTCATATGTGCTGTCCTTAAACTACTCACAAACATTCCTCCCCCTCTCTTTCCCTTCCTCTTTACTCCCCACTTCCTCTCTCTGTGTGTAGAATAGTATGTATTTAAACTGAGAATAAATTTAAAATCACTAAAATATATAAAACATATTTATCTGTTATGTGTAATACATAAATTATCATTTTAACTTCCATGCTTTTAAACCTAAATTTTCATGTGGAAATATATACTTTAATATATAATAAATCTAATCTTCTGAATTGCATATTATATTAAAATAAAATTAAATACCATATGTAGGGCTTCCCTCGTAGCTCAGTGGTGAAGAGTTCGCCTACCAGTGCAGACAGGTTCAATCCCTGATCTGGGAAGATCCCACATGCTGCGGAGCAACTGAGCCTGTGCTCTAGAGCCTTGGCGCCGCAGATATAGAGCCCATGTGCCACAACTGCTGAAGCCCATGTGCCCTAAGCCTGAGTTCCACAACAAGAGAAGTCACTGCAATAAGAAGCCTGCTCACCTGGAGAGTAACCCCCACTCCCTGCAAGTAGAGAAGAGCCTGCACATAGTGGTCTCCTCTTCAGATGAGGAGACCAGTTAAATTGAATTAAGGGTCCACTCTGCCCCTTCTGTATGACTTCATCTTTGAAAACCTGATTCCAAATAAGATCACATGCTGAGGTGTAGGGGGTTCGGACTTCAGCATGTCTTCTTGGGTGATACAATGAACCCTTAACATTGCCGTTTATAAAATTTCAAGAGAATCACATAGTTTAGTTAGAGAACTTTGAAAGATTTTCTAACTCTAGTCAAATAAGATATATATTTTTAAAGACATTCAGTGACTATTTTCTTCATGTACAGATGGGAAGATAAATAAAAGAGAGATGTAATTTCTTAAAAAATTTTGGGGATCTTCAGAATATATGTGAAATCTAATAAATAAACCTCCCTCTATTTTAATCATACTAATCACATAATTCATTCATATTTTAAACTTATATACGTGAAAATAGCACTATTAAAGTAATAGTGCACAGGCGGGAAGTTACAAAAATTTTAATTAGAAATCTCAATGTAGCTTGAAGAGATTAAATACAGAATATGCTTCAAAAATTGTTCTCATATGTGCTGTCCTTAAACTACTCACAAACATTCCTCCCCCTCTCTTTCCCTTCCTCTTTACTCCCCACTTCCTCTCTCTGTGTGTAGAATAGTATGTATTTAAACTGAGAATAAATTTAAAATCACTAAAATATATAAAACATATTTATCTGTTATGTGTAATACATAAATTATCATTTTAACTTCCATGCTTTTAAACCTAAATTTTCATGTGGAAATATATACTTTAATATATAATAAATCTAATCTTCTGAATTGCATATTATATTAAAATAAAATTAAATACCATATGTAGGGCTTCCCTCGTAGCTCAGTGGTGAAGAGTTCGCCTACCAGTGCAGACAGGTTCAATCCCTGATCTGGGAAGATCCCACATGCTGCGGAGCAACTGAGCCTGTGCTCTAGAGCCTTGGCGCCGCAGATATAGAGCCCATGTGCCACAACTGCTGAAGCCCATGTGCCCTAAGCCTGAGTTCCACAACAAGAGAAGTCACTGCAATAAGAAGCCTGCTCACCTGGAGAGTAACCCCCACTCCCTGCAAGTAGAGAAGAGCCTGTGGCAGCAGTGAAAACCCAGAGTAGCCAAAAATAAATAATTAATTAATTAAAAAGTTCTTTCCCTTAAAAAAAAAATGCCATATGTATAAATAACACATGAATTATATATTACCTACATATTGTATATTATAATATAGCTTTGGTGCTTTTAAACATAATTTTAAAACTAGTTTATCAAGGAATTAGTTTAAATGATGGTGCTATAATTATACCTTAGTCTTGTATTCTTAGAACAAACTTTTATTTTTTATTTATTTATTTTTTTAAAAGATTTATTTATTTTATTTTTGGGCGGGGGTCGGGTTGGGGAGGGAGGGGAGTGGGCGGGCCACTTCTATTGGTCTTTCATTTCTCCATTTTCATCTGTCTTTGTTCTTTGGCTCCTGTGGGCCTCCCATCGCGGTGGCATCTGTCCTTGCAGAGTGCTGGCTCTGGGCGCATGCGCTCCAGAGCTCGGGCTCAGTAATTGGACACATTGGTCCAGCCGATCCGCTGCATGTGGGATCTTCCCAGACCAGGGATCGAACCGGTGCCCAGAACAAACTTTTATATTTGAAGTATGTTAAAATATAGAACTTCATAGTAGGAGTTCATATTTATATAGATTTTAGGAAAGTAATTCTTTATATAGAAGAAGTCTCTATATTTATAATATAAGAAATAGCTAAATTACTGAGTGAGGGGCTTCCCTGGTGGTCCAGTGGGTAAGGACACTGCCTTGCAGTACAAGGGACCGCGGTTCGATCCCTGACCTGGGACGATCCCACGTGCCGCAGAGAGGCTAGACTGATATGTCCAACTTCCGAGCAGGAGCTCTGGAGTGCATGCGCCCAGAGCCGGTGTTCCAGCGAGAGACCGCTGCAACAAAGATGGATGTAGATAAATGAAAGACCAATAGAAGTGGCCAAAAAAAGAAGTTTAAAAAATAATTACTGAGTGAGAGTTTTCTTCTAGATTCTGAATAAGAGCCTTGTTTTCATAATTAGAATTAAGCCTGAGTTCCACAACAAGAGAAGTCACTGCAATAAGAAGCCTGCTCACCTGGAGAGTAACCCCCACTCCCTGCAAGTAGAGAAGAGCCTGTGGCAGCAGTGAAAACCCAGAGTAGCCAAAAATAAATAATTAATTAATTAAAAAGTTCTTTCCCTTAAAAAAAAAATGCCATATGTATAAATAACACATGAATTATATATTACCTACATATTGTATATTATAATATAGCTTTGGTGCTTTTAAACATAATTTTAAAACTAGTTTATCAAGGAATTAGTTTAAATGATGGTGCTATAATTATACCTTAGTCTTGTATTCTTAGAACAAACCTTTATTTTTTCTTTCTTTATTTTTTAAAAGATTTATTTATTTTATTTTTGGGCGGGGTCGGGTTGGGGAGGGAGGGAGTGGCGGCCACTTCTATTGGTCTTTCATTTCTCCATTTTCATCTGTCTTTGTTCTTTGGCTCCTGTGGGCCTCCCATCGCGGTGGCATCTGTCCTTGCAGAGTGCTGGCTCTGGGCGCATGCGCTCCAGAGCTCGGGCTCAGTAATTGGACACATTGGTCCAGCCGATCCGCTGCATGTGGGATCTTCCCAGACCAGGGATCGAACCGGTGCCCAGAACAAACTTTTATATTTGAAGTATGTTAAAATATAGAACTTCATAGTAGGAGTTCATATTTATATAGATTTTAGGAAAGTAATTCTTTATATAGAAGAAGTCTCTATATTTATAATATAAGAAATAGCTAAATTACTGAGTGAGGGGCTTCCCTGGTGGTCCAGTGGGTAAGGACACTGCCTTGCAGTACAAGGGACCGCGGTTCGATCCCTGACCTGGGACGATCCCACGTGCCGCAGAGAGGCTAGACTGATATGTCCAACTTCCGAGCAGGAGCTCTGGAGTGCATGCGCCCAGAGCCGGTGTTCCGCAGCGAGAGACCGCTGCAACAAAGATGGATGTAGATAAATGAAAGACCAATAGAAGTGGCCAAAAAAAAAAGAAGTTTAAAAAAATAATTACTGAGTGAGAGTTTTCTTCTAGATTCTGAATAAGAGCCTTGTTTTCATAATTAGAATTTAAAAACAGATTCTTCTTTGCTTTTTAATTTGGTTGTTAAAAAGTTTGAAAAAGCCAGATCCAAAACCCCAAGTATAACACTTAAAAAAATTGGATTTTAGTTTTTCTTTGCTCTAGTATTTTTATTTTTTATTTGTATTGTGTTCTGTATGTTTAAGAGCCTCAAATTCTTAAGAAATGGATTTTAAATAAATTCTAAGTGGTAAACATAATTTATAGGAAGTAAATGATACCTATCATACATTGCTTTAAACAGAACATTTTCTTGGGCTTCCCTGGTAGTCCAGTGGGTAAAGAATTCGCCTTGCAGTTCAAGGGGCGCCGGTTCGATCTCTGGCACGGGAAGATCCCATGTGCCACTGAGCGGCTGGACCAGTGTGCCCAATTACGAGCCAGCGCTCTGGAGCACATGTGCCCAGAGCCGGTGCTCTGCAACAAGAGAGTCCACCGCGATAGGAGACCCACACAGGCCAGAGAATTGAGATGGATGAAAATAAATGAATGAAGGACCAATAAAAGAGGCCAAAAAATTTTTTTTCTTTTAGATTACATTATAGGACTTCCCCTGGTGGTCCAGTGGGTAAGGACACCGCCTTGCAGTGCAAGGGGCGCCAGTTCGATCCCTGGCCTGGGAAGATCCCACGTGCCGCGGAGTGGCTGGACCCATGTGTCTAATTACCGAGCCCGAGCTCTGGGGTGCATGCACCCAGAGGTGGCGCTCTGCAGCGACAGACGCCACCGCGATGGGAGGCCCACAGGAGCCAAGGAACAAAGATGGATGAAAATAGAGAAATGAAAGACCAATAGAAGTGGCCCGGCTGCTCCCTTCCCTCCCCAACCCGATCCCCGTCCAAAATAAATAAATAAATAAATCTTTAGATTACATTATATATTTTGTATGAAATAAAATGTTAGTGTTTCTGTACCTGTATGGCTTTTCTTTCTCAAATTTTATACACATACCTACATGTTATCAGAGAACATTTCTACATATTTTCAGCCAGTAAAGAGCAAAAATTCCATAAACCCAAGACAGCATGGGAAAAGCAGAGTTTGGAGTTGCTAATTAGCTTATGATAATGATTTATAATAATAGTCTGCAAATTTTATTATACTTAATTACAATGCACAGAGAAACAATAGACTTTTGGGGTCACTTGTCATAGCATTGCTTTGCTCTTTCACTTTTGAACAATTGGAATGATAATTGAGGCTTGATACATAGTTTTTAATTCTGTATTTTTAAGGACCTTTGCATCCCTAGTGACTAAAATAGAATTGCACAGAGAAGCCTCAGAAAGCACTCAAATAAGCCTCAAAATCACCTTATTAAGAAACAGGATTTGTAACTTCAGAGATACAGAAATGCTGTTACTTTATCAGTGTATATGTACGTTAAAAGGAAGTCTGATTATGATTCCTCCAAGCAACTTTTATTTCTTTTAAAGAAATACTCTTTTGTGCTGTACTTTACACATTCGTTAAGCTAATTTAATGTATTATTTTTAATAGGATTACATTGACAAATAGGGATTGCTATCAATACTGAGTTATACAGTAGAATTTGAGACTGTGAGGGAACAACAGAGACCTGTTACTCTATGAGGTTTATCTTCATTTCAGGAAAAGTATTTGACAGTGTACCTCGATACAGTTTTATAATACGGTTATGTAGTAGATAGTGTTGTCACCTGACTTGAGTAAACAGCATACACAAAATTTGTTTATAGCTTTGTGCCAACTTGAAAGGAGCTTTCCAATGGCTTTGTATTGACTGTTTCCCCCTGTGCACACAATCATTTAGAATGTTTGAAGCGAGTGGCTGGAACCCAGGGGTGTCCTTTAATTACGAGCCCGAGCTCTGGGGTGCATGCACCCAGAGGTGGCGCTCTGCAGCGACAGACGCCACCGCGATGGGAGGCCCACAGGAGCCAAGGAACAAAGATGGATGAAAATAGAGAAATGAAAGACCAATAGAAGTGGCCCGGCTGCTCCCTTCCCTCCCCAACCCGATCCCCGTCCAAAATAAATAAATAAATAAATCTTTAGATTACATTATATATTTTGTATGAAATAAAATGTTAGTGTTTCTGTACCTGTATGGCTTTTCTTTCTCAAATTTTATACACATACCTACATGTTATCAGAGAACATTTCTACATATTTTCAGCCAGTAAAGAGCAAAAATTCCATAAACCCAAGACAGCATGGGAAAAGCAGAGTTTGGAGTTGCTAATTAGCTTATGATAATGATTTATAATAATAGTCTGCAAATTTTATTATACTTAATTACAATGCACAGAGAAACAATAGACTTTTGGGGTCACTTGTCATAGCATTGCTTTGCTCTTTCACTTTTGAACAATTGGAATGATAATTGAGGCTTGATACATAGTTTTTAATTCTGTATTTTTAAGGACCTTTGCATCCCTAGTGACTAAAATAGAATTGCACAGAGAAGCCTCAGAAAGCACTCAAATAAGCCTCAAAATCACCTTATTAAGAAACAGGATTTGTAACTTCAGAGATACAGAAATGCTGTTACTTTATCAGTGTATATGTACGTTAAAAGGAAGTCTGATTATGATTCCTCCAAGCAACTTTTATTTCTTTTAAAGAAATACTCTTTTGTGCTGTACTTTACACATTCGTTAAGCTAATTTAATGTATTATTTTTAATAGGATTACATTGACAAATAGGGATTGCTATCAATACTGAGTTATACAGTAGAATTTGAGACTGTGAGGGAACAACAGAGACCTGTTACTCTATGAGGTTTATCTTCATTTCAGGAAAAGTATTTGACAGTGTACCTCGATACAGTTTTATAATACGGTTATGTAGTAGATAGTGTTGTCACCTGACTTGAGTAAACAGCATACACAAAATTTGTTTATAGCTTTGTGCCAACTTGAAAGGAGCTTTCCAATGGCTTTGTATTGACTGTTTCCCCCTGTGCACACAATCATTTAGAATGTTTGAACTGCAGAGCACATAGTATTGCAGTTAAGCTCACTCGTTCATATGTTGGCACCATGAGTTTTCATCTCAGCTTCATCTTACTCATTGGGCAGGTTACTAAATTTGACCAAGCTTAGGTATCCATTAATACTAAGGTAATGGAAAAAATACATTAATAAAAATACACTAAGGTAATAGTGTATGCCTTATGGTTTTTGTAACACTTAAATAAAAATTTTTATCAAATGGTTTTTGTAACACTTCATTATAAAGGTACCAATTAGTAGTATTATTAATATCATTTAATTTTGCTAAATGAATTTCTATATGATATAAAACTTGGATACAGTAACAGACAACAGGATGAGTATAAAGTTAGTAATTTGCATCATAAAATGAAAAGATTGATGATAATAATGATTGAACAGTATATGCAGCTGTTAAAAAAGAATTTCATTTTATGTTTTTTTAAAATATAATTATTGTACATTAAATGTAGCTTTTTTGCAGTGTTCTTAACCTGGTCTGTCTTCAAAAAATGTCTGTTGAATATCTGCTCAAGTGCTTGAAATTCAATCTTCCATTTTAGGAAGGGCACATGAAATTTAGAAAGGAAGTCTAAAAATTCTTTTCTCACATAGGTTTAGGAAATTAGATCTACTTATTAGAGTAGAAAAAGTTATGTGAAAATGTGACCCTTTAAGTGTCTCAAAGTCTGTGATGTTGAAGAAGCAATCTTGTTTATTATTTCAAATGGACTGATCATAACTATTAGATACTAATTACAGTGTGACAGATTTTAGTTCAAAGGTCTGAAGAACCTTGTTACTATATGAAAACCATTTTATGAGGCATTGTCAACTAGCAACTTTTATTTCTTTTAGTTTTCAGGAAAAGTATTTGACAGTGTACCTCGATTACTGTGAGGGAACAACAGAGACCTGTTACTCTATGAGGTTTATCTTCATTTCAGGAAAAGTATTTGACAGTGTACCTCGATACAGTTTTATAATACGGTTATGTAGTAGATAGTGTTGTCACCTGACTTGAGTAAACAGCATACACAAAATTTGTTTATAGCTTTGTGCCAACTTGAAAGGAGCTTTCCAATGGCTTTGTATTGACTGTTTCCCCCTGTGCACACAATCATTTAGAATGTTTGAACTGCAGAGCACATAGTATTGCAGTTAAGCTCACTCGTTCATATGTTGGCACCATGAGTTTTCATCTCAGCTTCATCTTACTCATTGGGCAGGTTACTAAATTTGACCAAGCTTAGGTATCCATTAATACTAAGGTAATGGAAAAAATACATTAATAAAAATACACTAAGGTAATAGTGTATGCCTTATGGTTTTTGTAACACTTAAATAAAAATTTTTATCAAATGGTTTTTGTAACACTTCATTATAAAGGTACCAATTAGTAGTATTATTAATATCATTTAATTTTGCTAAATGAATTTCTATATGATATAAAACTTGGATACAGTAACAGACAACAGGATGAGTATAAAGTTAGTAATTTGCATCATAAAATGAAAAGATTGATGATAATAATGATTGAACAGTATATGCAGCTGTTAAAAAAGAATTTCATTTTATGTTTTTTTAAAATATAATTATTGTACATTAAATGTAGCTTTTTTGCAGTGTTCTTAACCTGGTCTGTCTTCAAAAAATGTCTGTTGAATATCTGCTCAAGTGCTTGAAATTCAATCTTCCATTTTAGGAAGGGCACATGAAATTTAGAAAGGAAGTCTAAAAATTCTTTTCTCACATAGGTTTAGGAAATTAGATCTACTTATTAGAGTAGAAAAAGTTATGTGAAAATGTGACCCTTTAAGTGTCTCAAAGTCTGTGATGTTGAAGAAGCAATCTTGTTTATTATTTCAAATGGACTGATCATAACTATTAGATACTAATTACAGTGTGACAGATTTTAGTTCAAAGGTCTGAAGAACCTTGTTACTATATGAAAACCATTTTATGAGGCATTGTCAATTTACTTATAAAACATGAAATGCCTTTGTAAAGATATTTAAAACAAAGATTAAAGGGCACCTGTCTAACTTCCTTACTTTTGTACAGAATATTGAACTTTGGGGAAGCTATGAATTCTATGAACTTGAATATAAAGAATTTTAAGTGGAATCTCACACTTAAGGATAAAGACTATAAGCAACAAACTTACAGAAAACCATCAGGCATACTTGTGACTTTGTCCCCAGCAGAAATCATGTATTTTCAGATCAATTTTGTATTATTGTAGATATCACAGAATGTTGTTTATGGCCATGTACTTCAAAATTGTCATTACTAGAGTCATCTCTAGATCTTGTCATTTAATATATTAATAAATAAGCATATATATCTATAAATTACTGTCTCCAATTAAAAAGTGTTTTGATAATTGTGTTTCAGTGTAATGGTTTTTCTTTGTAATCCTGTGTTTTAAGTATTAAAAAAAAAAAAAATTCCAAAAAGGAAATCTATAGGTGTCACTGTCAATTGGTCCATGGCATCAAAAAGTTAAGAACCTGTGATATAAGTAATTAATACATTGTAAAATGGTACGGATAAACTCACTATAGATTGAGATTTTAACAAACTTTTCAGTGAATGGATTCTGCTGTATTCCTAGGTTTCACAGACAAGCACTCACTTTTTCTCTGCTCCCAACACCTGAGGGATATGTTAATGATCAGGACCAGTGCTTTAATTCAAGAGCAACTGAGTATGTAGGTGTATTTAGTGTGCATTTAAATGTTTTGAATATCTGCTCAAGTGCTTGAAATTCAATCTTCCATTTTAGGAAGGGCACATGAAATTTAGAAAGGAAGTCTAAAAATTCTTTTCTCACATAGGTTTAGGAAATTAGATCTACTTATTAGAGTAGAAAAAGTTATGTGAAAATGTGACCCTTTAAGTGTCTCAAAGTCTGTGATGTTGAAGAAGCAATCTTGTTTATTATTTCAAATGGACTGATCATAACTATTAGATACTAATTACAGTGTGACAGATTTTAGTTCAAAGGTCTGAAGAACCTTGTTACTATATGAAAACCATTTTATGAGGCATTGTCAATTTACTTATAAAACATGAAATGCCTTTGTAAAGATATTTAAAACAAAGATTAAAGGGCACCTGTCTAACTTCCTTACTTTTGTACAGAATATTGAACTTTGGGGAAGCTATGAATTCTATGAACTTGAATATAAAGAATTTTAAGTGGAATCTCACACTTAAGGATAAAGACTATAAGCAACAAACTTACAGAAAACCATCAGGCATACTTGTGACTTTGTCCCCAGCAGAAATCATGTATTTTCAGATCAATTTTGTATTATTGTAGATATCACAGAATGTTGTTTATGGCCATGTACTTCAAAATTGTCATTACTAGAGTCATCTCTAGATCTTGTCATTTAATATATTAATAAATAAGCATATATATCTATAAATTACTGTCTCCAATTAAAAAGTGTTTTGATAATTGTGTTTCAGTGTAATGGTTTTTCTTTGTAATCCTGTGTTTTAAGTATTAAAAAAAAAAAAAATTCCAAAAAGGAAATCTATAGGTGTCACTGTCAATTGGTCCATGGCATCAAAAAGTTAAGAACCTGTGATATAAGTAATTAATACATTGTAAAATGGTACGGATAAACTCACTATAGATTGAGATTTTAACAAACTTTTCAGTGAATGGATTCTGCTGTATTCCTAGGTTTCACAGACAAGCACTCACTTTTTCTCTGCTCCCAACACCTGAGGGATATGTTAATGATCAGGACCAGTGCTTTAATTCAAGAGCAACTGAGTATGTAGGTGTATTTAGTGTGCATTTAGGGTGGGAATATAAGAGATACGGTTTCAACATTCTCCAGGTGGTTTTCACATATATATTGTTTTATATATATATATATATATATATATATATATATATATATATATATAAAACACACACACACATATATACACACACACACACACCTAATTTATATATCAAGCCACTTTATATAGGTATATATAAAACCACTTTATATATATATATATATATTTATACTCACCAAAGAAGTCATTGAAAATGTAAGTTTAAGCTGTGTTAGAGATCTTTACCAAATATAAAAGACGTGACATGTTTTCCTTTTTTTTTAAAGATTTATTTATTTATTTATTTATTTTTTACGGGGGTTGGGTTGGGGAGTGAGGGGAGCATGCGGGCCACTTCTGTTGGTCTTTCATTTCTCTATTTTCATCCGTCTTTGTTCTTTGGCTCCTGTGGGCCTCCCATCGCCGTGGCCTCTGTTGTCGCAGAGCACCGGCTCTGGGCGCATGCGCTCCAGAGCTCCGGCTCGGTGATTGGACACATCGGTCCAGCCGTTTCGCAGCACGTGGGATCTTCCCAGGCCAGGGATTGAACCGGTGCCCCTTGCACTGCAAGGCGGTGTCCTTACCCACTGGACCACCAGGGGAAGCCCCCCCTTTTATTTTTTAACATAAAAATATTTTGAGCTGATCTCCAGAGTGTGATGAGAAGGAAGTACTTATTGGGGAAAGCTATTAATTTGACTTTAATACTGTGCTTACTTTTATTTACTTGTCTGAAATGCCTTTCTCTTATTTGTTCTTTTTAAGAATCCTGATGTAGTCCACCCAAAAGAAGCAACTCCCTCATCTGCTTTTACTGCTATTCGACCTGCACGAGTTGTATCTTCAACTTCTGAGGAGGAAGAAGCATTTACTGAGAAATTTCTTAAAATTAATTGCAGATATATTACCAGTGGCAAGGTAATGAATAGCACTTTAGAAAAACTTGTAATGCATTTATTATTAAACATTAGATGGATTCTGCTGTATTCCTAGGTTTCACAGACAAGCACTCACTTTTTCTCTGCTCCCAACACCTGAGGGATATGTTAATGATCAGGACCAGTGCTTTAATTCAAGAGCAACTGAGTATGTAGGTGTATTTAGTGTGCATTTAGGGTGGGAATATAAGAGATACGGTTTCAACATTCTCCAGGTGGTTTTCACATATATATTGTTTTATATATATATATATATATATATATATATACACAAACACACACACACATATATACACACACACACACACCTAATTTATATATCAAGCCACTTTATATAGGTATATATAAAACCACTTTATATATATATATATATATTTATACTCACCAAAGAAGTCATTGAAAATGTAAGTTTAAGCTGTGTTAGAGATCTTTACCAAATATAAAAGACGTGACATGTTTTCCCTTTTTTTTTTTTAAAGATTTATTTATTTATTTATTTTGGGCGGGGGTCGGGTTGGGGAGGGAGGGAAGCGGGCGGGCCACTTCTGTTGGTCTTTCCTTTTTCTATTTTCATCCGTCTTTGTTCTTTGGCTCCTGTGGGCCTCCCATCGCCGTGGCCTCTGTTGTCGCAGAGCACCGGCTCTGGGCGCATGCGCTCCAGAGCTCCGGCTCGGTGATTGGACACATCGGTCCAGCCGTTTCGCAGCACGTGGGATCTTCCCAGGCCAGGGATTGAACCGGTGCCCCTTGCACTGCAAGGCGGTGTCCTTACCCACTGGACCACCAGGGGAAGCCCCCCCTTTTATTTTTTAACATAAAAATATTTTGAGCTGATCTCCAGAGTGTGATGAGAAGGAAGTACTTATTGGGGAAAGCTATTAATTTGACTTTAATACTGTGCTTACTTTTATTTACTTGTCTGAAATGCCTTTCTCTTATTTGTTCTTTTTAAGAATCCTGATGTAGTCCACCCAAAAGAAGCAACTCCCTCATCTGCTTTTACTGCTATTCGACCTGCACGAGTTGTATCTTCAACTTCTGAGGAGGAAGAAGCATTTACTGAGAAATTTCTTAAAATTAATTGCAGATATATTACCAGTGGCAAGGTAATGAATAGCACTTTAGAAAAACTTGTAATCATTTTTATTATTAAAATACAATAGTATGCATTTATTATTTTTAGTCTTCAACATCAGCACATGGTATTTAAAATAATCTTTTGAGAGGGCTTCCCTGGTGGCCCAGTGGGTAAGGACACCACCTTGCAGTGCAAGGGGCACCGGTTTGATCCCTGGCCCCGGAAGATCCCACCCACGTGCCGTGGAGTGACTGGACTGATGTGTGCAATTACGAGCCAGCACTCTGGAGCACGTGCGCCTGAAGCCAGTGCTCTGCCAGGAGAGAGGCCACTGCAATGGGAGGCCCACACAGACCAAAGAATAAAGATGGATGAAAATAAGTAAATGAAAAACTAATAGAAAGAGGCCAAAATTTTAAAAAATAATAATAATCTTGTGAGATTATTATTCCTTCACCATTGGAGAAGGAAGTGGCAGCCCACTCCAGAATTCTTGCCTGTGAAATCCTGTGGACAAAGGAGCCTGGCAGGCTAGTCCATGGGGTTGCAAAAGGCTCAGACATGACTTAGCAAATAAAACATTCCTTTGCTAGGGAAGATAAAAGCTTTAATAAAAGGTTAGTAAGTCCATGGTGTCTCTATCCTGGCCAGAATTTATGTTCATCTGTGTTTTGTCTACCATGTATTGTTGCTTTTGTAAAGCAGATAACTTCTGATCTTGAACGGGGAAATTTTAGTAAAGTATCACAGTGTTCAAAAGAAATCCTGATTATTTCTTAGAAAGTAAGAGTGTGATATCGACTACTGACTTAAGAAGTCACACATGAGAACCATTTCTTGATAGTCGTAATTTATAAATTATGGATATGAGGATTTGAAATTGGTGTTTAGTGCTGCAAATTTCCCCCTATACACTGTTTTAACTGCATCCATAGTTTTTTTTTTTTTTTTACATGTATGTTCCCAGATCATTCATATGCATATCCCTGGACCCTCCCCCTGCATCCATAGTTTTGATATGTTGTATTTTCATTGGTTACTTTCTCTTTTTTTCCTCTTTGGCCCATGGAATATTTAGAGGTTTCTTAGTTTAGTTAGTTTCTTCATTAGTTAGCAGTTTTTTGAGATACCTTTCTGTTACTGATTTGTAATTTTTCTCCATGCTGTTAAGGAACATATGACAACTATTTGAAGACATTTTATGGTTCACAGTGTAAAATATCTTTATAACATGTTACATGTATACATGAGAAGAATGTGTATTCAGCTGGTGTTGGGAGAAACAGTATAAATATCAGTTATGGCAAGTTGAGTGTTATTTTTCTATATCTCTACTGACCATGTATTACAATGAAGAAGAATGTGTATTCAGCTGGTGTTGGAGAAACATATAATGTTAAGAAAGAGGCCAAAATTCTGCCAGGAGAGGCCACTGCAATGGGAGGCCCACACAGACCAAAGAATAAAGATGGATGAAAATAAGTAAATGAAAAACTAATAGAAAGAGGCCAAAATTTTAAAAAATAATAATAATCTTGTGAGATTATTATTCCTTCACCATTGGAGAAGGAAGTGGCAGCCCACTCCAGAATTCTTGCCTGTGAAATCCTGTGGACAAAGGAGCCTGGCAGGCTAGTCCATGGGGTTGCAAAAGGCTCAGACATGACTTAGCAAATAAAACATTCCTTTGCTAGGGAAGATAAAAGCTTTAATAAAAGGTTAGTAAGTCCATGGTGTCTCTATCCTGGCCAGAATTTATGTTCATCTGTGTTTTGTCTACCATGTATTGTTGCTTTTGTAAAGCAGATAACTTCTGATCTTGAACGGGAATTATAGTAAAGTATCACAGTGTTCAAAAGAAATCCTGATTATTTCTTAGAAAGTAAGAGTGTGATATCGACTACTGACTTAAGAAGTCACACATGAGAACCATTTCTTGATAGTCGTAATTTATAAATTATGGATATGAGGATTTGAAATTGGTGTTTAGTGCTGCAAATTTCCCCCTATACACTGTTTTAACTGCATCCATAGTTTTTTTTTTTTTTTTACATGTATGTTCCCAGATCATTCATATGCATATCCCTGGACCCTCCCCCTGCATCCATAGTTTTGATATGTTGTATTTTCATTGGTTACTTTCTCTTTTTTTCCTCTTTGGCCCATGGAATATTTAGAGGTTTCTTAGTTTAGTTAGTTTCTTCATTAGTTAGCAGTTTTTTGAGATACCTTTCTGTTACTGATTTGTAATTTTTCTCCATGCTGTTAAGGAACATATGACAACTATTTGAAGACATTTTATGGTTCACAGTGTAAAATATCTTTATAACATGTTACATGTATACATGAGAAGAATGTGTATTCAGCTGGTGTTGGGAGAAACAGTATAAATATCAGTTATGGCAAGTTGAGTGTTATTTTTCTATATCTCTACTGATTTTCTGTTTCTTCGTTCTATCAGTTATTGACAGAAGGTTGTTGAAATGTCTATAACTGGATTTGTTTTGCTCTGTTTATCTCTTCTTGTCTTATTTTTAAAGTGGGATTCCACAGTTTACATCAGAATTCACTCTTTGTGTCCTACATCCTATGGGTTTTGAGAAATATATAATGACATGTATCAACCATTACAGTATCATACAAAGTAGTTTCATTGACCCCCTAATCCTCTGTGCTCTGTCTCTTTACCCATCCTTTTCTTTGAACTCCTGGCAACTACTAATCTTTTTACTGTCTCCACAGTTCTGCCTTTTTCCAGAGTGTCATACAATTATTATAGAATCCTAAAGTATGATTGAATGATTTCAGATTGACTTCTTTCATTATGCATGTAAGAATCTTCTATGTTTTTCATGGGCTTCCCTGATGGCTCAGTGGTAAAGAATCCCTTTGCCAATTCAGGAGATGTCAATTTGATTCCTGGATCAGAAGAATCCCCTGGAGAAGGAAATGGCAACTCATTGCAATATTCTTTCCTGGAAAATCTCATGGACAGAGGAGTCTGTGGGCTATAGTTCATGGGATCACAAAGAGTGGGACACAACTTAGCAACTAAACAGCATGTCTTTCATGGCTTGAGCTCATTTGCTTTTTTTTGGCGGAGGGAGGTTGGGGAGGGAGGGAGGTGAGCGGGCCACTTCTGTTGGTCTTTCATTTATCTATTTTTCATCCATCTTTGTTCTTAGGCCGGTGTGGGCCTCCCATCGCAGTGGCCTCTGTTGTTGCAGAGCACTAGCTTTGCACGCATGCACTCCAGAGCTCTGGCTCGGTAATTGGACACATCGGTCTAGCCGCTCCACGGCCTGTGGGATCTTCCCAGACCAGGGATTGAACCGGTGCCCCTTGCACTGCAAGGCAGTGTCCTTAACCTACTGGACCACCAGGGAAGCCCTCATTTGCTTTTATTGCTGTGACTGTACCACAATTTACCATTTACCTAAGAAGGACATCTTGGTTGCTTCCAAGTTTAGACACTTACAAATATAGTTGCTGTAAACATTAAGGTGCAGGTTTTTTGTGTATATGCATTTTTACTTCCTTTGAATGTTGAAGAATGTGATTGCCAGATCATGTGGTAAGACTGGATTTATCTCTATAAGAAACTACCAAACTACGTTTCAAAGTGGCTGCTTCATTTTGCATTCTTTTTTCCTCCACGATCACAAGTTTTTTATTTTACTTTTTTGATTTTATAGAGTTTTGTTGTTTACAGATACGTATAATTCCATCATAGTCATTTTGCATTTCTGCCAGCAGTCGCTGAGAGTTGCTATTGCACCTCAACAACGCTCACTGTTGCCAGTGTTTTAGATTCAAGTTATGCTTGTTGGTCTTTAGTGGTGTCTGTTTACACTTCCCTAATGCCTTATGCTATGAAGCATCTTTTCATTTGCTTATTTTCTTTTCATTTAGCTTCAGCATTTCCTTTAATTTTTAGGGATATTTTTGCAAGGCATAGAATTTTAGGTTTTCTTTTCCTTTCAGAACTTTAAAGGTGTTTCTTTCAGAATGCTACTGTTTTCTGGCTTGCACTGTTCCTTAAGAGAAGTCTTCTGTTTTTGCATCTGGTATGCTGTATAAAATATTTTATTTTGGTTGCATTTAAGATGATGTCTTTGTCATTGATTTTGAGTAATTTTTTTACATTTATTTATTATTATTTATACGTATACTGTGTTCTTTTAAAATTTCTTTTCCCATTTGGGTTATTACAGAATATTGAGCAAAGTTTCTTGTGCTATACAGTAGATTGTTGTTGATTATCTGTTTTATTTTTTTAAGTTTTAATTGCTAATCTAATACTTGAATATGATTTTAAAAGATTAACCAGTACCAAAGGGCATATAATGAAAAGCAGTAAATCTTTGCCTACTTTTCTCAACTTTTACTTTCCCAATCCAGAGGTAAAAACTTTTGCATGTGTCTGTTCAGAGGTTAACTCCACTTTTCCTAATAATATACTTTTCTTACTCTTTCTTTACTTGATGACGTGAGGCATTTCTGCAGACTTTCTCCTCTTCCCTTAGTTTTCCTCCCTCCCTCCCACATGTCGTTGTGTCACTGTTTTTAACTCTTTTGTTGTTTACCTTATTCACTTTAAAAATCTAACGTCTAGGGCTTCCCTGGTGGTCCAGTGGGTAAAGACACCGCCTTGCAGTGCAAGGGGCGCCGGTTCGATCCCTGGCCTGGGAAGATCCCACAGGCCGTGGAGCGGCTAGACCGATGTGTCCAATTACTGAACCTGAGCTCAGGGGCGCATGCGCCCAGAGCCGGTGCTCTGCGACAACAGAGGCCACCGCGATGGGAGGCCCACAAGAGCCAAAGAACAAAGACGGATGAAAATAGAGCAATGAAAGACCAATAGAAGTGGCCTGCCCGCTCCCCTCCCTCCCCAGCCCCCTCCCAAAATAAATAAATAAATGTTAAAAAAAAAATCTAACGCCTAAATTTGTCTTACTCTTTCAACTAAAGACGAGACTTATACTGGTTTAGAAGACTAACTCCACTATTCCATTTCCTCCCATCTTCCTGGCAACTTGTTACCCATATTTATCAAAGTTGGGTAATATTTCCATTCTTTTCTATGACCGTAGTTAAGTATGCCCTGCTTTACTTAGAGATTTACTCTAAAAATGAAAACCCATAACTAATATTTCCACTGTAATGATTAAGCACTGTTCACTGAACAGCAAAGTTGAACACTAATTGGATTTTCCTTGACTACAAAGTCTTGATCCATGTGTGCCAGTGTTCAAATTCCCGGTCTTGCTCTGCATACAGTGGTTGAAAAGCAGTCACATCTGATGTTGCCTCATATTTGAAGCATGCTCTCCTTGTAGAGTTTGAAATGTTTGTTTTCCCTGTAGATTCTGTTTGCCATTTTTTTTCTTTTGGGATGAGAAAATATATGCCTTCCAGTTCATGTGATTAATTTCCTCTAGCTTCTAAATTCATCCACCTTTTGCCTAGCATTGGCTCCATTCAGTTGAAAGTGTATTCACTACTTTTTCTAATTTGGGAGATTCATTTCCTATTTGGACCCTTTTTGTACAGCTTATCTTCATTGAAGTCACTAGTAACTTTTCCTTTTTTGCCGCCTTAGGGCATCCTGTGCTCAGTGTCACTTCCCTGTGTTTGTGCTGTCTTCTGTTTTGTGTGTGCAAGAACTTTGCAGATATTTCTGAGGACTTTTCAGATTTTTCAGTTCTGTTTCTTAAACAAGCTATTTCTTTGAGATTCAGTTTCTCTTTCTATCCTAGACTTTTTTGGTTATATTGCAGATTTTCCACAAATAATGATTTCTAGCCACCCATTTACGTGAAAATATGGAGTAGTGACAGGGCAGGCCAACAGATGTGGGTGTGTGAGGCAGGCTGGTCACTTTGTTCTAGACTAGGTGAGCTGAGAGTGCAGACCATCCATCCTGCTGCCCGACCCCAACGTGCCACAAAGTTAGTTGCTCTGAATATGTCCCAGCAGGCAGATGTTGAGAATCACTGAACCCGTGACTTATAAATAGGGGAGATTAACATACAGCTTCCATGTCAGCTCAAAGAAAGTTATCAGTGTGCATGTGAGTCCCTTGCCGAAGGTAAGGTGCCTAGCCGCGATTGGAGGCCAGGCATGACAACTGCACAAGCAGGCCTGTAGCCAAGTGTTACCACTGCCATCAGTCTGGTGTGGCCACCCATTCAGTGACCAGAGCCTGGCACTTTCTGCTGGCTCTGCAGTCAAATGGACACACATTGTGGGAATTGTCAGGGGAGGTGGATTGTGTGTCCGCAGATATGAGCTGTTTTGCAAAGTGAGCATCCTCCTCCCTCAGCTGCCCTCAGGCCACTGCAGTCTGGTTATCTATTTTAAATATAGAAGTGTGCACAAATCAGTTCCAGACTCCCATTCTATCCGTTTCTTCTAGGTTTGCTCCCTGGTAATCATGTTTGTTCTCTTAAGTTTCTGAGTCTGTTACTGTTTTGTAAGTAACTTGATTTCTGTTCTTTTTTTTTTAGATTCTGCATATAAACAATATTATTTATTTGTCTTCTCTGTCTGACTTATATGATTTAGTGTGATAATCTCCAGGTCCATCCATGTTGCTGCATTTGGCATTATTTCATTCTTTGTAATAACAGAGTAATATTTCCATTGTATATATGCACCACATTTTCTTCATTCGTCTTTGATGGACATTTAGGTTGCTTCCATGTCTTGGCTATTGTTAACAGTACTGCAGTGAGCATTGGGGTGGTTGTATCTTTTGGAACTATATTTTTCTTTGGATATATGTCCAGAAGTGGGATTGCTAGATAATATAGTAGCTATATTTTTAGTTTTATAAGGAACTTCCATACTGTTCTCCATACTAGCTGTATGAATTTACGTTCCCACCAACAGTGTAGAAAGGTTCCCTTTTCTCCACTTTCCAGCATTTATTGTTTTGAGCCACCATTTACGTGAAGATATGGAGTAGTGACAGGGCAGGCCAACAGATGTGGGTGTGTGAGGCAGGCTGGTCACTTTGTTCTAGACTAGGTGAGCTGAGAGTGCAGACCATCCATCCTGCTGCCCGACCCCAACGTGCCACAAAGTTAGTTGCTCTGAATATGTCCCAGCAGGCAGATGTTGAGAATCACTGAACCCGTGACTTATAAATAGGGGAGATTAACATACAGCTTCCATGTCAGCTCAAAGAAAGTTATCAGTGTGCATGTGAGTCCCTTGCCGAAGGTAAGGTGCCTAGCCGCGATTGGAGGCCAGGCATGACAACTGCACAAGCAGGCCTGTAGCCAAGTGTTACCACTGCCATCAGTCTGGTGTGGCCACCCATTCAGTGACCAGAGCCTGGCACTTTCTGCTGGCTCTGCAGTCAAATGGACACACATTGTGGGAATTGTCAGGGGAGGTGGATTGTGTGTCCGCAGATATGAGCTGTTTTGCAAAGTGAGCATCCTCCTCCCTCAGCTGCCCTCAGGCCACTGCAGTCTGGTTATCTATTTTAAATATAGAAGTGTGCACAAATCAGTTCCAGACTCCCATTCTATCCGTTTCTTCTAGGTTTGCTCCCTGGTAATCATGTTTGTTCTCTTAAGTTTCTGAGTCTGTTACTGTTTTGTAAGTAACTTGATTTCTGTTCTTTTTTTTTTAGATTCTGCATATAAACAATATTATTTATTTGTCTTCTCTGTCTGACTTATATGATTTAGTGTGATAATCTCCAGGTCCATCCATGTTGCTGCATTTGGCATTATTTCATTCTTTGTAATAACAGAGTAATATTTCCATTGTATATATGCACCACATTTTCTTCATTCGTCTTTGATGGACATTTAGGTTGCTTCCATGTCTTGGCTATTGTTAACAGTACTGCAGTGAGCATTGGGGTGGTTGTATCTTTTGGAACTATATTTTTCTTTGGATATATGTCCAGAAGTGGGATTGCTAGATAATATAGTAGCTATATTTTTAGTTTTATAAGGAACTTCCATACTGTTCTCCATACTAGCTGTATGAATTTACGTTCCCACCAACAGTGTAGAAAGGTTCCCTTTTCTCCACTTTCCAGCATTTATTGTTTATAGTTTCTTTAATAAAATTATTTTAAATTTTTAATTATTCATTAAATAATGAATGGGATTATGCTGGGACTTTGCTGATGCTCATGGGCTTTCTCTAGTTTCTCTAGATTCTCTAGTTGTTCTCTAGATTTCTCTAGTTTCTCTAGTTGCTGCAAGTGGGGCCTCTTCTAGTTATGGGACAGAGTCTTCTTATTGCAGTGGCTTCTCTTTATTTATAGAGAACAGGCTCTAGGGCTTGCGGGCTTAGTTGCCCTGTGGCGTGTGGAATCTTCCTGGACCAGGAATCAGAGTTGTGTCCCCGGCATTGGCAAGCAGATTTTTAACCACAAGACCACCAGGGAAGTCCTCTAGATTTTTTTGGTGATGGACATTCTCACTGGTGTTGAGGAGATATCTCCCTGTAGTTTTGGTTTGCCTTTCTCTAATAACTAGAATTATTTAGCATCTTTTCATGTATCTCTTGGCTATCTCTGAAGAAATGTCTGTTTAAATATTCTGCCGATTTTTTTGTTGTTGAGTTTTTTTAAATATTGCTGAGCAATTTGATTATGATGTACCTAGATGTGTTTCGCATACTTGTTTTCTTTGGGTTCGTTCAGCTTCCTGGATCTTTAGAGTTTTCATCAAATTTGGAGAAATTTTGGCTGTATGTCATCAAATATTTTTTCTCCCCTGTACTCTCCTCTTCTTTGGAAATTCCAGCTATGCACGTTTTAGATTGCATGATGTTGTGCTTCATAACTCACTGATACTCTGCTCTTTTTTTTTTTTTTTTCCCCTTCTTCTCTCCATTCTGGACAAGTTCATTTGTTACATCTTTAACTAAATTTTTTTTTTCTGATACATCTAATTTGGTATTCTATCCAGTGTATTTTTCATCTCTAAACTGAGTTGCTTGTCTTCCCTTCCTTACTTACCACACAGAATCTTTCTTCTGTGTTCTAGAATATAGGGACTGTAGTCAGAATGATTCTTTTAATGCCTTTTTCTACCAATTCTTTTCTTTTTTCCACTTTTGGGTTTGCTTCAGCTAACTGATTTTTATTGATGCTGTGAGCCATTTTTTTCTGGCTTGTTTGCATGCCTAGTAATTTTTAATTGGATACCAGATACTATGAATTTTATCTTGTTGAGTACTGGATTTTTTTTATTATTTCTATACATATTCTTGCACACTTTTCTGCAACACAGTTGTTTCTTGAAACAGCTTGATCCTTTCATGGCTTGCTTTTAAGTTTTGTTAGGCAGAAACAGAGCAACTTTTAAATTATTAATTTTCCCCCTTACTAAGACAGTACTCTTAGATGTATTGAGATGCTGTAAGTTACAAGGTTTTTTGCTCTGGTTGGTGAGAACACCATCTATTTCTGACTCTGTGAACTCTTGGGATTGTTTTCTCATTTTCTTTTGAGTGCTTTTTTTCCTCATCCTTGGATAGTTGCCATACACATTGATGTCAACCAGTATTCAGATGGAAGCTGGAGAAGGGACCTCTGTGGCTCTCCTGGTTTGGGGCCTTTTTCTTCTAATAACTAGAATTATTTAGCATCTTTTCATGTATCTCTTGGCTATCTCTGAAGAAATGTCTGTTTAAATATTCTGCCGATTTTTTTGTTGTTGAGTTTTTTTAAATATTGCTGAGCAATTTGATTATGATGTACCTAGATGTGTTTCGCATACTTGTTTTCTTTGGGTTCGTTCAGCTTCCTGGATCTTTAGAGTTTTCATCAAATTTGGAGAAATTTTGGCTGTATGTCATCAAATATTTTTTCTCCCCTGTACTCTCCTCTTCTTTGGAAATTCCAGCTATGCACGTTTTAGATTGCATGATGTTGTGCTTCATAACTCACTGATACTCTGCTCTTTTTTTTTTTTTTTTCCCCTTCTTCTCTCCATTCTGGACAAGTTCATTTGTTACATCTTTAACTAAATTTTTTTTTTCTGATACATCTAATTTGGTATTCTATCCAGTGTATTTTTCATCTCTAAACTGAGTTGCTTGTCTTCCCTTCCTTACTTACCACACAGAATCTTTCTTCTGTGTTCTAGAATATAGGGACTGTAGTCAGAATGATTCTTTTAATGCCTTTTTCTACCAATTCTTTTCTTTTTTCCACTTTTGGGTTTGCTTCAGCTAACTGATTTTTATTGATGCTGTGAGCCATTTTTTTCTGGCTTGTTTGCATGCCTAGTAATTTTTAATTGGATACCAGATACTATGAATTTTATCTTGTTGAGTACTGGATTTTTTTTATTATTTCTATACATATTCTTGCACACTTTTCTGCAACACAGTTGTTTCTTGGAAACAGCTTGATCCTTTCATGGCTTGCTTTTAAGTTTTGTTAGGCAGAAACAGAGCAACTTTTAAATTATTAATTTTCCCCCTTACTAAGACAGTACTCTTAGATGTATTGAGATGCTGTAAGTTACAAGGTTTTTTGCTCTGGTTGGTGAGAACACCATCTATTTCTGACTCTGTGAACTCTTGGGATTGTTTTCTCATTTTCTTTTGAGTGCTTTTTTTCCTCATCCTTGGATAGTTGCCATACACATTGATGTCAACCAGTATTCAGATGGAAGCTGGAGAAGGGACCCTCTGTGGCTCTCCACTGGGGAGTACTCTCTCCTTTCCTGTCTCTGTGACCTGGAAATTCCAGTCAATGTGCTTGGAAGTTTGTTTGTCTTATGTTTCTCCGTATTCAGCATTTTAGTATCTGAAAAGAGTTATTTCATGTATTTTATGTTCTTTAGTAGTTTTAGGCAGAAATTAGTTCTTGGCTAGAAGCAAAAATTTAAGAGTCAAAGAAAAAATAAAGTCATTCAGCGTTAGGAATGGCCTGCAGCCTGGTGTCCTTGGAACATTGTCTCTTGATGTAAGAAAATAAGCAGGAAAAGAATTTCTCACATGCATCATCTTTTCTTCTTACAGGTTGATTGTAGTAAAGACTATTCATGTAAAAATTGTGGAAATTTATCGATACTTATTATAATGGTTAAATTACTATGACCTTAAAACTGAAAAATAAAAGAATTAAGTATAAGCTTTTATCTCTGGTAGGATGGGTTCTGAGGTCAGTGTCTGCTATTTTTTAGTATTTACAGAAATATTGTAAGTGGTAACTTTTCTTTTACAAATAAACTGTATTTCCCAGTAGAAATCATTTCTTCTTGGAAGATCAGTCAAGTAATTGCACATGAGGAATTGGAAGTTACTAATACTGAAGGGGAGTATGTGCTTAAATTTTCTGTATGTCATTTGGATTTAGAAGATATGCTAATTGAAAACCTCTTACAATATGCTGTTGCTCCTGAAAATATGTTTGCCTTTGTGGAACAGTATTTAAAAAGAATGAAATATTAATGGTTTAGTATGAGTTTATGATTTCAGACTCCGTCTTGGCCACATAAACTTGAGAGACTACTTTCTGAAGAGATTTTTGTAAATTTTGCATTGTAGTGTTTCTCATGGTTATCTCGGTTGATGGAGACGCTTAACATCAAATAGAATACCTCAAAGAACTTCAGATAGAGGCAGAGTGAAAGAAAGTTGAAGAACGTATCAGTGCCTCATTCAATAGTAGTTAGTAAGAGTGAATTCCTGGAATATAACTTTAGCAGACTGATCATTCCATTGTTAAAATATTAGAGCCTTGTAATGCAGGTGGAAACATAGTTTTGAGAGGCTTTTCCAGTGGTTTCTATAATTACACTACAAAGATTATAGTATTCATAAGTGATTTAAAGCATTATTATTCCACTGGGCTTTATTATACCCAGTAATCATTCTTTAATGAAAATCCTCTAAAGCTAAAGATGTAGTGCTGTCCTTTGTGAAGTAAATATTATATCACTATATAAAACTAATGCTCAGATGAAGGTTATGAAGTCAAGAATGATCTGAAGTCTTTGAGGGAACCTGAAGCTGGCTTTCCTTAATCCTTCCTGATTGCTTGATTTCATATCTCATACAACTTGCTTGTGGAAGGGGTGAGATAGAGGAAGGTATTAGAGATTGGAAATCTATGGCTATTTATTTTTGGATTATCCCCGGCAGGATAAATGTCCCTATGGCATATTTTTCATCACTTGCTTTATGTGGAAAAAAGGCTATATAAGTATTACGAATATTGTAATTTTTGGTAACTGAGGTCAGTGTCTGCTATTTTTTAGTATTTACAGAAATATTGTAAGTGGTAACTTTTCTTTTACAAATAAACTGTATTTCCCAGTAGAAATCATTTCTTCTTGGAAGATCAGTCAAGTAATTGCACATGAGGAATTGGAAGTTACTAATACTGAAGGGGAGTATGTGCTTAAATTTTCTGTATGTCATTTGGATTTAGAAGATATGCTAATTGAAAACCTCTTACAATATGCTGTTGCTCCTGAAAATATGTTTGCCTTTGTGGAACAGTATTTAAAAAGAATGAAATATTAATGGTTTAGTATGAGTTTATGATTTCAGACTCCGTCTTGGCCACATAAACTTGAGAGACTACTTTCTGAAGAGATTTTTGTAAATTTTGCATTGTAGTGTTTCTCATGGTTATCTCGGTTGATGGAGACGCTTAACATCAAATAGAATACCTCAAAGAACTTCAGATAGAGGCAGAGTGAAAGAAAGTTGAAGAACGTATCAGTGCCTCATTCAATAGTAGTTAGTAAGAGTGAATTCCTGGAATATAACTTTAGCAGACTGATCATTCCATTGTTAAAATATTAGAGCCTTGTAATGCAGGTGGAAACATAGTTTTGAGAGGCTTTTCCAGTGGTTTCTATAATTACACTACAAAGATTATAGTATTCATAAGTGATTTAAAGCATTATTATTCCACTGGGCTTTATTATACCCAGTAATCATTCTTTAATGAAAATCCTCTAAAGCTAAAGATGTAGTGCTGTCCTTTGTGAAGTAAATATTATATCACTATATAAAACTAATGCTCAGATGAAGGTTATGAAGTCAAGAATGATCTGAAGTCTTTGAGGGAACCTGAAGCTGGCTTTTCTTAATCCTTCCTGATTGCTTGATTTCATATCTCATACAACTTGCTTGTGGAAGGGGTGAGATAGAGGAAGGTATTAGAGATTGGAAATCTATGGCTATTTATTTTTGGATTATCCCCGGCAGGATAAATGTCCCTATGGCATATTTTTTCATCATTCATTGACTTGAATTGGCATGTGATCCATGAATACAAACTAATGGATATGAATCTGTTTAGCATATTGATCAAAAAATGATTAGGCTGTGGAGGTCCATGGTCTGAACTAGAAGAAAATGCTAGTCCGAGTTTAAGATTGATTCTGTTTCCCCCACTAAAAGGCACACACACACACACACACACATACATACATTCTTCTTTCTAATATTACATGCAGTTACTGTAAACAATCAGCATATTTTATAATCTCAAACATTGGCAGTAGCTTTTTCTACTTGTGATTGGGTGACCATTCACCTATTCACCATTCACTAAAATGGGTGACCATTTTTAGTAGAGTTTTTCTTTTTTACTCTTTTATTTCTAAAGTTAGTGCCTGTCATAAGTTTTATATTCTTAAAGTTAAATCAGGTAAATTCAGAGAGTTGAATATGTAATTGGAAGGAGGGTGTGCTACTAAATCAAGCAGAATTTGTTTCTTTAATATTTTAATAACTTTAGAAAAAAAGACAACTTGAAAGTAATTATTTGGTTTATTTTTAGAATTCTGTCTGGCTCTTTATTTTTTATTCTTAAAAGATGTAGGGGAATGGAAGTTTGAAAATGGGATTAAGAAAGACTGTGTATATAATTGTGTCAACTTAAAAAAAGTACACAACATACACAGCACCTCAGGTGGCTCTGAGAAAGTATTCCAGAGAGGTAAGGGGGAAGGACAATATATGTGTGATTTTGGTGAAGGGGGTACGTGCCATCAAGCACCTATTTTTTGTAGGAAGTTTCTGCAGGTCTTATGAAGCTTCTGCCAGTCACAGGAAACGATTGTCATCATGAAGGATTTTAGTGCTTTTCTATATATGAGGAGATATAAGAATTAGGCTCATACAATCAGCTCCTGAGAATATCTAGCTATCTGAAGACCTGTCCTACCAGTTTTCCCAGGGGATAGAGTGCCACATTTCTGCTCTCCACCCTAAACTCCTTCAGAGGGGTTTTGAAGGTCAGCAGCACAGCAGCTCATGATTTAGTCTTTGTAGAGGTAGAGGTAGATGACAAGCACCTATGGCAAGCGTCAATTTGTAGTTGACGGGGCCCCCTCATGGTCATAAATTCAGCCAAACTTTGGGAGGCATTTCATGACTTTTTAGTCCCACGTAGCTAGGAAGGCTTACTCTTAGGTGAAAATTTTGCTGATAGGCTACTCAGTGTGCTATTACTGGATTAGATCTTAATAGTCAAAGATCTATAGACACCTGTCTTCTAGTTATGGCACAGAAAAGTATTTCCTCTTGTATCTTTCTGTGGCTAGAATTACACTATTAACTATCATTGATCCCGTACAGAACTATATATTTGATCAGCTACTTCACATGGCCTAGTCATTATTTTCATGGGAGGTTAAATCACACATTTGGTAATGTAAGAAACAAGTCTTGTAAAACAGGCTAAGTACAAATAACATAGCAAGCAATATTATTCTTACTAAGAATTAAGCCGGGAACTTCCATTAGGTATAACCCAGTGTCTTCTCAGATCATCTTAGTCTGTTCTGTACTAATCTTTATCTTTCACAAATTACATATTGGCACTGCCCATAGAGTCTTCTATTCTTAATTTAAGAAAAAAGACAACTTGAAAGTAATTATTTGGTTTATTTTTAGAATTCTGTCTGGCTCTTTATTTTTTATTCTTAAAAGATGTAGGGGAATGGAAGTTTGAAAATGGGATTAAGAAAGACTGTGTATATAATTGTGTCAACTTAAAAAAAGTACACAACATACACAGCACCTCAGGTGGCTCTGAGAAAGTATTCCAGAGAGGTAAGGGGGAAGGACAATATATGTGTGATTTTGGTGAAGGGGGTACGTGCCATCAAGCACCTATTTTTTGTAGGAAGTTTCTGCAGGTCTTATGAAGCTTCTGCCAGTCACAGGAAACGATTGTCATCATGAAGGATTTTAGTGCTTTTCTATATATGAGGAGATATAAGAATTAGGCTCATACAATCAGCTCCTGAGAATATCTAGCTATCTGAAGACCTGTCCTACCAGTTTTCCCAGGGGATAGAGTGCCACATTTCTGCTCTCCACCCTAAACTCCTTCAGAGGGGTTTTGAAGGTCAGCAGCACAGCAGCTCATGATTTAGTCTTTGTAGAGGTAGAGGTAGATGACAAGCACCTATGGCAAGCGTCAATTTGTAGTTGACGGGGCCCCCTCATGGTCATAAATTCAGCCAAACTTTGGGAGGCATTTCATGACTTTTTAGTCCCACGTAGCTAGGAAGGCTTACTCTTAGGTGAAAATTTTGCTGATAGGCTACTCAGTGTGCTATTACTGGATTAGATCTTAATAGTCAAAGATCTATAGACACCTGTCTTCTAGTTATGGCACAGAAAAGTATTTCCTCTTGTATCTTTCTGTGGCTAGAATTACACTATTAACTATCATTGATCCCGTACAGAACTATATATTTGATCAGCTACTTCACATGGCCTAGTCATTATTTTCATGGGAGGTTAAATCACACATTTGGTAATGTAAGAAACAAGTCTTGTAAAACAGGCTAAGTACAAATAACATAGCAAGCAATATTATTCTTACTAAGAATTAAGCCGGGAACTTCCATTAGGTATAACCCAGTGTCTTCTCAGATCATCTTAGTCTGTTCTGTACTAATCTTTATCTTTCACAAAAATTACATATTGGCACTGCCCATAGGCTTCCAGTCCAATTTCCTAGTGTTACTTTTAGTATAATTTAATTTTTCTCAAGAAAAAAGGGGGACTTTAAATCTGAAATGATCAGACTGATGTTAACCTCATAAATCCATCCCATAACTGTGGGAGGTTATAACTGTGGGAGGTTTTTTTTCCCTTGGCTGAGTTTTTGCTTGTTGCACTGATTGAGCTTGAGTAATTTAGAAGAAAAAAGCATATTATGACCAGGATCAGAGCAGGCATCATTAATTGGCCAGATGAGAGAATGCCACCTAGTAATAGTGAATCACGTCATTGTATGCAGAAACTAAAACAATATTGTAAATCAATAATACTTCAATAAAATAAATAAATGGATAAATAATATGGGATAAAGAAATATTTGGTACTTGAGTTGGAATGATTAATATTTGTAACTCAAATATGGAAATATTATAGCAGAATACATGGACTAAATGGATTTTGGATCTTGGTCCTGACACTTGTCATTATTTATACCAAATTGCCTATCCTTTCTTAATTGTAATTTTCCAACATGTGTTCTCAGCTTGGAGCTGTAATTGTGATGAGAAAATGAAATATATATATATATATATATAAAGCATGGTATGTGCAAAGTATTTGATAAATATTAGCTAATGTTAGTGGGATCAGCTCCTTCAGTACTTCAGTTTGCTCATTTATAAGAGATTGCTTAGGTGAAAATTTTGCTGATAGGCTACTCAGTGTGCTATTACTGGATTAGATCTTAATAGTCAAAGATCTATAGACACCTGTCTTCTAGTTATGGCACAGAAAAGTATTTCCTCTTGTATCTTTCTGTGGCTAGAATTACACTATTAACTATCATTGATCCCGTACAGAACTATATATTTGATCAGCTACTTCACATGGCCTAGTCATTATTTTCATGGGAGGTTAAATCACACATTTGGTAATGTAAGAAACAAGTCTTGTAAAACAGGCTAAGTACAAATAACATAGCAAGCAATATTATTCTTACTAAGAATTAAGCCGGGAACTTCCATTAGGTATAACCCAGTGTCTTCTCAGATCATCTTAGTCTGTTCTGTACTAATCTTTATCTTTCACAAAAATTACATATTGGCACTGCCCATAGGCTTCCAGTCCAATTTCCTAGTGTTACTTTTAGTATAATTTAATTTTTCTCAAGAAAAAGGGAGACTTTAAATCTGAAATGATCAGACTGATGTTAACCTCATAAATCCATCCCATAACTGTGGGAGGTTATAACTGTGGGAGGTTTTTTTTCCCTTGGCTGAGTTTTTGCTTGTTGCACTGATTGAGCTTGAGTAATTTAGAAGAAAAAAGCATATTATGACCAGGATCAGAGCAGGCATCATTAATTGGCCAGATGAGAGAATGCCACCTAGTAATAGTGAATCACGTCATTGTATGCAGAAACTAAAACAATATTGTAAATCAATAATACTTCAATAAAATAAATAAATGGATAAATAATATGGGATAAAGAAATATTTGGTACTTGAGTTGGAATGATTAATATTTGTAACTCAAATATGGAAATATTATAGCAGAATACATGGACTAAATGGATTTTGGATCTTGGTCCTGACACTTGTCATTATTTATACCAAATTGCCTATCCTTTCTTAATTGTAATTTTCCAACATGTGTTCTCAGCTTGGAGCTGTAATTGTGATGAGAAAATGAAATATATATATATATATATATAAAGCATGGTATGTGCAAAGTATTTGATAAATATTAGCTAATGTTAGTGGGATCAGCTCCTTCAGTACTTCAGTTTGCTCATTTATAAGATGAGATGGTGGGCTTCCCTGGTGGTCCAGTGGATAGAGTCTGCCTTGCAGCGCAAGGGGGCACTGGTTAGATCCCTGGCCCGGGAAGATCCCACATGCCGCTAAACAACTGGACCGGTGTGTCCAATTATGAGCCAGTGCTCAGGAGCGCATGCGCCTAGAGCTGGTGCTCTGCAATGAGAGGCCACTGCAGTTGGAGGGCCACACAGGCCGAAGAATAAGGATGGATGAAAAATAAATGAATGAAAAAATCAATGAAAAAAAAGAGGCCAAAATTAAAAAAAAAAAATAGATGAGATGGTGGTGGGATTCTTTTTAATTGTATCACTGTTTGTATATATTTATTTAAAATGTCAGCTTTTCATGATTTAAAAAAGTAAGTACTGTGTGTCTTAGAAGTCATAGAAATCTGGCTTCCTTGGTGGTCCAGTGGGTAAAGAGTTCACCTTGCAGTGCAAGGGGCACCAGTTTGATCCCTGTCCTCTGAAGATCCCACATGCAGCAGAGCGACTGGACCAGTGTGTCCAATTAGGAACCAGCACTCTGGAGCGCATGCGCCTAGAGCTGGTGCTCTGCAATGAGAGGCCACTGCAGTTGGAGGGCCACACAGGCCGAAGAATAAGGATGGATGAAAAATAAATGAATGAAAAAATCAATGAAAAAAAAGAGGCCAAAATTAAAAAAAAAAAATAGATGAGATGGTGGTGGGATTCTTTTTAATTGTATCACTGTTTGTATATATTTATTTAAAATGTCAGCTTTTCATGATTTAAAAAAGTAAGTACTGTGTGTCTTAGAAGTCATAGAAATCTGGCTTCCTTGGTGGTCCAGTGGGTAAAGAGTTCACCTTGCAGTGCAAGGGGCACCAGTTTGATCCCTGTCCTCTGAAGATCCCACATGCAGCAGAGCGACTGGACCAGTGTGTCCAATTAGGAACCAGCACTCTGGAGCGCATGTGCCCAGAGCTGGTGCTCTGCAAGAAGAGAGGCCACTGTGATGGGAGTCCCACACAGGCCAAACAATAAAGATGGATGAAAATAAATAAATAAAAACCAATACAAGAGGCCAAAATTTTTTAAAAAAAGTCAGAAGTCATCCAGTCTGCCTAATTTTACAGAAAAAGAAGCTGAGCCCTAGAGGCTTTCTTGCCCAAGGCCACGTAACTAGGCTAGCAGAGTCAAGTGAAGTGGAGATTTATTTTTTAAGATACCTTTAAACAGATTATACTATTTTTCTTTTATAGTAGATTAGGTTACAGGAATATTATTTATTAAACTTGCATTGTCTGCATGAAACTATTTGATACCTTTGGTGAAGGAACAGCACAGGAGATATATGAAAATTGATGTAAAACAAGGCCCATGCCTTTGTAGGACTTTACATTTCTCTTTCTTACATTCCTGCAATGATCTTGCTGATGTAAGTCAACATTTTACTGAGGCAGCAAATTTTAATTCCTGACTTGACGAATTGAAGGTGTCTATGGTATTCTTTGTATTTTGCTCTGCCAACAAGGAAGAATTTACCGGGGAAATTTGGGTTTTGTTAAAAACATTTTCATGGAAAATGCCATCATGCTTGAGTGTACTGCTTTTATAATGGTTGGTGGCCTAACATGAGAAAAATATTAGTAAAAATATCTAAAATAATTTTTGAAAATTTAAATGTTGAAGATTAAACATTGTTTTATTTTTTCATCTTAGGGCACAGTCAGTGGTGTATTGCTAGTTACACCAAATAATATAATGTTTGATCCACATAAAACTGACCCCTTGGTTCAAGAGAATGGCTGTGAGGAATATGGCATCATGTGTCCAATGGAAGAAGTGATGTCAGCTGCAATGTACAAAGAAATTTTGGATAGCAAAATAAAGGAATCCTTACCCATGTAAGAGTGAATTAATTTATACTCCTTTGAGATTATAGCTGATTTTCATTTTATCAATAATAAAACAAAAATATATATAGTATTGAAAAGATTATTCTACTAGAATAGTTAAGAATTGCTTTAGATTTACATTTGTATATTTGGTCAAAGAATTTACTAATAACACAATGGACCAGTGTGTCCAATTAGGAACCAGCACTCTGGAGCGCATGTGCCCAGAGCTGGTGCTCTGCAAGAAGAGAGGCCACTGTGATGGGAGTCCCACACAGGCCAAACAATAAAGATGGATGAAAATAAATAAATAAAAACCAATACAAGAGGCCAAAATTTTTTAAAAAAAGTCAGAAGTCATCCAGTCTGCCTAATTTTACAGAAAAAGAAGCTGAGCCCTAGAGGCTTTCTTGCCCAAGGCCACGTAACTAGGCTAGCAGAGTCAAGTGAAGTGGAGATTTATTTTTTAAGATACCTTTAAACAGATTATACTATTTTTCTTTTATAGTAGATTAGGTTACAGGAATATTATTTATTAAACTTGCATTGTCTGCATGAAACTATTTGATACCTTTGGTGAAGGAACAGCACAGGAGATATATGAAAATTGATGTAAAACAAGGCCCATGCCTTTGTAGGACTTTACATTTCTCTTTCTTACATTCCTGCAATGATCTTGCTGATGTAAGTCAACATTTTACTGAGGCAGCAAATTTTAATTCCTGACTTGACGAATTGAAGGTGTCTATGGTATTCTTTGTATTTTGCTCTGCCAACAAGGAAGAATTTACCGGGGAAATTTGGGTTTTGTTAAAAACATTTTCATGGAAAATGCCATCATGCTTGAGTGTACTGCTTTTATAATGGTTGGTGGCCTAACATGAGAAAAATATTAGTAAAAATATCTAAAATAATTTTTGAAAATTTAAATGTTGAAGATTAAACATTGTTTTATTTTTTCATCTTAGGGCACAGTCAGTGGTGTATTGCTAGTTACACCAAATAATATAATGTTTGATCCACATAAAACTGACCCCTTGGTTCAAGAGAATGGCTGTGAGGAATATGGCATCATGTGTCCAATGGAAGAAGTGATGTCAGCTGCAATGTACAAAGAAATTTTGGATAGCAAAATAAAGGAATCCTTACCCATGTAAGAGTGAATTAATTTATACTCCTTTGAGATTATAGCTGATTTTCATTTTATCAATAATAAAACAAAAATATATATAGTATTGAAAAGATTATTCTACTAGAATAGTTAAGAATTGCTTTAGATTTACATTTGTATATTTGGTCAAAGAATCTATACTTAAAAGTAACACATAGTATTCATTTAATTTAATGTTTACCAGCCCTTTTTATTCAGTTATGACAGTCAGAGTTATAAATTGTTTAGTAATTTAAAGTAATATAAGTAATCAAAAGTAGCTTTCAAATTTTCTTAGAAGAGTCTGATGAGTTAGGTGTGGGACTTGGAGATCTTGAGCAAAGACCTCACATTGATAAAGCCAGGGCAACTTTGTCTTTTATTTATTGATTTATATGTTTGCTTCCTTCTCTCTCTGAAAAATATTAAATATAGGGGAAAAAACCTCAGATTGCACAAATTTAGAGTTAACCTTGGAATGTACTATTTATGGGATCTGTGTGTTTCAGGTAACAGGTGTGGTTACAGGTTAGCAAAGCTTATGAAAATAATGTGTTTAAAGGAATGACAGAGAGATAAGAAATGAAAGAAGAAAATAAAAGATAGGTATACAAAAGGAAGGAAATGAAAGTACAAAAGAAGGAAGTTGAAATGAAGTAGAAAAGACCTTCCCCATTCCTTTGTACATTTGTCATTCCTTTGTCAACAGCTTAAAAACTGGTTTCAGTTTAACTGGCACTGAGATTTCTGTTCCTGTATAGCCCACAGGAATGATAATGATGGTTTTAAAATTAACGTTTGTGAGACAGAACTACTTATAAAAAGGACTTTAAAAAAGAGCAAATTATTTTTGGTTTTGAGGCAGACTACATGAGTTGTTAGAATACCTAAGGTAAATAAAATTCTTCGTTTAAGAATCTCCATTATACCTGCTACCACAGTAGATATTTGGTAAACTCATCTTTAGAGATGCAGATTATTCCTAGGATTGCTTCTACTGTTAGTTGTTTAATATGCCATCATCCAAAATCAGTCTGAGCAAACAAACATTCCTGTGGCACGTGGAGGTGTGAGACAGAGGCAAAGGAGTGAAGGATTAAATTTAAAAGAGAAACAAGAAAATTTTAGGTATGTATGTAAGGTTAGTCATTGGTGAGGTCCATTTTCTCTTGCCCTGCTTTTCCATTTGATTTAAGATACTTTGGGGTGCTATTGAATAGTATGCTAATGATCCGTAACTATTCTACACAGATGCTGTAGAGCTCTTCCTCTTGTAAATCACTTTTCTAGCATTCAGGAATGTCACCTAGAAAGACCATGTCTTTGATCCAAACAATAAAAAACATTACGCCAAAAAGAAATTTCTTTCATTCCTGCCTTATGAATTGATTAAGGACAATATCTGGCAACCAATCAGATAAATAAGTCATGTGGTTTTTGCAGAGTAATGTTATGTATGGTAAAAATGAGGTGTATAAGATTTGATTGTTTTTTTTCTCTTATACTGGAAAGTTGATTTCAGAGGTATTCAGGAACTGTATCCAGCAATAGCAGTGTCACTGACATAAAAAAATTAAGGTTACAGCACTTAACCTAAATCTGTATCCTGTTGGAGATTTACTTAACTTTTATCTCCTACCTAGGAGTCTTCTACTGATAAAATCTTGCTAAGTTCAAGACTCTGTATGTGCAATTTTAGTGGATCACCAGTAGATGACACTATTACGTATTTAATAGCACAGATTAGATGATTGCATTTCTTAAGGTGAATCAGTCAGTGCAAAGGAACCATAGATAAGTGGTCTTCAACTAATTAATACGTCTTTAAGAAATAAATTAAAATTTATTTTACATACGCTTTACACAATAGAAATTATGTGTATCATTAGAAAAATATCAAATACTAGAACAAGAGGAAGAGTTACCTAACTTCACTATCTAGAGGTCACCAATAAATTTTGTGTCAACCCTCTTCCCAGTCTTTTCTGTTCTCAAACTTGCATAATATCAATGCTTTTCCCACTAAGAAATTCATGCAGTTTCGATGTACTAGTTTTTAGCCATCATTTTAAATTGCTGATTCCTGTATGATACTACAGTGTTTACACTGCCTCCTAGAATGTAAACTGCCTGACCTTTGAACATTAGTGCTTGTATATTACAAATGCCATCAAACGTGGAAATCTAGAAGTAAAGATAAACCATTCAGCTAGCTAATACCTAAACTGTTAGCTGGACAAGTTCTGTTAGAATTGGTAAGAGTTGTCCTTGGTATCCTGAAGAATTCCTCTAAGTACTTCTGCTTTGTTTCTATTCAGATTGGTTTTTAGCTTAGTATTTGAGTCATTTATTTTAGTTTAATTTCTATTAAAGTGTAAATAAGCACTGTGTGTCTCTATATAGTATTGGTCAGTGTATTTTTACTTTATTAATAAAAACATTACGCCAAAAAGAAATTTCTTTCATTCCTGCCTTATGAATTGATTAAGGACAATATCTGGCAACCAATCAGATAAATAAGTCATGTGGTTTTTGCAGAGTAATGTTATGTATGGTAAAAATGAGGTGTATAAGATTTGATTGTTTTTTTTCTCTTATACTGGAAAGTTGATTTCAGAGGTATTCAGGAACTGTATCCAGCAATAGCAGTGTCACTGACATAAAAAAATTAAGGTTACAGCACTTAACCTAAATCTGTATCCTGTTGGAGATTTACTTAACTTTTATCTCCTACCTAGGAGTCTTCTACTGATAAAATCTTGCTAAGTTCAAGACTCTGTATGTGCAATTTTAGTGGATCACCAGTAGATGACACTATTACGTATTTAATAGCACAGATTAGATGATTGCATTTCTTAAGGTGAATCAGTCAGTGCAAAGGAACCATAGATAAGTGGTCTTCAACTAATTAATACGTCTTTAAGAAATAAATTAAAATTTATTTTACATACGCTTTACACAATAGAAATTATGTGTATCATTAGAAAATATCAAATACTAGAACAAGAGGAAGAGTTACCTAACTTCACTATCTAGAGGTCACCAATAAATTTTGTGTCAACCCTCTTCCCAGTCTTTTCTGTTCTCAAACTTGCATAATATCAATGCTTTTCCCACTAAGAAATTCATGCAGTTTCGATGTACTAGTTTTTAGCCATCATTTTAAATTGCTGATTCCTGTATGATACTACAGTGTTTACACTGCCTCCTAGAATGTAAACTGCCTGACCTTTGAACATTAGTGCTTGTATATTACAAATGCCATCAAACGTGGAAATCTAGAAGTAAAGATAAACCATTCAGCTAGCTAATACCTAAACTGTTAGCTGGACAAGTTCTGTTAGAATTGGTAAGAGTTGTCCTTGGTATCCTGAAGAATTCCTCTAAGTACTTCTGCTTTGTTTCTATTCAGATTGGTTTTTAGCTTAGTATTTGAGTCATTTATTTTAGTTTAATTTCTATTAAAGTGTAAATAAGCACTGTGTGTCTCTATATAGTATTGGTCAGTGTATTTTTACTTTATTAACACACTTAAAATTTTAATCAAAAATTTAAGCTTATTTTCTGTATTTCATCAGTGAGTAAATTTTAGCTTAGAATTATAGTTTCACCCAAAGGTTGTGTCATCTTCTCTTCTAGTAGATCAATTCAGGAAATCATACATTGATCTTTTCATGATCATAAGTAGTTGATGCAAAAACTTGACTTATTTGTTCTGTATGAATCAGTCAAGTTTCTGATACCTGTTAAGAGATGTATGCTACGTCCTTTTAGAAAAGCCTTTTTAGTGATATTCAGTATTAAGTTTGTGAAAAATAAAATTCTATAGTTTAAAAAATAATAACTTTAAATTTTGTTTACTGACAGAGAGATAGATCAGTTATCAGGAAGGGACTTCTGCCATTTAAAGAAAATTACAAGAAGTAATACTGATGAAATAGACTCAAGAATCCGTGACGCAGGTAATGACAGTGCCAGCACTGCTCCTAGGAGCACCGAGGAGTCTTTTCTGAGGATGTGTTCACAGAATCAGAACTTTCTCCTATACAAGAGGAGCTTATTTCTGCAGATGTGCGGCGACAAGACAAATCGTCTGGTGCGTCTTCAGAATCTGTGCAGACCGTCACTCAGAGTGGAGTAGAGTGTTTGACAGTCATCTCAGAGGCTGCTGGTACTTCCGATCACTTAAAATCTGATTCTGGACATAGTGCCCATGAAGTTGGGATTCCCGCTCTTAAAACTGATTTAAATAATCTTGAAATGGTCGCTAAGGAAGGAGATCAGGCCACAGATCATCTTCAAGAAATATCAGATCCTAAAGAACAAAGCACAGGTGTAAAAGGTAACCAGGATTTTCCTCTCAATGAAAATTCACCACATCAAGAAGATGAAAAAGAAGGTATCCCTTGTGGGGAAGCAATAGAATTTAAACAAAAGCAAATTGTCAACAGAGGGAAACAAGGAAGGGAACAAAATCAGGACTCAGAAACTGAGGTAGAAGAGCTACGGAAACTCTGGAAAACCCATTCTATGCAACAAACTAAACAGCAAAGGGAGAATATTCAACAGGTGTCACAAAAAGAAGTTAAGCATAAAATATCAACAACCGATATGGAAGGTAAGTGTTGAGGAGTATATATAGTTAATTGACTTATTTGAGTAAATTTTAGCTTAGAATTATAGTTTCACCCAAAGGTTGTGTCATCTTCTCTTCTAGTAGATCAATTCAGGAAATCATACATTGATCTTTTCATGATCATAAGTAGTTGATGCAAAAACTTGACTTATTTGTTCTGTATGAATCAGTCAAGTTTCTGATACCTGTTAAGAGATGTATGCTACGTCCTTTTAGAAAAGCCTTTTTAGTGATATTCAGTATTAAGTTTGTGAAAAATAAAATTCTATAGTTTAAAAAATAATAACTTTAAATTTTGTTTACTGACAGAGAGATAGATCAGTTATCAGGAAGGGACTTCTGCCATTTAAAGAAAATTACAAGAAGTAATACTGATGAAATAGACTCAAGAATCCGTGACGCAGGTAATGACAGTGCCAGCACTGCTCCTAGGAGCACCGAGGAGTCTTTTTCTGAGGATGTGTTCACAGAATCAGAACTTTCTCCTATACAAGAGGAGCTTATTTCTGCAGATGTGCGGCGACAAGACAAATCGTCTGGTGCGTCTTCAGAATCTGTGCAGACCGTCACTCAGAGTGGAGTAGAGTGTTTGACAGTCATCTCAGAGGCTGCTGGTACTTCCGATCACTTAAAATCTGATTCTGGACATAGTGCCCATGAAGTTGGGATTCCCGCTCTTAAAACTGATTTAAATAATCTTGAAATGGTCGCTAAGGAAGGAGATCAGGCCACAGATCATCTTCAAGAAATATCAGATCCTAAAGAACAAAGCACAGGTGTAAAAGGTAACCAGGATTTTCCTCTCAATGAAAATTCACCACATCAAGAAGATGAAAAAGAAGGTATCCCTTGTGGGGAAGCAATAGAATTTAAACAAAAGCAAATTGTCAACAGAGGGAAACAAGGAAGGGAACAAAATCAGGACTCAGAAACTGAGGTAGAAGAGCTACGGAAACTCTGGAAAACCCATTCTATGCAACAAACTAAACAGCAAAGGGAGAATATTCAACAGGTGTCACAAAAAGAAGTTAAGCATAAAATATCAACAACCGATATGGAAGGTAAGTGTTGAGGAGTATATATAGTTAATCTTATTGAGTATTATCTCTGTCTTTCCTCACTGACTCAAAAGCTGCATGTCTTAGGCTGCTCTGAAGTATAATCTAATGGTCCTTGACCTATGTTTCTCTGGGACAAGTACATAGTGTCTGGTTTCTACTGGTCTTTTTCTTATCCCACAGTGGATTGTATATACACATAATGATCATCTTTTCTACCATGTTTAAACATTCCTGATTCACTGCATTCTGGCTTTAAAAAATTTATTCCTTGAAAGAGCACATGAGTTTTATAATAACTTTTATTTTTCCACTTTTTTTTTCATTTAGTTCTTGGTATGTTAACCTCTTTAAAATACTGTTTAAAATTGTGTAGTGCGTTAGCCACTTGGTCATGTCCCACCCTTTGCAGTCCCATGGACTGTAACCTGCCAGACTCCTTTGTCCATGGAATTTAATGAATATAATGTCATAATTGCAATTTGTAGTTGCCAAAGTTTTCTTCACTTTCTAAAAATGTAATTAGACATAGAAATCTGTTTCTGAAATTTTTCCAAGTATCCATAAGTTTCATCGTGGTCTGATTGTTTTTCTTTAAAAACAGTACTAAGAAGACTTACCTGCTGGTCCAGTAGTTTAGACTTGGCCCTTCCAGTGCAAGAGCCTGAGTTCAGTCCCTTGTCAGGGAATTGAGATCACACATGCCATGTGATGTGGCCAAAAATAAATAATTTTTTTTTTATTTAAAATAAAAAGCAGTACTAAAGATAAATTAAACACCATTTTCTCTTTCAACTCTGTGTTTTCATACCATCTACTTTTGAAAATTACAGTAGTAGTTTTTTATTTTCAATGCACAGTGATTCTGATTAGTATATTATGTTAAAAGCTGTATAAGTCAAGTGTCTTAGCTAACATTTCTCATATTCTATTGGAGTATTGCTTTCAGGTTAATCCAATTTACATGTTAGCTTTCTATTTTTAAGTTAAAATATACATAAAATAAGATTTAACAGTTTAACAATTTTTAATGTAAAACTTAGTGGCTTTAGATGTATTCACATTGCTGTACAACCATCACCACCATACATTTCCGGAACATTTTCATCTTCCTGAACTGGAACTTTGTACCCATTAAACAATAACTTCCAGTCTCCCTTCCCTACAGTTCCTTGAAAAGCACTATTTTACGTTTTGTGTTTATGAATTTGTGTCTCTACCCTAAGGATCTCATATATGTGGAATCATACAATATTTTTCCTTTTGTGTGTGGTTTATTTCCCTTAGCATAATGCCTTCAAGTTTCACCTATGTTGTAGTGTATCAGAATTTTCTTCCTGTGTAAAGCTAAGCCATATTTCATTGTACACAGCACACTTTTGTTATATGTTCATTTGTTGATGCACATTTGGGTTGTTTTCAAACCTTTTAGCTATTGTGAATAATAATGCTGATATGAACATTAGTGTAGAAATAATCTGTTTGATTTCCTTCTTTCAGTTTTTTTGGATATATGCCAGAAGTAGATTTGCTGGATCCTTATGTTTAATTTTTTGATGAAGCATTGAGCTGTTCTCCATAGTGGCTATAGCATTTTATATTTCCACCAGCCGCATACAAGAGATTGATTCAGTTTTTAAAAACACCAGATTTTCTTCACATTATCTAATTTAGATATACTGAAAACCTAAGGATTATTTCAGTAGATGTCAAGGAATTATATTCTATAAAAGACAGAATATTTTTTCTTTATTCAGAACTAATGAATTTTCATTAAAGAACTTTTGACAAATACAGGTTTTGTAAACTTTTATGAGAATTGCCTGGACTTCATCACCTGGAGATGATAATTGTTAATATTTGGTGTATTTATCTTTGCTGTTAGTGCACATACACATTTATATACAGACACATATATAATATTGATATTATTTGTATATATCTTTACATATGTTTATCTTTTATATAAAATTGGGACTATATTATATGTAGTATAGTTTCTTGCTTTTTTCACTTTGTATTTTATGAACATTTTCCAATGTCATTATACAGTTAAGGGGTGACACATACGCCTCTCCCACATTGGACAGTCTGTGTATAACTTTACAGTCAGCCCTCCACATCTGTGGTTCGGCATACATGAATTCAGCCAGTGGTGTAACGTAGTATTTTAATATGTATTATTTGAAAAAATCTACATATAAATGGACCTCCACAATTCAAACCTGTGTTGTTCAAGAGTCAGTTTGAACCCATGTAGATTTTTCATGGTTTTATTGGCCTTGTAATTTATCCATTTCTGTATTCTTAAGACATTCAACTGTTACTAACAATCCATATCATTATTAATATTGATGTGAAGAATGCTGGGATGGATATCTTTATTTGATGGATATCTTGATTTGATGTTTGTGTTTGATGGCTGTCTTATGCGTTGAAATCTTTGAAAATGGTAAAGTGAAGAGTTCTGTTTGACCCAGTAATACAGTAGATTACTTGTGTTTTATTGAGGGTTTCGGAGTGCAGGGTTTGATTGGGGGATCCTACTGTGACACATTACTAAAAGGAGAAGAATTGATAGATATGTTTAGATAGGATTATTGCCATGGATTATTGCCATATGGCTTCTTGGTTTTGTATGTACATATGGAGGGAGGACAAGAAAACTAGTCTTAGGTAGCTAATTATAAATAAGTTGTTAGATTATGTACTTTGCAGTGTTACACAGAAAAAAGCCATGATTAGTACCCAAATCTCCTGACTATAGCTAAGTGCCTTTTCTTCCTCACTATGCCTTCATTGTAAGCTAATTAATATCTGCATTCCTGAATTGAACCATATTGTCAGACCTTCAGTGTATCATTTGTCTGTATCTGTAGTTGGAAGGGTTAGAGATAATTCTGGCTTAATAAACTATCTGAACAGATGGCTGAATCTAGAATGTTGTTTTTGTTATACCTTCATATGTTTGTAAAAGATTCAGAAACTTCTTACTGAATTTTTATCTGTAACAACCATATTACAGTAAAGCTTTGAGAATTCTACACATGTACTTAGATATTATTCCAGAAGGCTGATAGAGAATATGCAGAATATTGTACATGTATATGTGTCTGAATAGTTACTTCAGTGTGGTTGTTACAGACAAAAATTTACCAAGAGTTTCTGAATCTTTTACATTTTTTCCTAATATCCTTAGACATAATTTCAGTTCCTAACTTGATTGTTAGTTTATTAGTCTTGCTATACTTGTCACTTTATTTTTGATGGAAAAATATATAAACTACTTAAGAGAATTCTCCTTTTAGTACATTGATGTTTTATTTTGTGATTATTTGTTAGAAGTTTGGATATAAGTATTGCTTTAGTCTAAATTATTTTAAATTATTCAAGCATGGTGTATGAGAATAGATACCATCTCAATTCTAGGTTCTGCACTTTTAAAAGAAAAGAGAAGGCATCGATTGCATAAGTTCTTATGTCTCAGAGTTGGAAAACCTATGAGGAAAACATTTGTATCTCAAGCAAGTGCGACAATGCAGCAGTATGCACAGAGAGATAAGAAGCATGAATATTGGTTTGCTGTACCACAAGAAAGGTAAAATAACAGCAACAAAATCTGGAAAGCATTGAGATTCCTTGAGTTGAAATTATTTTGTGTAATACTTCATATCAGTAGCAAAGTACTGAAATAGCTAATGATTAAAACTTGACTTTAAAACTGTTCAAAATCAGTTGCCTCACTTTTAGTATTAATCCCCTTTGTGATTTAATGCAAAAAATTGTGAACATACACCTAGTGTTACTAGTAAGGAATCTTGCTTAAAATGTTTTAGATCAAGAAGGTACATTAGAATATTAACTGGTACAGCCTCTTCCTCAAGACAGGTAATGATATAATTTCTATTTTTTTAAACTTTTTATTTTATATTGGAGTATAGCCAATTAATACTGTTGTGATAGTTTCAGGGTTGACAGCAGAGGATTCAACCATACATAAAGATGTACTCATTCTTCCCCAAACCCAACTCCTATCCAGGCTGCAACATAACATTGAGCAGAGTACCATCAGAGTTCCATGTACTATGCAGGTCTTTGTTGATTATCCATTTAAATATGTATGTGTGTGTCCGTCCCAAACTCCCTAACTATATATAATTTATTTTTAAATTTTTCATCAAAGATTACTATTGTAAATGCTGTATACATAGCACTAAATTAGCTACTAAAAGGATGTGGTCTTCAAATTATTTTTCATGCCCACTACACAGTAAAATTTCTCATCTTAAGTTTAAGCAATATTTGTAAAGGATGTCTGTTATCACTGTATTGTAATAGTGACATTTGAAGTTAAAACTTACATTTATTTTTTACATATGTCCATTAGGATCTAGACATTATGATGGTTTGCCCTCTACCATAATCCATTTAAACACTAGTTGAATGTAATCTTCTTTAACAATTAAAATTGTGTCATTACTTTTCTCTTTGAATTTATGTTTCAATTATAAGCATGGTGTATGAGAATAGATACCATCTCAATTCTAGGTTCTGCACTTTTAAAAGAAAAGAGAAGGCATCGATTGCATAAGTTCTTATGTCTCAGAGTTGGAAAACCTATGAGGAAAACATTTGTATCTCAAGCAAGTGCGACAATGCAGCAGTATGCACAGAGAGATAAGAAGCATGAATATTGGTTTGCTGTACCACAAGAAAGGTAAAATAACAGCAACAAAATCTGGAAAGCATTGAGATTCCTTGAGTTGAAATTATTTTGTGTAATACTTCATATCAGTAGCAAAGTACTGAAATAGCTAATGATTAAAACTTGACTTTAAAACTGTTCAAAATCAGTTGCCTCACTTTTAGTATTAATCCCCTTTGTGATTTAATGCAAAAAATTGTGAACATACACCTAGTGTTACTAGTAAGGAATCTTGCTTAAAATGTTTTAGATCAAGAAGGTACATTAGAATATTAACTGGTACAGCCTCTTCCTCAAGACAGGTAATGATATAATTTCTATTTTTTTAAACTTTTTATTTTATATTGGAGTATAGCCAATTAATACTGTTGTGATAGTTTCAGGGTTGACAGCAGAGGATTCAACCATACATAAAGATGTACTCATTCTTCCCCAAACCCAACTCCTATCCAGGCTGCAACATAACATTGAGCAGAGTACCATCAGAGTTCCATGTACTATGCAGGTCTTTGTTGATTATCCATTTAAATATGTATGTGTGTGTCCGTCCCAAACTCCCTAACTATATATAATTTATTTTTAAATTTTTCATCAAAGATTACTATTGTAAATGCTGTATACATAGCACTAAATTAGCTACTAAAAGGATGTGGTCTTCAAATTATTTTTCATGCCCACTACACAGTAAAATTTCTCATCTTAAGTTTAAGCAATATTTGTAAAGGATGTCTGTTATCACTGTATTGTAATAGTGACATTTGAAGTTAAAACTTACATTTATTTTTTACATATGTCCATTAGGATCTAGACATTATGATGGTTTGCCCTCTACCATAATCCATTTAAACACTAGTTGAATGTAATCTTCTTTAACAATTAAAATTGTGTCATTACTTTTTCTCTTTGAATTTATGTTTCAATTATACCTCTTCATAGAATCTGTATATTTGTGTTCCCTTTTACTTTTGTATTTTTTGCAACAAAGTATGTATGTTGCACATTTATCTGTGTGTGTGTGTGTGTGTGTGTGTGTGTGTGTGTGTGTGTGTGCTATTACACTTCAAAAGAGTAGAGTCTAGGCTCATTCTGCTTGTTAACAAGTTGGCCTCCTGCCTCAGTTTAATGAGTGCTGGCCAAAAAACAGAATCACAATAGCAGCCATCACAGCTCCAATGCTTGTAAGTGTTCTTTGAGCTTCATTTCCTACAGTTGGATGTGAAGAAGGCCAAATGACAGCAGCATGTGCTGTGAGTTATGTTGAAGAGGAGCTATAAGTTTGGGAACCTAAAGCTTTTATCATAAACAGTAAGCATGGTTGCCTTTTCATCCAGAGTAAGTTACTAAATGGACTTTCCAGGTGGCTCAGTGGTAAGAAATCCGTCTGCCAAGTAGGGGACATGTGTTTGACCAGTGGATAATGAAGATCCCCTGGAGAAGGAAACAGCAACCAACTACAGTATTGCTGCCTGGGAAATTCCTTAGACAGAGGAATCTGGCAGACTGCAGTCCTTAGGGTCGCAGAAGAGTTGAACACGACATAGTGACTAAACCACCACCACAGGATATTGAATATGTCTGCCGTATAAAACTGTGCTATGCTTTGTTTCCTGTGCAAACATACATGAAAAGGTAGTGCTGAACAGAGAAACAGTGGCTCTGTTCACTAGACATGTGGAAATCCAAGAGAAAATTTTCTCTCAACGCTTACATTATTCCAAACATTAATTAAGCCCAGAAGAAAATTTTATCATTATAATTATAACTAACAAACAGTTAATCAAAGCAATGTAAATTTTAAATTGTTATAATTATTACACACAAAATATAAGAAGTGTCTTAATAGAATAGTTAGGTCTTTCCCCCTATTGATAAATATGTTCATTGAAATGATGAGATAGGATTCAGTCTCAGTTCTGTCCCCTCCCGTTTTTCATTTTATGTAAGTAAGTACTAAAAAAGTCCATGAGATGGAAATGTTTTATTATAGTAATGTCACTCAGTTCTTTAAACATATTGCAAAATTACTTTATCTTTCATCAAAATTATTTTTAGTTACAATCAGTGAACAGCTTCATTCATTTTTGTAGAAATCAGTGAATTAGAAACCACCTGATATGCAAAAGGACTCATTACTGAGTCTTAAAATCTTTCCCTGTCTCAGTACCAACTTTGGGCAACCTGGAATATTTTATACTTAAATACATGTGCCATTGTAAAATTCTCAATGACAGTTTTGAAATTCTTGGTGATATCCTCTCATTGAGGATAGTACTTTAGTGAAAGCAGAAAAGAAGCAATCTGTACCTTGAGCACTGTTCTCAAACAGATTAGTATGCTGAAGATCATGTCATGTGCTGTGAGTTATGTTGAAGAGGAGCTATAAGTTTGGGAACCTAAAGCTTTTATCATAAACAGTAAGCATGGTTGCCTTTTCATCCAGAGTAAGTTACTAAATGGACTTTCCAGGTGGCTCAGTGGTAAGAAATCCGTCTGCCAAGTAGGGGACATGTGTTTGACCAGTGGATAATGAAGATCCCCTGGAGAAGGAAACAGCAACCAACTACAGTATTGCTGCCTGGGAAATTCCTTAGACAGAGGAATCTGGCAGACTGCAGTCCTTAGGGTCGCAGAAGAGTTGAACACGACATAGTGACTAAACCACCACCACAGGATATTGAATATGTCTGCCGTATAAAACTGTGCTATGCTTTGTTTCCTGTGCAAACATACATGAAAAGGTAGTGCTGAACAGAGAAACAGTGGCTCTGTTCACTAGACATGTGGAAATCCAAGAGAAAATTTTCTCTCAACGCTTACATTATTCCAAACATTAATTAAGCCCAGAAGAAAATTTTATCATTATAATTATAACTAACAAACAGTTAATCAAAGCAATGTAAATTTTAAATTGTTATAATTATTACACACAAAATATAAGAAGTGTCTTAATAGAATAGTTAGGTCTTTCCCCCTATTGATAAATATGTTCATTGAAATGATGAGATAGGATTCAGTCTCAGTTCTGTCCCCTCCCGTTTTTCATTTTATGTAAGTAAGTACTAAAAAAGTCCATGAGATGGAAATGTTTTATTATAGTAATGTCACTCAGTTCTTTAAACATATTGCAAAATTACTTTATCTTTCATCAAAATTATTTTTAGTTACAATCAGTGAACAGCTTCATTCATTTTTGTAGAAATCAGTGAATTAGAAACCACCTGATATGCAAAAGGACTCATTACTGAGTCTTAAAATCTTTCCCTGTCTCAGTACCAACTTTGGGCAACCTGGAATATTTTATACTTAAATACATGTGCCATTGTAAAATTCTCAATGACAGTTTTGAAATTCTTGGTGATATCCTCTCATTGAGGATAGTACTTTAGTGAAAGCAGAAAAGAAGCAATCTGTAAAATACCTTGAGCACTGTTCTCAAACAGATTAGTATGACTGAAGATTGTCATGTGGAAACAGAATATAAAGAGACTGATTCAGTGATACTGTGTATCTGTGTACCTCTTGGAAAGGCTTTATATGTTTCTCTAAGTATCATTAGTTTCAGGACGGTAATGATAAAACTCTTTTCTCTCCCCGCTCACCTAAATATACAGTACAATCTGTGCGTTCAACAAAATGTGATTAGAAAAATTTAAAAATATGGTATGATTTGCATAATTCATGAGTACATGAAAGGCAAAGAGCCAGATACTCAGATCTGCCAGTGATATCAAGATAATTACAATGAAATATTCAGCCCTATTTATATCTTTAATTAAAAATAACATAAGGATTTGTTTTTCGCATTACTGTTGGTTTTGTTTTAATTTTGCATGGAATTTTTCACTTTAATATTGTCCTTGCATCTTAGCTAATGATCCTTAAAAATCATTTTGATTAGAATTTTGAACTTTATGGTATTTAAGTAATATATGGAAAAAAATGCTTCAAAGAGACAAATTATCTGAAAAATGATACTTAGTACCTTTTTAGTATATTGGTTGCCACATTAGAAATGCCACTATTTGATTAAAAACAATGTCCAGAACAATGGTTATTGATTGGTATATGTTAGTGGTAAGTTTTATAATCACTTTTCAATTATCCATGCTAATTAAAACCAACAGAACATAGATATTTGAAATGTGTGTCTGACCCTCAAACTGAGATGGAAATGTTTATTATAGTAATGTCACTCAGTTCTTTAAACATATTGCAAAATTACTTTATCTTTCATCAAAATTATTTTTAGTTACAATCAGTGAACAGCTTCATTCATTTTTGTAGAAATCAGTGAATTAGAAACCACCTGATATGCAAAAGGACTCATTACTGAGTCTTAAAATCTTTCCCTGTCTCAGTACCAACTTTGGGCAACCTGGAATATTTTATACTTAAATACATGTGCCATTGTAAAATTCTCAATGACAGTTTTGAAATTCTTGGTGATATCCTCTCATTGAGGATAGTACTTTAGTGAAAGCAGAAAAGAAGCAATCTGTAAAATACCTTGAGCACTGTTCTCAAACAGATTAGTATGACTGAAGATTGTCATGTGGAAACAGAATATAAAGAGACTGATTCAGTGATACTGTGTATCTGTGTACCTCTTGGAAAGGCTTTATATGTTTCTCTAAGTATCATTAGTTTCAGGACGGTAATGATAAAACTCTTTTCTCTCCCCGCTCACCTAAATATACAGTACAATCTGTGCGTTCAACAAAATGTGATTAGAAAAATTTAAAAATATGGTATGATTTGCATAATTCATGAGTACATGAAAGGCAAAGAGCCAGATACTCAGATCTGCCAGTGATATCAAGATAATTACAATGAAATATTCAGCCCTATTTATATCTTTAATTAAAAATAACATAAGGATTTGTTTTTCGCATTACTGTTGGTTTTGTTTTAATTTTGCATGGAATTTTTCACTTTAATATTGTCCTTGCATCTTAGCTAATGATCCTTAAAAATCATTTTGATTAGAATTTTGAACTTTATGGTATTTAAGTAATATATGGAAAAAAATGCTTCAAAGAGACAAATTATCTGAAAAATGATACTTAGTACCTTTTTAGTATATTGGTTGCCACATTAGAAATGCCACTATTTGATTAAAAACAATGTCCAGAACAATGGTTATTGATTGGTATATGTTAGTGGTAAGTTTTATAATCACTTTTCAATTATCCATGCTAATTAAAACCAACAGAACATAGATATTTGAAATGTGTGTCTGACCCTCAAATAATTTTTATTTCAGAGACTTATGCTTTAGTAAACAAAATTGAAAGGAGCAACAAGAGACTTAAAAGATTAGATCATCCCTGAATCAATAGTATACTGTGTGTTCCTGGCATCACTTAAAAGTTAAATATATTTAATTTCTATTACCTGGGAAAAAATCTGTATAATGTCTAGGGTTCAAAATAGATAATTAGCCTATGTTGTTTACTGTATTTTAGATAATTAGATCATTGTGTGAATGAGGTCAAAACAGTTTTCCTTCCCATTACTAAATTTCTTTCAGGAAAAGAAATTACTGTGGACAGCATCTGAGCTAGTCAAAACCATGTTAAAGTTAAAATCCTCATTTTGTTAGGAGCTTGACAACACAGCCCCCAAATTTAAAGTTAATGTTTTCCTGGTAGTAGACTTTGTTTCATTTGTAAATAAAGAATAGTATATATAATATTTTGTATATTTTAAATTCCAAGTTTTGTGAAGCTGTTTAACAAAAATAAGTTTTAAATTCTAGCTAACAGTACAGAATAGTAAATCTGTTATTCATAATCACTCCTTCTAACAGGACAGACCACTTGTATGCCTTCTTCATTCAGTGGAGTCCAGAAATATATGCAGAAGATACTGGTGAATATACCAAAGAACCTGGATTTATAGTAGTAAAAAAGATTGAAGAATCTGAAACAAATGAGGATTCTACTAATGAAGCAGCAGCTAGAGAATGGGAGGTAAGGAGAAACACGTGAAGCTTTCATTTATCTTTTTGCTTTGTGTGAATTTATAGTTTTATAGTAGGCAAAGTCGAGCGATCTTTAAAAAAGTAATTTTTAAAGGTTCACTGCACGTGTATATATGTGTTTATTGAATAAATCTGATTAGTAACTTTGGTTTATTCCTTTTGTCATCTTCCTTTTGCTTTAAAAATGCTAAGGAAGCAACCTATCAAGCAATAAAATTCCTTTTATTGAGTGAACTTTAGAATAATTACTATTTTACTGATTTTCATAAAACATTTTATTATGGACCTACATCACTTTGTTATCTCCTGCATGGAGGAGGTATAGCAGTTATTTAATGCATTCATGCCAGTTAGCACTCTTTCTAAAGCTCCTATCCAAGCATTATCTTGACATCCGTTTAACAATAATCCTGATGCTAATTTTACTAAATAATGAAAGTTCTATGCACTGCTCAAATTTGCTGAGCTTGTCTAAATGGTCAAATTAATACTAGTCAGCTTTTTATAACCCCTCTTAGATCTATCTTTTAATATTACATATTATGTCCTTACATGCTTTGTCTTGTGGGATTCATAGGGTGGCAGTATTCGGTCTTTTCTCTTGTTATGGTTGCCTGGATTAATGTCTTTATACATTAGAAAATACAGAGCAGATGCTAAAATGTGATAATAAACTGAATCAAATTTTGTTATCCGTGTGGTATTAATGTTTATGGTTGTTTATGTGATGAATGTAGTGTATGTACTTAACATGTATAATGATTAAAGGTATACATGGCATGTCTTTTGTTTAAAATGCAAAACTGATTTTGTATGTGCCTAAATCCATTTTGTGAAGCTGTTTAACAAAAATAAGTTTTAAATTCTAGCTAACAGTACAGAATAGTAAATCTGTTATTCATAATCACTCCTTCTAACAGGACAGACCACTTGTATGCCTTCTTCATTCAGTGGAGTCCAGAAATATATGCAGAAGATACTGGTGAATATACCAAAGAACCTGGATTTATAGTAGTAAAAAAGATTGAAGAATCTGAAACAAATGAGGATTCTACTAATGAAGCAGCAGCTAGAGAATGGGAGGTAAGGAGAAACACGTGAAGCTTTCATTTATCTTTTTGCTTTGTGTGAATTTATAGTTTTATAGTAGGCAAAGTACGAGCGATCTTTAAAAGAGTAATTTTTTAAAGGTTCACTGCACGTGTATATATGTGTTTATTGAATAAATCTGATTAGTAACTTTGGTTTATTCCTTTTTGTCATCTTCCTTTTGCTTTAAAAATGCTAAGGAAGCAACCTATCAGCAATAAAATTCCTTTTATTGAGTGAACTTTAGAATAATTACTATTTTACTGATTTTCATAAAACATTTTATTATGGACCTACATCACTTTGTTATCTCCTGCATGGAGGAGGTATAGCAGTTATTTAATGCATTCATGCCAGTTAGCACTCTTTCTAAAGCTCCTATCCAAGCATTATCTTGACATCCGTTTAACAATAATCCTGATGCTAATTTTACTAAATAATGAAAGTTCTATGCACTGCTCAAATTTGCTGAGCTTGTCTAAATGGTCAAATTAATACTAGTCAGCTTTTTATAACCCCTCTTAGATCTATCTTTTAATATTACATATTATGTCCTTACATGCTTTGTCTTGTGGGATTCATAGGGTGGCAGTATTCGGTCTTTTCTCTTGTTATGGTTGCCTGGATTAATGTCTTTATACATTAGAAAATACAGAGCAGATGCTAAAATGTGATAATAAACTGAATCAAATTTTGTTATCCGTGTGGTATTAATGTTTATGGTTGTTTATGTGATGAATGTAGTGTATGTACTTAACATGTATAATGATTAAAGGTATACATGGCATGTCTTTTGTTTAAAATGCAAAACTGATTTTGTATGTGCCTAAATCCATTCTGTGTCGTAATCTCAGCATCAGTTTCTACTGTGACTATGATATAATGAAGGAAAAGAGTTAACCTATACAGAACCTTTATTTTGAGTTATTTTAATATTTAGGCTGACATTATTAATTTTTCTACTAGCTTTATTCACAATAGCCACAAGCTGGAAACAGCCTGAATGCCTGTCAGCAGGAGATGGGTAAAAAAAGCTTTAGAATGTTTATAAAATTCCCAATAATAAAGCAATGAAAAGGTTCTGTTGGTACTATAAACAGTGTGGATGAGTCTTACAGAATAAAAGTAGCAAAGCCAGACACGAAAGATTATATACTGTATAATTCCATTTACATAAAATTCAAAAGGGCAAAACTAGCCTAAAGCCCACTTGGTTTACCTGTTCTGTTTAGGGGAGTTTAAGGGTTGGGTAGGCTCAGTAGGGAACTTTATAGAATAATAGAGATGGACTATACTTTATTCTTGGTGATGATTTGCATGGGTGTTGACATACACGAAATGATCCCTGTGTATTTATAATTTGTGTTAGGAGATTTTTAAATAGCCCAGATGATCCAGGATATATACCCCAAAGTAATTATACCCAAAGGTAGAGTGGAAAGGGATAAAATAGAGTGTTTTAAAAACACTTTTACTGGGCTTCCCCTGGTGGTCCAATGGGTAAGGACACCGCCTTGCAGTGCAAGGGGCGCCGGTTCGATCCCTGGCCTGGGAAGATCCCACGTGCTGCGAAGCGGCTGGACCCATGTGTCCAATTACCGAGCCAGAGCTCTGGAGCGCATGCGCCCAGAGCCGGCGCTCTGCAATGACAGACACCACCGTGATGGGAGGCCCACAGGAGCCAAAGAACAAAGATGGATGAAAATAGAGAAATGAAAGACCAATAGAAGTGGCCCGCCCACTCCCCTCCCTCCCCAACCCGATCCCCGCCCAAGATAAATAAATAAATAAATCTTTTTTAAAAAAAGACAAAAACACTTTTACCAGGCTTCCCTGGTGGTCCAGTGGGTAAGGACACCGCCTTGCAGTGCAAGAGGCGCCTGTTCGATCCCTGGTCTGGGAAGATCCCACGCGCCGCTGAGCGGCTGGACCCATGTGTCCAATTACCGAGCCAGAGCTCTGGAGCGCATGCGCCCAGAGCCGGTGCTCTGCAACGACAGACACCACCGTGATGGGAGGCCCACAGGAGCCAAAGAACAAAGACAGATGAAAATAGAAATGAAAGACCAATAGAAGTGGCCCACCCCCGCTCCCCTCCCTCCCCAACCCGATCCCCGCCCAAGATAAATAAATAAATAAATCTTTTTTAAAAAAAGACAAAAACACTTTTACCAGGCTTCCCTGGTGGTCCAGTGGGTAAGGACACCGCCTTGCAGTGCAAGAGGCGCCTGTTCGATCCCTGGCCCGGGAAGATGCCACCTGCCGCAGAGCGGCTGGACCGATGTGTCCAATTACCGAGCCGGAGCTCTGGAGCGCATGTGCACAGAGCCAGTGCTCTGTGACAACAGAGGCCACCGTGATGGGAGGTCTACACAGGCCAAAGAACAAAGATGGATGAAAATAGGCAAATGAAAGACCAATAAAAGTGGCCTGCCCGCCCCCCTCCCCACCCCCGCAAAAAAAAACACTCTTACCTAGCTAATAAGACAGGGTTTAGTGACAGGTAATGGTTTCTAACTTGGGTGGTAAGGTGGATGGCAGTATTTTCAATCAAGTTAGGGAATTGAACATTAGCTCTTTTGACATTGGAACACATAACTTTGGAAATAATAGACTTTTATTACTAATTTTTTGAACGTTGACTGTTTTGATTTCAAAGGATCTACCTTAGTTCTTGTGGAAGACTGCAGGTTATAATTTCTAAGGAAAAAAAGTATTCTTATCTGTTTTAAACTAGAATTGATTCAAATAAAAAGATAGATGCTAAAAATTTAATTTTAAAAAGTTTTTGCTGCATTATCTAGAAACAGTTTGCTCCACTGTCAGAGTAACCACTACCAACATGTGGCTATTGAATCCTTGAAATATGACCATGCTACTAAGAAACAGAATTTTAATTCTGATTAAATGTAAGATGTAAATTAAATGTAAATATTTGATTCAGTATTGGATGGCTTTTTGATACGTTTAGAAAAGCTTAGATATATGTCAGGTGTAAATTTCATAAAATCTAAATATGATCTAAGATAAGGTATTTCCTATGAAAATTGAGATGTAGTTAAATACACTAATTCCTATTACACTAGCCCCTAGCCACTTGTAGCTGTTTAGCAATAAAATGTGGTTAGTCCAAATAGAAATAATCTGTAAATACAAAATATATACAGAACTGAAAGAAAAATGAAAGATACCATTAATTCTTATATTGATTTTGTTTAAAAGATAACGTTTCAGATATATTTTGTTAAGTAAATATGTTAAAATTGATATGACTTGGGTGGGTTTTTTTTTTTTCCTTCTTTTAATCTGGCCACGAGAAAACTTACAGTTGCCGGGCAGGAATAGAGACGCAGGTGTAGAAGACAGACTTGTGAAAACAGCATAGGAAGGAAAGGATGGGACAAATTGAGAGTAACACTGCATATATATACTGTCGTGTGTAAATTAGATAGCTAGTGCGGTTGCTGTGTAAGACAGGCAGTGCAGCTCAGTGGTTGTGATGACCTAGAGAGGCAGGAGGAAACCTTAGGAGGGAGGGAAGTCTGTGTCCTTACTGTGATTCACAATGTGGTGCGGAGAAACCAGCACAACATTGGAATACCTTAAAGCTGCATTTTAAAGGGAATTGAACATTAGTTTTTGACTGTTTTGAAATAATAGTCTTTTATTACTAATTTTTTGAACGTTGACTGTTTTGATTTCAAAGGATCTACCTTAGTTCTTGTGGAAGACTGCAGGTTATAATTTCTAAGGAAAAAAAGTATTCTTATCTGTTTTAAACTAGAATTGATTCAAATAAAAAGATAGATGCTAAAAATTTAATTTTAAAAAGTTTTTGCTGCATTATCTAGAAACAGTTTGCTCCACTGTCAGAGTAACCACTACCAACATGTGGCTATTGAATCCTTGAAATATGACCATGCTACTAAGAAACAGAATTTTAATTCTGATTAAATGTAAGATGTAAATTAAATGTAAATATTTGATTCAGTATTGGATGGCTTTTTGATACGTTTAGAAAAGCTTAGATATATGTCAGGTGTAAATTTCATAAAATCTAAATATGATCTAAGATAAGGTATTTCCTATGAAAATTGAGATGTAGTTAAATACACTAATTCCTATTACACTAGCCCCTAGCCACTTGTAGCTGTTTAGCAATAAAATGTGGTTAGTCCAAATAGAAATAATCTGTAAATACAAAATATATACAGAACTGAAAGAAAAATGAAAGATACCATTAATTCTTATATTGATTTTGTTTAAAAGATAACGTTTCAGATATATTTTGTTAAGTAAATATGTTAAAATTGATATGACTTGGGTGGGTTTTTTTTTTTTCCTTCTTTTAATCTGGCCACGAGAAAACTTACAGTTGCCGGGCAGGAATAGAGACGCAGGTGTAGAAGACAGACTTGTGAAAACAGCATAGGAAGGAAAGGATGGGACAAATTGAGAGTAACACTGCATATATATACTGTCGTGTGTAAATTAGATAGCTAGTGCGAAGTTGCTGTGTAAGACAGGCAGTGCAGCTCAGTGGTTGTGATGACCTAGAGAGGCAGGAGGAAACCTTAGGAGGGAGGGAAGTCTGTGTCCTTACTGCTGATTCACAATGTGGTGCGGGAGAAACCAGCACAACATTGTAAAGCAATTATCCTCTAATTAAAGCTGCATTTTTAAAAAGGGAATTTGACTACAGAACCTATATAAAATAGAAATAACTCAAAATTTCTACCTAGAGGTGGAGAATAGGTGATTTAGAATTTAGGATTCATTTATTTCATGCTAACATTAAATCTGTACATTGGGGAAAGTTTTGCATATGATAAACTTACCTCCTCTACTTCTTTTCTGTTCTCCCTCCCTATTGTGCCTTCCCTTCCCCCTATCTATGTATATAACTGTGAGGCTAGGGTTTTATGGGTTTCATACACTGTTATATATTCAGAGGTAAGAACATGCAGGAAGGCTTCCCCGATGGTCCAGTGGATAAAGAGTCCATCTTGCAGTGCAAGGGGCACCAGTTCAATCCCTGGCACGAGAAGATCCCACGTGCTGCAGAGTAGCTGGACCCATGTGTCCAATGGAGCGCACGAGCCCAAAGCCGTTGCTCTGCAGTGAGAGAGGCCACTGCGATGGGACGCCCACAGAGGCCAAAGGATTAAGATGGATGAAAATAAATAAATGAGGGACCAATAAAAGAGGCCAAAATTTAAAAAATAGTAATAATGTTTTATAATAAAAAAGAAAAAAAGAACATGCAGGCATATGATTATCCCTTCACAAATATGTACACTGTTAATTAATTTGGACATAAAGTAAATAATAAATGTAACTTGTACTTATTAAAAAATAGGTCTATATCCTAAAATAAGTTCTTATGTCACTTGTAAATGTTTTATCATAAAGCCATATAGACTCTGAAAGTTGGAATTAACTGACAATTTATCCTCTCTCATTTTAGATTTTACACTATTCTTGGTTCTTCTTTAATGTATTTAGTGATAGGAAGCTTATTACCTCAAAGGACAGTACTTTTCAGTTTAGGACAGTTTTGTTAGAAAGTGCTGTCTCAGTGAGTTTAAAGAAACAGGTCTTTGTAAGTGTAATATATTTATCTTTGTTCTTCCTTTCCATTCACATTAGTAACAACAAAATTTTTCTGTATAATATAATATGAGAATTTATTATCATATATTAATGTTTAAATGTTCTTTTTTTATTATTTTCTTCTTTTTTAAATCCTCTACCAGGATTATTTTTGCTTGTATTTCTGTTTGACTTTAATAACTCTTCTGTGATCCTATACTATCCTCATCATTACTCTAAAAGGATTCACTAACTGTGGCACCCCAAATGACTACAACTTTGGTAGCAAGAAAAATTCTATAAATTTTAAAGAATTTTCATTACAAAATGTGCAAATTAAAAGTCAGTTCTACTGAAGATAGAAAAGGTTGAAATTTGAGAATTAAAAATGATGATAAAAGGAAGAAAGGAGAGCAATATTAGTGACTTGTACAGTGAATGCCAGAGAGAGATGAGAGCAGAAGCCTCCATTTACCAACAAAGAGAAAAGATAGCTTAATTTTAAGATTGTCAGGAGTAAGAACCCTTTTGATGCATTAGAATTAAGAATTTCTGAATACTGGAAGAAAGAATCTGAGAAATGTGTATAACTCAAGGTATGTAATAGATTGATGTCGTTTAATATGTACTTATTCTAGTTTAGCTGTTAGTCTGTAATAAATATAGTTAGCATAAGACATCAAGTTACCTCACCATTGTTTCTTTTTTTTCTACCATACTGTCTTGAATGTCTTAATTATGAATTTTTCTGCTGTTGGTAGTCCCAATACCAACAAGATATTTGTGCCAACAAGATAGGGTATTTCGGTAACCCTAGCTTGCAACTGAGCTAAACAGCTATAGAGTCTGGTTTCTCCCGGTATTCAGTTCAAGAAGTTGGTAAGGCACATGTACTGAGGATATTTATGTGGACCTCTGCTATTTTGTGAGAAAAATTCCTTTTTGATGAAGATTGTTTGTTTTTTTGGATTTTCACTGAAAAGGAAAATACGCTAATGGCATTTCAGCAGTGTCAGAAACATCCTGAGGTGAAGGTGGGGAAAGATGGCCACCTATCCACTTACTGCTGCTTGTGCTTTGATTTGACTAATACATATATTCAGAGATTAACAGTACAGTGAATTTGCATGTGCCATTCAGCTTTATCAACTTATTTCATCTATGATCCTTTTCTACAGTTGTTCACATTTCTTCAAATGTGATAGAAATGTTTAAAATACATGTAACATGAATGTATTTTTACAATTTGCTATTTGAAGTCAGCATCCTACTCAGGTTTAAATGTTTCAGTTGTTAAAACCTACAAGCCTCTGTAGATGCAGGGTCTCCCTCTATTTCTCTGCCTTGCTTTGCTTTTTTGTCCTATAATGTTAGTTTTCAAGAAATCAGATTTTTCCTATAGAATGTCTCACAGTCTGGATTTTGCTGATGTATCCCCACAGTGTTACTAAACATGTTCTTCTGCCTTCAATTTCCTATAACTCGATAGATCTAGAGCAGCCCACTTAATCATAGGCTGTTTCTTTATTTTACATATAATTTCCCTAAGCTTGTTTCTTAAACTTGATTTTAGCTAAAATCCTCAAAAGTGGTTAATCTCTAATTCAGAGACTGTACTCTTTTTATCACATCAAGGTCTCCACCTTGGCACAACCTTGAATCATCTGGGGAAGCTCTTACTGCTCCAAGGTCATGTCAGACCAATTAAATCAGAACCCTGGGGTGGGACCTACATATCAGTATTTCTCTACAGCTCCTCAGTTGATTACATTGCACAGGAAAAGTGGGAAGACTACTTTCAACCCCAGGCACGACTTTGGGTGTTTTATTAAGCATGCATAATGCTAAGACTGATTCTTGCAGACTGTCGTGGTGATGTGTGCTAAGTAACTTCAGTCGTGTCTGACTCTTTGCAGCCGTATGGACTCTAGCCTGCCAGACTCCTCTGTCCAACGGTATTCTCTAGGCAAGAATACTGGAGTGGGTTGCCATGCTCTCCTGCAGGGAATTTTCCTTACACAGGGATCCAACCTGTGTCTCTTATATTGCCTGTGTTGGCAGTTGGGTTCTTTACCACTGGCACCACCTGGTCATAATATACTTAAATTTTCAAGTGTCTGTCATGGCAAGTTACAATGTGCAAAACATTTTTAAAGTATTCCCCTTACTTTGGTGTTGCATCACTTAAAACATAATTTTGGTTCACTGTGGAGAAAGGTTTCTTTAATCATTTTGTGCCTTGATTTTTTAAAAAAATTAACAGTATCTATCCTGACACAGTTACTTCAGGTATAGCTCCTTTATATATCAAAGGACTCCTATCATGTTGTGTACTCAGAGGCACTACAAGGAAAGGGAATCAAGAAATAAACCAGGCCATAGATTTTTTTTTTTTTCATCGATCTATGCCTCTTGAACTTGTCTATCAAATGTGCTTTAAAGTTTGATGTACTTGACAAGTTCCCAAGAGTCCAGTGGTACAGTCCAAAGCAGTGCAGACCACAATAAGCCTAAAATACCTTTGAAGGCTGTTTTATTTTTAAGATGCATGTGAATTTTGCATTTCTTAATTTATCTGGTATACATTTAAAAAAAGTTTTTGAATTCCTTACCATGAGGTAAAAGTGACGCTACAGTAATACAGATCAGTTTCCTCCTGTTACCAGGTACCATGCACCCCTTAGACTTTACTACCTTCAACCCCAAATACCAGTTTCAAGAGGCACTCTACTAGAATCCTCTGATAACTTCAAGCTTCAGCTTGTCACAGGTTGAGTGTGCCAGTCTTGCTGCTTGATGACACAGGCCTCAAAAGTGAAACTTTTAAAGTTAAACTTGTGTGTTGTACCACTTTCTTTGGGCTAATTTTCATTCCTTTTGTTACAAGAGCTGGCAGGAAAAAGTTTTCCCTTTTTAACATCTCTAAAGTTAATTTATACTCCAAACCTACTAATTAAAACATCTAGTAGTCAATACAGTTAAGAAATTGACTTTATTAAATTAACTTTATTTGATCCATTTAGAAAAGTGTTGTGTCCTAGGTTTATGCTTATTGATTAAATTTTAAAATACAAATTTACTAGAGTTATATGCCAATAGATTATTTAACATATTAGCACTTTTGATTTTTAAAAGTAGTGACTGATATTAGAAGAAAATTGCTCTGGTTTATTCCTCACTTCTTTTTTTTTTTAATATTTATTACTTGTTCATTAGGGGAGTGGGTTGGGGAATGAGGGGGTGGGCGGGCCACATCTATTGGTCCTTCATTTATTTATTTTCATCCATCTTCGTTCTTTGGCCCGTGTGGGCCTCCCATCACGGCAGCCTCTGTTGTCACAGAGCACCGGCTCTGGACACATGGGTCCAGCTGCTCTGCAGCACGTGGGATCTTCCCAGGCCAGGGATTGAACTGGCACCCCTTGCACTGCAAGGCAGTGTCCTTACCTACTGGACCACCAGGGAAGCCCTATTCCTCACTTCTTACACTTGTCAAACTATTGATAAAAATATGTTGCATTGAGTTTTTAGTTTCTGGTATGACTTGTTCATTTTTAGATACTCCACATTACTCACATTTTCCCAAACAATCAAAGTTTTCAATTAAGTGAAAGTATAAATGTAAATACATTGCCTACTTATTAAATAAACCTCTGCAAAGGTTTTATAATTATTCCTAATATTTTAGAATTTGCTTTCAGGTACAGTTTTGTAAACCATTTATAGATTCTTCCCATTTTGACATTAATTTTTAGTGTTTAATTATATAAATTTTAAAATACTTAACCTAATTTTAGCAATTTAGCCTATAAAATTTATCATATCTTTATTGATTTGGATTTTCACCAGATGTGATAATCACCGTGTGGAATCAGTTCTGTTTTATTAATTGTCATTAAGTAGAATTATTGCCATGGTGGTTTATTGGGTTCCTCAGAGAAGACTAACAGTAGATATTGCTGCAGCTTCTAAGAACAGTAGTATTAGGAGGCTTCCATTGTTTGGTTAGTGTTTTACTTCATAAGCTACCAGACACTGAATATTCTGATGCTCACTTTTTTAAGTACATGGATTTTGTGGGGTTTTTAAATTAAATTTAATGTTTTAATTAAATAACGTGAAAATTAAAATTGAGTCAATATATAAAAGAAAACATTTCTGCTGTTTTCTCAGTCTAGCCATCGAATTCCATACAGAACTGATTTTGTTCAAAATGAAAGTAGTCTGTATGTCTGAATCACAAAATGGAGATCACATTTCTATGCAATAAAGTCAATTAAAGAAGTATATACTTTTTTAAAAACTTTGACTCACATAGGATTACAAATCATAATGCCAAAAGAAATCCAGTAAATATGAAAAAATTCTAAATGAAAAGCATTAAAACAGTTAGAATTTATGAGTTCACACAGATAGTCTTGTATAATATTTTTATACTTTTTTTTTTAGATCGCTTACTGAGGTATGATTGATGGACAGAAAGTTGAGCATATTTAATATATACAACCTGAGTTTTAAATAAGTATACATTCATGCAAATTTCAGACTTAAGTTAACAAAAATAGGGAAAACCATTAGACCATTCAGGTGAGACCTATATCAACTCCCTTATGATTGTACAGTGGAGATGACAAATACATTCAGTGGTTTAGATATGTTAGACAGAGAGCCTGAAGAACTGTGGACAGAGGTTCGTAACATTGTACAGGAGCTGATGACCAAAACCATCCCCAAGAAAAAGAAATGCAAGAAGGTCAAGTGGTTGTCTGAGAAGGCTTTATAAATAGCTGAGAAAAGAACAGAAGTGAAAGGCAAAGGAGAAAGGGAAAGATACACTGAACCTAATGCAGAGTTCCAGAGAATAGCAAGGAGAGATAAGAAAGCCTTCATAAGTAAACAGTGTGAAGAAATAGAGGAAAACGACAGAATGGCAAAGCCTAGAGATCTCTTCAAGAAAACCGGAAATAGCCAAGGAACATTTCATCCAAAGATGGGCATAGTAAAGATTAAAAATGGCAAGGACCTAACAGAAGCAGAAGAGATGAAGAAGAGGTGGCAGGAATACACAGAACTGTACAAAAAAGCACTTAATGACCTGGATAACCACAGTGGTGTGTTCACTCACCTAGAGCCAGACTTCTTGGAGTATGAAGTCAAATGGGCCTTAGGAAGCATTACTACCAACAAGGCTAGTGGAGGTGATGGAAATTCAGGTGAGCTATTTAAAATCCTAAAAGATGATGCTGTTGAAGTGCTCCACTCAGTATGCCAGCAATTTGGAAAACTCAGCAGTTGCCCCAAGATTGGGAAAGGTCAGTCATCATTCCACTCCCAAAAAGGCCATGCCAAAGAATGTTCAAACCACCATACAGTTGCACTCGTTTCACATGCTAACAAGGTAAAGCTCAAAATCCTTCAAGTTAAAACAAAAAGGATTACAAATCATAATGCCAAAAGAAATCCAGTAAATATGAAAAAATTCTAAATGAAAAGCATTAAAACAGTTAGAATTTATGAGTTCACACAGATAGTCTTGTATAATATTTTTATACTTTTTTTTTTAGATCGCTTACTGAGGTATGATTGATGGACAGAAAGTTGAGCATATTTAATATATACAACCTGAGTTTTAAATAAGTATACATTCATGCAAATTTCAGACTTAAGTTAACAAAAATAGGGAAAACCATTAGACCATTCAGGTGAGACCTATATCAACTCCCTTATGATTGTACAGTGGAGATGACAAATACATTCAGTGGTTTAGATATGTTAGACAGAGAGCCTGAAGAACTGTGGACAGAGGTTCGTAACATTGTACAGGAGCTGATGACCAAAACCATCCCCAAGAAAAAGAAATGCAAGAAGGTCAAGTGGTTGTCTGAGAAGGCTTTATAAATAGCTGAGAAAAGAACAGAAGTGAAAGGCAAAGGAGAAAGGGAAAGATACACTGAACCTAATGCAGAGTTCCAGAGAATAGCAAGGAGAGATAAGAAAGCCTTCATAAGTAAACAGTGTGAAGAAATAGAGGAAAACGACAGAATGGCAAAGCCTAGAGATCTCTTCAAGAAAACCGGAAATAGCCAAGGAACATTTCATCCAAAGATGGGCATAGTAAAGATTAAAAATGGCAAGGACCTAACAGAAGCAGAAGAGATGAAGAAGAGGTGGCAGGAATACACAGAACTGTACAAAAAAGCACTTAATGACCTGGATAACCACAGTGGTGTGTTCACTCACCTAGAGCCAGACTTCTTGGAGTATGAAGTCAAATGGGCCTTAGGAAGCATTACTACCAACAAGGCTAGTGGAGGTGATGGAAATTCAGGTGAGCTATTTAAAATCCTAAAAGATGATGCTGTTGAAGTGCTCCACTCAGTATGCCAGCAATTTGGAAAACTCAGCAGTTGCCCCAAGATTGGGAAAGGTCAGTCATCATTCCACTCCCAAAAAAAGGCCATGCCAAAGAATGTTCAAACCACCATACAGTTGCACTCGTTTCACATGCTAACAAGGTAATGCTCAAAATCCTTCAAGTTAAGCTTCATCAGTATGTGAACCAAGAACTTTCAGATGTACAAGCTGAATTTAGAAAAGGCAGAGGAACCAGAGATCAAATTGCCAGCCTCTGTTGGATCATAGAAAAGGCAAGGGAATTCCAAAAAAAATCTACTTCTGCTTCATTAGCTACAGTAAAACCTTTGATTGTGTGGATTACAACAAATTTTTAAATCTCTTAAAGAAATGGGAATACCAGGCCACCTTACTTGTCTTCTCAGAAACCTGTGTGCAGGTCAGAAGCAAAGTAAGAACCAGACATGAAACAAAGGACTGGTTCAAAATTAGAAAAGGAATACATTAAGGCTGTATATTGTCACCTTGCTTATTTAACTTATATGCAGAGTACATCATGTGAAATTCCAGACTGGATGAGTCACAAGCTGAAATCAAGATTGCAGGGAGAAATGTCAATAACCTCAGATATGCAGATGATACCATTCTAATGGCAGAAAGCGAAGAGGAACTAAAGATAAAGAGCATCTTGATGAGGATGAAAGAGGAGCATGAAAAAACTGGCCTGTAATTCAGCATTCAAAAATCGAAGGACATGGCAATCTGGTTCCATTACTTCATGGTAAATAGATGGAGGAAAAGTGAAAACAGTGACAGACTTTTTTCTCTTGGGCTCCAAAATCTCTGTACAGCGACTGCAATCACAAAGCTAAAAGATGCTTGTTCCTCGGGAGAAAAGCTATAACAAACCTAGACAGTGTATTAAAAAGCAGGGACATCACTTTGCCAATGAAGGTCCATATAGGCAAAGCTTTGGTTTTTCCAGGAGTCATGTACAAATGTGAGAGCTGAACTGTAAAGAAGGCCGAGCACCAAAGAACTGATGCTTTCAAACTGTGGTGCTGGAGAAGAGTCCCTTTGACTGCAGAGAGAGAAAACCTGTCAGTCTTAAGGGAAATCAAGCCTGAATATTATTGGAAGGACTGATGCTGAAGCTCCAGTACTTCGGCCACCATCTCTTCGGTGAAGAGATGACTCTCTGGAAAAGACCCTGATGTTGGGAAAAGTAGAAGGCAGAAGGAGAAGGGGATGACAGAGGACGAGTTGGTTGGATGGCATAACTGACTCAATGGACATGAGTTTGAGCAGGCTCCGGGAGATGGAAGGACAGGGAAGCCTGGCATGCTGCAGTCCATGGGGTCGCAAAGAATCGGCCACAACTTAGTGACTGAACTGCACTGAATGTTAACTAAGGATGTTAACTACCTCAAAGTTTTGAACCAGTGCTTTGCTTTCTTTATTATTTGTTCTCAGTTTCTACCTGAAAGCTATAGGCTATAAATTTCCATTAAAGTCCAAAATGTTATTTAATTTATGTTGTAAGAAGGGATGAAGGAAAGACAGTTTTATGATTTTAAAGAAAAAATATGACTTTAAATATTTGAGTGAGGTAATATAATGTATTATTGCTTTTAGTAGGCCACTCCCAATGTAGAGGAGACCAAATAGAAGGTAATTCAGTAATTTCAGCCGTGATAAGGAAAGTAAAGTAAGAAGCATTATTATTATTTTTTTTTTTTGGTGGGGAGTGGGTTGGGGAGGGAGGGGAGCAGGCGGGTCACTTCTGTTGGTCTTTCATTTATCTATTTTCATCCATCTTTGTTCTTTGGCCTGTGTGGGCCTCCCATCGCGGTAGCCTCTGTTGTCGCAGAGCACCAGCTCTGGGCGCATGTGCTCCAGAGCTCCGGCTGGGTAATTGGACACAAGGGCACAATTCAGCCACTCTGTGGCACATGGGATCTTCCCAGGCCAGGGATCGAACCGGCGCCCCCTGCACTGCAAGGCAGTGTCCTTACCCACTGGACCACCAGGGAAGCCTGTAAGAAGCATTATTAAGTTGAATATGTGAATTATGAGAACATATTGTTCAGCCTTTAAGATGGTTATGTTTTTCCAAAGTGCTTCATTTTTATAGTCTGTCATTTTACATTTTAAAGCTAAATTGGCATCTGCTTCTAGTTCTGGGATATCTAGACAAATATAAATGACCCTGCATGCTGTTTTCTGAATATTATGAAAAACGAAGGGGCACAAAGGATATTTACGTCTTAAGGAAATCAAGCCTGAATATTATTGGAAGGACTGATGCTGAAGCTCCAGTACTTCGGCCACCATCTCTTCGGTGAAGAGATGACTCTCTGGAAAAGACCCTGATGTTGGGAAAAGTAGAAGGCAGAAGGAGAAGGGGATGACAGAGGACGAGTTGGTTGGATGGCATAACTGACTCAATGGACATGAGTTTGAGCAGGCTCCGGGAGATGGAAGGACAGGGAAGCCTGGCATGCTGCAGTCCATGGGGTCGCAAAGAATCGGCCACAACTTAGTGACTGAACTGCACTGAATGTTAACTAAGGATGTTAACTACCTCAAAGTTTTGAACCAGTGCTTTGCTTTCTTTATTATTTGTTCTCAGTTTCTACCTGAAAGCTATAGGCTATAAATTTCCATTAAAGTCCAAAATGTTATTTAATTTATGTTGTAAGAAGGGATGAAGGAAAGACAGTTTTATGATTTTAAAGAAAAAATATGACTTTAAATATTTGAGTGAGGTAATATAATGTATTATTGCTTTTAGTAGGCCACTCCCAATGTAGAGGAGACCAAATAGAAGGTAATTCAGTAATTTCAGCCGTGATAAGGAAAGTAAAGTAAGAAGCATTATTATTATTTTTTTTTTTTGGTGGGGAGTGGGTTGGGGAGGGAGGGGAGCAGGCGGGTCACTTCTGTTGGTCTTTCATTTATCTATTTTCATCCATCTTTGTTCTTTGGCCTGTGTGGGCCTCCCATCGCGGTAGCCTCTGTTGTCGCAGAGCACCAGCTCTGGGCGCATGTGCTCCAGAGCTCCGGCTGGGTAATTGGACACAAGGGCACAATTCAGCCACTCTGTGGCACATGGGATCTTCCCAGGCCAGGGATCGAACCGGCGCCCCCTGCACTGCAAGGCAGTGTCCTTACCCACTGGACCACCAGGGAAGCCTGTAAGAAGCATTATTAAGTTGAATATGTGAATTATGAGAACATATTGTTCAGCCTTTAAGATGGTTATGTTTTTCCAAAGTGCTTCATTTTTATAGTCTGTCATTTTACATTTTTAAAGCTAAATTGGCATCTGCTTCTAGTTCTGGGATATCTAGACAAATATAAATGACCCTGCATGCTGTTTTCTGAATATTATGAAAAACGAAGGGGCACAAAGGATATTTACGGAGCTCATTCACACTTACAGTAGCTTCAGCCAGTTGATTTTTCTTTTTCAATTGAGATGTAAATTACATATAACCTATTAGTGTACAGCATTATGATTCCACATTTGTAAGTATTATGAAATGGTCACCACAGTAAGTCTAGTTAACATAATCATGATAGTTAAAATTTTCTTTTTTATTTATTTATTTGGGGGGGTTGGGGTGGGGAGGGAGGGGAGCAGGCGGTCTACTTCTATTGGTCTTTCATTTCTTTATTTTCATCCATCTTTGTTCTTTGGCCCGTGTGGGCCTCCCATTGCGGTGGCGTCTGTCGTTGCAGAGCGTCTGCTCTGGACGCATGCGCTCCAGAGCTCCGGCTCGATAATTGCACACACCGGTCCAGCCGCTCCGTGTCACGTGGGATCATCCCAGACCAGGGATCGAACCGGCACCCCTTGCACTGCAAGGCGGTGTCCTTACCCACTGGACCACCAGGGAAGCCCCTAGTTAAAATTTTCTAGTAAAAATTTTTAAGATCTGCTCTCCTAGTAACTTTCAAATATGTGATACAGTATTATTATCTATAGTCACCATGCTGTATGTTAGATCCTTATGCCCCCCTTCACTCAGTTTGCCCACCCCAGTTCTCCCCCGACAGTTGCAACCACCAGTCTGTTCTCTGTATCTATGAACTTAATTTGTTTGTATTAAATTCCACATATACATGAACCATATAGTATTTGTCTTTCTCTGACTTCATTTCAGTTAGCTAATGAACTCAAGGTCCATCCAGTATTGTGTCAAATGACAAGATTTCAGTCTTTTTTTTTTAAGCTGAGTAGTAGTCCACTGTGTATGTATACCACGTTCTCTTTACCATTCATTGATGGACACTTCGGTTGTTTCCAAATCTTTGTTGTTTTCCAATCACTAAGTCATGTCCAACTCTTTGCAACCCAGTGAATTGCAGCATGACAGGCTCCTCTTTCACTGTCTCCCAGAGCTTTCTCAGATTCATATCCATTGAGTCAGTGATGCCATCCAACCATCTCATCCTCTTCCACCTCGTTTTCCTTTTGTGTTTAATCTTTTCCATATCTTAGCTATTATAAATAATGCTGCAGTGATTATTGTGGTATATATATCTTTTTGGGGGGAAGGAAATGGCAACTCACTCCAGTATTCTTGCCTGGAAAATTCCATGAACAGAAAAGCCTGGCGAGCTACATTCTTTCCTAATGGCTCAGTGGTGAGGAATCTGCCTGCAATACAGGACACCTGAGTTAGGAAGATCTCTCTGGAATGGCAACCAACTCCACCATTCTTGCCTGTTGCATCCCCATGAACAGAGGATCCTGACAGGCTGCTATCCATGGGGTCACACAGATCGGACACGACTGAAGTGACCATGCTGCAGCAGCGTATCTTTTTTAAGTTAGTGTTTTCATCTTTCAGATAAATACCCAGGAGTGGAATTTCTGGATTATATGGTAGTTCTATTTTTAATTTTTTGGTGAACCTTCGTATATTGTTTTCCATAGTAGCTACTTCAACTTATTGATACAATCCAGTCTCACCAAAGGTGCACAAGGGTTTACCTTTTCTCCATATTTTCGCCCATGCTTGATATCTTGTTTTCTTGATAATAGCCATTCTGACTCTTGTGGAGTGATAGCTTATTGTGGTTTAATTGTTTTTCAAAGTATGATCCCCATGCCAGCAGTAGCACTAGTATCTACGAATTTGTTTTAAAAGTTCAGGAAATTTGCTGGTGATCTGGTGGTTGGAATTTTGTATTCTCACTGCCGAGGATCCAGGTTCATTCCCTGATACGTGAACTAAAACTCCACAAGCTGTGGTGCACCAAGAAAAACTGAAAAGTTCATTCTCAGTCTCCATTGAAGTCTACTTATTGGAATCTAGTTTTGGAGCCCAGTGTTCTGTTTTAACAAATGTTCCAAGTGATTCTGACATAGGCTCAAATTTGGGAGCTAATGGTTTAGAGCTTTAAGAACCCATCCTATCTAGGCATGAAGCCAGTTTTCTCAGAAACACATGGCTAAAAAGATACCTCAGCAAAATCAAAGCTGTATTAGGAAGAAGGTGTGATGACTATACTGAGTGAGGGAACAAAATAGGCTGTCCATTGTATTGTGTGTGTGTGTATCTTTTTAAAATCTCTTCAAAACCACATTTTGGTACACATATTTTTAGTTCTAGAAATTCTGGCTGGAAGTAATGATAGGTTTTCAAAATAGCACCCCACTCCCACCAAATTATTTAGTTTGTTGGTGTGTGAGAGGCAGATCAGGGATGGGAACTGATGACCACAATTCACTATATAAATAAGAGGACTCTGTATTGTAGTGCTGGTGTGGAGATGTTACAGTGTGCCTGTGAGGGATTGTGGGAGAGAGATCTTAGGGTAAGTGTGGTGTGGAGCTTGTTAGGGAGATAAGGGGAGTGGCAGGGTGGATATTTATGGAGGTGGGGTGCTGTGTCCTATACATGCACATGCTGGAATGGGGAGGAAGGAGGTGTGGGGGTGGTGCAGTGTTGTGTATACTAGAAAAGGAGTTGTGTGTGTGTGAAAGGTCGCATTGTGTGCACAGCTTTGTGTGTGCACACAGATAATGGGAAAGGAGCAGGTTTAACTTAAAATGGAAGCTATATTAAATGTTTCATTATAATGCATTCAATGTATTATTTACCTCTAGTTAAAATTGAGATAATCTATATAATTTTGTTTATAATCATAAAATATTTAATCTGAAAATTCAGTTACATTCAGGCTACCTCTGGTTAGTGAATACCTTGATAAGTAGCATTCTGACTCTTGTGGAGTGATAGCTTATTGTGGTTTAATTGTTTTTCAAAGTATGATCCCCATGCCAGCAGTAGCACTAGTATCTACGAATTTGTTTTAAAAGTTCAGGAAATTTGCTGGTGATCTGGTGGTTGGAATTTTGTATTCTCACTGCCGAGGATCCAGGTTCATTCCCTGATACGTGAACTAAAACTCCACAAGCTGTGGTGCACCAAGAAAAACTGAAAAGTTCATTCTCAGTCTCCATTGAAGTCTACTTATTGGAATCTAGTTTTGGAGCCCAGTGTTCTGTTTTAACAAATGTTCCAAGTGATTCTGACATAGGCTCAAATTTGGGAGCTAATGGTTTAGAGCTTTAAGAACCCATCCTATCTAGGCATGAAGCCAGTTTTCTCAGAAACACATGGCTAAAAAGATACCTCAGCAAAATCAAAGCTGTATTAGGAAGAAGGTGTGATGACTATACTGAGTGAGGGAACAAAATAGGCTGTCCATTGTATTGTGTGTGTGTGTATCTTTTTAAAATCTCTTCAAAACCACATTTTGGTACACATATTTTTAGTTCTAGAAATTCTGGCTGGAAGTAATGATAGGTTTTCAAAATAGCACCCCACTCCCACCAAATTATTTAGTTTGTTGGTGTGTGAGAGGCAGATCAGGGATGGGAACTGATGACCACAATTCACTATATAAATAAGAGGACTCTGTATTGTAGTGCTGGTGTGGAGATGTTACAGTGTGCCTGTGAGGGATTGTGGGAGAGAGATCTTAGGGTAAGTGTGGTGTGGAGCTTGTTAGGGAGATAAGGGGAGTGGCAGGGTGGATATTTATGGAGGTGGGGTGCTGTGTCCTATACATGCACATGCTGGAATGGGGAGGAAGGAGGTGTGGGGGTGGTGCAGTGTTGTGTATACTAGAAAAGGAGTTGTGTGTGTGTGAAAGGTCGCATTGTGTGCACAGCTTTGTGTGTGCACACAGATAATGGGAAAGGAGCAGGTTTAACTTAAAATGGAAGCTATATTAAATGTTTCATTATAATGCATTCAATGTATTATTTACCTCTAGTTAAAATTGAGATAATCTATATAATTTTGTTTATAATCATAAAAATATTTAATCTGAAAAATTCAGTTACATTCAGGCTACCTCTGGTTAGTGAATACCTAGGCATAATAAATACAAATACTTTTTCAGTAAACCAGGTGTTAGAAAATGCAGTTTAAAAATGGACTGTGTAATAACACAAAGGAATTTTCAGGTCACACTGAATATTTGTATAATATTTATTTGTAATAGATTGGCTTCATTTTTACAGTCATTCTAAAAGTTTGAGGCGTGAAGGGTCTTCAAAGGATGATTTACTGCTTTAAAAATACATATAATGATGAAATGTTATAGGACTCTTAGATATAAATAAAAAATAGAATTTTATGATTGTAGGAACACACAATAAAATGTTAATTAAAATCATTTGTGTACTTAGGGAGGGACTCTGGAAATAGTACTGATTACTTTTTTATGACTGAGTTATTTTTAGTGTAATTCTCAGTGTACTGCTATTTGGAAATACATGCTCTGTTTCTTTAAACCTTGAAGTCCTTTCTTTGCACATTTGGGTACAGTGCAACCAAACTTAACCATGGGAAACCCTCTCTTCCCTCCCCAGCTTTACAGTCTCCACTCAGGACTTTCTTTGCAACCGATACTACTTAGTGATTAGCTCTCTGTCTTGTCAATCAAATCTTTGTCTCCAGCAAACTGTTTTGTCACTGTAGTAGGGCTCTTGTGCTGGAAATGTATCTTTGACAGAAGAGGAATGCTTTCTAAAACAGTTCTTAGGAGATGATGTAGCTTAATTTGTCCTGGAAAGGAAATGTCTCGTCTCTGGTATGGGAAAAAGGGGAGAAGGCATCAGCCAATTAATCAGAAATATACGCTGGTAAATCTTAGTCGATGGTTTCAATTTCTATATTTACTAGTCTTCTTATGGTGACATTCTACAGAATTATATGATTTTAAAATTTAAGCATAGAGAATATTTATAGAGTACAAAATTGTATGGTTCTGAAAAAATTACCTTCAAGTTATTTCTGCTGCTCCTAAATATCTGCAAAAAAGAAATGAATAAGGGACTATAGTTTTGATTTGTGAAAGTGCTTTGGTTTTCCTGTTTTGCATCAGCAGAAAGTTAAGAAATTTTTATACTGCCTTAATTTCTAAGTTAAACTTTGTAGGAAAATATTCAGAATTTTTTGGTTTGCTTAAAAATAAATTGAGTAAGGTTTGGTTTTGCTTAAAAATAAATTGAGTAGAATATTTTTAATGAATTTATTTTAGTTTTTATTGATTGGATTACAAACCAAATGCATTTGTAATTTTGTGTATGAAGACTATTCTTTTTGCAATGTGAGAGAAGACCTTATTAAGCTGTCCAAAAAGTTTCAAGCATTACTGCCTTATACAAAACTTTAAATGATACTCTAATAGTCAACCTTACTATTTTAAGAACCTTAGATATTTTTCGATATAAGTATATATGCATTATTTGTTAGAAAATATATTGCCAGTTGTTCTTTCTTTGATAATTTAGGATTATATCTTCCCTTATGAATGTTCATCTTACTTGTACTATAATTTTGGTGATTTAAATGAGTCTAGATATACTTAGACCCTAGTGTGACTTTGGAAGTTGTCCCTAAAGCAGCTTGCCACTCTCAATTGTGTGAAAATATCGAAATGCTTTCCATTAGTGATGTTTTAATTTGTCAGAGAGTACTTTGTTAAGTCTTTTTATTTTTAAATTGATGATTTCAAGTTTTTGTTTATGAAACATTGGCTCCAAGGGTTTAGGCATCTGAAATGATTGGATTTGTTAAAATTCTGATCAGATTATCAGATTAGTCAATTGACACAGCATTTTTTTTCAAACCAAAAACAGTGATGCTATTCATGTATTTTTTATTTGCAGTTTGAATTAACGTTTGTCATTAGTTTGCTAATACTATAATATAGTTCATTACAAATACAGGCAAAATGTGGATATTTTGAATTTTATAGGTCATTATAATGTACATCACACGCCTATTACTCCTACTACAGTCACCAATTCTTTTTCATCCTTATAGGAAGCTGTTTTGTGATTTTGTCAGATATGAGAGCATGCTTCTTAGTGGTCCTCAGCATTGCACATAAGTTTATTTATATTTAACACTTCATTTAACCTTTCCAATAACTTGCAAAGTCAGTAGTATTACTTCCCATTTTAAAGGTGAGAAAATTCATATGGAATGGTTACTGAACTAAGCTGTCCTAGAGCACAGAGACAGTTCGACCCTAGCATATTTCTTACCTCACCAGGATGTCTTTGAGTTTTATAAAATAGTACAATATGGTATGATGTGTTTTGGTGTGTAGACACTCTCAGGTCCCAGTTTTCTACCTGTTTTACTTGCTTTGAAATAGAGGTGCTAGACACTATAGGGTAGGAGAAAGTCTAAGAAAATTTGCCATTTACAACAACATGAATTAACCTGCAGGGTATTATACTTTAGAGAAAGAGAAAAATGAATACTGTATGTTATCACTTACATGTGGAATCTAACAATATGAAACAAAAGTAGTGAATATAACAAAATGATCAAAAAACGATATAAGGATATATGCATTATTTGTTAGAAAATATATTGCCAGTTGTTCTTTCTTTGATAATTTAGGATTATATCTTCCCTTATGAATGTTCATCTTACTTGTACTATAATTTTGGTGATTTAAATGAGTCTAGATATACTTAGACCCTAGTGTGACTTTGGAAGTTGTCCCTAAAGCAGCTTGCCACTCTCAATTGTGTGAAAATATCGAAATGCTTTCCATTAGTGATGTTTTAATTTGTCAGAGAGTACTTTGTTAAGTCTTTTTATTTTTAAATTGATGATTTCAAGTTTTTGTTTATGAAACATTGGCTCCAAGGGTTTAGGCATCTGAAATGATTGGATTTGTTAAAATTCTGATCAGATTATCAGATTAGTCAATTGACACAGCATTTTTTTTCAAACCAAAAACAGTGATGCTATTCATGTATTTTTTATTTGCAGTTTGAATTAACGTTTGTCATTAGTTTGCTAATACTATAATATAGTTCATTACAAATACAGGCAAAATGTGGATATTTTGAATTTTATAGGTCATTATAATGTACATCACACGCCTATTACTCCTACTACAGTCACCAATTCTTTTTCATCCTTATAGGAAGCTGTTTTGTGATTTTGTCAGATATGAGAGCATGCTTCTTAGTGGTCCTCAGCATTGCACATAAGTTTATTTATATTTAACACTTCATTTAACCTTTCCAATAACTTGCAAAGTCAGTAGTATTACTTCCCATTTTAAAGGTGAGAAAATTCATATGGAATGGTTACTGAACTAAGCTGTCCTAGAGCACAGAGACAGTTCGACCCTAGCATATTTCTTACCTCACCAGGATGTCTTTGAGTTTTATAAAATAGTACAATATGGTATGATGTGTTTTGGTGTGTAGACACTCTCAGGTCCCAGTTTTCTACCTGTTTTACTTGCTTTGAAATAGAGGTGCTAGACACTATAGGGTAGGAGAAAGTCTAAGAAAATTTGCCATTTACAACAACATGAATTAACCTGCAGGGTATTATACTTTAGAGAAAGAGAAAAATGAATACTGTATGTTATCACTTACATGTGGAATCTAACATATGAAACAAAGTAGTGAATATAACAAAAATAAGAAACTTACAGATTCAGAGAACAGTGAATATAGCTGATATTTTATAATAATTATAAATGGATTATAATCCATAAAAATTTTTGAATCACTGTTGCATACCTGAACATAATATAATACTGTAAAGTCAACCATACCTCAAAAAAATATAAGGAAAAAATAAAGTTAGGCATGCTTCATCAGCATGGTTCTCACTCAAACTAACTGGGTAAAGGTTTAACTTTATTCCATATATTTTAGAACATATTCTGTTAGTCCTGTTAGTTCCAAAGATGGCTTTCGCCAGTGTCTGTGTCCCCAAAGAACTCCTTTTGCCTCCTGCCTCTCCAGAAGACTCTCCAAGATCTGCAGGCAGGTCCAACACTGGCTTCTTTCAACATCTTCTGTCCCGAGACCCAGAGTGTGTGTGCTCTTTTAAGAGTTAAGTTTTTTTTCTCCTTCAGCTATCTGGATCCCCTGAAGGCCCCACTGGCCTTCAAAGTCAAGCATTCTTGGGGCTTGTTTTCCCAGCAAAGTACCCCTTGGTTTGGGAGCCTGATGTGGAACTCAGATTCCTTTGGAGAGAACTTCTGCAATTATACTTTCTCTTCTGTTTCTGGTTTACCTACCAGAGGTATGGTCTTGACTGTACCGTGACTCCATCCCTCCTCCCCATCTCCATTTTGTCTTTAATTGTTAAAAGGTCTTTTCTAGCAGCTTCCAGTTTTTTCACTGATAGTTGTTCTGTAAATAATTGTAAGTTTGATGTGCTCAGGGTCCTTCTACTCAGCCATCTTGCTATCTTTTATTTCTAAGGGCTGTTGTAGAGTTTATTCTGATGGATAGCCTAAACTTTAATCTCTAATAATCTACTTAAAGCTCTTTATATATTTAATATATCCATATACCCTACTCTACCTTTTTTGTGTCATTCAATAAATTGTAATTCATATGAAGATTATAAGCTGTTTTTATAAGGGTGTAAACTTAATCAGATTAAAGTCACAAAATATTGCATATGTATTTTTTAATATTTAAAATATCAAACATTTTTCTGTCAGTTCACTCAATTTTGTCATCTTTTACTTTTTTATTGTCGTTTCTAGGCCCTCATATATGACAAGATGAATTTCTTCGTTTGATTTTAGGCTTTTATCTTCGAAAACACAGGAAATGATGAATTATTTACATTTGTGTAGGAATTAGCTCACAGCTAAAATTTTAAGAAAAACCGGCTTAAATGTAAATCTCTTTCCAATGAAGCTCTTTTCAGCTGAAGAGAATGTTTATAATACTGACAAAAATACTTGTACTAATACTATACACTTAGACCATGAGTTTTTTAAATTTAATCCTCAACCTGTGAAATATTGCTCCTTTCACCATCATTTTACAGAACAGAGACATGTGACAGTAATACAGAAGCAAGTAAAAGCCAGAGCTGCGGTGTGAAACCAGGCATTCTGCTCTTGCTCTCGGCTGTGCCCTTAAGTTCTTTGCTGTACTTGCTTTCAAAATCTTCAGAATATAACTAGGAGAAGGGGATTAACATTTATTTTGTGCATTTAATGTATTGGTTTCTACTTTATATATATCTTACACATACTGTCATTTATTCCTCATAAAGTGCCTAAGGTGTGATTATCATTTCCATGTGAAGGGCCAGAAATTGAGAGATTAAGTATGATCACTCAAGTTCACAGAGCTAATACAAGTTGGGCTTCCTTATCGGCCAGTTTTGCATTCGATGGTTCTGCATTTGCAGATTCAACCAACCACAGATGCCAATATTTAGGAAAAGTTTACATAAAGTTCCAAAAAGCAAAACTTGAATTTGCCACTTGCTGACAGCTATTTACATCACAAGTTATCAGCCAGTGTCTGTAGTTTACTTTGGGGTTCATTCTTTGTGTCGCACATACTGTGAATTGACATGTATCTGCCAGTATAGGATGATGCACTGTAGTTTCATTGTCTTCCAAATGCCCTGTGCTCTTGTTTATTTAGTCCTCTTTTCCTTCGCCTTAACACCTGGGAACTGCTTTTGGTTTTACTCTTTCTGTAGTTTACCCTTTTCCAGAGTATCAACTAGTTGGAATCATACTATATGTAGCTTTTTCATGTTGGCTTCTTTCATTTAGCAAGATACATTTAAGGGTTCTACCCTTGCCTTTCATGGTTTGATAGATCGTTTCTTTTTAGTGCTGACTTTTAATATTCCATTGTCTCAGTGTACCATAGTTCACTTAAAGATTTATTTATTTATTTATTTTTGGGCAGGGGTCGGGTTGGGGAGGGAGGGGAGCGGCGGGCCACTTCTATTGGTTTTTCATTCTCTTTTTTCATCCGTCTTTGTTCTTTGGCTCCTGTGGGCCTCCCATCACAGTGGCCTCTGTCGTTGCAGAGCGCCGGCTCTGGGCGCATGCGCTCCAGAGCTCCGGCTCCATAATTGGACACATCTGTCCAGCCGCTCCGCGGCATGTGGGATCTTCCCAGGCCAGGGATCGAACCGGCGCCCCTTGCACTGCAAGGCGGTGTCCTTACCCACTGGACCACCAGGGGAAGCCCCATAGTTCACTTATTGAAGGACATTTTGGTTACTTCCAAGTTTTGACTCTTACACTAAACAAAAGATTGTTGTAAACATTCCTATTCATATTTTACATGGACATAAATTTTCAGCTCAAATTTAGGTTAATATATCTTACACATACTGTCATTTATTCCTCATAAAGTGCCTAAGGTGTGATTATCATTTCCATGTGAAGGGCCAGAAATTGAGAGATTAAGTATGATCACTCAAGTTCACAGAGCTAATACAAGTTGGGCTTCCTTATCGGCCAGTTTTGCATTCGATGGTTCTGCATTTGCAGATTCAACCAACCACAGATGCCAATATTTAGGAAAAGTTTACATAAAGTTCCAAAAAGCAAAACTTGAATTTGCCACTTGCTGACAGCTATTTACATCACAAGTTATCAGCCAGTGTCTGTAGTTTACTTTGGGGTTCATTCTTTGTGTCGCACATACTGTGAATTGACATGTATCTGCCAGTATAGGATGATGCACTGTAGTTTCATTGTCTTCCAAATGCCCTGTGCTCTTGTTTATTTAGTCCTCTTTTCCTTCGCCTTAACACCTGGGAACTGCTTTTGGTTTTACTCTTTCTGTAGTTTACCCTTTTCCAGAGTATCAACTAGTTGGAATCATACTATATGTAGCTTTTTCATGTTGGCTTCTTTCATTTAGCAAGATACATTTAAGGGTTCTACCCTTGCCTTTCATGGTTTGATAGATCGTTTCTTTTTAGTGCTGACTTTTAATATTCCATTGTCTCAGTGTACCATAGTTCACTTAAAGATTTATTTATTTATTTATTTTTGGGCAGGGGTCGGGTTGGGGAGGGAGGGGAGCGGCGGGCCACTTCTATTGGTTTTTCATTCTCTTTTTTCATCCGTCTTTGTTCTTTGGCTCCTGTGGGCCTCCCATCACAGTGGCCTCTGTCGTTGCAGAGCGCCGGCTCTGGGCGCATGCGCTCCAGAGCTCCGGCTCCATAATTGGACACATCTGTCCAGCCGCTCCGCGGCATGTGGGATCTTCCCAGGCCAGGGATCGAACCGGCGCCCCTTGCACTGCAAGGCGGTGTCCTTACCCACTGGACCACCAGGGGAAGCCCCATAGTTCACTTATTGAAGGACATTTTGGTTACTTCCAAGTTTTGACTCTTACACTAAACAAAAGATTGTTGTAAACATTCCTATTCATATTTTACATGGACATAAATTTTCAGCTCATTTAGGTTAATACCAAGGAGTGCGCTGGATTGTATGAGAGTGTGTTTAGTTTTATAAGAAACTGCCAAATAATTTTCCAATGTGGCTGTATCATTTTGTCCTCTGCCAACAATGAGAGTTGTTCCTACTGCTCCTCCTCACCAGGGTTTAATGTTGTCAGTGCTTTCATCCCACAGGTATGTAGTCTTATCCCACTGTTATTTCAATTTGCATTTCCCTGATGACATATAACATAGAGCATCTTTTCATAGTTTTTTCATGTATGTTTGCTCAGATATTTAGTTCATGTTTTGTTTTCTCATTTTTAAAGAGTTCTTTCTATATTTGGGGTAATGTATTTATCAGATACATACCTTGCGAAGATTTTCTCCCAGTCTGTGGGATTATTTTTCTATTCTCTTGACAGTGTCTGTCACAGGACGGATGTGTTTAGTTATAATGAAATCCAGTTTGCTTTTGGTATTCTGTCTAAAAAGGCACCTTCAAGCCCAAGGGCACCTAGATTTTTTTGTTATCTTCTAGTCATTTTATAGTTTAATTTGCATTTTACATTTGGGTTTAAGATCCATTTTCAGTTAATTTTTGTGAAAAATTATGACTTAGTCCAATTTGGCTTTTTTGCATGTGGATGTCCAGTTGTTCCAGCACCATTTGGTAAAAGACTATCCATTCTTCATTGCTATCCTTTGCTTCATTGTCAAAAATCACTTTACCGTACTTGTGCGAGTCTATACCTAGGCATACTCTTCCATTCCATTGATCTGTTTGTTCTTTTGCCAGTATCACAATCTTGACTATTCTAAAGTCTTGAAGTTGAACAGTGTCATAATCAGTTTGCCTATATCCACAAAATGGCTTGGTTGGATTTTTATTGGAATTGTGTTGTCTATAGGCCGAGTTGGGAGGAACTGATATCTTTTCTGTACTAATATAAGTAGTATTGGTTTACATTTCAGATTCCCATTGCTCATTGCTGATATATAGAGAAGCAGTTGACTCTTATTAACCTTGTATCTTGCTAAGTTACCACAATTGCTTATTAATTCCAGTAGCTTTTGGTCGATTCTTTAGAATTTTCTTTATAGATAGTCATGTCATGTGGTAAGAGTTTTATTCCATCCTTTCCAGCCTGTATACATTTTATTTCCTTTTCTTGTTTTACTGTGTTAGCTAGGTCTTCCTAGAATGTTGAATAGAATAGGAGTGCAAGTATTTTATTTGTGATGTTAATTATGGGATTTTGTTGTTGTTGTTGTTGTTGTTGTTACATGTTCTTTATCAGATTTCAGGCGTTACTACCCATTTGTAGGTTGCTGAGAAATTTTCTAAGGAATAACTGAGATTTTGACTGATCCTTTTTCTGCATCTATTTATATGTAATGAAATATATCAGTCGATTTTCAAATTTTGAAATAACCTTGCATATCTCTTGGATTTGTGCTACATTGTGCTAGGTCGCTTCAGTGTTTTTGAACTCCTTGTGACCGTATTGACCATAGCCCACCAGGCTCCTCTGTCCATGGGGTTCTCCTGGCAAGAATACTACAATGGGTTGCCATGCCCTCCGCCATAAGATTTTCCCAACCCAAGGATTGAACCCATAACTGTTAGGTCTCCTGCATTGGCAGGCAGGTTTTTTTTTTTACCACTGGCACCGCCTGGGAAGCCCCTATCCCTTGCATACCTGGAATGAAATCCCACTCGGTCACTGTGTATAATTATTTTTATACATTATTTAGATTAATTTGTTGAGAGGTTTTTGCATGTATATTCATGAGAGGTACTGGTCTGTAGTTTGTCTCTCTTATGTCTTTATTTTTTATTAGGATGAAAATATAATGAGAAAATAGAAACAAATAACTTCCCAACTCATTCTGTGAGGGCAGAACTATCCTGATTGCAATTTTCCCATTTTTCTATTGTCACGTGTATCATAGCTTTCAGCAAGTTTGCATAGCTTTTGATAGAGTTACTTTGATGCTTACTGGTATCTAATTCATTTTAGTTGGCTAGAAGTGGGCCTGGTACTTCCTGTTTTATAAAGCTGCTAATTATTAATTCAATTTATTTAATAGATATGGGGCTACTCAGAGGATCTGTTTCGTCTTATGTGAGTTTAGTGGTTTGTGTCTTTCAGTGAAATATAAATGGCATTGTTAAGTTAACATTTTTCTTTTCTTGTCACAGAATTCTTAACTTAGTCTGCGAGGCATTGAGGAAGGGAGGTTTGTTTATGGTGTAATCCTAGGGGAATATACTGAAACATCCCAGAAAGAGGACTGTAAGAACAAATTGCTCTTTCTTTCTAGGAGAACATGTTCTTAATCATGGCATTTATAGCAGCTGTAGACTTCTCTTCAATTTCTGTTCTGGTTATTGTGTCTCCTTGTAATAGAGATGGGTGGATTTCATTCTGCCTTTACATTTGTAATTTGTTGAAAGTAAATGCCTAGGCACTTTGTGTGAGAGTCCTTTGTGGAAAACTGAAAAGACTAGAGAGTAACACTTAATTCTGTAGAGTGTTCATAGTCGATTTTTTAAAAACTCATCTCTTGGATTTGTGCTACATTGTGCTAGGTCGCTTCAGTGTTTTTGAACTCCTTGTGACCGTATTGACCATAGCCCACCAGGCTCCTCTGTCCATGGGGTTCTCCTGGCAAGAATACTACAATGGGTTGCCATGCCCTCCGCCATAAGATTTTCCCAACCCAAGGATTGAACCCATAACTGTTAGGTCTCCTGCATTGGCAGGCAGGTTTTTTTTTTTACCACTGGCACCGCCTGGGAAGCCCCTATCCCTTGCATACCTGGAATGAAATCCCACTCGGTCACTGTGTATAATTATTTTTATACATTATTTAGATTAATTTGTTGAGAGGTTTTTGCATGTATATTCATGAGAGGTACTGGTCTGTAGTTTGTCTCTCTTATGTCTTTATTTTTTATTAGGATGAAAATATAATGAGAAAATAGAAACAAATAACTTCCCAACTCATTCTGTGAGGGCAGAACTATCCTGATTGCAATTTTCCCATTTTTCTATTGTCACGTGTATCATAGCTTTCAGCAAGTTTGCATAGCTTTTGATAGAGTTACTTTGATGCTTACTGGTATCTAATTCATTTTAGTTGGCTAGAAGTGGGCCTGGTACTTCCTGTTTTATAAAGCTGCTAATTATTAATTCAATTTATTTAATAGATATGGGGCTACTCAGAGGATCTGTTTCGTCTTATGTGAGTTTAGTGGTTTGTGTCTTTCAGTGAAATATAAATGGCATTGTTAAGTTAACATTTTTCTTTTCTTGTCACAGAATTCTTAACTTAGTCTGCGAGGCATTGAGGAAGGGAGGTTTGTTTATGGTGTAATCCTAGGGGAATATACTGAAACATCCCAGAAAGAGGACTGTAAGAACAAATTGCTCTTTCTTTCTAGGAGAACATGTTCTTAATCATGGCATTTATAGCAGCTGTAGACTTCTCTTCAATTTCTGTTCTGGTTATTGTGTCTCCTTGTAATAGAGATGGGTGGATTTCATTCTGCCTTTACATTTGTAATTTGTTGAAAGTAAATGCCTAGGCACTTTGTGTGAGAGTCCTTTGTGGAAAACTGAAAAGACTAGAGAGTAACACTTAATTCTGTAGAGGATCGTTCCTAGTACTTAGTTCCTACAGATGGGATTTAGCAGTACATGCAAACCACTTTGTACCTTAAGAAGTGACCTGTTAGCCAGACAGCAAATATGCTTTTAGTTAGAAGGTCTTTATTTCCTCAACTGTGTACCTTAGTAATCAGGAGTGTGATACACAACATTTTGTAGCAATCTGTCCATTTTCTACTTAGGGTTAATCTTTTGGATAAAGTAATATTTTCTGTACATGGATTATGATCTACCAAGGGATTAAAAATTACTTTGAGACTAATTCCAGAACCACCATATGTACTAGGAATCTGTATCTCTTTATTTGTTTTGAGAGGAGGAAGTATATTTCTCTAGTTGAGGCAGAAGATAGATAGACCCTAGGCTGAACAGCTGAAGTTCATTCCCTGTGGACAGACACTCCACAATGCAGACAATAGCAAGGAGACTCTGAGTTCCGCCCAGATGAAAGATAAAGGGATCCTGTATTTCTCATCCTGAGTCAAAGAGACCTTCCAGACTACGTGTGCACAGAAAGGCTCTTCATAGGTCAGAATGGAGAGGGCATCTCCCCCTAGTAGGAGATGTCAACCTACCTATGCCTCTGCTAGAATCCATCCTGGTTAAGAGAGGTATACACATACATGGAATGTCCCTAGGAAAAAAAAAAGACAGAAGAAATGTCCCATATGACTAATTTAAACTACTGTGAACGCCCATTGCTCTCTCTGAGTTCACTTATGTGAGTCTCTTCACATGTACCCTTTCTTCCTCCTGATGTTTCATTACTTTTTGTCTCTCTGTGGGAAGTCATTTCCATAAAGCCGATGAGTCAAGGGCCTTGTCATTGGTCACTGTCCTTAGTGGTACAATGGCTAGGATTCTTCACTCTCATTGCTGCGACCTGACTTCCATCTCTGGCCAGGACGCTGCTTCAAGTCAAGGTATTGTGTCTCCTTGTAATAGAGATGGGTGGATTTCATTCTGCCTTTACATTTGTAATTTGTTGAAAGTAAATGCCTAGGCACTTTGTGTGAGAGTCCTTTGTGGAAAACTGAAAAGACTAGAGAGTAACACTTAATTCTGTAGAGGATCGTTCCTAGTACTTAGTTCCTACAGATGGGATTTAGCAGTACATGCAAACCACTTTGTACCTTAAGAAGTGACCTGTTAGCCAGACAGCAAATATGCTTTTAGTTAGAAGGTCTTTATTTCCTCAACTGTGTACCTTAGTAATCAGGAGTGTGATACACAACATTTTGTAGCAATCTGTCCATTTTCTACTTAGGGTTAATCTTTTGGATAAAGTAATATTTTCTGTACATGGATTATGATCTACCAAGGGATTAAAAATTACTTTGAGACTAATTCCAGAACCACCATATGTACTAGGAATCTGTATCTCTTTATTTGTTTTGAGAGGAGGAAGTATATTTCTCTAGTTGAGGCAGAAGATAGATAGACCCTAGGCTGAACAGCTGAAGTTCATTCCCTGTGGACAGACACTCCACAATGCAGACAATAGCAAGGAGACTCTGAGTTCCGCCCAGATGAAAGATAAAGGGATCCTGTATTTCTCATCCTGAGTCAAAGAGACCTTCCAGACTACGTGTGCACAGAAAGGCTCTTCATAGGTCAGAATGGAGAGGGGGCATCTCCCCATAGTAGGAGATGTCAACCTACCTATGCCTCTGCTAGAATCCATCCTGGTTAAGAGAGGTATACACATACATGGAATGTCCCTAGGAAAAAAAAAAGACAGAAGAAATGTCCCATATGACTAATTTAAACTACTGTGAACGCCCATTGCTCTCTCTGAGTTCACTTATGTGAGTCTCTTCACATGTACCCTTTCTTCCTCCTGATGTTTCATTACTTTTTGTCTCTCTGTGGGAAGTCATTTCCATAAAGCCGATGAGTCAAGGGCCTTGTCATTGGTCACTGTCCTTAGTGGTACAATGGCTAGGATTCTTCACTCTCATTGCTGCGACCTGACTTCCATCTCTGGCCAGGACGCTGCTTCAAGTCAAGGCTACCCAAGATAACAGTCATTTGATTTCAAATCTTTTTTCTTTGTTAGTTCACCTGCACTTTTGACAATATTGTATATCTCCATTTATCACAGCATGTGTAAATATTTAACGGTAAGGAAGTGGTGTGTTCTAAATACCACAAAGGTATGTATTTTTTGAAAAATGAGAAAAGTAAATTTGTGACATTGAAGATACTGACATTACCAGATATTAATAAGCTTATACTTAATAATGACAGTTTATGGTTTCCTCACTGACAATTTCTGCTCTAAGTGATGTTGATACATTTATAACGGATGCCTTTTGATGCCTTTGTGAGCAAATTCAACTTACTGTTGTACAGGAAGTGTATTTTATATGGTAGAAGAAGACCTTGAAGTGTAAGGTCATTGCTGAGTAGAGGAATAGGAAAAATACAGATGAATACTTAAGTCATATAATTTGAAAGTTCTTGTCTAGAAAACTCTTGATTAGGCTGATGCCAAAGGAAAATGGAAGAAAAATATAACTGATCATTAAATATTTTGTAGAGATTTCTTTTGGTGCCTTAGAAAAGGAAGCTGTGTTTTTGTTTTGGTTTTTTTTTTTAGCTTTTAGGACCTAATTTTTCTTTCATCTTCATTGAAACTATGGTTGTTTTTAATTAAATAATCCTTAATGTTTTTAAATTAAAATTTCAGAAGACAAAAGTGTATAAAATAGTTGAGCTCTGAAAACTGAAATATTTTAATATCAAAAATAGAAACCAGGGCGTCCCTGGTGGTCCAGTGGGTGGGGACACTGCCTTGCAGTGCAGGGGGCACCGGTTCGATCCCTGGCCTGGGAAGATCCCACGTGCCTGGAGCAGCTGGACCGATGTGTCCAATTAACCGAGCCAGTGCTGTGACAACAGAGGCCACTGCGAAATGTCCCATTGTTTTCTCTCCCTGAGTTCACTTATGTGAGTCTCTTCACATGTACCCTTTCTTCCTCCTGATGTTTCATTACTTTTTGTCTCTCTGTGGGAAGTCATTTCCATAAAGCCGATGAGTCAAGGGCCTTGTCATTGGTCACTGTCCTTAGTGGTACAATGGCTAGGATTCTTCACTCTCATTGCTGCGACCTGACTTCCATCTCTGGCCAGGACGCTGCTTCAAGTCAAGGCTACCCAAGATAACAGTCATTTGATTTCAAATCTTTTTTCTTTGTTAGTTCACCTGCACTTTTGACAATATTGTATATCTCCATTTATCACAGCATGTGTAAATATTTAACGGTAAGGAAGTGGTGTGTTCTAAATACCACAAAGGTATGTATTTTTTGAAAAATGAGAAAAGTAAATTTGTGACATTGAAGATACTGACATTACCAGATATTAATAAGCTTATACTTAATAATGACAGTTTATGGTTTCCTCACTGACAATTTCTGCTCTAAGTGATGTTGATACATTTATAACGGATGCCTTTTGATGCCTTTGTGAGCAAATTCAACTTACTGTTGTACAGGAAGTGTATTTTATATGGTAGAAGAAGACCTTGAAGTGTAAGGTCATTGCTGAGTAGAGGAATAGGAAAAATACAGATGAATACTTAAGTCATATAATTTGAAAGTTCTTGTCTAGAAAACTCTTGATTAGGCTGATGCCAAAGGAAAATGGAAGAAAAATATAACTGATCATTAAATATTTTGTAGAGATTTCTTTTGGTGCCTTAGAAAAGGAAGCTGTGTTTTTGTTTTGGTTTTTTTTTTTAGCTTTTAGGACCTAATTTTTCTTTCATCTTCATTGAAACTATGGTTGTTTTTAATTAAATAATCCTTAATGTTTTTAAATTAAAATTTCAGAAGACAAAAGTGTATAAAATAGTTGAGCTCTGAAAACTGAAATATTTTAATATCAAAAATAGAAACCAGGGCGTCCCTGGTGGTCCAGTGGGTGGGGACACTGCCTTGCAGTGCAAGGGGCACCGGTTCGATCCCTGGCCTGGGAAGATCCCACGTGCCGCGGAGCAGCTGGACCGATGTGTCCAATTACCGAGCCAGGGCTCTGGAGCGCATGCGCCCAGAGCCAGTGCTCTGTGACAACAGAGGCCACTGCAATGGGAGGCCCACACGGGCCAAAGAAAAAAAAGATGGATGAAAAACAGATAGAAAAAAAAAAATAGAAGCCAAACTATGATGGAGAATCTTCAGCATTATCCTCTAGTCCTTAGGATAATTGATGGAAAATCATCACGTAAAAGTAGTGTTAACTCCTGTTAACTATGGTGAGCACTGTATCGAATCCTTCATGCGCATTTCATTTCTTTTTGTTTACATAGAAACCCTATTTGGTATGTACTCTTACTGTTTCCATTCTTTTATGTACTCTTTATTATTTCCCCTGTCTTACTGTTCCCGTTGAGAAATAAAGGAGGAGGTCGCATCTGATTCACCAGAGGTTGAGATCATAACAACTTTGGGTTTCTTTGTAAGTAGGGAGTCATCTATCATATTGCATGCATTCTTACTATGAAAAAGTCAATCTAATAATAATGGCTAGAATGGAGATCTGTTTGATTTCTGTTTTTCTATTCTCACGTCTTTCAGCAAGTTTACATAGCTTTTTATAGAGGTGACTAAATTCATTTTACTTGACTGGAACAAGAACCTTTTAAAAACCTAGTTTAGAAGTCTAAACCCTATGGGTCAATTCGTTTAATTAACTGATGGCTCACAATAGGAGCTTGTCATAGCTCAGGAGCAACCAGAGGCCCCTTTTTTTTTTTTAAAAACGCTAGTTTAGTAATGTCTTAAACCCTATGGGTCAATTCGTTTTTCTTTTTTGAAAAAAGGGGGTTTTGTTTCTTTTAGGACCTAATTTTCTTTCATCTTCATTGAAACTATGGTTGTTTTTAATTAAATAATCCTTAATGTTTTTAAATTAAAATTTCAGAAGACAAAAGTGTATAAAATAGTTGAGCTCTGAAAACTGAAATATTTTAATATCAAAAATAGAAACCAGGGCGTCCCTGGTGGTCCAGTGGGTGGGGACACTGCCTTGCAGTGCAAGGGGCACCGGTTCGATCCCTGGCCTGGGAAGATCCCACGTGCCGCGGAGCAGCTGGACCGATGTGTCCAATTACCGAGCCAGGGCTCTGGAGCGCATGCGCCCAGAGCCAGTGCTCTGTGACAACAGAGGCCACTGCAATGGGAGGCCCACACGGGCCAAAGAAAAAAAAGATGGATGAAAAACAGATAGAAAAAAAAAAATAGAAGCCAAACTATGATGGAGAATCTTCAGCATTATCCTCTAGTCCTTAGGATAATTGATGGAAAATCATCACGTAAAAGTAGTGTTAACTCCTGTTAACTATGGTGAGCACTGTATCGAATCCTTCATGCGCATTTCATTTCTTTTTGTTTACATAGAAACCCTATTTGGTATGTACTCTTACTGTTTCCATTCTTTTATGTACTCTTTATTATTTCCCCTGTCTTACTGTTCCGTTGAGAAATAAAGGAGGAGGTCGCATCTGATTCACCAGAGGTTGAGATCATAACAACTTTGGGTTTCTTTGTAAGTAGGGAGTCATCTATCATATTGCATGCATTCTTACTATGAAAAAGTCAATCTAATAATAATGGCTAGAATGGAGATCTGTTTGATTTCTGTTTTTCTATTCTCACGTCTTTCAGCAAGTTTACATAGCTTTTTATAGAGGTGACTAAATTCATTTTACTTGACTGGAACAAGAACCTTTTAAAAACCTAGTTTAGAAGTCTAAACCCTATGGGTCAATTCGTTTAATTAACTGATGGCTCACAATAGGAGCTTGTCATAGCTCAGGAGCAACCAGAGGCCCCTGTTTTAAGGTTAATGTTGTTGTTGTGTCAGTCTGAGGAAACTTGTCTGTTTTCATGGGCTTTTTATAGTAATGTTTTTCTGTCGTTCGTGGCTTTCAAGTCTAGCACTGTGCAAGTGACTAGTCTAGGCAATTATAGAAGACACAGAATTTCCCGTAGTAATTTAGGATGTAGGAACGTGATTAAGTTTTAGTCACAAATAACTGCTTCCATACCAACTCTAAGAAAGTCCTGTGGAGGAGAGGCAAAAACGTTCAGTTCAGGGTTATTTAGAAAGACTGAGGTAGACATGCCAGAGAATACTATTAGACATGCTTTTAAAAATCTAATTTTCTATTTTTGGAGCTTATTTTTCTTACTGTCTTAGGTTCTAAAATGTACTTCATATATTTTTCTTGCTCTTCCACTTCGTTGTTCTGATACATAGGGTATACAGCTTGGGTATATGTTACCTTTGCCTAGAAGAAATTTTTCCATCATTACTATTAATCTGTAATGCTTGAGTTAAACTGATTCAAAGGCAAGAGTTAAAACTACCATTTTCTTTGTAAGCTGCAAGACAGATTTTTAGATGTTATCATTGATGTTAGCAAACATGGTATGTTTTACATAGCATTTCTTTTATAAAATTCTACTTATTCAGTCACATTTTGTCTACATGAAACAATCCATAAGATAAACCTTTTGCATTGTGTACTAGTAGTAGTTAGTTGGGTGGAGTAGTTAATAAGTTAAATTCATTTGTGCATTTCACTATAGGTTAATATATAAATCTTTTGAATTTTCAGCATGGAGTGGGGAAAGACATCCTAATTACACTTCTCTTTCCCATTTAAACTTCTCCAAGTTTTGTTTTATTTTGTTGGGACTGTTTTTCTCAACTGTCAGTGGAATTATTGTCTTCCTGTCTCCATATTCAGGTAGTGTCAGTGGCTGAGTATCACCGCAGGATCGATGCTCTAAATACTGAAGAACTGCGCACACTCTGCAGACGTCTCCAGGTGCCCCCTTCAGTAGTTTAAACCCCTTCAGAGGTTGAATACTCTCCCTGTGTTTTAGTGGCTTTCGTCAGAGCAAATCTCTTTTTTTGAAGGTTTTGTTTTGACTGCAGCACTAAAATGCCCATCAGAAAATTCCTTTTTGTATTAATAAGAGTACAGCATTGCCTTGAAGAGCTGTAGGACTGTCTTTTCTGACATCTTTTCATTTATTAAAAATATTCAGAGGAATTTTCTGTGATTTTAGAACTGTTCTTCTCAGTACTCTGTTTCTTAGATTGATGAGGAGTTTCCATTTAACACTGGAAGACTGTCTTGAGTTTGAGATTAAATCTTTACTAAATGCAATCTGAAAGATGTAGTACTATGCGGAAATGTTTAAAAATTTAATGAATAGCAAGGCTCTCTTTAAGGCTGTTGTAGTTGTGTCAACCCTACATCAAATATCTTAATGAGATGAATTGTTTTTGTCCTTGAGGTTTTCCTGGTTGGTATTAGAAGTAATTTGAAGTAGTATCTATTAGGCACTAGACCTAGATAAATATTTAAAATTATGTGAAATAATCTCTGTGATTTTTCAGAAATAAGAACTATATATTCGAACTCATTTTTCAGCTTTGTGTATTATTGTGTGTTTTCCTCTTCTTAATGAGACATGCTTTCCTGAATATTTTTCTTGTAATGCTTCTCATGCTGCCTTGGATTTTTAATTTTTTTTTTTAACCTTTCACATCATCAAAGCAAGGGTAAAGCATGATGATGTGAAAGAATTAATACAGTTCTCTTCAAAAAACAATACAGTTCTAGAACTTGTATTGGTTGAAAATGTATGTTGTTTAATTAGGTTTTGTAAAAAGTCTGTTAAAGGAACAAAATAATTTAGCAATATTTCATCCCTGTGTGAAGTCACAGTCGCCGAGAATTGCTGCATTTTAGTTATCTGCTCCAATAGAATTCTATTTTCTGATTTAAAAGTTTCATCAGTAATAGTTATGTTTTCATATATTTTTACATTCTAATATTATTGAATTTTATAGATTAAAGTAACATGTAAAGTAAGTGCCAACAGAATAAATTGTATGGAACTTTATTTTGATTTAATCAACTTTTTATCATTTTAAGAGTATCAGTGAGGTCATTTCCATCATGCAAACATATGTACTCTTTGTAGTGCATCAGATTGTTCTAATTTCAAGAATAGGTTTGTGAACAAGTTAATTTTTAGATGCATTGTTTAATTCTGTTAGGTTTTTAAAAATTCATGTTTAGAAAGTAAAAATTTTAAAAGCATTTTAAAAAAATAGCAGTGACCGTTTCAAAGCAAATAAATTCACATACACATGCACACCAATGAAACATTATACTTTTTATTGTACTGTTTTTTTATTAATTAAATTTTTGGCACCCTGGGGAATTTTCTTAATTACTTTTGGAAAATTTAGTTTAGCGTGAAAAACTAGAATCTCACATTTTTAAGCACCACAGATAAAAAACAACCCCCCGGCAAGCTTGGGATCTCCTTTTACACAGAAACACAGAGCCTTTGCCCTTGAACTAATGTTTTATTGATTTTTTCCTGGTTTATTAGAAGTAATTTGAAGTAGTATCTATTAGGCACTAGACCTAGATAAATATTTAAAATTATGTGAAATAATCTCTGTGATTTTTCAGAAATAAGAACTATATATTCGAACTCATTTTTCAGCTTTGTGTATTATTGTGTGTTTTCCTCTTCTTAATGAGACATGCTTTCCTGAATATTTTTCTTGTAATGCTTCTCATGCTGCCTTGGATTTTTAATTTTTTTTTTTAACCTTTCACATCATCAAAGCAAGGGTAAAGCATGATGATGTGAAAGAATTAATACAGTTCTCTTCAAAAAACAATACAGTTCTAGAACTTGTATTGGTTGAAAATGTATGTTGTTTAATTAGGTTTTGTAAAAAGTCTGTTAAAGGAACAAAATAATTTAGCAATATTTCATCCCTGTGTGAAGTCACAGTCCGAGAATTGCTGCATTTTAGTTATCTGCTCCAATAGAATTCTATTTTCTGATTTAAAAGTTTCATCAGTAATAGTTATGTTTTCATATATTTTTACATTCTAATATTATTGAATTTTATAGATTAAAGTAACATGTAAAGTAAGTGCCAACAGAATAAATTGTATGGAACTTTATTTTGATTTAATCAACTTTTTATCATTTTAAGAGTATCAGTGAGGTCATTTCCATCATGCAAACATATGTACTCTTTGTAGTGCATCAGATTGTTCTAATTTCAAGAATAGGTTTGTGAACAAGTTAATTTTTAGATGCATTGTTTAATTCTGTTAGGTTTTTAAAAATTCATGTTTAGAAAGTAAAAATTTTAAAAGCATTTTAAAAAAATAGCAGTGACCGTTTCAAAGCAAATAAATTCACATACACATGCACACCAATGAAACATTATACTTTTTATTGTACTGTTTTTTTATTAATTAAATTTTTGGCACCCTGGGGAATTTTCTTAATTACTTTTGGAAAATTTAGTTTAGCGTGAAAAACTAGAATCTCACATTTTTTAAGCACCACAGATAAAACAACAGGCAAGCTTGCTCACCTTTGCCCTTGAACAGAAAACACATGGTCTGCATGCAGTATCTCCTTTTTACACAGAAACACAGAGTTTCCCTTTCAGTAACTTGTCCTTCCTGTAACGGATGAGAAAAACATCTACTTAGGAAAAAATCTTTTTCTACATAGACACACCATTTTATTAGGTGGAGCATCTTTTGCCTTCTACAATCCTAGATTAAAGCTTTAGCCACCTTTTTCAAAGTCTGAGGGTTTTTTATCTCTTAAAAGGCTGACACTTTTGAAAGTTTGTTGCAGTTTTATATTAATACGTTGTTGCTGTTTACTTCTTTAGATTACTACAAGGGAAGACATAAATTCAAAGCAGGTTACTCCAGTGAAAGCAGACCTGGAATCTGAGTCTTTTCGACCAAACCTAAGTGATCCGAGTGAACTCTTACTGCCAGATCAGATTGAAAAGGTACGACATGCCCACTTCCATGCATTGCTGTGTGTGTGCCCATGAGACTTTAAAAACAGCCTCTTTTTAGTGGAGTTGAAAACTGAAGAAGCAGGGCTATTGCGCCTAGTCTTACTCTCAGTGGAGAAAAATTTTGTACATAAAATATAGCAACTAATGTAATAGAAGATATTAGGAGATTTGGATAACCAGACATGAAAATAAATAGTAATTTGGGTGAGACAGTATGATAGCCAGTGTTTAATTTCTTCCTGTGTGCCAGTTAGCGGCTTTGTGTAGATTTTATAATGTAGTTGTTGCAGCCCCTATGCGAGTTTGGTGCTCTTATTGTCACATTTTGTAAGTGAAGAAACTTTTGGCTTAGAGAGGCTGAGTAAATGTTCAAAGCCATAACAGCTATAACATAGTCAGGCTTGATTCTAATTCTGATAGTCTGACTTTAGATTTGAGAGGTTATTACAGTTCATCACATGTTTTTGTTAATTTGATACAGAGCATGCAAACAATAAATAATCCATGTTTCTATCCTCTAAACTTCTTATTGTTTAGTATGATTCTTTTCCTAATGAACAGTTGATATTACATACCAAGAAGTGTACAGTTATTTTTCAAGCATCTCCATATCTTTCATAATGATAAATAATGTCTACTGTTATTTTTGTAGCCTACATTTTATAAAGTATGATTTAATTCCAACTGGCGTTAGTGTTCTATAGATTGACAATAAGCAGCTATCAAGTATGTGTTAACGATTTATTTTTCAAAGCTTACCAAGCATCTTCCACCAAGAACAATTGGCTATCCATGGACTCTTGTTTATGGTACTGGGAAGCATGGCACAAGCTTGAAGACCCTTTATCGAACAATGACAGGTTTAGACACTCCAGTGCTGATGGTGATTAAGGACAGTGATGGACAGGTATGAAAGGCAACAACATAGACACCTTACCCTTTAAGAGATGGTAGTAGCAGCGATTTTAGCATATTCTTTTGATAAAAATTGCCTTCATTAGTATACTTTATTAAGTTTATTTGTTAATTATTGAGTGCTTTTGATATGCAAGACAGTGATGAATCCTACAAAGAGACAGATATGAGCATGAATCATGAAAGAGTTCCTATCTTCAAAGGAATTATAGTCTGGTAGAAAATATATTAAGGTATGGGAATATCTCTAGTGCCAAGCAAACTATGCCTAGTATAGTGAAAGCTTATTAAAAAGTAAAAGAGGTGTTTATTATATTGTTCATTTCTGTCTGGAAGCGATAACAGTGAGGTTCAAGGAAATGGTAAAAGTTGACAGTCTTGAAGTGTGGGTAAAATTTTGAAAGTTAAAGATAATTGTGGGCTTCCCTGGTGGTCCAGTGGGTAAGGACACCACCTTGCAGTGCAAGGGGTGCAGGTTAGATCCCTGGCCTGGGAAGATCCCACGTGCCGTGGAGCGGCTGGATCGATGTGTCTAATTACCGAGCCAGAGCTCTGGAGCACATGCACCCAGAGCCGGTGCTCTGCAACAACAGAGGCCACCACGATGGGCGGCCCACATGGGCCAAAGAACAAAGATGGGTGAAAATAGAGAAATGAAAGACCAATAGAAGTGGCCCGCCCGCCCCCTCCCTTCCCCCCACCCCCACAAAAAAGATAATTGTGTGATGAGACCAAGGACAGTCACAGATAAGCAAGGGAAACATTAGTTATCCCCAAAGCACCAAGTTCGTAAATGGACAGAACAAATCTTTGGTGTCGTCAGACCTGGTAGCTTCCTTTGAGGAGATGGAGGTGGTGGCGTTGAGGACATTCAAAGACAGTTTGTGGAGTGCTGGAAATGTCCTGTTTCTTCATCTGAATGAAGGTTAAATGGGACTTTGTGTGTGTGTGTTAGTCGCTCAGTCATGTCCCACTTTTTGTGACCGCATGGACTGTAGCCTGCCAACCTCCTCTGACCATGGTATTCTCCAGGCAAGATTTTGCTTTTTGTGCTAATTACATATTGAACTGTATAGTTATATTATATATATATAAATACACACAGACACACACACACACACACACATATACACACCTTACAATAAGACAGCCTATTTTAAAATTAAGAGTATGAAAATGGAATGTGTGGGGCGATAATTACTGTAGTGATCATCAGTCTCTACATTCCCATTTCATGATCCGGAATCTTAGACCCAGAGCATTGAAATGACTTATCCAGGCCTCTTATTCGTTCATTCTTTTTTATAAGATATCCGTTGTTTCTAGTGTACTGTGTAAGGCCAAGGCATTATCATACCAAGCAATTCAGACCCAAGTTCTGTCCTCAAGGAATATACTGTCTAATAAAGAAAAAATTAGCATACTTTTTAAGCGGAAGAATGTTTAGCTATACTGGAGAGTTTTGCTTTCTTATGTGCCACAATACCACAACAGCAGTTATCTTTATTGTACGTAGTCATCCTGAAATGTATTTGCCACTTTTTTCTTTTTTTTTAAGATTTATTTATTTATTTATTTTGGGCGGGGGTCGGGTGGGTGGGCCACTTCTATTGGTCTTTCATTTATCTATTTTCATCCATCTTTGTTCTTTGGCCTGTGTGGGCCTCCCATTGCGGTGGCGTCTGTTGTTGCAGAGCGCCGGCTCTGGGTGCATGTGCTCCAGATTTCCGGCTCCATAATTGGCCTCCTGTGGCAGGTGGGATCTTCCCAGGCCAGGGACCAAACCGCACCCTTGCACTGGCAATGTCCTTACCCGTAATTGTGTGATGAGACCAAGGACAGTCACAGATAAGCAAGGAAACATTAGTTATCCCCAAAGCACCAAGTTCAGAAATGGACAGAACAAATCTTTGGTGTCAGACCTGGTAGCTTCCTTTGAGGAGATGGAGGTGGTGGCGTTGAGGACATTCAAAGACAGTTTGTGGAGTGCTGGAAATGTCCTGTTTCTTCATCTGAATGAAGGTTAAATGGGACTTTGTGTGTGTGTGTTAGTCGCTCAGTCATGTCCCACTTTTTGTGACCGCATGGACTGTAGCCTGCCAACCTCCTCTGACCATGGTATTCTCCAGGCAAGATTTTGCTTTTTGTGCTAATTACATATTGAACTGTATAGTTATATTATATATATATAAATACACACAGACACACACAGAGAGAGACACACATATACACACCTTACAATAAGACAGCCTATTTTAAAATTAAGAGTATGAAAATGGAATGTGTGGGGCGATAATTACTGTAGTGATCATCAGTCTCTACATTCCCATTTCATGATCCGGAATCTTAGACCCAGAGCATTGAAATGACTTATCCAGGCCTCTTATTCGTTCATTCTTTTTTATAAGATATCCGTTGTTTCTAGTGTACTGTGTAAGGCCAAGGCATTATCATACCAAGCAATTCAGACCCAAGTTCTGTCCTCAAGGAATATACTGTCTAATAAAGAAAAAATTAGCATACTTTTTAAGCGGAAGAATGTTTAGCTATACTGGAGAGTTTTGCTTTCTTATGTGCCACAATACCACAACAGCAGTTATCTTTATTGTACGTAGTCATCCTGAAATGTATTTGCCACTTTTTTCTTTTTTTTTAAGATTTATTTATTTATTTATTTTGGGCGGGGGTCGGGTTGGGGAGGGAGGGGAGCGGGCGGGCCACTTCTATTGGTCTTTCATTTCTCTGTTTTCATCCATCTTTGTTCTTTGGCTCCTGTGGGCCTCCCATTGCGGTGGCGTCTGTTGTTGCAGAGCGCCGGCTCTGGGTGCATGTGCTCCAGATTTCCGGCTCCATAATTGGACACATCAGTCCAGTCGCTCTGCGGCACGTGGGATCTTCCCAGGCCAGGGACCAAACCGGCACCCCTTGCACTGCAAGGCAATGTCCTTACCCACTGGACCATCAGGGGAAGCCCTATTTGCCACTTTTTTAGATGGTCTTTCTAATCGTTACAATGAATATCTTTCTAGATTTCAAAACTAGGAAAGATCTAGCTTTTTCCCACTGAGAAACTTGATATGTTTATACCTGCCAATAATAGGAATTGGTAACAATTGATCATGTTTTTCTTTTTAAATATAAATAAATAAAACTATGCTATATTTCAGATTTTTTTTCTGCATTTTACTTAAATGACATAATGCTTATAGAGACAAATTGATAGTTGTTATTGAACATGCATTTTTTTTAATCCTTAGGTGTTTGGTGCATTAGCATCTGAGCCATTTAAAGTGAGTGATGGCTTTTATGGTACTGGAGAGACCTTTGTTTTTACATTCTGTCCAGAATTTGAGGTAAGGACAGTAGTTTCCATTTATATTCAGTTTGTGAAGAGATGGTGTCTTGAACAGAACATGCAGTCTAGAGTTCTAAATATCTGCATTTGACTCTCAATTTCTACCTTTTACTGTTAGCACTTTTCTTTGCTTACCATTTTGACCTTCAACTTTCCTATGGGTAGAATGAGGATCACAAAATGCAATAGGGTTGTTTAAAAATTAAATGAGAATCATATATGTATAACACTGGATATGGTACCAGACTTACATTATTGGTTCGGTAAGAAGTACACATCATTATGCTATTTTGTTTATGAAGTATCATTGTAAAATTTCTCAAAACTTTTACTTACTAAATAAGTTTAATAACGAAATTCATCTTGAAGACTTAATAAATTATTGGGCTTTAAATCAAAAGTGATTACCTGATTTCTTTTTCTTTATTGTGACTTGACTAAAATTAGATACCTTCTAATGCCAATAAGGTGTAAAATTTTTAAGTGTGAACAAATCTTAGTGAATGTGTGATTCCATTTGAAGCATTGAGTGCAATCTTAGTATCTCTGGTACAGTGTGGTTCAGAATATCAAACAGTTCCTAAGAGATGAAATTATGTTCTTGAAAATAGGAACCAACATCGTTAAAACAAAACAAAACAAAACAATTGCTTTAGGAACAGTTTCTATAATGAACAAAATAGGATTTTGTAACACAGTAAGAACTCTCTTAACGAACTTGAGTTTAAGTGGCTCACCAGATTAACCTGAGCTTTCCATTTCTTCCATGAAATATGTCAACTGATGGTTACAGCTAGCTAGAAGCTTGTAATTGTTACAGATTTTTGAAGTTTCAGTTGTGCCTGTTTTTAGTCCTTTTTTGTGATTCTGTCTCCACCTGATAACTAATAATGCAATTAAATAAATTTCATATATCTATGAAAATTAAAGTTTATTGACAGCTGTAATGAATACTTTGGAAAATTGTTATAAAGATGAGGTGCTAGAAACTGATGTTGGATTAATATCAGGTTTAGGTAGAACTTCCATGAAAGATTGAAAATATTGAAGAATAAAAAATATTGAAGAATATTAACATCTAGAAGGTTGTTTTTTTTTCAGTTTTATTTATTTTTGGCTGCACTGGGTCTTTGTTGTTGCATGCAGGCTTTCTGTAGTTATGAAGCGTGGGGTCTGCTCTAGTAGTGGGCTCCTCGTTGCACCGACTTCTCTTGCTGTAGAGCACAGGCTCTAGGGCTCACGGGCTTCAGCAGTCACAGCTCATGGCTCTACAGCATAGGCTTAGTCTGTGTGAAACACAGACTTAGTTTCCTGGTGCCATGTGGGATCTTCCTGGAATAGGGATCGAACCCATGTCTCCTGCCTGGGCAGGTGGATCCACTGGACCACCAGGGAAGCCCAACATCCAGAAGTTTTACCCTTGAATTTCTCAGGTATGTTCATTGTTCTTTAAAGAAATTGAAACTGGAAGTCATAAACATGTGTTACTGGTTTCTATAAAAATAACGATAAATGATTTCATACCCAAAGAAAGGACCTTGACCCTGTATCAAAATAGTAAAATGTTATCAAATTAATGTGCATTTATATTTTATATTTGATATTAAAAATAGCATCTACTCAGTTTTTAACTGATTTACTTTCTGTAACATTTCTCATTAATTACTGAATTCTTGGTACCTGTGTTGTTAGGAAAGAGTATGTGTGGAGAAATAGTAAGCTTGGAATGCTTGAATTAAAGATTATATTGTAGTTGAACGTGTAGTTTAAAATTTACAAACACTGAAATCAAAACACCAGCCCCTTCAACCCAGACTTTTTGTGTTCTTGTTCCTCTTACTTACCTACCTTTCCAGGGTTTGCTAACTATTTTGGGATTCAGGAGAGCTAACTGTGTGTAGTAATCATTTAAGTCTGTTTTTTTTTTTTTTTTTTCCATTTTTGTAGATCTTTAAATGGACAGGAGATAATATGTTTTTTATCAAAGGAGACATGGATTCACTAGCTTTTGGTGGTGGAGGGTAAGTCTCTTGAAAATTTGACTATAAGATTTTAAACAAACTTTAAAAATTCATGTGTGTTATTTATAGAATAAACTATCTTTGGAAGGTTTTAACATTAGAATCCTAATTTATATATTATGACTAAGAAAGCATAATATTTGCAGGAAAGTTGTTAAGTGTAGTATAGGAAAGCCTTGTAGACTATTTTATCTCAAAGTGCTATTTAGTTGATTGCAGGCTTTCTGTAGTTATGAAGCGTGGGGTCTGCTCTAGTAGTGGGCTCCTCGTTGCACCGACTTCTCTTGCTGTAGAGCACAGGCTCTAGGGCTCACGGGCTTCAGCAGTCACAGCTCATGGCTCTACAGCATAGGCTTAGTCTGTGTGAAACACAGACTTAGTTTCCTGGTGCCATGTGGGATCTTCCTGGAATAGGGATCGAACCCATGTCTCCTGCCTGGGCAGGTGGATCCACTGGACCACCAGGGAAGCCCAACATCCAGAAGTTTTACCCTTGAATTTCTCAGGTATGTTCATTGTTCTTTAAAGAAATTGAAACTGGAAGTCATAAACATGTGTTACTGGTTTCTATAAAAATAACGATAAATGATTTCATACCCAAAGAAAGGACCTTGACCCTGTATCAAAATAGTAAAATGTTATCAAATTAATGTGCATTTATATTTTATATTTGATATTAAAAATAGCATCTACTCAGTTTTTAACTGATTTACTTTCTGTAACATTTCTCATTAATTACTGAATTCTTGGTACCTGTGTTGTTAGGAAAGAGTATGTGTGGAGAAATAGTAAGCTTGGAATGCTTGAATTAAAGATTATATTGTAGTTGAACGTGTAGTTTAAAATTTACAAACACTGAAATCAAAAACACCAGCCCCTTCAACCCAGACTTTTTGTGTTCTTGTTCCTCTTACTTACCTACCTTTCCAGGGTTTGCTAACTATTTTGGGATTCAGGAGAGCTAACTGTGTGTAGTAATCATTTAAGTCTGTTTTTTTTTTTTTTTTTTCCATTTTTGTAGATCTTTAAATGGACAGGAGATAATATGTTTTTTATCAAAGGAGACATGGATTCACTAGCTTTTGGTGGTGGAGGGTAAGTCTCTTGAAAATTTGACTATAAGATTTTAAACAAACTTTAAAAATTCATGTGTGTTATTTATAGAATAAACTATCTTTGGAAGGTTTTAACATTAGAATCCTAATTTATATATTATGACTAAGAAAGCATAATATTTGCAGGAAAGTTGTTAAGTGTAGTATAGGAAAGCCTTGTAGACTATTTGTTTATTCATCTCAAAGTGCTATTTAGTTGATTCTCTTTTGATATAAACCCATCTTTTAGAGTACAGTGACTCCTTAATACATAAAAGAGGAATATACTAATCCCTTAGAACGCCTCAAGTTTTCAGATAGCTATGATGATATATTCTTTCTTTAAATTTATTTTTAAAAAAGGTCTAAAATTTTTCATATTATTCTACCCTGGAAACTATTTGGACTGACATTTTAGACAATAGAAGTCTATTTTCCTGTTAAAAAGTTTAGTGGCCTCTCCTTCCATCTTCTAGCTTGTCTTCTTATTTATTTTGTTTTTAGCAGTGTGAGTAATCGGCATAGCGAGCACTGTGGGAAGCTTAGGTTTCTTATCCTTGTGTTCCAGCTTCACTTGGCCTCCATGGTGTTTAGCTAGATGGCTCTACTGCTTCCTAGCCTATAGTTCTCGGCAAATGTGACCTCCTTCATTTGTTACTTTTCTCTTTGTTTCAAAATAAGACCTAATACCTGCTAAATAATTCCCAGAATTATGTAAATGTTATTTGTTTCCCCCATTTGAGGATATATATAGATAGATAGATAGATAGATAAAATAAAATATATATATATAAATAATAGTTAAGTCAGGTTACAGAATCTTGGTGGCCTGAATATCCATCATCCTGAGTCATTCTAACAAATTCTCTTACAACTTCTCTGTAGATAGGTATTTGGAAGAAATTATTTCAGTGATTAAAACTTAACAATGACGGGCTTCCCCTGGTGGTCCAGTGGGTAAGGACACCGCCTTGCAGTGCAAGGGGCGCCGGTTCGAGCCCTGGCCTGGGAAGATCCCACGTGCCACGGAGCGGCTGGACTGATGTGTCCAATTACCAAGCCGGAGCTCTGGAGCGCATGCGCCCAGAGCCGGTGCTCTGCGACGACAGACGCCACCACAGTGGGAGGCCCACAGGAGCCAAAGAACAAAGTCGGATGAACATGGAGAAATGAGATACCAATAGAAGTGGCCCGCTTGCTCCCCTCCCTCCCCAACTCGACCCCCACCCAAAATAAATAAATAAATAAATCTTTAAAAAAAAAAAACTTAACAGTGAGGGGCTTCCCTGGTGGTCCAGTGGGTAAAAAGTTCACCTTGCAATGCAGGGGGCACTGGTTCGATCCCTGGCCCAGGAAGATCCCACGTGCTGGAGCAGCTGGACTTGTGTGTCCAAGTACTAGCCAGCACTCTGGAGCTCATGCACCCAACAAGAGAGGCCACTGCAATGGGAGGCCCACAGAGGCCAAAGAGTAAAGATGGATGAAAATAAATGGATAAAAAATCAATAAAGGAGGCCAAAGTTTAAAAAAAAAGTAAAAAAAAAAAAATTAACCATGGTTATTATGGCCTTCTCTGAAGGACATAACCAGGTAACTAAAAGCCATGTTATTTTTAGTTGTTGGAATCAACTTATAATGTTTATATGTTCTGGACAGAGAGGGCAGTCATTCAGCCCTACTCCAAATGATAGACTTATATGTGATTCAGTTATTTCTCCAGGAAAGCCTCACAAGCAAGTGACTTATAATTTCAAGCTGTAAAAGGTGCCTTCAGTCTTTGAAAGTAACATACAAAATCTCATTCAGTATCTGCTGGAACTTACTTTTGATGATACAACATGATTCCAGCAAGCTAAACAACCATTGCATCATCTGATAACAAATCAGGAAGTTTACAGTCTTTGAAGGGGAGTCTCAGAAAATGAGGGAAATAAGGACTTGATGTTCCAGAATTCCAAACAGGAGCCCCAAAGAAATCAAAACATGTAATAGACTGAATATAGGCTTTGGAATCAGACCTGATTCAAATTCTCAGCTTCAGCCCACAGTATGTGTCAGACCTTGAACAACTCAAGTCTAGAGTTTCCTCAGATGTGTATTGGAGATTGAACCCTTAACGTTAACCACACTTTATTTTAGATGATAAGGAGTTTTCATGTCTTTAAAAAACTCATATTAAATATGTTGAAACTGAACAGCAAAAAAAAATCATTATACAAGACAAAAAATAACAGAGTAGCACCTTTCTCAAAATCTAGTTCTGTTTGAGGTTAATTTTAGAGGGTTCATTTTATTCCTTGATCCGTATGTTGAGTGATTTTATAATGGGATATGAACAAAACAAAGTTGCTTTTTGCCAGTGTGGAAAGGAATAGGAAATGGTTTGGAAAAAAGAATCACTTTTAGAGTTGTTGGATATTGAAATGTCTCATTAAATTAATATTTTACAGCCTCTGCAGTTATTCTTTTAAAACTTAGAGCATAAGTATTAAAAGACTTGTTAGAACTGTTCTCTTCTATTACAGGGGAGAATTTGCCCTATGGCTTGATGGAGATCTCTACCATGGAAGAAGCCATTCTTGTAAAACATTTGGGAATCATACACTTTCTAAGAAGGAAGATTTCTTTATCCAAGACATTGAAATCTGGGCTTTTGAATGAATATAATGCTCTCTGTCTTAACAGGATAATGGCCCAAACCTGACATGGACAAATAAGTATTGTCTGGAAAGTTCAAGAAGCAATACAACGTAACATGTAACTCGTGCTTTAAAACTAGTTTGTATCACCATTTATTACAGCTACAGTTTTGAAGTTTATTTTAAAATCATGTTTCTGTCCCAGACATCTTTAGGTTTAGACCGTGGCATGGTTCCATGCAGTATAACAGCGTAGGTTTTGTGAGAATTTTGGTTCCATTTTGATTGTAGTGACCACCTCATCCATAATCCATGTTTTCTCAGTCTCCTAATAGGATGGTGCTCTTTTGATGATTAAACATACAAAATCTCATTCAGTATCTGCTGGAACTTACTTTTGATGATACAACATGATTCCAGCAAGCTAAACAACCATTGCATCATCTGATAACAAATCAGGAAGTTTACAGTCTTTGAAGGGGAGTCTCAGAAAATGAGGGAAATAAGGACTTGATGTTCCAGAATTCCAAACAGGAGCCCCAAAGAAATCAAAACATGTAATAGACTGAATATAGGCTTTGGAATCAGACCTGATTCAAATTCTCAGCTTCAGCCCACAGTATGTGTCAGACCTTGAACAACTCAAGTCTAGAGTTTCCTCAGATGTGTATTGGAGATTGAACCCTTAACGTTAACCACACTTTATTTTAGATGATAAGGAGTTTTCATGTCTTTAAAAAACTCATATTAAATATGTTGAAACTGAACAGCAAAAAAAAATCATTATACAAGACAAAAAATAACAGAGTAGCACCTTTCTCAAAATCTAGTTCTGTTTGAGGTTAATTTTAGAGGGTTCATTTTATTCCTTGATCCGTATGTTGAGTGATTTTATAATGGGATATGAACAAAACAAAGTTGCTTTTTGCCAGTGTGGAAAGGAATAGGAAATGGTTTGGAAAAAAGAATCACTTTTAGAGTTGTTGGATATTGAAATGTCTCATTAAATTAATATTTTACAGCCTCTGCAGTTATTCTTTTAAAACTTAGAGCATAAGTATTAAAAGACTTGTTAGAACTGTTCTCTTCTATTACAGGGGAGAATTTGCCCTATGGCTTGATGGAGATCTCTACCATGGAAGAAGCCATTCTTGTAAAACATTTGGGAATCATACACTTTCTAAGAAGGAAGATTTCTTTATCCAAGACATTGAAATCTGGGCTTTTGAATGAATATAATGCTCTCTGTCTTAACAGGATAATGGCCCAAACCTGACATGGACAAATAAGTATTGTCTGGAAAGTTCAAGAAGCAATACAACGTAACATGTAACTCGTGCTTTAAAACTAGTTTGTATCACCATTTATTACAGCTACAGTTTTGAAGTTTATTTTAAAATCATGTTTCTGTCCCAGACATCTTTAGGTTTAGACCGTGGCATGGTTCCATGCAGTATAACAGCGTAGGTTTTGTGAGAATTTTGGTTCCATTTTGATTGTAGTGACCACCTCATCCATAATCCATGTTTTCTCAGTCTCCTAATAGGATGGTGCTCTTTTGTTGAACCTGTTTTGATTTATCGTTTTTTAAACCATATTGATTGTTTTACTAAAGTAGTCTAACTTGAGATATCAAGGAAATGAATACTTGATACTGTTGTATCTGTGAGGCTGGCAGATGGACATGCTAAACTTGCTCTTAGAAACGAAAAGACACATGCCAAAACAATGCGTACTTCATAGATCACTGAGTTCTAGTTTTAATTCACACTACAGCATTCTGTTATTAATTTTGCCTGTATTCTCAATTTCATTTTAATAAAAATGAAATTTGAGGAAATTGCTGATTGTAATCGACCATAGTGCACATGGTCTACAGGTTTGGGCTTGTGCTTTCATCATTGAATTACCTGATAAAGAGTTATATAATGGCAAAGGAGAATGAGAACTTGATGATTCTACTGGATTTACTATATCAAGCAAGAAAATATACTATTTACATATTTGTAGCTTAGCAGGGCATTATCATAACTACAAAAACTATGAAACAGATGCGTATTCCGTCAACATATTGTGTCACGTAAACTGTTTTATAGTTCTGTTGTTTTAGCCTTGTGCACACCAACTCCCAAAATATAGGTTCCTATTCAAAAGGAAAAAAAAAAACTTGTGATTTTTTTTTTTGAGTGGTACATGTTAATTACCATTAGCACTTGCTGTTATAAAAGGGCAATGATTATAGTAGAATATTGTAACTCTTACTGTGAAGTGACCTCAAAAAAAAAAAAGAAAAGATAGAATATATCAGTAGTTCTTATCCTCTTTTGTAGGAAACCAATAAGAAGCCATTATGGCAATAATTCATCAGTTAATTTCAAAGCTTCATGTTATGCAAAAAAAAAAAAAAAAGAATCCTGCTGTTATACATGTGACAGTGACCTTGTGCTGAAATTTCAGCTATTCCAGATAAACACTGTATATTACCTTGTAAATTAATGTTTAAAGGTAGTTTTGTTCTTATAGAAAGTGTTGATTGCCAGGTTGCTTATAGCACTTTAAATTATTCTAAAAATGAAATTATAAGCCAAATATGTTGGCTTAAGTAGTTTTAGTTGTATAGTACTTGAATATATTTAGATCTTTTGAAAGTTTAGATAATTATCTAAAGAAAGCATAATGCTAGTGGAAGAGAACATCTGATATTCTATTTAATATGCTATTGCCGAATATGAATAGAAATGCAGGGCATCGTTTCTTTGTCTATGTAAAGCTCTCATTAAGAGTTACTAACAGTGTATAGATTACACGTTTACAATATAGGGAACTGTAAATAAATACATCAGTTTTTCCCCGCCTTTGGTCTTCCACAGCAGTATTATTGTCTTTGTGGAGTTGACTAATCATAAAAAATATCCTGTATTGGATCTCAACTACAATAAGGTCATAGTGGTGTATACCAAATAAAGTCAAATAGATAAATATAAATTTGACCTTGTATTTTTTGAATGATTAACTTATTTTTATATTTAAGAAGTCTTTGATTAAACTGTCTTTTACATGTAAAAAATGATTCTAGGAACTGTGGTGGTGGTGGTAATATTAACGATGGGAGGATGAGTTCAAGTGGAGGGAACACCACAGTTTAAAAGATGGGGATTTTAAGAGTGTATTTGGGGCTTCCCTGGTGGTCCAGTGGGTAAAGAGTCCTCCTTGCAGTGCAAGGGGCACTGGTTCCATCCCTGGCCAGGGAAAATCCCACGTGTCACAGAGTGGCTGTATCTGTGTGTCCAATTACGAGCCAGCACTCGAGAGCGCATGCGCCCAGAGCCGATTCTGCACAACTAGAGAGGCCGCTTCAATGGGAGGCCCACACAGGCCAAATAACAAAGATGGATGAAAATAAATATAAAAATAAAAGAGGCTTGATGGGGGGGTGGGGGGAAAGAGTGTATTTGGCATGTGGGAAGTGCAAGTTGTTATTTATAAATTATGTCACTTTTTTTATTTAGTGAGTGCATAGGAAAGTAAGACTAACTTCATTTTGTGCAGCGGTATGAGATTTATTTATTTTTAATTTATCTCACTGGAGAAGTTAAGCAAATTTGAGTACAAGAATGGCATGATCACATTTCCACTTTAAAGAGATTTCTGTGAAAAATTATTAGTAGAAAAAATAGAGGCGAGGAGACCAGTCAACAAGCCTGTTGAGAAGTCCACAGAAAAAATGATGAGGGTTGAATAAGAAGAGTAGCAATGGTGAGAAGAAAGGAGGCATTTAAAAGAGACTTAGGAATGAGGATTAACAAGATAAGGTTATTAATTAGATGTCAGAAGGAGTTAAAGATAGTTGTCAGGTTTTTAACTTAGGAATGGGGTGTATTATTTATTAACATGGGTAGTGTACAAGGCGTAGAAATAAGCAGCAGATGGGAAAGTTAGGTTAGTTGGGGATGTAGTAAGGGACAAGCAGAAGAAAAGGCTCTAAGCTTCCATCTCAAGCAGCTAGAAAAATGGCAACAAACTGAGCCTAATGAAAATAGGAGATAGGACAAAATAAAGATATGAGCAGAAATCAAGAAAATATAAAACAAGCGTAAAAATATAAACCAGAAAATCTGAGAATAACCTTGTATTTTTGAATGATTAACTTATTTTTATATTTAAGAAGTCTTTGATTAAACTGTCTTTTACATGTAAAAAATGATTCTAGGAACTGTGGTGGTGGTGGTAATATTAACGATGGGAGGATGAGTTCAAGTGGAGGGAACACCACAGTTTAAAAGATGGGGATTTTAAGAGTGTATTTGGGGCTTCCCTGGTGGTCCAGTGGGTAAAGAGTCCTCCTTGCAGTGCAAGGGGCACTGGTTCCATCCCTGGCCAGGGAAAATCCCACGTGTCACAGAGTGGCTGTATCTGTGTGTCCAATTACGAGCCAGCACTCGAGAGCGCATGCGCCCAGAGCCGATTCTGCACAACTAGAGAGGCCGCTTCAATGGGAGGCCCACACAGGCCAAATAACAAAGATGGATGAAAATAAATATAAAAATAAAAGAGGCTTGATGGGGGGGTGGGGGGAAAGAGTGTATTTGGCATGTGGGAAGTGCAAGTTGTTATTTATAAATTATGTCACTTTTTTTATTTAGTGAGTGCATAGGAAAGTAAGACTAACTTCATTTTGTGCAGCGGTATGAGATTTATTTATTTTTAATTTATCTCACTGGAGAAGTTAAGCAAATTTGAGTACAAGAATGGCATGATCACATTTCCACTTTAAAGAGATTTCTGTGAAAAATTATTAGTAGAAAAAATAGAGGCGAGGAGACCAGTCAACAAGCCTGTTGAGAAGTCCACAGAAAAAATGATGAGGGTTGAATAAGAAGAGTAGCAATGGTGAGAAGAAAGGAGGCATTTAAAAGAGACTTAGGAATGAGGATTAACAAGATAAGGTTATTAATTAGATGTCAGAAGGAGTTAAAGATAGTTGTCAGGTTTTTAACTTAGGAATGGGGTGTATTATTTATTAACATGGGTAGTGTACAAGGCGTAGAAATAAGCAGCAGATGGGAAAGTTAGGTTAGTTGGGGATGTAGTAAGGGACAAGCAGAAGAAAAGGCTCTAAGCTTCCATCTCAAGCAGCTAGAAAAATGGCAACAAACTGAGCCTAATGAAAATAGGAGATAGGACAAAATAAAGATATGAGCAGAAATCAAGAAAATATAAAACAAGCGTAAAAATATAAACCAGAAAATCTGAGAATAATAAAATTGTAAACCTCCAGCAAGAGTAATAAAAAAGACAAATCACTGTTAAAAATTTAAATGGAGACATCACTGGAGCCATCGGACTTTAAAAAGATAGGATAGTGTTAAGGACTTTGCATCAGTAAACTTGACAATGTAGATGAAATGAAAAAATGTTTTGGAAAATAATTTATTAAAACTGACCCAGTGAAGAAATACAATTTTTGCATTAAAGAAATTGAATCTCTTCATTTAAAAAAAGAAGTGCTTCCCATTTAAAGAAAAAAAAACTCAGGCTCCTCTGTATGTTTTCACTGAGTAATTCTTTTTAAGTATATATCAGGAAAAATAAAATATCAGTCTTAACATAAACTCTTTCAGGGGACTGAGAAAAGAGAATTTCTACTATTGAGATACCACCACCACTTGATATCAAAATTTTATGATCCTTGCCAAAAAAGAGAATATTACAGAACAGTCTTCTATGAACATAGATGAAAGATCCTACATAAAAATTTACAAATTTAGCAACATAGAAAAGAATAATGTGTTACAATCAAAGTGGGTTTATTCAGGAAAGCAAGTGCAGTTACCATTTTTAAATTGGTGCTGTTTTCCATGTTTAAAGAAAAAAAAATCCATGGTCATCTCCATGAAAGTGAAAGATGCATTCGATCGACTTCATTGCTTGTTGATGAATTTTTTACAAAAAAATGTGATTTTCCTCAATCTGGTAAAAATAATTACCCTTGAAAAATGTACAGGAAGCATCATCTTTAATGGTGAATTATTGAAAGTTTCCTCCCAGAAATAGGAAGCCTGACAATGATAACTGCTTTCACCACTTCTATTCAAAAGTATCTTGGAAATTCTCCAACCGTTTCAATAAACCAAGAAGAAAGGACATGAGGCAGATGGGAAAGTTAGGTTAGTTGGGGATGTAGTAAGGGACAAGCAGAAGAAAAGGCTCTAAGCTTCCATCTCAAGCAGCTAGAAAAATGGCAACAAACTGAGCCTAATGAAAATAGGAGATAGGACAAAATAAAGATATGAGCAGAAATCAAGAAAATATAAAACAAGCGTAAAAATATAAACCAGAAAATCTGAGAATAATAAAATTGTAAACCTCCAGCAAGAGTAATAAAAAAGACAAATCACTGTTAAAAATTTAAATGGAGACATCACTGGAGCCATCGGACTTTAAAAAGATAGGATAGTGTTAAGGACTTTGCATCAGTAAACTTGACAATGTAGATGAAATGAAAAAATGTTTTGGAAAATAATTTATTAAAACTGACCCAGTGAAGAAATACAATTTTTGCATTAAAGAAATTGAATCTCTTCATTTAAAAAAAGAAGTGCTTCCCATTTAAAGAAAAAAAAACTCAGGCTCCTCTGTATGTTTTCACTGAGTAATTCTTTTTAAGTATATATCAGGAAAAATAAAATATCAGTCTTAACATAAACTCTTTCAGGGGACTGAGAAAAGAGAATTTCTACTATTGAGATACCACCACCACTTGATATCAAAATTTTATGATCCTTGCCAAAAAAGAGAATATTACAGAACAGTCTTCTATGAACATAGATGAAAGATCCTACATAAAAATTTACAAATTTAGCAACATAGAAAAGAATAATGTGTTACAATCAAAGTGGGTTTATTCAGGAAAGCAAGTGCAGTTACCATTTTTAAATTGGTGCTGTTTTCCATGTTTAAAGAAAAAAAAATCCATGGTCATCTCCATGAAAGTGAAAGATGCATTCGATCGACTTCATTGCTTGTTGATGAATTTTTTACAAAAAAATGTGATTTTCCTCAATCTGGTAAAAATAATTACCCTTGAAAAATGTACAGGAAGCATCATCTTTAATGGTGAATTATTGAAAGTTTCCTCCCAGAAATAGGAAGCCTGACAATGATAACTGCTTTCACCACTTCTATTCAAAAGTATCTTGGAAATTCTCCAACCGTTTCAATAAACCAAGAAGAAAGAACATGAGGATTGAGAAGGAAAGACAGGTCATTTGTATATGACATAATTATGGACACAGAAAATTCCAAAATGATCAAACTGTTGAGACTAGTTGGTATAACAAGGTCACTAAAGACAAGTTCAGTATTAAAAAATAAATAAATAAATAAAACCTTTCTTTTTATTCATTCTAAGCCAACAATTAGAAAATGAAGCTTAAAATACTGTCATTTTGTAATACCATTGACAATATCAAATATATAACACAAAAAGTAGGAAGTGTGTAACATACTCATGATCTGAAGACAAAATTGAAAGAAGTTGTTTCTCTATCATCAGTCTGTATTGGTAATGAAAATATCAGCCAAGTTCACTTATGAAAATTAGAGGTATTCTGTGATTTACATGAAAATGTAAAGACAAAGAATAAAGCAACATTGAAGAATGGGCTTGTGGTCTTAAATACCAGATATTCATGATCTATTAAACAATGATTAAAACAGACTAGTATTTCTCAAAGAATATACAGAAGAATGGGTCAAAGTCAAGGGTCTAGAAGCAAACTGATATTTTTAAAAGCTGACAGAGACTGCTGCTCAGTGAAGAGAATGGTCTTAAGTAAATGGTTCTGGATTAATTGGATGCCTGTATAGAACAAAAGATATTGACCCATCTCATACCACATACAAAAATTAGTTACAGGGTATGGATGTGTGAATGTGAACAGTAAAATAATAATATGCTTTTAATTGGAAAAGTATAGGAGATACTGGAGAATAATTGTCATGACTTTAGGATACACATACATTGGACAAAAAATCAATAACTTTAAAGGAAAACATGATAAATTATACTACATTAAAATTTTAAGAGCTTTTCATCAAAAGACATCATTAAAAATGAAAAGCCGACCAGCAGAGTAGGTTTTTGTAAATCACAGACCTAATGAAGGTCTTATATATACAATATATAAATGATTGGGAAAAGAAAAAGAGTATAAGGCAGACTTCTGCAATTGCTAATGTAAGAGACATCTTTGAACCCTGAGTCCGAAATGGCTATCCACTCCAGTATTCTTGCCTGAGAAATTCCATAGACAGAAGCCTGGCAGGTACAGTCCATGGGGTTGCAAAGTATCAGACATAACTGAATGACTGAGCATGCTCTTGCAAGAGTATTAAAATAGCCAATAAAAGCTATTTTAAGAAGTGAAGTGGGTAAACTTTGGAAAATATTTTTTCCCAGTGTTCTGCTTAAACTTAGAAGCTAACTTTGGCCAGTAAATTTCATTACTTGTATGTACCCAACAGTAATGTGAATATTTGTTAACCGAAATACGTATACTAGGACGTTTACAAGAGAACTATTTGCTTGCTTTCTTCTCTCCTGACCGTCTCCCCACTCCCTCCGTGTACTCATTCACCTATTTTACTGAATCTAATTGTTACACTTAATGTAAATGTTTGCATGCATCTCCTAAGAACAAGGATAAGTAACCACAGTAAATGACGGATTCGGGAAATTTAACATAATCCAATAATGTGGTTTAATACAGGAAGTCCATTTTTGAATTTCACCAGTAGTCCTAATAACATCTTTTAAGACATTCATCTTCCTGATCCATGATCTAATTCAAGATTCTGTATTGCATGTAGTTGAACTTAATCTGGGAGAGTTCATTAGTCATTCTGCTTTATGACTGATATGTTTGAGGTGTTCGGGATGGTGGAATATTCTTCAATATGGATGTCTGCATTTTCTCTGTTAAATCTAAATTACACATTTGGGACAGGAAAACACAACTCATGTGTCTTCTGTATTCTGTTTAGGATGCACGTGATGTATGCTTGTTGGTTATTGGTGATATCACAGAATTCGTGTGTCCTTTATCCTATAAGGATACATATGGTGCTTGCCTGTCAGTTATTGGTGATACTAACTTTGATAGTATTTACTGTGCTGCTCCACTGCTATCAATTTTTCCCTATGTAATTAATAAGGAATATGTAAGGAGATACTTTGATATCACAGATAACCTGTTCACCAAATTGTCACAGTGTTTTTGGTATCCATTAGAGTTTCTTCCCTGATTTACTAAAAGGTTTGCAAAATGGTGATTTTTCTAATTCTTTTATTCACAGCACATTTACTAGTTAGCATTTACTGTTAGGAAGAACTTCTGTTTCTCCATCATTTGAAGATTATGTTGTTATATTATCATTATGAACTGATTTTTTTTTAAATCAATTCAGTGTGTCAAATAATCCATTTCTGTCCTCAATATGACCAGTGAGAACCCCATCACACTGACTTCTGTGCATTTCTCCATTTCCTTGAGCACTTGCTTGCTTCTGGTGCAGTGAGATGTTTCGGACTTGATCTGTATGTTCTGTAACCCAGTACTAGAATCAGCCACTTTTTTTTGGTGCTTTGAAAGTTGAATATACTACTGCTGCTGGGGTGTCATTCTAGAAGTAGTTGCACTCCCACTCCCTCCGTGTACTCATTCACCTATTTTACTGAATCTAATTGTTACACTTAATGTAAATGTTTGCATGCATCTCCTAAGAACAAGGATAAGTAACCACAGTAAATGACGGATTCGGGAAATTTAACATAATCCAATAATGTGGTTTAATACAGGAAGTCCATTTTTGAATTTCACCAGTAGTCCTAATAACATCTTTTAAGACATTCATCTTCCTGATCCATGATCTAATTCAAGATTCTGTATTGCATGTAGTTGAACTTAATCTGGGAGAGTTCATTAGTCATTCTGCTTTATGACTGATATGTTTGAGGTGTTCGGGATGGTGGAATATTCTTCAATATGGATGTCTGCATTTTCTCTGTTAAATCTAAATTACACATTTGGGACAGGAAAACACAACTCATGTGTCTTCTGTATTCTGTTTAGGATGCACGTGATGTATGCTTGTTGGTTATTGGTGATATCACAGAATTCGTGTGTCCTTTATCCTATAAGGATACATATGGTGCTTGCCTGTCAGTTATTGGTGATACTAACTTTGATAGTATTTACTGTGCTGCTCCACTGCTATCAATTTTTCCCTATGTAATTAATAAGGAATATGTAAGGAGATACTTTGATATCACAGATAACCTGTTCACCAAATTGTCACAGTGTTTTTGGTATCCATTAGAGTTTCTTCCCTGATTTACTAAAAGGTTTGCAAAATGGTGATTTTTCTAATTCTTTTATTCACAGCACATTTACTAGTTAGCATTTACTGTTAGGAAGAACTTCTGTTTCTCCATCATTTGAAGATTATGTTGTTATATTATCATTATGAACTGATTTTTTTTTAAATCAATTCAGTGTGTCAAATAATCCATTTCTGTCCTCAATATGACCAGTGAGAACCCCATCACACTGACTTCTGTGCATTTCTCCATTTCCTTGAGCACTTGCTTGCTTCTGGTGCAGTGAGATGTTTCGGACTTGATCTGTATGTTCTGTAACCCAGTACTAGAATCAGCCATTTCTTCAAGTAGATGTGTGTCTTTTTTAAGGAGAATGATACTTTGAAAGTTGAATATACTACTGCTGCTGGGGTGTCATTACTAGAAGTAGTTGCACCAGACAAGAGGGGCTGGAGCAGGTGCCCCGTGTGGGCCAGGGTATGCACTGGAGTACTTTCAGAACCAGCCAGAGGCTTGGGCATCTTCAGTCTGTTTCCTCTACGTTGCTCCAGGGAGCAAGCAAGCATGTAGGTGCTCTTCACTAGCGGACTCTCCATTCTTACAGCCCTCTGATTAAGCCACACAGGTTTTCAGATCAGCTGAGGGACTCAGTCTTCCCAGCATTGAATTCCACAACGCAGAGTACTGACCACTATACAATTACGGCAACCAGCACTGAATTCCAACTCTGGGGTGCCCATGCTTGTCACAAGCCCCTCACTCTCCAACCAGGATCCCTGAGCCTGTGACATTCACCTTCTGTTTGTGTGCACTGCTTAGGGCACAGGTCTTGACAGTGTCTCTTCCCTTCCTGCCTGACTCTGTGAGTCTTTCTTTAGAGCCTTGGTTGTAGAATAACCTTTCTACCAGTCTCCAGTTTGTTTTCAGGGAGTTGCTTCACATGTACTCCTGATGTGTTCCTGGGGTGGAGGTGAACTCAGCATCCTCCTATTCTGCCATGTTGACTTCTCCCCACCCACCTTTTCCTTACTTTTCTTCTTCTTTTTTAAATTTTGGCTTCTTCTATTGGTTATTTATTTTCATCCATCTTTGTTCTTTGGCCCGTGTGGGCCTCCCATTGCAGTGGCCTCTTTAGTTGCAGAGCACCGGCCCTGGGCGCATGAGCTCCAGAGCTCCGGCTCATAATTGGACACACCGGTCCAGCCGCTCTGTGGCACATAGGATCTTCCCAGGCCAGGAATCAAATTGGTGCCCCTTGCACAGCAAGGCAGACTCTTTACCCACTGGACCACCAGGGAACCCCTTTTCCTTACCTTTTTAGAGCCATATCCATGTGGGAGCACCCTACTTTTTTCAACCATTTTCTGTATGTGTCAGGTTATTGCATTATTTTACAATTAAAAATTATACATAGTATATTAGGCATTTGTGTTTTCATATTGAGTTGTATCTTCAAGGGAAATTTTAGAATTTTTTATTTCTGCAACCAAACTTTTTTTACCAGACTGGATGGAAGATGAAAAGACCATCAATACAGCAAACATCTTAAATGGAGTTACAAATCCACTCTACTCTTCAGAGGATTTATTTAACTGAAGACGTGTCTTTTCAGGACCTTATGGTTTTTTCTTTTTTTTTTTTTGCTTACATGGAAAGGTAACAGTGTAGTTACCTATCCCAAGGTGAAAGGGTACTATTAAAAAACAACACATGTTATTGATTCCTCAAGACACCAGATATTTTAAGATTTGGATTGAATAAAACATAATATGATTTCTTCTTTTTAAAAAATGGACAGAAACTATTTGGGGTTTTTTTGTGGTGGTGGTTTTGGGGAGGGGGTTTGTAATTTAGTTTTGGCTATTCTGGGTCTTTGTTGCTGAGTGTGGGCTTTCGTTGTCTTGCTTACTGCAGTGGTTTCTCTTGTTTCTGAGCACAAGCTCTAAGGGTCACACGCTCCATAGTTGCAGCACAGGAGCTTTGTAGTTGTGGCTTGCAGGCTTAGTCCCTCTGTGGTACGTGGAATCTTCCCAGACCAAAGATCGAACTCATGTCCCCCACATTGGCAAGCAGATTCCACTGAACCACTAGGGAAGTCCATAAGATGACTTCTATGGATTTTTGTTTTCTCAACCTTCGTTACCCTGTGGGTTTCATATTTTAAAATGACAGTATTACTGTCATTACTAAGATCAGGTGAACAGATTCTGAACTGGGTTGCAGTAATCCATGGCCTTTATAGCCACATTGTCATTTTCCCTGAGTTCTTTTTTTTTCTGTAAGCAGATGGGTTAGGGGTTCCCTGGAGAGAAAGAACCAGGCCTGGCTTTCTTGACATAAGAGAAGCCATTATTGGTTTAAGCCATCTCGTGGTCTAAGCCTGGCCCCAGTGCTTGACCTTGAGTGGTCTCAGTAGTAAATGAATTTAAGAGGACAAAAGAATCTAGAAACAAAACTGTTACCAGACAACAGAAATAATGAGAACAATGATATTAGTTGTAAAGACGCCCAGTTTTCTCTCAATAGCCTAAAGCTGTCTTGAAATGTTTTGCAACATTTAAATCCCAACCACCAGGTCAACTGGAATCTAAGGGCTAATGATGTTGACCTTTTCCAACCCTCATGATTTTAGTCACCTAAAGCTTAGACTGTCTACCACTCAGCCTCCTTCATGAATATGCTGCACCAACAGCTTAAACTTCCCCAATTTTACTGTTCAGAGAGACTATTTTGGGAAAGATCCCTGGTTCTCCTTACTTAGAGCATGTAGTAAGGCTCTCTCGTAGTTTGGCTTGGTTGTATCTTTTGGCAAACCCAGTTTTCAGGTAACATTTCTACATGATTGAGCCGACTTTATACTTACTTTTTTTTATATATACACCATTTTTATGAAAGAGGAAAGACTGGACTAGTAAGGATTCCTAAGCTGGTTTGGGGAGAGGGTGAAGAAGACTTAGAAAGTCGTCTGAGCTAGACTTTAAAGCTTTTTTTTAAAAGGGCTGTATCTATTCTCCACTCTCTACCCAGCACATAGGAATTACTCTGGTACGGCAGAAGGTTGTGGAAATGGGGGAAAAAAATTGTTCAGAGTGGAAATAATAGACATCCTCAAAGAAGGAGGAAAGGTAGAGATGAACGTTTACTTTTTTTTAAATTTTGGTATATTTGTTTTACAATGTTACATTAGCTTCAGGTGTACAGCAAAGTTATTGTTACACATTTAACAGTTTTCTTGTTTACAGGTATACATAAGCCCTAAACAGTCATAGGTATATCCCAGACCCCTCTCCGCTGAGCCCTCCCTCCCTTTTCCCCCTTACCACCCACCCACCGCCCCGCCCTGCCCCGCCCCAGGTTGATGCTTAGCCCCCATGTAGGTTCCCTTGGTCTTACAGCTTAATCATGGTGGTAATCTCTATTACATATGATAGTGTAAGTTCGCTTGTTGCTAACATTTTTACTGAGAAGCCATTATTGGTTTAAGCCATCTCGTGGTCTAAGCCTGGCCCCAGTGCTTGACCTTGAGTGGTCTCAGTAGTAAATGAATTTAAGAGGACAAAAGAATCTAGAAACAAAACTGTTACCAGACAACAGAAATAATGAGAACAATGATATTAGTTGTAAAGACGCCCAGTTTTCTCTCAATAGCCTAAAGCTGTCTTGAAATGTTTTGCAACATTTAAATCCCAACCACCAGGTCAACTGGAATCTAAGGGCTAATGATGTTGACCTTTTCCAACCCTCATGATTTTAGTCACCTAAAGCTTAGACTGTCTACCACTCAGCCTCCTTCATGAATATGCTGCACCAACAGCTTAAACTTCCCCAATTTTACTGTTCAGAGAGACTATTTTGGGAAAGATCCCTGGTTCTCCTTACTTAGAGCATGTAGTAAGGCTCTCTCGTAGTTTGGCTTGGTTGTATCTTTTGGCAAACCCAGTTTTCAGGTAACATTTCTACATGATTGAGCCGACTTTATACTTACTTTTTTTTATATATACACCATTTTTATGAAAGAGGAAAGACTGGACTAGTAAGGATTCCTAAGCTGGTTTGGGGAGAGGGTGAAGAAGACTTAGAAAGTCGTCTGAGCTAGACTTTAAAGCTTTTTTTTAAAAGGGCTGTATCTATTCTCCACTCTCTACCCAGCACATAGGAATTACTCTGGTACGGCAGAAGGTTGTGGAAATGGGGGAAAAAAATTGTTCAGAGTGGAAATAATAGACATCCTCAAAGAAGGAGGAAAGGTAGAGATGAACGTTTACTTTTTTTTAAATTTTGGTATATTTGTTTTACAATGTTACATTAGCTTCAGGTGTACAGCAAAGTTATTGTTACACATTTAACAGTTTTCTTGTTTACAGGTATACATAAGCCCTAAACAGTCATAGGTATATCCCAGACCCCTCTCCGCTGAGCCCTCCCTCCCTTTTCCCCCTTACCACCCACCCACCGCCCCGCCCTGCCCCGCCCCAGGTTGATGCTTAGCCCCCATGTAGGTTCCCTTGGTCTTACAGCTTAATCATGGTGGTAATCTCTATTACATATGATAGTGTAAGTTCCCTTGTTGCTAACATTTTTTACTGAGGCCCTAAAATGTACTAAAAATGGGTAGGAATGAAGATAAATGTGAGGAGCAGTGATTAGTTTGTAAGTGGCCACACCCCGCAGCTTCACAGTTCTCAGTTTTATTTGAAGTCATTTACTTGGAAAGAACCTGGTTGCTGACAACAGCTGAAGCCCTCTAACCCCTAAACCACACTTTGTATGAAAAGATAAATTCCCTTTGTTATTTAAATCAGTTTTTGTTACCTGCTACTGGAAGCAGCTGAGCTTTATGTCAGGACGTAAGCTAAAGGTTAAAAGCAGAAAAAGTGACAAGCTCTCCCTGTTTCCCTCTAATGTGGTCTAAAGAACAGAGGCCACAGTAGCACCACCTTGCAACTTGCTAGAAATGCAATTTCTTGGGCCCCATCCCAGACCTTGTAAATCTCTGGGGTGCTCCCAGGGGTCCTTAGCAAGCTTTCCAAGAGACTCTTCAGCTTGCCTAAACGTGAAACCTCTGTACCCCTGAGAGGCTCTTTATTTGCATTTTGAACAAGCCACAGGTGTTGCTGATGGCCCAGAGGCTTTGAGTAGAACCTCTGAAATACTTCCAGGAAGACGCTGAGGCAAACAGTTCAGAGTTTTGAGGAAGGTGCACTAAATTTTTCTCCTCGTCAGAGGTAAGCAATAACTGTACTAATTCAAGCTGGTTTCTTTGCAAAAGAAGAGGTGAAACAACTGGGAGAATATTTCTTGTCTGTCTCAGTAGATCAGTGATAAAGAAAGTGTACCCTGGTACCAAAAGTGGGGTCTGGCTGCTTGCCGTATTGGTTGAAAAGTAAATGCAGTGCCTGTTAGAGACAGGCATGCCCCCAGATATGGGCACACAGCCCCACGAAATAGTCCTTGTTAGTGCTCCCCATGAATTTAAGGTTTTCCTTGACGGGAAAGAATTCGGAGACACAGCAGAGAAGAAACTAAACAAAGTTTAAACAAGGATACCCGGCAGGCAGATGAGGAACTGGGTTTCTTTGGCAAGCCCGTTAAGCAACGGCCTAAGAATTGTCAACTTAAAAAAGGCGTACAAGGTAAGATTTGGGAGTTAAGTTTTATCTGGGGTAAAATGAGGGCTGCAGCTTGGAAGAGAGCACCTCAGGTAGTCCTGAGAAACTGCTCCAGAGAGGTGTAGGGGGAGGGAGGTCAGCATATGTGATTTTGTGAAGCGGGATTTTATACAAACATTTACCCTTACAAAAAGGTTTTATGGAACTGATGTCACCATGAAGGGATTTAGTCCTTTTCTGATATGAGAAGATGCAAAGATTGGGCTCATAAAATTAACTTCCTTAAAATACCTGTCTAAAGACCTGTTCCGCCTTGAGGGTCACGGCTCCTTTCTCCTGTGTCCTGGTGCTCACCAGGTTTTGTATGTGCCCGCCCAAGAGTCTCTCTTTCCCCAGTCTTATGGACGTTCTCTAATCAAATCCCGCTGACCTTCAAAGTCAGATTCCCTGAGGCTTCTCAGTCTCTTTGCCGGATCCCTAGGTTTGGAAATGGGTATAATTGTTCTCCAGCATGTGGATTGTCTACCAGTGTCTATAGTGGGGCTACTGGTGACCTCCTCCGAGGGGACCTGGGCCACACACCGCGTCTCTCAGGACTGCTATGCTAGAGCCCCTGCCCCACAGCAGGTTGCTGCTGACCCATGCCTCCGCAGGAGACCCTCAGACAGACAGGCCTGGCTCAGTCTCTTGTGGGGGTCACTGCTCCTTTCCCTGGGTCCTGGTGCACGCAAGGTTTCGTCTGTGCCCTCCAAGCATCTCTGGTGGGTATGAGGTGTGATTTTAAACGTGATTGGGCCCCTCCTTCGGCCTTGTTGCAGCTTATCCTTTGCCCTTGGACATGGGGTGTCTCTTCTGAGTGGGTTCCAAATGTTTTCCTAGTGGCAGTTGTGGTGGTCTCACAGGAGATGCCATCTTACAACAGTGTGCACCAGTTTTTTTGGAGCACAGAGTGCCTGGTTTCTGCCCTGAACTCCCTTGAGGGCATGCCGAAGGTCAACAGCTGCAGCAATTTAAGGCTCAATCCTGGCAGAGGCAGATGGCAAATTGGCAAAAGCAGGTACCCAGAGATGAGGAACTGGGTTTCTTTGGCAAGCCCGTTACAACGGCCTAAGAATTGTCAACTTAAAAAGGCGACAAGGTAAGATTTGGGAGTTAAGTTTTATCTGGGGTAAAATGAGGGCTGCAGCTTGGAAGAGAGCACCTCAGGTAGTCCTGAGAAACTGCTCCAGAGAGGTGTAGGGGGAGGGAGGTCAGCATATGTGATTTTGTGAAGCGGGATTTTATACAAACATTTACCCTTACAAAAAGGTTTTATGGAACTGATGTCACCATGAAGGGATTTAGTCCTTTTCTGATATGAGAAGATGCAAAGATTGGGCTCATAAAATTAACTTCCTTAAAATACCTGTCTAAAGACCTGTTCCGCCTTGAGGGTCACGGCTCCTTTCTCCTGTGTCCTGGTGCTCACCAGGTTTTGTATGTGCCCTCCCAAGAGTCTCTCTTTCCCCAGTCTTATGGACGTTCTCTAATCAAATCCCGCTGACCTTCAAAGTCAGATTCCCTGAGGCTTCTCAGTCTCTTTGCCGGATCCCTAGGTTTGGAAATGGGTATAATTGTTCTCCAGCATGTGGATTGTCTACCAGTGTCTATAGTGGGGCTACTGGTGACCTCCTCCGAGGGGACCTGGGCCACACACCGCGTCTCTCTCAGGACTGCTATGCTAGAGCCCCTGCCCCACAGCAGGTTGCTGCTGACCCATGCCTCCGCAGGAGACCCTCAGACAGACAGGCCTGGCTCAGTCTCTTGTGGGGGTCACTGCTCCTTTCCCTGGGTCCTGGTGCACGCAAGGTTTCGTCTGTGCCCTCCAAGCATCTCTGGTGGGTATGAGGTGTGATTTTAAACGTGATTGGGCCCCTCCTTCGGCCTTGTTGCAGCTTATCCTTTGCCCTTGGACATGGGGTGTCTCTTCTGAGTGGGTTCCAAATGTTTTCCTAGTGGCAGTTGTGGTGGTCTCACAGGAGATGCCATCTTACAACAGTGTGCACCAGTTTTTTTGGAGCACAGAGTGCCTGGTTTCTGCCCTGAACTCCCTTGAGGGCATGCCGAAGGTCAACAGCTGCAGCAATTTAAGGCTCAATCCTGGCAGAGGCAGATGGCAAATGCCCTTGGAAAAGGCCAGTTTGCAGTTGACAAAATGAAGGGGCGGAATATTCATTGGGAAAGGAGGAGTTTGAGGGTCATCTTCCCAGATTTTCATCCCAGCTCGATTTTCTTGAGGGGAAGAGGGATTTCTGACCTTACTTAGCTTAGGTCAGGAGTGTCCTGTCATTGGCGAGTGATAAGTACTTACCTGTAAGGCTGATCTTATCAAGCAAAAGGTTACATTTGGATGCTGGGTATTCCACCTTTCCCTACCTTTCTCTCTCTGCTACTCAGACTTTTGTCACCCAAAATATGTGGTTTCCTGTCAGTCTGAAGTTTCCTCCTTTCCTTTGCCTCTGGAACCCCCCTCTCTACAGGAGTCCTGGTTTCTTGCCCCTTGGCCCCTGCCCCCATTTCTCTGCTCATACCCAGTTACCTGCCTGCAGTAACACTGGGATGATAGTGAGTGGACCACAGCACTCTGAAAACCTCTAGGCTGAGAGGCTAGGTCACATAGTACATTTATAAATTAAATACTTAAGTAGACATTGTGTTCCTAACAGTGTACACAGAACTGTGCTAGGCACTGGGAATGGAAATGCACTTTCTAGGAGGTACCTCTTTGTTGCTGTCCAGTTGCTCAGTTGTGTTTGACTCTTTGCGACTCTGTGGATGGCAGGACCCCAGGCTTCCCTGTCCTTCACTGTCTCTCAGAGTTTGCTCAGATTCATGTCTGCTGAGTCTGTGATGCCATCTAACCATCTCATCCTCTACAACCTTCAACTTTTGCCTTCAATCTTTCCCAGCATCAGGGTCTTTTCCAACTGCGTCTGCACTTCACATCAGGTGCCCAAAGCATTGGCGCTTCATTCATCTTCAGCATCAGTCCCTCCAGTGAATATTCAGGGTTAACGACCAAATGGTCTCCTGCTTCTCCTGTAATCCCTGAAAATGGTGATTTAATAGAATAACACTTCCCCAAGCGTGAGTTTCCACTGAAACAATGTTTAACTTTACCAAGAATTACAACTGTGTCATATGAGAAGTACGACCTGTTAGATCTATTGCTAGTAGTTTTTTTTTAGAGAAGAAACTTGAGTTTGGGAAGGGAAAATAAAAGCAGAACCGAAAACATAGGTGCAGCCTGATTTTCCAACACAGGGGAAGAAAATCCAAGTGCAGAATTTCCCTCCTGTGGGTGTGAGAAGTGAAAGCATTAGTTTTCACCCAGCTCGATTTTCTTGAGGGGAAGAGGGATTTCTGACCTTACTTAGCTTAGGTCAGGAGTGTCCTGTCATTGGCGAGTGATAAGTACTTACCTGTAAGGCTGATCTTATCAAGCAAAAGGTTACATTTGGATGCTGGGTATTCCACCTTTCCCTACCTTTCTCTCTCTGCTACTCAGACTTTTGTCACCCAAAATATGTGGTTTCCTGTCAGTCTGAAGTTTCCTCCTTTCCTTTGCCTCTGGAACCCCCCTCTCTACAGGAGTCCTGGTTTCTTGCCCTTGGCCCCTGCCCCCATTTCTCTGCTCATACCCAGTTACCTGCCTGCAGTAACACTGGGATGATAGTGAGTGGACCACAGCACTCTGAAAACCTCTAGGCTGAGAGGCTAGGTCACATAGTACATTTATAAATTAAATACTTAAGTAGACATTGTGTTCCTAACAGTGTACACAGAACTGTGCTAGGCACTGGGAATGGAAATGCACTTTCTAGGAGGTACCTCTTTGTTGCTGTCCAGTTGCTCAGTTGTGTTTGACTCTTTGCGACTCTGTGGATGGCAGGACCCCAGGCTTCCCTGTCCTTCACTGTCTCTCAGAGTTTGCTCAGATTCATGTCTGCTGAGTCTGTGATGCCATCTAACCATCTCATCCTCTACAACCTTCAACTTTTGCCTTCAATCTTTCCCAGCATCAGGGTCTTTTCCAACTGCGTCTGCACTTCACATCAGGTGCCCAAAGCATTGGCGCTTCATTCATCTTCAGCATCAGTCCCTCCAGTGAATATTCAGGGTTAACGACCAAATGGTCTCCTGCTTCTCCTGTAATCCCTGAAAATGGTGATTTAATAGAATAACACTTCCCCAAGCGTGAGTTTCCACTGAAACAATGTTTAACTTTACCAAGAATTACAACTGTGTCATATGAGAAGTACGACCTGTTAGATCTATTGCTAGTAGTTTTTTTTTAGAGAAGAAACTTGAGTTTGGGAAGGGAAAATAAAAGCAGAACCGAAAACATAGGTGCAGCCTGATTTTCCAACACAGGGGAAGAAAATCCAAGTGCAGAATTTCCCTCCTGTGGGTGTGAGAAGTGAAAGCATTAGTTGCTCAGTTGTGTCTGACTCTTTGTGACCTGATGGACTGTAGTCTGCCAGGCTCCTCTGTCCATGGGAGATTCTGGGCAAGAGTACTGGAGTGGGGGCTTCCCTGGTGGTCCAGTGAGTAAGGACACTGCCTTGCAGTACGAGGGGCATCGGTTCGATCCCTGGCCTGGGAGGATCCCATGTGCTGCGGAGCGGCTGGACGGATGTGTCCAGCTACTGGGCTGGAGCTCTGGAGCACATGCACCAAGAGCTGGTGCTCTGCAGTGAGAGAGGCCACTGCGATGGGAGGCCCACACACGTCAGAAGAACAAAGATGGAAATAAATGAAAGACCAACAGAAGTGGCAAAAAAAGAATACTGGAGTGGGTAGTCATTCCCTTCATCAGGGGATCTTCCTGACCCAGGGGTCCAAACCTGATCTCTTGCCTTGCAGATGATTCCTTACCATCTGAGCCTCCAGGGTTGATGTCAGTGGGCAGAGTGATCAGAAGATGAACTTGGGAATCAGGAAGTCATAGAAGTTATAGAAATGAAAAGGCATCAAGTGTATGGGGGTCCATACCGAAGATGTTTTTTAAGAAGTGCATTTCAGTAGCCCCCAACTCTAAATATGTGACTGAAAATCTGGAAAAAGAAAATCCTGAAAATTTGGAAGCTGATTATATACCACCTGTTCTTGGACTTGTGAATCATCAAAGATAAAATGCTATTGATCGTTTGTAGGCTCAGTGGTAATGAGTCTGCCCGCAATGCAGGAGACATAGGAGACTTGGGTTCCATCCCTGGGTTGGGAAAATCCTGATGCAGGAAATGGCTACCCACTCCAGTATTGACTGGAGAATCCTGTGGACAGAGGAGCCTGGCAGGCCACAGTCCATAGGGTTGAAAAGAGTCAGGCACAGCTCAAGCAACTTTGTGGTCCTTTTTGAATCCCTGAAAATGGTGATTTAATAGAATAACACTTCCCCAAGCGTGAGTTTCCACTGAAACAATGTTTAACTTTACCAAGAATTACAACTGTGTCATATGAGAAGTACGACCTGTTAGATCTATTGCTAGTAGTTTTTTTTTAGAGAAGAAACTTGAGTTTGGGAAGGGAAAATAAAAGCAGAACCGAAAACATAGGTGCAGCCTGATTTTCCAACACAGGGGAAGAAAATCCAAGTGCAGAATTTCCCTCCTGTGGGTGTGAGAAGTGAAAGCATTAGTTGCTCAGTTGTGTCTGACTCTTTGTGACCTGATGGACTGTAGTCTGCCAGGCTCCTCTGTCCATGGGAGATTCTGGGCAAGAGTACTGGAGTGGGGGCTTCCCTGGTGGTCCAGTGAGTAAGGACACTGCCTTGCAGTACGAGGGGCATCGGTTCGATCCCTGGCCTGGGAGGATCCCATGTGCTGCGGAGCGGCTGGACGGATGTGTCCAGCTACTGGGCTGGAGCTCTGGAGCACATGCACCAAGAGCTGGTGCTCTGCAGTGAGAGAGGCCACTGCGATGGGAGGCCCACACACGTCAGAAGAACAAAGATGGAAATAAATGAAAGACCAACAGAAGTGGCAAAAAAAGAATACTGGAGTGGGTAGTCATTCCCTTCATCAGGGGATCTTCCTGACCCAGGGTCCAAACCTGATCTCTTGCCTTGCAGATGATTCCTTACCATCTGAGCCTCCAGGGTTGATGTCAGTGGGCAGAGTGATCAGAAGATGAACTTGGGAATCAGGAAGTCATAGAAGTTATAGAAATGAAAAGGCATCAAGTGTATGGGGGTCCATACCGAAGATGTTTTTTAAGAAGTGCATTTCAGTAGCCCCCAACTCTAAATATGTGACTGAAAATCTGGAAAAAGAAAATCCTGAAAATTTGGAAGCTGATTATATACCACCTGTTCTTGGACTTGTGAATCATCAAAGATAAAATGCTATTGATCGTTTGTAGGCTCAGTGGTAATGAGTCTGCCCGCAATGCAGGAGACATAGGAGACTTGGGTTCCATCCCTGGGTTGGGAAAATCCCCTGATGCAGGAAATGGCTACCCACTCCAGTATTGACTGGAGAATCCTGTGGACAGAGGAGCCTGGCAGGCCACAGTCTACAGGATTGCAAGGAGTCAGGCACAGCTCAAGCAACTTTGTGCACACATGGCACATTTCATGTTATCTTGGTGACTGAAAATATGAGAATTTTCTTTAGCATGTTTGCCACCTGAGTTTTACTTATCTTTGTTTGTCTAAAAGCCTTAAGTTTGTCAACCATGGATTTTTCCTGTCGTAGACTTTTTAACATAAAAATCAGACATATAGCAGGCATATTCCTCTAAAAAACTTCCTGATTTTACAGTCACACCTTATTCAGAAAAGTGTTAATGTAAGTTCTCTGAGAAGGCTTAAACTCCATGCTCTAATTCAAATAGGCAGAATGGTCTGCATTAAGGCTTGCCTAAATTGTTACAGCCCAGATTTGAGAGTGAGGCCTTTGTCTAAATATTCTACCAATTCTAGAAGTAACCTGAGTTGTGCTCTATAATTTTGTATTTTTTTTTTAATTTCAAACACCAGAAAGTAATATTGTGGAATATACTTTGAAACAGCATTATAAAAACAACTATATAAAACACAAGAAGTATCTTTTATTCTTATGCCATGTTTTAAATTTTTGACATAGGTTTCATTGTTACGATAAAAGTATACATCGTATGTGAAATTCCACTTAGAAATGGTAGTAATGTGTTTAATTTGACAAATGCATTATGGAAACCAAAATGTACAAACTTTCTTCTTTAAGAGGATACTGAAACTTTCAGTCTGAAAGAGAATCATATGAAAGCAAAGGTAGCTCCTATGGTAGTTTAATCTATGTATTGTGCCTAACAACTCACAATTACAAGCATCTTATTTTTGTGGGCTTATACTTTGACATTAATTTCTGTATCTAACACCAGTGTATCATATCATTTAATAACTTTCATTGAGTTCTAGAAGAACTGTAGTCTCACGTTTTATTCAGCTTGTTTTTAGAATTATATAAGGCACACTAAATCTAATTGAGAAGAATTGACAAGGAAAAGATGAGGACCAAGTAAATTTCTTGGTCATCACTCTGTGTTAGTTGCTCAGTCATGTCTGATTCTTTGCAACACCATAGACTCCAGCCCACCAGGCTCCTCTGTCCGTGGAATTATCTAGGCAGAATGCTGGAGTGGGTTGCCATTTCCTCCTCCATAACTGTTGTCATTAAACTATACTTGTTTAACTTTGGCAGGACTAATATTGCTGTTTTCAGACTTTCAGGTATTTCGAAAAGTCTGTTAGAGCACAACGTAAATTAAAATGTTTCGAGTCTGTTTCTGATCTACCCATGAGTCTCTCAGATTCTTCTACACTCAGCATTCCAGTTCATTGTAGCATTTTTCTGTTTTTCTATTTTGATGTGTGTTGACATAAATGTAGACAGCATGACTGGTTAAGGTTTTGAGGAAAAAACTAACTTCCCCAAGCAGTCCTGCAAAGGCAGGATCTCAGCCCCTCACCTCATGTTTCTTTTGTAGAGAAGGTGAACAGAACTGCTCTCTGTGCTGGCTTTGCCACCACCAGCGATGCCTGTTTGTATGTGATTTGCCCAAATCACGTCAAAGAAGGATGGCTAATTTCTGTGGGAAACCTATTTAATTCAGAGACCATAGAGCAATCCCAGCAATTTCAATATCTTATTTGAATTCAACTTTTTCATGTATGTGTTTATTTGGTAACTGATGCTATGGTAAAAATCATAGTACATAGTCAGGCTTCTTAGATTTTAAATTTAGTTCTGCCAAGCTTCTTCCAATTCTTTTTTTTTTCCTAAAAAGTGACATATCACAATATGTTTTGCTGATATTTATCTGAATGCATCTTATATATAATTATTTACATTAAGATCTATAGTCATTTTGCAAAGAATAGCTGAATACTTCTGGCCCAAAGGGTAAGTGAAATTTCAAAGACTTCTATTATTGTGTATGAAGAATCCTCAACATGCTTTCCAAAATGCTTCGTGTGTGCTTTCTCAATCATCAAACTCCCCTAGAAGTGGAGTGCCCAAAAGTTATGTAAAAATCGCTTAATATTTAGTAACTTAATACACAGCAGTTTGCATTTCACTTTTTCATTATATTACCATAAAGACAAGGGATTACGCATGAAGTAAATTTCTTGGTCATCACTCTGTGTTAGTTGCTCAGTCATGTCTGATTCTTTGCAACACCATAGACTCCAGCCCACCAGGCTCCTCTGTCCGTGGAATTATCTAGGCAGAATGCTGGAGTGGGTTGCCATTTCCTCCTCCATAACTGTTGTCATTAAACTATACTTGTTTAACTTTGGCAGGACTAATATTGCTGTTTTCAGACTTTCAGGTATTTCGAAAAGTCTGTTAGAGCACAACGTAAATTAAAATGTTTCGAGTCTGTTTCTGATCTACCCATGAGTCTCTCAGATTCTTCTACACTCAGCATTCCAGTTCATTGTAGCATTTTTCTGTTTTTCTATTTTGATGTGTGTTGACATAAATGTAGACAGCATGACTGGTTAAGGTTTTGAGGAAAAAACTAACTTCCCCAAGCAGTCCTGCAAAGGCAGGATCTCAGCCCCTCACCTCATGTTTCTTTTGTAGAGAAGGTGAACAGAACTGCTCTCTGTGCTGGCTTTGCCACCACCAGCGATGCCTGTTTGTATGTGATTTGCCCAAATCACGTCAAAGAAGGATGGCTAATTTCTGTGGGAAACCTATTTAATTCAGAGACCATAGAGCAATCCCAGCAATTTCAATATCTTATTTGAATTCAACTTTTTCATGTATGTGTTTATTTGGTAACTGATGCTATGGTAAAAATCATAGTACATAGTCAGGCTTCTTAGATTTTAAATTTAGTTCTGCCAAGCTTCTTCCAATTCTTTTTTTTTTCCTAAAAAGTGACATATCACAATATGTTTTGCTGATATTTATCTGAATGCATCTTATATATAATTATTTACATTAAGATCTATAGTCATTTTGCAAAGAATAGCTGAATACTTCTGGCCCAAAGGGTAAGTGAAATTTCAAAGACTTCTATTATTGTGTATGAAGAATCCTCAACATGCTTTCCAAAATGCTTCGTGTGTGCTTTCTCAATCATCAAACTCCCCTAGAAGTGGAGTGCCCAAAAGTTATGTAAAAATCGCTTAATATTTAGTAACTTAATACACAGCAGTTTGCATTTCACTTTTTCATTATATTACCATAAAGACAAGAGTGGGTCAAGTTTGACTTGTGTCACTGAAAGTTCACTCAAGTAGAGTAATCACAACATGGTCATCCCGGCCTTGCCATAGCATCTCTCCTTCAAAGTCAACCAGTCCGTGTTTCCTGGCACGCATGAGAATGCCCACAACTTTATCTGAAATGCGAACGTATCGGTCAAAGAGATCTCCGAATGTAACCTGGATCTTGCCGTCCCGTCTGTGGCGAGCCATCGAGCGGATGATGAAGCACATGTCCATGATCTCCCTGTAGATGTGCTCCTCAGCTCTCTTGGCTCTTTCCACAGTCTTGGTTCCTTCCTTGGGACGGCCGTAGCCTTCGTCTCCTTTGCGCAGGCGGTTGGACATGGCCAGTTCATAGTCAAACTCTTCACTGAAAGGATTGAGCTTCTGGGATAGTATGTGTTCATCAGCCCAATGTTGCCACCTCCCTTTCAGGTTGCCCACTTGGCTGTATTTCCGCTGGGCTTTGCAGTTGAGCTTCTCTGTGAATCTGTTTGCCCTAAAAGAGAGCGAAGAATCAAGATACTGATACTTTAACATCCAAGGGAGGGCTTCCCTGGTGGTCCAGTGGGTAAGGACACCACCTTGCAGTGCAAGGGGCGCCGGTTCGATCCCTGGCCTGGGAAGATCCCACGTGCCGCAGAGCAGCTGAACCCATGTGTCCAATTACCAAGCCGGAGCTCTGGAGCGCATGCACCCAAAGCCAGTGCTCTGCGACAACAGAGGCCACCGCGATGGGAGGCCCACACGGGCCAAAGAACAAAGATGGATGAAAATAGATAAATGAAAGACCAATAGAAGTGGCCTGCCCGCCCCCTTCCCTCCCCAACCCACCCCCAGCAAAAAAATCCAAGGGGTGGTTTCTGTCTATACTTATATACATATGTATCTTAATGTAAGTCTATAATTTTTTCATTAAAAAAGATATGTAAAAACAATTTAAAAAACAAGAGATGGAAAAAAAATCATATACAAGGCCACCATTGTCCTTAGTTTGAGACAAATCCTAGATTATTTTCTCTGTCAAATCCTGTGTATCGCAGATGTTAGTAACATTTAGAACTGGAATCATGTAAGTGTGTTAAGGGAGCTCACTTTATATAGGATTTCAAAAAATAGCTATTTGCCCCAAGTAAGGTTTATATCAGCCACATACTTCGTAATATTCACTCATGTTAGACTTTTACATTATTTATTTTACTTGGAGGATAATTATAACGTTGTACTCGCTTTTGAAAAATGTTAACCTGGATCTTGCCGTCCGTCTGTGGCGAGCCATCGAGCGGATGATGAAGCACATGTCCATGATCTCCCTGTAGATGTGCTCCTCAGCTCTCTTGGCTCTTTCCACAGTCTTGGTTCCTTCCTTGGGACGGCCGTAGCCTTCGTCTCCTTTGCGCAGGCGGTTGGACATGGCCAGTTCATAGTCAAACTCTTCACTGAAAGGATTGAGCTTCTGGGATAGTATGTGTTCATCAGCCCAATGTTGCCACCTCCCTTTCAGGTTGCCCACTTGGCTGTATTTCCGCTGGGCTTTGCAGTTGAGCTTCTCTGTGAATCTGTTTGCCCTAAAAGAGAGAGCGAAGAATCAAGATACTGATACTTTAACATCCAAGGGAGGGCTTCCCTGGTGGTCCAGTGGGTAAGGACACCACCTTGCAGTGCAAGGGGCGCCGGTTCGATCCCTGGCCTGGGAAGATCCCACGTGCCGCAGAGCAGCTGAACCCATGTGTCCAATTACCAAGCCGGAGCTCTGGAGCGCATGCACCCAAAGCCAGTGCTCTGCGACAACAGAGGCCACCGCGATGGGAGGCCCACACGGGCCAAAGAACAAAGATGGATGAAAATAGATAAATGAAAGACCAATAGAAGTGGCCTGCCCCCCCCCTCCCCCCCCCACCCCCCCCCCCCCCCCCAGCAAAAAAATCCAAGGGGTGGTTTCTGTCTATACTTATATACATATGTATCTTAATGTAAGTCTATAATTTTTTCATTAAAAAAGATATGTAAAAACAATTTAAAAAACAAGAGATGGAAAAAAAATCATATACAAGGCCACCATTGTCCTTAGTTTGAGACAAATCCTAGATTATTTTCTCTGTCAAATCCTGTGTATCGCAGATGTTAGTAACATTTAGAACTGGAATCATGTAAGTGTGTTAAGGGAGCTCACTTTATATAGGATTTCAAAAAATAGCTATTTGCCCCAAGTAAGGTTTATATCAGCCACATACTTCGTAATATTCACTCATGTTAGACTTTTACATTATTTATTTTACTTGGAGGATAATTATAACGTTGTACTCGCTTTTGCCATACATCAACGTGAATCAGTCATAGGCGTAAACGTGTCCCCTCCCTCCTGACCCGCTGCTCACCCCCCTCCCCACCCCATCCCTCCCAGCTGTCACAGAGCACCAGTTTTGGGGCCCCTGCATCATACATCAAACTCCCACTGGCTATCTATTTTTCAGATGGTGATGTGTATGTTTCAATGCTCTTCTCTCAGTTCATCCCATCCTTTCCTTCTCCCACTATGCCCAAAGGTCTGTTCTTTATGTCTGTCTCTCCTTTGCTGCCTCTTTTGCCATGGATAGATTTTTAAATCATGGATTTTTGATGAAGTGTATCTATGCTAGTATCTATAATGCACCACAAATTTTGACATATCTAGTATCAACAGAAGACCCTAGCTAGCACTAGTATCATTTATTGAACACTGTGTACTCACATTCCTTTAAATACTTGCTACTAGTATTTCTGCAACCATTTTATGAGAAAGGTACTATTAATCTCACTTCACAGATGAGGAACATGAGGGCAGAAGGGTCAAGTAACTAAAAATCACAAAGTTGTTAAATGATGGAGCTGGGACTTGAAGCACAGTTAAACGGGCTCCAGAGCCTGTGTGTAAACACTGCAAAATGCTGCCCTAGCTCAGTGGAAGAGGTGAACCCAAATGTCTGAAGCCAAACGTAGAGCTGTCTCCCCTGTGTGATGGTGCCGCCCAGGCTGCCCGGACAGTGCCTGATAAGTGGGCGAGTTGTGTCTCGTGCATGTGTCTGCCCTTGCAGTCTGGAATGCTTTTCTTATTAAAACAAAAGCCAGTATTGCAGGGTGTCGACCAGTAGTGTCACGAGGATGCAGCCCTAATTTAAAGCAACAAAGTTTGTCTTTAACCGACCTTCCTGTCATTGCTGTCGCTCCAATCTCCTAGACTTTTCTTTCGTGTCTCTGTCTTCATGAGTAAAGCACGAACTCTTGGACTGTCTAAAAGTCAGAAATCTGTATTCCTCATCCCCACAAGTGACTCATCTATCCTTCTCCCCAGCACCTACTGGCTTCATGTCTGGAAGTGTTAGAATTGGAGATACAGAGCAGAGTTGAAGTTGCTTACATAGCTACGGTCCACAGGGTCACAAAGAGCCAGGCCCGACTGAGCTAGTAAGCTCACACACACACGTGAATGGCATGCACAAACTCAACAGCCACTTCTGTCTGAACTCTCACAATCTGCTAGTCATGTGGGTGCTCCTCACCACCCAAACTCATTTCTGAAATCTTATTATTCAAATGCAGGAAAAACTAATGGAGGTGGGTAGGGAGCCATAGATACTTACGTACCTACTTATATTAGCATTGTTTTTGAAGAGGAATGACATCCACCAGATGGCAGACTTTCATCAATTCCTGTGCTTTGTGTCCTAAGCTTGCTGGATTCAGTTACATTGTCATAATAGAATTTAAACTAGGTCTGTGCATGTTAAATCGTTTCAGTCTTGTCCAGCTCTTTGCGACCCTATGGACTGTAACCTTCCAGGCCCTTCTGTCCATGGAATTCTCCAGGCCAGAATACTGGAGTGGCTTGCCATGCCATTCCCCAGGGGATCTTCCTGACTCAGGATTGAACGAGAGACTCTTCTGTCCCCTATGTTGGCAGGAAGGTTCTTTACCACTCGCGCCACCTGGAAAGTACACTGCTACATAAAACACTACTGTCCTATGTAAACACATGAACAAAAGCATATGACCAAGTTTACACAGTTACCACAATTTTGAAAATCATGTATGTATGGTAGGGCTTCCCAGGTGGCTCAGTGGTGCAGGAGCTGCAGGAGACCAGGTTTGATCCCTGGTTGAGAAGATCCCCTGGAGGAGGAAATGACAACAAACTCCAGTATTTTCACCTGGGAAATTCCATGGACTGAGGAGCTATGGGTCGCAAATAGCCAGACACAACCGAGTGACTAAGCACACACATGTGTATGGAAAAGTGCTAGGAATACACTGCCCTGAACTGGAATGCATTTCCCTCCGTCCTGCTGGTCTTTGTCTTCATTGCATCTCCATAGACTGTCTCTGTCCAGATGCCAAGACTATGGGCTACTGGATCTCACGATCAGAGGAGAGGAAACACCTAGTCCCTTTGGAATGACGGCAATCACTCACAGCACAACCCTTCAAAAAACAGAGCTTGAAGTTGCTTACATAGCTACGGTCCACAGGGTCACAAAGAGCCAGGCCCGACTGAGCTAGTAAGCTCACACACACACGTGAATGGCATGCACAAACTCAACAGCCACTTCTGTCTGAACTCTCACAATCTGCTAGTCATGTGGGTGCTCCTCACCACCCAAACTCATTTCTGAAATCTTATTATTCAAATGCAGGAAAAACTAATGGAGGTGGGTAGGGAGCCATAGATACTTACGTACCTACTTATATTAGCATTGTTTTTGAAGAGGAATGACATCCACCAGATGGCAGACTTTCATCAATTCCTGTGCTTTGTGTCCTAAGCTTGCTGGATTCAGTTACATTGTCATAATAGAATTTAAACTAGGTCTGTGCATGTTAAATCGTTTCAGTCTTGTCCAGCTCTTTGCGACCCTATGGACTGTAACCTTCCAGGCCCTTCTGTCCATGGAATTCTCCAGGCCAGAATACTGGAGTGGCTTGCCATGCCATTCCCCAGGGGATCTTCCTGACTCAGGATTGAACGAGAGACTCTTCTGTCCCCTATGTTGGCAGGAAGGTTCTTTACCACTCGCGCCACCTGGAAAGTACACTGCTACATAAAACACTACTGTCCTATGTAAACACATGAACAAAAGCATATGACCAAGTTTACACAGTTACCACAATTTTGAAAATCATGTATGTATGGTAGGGCTTCCCAGGTGGCTCAGTGGTGCAGGAGCTGCAGGAGACCAGGTTTGATCCCTGGTTGAGAAGATCCCCTGGAGGAGGAAATGACAACAAACTCCAGTATTTTCACCTGGGAAATTCCATGGACTGAGGAGCTATGGGTCGCAAATAGCCAGACACAACCGAGTGACTAAGCACACACATGTGTATGGAAAAGTGCTAGGAATACACTGCCCTGAACTGGAATGCATTTCCCTCCGTCCTGCTGGTCTTTGTCTTCATTGCATCTCCATAGACTGTCTCTGTCCAGATGCCAAGACTATGGGCTACTGGATCTCACGATCAGAGGAGAGGAAACACCTAGTCCCTTTGGAATGACGGCAATCCATCATAGACACAGACTTCAATAACAAGACCAGGGTCACCCTGCAGAACCCAAGCTCGTACCAAATTTGAGGCTGGAACGTCTCTCTAGAGAAGAGACTTGAAACAGCTCAAAAAAAGTGAAAAGAACAGCATGATTCATTAACTCATACTTTTTGTCTCCTGAGCACCAACTGCAGTGCCATCCTATAATATAGACCATAATATGTCCTCTCTTTAAGGAACTGGGCACTTTGACATTCTTTCCCTCCTTTGTTAAAGTACTTATGACACCTGCTGTGCACCACTCTTTTTTTCTAAATTTATTTATATTTCTGTGGCTTTGCTGGGTTTTTGTTGCTGCACGTGGCCTTTCTCTAGTTGCAGTAAGGAGAGGCTGCTCTCTAGTTGTGGTGCATGTGTGTCTCATTGCGGTGACATCTCTTGTTGTGGAGCACAGGCTCTCGGGCATGTGGGCTACAGTAGTTGTGGTGCACAGGCTCAGCTGCCACATGGCACATGAAATCTTCCAGGACCAGTGACTGAATCTGTGTCGCCTGTGGGTGGATTCTTAACCACTGGACAACCAGGGAAGTCCCAGACAGTCTTTAAGGTACTAACTGGATGTTCAGTAATGAAAAACAATGGTGAATAACCACTAAAACACATTCATAAAAAAAAACAGAATAAAACAAATTCAAGCATATGCTGTAATTTTAACTATGCAAAATGTGGAGAAATTTAGCATAGGCTGAAGAAATCAAAAGTATGTGCACAAGTGAAATTATGCTAGTGTCTATATAACAGTTGGGTTTAAAAATAAAATTTTTTTTTCAAAATTCTTTCTGCTGGTATTACAATTAACTTTTTTTGGCCACTTCTATTGGTCTTTCATTTATTTCCACCTTTGTTCTTTGGCCCGTGTGGGCCTCCCACTGCAGTGATCCCCTCTTGCTGCAGAGCACCGGCTCCAGGCGCATGCGCTCCAAAGCTCTGGCTTGGTAGTTGGACACATTGGTCCAGGCACTCCGCGGCACATGGGATCTGATTAGCACCCATAGACTCTCTGTCCAGATGCCAAGACTATGGGCTACTGGATCTCACGATCAGAGGAGAGGAAACACCTAGTCCCTTTGGAATGACGGCAATCCATCATAGACACAGACTTCAATAACAAGACCAGGGTCACCCTGCAGAACCCAAGCTCGTACCAAATTTGAGGCTGGAACGTCTCTCTAGAGAAGAGACTTGAAACAGCTCAAAAAAAGTGAAAAGAACAGCATGATTCATTAACTCATACTTTTTGTCTCCTGAGCACCAACTGCAGTGCCATCCTATAATATAGACCATAATATGTCCTCTCTTTAAGGAACTGGGCACTTTGACATTCTTTCCCTCCTTTGTTAAAGTACTTATGACACCTGCTGTGCACCACTCTTTTTTTCTAAATTTATTTATATTTCTGTGGCTTTGCTGGGTTTTTGTTGCTGCACGTGGCCTTTCTCTAGTTGCAGTAAGGAGAGGCTGCTCTCTAGTTGTGGTGCATGTGTGTCTCATTGCGGTGACATCTCTTGTTGTGGAGCACAGGCTCTCGGGCATGTGGGCTACAGTAGTTGTGGTGCACAGGCTCAGCTGCCACATGGCACATGAAATCTTCCAGGACCAGTGACTGAATCTGTGTCGCCTGTGGGTGGATTCTTAACCACTGGACAACCAGGGAAGTCCCAGACAGTCTTTAAGGTACTAACTGGATGTTCAGTAATGAAAAACAATGGTGAATAACCACTAAAACACATTCATAAAAATAAACAGAATAAAACAAATTCAAGCATATGCTGTAATTTTAACTATGCAAAATGTGGAGAAATTTAGCATAGGCTGAAGAAATCAAAAGTATGTGCACAAGTGAAATTATGCTAGTGTCTATATAACAGTTGGGTTTAAAAATAAAATTTTTTTTTCAAAATTCTTTCTGCTGGTATTACAATTAACTTTTTTTGGCCACCTCTATTGGTCTTTCATTTATTTCCATCTTTGTTCTTTGGCCTGTGTGGGCCTCCCATCACAGTGGCCTCTCTTGCTGCAGAGCACCGGCTCCAGGCGCATGCGCTCCAGAGCGCTGGCTGGGTAGTTGACACATTGGTCCAGGCACTCCGCGGCACATGGGATCTTCCCAGGCCAGGGATCGAACTGGCGCCTCTTGCACTGGAAGGCGGTGTCCTTACCCACTGGACCACCAGGGAAGCCCCTACAGTTAACTCTTGAACAGCACAGATTTGAACTCCATGGGTCCACATATGTGTGGACTTTTTTTTAATAATAAATACTGCAGTAATGGGCACTAGTGGTAAAGAACCCACCTGGCAATGCAGGAGACATAAGAGACGAAGGTTCAGTCTCTGGGTCAGGAAGATTCCCCTGGAGGAGGGCATGGCAACCCACTCCAGTATTCTTGCCTGGAAAACCCCATGGACAGAGGAGCCTAGTAGGCTACAGCCATGGGGTTGCATGGCTTTGGACATGACAGAAGTGACTTAGCAGGCACATACACGCACTGCAGCACTACAGGATCTGCATCTAGTGGTTCAATAGAGCAGTGTGGGTGGAGGGTACTCTGATCCTTCAGGGAATTGAAAATTCAAGTATCACTCTGCATGGCATCCATGTTTCCATGGAGTCAAGCAGTGCAGGTCATACTGTTAACGTTTATTGAAAAAAAAAAATTCACTTACAGGTGGACCCACACAGTTTAAGTCCATGTTGTTTAAGAGTCAACTGTACTGATTTTATAATTTACAGAAAGCACAAACTGGAAAATATTCAAGTTAGCGTCCTGAGGTAATTTGTTTCAAAAGTTAGCGTTTTCCCGAGGTAATTCTATGTCATTTGAATAAAAAAAGGAATAAAACACATTCATTAAAAAAAAAAGCATATGCTGTAATTTTAACTATGCAAAATGTGGAGAAATTTAGCATAGGCTGAAGAAATCAAAAGTATGTGCACAAGTGAAATTATGCTAGTGTCTATATAACAGTTGGGTTTAAAAATAAAATTTTTTTTTCAAAATTCTTTCTGCTGGTATTACAATTAACTTTTTTTGGCCACCTCTATTGGTCTTTCATTTATTTCCATCTTTGTTCTTTGGCCTGTGTGGGCCTCCCATCACAGTGGCCTCTCTTGCTGCAGAGCACCGGCTCCAGGCGCATGCGCTCCAGAGCGCTGGCTGGGTAGTTGACACATTGGTCCAGGCACTCCGCGGCACATGGGATCTTCCCAGGCCAGGGATCGAACTGGCGCCTCTTGCACTGGAAGGCGGTGTCCTTACCCACTGGACCACCAGGGAAGCCCCTACAGTTAACTCTTGAACAGCACAGATTTGAACTCCATGGGTCCACATATGTGTGGACTTTTTTTTAATAATAAATACTGCAGTAATGGGCACTAGTGGTAAAGAACCCACCTGGCAATGCAGGAGACATAAGAGACGAAGGTTCAGTCTCTGGGTCAGGAAGATTCCCTAGAGGAGGGCACAATAACCCACTCTAGTATTCTTGCCTGGAAAACCCCATGGACAGAGGAGCCTAGTAGGCTACAGCCATGGGGTTGCATGGCTTTGGACATGACAGAAGTGACTTAGCAGGCACATACACGCACTGCAGCACTACAGGATCTGCATCTAGTGGTTCAATAGAGCAGTGTGGGTGGAGGGTACTCTGATCCTTCAGGGAATTGAAAATTCAAGTATCACTCTGCATGGCATCCATGTTTCCATGGAGTCAAGCAGTGCAGGTCATACTGTTAACGTTTATTGAAAAAAAAAAATTCACTTACAGGTGGACCCACACAGTTTAAGTCCATGTTGTTTAAGAGTCAACTGTACTGATTTTATAATTTACAGAAAGCACAAACTGGAAAATATTCAAGTTAGCGTCCTGAGGTAATTTGTTTAAACTGTATATTATATGGGTCTCATTCTTTGATATAGTATTTTTGTTTTTCTTTTAACTAGGAACTTAACTTCCCTGACGGTTGAAATTCTATGTCATTTGGAATAAGGTTGGGTTTGGTGAGTTAATAACTATATGAAGAAGAGAAACACCTCAAAAAGCACCTTCTAAATATTAATGTCCATTTGCTATATTGTCAAATCATAATTCCCAATAATAGCAGAGAAGGAAAGCAAAGGGTTGGTCCTATAAGTAAGAATTAGAGTAGTTTAATTTTAAAAGTCATATAAGGAAATGTACCTTAATGAGTGTTTAATTTTATCTGTCTTATACATGTACCCTATCCCTATTACTTTCATATTTTCAATTTTTAAAAAGCCTGAAAGGGTCAGGTTTGAATCAGGATTACTAACTGTCTGAGTATCTCCTTGTTCACTGAATATAAGAATCAATATACCAGCTTAGCCTGTTTTGTAAATGTTCAAGTAAAAATGTGAATAATAGTTCAGACTGAGCTTTAGAAAGACAACCTCGTATAAAGTTACAGGAAGCAAAGCGATGTTCAAAGACTGGCATCATGTTCACATCTAAGGCTAAGAACACTTCTCTATCAGTACAGCAAAAAATTTCTACCACCTTTTCATTGTCTCAGGGAAGTTCTGGGGAGAATCTGCCCCTGTGTGCCTTGGTTTGCTTGCCTTTCTCCACAGGAGCCATAGCCAGTGCAGTTGATGGGAGCATGACATCCAGGAGGTCACATTGATCAGAAGCAAGGTGGCTGGGCTTCTGCTGTAGTTTCCTGGGCCCAGCTAGAATTATTGCTGATACTCAGAGCTGCTGTTGTTGTGTACAACATTCTATGTATTCTAAGACTGAGGAAAAGGAGCCCAAGAAGGAAGGGAGGGATTTCATCTCCATAGTTAGGTAGGTTTAGTCTTTCGGTCATGTCCAACTCTTGTGACCCCATGGACTGAAACCCTCCAGGCTCTTTGGTCCATGGGATTCTAGAGTGAGTTGCCATTCCTCGTCCAAGGGAATCTTCCCACCCCAGGGATCAAACTCTGGGTCTCCTGCATTGCAAGCAGTCTCTTAACGACTAAGCCACCAGGGAAGCCCCATTTCCTCTCAGAACCCTGACTACCAGTCTCCAAGCATCTTATAGTGTTGAGATGACTAGGGCTGGTCCCTTGCATTGAAATGAGCGTAACTCTGAGTCTATCACCTTACCTACTGGACACCAAAATAACTCTAAGGATTATCACAGCTAGTTGTTTTTTAGATTAGAATGAAGAAATTTAGGATTTGCCGAAGAAACTGATACTCAAATGTAACTGTCTCTCATTCAAAGCTTATGTCCCTCTCTAGCACACTAAGAAGGGATCCACCTACATGTGAGTTTGGGGGAACTGTGAGAAGGGCCCAATATGCACATTCCCACTTCCAGGTGAGACAGTGGAGAGTAGTGGTCAAGAAGGTGGGCTCTGGATCCAGAGTGCCTGGGTTTGAATCCCATGGTAGGCAGAAGCTTATACAAATTCCTTAATATGTCTTCATTTCATGTTCCCATCTACCCAGGGAGGATAATGATTATGCCTACCCTGTGAAAATCTTGTAAGGATTAAATAAATAAACCTATGAAAAGTTCTTGGGTGCCAAAGAAGAGAGCAGGCATTGGAGACTGGTCCCAGCTGGCAGCTCCCTACCTTTGGCTGGTTCAAAACATACTGACAGGAAGATCACTGTGCTGCCTTTGGCCTTCATTCTGTTGGGTTGTATTAGTCCATTTTCTAGCACACGTAACCTCGAAATCCACAAGGCTAAAATAGACTATGGTTCCATATGGTCTGGTAGAACAATGATTTCTGATTAGGAATTTCTATGTGAATGTAAGTGGAGCAGCACAAATCCAGACCTCTGAATGTATCTTCGAGGTGCTGCGTGAGCAGTAGCACTGTGTATGGATTCAACACTACATTTAGAGACAGGCATGCGGGCCTCAGGTTACTAGCTTGCTGAGTGAACTTTGCCTCTGAGCTTCAGTGCTTTCATCCCTCAAATGGGATATCACCAGCCTTATTGTGTGAGGTTAAAGGACAAAGCAGAAGAAATACCCATAGCACACACTAAATGCACGTGTCCAGGCTCTTTGGTCCATGGGATTCTAGATTTTGGCCATTCCTCGTCCACCCCAGGGATCAAACTCTGGGTCTCCTGCATTGCAAGCAGTCTCTTAACGACTAAGCCACCAGGGAAGCCCCATTTCCTCTCAGAACCCTGACTACCAGTCTCCAAGCATCTTATAGTGTTGAGATGACTAGGGCTGGTCCCTTGCATTGAAATGAGCGTAACTCTGAGTCTATCACCTTACCTACTGGACACCAAAATAACTCTAAGGATTATCACAGCTAGTTGTTTTTTAGATTAGAATGAAGAAATTTAGGATTTGCCGAAGAAACTGATACTCAAATGTAACTGTCTCTCATTCAAAGCTTATGTCCCTCTCTAGCACACTAAGAAGGGATCCACCTACATGTGAGTTTGGGGGAACTGTGAGAAGGGCCCAATATGCACATTCCCACTTCCAGGTGAGACAGTGGAGAGTAGTGGTCAAGAAGGTGGGCTCTGGATCCAGAGTGCCTGGGTTTGAATCCCATGGTAGGCAGAAGCTTATACAAATTCCTTAATATGTCTTCATTTCATGTTCCCATCTACCCAGGGAGGATAATGATTATGCCTACCCTGTGAAAATCTTGTAAGGATTAAATAAATAAACCTATGAAAAGTTCTTGGGTGCCAAAGAAGAGAGCAGGCATTGGAGACTGGTCCCAGCTGGCAGCTCCCTACCTTTGGCTGGTTCAAAACATACTGACAGGAAGATCACTGTGCTGCCTTTGGCCTTCATTCTGTTGGGTTGTATTAGTCCATTTTCTAGCACACGTAACCTCGAAATCCACAAGGCTAAAATAGACTATGGTTCCATATGGTCTGGTAGAACAATGATTTCTGATTAGGAATTTCTATGTGAATGTAAGTGGAGCAGCACAAATCCAGACCTCTGAATGTATCTTCGAGGTGCTGCGTGAGCAGTAGCACTGTGTATGGATTCAACACTACATTTAGAGACAGGCATGCGGGCCTCAGGTTACTAGCTTGCTGAGTGAACTTTGCCTCTGAGCTTCAGTGCTTTCATCCCTCAAATGGGATATCACCAACCTTATTGTGTGAGTTTAAAGGACAAAGCAGAAGAAATACCCATAGCACACACTAAATGCACGTGGAATTGTTATGATGATCTAAGTGTGCCATTTCGTTTTTCTTGAAAGCTTTCAATATAACAGTGCTGTGTGTGTGTGTGTTTGTGTGTGTGCTCAGTTGTGTCCGACTCTTTGTGACCCCATAGACTGTAGCCTGCCAGGCTCTTCTGTCCATGGGAATTTTCCAGACAAGAATACTGGAGTGGGCTGCCATTGCCTCCTCCAGGGGATCTTCCTGACCCAGGGATTGAACCCGCGTCTCCTGCCTCTGTTGCACTGGCAGAAGGATTCTTTATCACTGTACCATTTGGGAAGCCCATAATAGTGCTAATTCTTTCAAAACATCTTTAAGGTCACAAACTGTAAGGCAGCCTTTTGTCAAATAAGGTAACCAATTTTGTTTACTTTCTGATTGTTTCATAGAAGTTGAAAAGCTCACCTACAAATCTAACTTTTCCCTGAGGGAGTCAGTTTATAAGGATTCATCACATCTGAGACTTTCCCTGCATTCTGATATCCTGTGATTGTAGAATGAGAAATTCTGACTTCTATTATGTGGAGACAAAGTTACTGCCTTGAAATAAATCAAGTGTTCCTTGTCAGAATAAATGTATCAGTTTTCACTCTGTGTGTGCATATGTGTGTATGCATTTAATTGCTTTATAATTATGTTCTCAGGTCATGCTAGTGGTAAAGAATCCCACCAGCCAGTGCAGGTCACGTGTGCCTTTATTCTGTTGGGTTGTATTAGTCCATTTTCTAGCACACGTAACCTCGAAATCCACAAGGCTAAAATAGACTATGGTTCCATATGGTCTGGTAGAACAATGATTTCTGATTAGGAATTTCTATGTGAATGTAAGTGGAGCAGCACAAATCCAGACCTCTGAATGTATCTTCGAGGTGCTGCGTGAGCAGTAGCACTGTGTATGGATTCAACACTACATTTAGAGACAGGCATGCGGGCCTCAGGTTACTAGCTTGCTGAGTGAACTTTGCCTCTGAGCTTCAGTGCTTTCATCCCTCAAATGGGATATCACCAACCTTATTGTGTGAGTTTAAAGGACAAAGCAGAAGAAATACCCATAGCACACACTAAATGCACGTGGAATTGTTATGATGATCTAAGTGTGCCATTTCGTTTTTCTTGAAAGCTTTCAATATAACAGTGCTGTGTGTGTGTGTGTTTGTGTGTGTGCTCAGTTGTGTCCGACTCTTTGTGACCCCATAGACTGTAGCCTGCCAGGCTCTTCTGTCCATGGGAATTTTCCAGACAAGAATACTGGAGTGGGCTGCCATTGCCTCCTCCAGGGGATCTTCCTGACCCAGGGATTGAACCCGCGTCTCCTGCCTCTGTTGCACTGGCAGAAGGATTCTTTATCACTGTACCATTTGGGAAGCCCATAATAGTGCTAATTCTTTCAAAACATCTTTAAGGTCACAAACTGTAAGGCAGCCTTTTGTCAAATAAGGTAACCAATTTTGTTTACTTTCTGATTGTTTCATAGAAGTTGAAAAGCTCACCTACAAATCTAACTTTTCCCTGAGGGAGTCAGTTTATAAGGATTCATCACATCTGAGACTTTCCCTGCATTCTGATATCCTGTGATTGTAGAATGAGAAATTCTGACTTCTATTATGTGGAGACAAAGTTACTGCCTTGAAATAAATCAAGTGTTCCTTGTCAGAATAAATGTATCAGTTTTCACTCTGTGTGTGCATATGTGTGTATGCATTTAATTGCTTTATAATTATGTTCTCAGGTCATGCTAGTGGTAAAGAATCCCACCAGCCAGTGCAGGAGATGTAAGAGATGTGGGTTCGATTCCTGGGTTGGGAAGATCCCCTGAAGGAAGGCATGGCAACCCACTCCAGTACTCTTGCCTGGAGAATCCCATGGACAGAAGAGCTTGATGGGCTACAGTCCTTAGTGTTGCAAAGCATCAGAAACGACTGAAGTGATTAAGCACGCACACATAGCACACAAGCACAGCCCTGTGATATTTTAATTACCTAGCTTTAACAGGATTTCTGCCCTGATTTACATAAACAGAACAAAGCTCTCTGAAAGTTTGAAAAAACTGCTAAATAATAAAATCTCTATGAGGAGTAATAACTTCCATGTAGTGAGCTTATGTGCAGGTACTGTGCTGAGTTCTTGGCAGCTTTAGTCTCATCTATTTCTTCCAAAACAACAGAATTTATTGTTGCCCTCAAAGAGAGGAAATGGGTTTAAAAGAATAAATTGTGTGTGTGTGTGTGTGTGTGTGCACGCTGAGAACATTTAAAAGCTATTCTTTTAGCAACTTTCAAGTGTGTCACACAGTATTGTCAACAATAGTCAGGGGGGAGTTGGGATTTGAACTTGGGTCTGTCTAACTTCAGAGGCTGTTCTCATGTCAGAGAGCAACCTCCCACCTGTCCATGCTCACAGAAAACTGTGTTCCGTGGGCACATTTGGGTAGATATGTCTCTTGATAATAGTATAGACTGATTTGAGACGAGAGAAAGATCTCTCTGCTCCATCGACCAGAAAATACTTTCCTCTGCAGAAAAATAAGCCAATTGTTACTCCTGATAGAACTGACTTAAAACTCAAAGCAGACACCCATCTCTGGTCGTTTCATCTTTGTTGTGACTAACCCTTGAGGCTTCAGAACAGAAAGCAGACACCAAAGAGTGCAGGCCCTTGGCCCGAGGTCCATGACAGAGCCTGGCACTGCCCTCTTCACCCAGGAGCAGGCAGCCCTATCTATAAGCCTCAGCCTGGCTTTGGCACCCCTTCCCCGCTCTCTGGGATCCCACAGCTGCTCGGCTGCAGCAGCAGGAGGAGGAACTGAAAGAGGCATCCACTTACTGGGAAGGCAAGGGGCGTTTGATCCTGGCCGTGGCCACCTGTGCTCCGTCCTGCTCTGGCCTCTCGTCTGTCTCGCAGCCGTAGCCGCTGTCTTCCGTGTCTATGCTGTCGCTCCTGCTCTTGGGCTCCTCCAGCTCCATCTCCTTCCAGCCCTTGGTCAACTCAGTAACCAGGTTGGCACACTTTCTCCTCCGCGTAGGGGAGCCATGGCTGCGGAGCAATCTATCAATGTCGCTCTCCGGCTGCCCAGGCTGCAGCAGGTCCCCATCCTTCTCGTACCTGTGGCTGAGGTGGCCCACATCCCCTCCTCTCTCGTAAGCCTTGCTGACCACAGTTCTGGTCACCTCTTTCCTTTTGATCTGAGAGGCCTCGCCGGCTTCCTCTGAGCTGTGTCCCTCTCCTCCTCCGTGTCCCTCTGGCTTCGGGAAAGAACAGTTGGGGGCACTCTGAGGTTTCCGGTGGATGGTGGCAGGGATCTCTGGTCTGGAAGCGTGGGCTGGGTCCTGGGTCCCTCCTGGCATCCAGCCTGCAGGCTCCTGAGCCTGCCGGGTGGTGTTCTCATTGGCCCACTGCTGCCAGCCTCGGGCCAGGGTGATAACCAGGGTGGCTGTGCGTACCTTCCGGAGCGCGCTCTTGGCTGGCCGGTCCTCGCTCTCCTTTTCTCCTGGAGCCATGCTCCTCTGCTCTGCTCTGCTGATGGCCTGGGTGCCGGCTAACGTGTACCGGTGGAGGGCTTGGGTTTTAAATAGAAGCGGGATGTGGGGTGGGAAGAGAGTTTGGTGACGGTGGAAACTATGTGAAGCACTTCTTGCCAAGACATGGTGCCTTCCCCCTGACGGTGCGCTTTTTTTAAACCCCGAGGCTCCCGTTTCATCACAGCAGAGGCACAGCTCTGCTAGTAAAGAACAGTGATGGGATCTGACCCTTTCTTCTCCAAGTGCCAGAGTGGAAATTACTAGATCCGATCATGTGCTCAGCCTCAGGTTTTCCTGACCTTAAAATGTGGCCCTACCATTTATAGGAGCATAAAATACACGTACAAGTTGTGCTGGGAACATAATAGGCTTGTTTCCATTGAAATCTTAACAGCCCTCTATATAACTTTAATTAGCCTCACTTTATGGCTGAATACAAGGACACATGTAACTTCCCATAGCTAAGAATATCTGAGACTCAAGCCCAGATGCCTGAGGCAAAACATGTGCCTCTTCTCATCCTATTCATCAAAGGCATCCTACACTTTTTCTCATTTGTCTTCAATTCTGTCTGATACAGACCTTAGATATCATCTCATCCAGCCTCCATTTACCAGATGAGAAAACTGAGGCCCAGCTAAGGAGGGAGAGAAGGACCTGGCATTCTAATTCCAAGTTTGAATTATTTTATAGACAAGTCATATTAATATACATGATGATAGTTGACTTTTTTTAAATTTTGGCTTCTTTAAGTGGTTTTTTATTTATTTATTTTCATCCATCTTTATTCTTCGGTCTGTGTGGGCCTCCCCATTGCAGTGGCCTCTTCCATTGCTGAGCACTGGCTCTGGGAGCATGCGCTTCAGAGAGCTGGCTCATAATTGGTCACACTGGTCCAGCCGCTCCGTGGCACATGGAATCCTCCCTGGCCAGAGATCAAACTGGTGCCCCTTGCATTGCAAGGCAGATTCTCCACCCACTGGACCACCAGGGAAGCCCAATAGTTGAAATTTTGATCCTATTTTTAAAAAGTCTTTAAAGTGAGAGGTGTATACACCATGAATTTCAGAGATTGTTATTACAACAAATTTTTTTTTCAAATATTTTGTTCAATGAGAGTACTTAAAGCAAGTGAATGTTATCAGAAGCAACCCCTACCTGGCCTTTTGCTTTTTATGACACAGACTTCCTTGGCAGAACTTTAGGTTCATGCAAGAAAAAGCATTCTTTCCATTCTCAGAATGAAGACTGAATTCAATTTTTTTTTTTTTTAAAGAATTGGATAGATAGGTCATTTGGACAGGAAAAGAACTATCTAGGATGTGTCCTAAACCAGGTAAAAATGTGCAGGGCTCAGCTTTGAGTATTTCTTAAAGTAAAACAGGATCATTTTTTTCACGCAACAGTTTTATAGATTTTTCAACTTTGTACTTCCTCCAATTTTGACATGCAGTTAACCACACTGACTGAAAATTGCTAAGAGCATAACAAAGGTAAGACCTGTAATTACTTCTCATGGTGAGACATATATATTTTTCTAAAAGAGATGTGGATGTCAGTTTTTCATTCTGTAGGTCATTTACCTCCTACGATTAAGACAATTGGGGAGATGACTTCATACTCTATCTAGACATCTGTCAGATGTTTTCAGGGTTCAGCAGTATCTGATACCGTTAACTGTGGTCCAACAATGCAGAGACAAAATCCCTCTGGATTCATTAAGAGGAAATTGGATCAGATGAGGAGAAAACTATTACAAAGATTTCAATCAGAAACTTCTGACATTCTTTCTTGGAAGGTAGACACACTGCAAACACATTGTTTGGTTCCTGTTAGATTCCCTTCAACCACTTGGAATGCTTTGGGGAAGGAATGGGGTTCCTCAGAGGTGTCGGTGAACTCAACCCAGGATCAGGCTAATTTATAATTCTCAAAGGAACCCTTCTGCTTTCTTTGCCCACACCTGCTCCCCCTTTCAATTTTTACAGAATGGAAACAGCAAAATGTTAATACTCTTTCACACATTAACAGGCATTGCAGTCAGCTGCACGGGGCTTAAGACTGTCAGCAGATAATCTTGGCAAAAAACAGGCAGCTCCAAAAAGAATCTGGTCATTCCTTCTGAGGTTTTCCTTTCATGGCAACTGTGATCCTTCATTCACGTGGTCCTTCATTCACGCTTGTTCAGAAGAGAGTGTAAAATTCTTTTCCTCCTCATGTCTGCTTCCTTCCCTACAGAAAGGTCTGTGTGCTACCTACTGTGTCTCTTACAAGAAGTGTTTTTATCTTCTTTCTCAACCTAAACCTAGATTAAGAGTTCAGCATTCTTCTGCTTTAAGGGAAGGTATAAGAGAAATGAAAACAAAATCTCAAAGACAAAGATACAGTGAACTAAGTAGTTTACAATGTGAGTTTCCTATGAGAGCATGAAATTAGAAGCTGTAGGTGAAGATGTAGACCTGATTAATTGAAATATTTACCACCTAAGAAATTTGTCATGTTTTGTAAGAAATATTACTTACTACATACATATCTGTAAACAACAAAACTCTGTAAAAGTTAAAAGTAAAATAAAAGTTTAAAAAAAACACAAAAAATATATTAGTTACTATTTGATCATACAAGCAATACTAGGGAAGGGAGGAATTATATTTATACACTTCTGAAAAACCAGGTCTCATCAGTAGTGATATAAGCTATTAAAGAGACTTTAGAAACCTATATTTGCTCAAAGCTTATATGAAACAATAATTTCATTGATCCTTTCTACATCTGTCAGATGTTTTCAGGGTTCAGCAGTATCTGATACCGTTAACTGTGGTCCAACAATGCAGAGACAAAATCCCTCTGGATTCATTAAGAGGAAATTGGATCAGATGAGGAGAAAACTATTACAAAGATTTCAATCAGAAACTTCTGACATTCTTTCTTGGAAGGTAGACACACTGCAAACACATTGTTTGGTTCCTGTTAGATTCCCTTCAACCACTTGGAATGCTTTGGGGAAGGAATGGGGTTCCTCAGAGGTGTCGGTGAACTCAACCCAGGATCAGGCTAATTTATAATTCTCAAAGGAACCCTTCTGCTTTCTTTGCCCACACCTGCTCCCCCTTTCAATTTTTACAGAATGGAAACAGCAAAATGTTAATACTCTTTCACACATTAACAGGCATTGCAGTCAGCTGCACGGGGCTTAAGACTGTCAGCAGATAATCTTGGCAAAAAACAGGCAGCTCCAAAAAGAATCTGGTCATTCCTTCTGAGGTTTTCCTTTCATGGCAACTGTGATCCTTCATTCACGTGGTCCTTCATTCACGCTTGTTCAGAAGAGAGTGTAAAATTCTTTTCCTCCTCATGTCTGCTTCCTTCCCTACAGAAAGGTCTGTGTGCTACCTACTGTGTCTCTTACAAGAAGTGTTTTTATCTTCTTTCTCAACCTAAACCTAGATTAAGAGTTCAGCATTCTTCTGCTTTAAGGGAAGGTATAAGAGAAATGAAAACAAAATCTCAAAGACAAAGATACAGTGAACTAAGTAGTTTACAATGTGAGTTTCCTATGAGAGCATGAAATTAGAAGCTGTAGGTGAAGATGTAGACCTGATTAATTGAAATATTTACCACCTAAGAAATTTGTCATGTTTTGTAAGAAATATTACTTACTACATACATATCTGTAAACAACAAAACTCTGTAAAAGTTAAAAGTAAAATAAAAGTTTAAAAAAAACACAAAAAATATATTAGTTACTATTTGATCATACAAGCAATACTAGGGAAGGGAGGGAATTATATTTATACACTTCTGAAAAACCAGGTCTCATCAGTAGTGATATAAGCTATTAAAGAGACTTTAGAAACCTATATTTGCTCAAAGCTTATATGAAACAATAATTTCATTGATCCTTTCTACATAAACAAATAAATCCTTTACGTGTTTAGTTACAGAAAAGTGGGAATGAAAGGACTTTCATGGACAGCAAAAAAAGGCTTTTGATTTCAATTGAATTTACTTGAGTCACTGCTCATGGAAATGAATACAGTGGGCAAGGCCAGATGGTAGCTGGTGTAGGGAAGGCTGTGAAGTTGATCAAAGCAGAGCCTGCTTTCAAGGTCTTCCCATCTAGCCAGGGGAAGAGATGCATACAACTGACTTTAATAGTTTGGGAAGAGTTGCATTAGAAATGGGAATTTTCCTGATGACTCAGTGGTAAAGAATCTACCTTTACCACTGAGTGGTGATCAGGAGACATGTATTCAATCCCTGGGTCAGGAAGATCCCCTCGGAGAAGAAAATGGCTGCTCACACAAGTATTCTTGCCTGGGAAATCCCATGGACAAAGGAGCTTGACAGGCTATAGTCTATGGGGTCACAAAAGAGTTGGACATGACCGGGGAACTACACAAAACATTAGAAATAGGGAGCTTTACTGAGCCCAGGTGAATGATTTTATTGGCAGGACCTCACAGAAATGGTGGGCCTTTATCTGATCCTCCCCCCAAATAAAACTTTACCAGGTGGAGAAAGGGTGCTCTAATGTGAAGAAACACCAAGAACAAAGTTATGAAGGCATGGTACACCTAGCGACCTTCTCACGGCCCCGTGTAGAGACCACAACCTCGAACATCTAAAGGATCACACAGGTCACTGAACACATGAGGGGAGCTGGACGGGGGCACAACACAGAGTGGTGAGGACTGTGGGCAACTGGCAAAGAAATGTCTCAGGAGAAGTTAGAAATCTGGATTTTTACATGAACTCTCCCAACTCCTTAGATGGTGAAGAATCCTTTACATGGTGATGGTTAATACACACAACTTACACACTGTAGTACAAAGTGAACTGACACAGTTCTAAGGCCCAATTCTGCGGGCCCCCAGTTTCTGAGCATTAAGAGAAAAACACACAGTGTTTATGGGATAGGGACAAGAGTCCAGAGAGCTGTAGAACAGGCATTTGAGAAGTATGCTGGAGCTATATTGAGAAGAACACCTTGCTGAGGAATCAGGATTTTATCAAATGAGACTCATTGCTTCACTGAAAAAAATTAAACCTTAAGGTGATATCAACTTTGCATTACCAAATGGTCAAATAAGAAACCAGAAAAGTGGTGTCTGGATTTGAAAAAGATAAGACCAGGATAGGGACACTGTTTACAGCGGTTACAAAAAGACTCTTGGAAGGAACCATATGAGGATCTGAAAGAAGAGAATGAAGGTTCAGGAGCCACTGAGGATCACTCACCAGTTGCATGGATGATGGGTGTTGGGGATGATCTGGAGGTCTCGAGTAAAGTGACAGGTGTGAGGAGGTGACAAGAGCTGGGAAAGGACAGGAGAAGGGGAGGGTTTGTGGTGAGACGGAGGAGTTTCCCTCTGGAGTTGCTGGGGTGTGCGTGTGGAGATGTGAAGTGAGAGGAAGCAAGAACGTGGGCCCTGAAGTCGGACAGAACCAGGTGAAAAATCTAAACTCTGCAGGTTAGCAGGGCAACCTCGGGCATGTCACCTTATTTCTCCAAGATTCAGTTTCTTCATCTGGAAAGATGAGTACTATCAGAGAATCTGCGTCCTAGAGTCAGTGTGAGAATTAAGAGTAACACATGTGAAGCGCTGAACTCCATACCTGGCTCATGGAAGGTGGATAAGCAGCTACTGTTGTTAATATCTTGAGGATGAGCCACGGAGTTAGAGAATTAAAGCTCCTTAGATAATTCTGTGTGACTGTGGGGGATAACAACACCTAGACCCGGTGGCCCTAAAAAGGACCTGTGGGCAACCCCGGGGGCAACTGGCAAAGAAATGTCTCAGGAGAAGTTAGAAATCTGGATTTTTACATGAACTCTCCCAACTCCTTAGATGGTGAAGAATCCTTTACATGGTGATGGTTAATACACACAACTTACACACTGTAGTACAAAGTGAACTGACACAGTTCTAAGGCCCAATTCTGCGGGCCCCCAGTTTCTGAGCATTAAGAGAAAAACACACAGTGTTTATGGGATAGGGACAAGAGTCCAGAGAGCTGTAGAACAGGCATTTGAGAAGTATGCTGGAGCTATATTGAGAAGAACACCTTGCTGAGGAATCAGGATTTTATCAAATGAGACTCATTGCTTCACTGAAAAAAATTAAACCTTAAGGTGATATCAACTTTGCATTACCAAATGGTCAAATAAGAAACCAGAAAAGTGGTGTCTGGATTTGAAAAAGATAAGACCAGGATAGGGACACTGTTTACAGCGGTTACAAAAAGACTCTTGGAAGGAACCATATGAGGATCTGAAAGAAGAGAATGAAGGTTCAGGAGCCACTGAGGATCACTCACCAGTTGCATGGATGATGGGTGTTGGGGATGATCTGGAGGTCTCGAGTAAAGTGACAGGTGTGAGGAGGTGACAAGAGCTGGGAAAGGACAGGAGAAGGGGAGGGTTTGTGGTGAGACGGAGGAGTTTCCCTCTGGAGTTGCTGGGGTGTGCGTGTGGAGATGTGAAGTGAGAGGAAGCAAGAACGTGGGCCCTGAAGTCGGACAGAACCAGGTGAAAAATCTAAACTCTGCAGGTTAGCAGGGCAACCTCGGGCATGTCACCTTATTTCTCCAAGATTCAGTTTCTTCATCTGGAAAGATGAGTACTATCAGAGAATCTGCGTCCTAGAGTCAGTGTGAGAATTAAGAGTAACACATGTGAAGCGCTGAACTCCATACCTGGCTCATGGAAGGTGGATAAGCAGCTACTGTTGTTAATATCTTGAGGATGAGCCACGGAGTTAGAGAATTAAAGCTCCTTAGATAATTCTGTGTGACTGTGGACAGGATTGATAACCAAATCCCCAGCGCGGATGCATCTTCAGATGGGAGGGTCAAGTGGGGTGACTTGTAGGGACTGGAGGCTGCAGAGGGAATGCTTATTTATAGTGTTTTATTTTAAGGTAATTTATAGTGAGGCCTTTAAGGCAGTGTCTGAAAGGTTTCCCTTAGCCTGGTGGGGGTCAGATGAGGTCTCAGTTACTTGCTAGTAATTACCAAAGAGTTAATTAAGCACAGGCAGCTTCTTGGAAACTCCTGGAATATGGAGCTCAGTGGTTTCCAATCACTGAGGATCACAGTAGGATCACCGGTGGAGCTTTAAAAACTAGAGCTAAGCCCAAATAACCACACCCAAGTTTGCAAAGGTTGGAGGGAACTCTCGTGTGGCTGAGGAGGAGCATAAGGTACTGGTGTTCTGGGAAAGGGGGTGCAATACATGGAAAATCATGAGCCAGCTGATACTGTCAAGGAGAACTTAATATTATAACCAGAAAAAGTAACCAGTTTCCAGAAGCAGAAAGAAATCTACTTGAAATGAAACAACACATATTTGACTTAATGTTGCTCTCTCTGGCCTAACAGCAAATAGTCTTTTTTGATGTATCTTAATGTGCCACAGGCTCATGTAGCTACCGGCTTACTCATGACAGTGATCCCATTTTTATAGCACATGTATCTTACGAAGTTTTGCAAGTTTACCTTTGAATACAGGTGATTGCTTTGTGAAACCTGTGCCACAACACAAGGTGGACAGGATGGGCTTGTCTTGGGAGGCCTGAACTGTTTTCTTGTCTATCTCTGTGAAATGGCAGCCTAGCAGTCAGGGATAACTCAGCCTTGCTACCTGAGCAGGGCAACCTCGGGCATGTCACCTTATTTCTCCAAGATTCAGTTTCTTCATCTGGAAAGATGAGTACTATCAGAGAATCTGCGTCCTAGAGTCAGTGTGAGAATTAAGAGTAACACATGTGAAGCGCTGAACTCCATACCTGGCTCATGGAAGGTGGATAAGCAGCTACTGTTGTTAATATCTTGAGGATGAGCCACGGAGTTAGAGAATTAAAGCTCCTTAGATAATTCTGTGTGACTGTGGACAGGATTGATAACCAAATCCCCAGCGCGGATGCATCTTCAGATGGGAGGGTCAAGTGGGGTGACTTGTAGGGACTGGAGGCTGCAGAGGGAATGCTTATTTATAGTGTTTTATTTTAAGGTAATTTATAGTGAGGCCTTTAAGGCAGTGTCTGAAAGGTTTCCCTTAGCCTGGTGGGGGTCAGATGAGGTCTCAGTTACTTGCTAGTAATTACCAAAGAGTTAATTAAGCACAGGCAGCTTCTTGGAAACTCCTGGAATATGGAGCTCAGTGGTTTCCAATCACTGAGGATCACAGTAGGATCACCGGTGGAGCTTTAAAAACTAGAGCTAAGCCCAAATAACCACACCCAAGTTTGCAAAGGTTGGAGGGAACTCTCGTGTGGCTGAGGAGGAGCATAAGGTACTGGTGTTCTGGGAAAGGGGGTGCAATACATGGAAAATCATGAGCCAGCTGATACTGTCAAGGAGAACTTAATATTATAACCAGAAAAAGTAACCAGTTTCCAGAAGCAGAAAGAAATCTACTTGAAATGAAACAACACATATTTGACTTAATGTTGCTCTCTCTGGCCTAACAGCAAATAGTCTTTTTTGATGTATCTTAATGTGCCACAGGCTCATGTAGCTACCGGCTTACTCATGACAGTGATCCCATTTTTATAGCACATGTATCTTACGAAGTTTTGCAAGTTTACCTTTGAATACAGGTGATTGCTTTGTGAAACCTGTGCCACAACACAAGGTGGACAGGATGGGCTTGTCTTGGGAGGCCTGAACTGTTTTCTTGTCTATCTCTGTGAAATGGCAGCCTAGCAGTCAGGGATAACTCAGCCTTGCTACCTGAGAAAGGAAGATATTTAAATGATTGAATTAGGATTTCTAAGCCTATCTTTAGAAAAAATGTTATTTACCATTTTGCTCCGTACTGGGTTTTCAGCATACCCTGGGTCTGGACCATATAAACTACTGATAAAGGCTCTTTGGTTACCTGAACCTATCCTAGAAATTCAGTGGTTGTTAAAGCAAACCTGTACGTAAAAATGAAATTGCAAAACAACAACAACAACAAAACTAGAGCTAGTGTGGAGCTGTCTCTGGAATCAGGTCTTGGGTAGGGAACCTAACCCACCATCTGATCTCCAAAATGTCACCTGCCCCCAGACGTGGGTACTAGCTCCCTTTGTCTCTGTAAAAATATTTACTTGTATTTATTGGACTGTGCTGTATCTTAATTGTCTTAGCTGTGCCCCATGGGATCTTTTTGTTGTGGCATGTGAACTCTTAGTTGCAGCACATGGGATCTAGTTCCCAGCGAGGGATAGAACGTGGACCCCTCCGTTGGGAGCACAGAGTCTTAGTTGCTGCACCACCAGTGAAGTCTCTAGCTCCCTTTGAGTAACTTCCTCCTTCCCCATGGAGTTCGGTGCCACTAACTCTGCATATTCAAGCAACATAATAAAATCTCTCTAAATAAAAGAGATTCTTCTCTTAAGAGCACTGTTACCTCCCACTGCAGTGGAAACAGAAGAAGAAATTTCAGGTACGTTTGTAGCTGGAGAGAGAAGTGGAATCTTATTGTGGAGGAACTTTCAAGCCCTGATAAGAAATGTAGATTTTATCCAAAGGGTGTAAAGCTTTAACCTGAAGAATGGCATGATCAGAATTGCATTTTAATACATTCGCTTCGTCAGTGGTATGGAGACTAGATTCCAGGATGGTGTATGGGCAAGAGTAGAGGCTGAGATCATTTTTATTCTTTCATTCCTAGGAAACCCCCTCCAAGTGCAAGATATTTGGAAGTCTCTCTCCTACCGCATTTAGATTCTTCTCACATAGAGGTTCCAGTCAATTCGTTTTAGTAACTAGTTGAAAGCAAGGCTGACCCAGGTAGTTTCCACTGCTACAGGCAAGAGAGGAGGACTGTGGCCATACCCACCAAGTCTGGTTACTATGGTAACAGCCTGGGTTAGCCCAAGTGCCTCTCCTGCATTCCTCGCAAGCAAGAAAATTAATGGCCTGTGCTGACTGCGCTAAATTCTAACCAGTGGGAGGCCGTTTCCGTTTTCTGCCAACCCTCTTCCCCTTCCCTGCCCCTAGGGACCCAATTTCCAAATATCCACTAGGGATTTCTGGTTCCAGGCCAAGTGTGTGGGCACTGGGCGGAGGAACACAGAAGTCTAGATAAGAGATGATGAAAATTGACTTTATGATGATAAAGTTGCAAAGGAGGGCCTAAGTACTATGGGTGGAACTAAGAGTGAGCTTTAGATAGAACTGATCACAATGAGCTGTTAGGTGAGAAAGAAATGAAAGTGTTTGGGATTGGACTGTGCTGTATCTTAATTGTCTTAGCTGTGCCCCATGGGATCTTTTGTTGTGGCATGTGAACTCTTAGTTGCAGCACATGGGATCTAGTTCCCAGCGAGGGATAGAACGTGGACCCCTCCGTTGGGAGCACAGAGTCTTAGTTGCTGCACCACCAGTGAAGTCTCTAGCTCCCTTTGAGTAACTTCCTCCTTCCCCATGGAGTTCGGTGCCACTAACTCTGCATATTCAAGCAACATAATAAAATCTCTCTAAATAAAAGAGATTCTTCTCTTAAGAGCACTGTTACCTCCCACTGCAGTGGAAACAGAAGAAGAAATTTCAGGTACGTTTGTAGCTGGAGAGAGAAGTGGAATCTTATTGTGGAGGAACTTTCAAGCCCTGATAAGAAATGTAGATTTTATCCAAAGGGTGTAAAGCTTTAACCTGAAGAATGGCATGATCAGAATTGCATTTTAATACATTCGCTTCGTCAGTGGTATGGAGACTAGATTCCAGGATGGTGTATGGGCAAGAGTAGAGGCTGAGATCATTTTTATTCTTTCATTCCTAGGAAACCCCCTCCAAGTGCAAGATATTTGGAAGTCTCTCTCCTACCGCATTTAGATTCTTCTCACATAGAGGTTCCAGTCAATTCGTTTTAGTAACTAGTTGAAAGCAAGGCTGACCCAGGTAGTTTCCACTGCTACAGGCAAGAGAGGAGGACTGTGGCCATACCCACCAAGTCTGGTTACTATGGTAACAGCCTGGGTTAGCCCAAGTGCCTCTCCTGCATTCCTCGCAAGCAAGAAAATTAATGGCCTGTGCTGACTGCGCTAAATTCTAACCAGTGGGAGGCCGTTTCCGTTTTCTGCCAACCCTCTTCCCCTTCCCTGCCCCTAGGGACCCAATTTCCAAATATCCACTAGGGATTTCTGGTTCCAGGCCAAGTGTGTGGGCACTGGGCGGAGGAACACAGAAGTCTAGATAAGAGATGATGAAAATTGACTTTATGATGATAAAGTTGCAAAGGAGGGCCTAAGTACTATGGGTGGAACTAAGAGTGAGCTTTAGATAGAACTGATCACAATGAGCTGTTAGGTGAGAAAGAAATGAAAGTGTTTGGGATGGGCCTGGGCATTTTGGCTTGGGACTGTAGGTAGATGGTAGCTTTATTCCCCGAATAATAAAAATACTAAAGGAATACTAAGCTTGGGGATACTAAGTTTGGACACGTTAGCTTGGAGATACCTGTAGAATATCAAGGTAAGTTATCTAGTAGATGGGGATTGGAGCTCAGGAGAAAGATCTGGGCTCTTATATATTTAGATTAGGGGGGATCATTTTAGATCAAGGAGACTAAGGTCATGCCGAGTCCCAGAGCCAACAGAGTTAACAACAGGATCAGAGTCAGGTACTCTGACTCCAGAATCAGGGCTTTGAATGACTGGGCTCTGACACATTCCTTTCCTCCTCCTTGCTAGACACCACACCTTCAAGGACAGGGACTTCAGAAGCTTGTGACATCACTCTCCTAAACCAGCTTCTTAAGATCTAAGTATAGTTTCTTAGCTCTGACTTTCTATCTGATCTTGTAAAACTTTCCTTTCCTTCATGCCAAGGTCATCATATGACCGAATGGTGGTGTTAGAGAGCTCTGTCCTGATAATAATAGTGTAATATACATGTTCCCATCAACACATTGTGCACCTTAAACTTATGCGTTTGGCATATGACAGTTGTATCTCAATAAAGCTGGCAGGAAGGTATCTTTAAAAAATAGTCTCAACTCCTTAATTTAAGATATTCTGTTTACTTCTCACTCCATTAGACACAGTTCTGGTTTCTGCCCACATACACAGTTTAGCCAGGGTGTGGATGACTTCCTCATTGTCTCACCCAGGGGACATTTAAAAAAGTTGTTTGTCTTATTATTTTTGGTTGCATTGGGTCTTCGTTGATGCTTGAGAACTTTCTCTAGTTGTGGTAAGTGGGGGCTACTCTTCATTGAGGTACACGGGCTTCTCTCACTGGAGTGGCTTCTCTCATGAAGTTCAGGCTCTAGGCATGCAGGCTTCAGTAGTTGTGGCTCGTGGGCTCTGGAGTGAGGGCAGTAGTTGTGGGTCACGTGCTTAGTTGCTCCACGGTATGTGGAATTTTCCTGGACCAGGGATTGACCCTGTGTCCCCTGCTTTGGCAGGTGGATTCTTATCCACTGTACCACCAGGGAAGTCCTCAATGGATATTTTTTGTTCTTACTTATTTAAACTTTCTATAGCATCCTATTCTCTCTGTGTGTGAATATGTATTAATGGAGAGTCAGGACAGAAAGAAAAAGTTTGGAAAACCAAGAAAGAATAGCCAATCTGAACTGTACCACACTCATACACCTCATTCATAGGCTGGTGTGAAAGTACTATACAGAATTTAAATATACTCCCAATTCTGAAAATTTGGTTGTGCCAAAAGCATTCCTTTCAGTGCAAGACTGTCATTTCAAGGAAAAAATTGCTGAAATATCCCATTTTGCATGGTTTTCTACACCAGATGTTTCCCCTCTTGTCCCAGAAATCATCTAAAAGCAACAGGTAAAAAAAATTGTAAAGCCTCTCAGACTCTATCTTCTGTGAGGTAGGTCACAGATCTTCTGACTCTGACATATGTGTAATGACTGCTGAATCTAACTGAGATGGGTTAGAATCTCTGTAGCAGGAAGTCCAGAGAGGGTACTGAGAAGGACTGACAGTGGTGGGCTGCAGAAAATTTTGCAAAACACATTTCTTTGGAGGAAAGAGATGCACCCTGTAGTGAAAAAAACCCTGCATGGCTGTTTGCTGTAGTAAGTGTAGAAATCTGATATCAGGCTGGCAAGCAAACTCCTCCTAAACTTCAACTTTGAAAAGCAGTTGATTGAAACAGGCAGGGACTGTAAGGATACCCAAAGAATGAAATGGCTGCATCATGTTTTCAGGAAGCAGTCAGATCTCTGGAAGCAGTTCAGGAAGCAGCCCTTTCAGCACTTTGTTAAATGCCTGGGTCTTCGTTGATGCTTGAGAACTTTCTCTAGTTGTGGTAAGTGGCTACTCTTCATTGAGGTACACGGGCTTCTCTCACTGGAGTGGCTTCTCTCATGAAGTTCAGGCTCTAGGCATGCAGGCTTCAGTAGTTGTGGCTCGTGGGCTCTGGAGTGAGGGCAGTAGTTGTGGGTCACGTGCTTAGTTGCTCCACGGTATGTGGAATTTTCCTGGACCAGGGATTGACCCTGTGTCCCCTGCTTTGGCAGGTGGATTCTTATCCACTGTACCACCAGGGAAGTCCTCAATGGATATTTTTTGTTCTTACTTATTTAAACTTTCTATAGCATCCTATTCTCTCTGTGTGTGAATATGTATTAATGGAGAGTCAGGACAGAAAGAAAAAGTTTGGAAAACCAAGAAAGAATAGCCAATCTGAACTGTACCACACTCATACACCTCATTCATAGGCTGGTGTGAAAGTACTATACAGAATTTAAATATACTCCCAATTCTGAAAATTTGGTTGTGCCAAAAGCATTCCTTTCAGTGCAAGACTGTCATTTCAAGGAAAAAATTGCTGAAATATCCCATTTTGCATGGTTTTCTACACCAGATGTTTCCCCTCTTGTCCCAGAAATCATCTAAAAGCAACAGGTAAAAAAAATTGTAAAGCCTCTCAGACTCTATCTTCTGTGAGGTAGGTCACAGATCTTCTGACTCTGACATATGTGTAATGACTGCTGAATCTAACTGAGATGGGTTAGAATCTCTGTAGCAGGAAGTCCAGAGAGGGTACTGAGAAGGACTGACAGTGGTGGGCTGCAGAAAAATTTTGCAAAAACACATTTCTTTGGAGGAAAGAGATGCACCCTGTAGTGAAAAAAACCCTGCATGGCTGTTTGCTGTAGTAAGTGTAGAAATCTGATATCAGGCTGGCAAGCAAACTCCTCCTAAACTTCAACTTTGAAAAGCAGTTGATTGAAACAGGCAGGGACTGTAAGGATACCCAAAGAATGAAATGGCTGCATCATGTTTTCAGGAAGCAGTCAGATCTCTGGAAGCAGTAGAAGAATCTTTGGATTGAAACACCTGCAAGCTACTCTGATCCATCCTCTTTCTTCACAGGCACTTTGTTAAATGCCTAGTCCAGAAAAATTCGACTCATTTAAAGACGTAAAAAGGTTTTAAGATGGTGCAATAGCAGCCCAAAGACATTCGAAGAAAAGTAACTGGAAAAGAACCATACACTTACCGATAAAAAAATACTTGTCAGAAAAATGCTGCCACAGAACAGGTGAAAAATGTGAACCTTCAGGCAAAAATTTAAAGACAAACTTCACCTCTATGAATAAAACAGGAGCAGCAGATATAATAATTCATGGGTGAGATGGTAAGACTCCTATCTAAGCAAGAGACTAGAGAAAATATATTAGAGGTAGAGGAATGGGAACAGAACAGATAAATCTGGCATTGCTCTCAAAGAATATGAATTATATTTAGAAAACATGAAAAGAGCCCACATGGTAGTCGGTCAGCAAATGTTTGGTCAGTGAATGAATGGGTGATGGGGGAGGGAGATGTTACTGCATTCCTTTGTTTATCTTTAATAATGAATTTGTTTCTAAAGTAAATTAAAAATGAAACAAAAGAGTGAATGATGGAAGGGCCTCAGATTTATTCTTTTTTTTTTTCCAGTTCAAAATATATAGGAATCTGTTTCTTTGACTGTTTTGATTAGATGAAGACTGAAAACACGTGATTGCTCTGAATGTCCTGGGGCCTCCTGTCAGCCATGTGTGCTCAGGAGGGTCCGACCCTTTGTGACCCTGTGGATTGTTACCTGCTAGACTCCTTTTCCATGGGTCACAGATCTTCTGACTCTGACATATGTGTAATGACTGCTGAACATGAGATGGGTTAGAATCTCTGTAGCAGGAAGTCCAGAGAGGGTACTGAGAAGGACTGACAGTGGTGGGCTGCAGAAAAATTTTGCAAAAACACATTTCTTTGGAGGAAAGAGATGCACCCTGTAGTGAAAAAAACCCTGCATGGCTGTTTGCTGTAGTAAGTGTAGAAATCTGATATCAGGCTGGCAAGCAAACTCCTCCTAAACTTCAACTTTGAAAAGCAGTTGATTGAAACAGGCAGGGACTGTAAGGATACCCAAAGAATGAAATGGCTGCATCATGTTTTCAGGAAGCAGTCAGATCTCTGGAAGCAGTAGAAGAATCTTTGGATTGAAACACCTGCAAGCTACTCTGATCCATCCTCTTTCTTCACAGGCACTTTGTTAAATGCCTAGTCCAGAAAAATTCGACTCATTTAAAGGCGTAAAAAGGTTTTAAGATGGTGCAATAGCAGCCCAAAGACATTCGAAGAAAAGTAACTGGAAAAGAACCATACACTTACCGATAAAAAAATACTTGTCAGAAAAATGCTGCCACAGAACAGGTGAAAAATGTGAACCTTCAGGCAAAAATTTAAAGACAAACTTCACCTCTATGAATAAAACAGGAGCAGCAGATATAATAATTCATGGGTGAGATGGTAAGACTCCTATCTAAGCAAGAGACTAGAGAAAATATATTAGAGGTAGAGGAATGGGAACAGAACAGATAAATCTGGCATTGCTCTCAAAGAATATGAATTATATTTAGAAAACATGAAAAGAGCCCACATGGTAGTCGGTCAGCAAATGTTTGGTCAGTGAATGAATGGGTGATGGGGGAGGGAGATGTTACTGCATTCCTTTGTTTATCTTTAATAATGAATTTGTTTCTAAAGTAAATTAAAAATGAAACAAAAGAGTGAATGATGGAAGGGCCTCAGATTTATTCTTTTTTTTTTTCCAGTTCAAAATATATAGGAATCTGTTTCTTTGACTGTTTTGATTAGATGAAGACTGAAAACACGTGATTGCTCTGAATGTCCTGGGGCCTCCTGTCAGCCATGTGTGCTCAGGAGGGTCCGACCCTTTGTGACCCTGTGGATTGTTACCTGCTAGACTCCTTTTTCCATGGGATTTCCAGGCCAGAAAAATGGAGTAGGTTGCCATTTCTTTCTCTGAGGGATCTTCCCAACCCAGGGATCAAACCTGTGTCTCCTTTGTCTCCTCCATTGACAAATTCTTTATCACTCTGAGCCACCTGGGAAGAGCTTCCTCTGTCTCTAGATAACATTGTATTCAGATTCCAGGGTTTACGATGTGGACGTATCTTCTGGGTGGCCATGGTTCAACCCACCCCAGTCTTTTTACAGAGTGTTTTCCTGCTTTCCTTCAGGATCCAATTGCCTTTTAGTCCTCTCTGCATTATATAGGCTGATTCTGGGATCAAATGAAGCCCTGTTACTAGCAAGCTGTGTGACCTTTGGATGTGTTACTAACTTGGTTTTGCTGCAGTTCTCTATCCAAATGGGAAGTGCAAATATACTTTTGACAGGACTGTTTAAAGAGTAAATGGGGCGTGGATGGTAAAGTCATTAGCCTGGCTCGGTAAATATCGAAAGGGAGAATTTCCTTGTGGTTAGCATATCTGATGGCAGAAGACGTCAGCTTTTCAAAGTTCAATGTGTTTTGCAAGGAGGCATTTCTCTCCCCTGTGTTTCCTTCTTAATTCTGTTAGTGCCCAGGAAAGCCCTTCAAACTTGCTCCAACTTTAGGACATGGGGCTTTGCTTGAAAAGTCTTGCAACTTGCTGGTGATTCACTGGAAATTCACTTTTTTTTAGGAGACTAGAGAAAATATATTAGAGGTAGAGGAATGGGAACAGAACAGATAAATCTGGCATTGCTCTCAAAGAATATGAATTATATTTAGAAAACATGAAAAGAGCCCACATGGTAGTCGGTCAGCAAATGTTTGGTCAGTGAATGAATGGGTGATGGGGGAGGGAGATGTTACTGCATTCCTTTGTTTATCTTTAATAATGAATTTGTTTCTAAAGTAAATTAAAAATGAAACAAAAGAGTGAATGATGGAAGGGCCTCAGATTTATTCTTTTTTTTTTTCCAGTTCAAAATATATAGGAATCTGTTTCTTTGACTGTTTTGATTAGATGAAGACTGAAAACACGTGATTGCTCTGAATGTCCTGGGGCCTCCTGTCAGCCATGTGTGCTCAGGAGGGTCCGACCCTTTGTGACCCTGTGGATTGTTACCTGCTAGACTCCTTTTTCCATGGGATTTCCAGGCCAGAAAAATGGAGTAGGTTGCCATTTCTTTCTCTGAGGGATCTTCCCAACCCAGGGATCAAACCTGTGTCTCCTTTGTCTCCTCCATTGACAAATTCTTTATCACTCTGAGCCACCTGGGAAGAGCTTCCTCTGTCTCTAGATAACATTGTATTCAGATTCCAGGGTTTACGATGTGGACGTATCTTCTGGGTGGCCATGGTTCAACCCACCCCAGTCTTTTTACAGAGTGTTTTCCTGCTTTCCTTCAGGATCCAATTGCCTTTTAGTCCTCTCTGCATTATATAGGCTGATTCTGGGATCAAATGAAGCCCTGTTACTAGCAAGCTGTGTGACCTTTGGATGTGTTACTAACTTGGTTTTGCTGCAGTTCTCTATCCAAATGGGAAGTGCAAATATACTTTTGACAGGACTGTTTAAAGAGTAAATGGGGCGTGGATGGTAAAGTCATTAGCCTGGCTCGGTAAATATCGAAAGGGAGAATTTCCTTGTGGTTAGCATATCTGATGGCAGAAGACGTCAGCTTTTCAAAGTTCAATGTGTTTTGCAAGGAGGCATTTCTCTCCCCTGTGTTTCCTTCTTAATTCTGTTAGTGCCCAGGAAAGCCCTTCAAACTTGCTCCAACTTTAGGACATGGGGCTTTGCTTGAAAAGTCTTGCAACTTGCTGGTGATTCACTGGAAATTCACTATTTTAAGTTTTAGGACACTGGCAGGAGGTCTGAGTTATATTAATTTCAGAACCCTCTGCCAGGCTTATCTTTAGGTTTCTTTCTTTCTTTCTTTCTTTTTTAAATAGAGGTTGGCGCTTACTTAAAGAGAAGGCAGCTGTGCATGGAGGTATCTTGTTTAACATCTGCCCGTCATTGAACACTTGTAGCCCGTAGGGAGGAAGGAGACTGCCAGAGAGCTTAATTTAAGTTGTAAGTGTCTAAGTAGTACTTGAAGAAGAGAGATAACAGCTTCCTGTCTCAGAGAGACTACCAAAAAAGAAACTTTAATTCGGCCTTTTCTACCCTTTTGGTGATAATGCTTGACCCCCTCCGAAGTCTAGGGAGCATTACTTATAGTTTGTTAAGTAAGATGTTTTAAATCCTCATAAGTTTTTTCTTCAAAGTATCTATTCTCTTAAAATACCAAGAAGTGTTCACCACCTGTATGTATGGAATCTATATTACTTCCTGTGTTAGGTTTATTCACCTAAAATAATCTATCCCAGCATTTTCTGGTTACAACTCAAAGTAGAAAGACACACGGATTATCTGCATTTTACAGACTCGTAGGTAGAGTTGTGGGTGTGCAGGAGGTCCATGATGCTAGACTTGATATCTGGCGTCTTGATTCAAGCCAGATACTCAAAACATCATAAGCTGTTTGCTATGTGGTTCAAGGCCAGGTTTCCCTGGTAGCTCAGATGGTCAAGAGGATGCCTGTAATACAGGAGACCTGGGTGCAATCCCTGGGTTGAAAGATCTTCCCCTGGGTTGGGAAGATCCCCTGGAGAAGGAAATGGCAACCCACTCCAGCATTCTTGCCTGGAGAATTTCATGGACAGAGGAACCTGGTATGCTATAGTCTATGAGGTCTCATAGAGCCAGGCACGACTGAGTAACTAACACTTCAAGACAGATTCAGGTAGAAGAAGGACTATATTAAACAGCTCACGGGCTTCCCTTGTGGCTCAGTGGATAAGAACCCGTCTGCCAATGCAGGAGACACAGGTTTGAGCCCTGATCCAGGAAGATCCCACATACCACAGAGCACCTAAACCCACACATCAACAAAGACCCAGCACAGCCAAAAATAAATAAATAAAAGTTGAAAACCAAAAAAACAGCTCACATCTCAGCACTTACTTCTCCTACCTTTTCTAACCTGCCAATCAGTAAATCGTGCAATTTTTCCCTTTGACTGAAACTTTGGGGACTTGCGACATGTTACTTCCAATTTCACACCATATCTTGAAGGTATAAGTGATGCAGAAGCAATAGCAGGTCTCTGAGTCGTTGAGTGGCAGCCTGCCTCCTGCCATGACAATACAATTAGAATGGGAGATGAATTATACCCTTTCTTCTGAAACAATTTTTCATGCTGCTATGTGAAACTTCATGTGCAATGTAATTTCCAAGTACATGCTTTCTGAGTATCCTTGTCATTCTCTGTCAATGCCTGCGTTACCTTCTTATTAGAATGACCTTGTATATTGTATTCAAAATACTATTCAGATATTTTTAATTATAATGCCCTTTCAGGAGATATTCGACACACGGATTATCTATTAAGTCGTAGGTAGAGTTGTGGGTGTGCAGGAAAAAAGGTTTCCATGAGGGCAAAATTTTTTACCCAAAATTTGCATTTTCTGGTTACAACTCAAAGTAGAAAGACACACGGATTATCTGCATTTTACAGACTCGTAGGTAGAGTTGTGGGTGTGCAGGAGGTCCATGATGCTAGACTTGATATCTGGCGTCTTGATTCAAGCCAGATACTCAAAACATCATAAGCTGTTTGCTATGTGGTTCAAGGCCAGGTTTCCCTGGTAGCTCAGATGGTCAAGAGGATGCCTGTAATACAGGAGACCTGGGTGCAATCCCTGGGTTGAAAGATCTTCCCCTGGGTTGGGAAGATCCCCTGGAGAAGGAAATGGCAACCCACTCCAGCATTCTTGCCTGGAGAATTTCATGGACAGAGGAACCTGGTATGCTATAGTCTATGAGGTCTCATAGAGCCAGGCACGACTGAGTAACTAACACTTCAAGACAGATTCAGGTAGAAGAAGGACTATATTAAACAGCTCACGGGCTTCCCTTGTGGCTCAGTGGATAAGAACCCGTCTGCCAATGCAGGAGACACAGGTTTGAGCCCTGATCCAGGAAGATCCCACATACCACAGAGCACCTAAACCCACACATCAACAAAGACCCAGCACAGCCAAAAATAAATAAATAAAAGTTGAAAACCAAAAAAACAGCTCACATCTCAGCACTTACTTCTCCTACCTTTTCTAACCTGCCAATCAGTAAATCGTGCAATTTTTCCCTTTGACTGAAACTTTGGGGACTTGCGACATGTTACTTCCAATTTCACACCATATCTTGAAGGTATAAGTGATGCAGAAGCAATAGCAGGTCTCTGAGTCGTTGAGTGGCAGCCTGCCTCCTGCCATGACAATACAATTAGAATGGGAGATGAATTATACCCTTTCTTCTGAAACAATTTTTCATGCTGCTATGTGAAACTTCATGTGCAATGTAATTTCCAAGTACATGCTTTCTGAGTATCCTTGTCATTCTCTGTCAATGCCTGCGTTACCTTCTTATTAGAATGACCTTGTATATTGTATTCAAAATACTATTCAGATATTTTTAATTATAATGCCCTTTCAGGAGACTTATATCTGGCAGCTGCCTATTATACTGTTCTTTGTTTTGAAGCTCAGTGTGCATTCAGGGGCTTTTTTTTTTTTTTTGTTCTACTTTACCAAAGACACATTGGGCTCTTGGCAAGTACCACAGATGAGGTCACACTATAATTGGACTTTCATAAATCATCCTCCACTACATGCAACCAAATTCCCACCACCTTTTCTTCCCTCAGAAACATGTTCAAGCCACTAAAGGATGAGATAAAGAAAGGTTTATCTCCCCCCGTACATGTTTTGCTTTTCATTCCTTTATCAACTAAGGGTTTGGGTATTGCGGCTAATGCAAATAAGCTGTTCTCAAGTCAGCTGCTGAGGAAGTAGAATGAGTTGTAAAAATTGTATGTGTCCTCACCTCAGATATTCATGATAGTAATGTAGAAGATATACAAGATATGTATGTGTATATATATATATATATATATATATACACACACACATATATATATATCTTGATGTTTATAAGTCATATATCAATTAGTATACAGATATCTGCACACATAGGGCTTCCTTGGTGGCTCAGTGGTAAAGAATCTGCCTGCCAATGCAGGAGATGTGTGTTTGATCTCTGAGTTGGGAAGATCTCAGGAGATTTAGATTGGAGATTGGAAAAATGACAACCCTTCTAAGTATTGGCCTGGGAAATCCTGACAAAGAGCGGTGGGCTACAGTCCTACCTTTTCTAACCTGCCAATCAGTAAATCGTGCAATTTTTCCCTTTGACTGAAACTTTGGGGACTTGCGACATGTTACTTCCAATTTCACACCATATCTTGAAGGTATAAGTGATGCAGAAGCAATAGCAGGTCTCTGAGTCGTTGAGTGGCAGCCTGCCTCCTGCCATGACAATACAATTAGAATGGGAGATGAATTATACCCTTTCTTCTGAAACAATTTTTCATGCTGCTATGTGAAACTTCATGTGCAATGTAATTTCCAAGTACATGCTTTCTGAGTATCCTTGTCATTCTCTGTCAATGCCTGCGTTACCTTCTTATTAGAATGACCTTGTATATTGTATTCAAAATACTATTCAGATATTTTTAATTATAATGCCCTTTCAGGAGACTTATATCTGGCAGCTGCCTATTATACTGTTCTTTGTTTTGAAGCTCAGTGTGCATTCAGGGGCTTTTTTTTTTTTTTTTTGTTCTACTTTACCAAAGACACATTGGGCTCTTGGCAAGTACCACAGATGAGGTCACACTATAATTGGACTTTCATAAATCATCCTCCACTACATGCAACCAAATTCCCACCACCTTTTCTTCCCTCAGAAACATGTTCAAGCCACTAAAGGATGAGATAAAGAAAGGTTTATCTCCCTCCGTACATGTTTTGCTTTTCATTCCTTTATCAACTAAGGGTTTGGGTATTGCGGCTAATGCAAATAAGCTGTTCTCAAGTCAGCTGCTGAGGAAGTAGAATGAGTTGTAAAAATTGTATGTGTCCTCACCTCAGATATTCATGATAGTAATGTAGAAGATATACAAGATATGTATGTGTATATATATATATATATATATATACACACACACATATATATATATCTTGATGTTTATAAGTCATATATCAATTAGTATACAGATATCTGCACACATAGGGCTTCCTTGGTGGCTCAGTGGTAAAGAATCTGCCTGCCAATGCAGGAGATGTGTGTTTGATCTCTGAGTTGGGAAGATCCTCTGGAAAAGGAAATGACAACCCATTCTAAGTATTTTTGGCCTGGGAAATCCCTTGGACAAAGGAGCCTGGTGGGCTACAGTCCATAGGGTCACAAAGAATCAGACTAAACAGTAACAAATCTGCATACATATAAATATTTATGTCCCTGTGTTAAAAGTCCCAGATTTCATAATATACTCTAATCAACCCTAAGATGACAATATTATTCATTTTTTTATTGTGGTAAAAATATGACAAGAATATATTTTTAACTCAATCAAAAATATTTGACTTAGGAGGAGTGAAAAACTGTGAATATAAGCTTCCCTTTAGAGCAGAGGTCCTCGACTTCTGGGATCAAAAGGCTAATGATCTCAGGTGGAGTTGATACAATAATAATAGAAATAAATTGCACAGTAAATGTAATACACTTGAGTCATCTCTAAACCATCCCCCCATCCCAACCCATGGAAAAGTTGTCTTCCAATAAACCGGTCCTTGGTGTAAAAATATTCGGGGATCGTGCTTTAGACCATTATCAGTTGCTGAAAATATCTAACATCAACACAATGCACCAATGATGATGATACTTTTACCTTCTTTTAAATCTGAACCTAGCTAAAATAGTATATAATGATCATGTTAGGAAAGTCATAGGACAAATATTCTTTATTTTTTATACATTTTTTTCTTTTCTCATTTTGGCTTCCTTTATTGATTATTTATTTATTTTCATCCATCTTTATTCTTTGGCCTGTGTGGGTCTCCCATCGCAGTGGCCTCTCTCACTGCAGAACACCGGCTCTGGACGCATGTGCTCCAGAGTGCTGGCTCATAATTGGACACACCAGTCCAGCCGCTCCCCAGTACATGGGATCTTCCCGGGCCAGGGATGGAATCAGTGCCCCTTGCACTTCGAGGCAGTCTCTTTACCTACTGGACCACCAGGAAAGTCCTAGGACAAATATTCTTTAAGAATACTTCTAAGACAAACAATGTCAGAGAGTAATAAGGAGCTTTTTGGTGACAGATCTTCTTCCAGAAAGCCTTCACATTCACTGTGTTTTCAACTGTCTTACACTGGAAAGCTAAGGCAATCACATCATTGCACGAGAAACACAGCAAAGGGACAGAATCTGGATCATATCATGTTTTCTGTTATACCTTGTAATGAACAATTTGGAGCAGCCTAGACTACAAGCTGGCGTAGGAAATGGTCACCCACTCCAGTGTTCTTGCCTGGAAAATTCCATGGACCGAGGAGCCTGATGGGCTATAGTGCATGGGGTTGCACAGAGCTGGACACGACTGAGCATGCACAGACACAGGCTATAAACAAATACGATGCAGGTGTACACAGACAAACTAACACAGTTGCTAGAATATTGGAATACGACTGAGATCCAGGGACCTCTGACCACTCTACTCCTACCCTTCCCCACCCCAGCAATCCAGCAGCCATTTTTTTTTTTCGCTCAATCAAAAATATTTGACTTAGGAGGAGTGAAAACTGTGAATGTTTGAACCCGAAAAAGTTGTCTTTCAATAATAATAGAAATAAATTGCACAGTAAATGTAATACACTTGAGTCATCTCTAAACCATCCCCCCATCCCAACCCATGGAAAAGTTGTCTTCCAATAAACCGGTCCTTGGTGTAAAAATATTCGGGGATCGTGCTTTAGACCATTATCAGTTGCTGAAAATATCTAACATCAACACAATGCACCAATGATGATGATACTTTTACCTTCTTTTAAATCTGAACCTAGCTAAAATAGTATATAATGATCATGTTAGGAAAGTCATAGGACAAATATTCTTTATTTTTTATACATTTTTTTCTTTTCTCATTTTGGCTTCCTTTATTGATTATTTATTTATTTTCATCCATCTTTATTCTTTGGCCTGTGTGGGTCTCCCATCGCAGTGGCCTCTCTCACTGCAGAACACCGGCTCTGGACGCATGTGCTCCAGAGTGCTGGCTCATAATTGGACACACCAGTCCAGCCGCTCCCCAGTACATGGGATCTTCCCGGGCCAGGGATGGAATCAGTGCCCCTTGCACTTCGAGGCAGTCTCTTTACCTACTGGACCACCAGGAAAGTCCTAGGACAAATATTCTTTAAGAATACTTCTAAGACAAACAATGTCAGAGAGTAATAAGGAGCTTTTTGGTGACAGATCTTCTTCCAGAAAGCCTTCACATTCACTGTGTTTTCAACTGTCTTACACTGGAAAGCTAAGGCAATCACATCATTGCACGAGAAACACAGCAAAGGGACAGAATCTGGATCATATCATGTTTTCTGTTATACCTTGTAATGAACAATTTGGAGCAGCCTAGACTACAAGCTGGCGTAGGAAATGGTCACCCACTCCAGTGTTCTTGCCTGGAAAATTCCATGGACCGAGGAGCCTGATGGGCTATAGTGCATGGGGTTGCACAGAGCTGGACACGACTGAGCATGCACAGACACAGGCTATAAACAAGTAATACGATGCAGGTGTACACAGACAAACTAACACAGTTGCTAGAATATTGGAATAGTCATGTAAATGACAGATGTGTGTAGATCCAGGGACCTCTGACCACTCCCTACTCCTACCCCTTCCCCACCCCCAGCAATCCAGCAGCCAAAGGGTTAAGACTCTCAAGACAGATTCAATTTAGTGCTCAGGCTGTCTGAGTGACTCAAGAGCTTGAATGTTACCCATGGATACAGTTATTTAATAAGTCATTTCAATGCTAGTGAAGTTTCAGTGGTGGTTGTGACCTGTAGCCATCTTAAAAAGAATTCTGACATATTCTCTCTCCTTTATGTTTCAGTGTGTTTTGTTATATCTTCATCTCAGACTCTAAAAACATCCATTTATCTAACTTGCAAAGCTATTCCAGTGAGTCTGATATTTGGAAATCTGAATGAATACCTTAATGGAGCTGCTAAAATCCTCTTGCTGAGACAGGAAAGGCATGTACAAGAGAGATGGGGTCCCCTCATACTTTTTTTTTTTTTTAAACATTTATTTATTTATTTATCTTTTGAAGGGTGGAGTGGGGAGGGAGGGGGACGGGCGGGCCACTTCTATTGGTCTTTCATTTGTCTAGTTTCATCCATCTTTGTTCTTTGGCTCCTGTGGGCCTCCCATCGCGGTGGCCTCTGTTGCTGCAGAGTGCCGACTCTGGGCACATGGGCTCCAGAGCTCCGGCTCGGTAATTGGATACATCAGTCCAGCAGCTCCGCGGCACGTGGGATCTTCCCAGGCCAGGGATCGAACTGGCGCCCCTTGCACTGCAAGGCAGTGTCCTTACCCACTGGACCACCAGGGGAAGTCCCCCTCATACGTTTTTCAAGAAGTAATCTGAGGAAAGCAGAAATCTTACCCGAGAAGACTTGGAGGATTTGGCTACATAGCTGCAAAGTTTAGTAATTATGATAAACTGGCTTTAAACATAGAAATAAAGGAAAGGTTTTTATCTTCTCTGGAAGATAAACAAAGACAGTCTGTAAACTAAGTTAAACCTCATGAGTTGCTTTTCTTTAAGTGCGAAAGGAATAGTAACAAAAGTTTGAAATAGCTGTAAATAACCATGCTTGTCTTTCTGCAGCAATGATGATAAAAGGTTAAAGCAACATTGCATGTAGAAAGATCCACCTTAAATTTCCAACATCATGTAAGTATCTCTGAGGTCAAGACTAGTTCTTAGGGAAGGAGACTGAAGGCTAAAATTTCATAAGTTATTACCGGTTTCAAAGATTGTCCAGAAATGCTGTCTTAGTACAAGTTGAGCTCAACCTTTATCTTCCATAGAGTCAAATGGACTATTTTTCCTTTATGCCCTTAGTTCTTTCACCTTCCTAATCCTCATCTGCCAAGGAGAACTTTCTTCTAGTGAGCAGTGACCAGTTCACAGCAACAAGATACACAAGTTGTTGAAGTTTTACTTTCTTCCAGGGCCCTGTGTGCTCTGATTCAGCATGAAATGTACCACACCCACCCCATTACCTGTCCCTCTCTACGCAAGTGGCTTCCCAGATCCCATCGCTGAAGTCTACTGGCGAAGTTTTGTGTTTTCTGATACACTGACAGACTGAAGATCACAGCCTGAGTTTTCAGTCAATGACTGGACAGTAGGACCTCATTTTTCCCTCTTGGTATGTTCACCCTGTAGGCTTTCTGAAACAAGTCAGTTGCATATTAGTCCAAATGTCCAGCTGGGTTGCTTGACCTTTTCTATTCTCCGAGCCTCTCAGGGCAAATTGAGCTCTCAGCCTTTCCCTTTTACATCTCATAACAGCAGGCAGAACATGTTCTTATTCACTACTTTTCCAGGCACCGACTGTTTTGCTCTGCAGGCAGCCATGTTATGGCTAGGAAAGGTAACCTTCTAACAGACCTAATATTTTTTTAACCAACAACAACCTCTGGGGCTCACTTACAATCAGAGTGAGTCTCAATTAAACATTTTCTGTACATGCCTAAGTGTGTCAAGGGTTTGTGATTAGAAACGTTGATAAAGTAGGATTTATATTCACTCAGGCTCTTTAATGCCTTTGAGGCTCTCAGCTTATACTCAGGACACTCATGAAATATGGAAAGGAAACAGCAGTGCAGTGGATGTTATAAATTCAAAATATAAGCCGAGATCTGTTTTGGAGATGAGTTTCATTGGTTCAATTAACATTCTAAGTGGATTTAAGCAAAAGTAGCCTTTTGTTAAAGCAACTAGGCAGACTTAAGTGAAAAACAGGTGAATAAAATCAAGCAAAAATTTTACTTTTTCAAAAAGGATAAACCATTAATTAACTATGTTTCAGTCCCTTATAGTGTCTAACCCATGAAAATATTGGAACAGTTTTTGTTTTTAATTGTATTCCATATTCTTAGTTTTTCTTCCTCAGGAATAAATTTATTTCTTAATTAAACCAGCTCTCAGGATTAACCTAGATAATCTATATATCATTCCAATGTAATTCATAACTCTTCCACTTAACCTACTATCCTGAGCACCAAAGAAAATATCTATTTCCCTGCCACCACTTATCTGTTTTTATAACTTGCCTCCACCTGTCTTTCTGCCTCTTCTTCAATCCTCACTTCACATGCCACTCTTTGACCTCTCTTTTGCATCTTTCTATTCTTACTGATTGAAGTAAATGTGTCATAGAGCTCAGAAGCCATGTAACAAGCGCCATAACCATATCATGAGACAGTTGCTCAGTCGTGTCTGACTCTTTGCAACCCTATGGACTGTGTAGCCCACCCGGCTTCTCTGTCCATGGAATTCTCCAGGCAACAATACTGGAGTGGGTTTCCATTTCCTTCTCCAATAACAATATTAATCACCTCTAAAGCACACATGCTGATACTATAAACAAATCCACTGAGTTTGCTCAATTTAAAAACAATAGCAAAAGAGTTAGTTCTTGGAATGTAATTATCCAGAGGGGATTATTTCCAGGACCCCGCAAGGAAACCAGACTCCACAGATGCTCAAATGCCTTGTGTGAAATGGCATAGTATTTGCATACAACCTGTTCAATCCTTCTATATGTTTATTGGGCCTCCCTGGTAGCTCAGACAGTAGAGTCTGCCTGCAGTTCAGAAGACATGGGTTCAATCCCTGGGTCAGGAAGATGATCTGGAGAAGGGAATAGCTACCTACTCAAGTATACTTACCTGGAGAATCCCATGGAGAGAGGAACCTGGTGAGCTGCAATCCATGGGGAATCACAAAGAGTTGGACACATGAGAGACTAACACTTCCACTTTATGCAACCCTTCCATATGTTTATACCATCTCTGTATTACTTATAAACCCTAAAACAATGTGAATGCCCTATAAATAGTTGTAAATACAGTGTAAATGATGTGTTACTAGTTGCTGGTGCATGGCAAATTCAAGTTTTGCTTTTTGAAACATTTATGGAATTTCTTTCCAAATATCTTTTTTTCTTTTTTTGGCCACTTCTATTGATCTTTCATTTATTTATCTTTGTTCTTTGGCCTGTGTGGGCCTCCCACTGCAGTGGCCTCTCCTGCTGCAGAGCTCTGGGCGCTTGTGCCCCAGAGCTCCGGCTGGGTAGTTGGGCACATCTGTGCAGCCCCTCAGTGGCACGTGGGACCTTCCCAGGCCAGGGATCCAACCGGCACTCCTTGCACTGCAAGGCGGTGTCCTTACCCACTGGACCACCAGGGAAGCCCTCTTTCTAAATATTTTTGATCTGTGTTAGTGGAGTCTGTGGTGAAGAACTAACTGGTAATGGGGCCACTGGACTTGTTCTTGGGATGCTCTCTAGGACCAAGCCGCCATGTTGGGAGATGCCCCAGTCACGTGGATCTACCATGAGTAAACACTTTAATCAATAGCTATCAGTTGAACTTCAGGTCAGTAGTTCTGAGAGGAGCTTCCCTGGTGACTCTGTGGTAAAGAATTCACCTGCCAATGTAGGAGACACCGGTTTGATCCCTGCTCCGCAGGGTCCCACATGCCTTGGAGCAACTAAGCTCATCCACCACAACTATTGAGCCTGTTTTCTGGCACCTGGGAGCCACAACTACTGAACTGGTGCCCCTAGAGCCTGTGCTTTGTAACAAGAGAAGCCACAACAATGAGAGGCCACACACCACAATGAGAGAGTAGCCTACATTCACCATGACTAGAGAAAGTCAGTGCAGCAATTAAGGTCCAACACCGCCAAAAACTAGCTCTGTGAGGTAGCTTGGACCTGCAGCTCACTGACGCGATTAAACAACTCCAGCCCCTGTAGCCATGCAGTTGCTCCCTACGTAAGAGATCATAAGAAAGAATCTACCAGTTGACCCTGGTCACCCTTTTCTATATGAAAAATGTGTCTCAATTTTTAACAGAGTAAGATAATCAGAAGGTTATAGTTTTGTTAAGACTCCTTATAGGTCTTTTCAAGTAAATAAGGAATCTTTTCAGACTCCTACAGGCATCATCTCATGTATAATTACCAGATTAAATACAGGATGAAACATTTGGCAATACTTACACTAAAACTTTATTTACTGTTTATATGAAAATCTAATTTAACTAGTGAAAGTGTTAGTTACTCAGTTGTATTCCACTCTTTGTGACTCCATGGACTGTAGTCTGCCAGCCTCCACTAAACTTGGCAACATAACATATCCTGAATCTCAATCCAATATTGAAAGGGCCAGGTTTCAAAGACTCCTTATCTTCGCTGTCCATGCTTCATTCCTTGACTCCTTCTTAGAGCAATACAGGAAGTAAAATCCCTAGATCAATCAAATGCATTTATTAAAATCCTATAAACCTTTCCCTAAGATCTCTAAGCAGACATTCACCCCCAAACATCTATAGAATATGTACCTCACTTCAACAGAACAATGCAAAAGCAAACTAGAACTTGGACTTTGGAAAAATCAATTGCAAACAAAAACAAGTCTTAAAAAAAAAAAAAAGCATTTACTTGTTTTGTCTCTGAAGGATACAGTGAAAGAAAAAGAAACCAAAGAACTTGAAACATTTTCAGTGATAATAAAAGCTCTTAAGGCTCATGAAAAAAAAAAAATCCCAATAGCATTTAATTGTTAGATACTGATTCTTAGTTTTTAAGAGATTCTTTTCTAAATTGCATTTCATAAAAACTTGTATGATGCAGAAAAGTGATCATTCTGAATCTTATGAGCCTTAACTCTGACTGGTATTTAATACATTGTTGTACAGTTGAATAATTATTTCCATTTGACCACAAAGAAACTCATGTTCTGAGAAATTACGTTAACTGCCCATAGCCAGAATCAAGTAATATGCGAAAAACCGAGGACTTGAATTTAGTATTCTCAGTCTTGATGAAGTGGTTTTCCAATTATACCATGCAGCATCTCCGAAAATTCTGTAACAAATGAAAATAATTTTTTAAAATATAAGCAAACAAACAGCATCATAGGTGAGGAAAATGATGATTCAGCTAGTATTGTCAAGCACCTAGGATGTTGTGTGTCAAGCAGTAACCTAAGTGGTTTTACAAGTTTTCTCACCTCCCAAGGAGTATCAGAAATCGGAATAAATTTTTTACTGTTTATATGATAAATACAGGATGAAACATTTGGCAATACTTACACTAAAACTTTATTTACTGTTTATATGAAAATCTAATTTAACTAGTGAAAGTGTTAGTTACTCAGTTGTATTCCACTCTTTGTGACTCCATGGACTGTAGTCTGCCAGCCTCCACTAAACTTGGCAACATAACATATCCTGAATCTCAATCCAATATTGAAAGGGCCAGGTTTCAAAGACTCCTTATCTTCGCTGTCCATGCTTCATTCCTTGACTCCTTCTTAGAGCAATACAGGAAGTAAAATCCCTAGATCAATCAAATGCATTTATTAAAATCCTATAAACCTTTCCCTAAGATCTCTAAGCAGACATTCACCCCCAAACATCTATAGAATATGTACCTCACTTCAACAGAACAATGCAAAAGCAAACTAGAACTTGGACTTTGGAAAAATCAATTGCAAACAAAAACAAGTCTTAAAAAAAAAAAAAAGCATTTACTTGTTTTGTCTCTGAAGGATACAGTGAAAGAAAAAGAAACCAAAGAACTTGAAACATTTTCAGTGATAATAAAAACTCTTAAGGCTCATGAAAAAAAAAAAATCCCAATAGCATTTAATTGTTAGATACTGATTCTTAGTTTTTAAGAGATTCTTTTCTAAATTGCATTTCATAAAAACTTGTATGATGCAGAAAAGTGATCATTCTGAATCTTATGAGCCTTAACTCTGACTGGTATTTAATACATTGTTGTACAGTTGAATAATTATTTCCATTTGACCACAAAGAAACTCATGTTCTGAGAAATTACGTTAACTGCCCATAGCCAGAATCAAGTAATATGCGAAAAACCGAGGACTTGAATTTAGTATTCTCAGTCTTGATGAAGTGGTTTTCCAATTATACCATGCAGCATCTCCGAAAATTCTGTAACAAATGAAAATAATTTTTTAAAATATAAGCAAACAAACAGCATCATAGGTGAGGAAAATGATGATTCAGCTAGTATTGTCAAGCACCTAGGATGTTGTGTGTCAAGCAGTAACCTAAGTGGTTTTACAAGTTTTCTCACCTCCCAAGGAGTATCAGTAACAATTTAATCGGAATCCACATATTTAAATCTACAAAGTCAAGAAGTTTGAAAAGTTTCGTAGCAGTTAAGTAGGTGCCAAACCATAAATTCACTTAGTCATTTAGCATGTATTTATTGAGTGCCAGTTATGTATCAGTTACTGTGGAAGGTTCTGAAAATGCATTCATCACCCTTGCTGTCTTCGACTTTTGTGAGTGTAATGGTTGATGGACCTAAAATAGTTTATGCATTGAAACTGTCATTCCTTGTTCACTTCAGAGTTCCTTAAATGATCTATGAGGTCTTGTTTTAGACATTCTAACAAGCTCAGTTACCCATTTTCTCTTCTGCTGCAGGTTGGAAACAGCAACAATGAAGATTGTCTTCCAGAAACTAAGAAAGCACAGTTGGTGATCTGGCAATGGTGGGGGACACAGCAGACACTTCAGTTACATGTGAGTGTGAAGTTATCTCATATATTGGCTAAATACAAATCCCAGTGAGTTCTTCAATATAAGCCATAAGATTGTTGCTGATTTTTAACATGTTCACTTTTTAAATTCAATTAACTTGGTTGCACTAGTCTTTGTTGCTGCACTCAGGCTTTCTCTAGGTGCCGAGCAGGGTCCACTCTCTAGTTGTGGTGCGTAGACTTCTCATTGTGGTGTTTTTTTGTTGTTGTTGCAGAGTGTGGATTCTAGGTGCGCAGGTTCAGTAGTTGTGACTCACAGGCTTAGTTGCGTGGTGGCATGTGGAATCTTCCCATACCAGGGATCGAACCCATGTCCCCTGCATTGGTAGGTAGATTTCTTTTTTTATTTTTTAACCACTGGACCATCACAAAAGTCCTTGATGTATTCATTTTGTTGATTTTTTAAATCTATGATTCAAGTGGCACTAGTGGTAATGAACCTGCCTGCCAATGCAGGAGATGTAAGAGATGTGGGTTTGATCCCTGGGTTGAGAAGGTCCTCTGGAGGGAGTTATGGTAACCCAGTCTAGTATGCTTGCCTTGAGGATCCATGGGATTCTTGAGGATCCATGGTAGCCTGGTGGACTACAAGCCATAGGGTCATAAAGAGTTGGACTTGAATCAAGTGACTTAGCATGCACAGACACACACATATGCTTACTAAGATACTACATAAAATAATTCACTTTAGAAAAATATACCAAAGCAGCACATAATTAAAACAATTATCTAGAAAATCTTCCTATATCAAATGTCTTATTCTATGACAATATTATACCATGATGGCATCATAGTCAGTATGAATATGGAGACACTACCTTACTCTTTTTGCATTTTTCCTTAGTCTCGTCTCTTTCTTCTTCAAAATTTATCCATCAGTATAATACAAGCACAAATTGTTAGAATTTATTAAACTGTAATCCACAAATACCACCACTAAGCAATCACTGTTATCATCTAAGAGAATGAAACATAAGTTAGAATCATCTGGTTAGGTGCATTTGACATTTTTACTAAAACTCTGCCTTGCTATATGGAATTAACTGCTTTTGGCTTTGTCTCCTTGGCTCTCATTTTTCTCTTTGCTGGAAGCAGTGTCTTAATTTTTCCTGAGAAGACATCTTGCTTTTTGCCTTTGAAATTGAGTGAGACCCACCACCTGCCCAGTTTTTCCCCTTTTGGTGAATGATTTAGCTAACAAACCAGCATGTTTTATTCTGCCCCCCCTACCCCCAGATGTCAGAATGGACAGTGACCTTATTAATATAGTGAGACAATCCCAGAGTCTTTCTAGAATTATTGGAAGGAAAGGATTTCTTTTAGGTCTGCTGTTTTGCTACATCATGCTAGTGCTTGGTGGCATAGGGAACCACTAAATGAAAATGAAATTAACATAAAGGAAAGCATATCACAAACAGAGTCCAGATAATGCTGTTTTAGCACCTTGGTATGGTCAAGCCATGCCTAAAGATTTTACTCCCCTAAGACTCTACAGTTATGTTAACTAATAAATTCCCTTTTAAAATATTATACTGGACTGGAACTTTGTCATTTAAAATCAGTCAAAATCCAGAATTAAACAAAATATAAACCAGAAAGAGTGACATTACAGGAAATACCATGATTCTATTTTAAGAAAAGCATAAACTTTGATCCCTTAATTGCAAATACTTGAATTAATTAGTTCAATTCAGTTCAGTCACTCAATCGTGTCCAACTCTTTGAGACCCCATGAACTGCAGCATGCCAGGTTTCCCAGTCCTTCACCATCTCTCGGAGCCTGCTCAGACTCTTGTCTATAGACTCAGTGATGCCATCCAACCATCTTGTCCTGCATCATCCGCTTTTCCTTCTGCCTTCTATTTTTTCCCCAAAATCAGGGTCTTTTCCAGCAAGTCGTCCTTTGCATCAGGTGGCCAAAATCTTGGTGCTTCATTTTCAGCATCAATCCTTCCAATGAATATTCACGGTGGATTTCCTTTAGGATTGACTGGTTTGATCTCCTTGCAGTCCAAGGGACTCTCTGGAGTCTTCTAAGTTATGAACTATTGGTGCTACTGACTTCAGAGCACTGTGAGATGTTTGTGAGGAAGAGTCATCATTTGTCCTTTACACGTGTTTAGTTAAATTAAGGAATTTACTAGACCTAAGAATGTCTTAAAGCCTAGCCCTATAGACAAGCAACTAGTCACCACCACTCATGAGAAATCCCAGAATAAAGAACAATGAAACACTAAACCTAATAGATGGCAGCTTCTTGAAGTACACAAATTACTTGGTTTAAGGTAGCCTACCCATGTGGGTGTCATAAACAAGGAAACAAGATGCCTTATTTTGCCTTCAAATGCTTCTGGTCAGCTAGTACAGAAGTTCTGTCATGGAGAAGATGCTATTTAACTAATGGCTGTAATGGACTCTGAGTCCTGTTGTAAATCTTTGCATTGAGAATATTATGAGCCATAGGATTGTTTTGCTAATGCTGTTAGAGGAGTTAACATGTACACCCTTCCAAAGGGCTCTGTTCAGTTTTCCTGCCAAAGAACTTGTCCTTCAAGGTTAAGAACGACATTGTCTCTGCATTGCCAGCCTCAAGTGCTCTCTTCCCTGGGCAGGAATACACAGTTTCTTTGGAATACACAGTTTCTTTGGCAAGTTAACAGGTCACCAAAATATTATACTGGACTGGAACTTTGTCATTTAAAATCAGTCAAAATCCAGAATTAAACAAAATATAAACCAGAAAGAGTGACATTACAGGAAATACCATGATTCTATTTTAAGAAAAGCATAAACTTTGATCCCTTAATTGCAAATACTTGAATTAATTAGTTCAATTCAGTTCAGTCACTCAATCGTGTCCAACTCTTTGAGACCCCATGAACTGCAGCATGCCAGGTTTCCCAGTCCTTCACCATCTCTCGGAGCCTGCTCAGACTCTTGTCTATAGACTCAGTGATGCCATCCAACCATCTTGTCCTGCATCATCCGCTTTTCCTTCTGCCTTCTATTTTTCCCAACATCAGGGTCTTTTCCAGCAAGTCGTCCTTTGCATCAGGTGGCCAAAATCTTGGTGCTTCATTTTCAGCATCAATCCTTCCAATGAATATTCACGGTGGATTTCCTTTAGGATTGACTGGTTTGATCTCCTTGCAGTCCAAGGGACTCTCTGGAGTCTTCTAAGTTATGAACTATTGGTGCTACTGACTTCAGAGCACTGTGAGATGTTTGTGAGGAAGAGTCATCATTTGTCCTTTACACGTGTTTAGTTAAATTAAGGAATTTACTAGACCTAAGAATGTCTTAAAGCCTAGCCCTATAGACAAGCAACTAGTCACCACCACTCATGAGAAATCCCAGAATAAAGAACAATGAAACACTAAACCTAATAGATGGCAGCTTCTTGAAGTACACAAATTACTTGGTTTAAGGTAGCCTACCCATGTGGGTGTCATAAACAAGGAAACAAGATGCCTTATTTTGCCTTCAAATGCTTCTGGTCAGCTAGTACAGAAGTTCTGTCATGGAGAAGATGCTATTTAACTAATGGCTGTAATGGACTCTGAGTCCTGTTGTAAATCTTTGCATTGAGAATATTATGAGCCATAGGATTGTTTTGCTAATGCTGTTAGAGGAGTTAACATGTACACCCTTCCAAAGGGCTCTGTTCAGTTTTCCTGCCAAAGAACTTGTCCTTCAAGGTTAAGAACGACATTGTCTCTGCATTGCCAGCCTCAAGTGCTCTCTTCCCTGGGCAGGGAATACACAGTTTCTTTGGCAAGTTAACAGGTCACCTTTGCCTTACCTGGGACTCTCTTCTGAATTCTAATTAAGAAGTTATTTTTGACGATCACAGACATCATTTCCAGGGATTCTTTTTCCTCAGTTTCTAACTTTCAGCACACCAGAATCAATGTGCTTTCAAGTGTGCATGTTTATGTGAAAAGCAAGTAGCTACTTTTTTTCATTAAAAATTTTGGGGGGGTATCTTATATATTTTTAAATAAATATTGTGTGTATTTAAGGTCTATAACATGATTCCTTGATATACATATATAGTGAAATTGATATTATAATCAAGATAATTAGCATACTTCCTTACACAGTTACCAACTTTGTGAGTATGATGAGTGCACCTGAAACCTATTCTTGTAGCGTGTATCTAGTATTAAATACTTACAGTCATCATGGCAAGTGACTACTTGTAAATATATGAGTGACTCTGTCATATCCCAAATTGGAGCCCTGAAGAACTTCTGGAAGGAAAGGAATTTCACAGAGCTAGAGAGCAGTGAACTTCAGTGAGGGATAAAGGACACAGCTAAACAACTTGTCTGATGAATCAATGAAAGAGTTATATGTTCACTTGGTTGAGGTCAGACAGAAAATACTCTGATTATTTTATTAGTCTTTGTTGTATTTAATAAGAAAGGCTCACATTGTGGTGAAGGACATGAGTTATGTGGTCAGAGATATCTGGTTTTAAACCCAAGCTGAGCAGCTTAACTAGTTGTAGGACCTCAGGTAACTTTCTGAACAGCTCTGGACCTTGGTTTCTTTATTTGTAAGATGGGAAGGTAACAGCTGAGAGGCTGATATTTGATGATGTTTATGAAGTGCTTAGCGCCCTGGGGACACTCCATAGTTTATGGTTACATTCTGATCTTACCTGAAAGTGGCCAGTGGAAAGGACCACTGGTTGAGGGGTCTTGATCTGTCTGTTAATTCAGTTCCTCAGTGGCAGTTGGAGAGTGACATGAAATCCTTGGAACAATTATTTTTTATTTTTTTTTATTTTAAAGATTTTACAGAGTTTTGTTGTTCACCAACATGTATGTTCCCAGATCACTTATATGCATATCCCTGGACCCTTCCCCTACCCAGTTCCCCCTCTCCCACCCCTCCAGACCATTGCCCCAAGTGATTGTAGGTACTCCCTATTCCCCTAGCACAATGACAATAGCTATCTTTTCCACACATGACAGTATAAGTTTCCATGTTACTCCATGCCTCCCTCCCACTGTTTGGTCTCGACAATGTCCTTATGTCTATTCTCTGTTTTCCCATGAGTTCACTGCGTGTGTTATGACCATCTTACTAGATCCCATATATATGAGTTAGTATACTGTGCTTGTCTTTCTCTTTTTGACTTACTTCACTTTTTATGATAGGTTCTAGAGCCAGCCACTTCATTAGGACTGAGTCTTCAGCATTTCTTTTAACAGCTGAGTAGTATTCCATTGTATATATGTACCAGGGCTTCTGTATCCATTCATTCGTCGATGGACATCTAGGTTGCTTCCAAGTTCTGGCTATTGTATAGACAGCTGCAATGAACATTGGGGTACAGGTGCCTCTTTCATTTTTAATTTCATCAGGATATAGGCGTAGTAGTGGGATTGCTGGGTCATAGGGTGCTTCTATTTTTAGTTTTTTAAGGAATCTCCATATTGTCTTCCATAAAGGTTGTATCAGTTTACATTCCCACCAGCAATGCAAGAGGGTTCCCTTTTCTCTGCACCCTCTCCAGTATTTGTTGTCTGTTGATTTATTGATGATGGCCATTCTGACAGGTGTGAGGTGGTATCTCATTGTGGTTTTAATTTGCATTTCTCTAATGATAAGCGAGGTTGAGCATCGTTTCATGTGCTTTTGGGCCATCTGTATGTCCTCTTTGGAGAGGTGTCTCTTTAGATCTTTTTTCCATTTTTTGATTGGGTTGTTCATTTTTCCGGTGTTGAGTTGTCTGAGTTGCTTGTAGATTTTGAAGATTAATTCTTTGTCTGTTGTTTCATTTGCTATGATTTTCTCCCACTCTGTGGGATGTCTGTTGAGCTTTTTTGTAATTTCTTTTGCTGTACAAAAGCTTTTAAGTTTCATGAGGTCCCATGTGTTCACTTTTCTTTTCAGTTCCACTATTTTAGTAGGTGGGTCAGAGAAGATCTTGCTTTGATTGATGTCCTTGAGGGTTTTGCCTATATTCTCCTCTAAGAGTTTGATGGTTTCTGGTTTTACATTTAGGTCTTTAATTCATTTTGAGTTGATCTTTGTGTATGGTGTCAGGGAATGTTCCAACTTCATTTTTTTGCATGTAGCTGTCCAATTTTCCCAGCACCATTTGTTGAAGAGGCTGTCTTTGGCCCATTTTGTAGTTTCACCTCCTTTGTCAAAAATAAGGTACCCATAGGTGCATGGGTTGATCTCTGGGTTCTCAATCTTGTTCCATTGATCTGTAGTTCTGTTTTTGTGCCAGTACCATACTGTCTTGAGGACTGTTGCTTTGTAGTATAGTCTGAAGTTAGGGAGGCTGATCCCTCCAGCTCCGTTTTTCTTTCTCAGGATTGCTTTGGCTATTCGAGGTCTTTTGTGTTTCCATATGAATTGTGTTATTGTTTTTAATTGAAGTCAGAACTCAGAATTGGGACTGTGACAGAACATCTAAGCTCTAACTTAGAATGAAATGACCAGCTCACCAGATTCTGACTTCTCTTACATGTTGAGAGCAAGCCAAACCTGAGGGTTTGGACTTACTTCTTGAATCCTGTCACATCTCTGTACCACAGGCTTAACCCTGGGTATTTCCAATTCCTTTGATAGTAAAACTTTTGTCCATTTTGGGGACCAGATCTGCCATCAGTGGAGCTGAAAGCATGACTCTGAGATGTTTCCTGTCCTTACTCATTTACTCCAAAACAGAGTTGGCTGGTTCGGAGGCTCCTTACAACTGTCCTCTGTCCTCTGGCTGAAGTGGGCTCAAGACTTTTCAGAAAATGAATACATGTGTTTTTGTTGTTCAGTCTTGATGCTCTGGTAAATCTAATAGTACCATTGCCAAGGAAGAATATATATACATGACTTAGGATGCCTGCTGATTTTTCCTTCTTTGTATGTGATCTAATTTTAATTTTCTGAGTCTCACTTTTCATTTACCCCTAATCCACAGAAGATGGTTTTTAAAAAGCAGTCTTGGGTTGCTGAGTTCATCAGGGACTGGGCAGACTTTCTTCTGCCTTTATCTATTGAAGCACCATTTGTTAAAGCCTTTTAAAAGGATTTCAGTTATCTGAAACCCCTCTAGCAGTTTGTGTATTTACTAAGATTGAGGTTTCTTTTTGTTCTTGTTGTTGTTAATTTTGGTCTATTTTATTGGTTTTTCATTTATTTATTTTCATCCATCTTTGTTCTTTGGCCTGTGTGGGCCTCCCATCTCAGTGGCCCCTCTCATTGCAGGGCACCAGCTCCGGGCACATGCACTCCAGAGACTTGGCTCCTAATTGGACACATCAGTCCAGCTGCTGTGTGGCATGTGGGATCTTCCCAGGCCAGAGATCAAACTGGTGTCCCTTCCACTGCCAGGTGGATTCTCAACACACTGGACCACCAGGGAAGCCCAAAGTTGAGTTTTAAAACCCCATAGTTAAGGAAACAGAGACAAAAGTTTAGAATATCAGGTATTAATTGTAACTTCTGTAGGCTATGAGTCTCCATCACAAGTTCACTAATCATAAGCTAATGGCCAAGCTTATCTCACCTACATGAATACTCACTCTCCTTGCATTGTCAGATCGTGTTGACATAAACCCTAGATAACATATGATTTTATTAATAACTTTTGCACCCTGGTTCCCTGGTGGCTCAAACAGTAAAGAACCTGCCTGAAGCGTAGGAGATGCAATAGACCTGAGTTCAATCCCTCCGTTTGGAAGATCCTCTGGAAAAGGAAATGGCTATGCACTCCAGTATTCTATTTTGTTTTGTTTTGTTTTTTTTTAATATTACATAGCTCCCTCCCACCATTTAGCTATATTAATCTCCTTGTTTCTCTTCAATTGCTAGGAATCTGTGTTTGATTCCTTCAGCTCATTTGTTATTTTTTGTTTTGTTTTTAAATTTTATTTTTGACTGTTCTGGATCTTCATTGTTGTGTGAGGTCTTTTCTCTAGTCATGAAGACCAGGGGCCGCTTTCTAGTTGTGATGTACAGGCTTCTCACTGTGCTGTCTTCTCTTGTAGCAGAGTACAGGCTCTAGGGCACACAGGTTTCAGTAGTCACAGTGCATGGGTTCAGCAGTTGAAGTTCCTGGACTCCAGGGCATAGGTTTGGTAGTCATGGCACAAGGCTTAGCTGCTCCATGGAATGTGGGAAGTTCCTAGACCAGGGATCAAACCCTTGCATTAGCAGGAGGATCCTTTACGTCTGAGACACCAGGGAAGCCTCCAGTATTCTTACCTGGAGAGTCCCATGGACAGAGGAGCCTGGTGGGCCTCATTCCATGGGGTCACAAAGAGTTGGACACAACTGAGCAACTAACACTTTCACTCCACTTTTGTCTTTCTAAAAGATAAGATCTCTCTCTTATTTTTAATCCATCCATTATACCATCATGGTCACACCTAAAACATAAACTATCATTCCTTAGCCTCATGATCAATTAGTTAGGGTTCAGATTCTACCAAACTCATCACACTTTGACTTGCATAAAACTGAAGCTGCTTTTCCTAGGTTGATCTTCAGAGCTTATCATCAGTATCCATGGCCACCATTGGATGGCCACTCTGTGCCTACCAAGAATCTTTGGCAGCCATGTGATACCCACCTCTCCTCAGGACTTGGGGGCATTTCCTGGAGGACTTTGTGTCACGGTCCAGGAGAGTTTCCTAGTCTGAGAAGCAGGGGAAGGCCTGAACATGCACATACATGTGCACATACACAGAACCAGTGGTAAGACAGACGATCAGAGAAGGCTTTCTCTTCATCCATTAGGGAGCTGAGTGATGCAGAGGGGTGGGCGGGAGCCCTCCTTCTAGATGGAGAGACTGCATTGCCTACAGTTGTCTCCACACAATCTCCCTACTTCCCACTCCCCATATCATGCAATTCTGGGGGTGGAGTGTGCAGGAAAAAGGCTGGAATTAGCATCTACCATTCCAGAATGTCTTTTCCAACCCACCCATCAGGGGAAAAGCAAGGATAAAACATTTCCAGTATGGAAGGGACACACTCTCTCATTAATACCCACTCTCCAGCCTCCCTCGCCAGAGAGGTCATGCTCTGAGAACAGATGGGTGTATCCCGGTGATGTCCCTGCACGTGTCTGTCTGCTGAGAGTGACCCAGAAGGGCAGTGCCAGAACCAGGGACTGGCAGTAGGCCTGGACTGTGGTGTGCAATGCTCCTCTCCTCGATGGTCACCTTCTGGGGTAGGGTGGCCACTTCCTAGCAACCTTAGGTGGGAACTGCAGAGAGAGAGGGCAGAGGGACAGTCAATGATTCTGCCCCTAGCGTCCCCTCTAGGCTGTGTGCAGGGAGTGTCCAGAGTGCAGCAGAGCTCTGCCCAAGGAAGAGGTGCACACTGCTAGCAGGTGTGTTGCTTTAGAGCACGTGGGGGCAAGGCTTCCTTAGTCCCTCTGTAACTGCATTAATGCGGTTTCACACCACAGCCACCAAGGAAGAGAGGGACCCCAGCCCAGCTCTCCATCAGCATTGCTGGGCACACTCACCTGATCCTCTACAAGCCCGCCATGAGCAGCTTCTACCGCTTCTTCAGAAATACATCCCTCTCTGGACTTCACGCCTTCATGCTTTATCCTCTGTTGGGATCACTCCGTCAATTAGTTAGGGTTCAGATTCTACCAAACTCATCACACTTTGACTTGCATAAAACTGAAGCTGCTTTTCCTAGGTTGATCTTCAGAGCTTATCATCAGTATCCATGGCCACCATTGGATGGCCACTCTGTGCCTACCAAGAATCTTTGGCAGCCATGTGATACCCACCTCTCCTCAGGACTTGGGGGCATTTCCTGGAGGACTTTGTGTCACGGTCCAGGAGAGTTTCCTAGTCTGAGAAGCAGGGGAAGGCCTGAACATGCACATACATGTGCACATACACAGAACCAGTGGTAAGACAGACGATCAGAGAAGGCTTTCTCTTCATCCATTAGGGAGCTGAGTGATGCAGAGGGGTGGGCGGGAGCCCTCCTTCTAGATGGAGAGACTGCATTGCCTACAGTTGTCTCCACACAATCTCCCTACTTCCCACTCCCCATATCATGCAATTCTGGGGGTGGAGTGTGCAGGAAAAAGGCTGGAATTAGCATCTACCATTCCAGAATGTCTTTTCCAACCCACCCATCAGGGGAAAAGCAAGGATAAAACATTTCCAGTATGGAAGGGACACACTCTCTCATTAATACCCACTCTCCAGCCTCCCTCGCCAGAGAGGTCATGCTCTGAGAACAGATGGGTGTATCCCGGTGATGTCCCTGCACGTGTCTGTCTGCTGAGAGTGACCCAGAAGGGCAGTGCCAGAACCAGGGACTGGCAGTAGGCCTGGACTGTGGTGTGCAATGCTCCTCTCCTCGATGGTCACCTTCTGGGGTAGGGTGGCCACTTCCTAGCAACCTTAGGTGGGAACTGCAGAGAGAGGGCAGAGGGACAGTCAATGATTCTGCCCCTAGCGTCCCCTCTAGGCTGTGTGCAGGGAGTGTCCAGAGTGCAGCAGAGCTCTGCCCAAGGAAGAGGTGCACACTGCTAGCAGGTGTGTTGCTTTAGAGCACGTGGGGGCAAGGCTTCCTTAGTCCCTCTGTAACTGCATTAATGCGGTTTCACACCACAGCCACCAAGGAAGAGAGGGACCCCAGCCCAGCTCTCCATCAGCATTGCTGGGCACACTCACCTGATCCTCTACAAGCCCGCCATGAGCAGCTTCTACCGCTTCTTCAGAAATACATCCCTCTCTGGACTTCACGCCTTCATGCTTTATCCTCTGTTGGGAACACTCATTCTCTTCCCACGTCCACTTCCTTCTCCTTCCTCCAGTCTCAGCTTGAAGACCCCTTGCTCTGGCCAGCCCCTTGTCACCCCAACAGGTGAGAGGTTGCTGCCACAGGTTTCTGTATGGCCCTGTATTTCCCTTATTCTACTTTATTGGGAGAGGGATGCTGGAGGGTGGGTGCTAGTGAGAGAGACTGTCCCTTCCATACTGGAACAAGTGAGTGTTGTTTTTGGGTGTATCTTCCATGGCTGACTGTTAACACCTTGAAAGGCAGGGCTTGCCCCTCTCTTGCTCACCCCCTTTAAATCCCAGGACCTGCTACAGTGCCTGATTCTTACTGAATGAATGATTTCAGTTTATAAATATACTCAAGGAACAGATTTTAGCCCATTTTTTTTTCAAAGGGACCTATAAGTTGTGGCCATATTTCCTTTATCTGTAATGTAATTGAGACATAACCTTGAATCTAATCTAAAAGGAAAATGGGAATTAATTTATTTTGAATGGGAAGTGGGATCTTTTTCTAATTTTGTAGTGATTATTTATTATGGGGTATATATTTATAAAAATCATCTAAAATAAAACCCTGTTAAAAAGAACCCTTTTATCTATCATTTTTAACTTACTTTTCCATTCCTAAATACTGCTTTCACAGACTGTTACCACATCTGGCAACTGGACATCAGAAATGTATTTTAAAGAAAATCCCAGTGTAAAAATCTCTGTCCCACAAAAGACACCCAGCTGACTTTATTGATGGTCTGAAAAAAAGTTACCCAAATTCTAGATTGTTGTGCTATCTAGAATGGAAACTTGGACTCTGTTCCATTAATTTATTAATTTGAGTTCATCTGATTGTGGTAATGGATTACGTTTTGCTCTAGTGAAGTCTTCATTTTCAAATTATTGTCTGCTGAATTCATACACTGGGTTATAAACAAGCAACTCAGTAGCTTTGTTTAGTTCCTAAATCACTTCCCTATTTTTAGATCATTACCATATTTGAGAAGAATAGATAACCTTTGATTTCTTGTGCATGTGACAGCCTGAGGTGCCAGCACTTGAGGTTAATATCGCTAGATCTCATCCAGGAAATAGAAATATGGAATTGGTTGTATGTCTGGTATCTACTTCAATGGAATTTTTTTTCCTGAGGACAGATCCCATCTAATAACTTTAGCCCAAACTAATCCAGTTCTGTTGGAAGCCTCTGTCCCTCTCAGAGAATGACTTTGTGGCAACATTGCCCCTGCCCTCTAGCCTGTGCCCTGTAACTTGAAGCCACCTGCAGTTGGTTGAGTTAGTGGCTGATCTCCTTAGAAGTCGTGACATGCCCTTACAAGGGTAGCCACCATTCCTTGCTTATTTGGTGTCATTCCAAGTCAGTTTGCCAGGAAGAAAGGCTTGTATCAAAAGTGGAGGAGAGCACAGTGAATTTAAATCCCAGGACCTATACAGATTGTTTATTTAAATATACTCAAGGAACAGATTTTAGCCCATTTTTTTTTCAAAGGGACCTATAAGTTGTGGCCATATTTCCTTTATCTGTAATGTAATTGAGACATAACCTTGAATCTAATCTAAAAGGAAAATGGGAATTAATTTATTTTGAATGGGAAGTGGGATCTTTTTCTAATTTTGTAGTGATTATTTATTATGGGGTATATATTTATAAAAATCATCTAAAATAAAACCCTGTTAAAAAGAACCCTTTTATCTATCATTTTTAACTTACTTTTCCATTCCTAAATACTGCTTTCACAGACTGTTACCACATCTGGCAACTGGACATCAGAAATGTATTTTAAAGAAAATCCCAGTGTAAAAATCTCTGTCCCACAAAAGACACCCAGCTGACTTTATTGATGGTCTGAAAAAAAGTTACCCAAATTCTAGATTGTTGTGCTATCTAGAATGGAAACTTGGACTCTGTTCCATTAATTTATTAATTTGAGTTCATCTGATTGTGGTAATGGATTACGTTTTGCTCTAGTGAAGTCTTCATTTTCAAATTATTGTCTGCTGAATTCATACACTGGGTTATAAACAAGCAACTCAGTAGCTTTGTTTAGTTCCTAAATCACTTCCCTATTTTTAGATCATTACCATATTTGAGAAGAATAGATAACCTTTGATTTCTTGTGCATGTGACAGCCTGAGGTGCCAGCACTTGAGGTTAATATCGCTAGATCTCATCCAGGAAATAGAAATATGGAATTGGTTGTATGTCTGGTATCTACTTCAATGGAATTTTTTTTCCTGAGGACAGATCCCATCTAATAACTTTAGCCCAAACTAATCCAGTTCTGTTGGAAGCCTCTGTCCCTCTCAGAGAATGACTTTGTGGCAACATTGCCCCTGCCCTCTAGCCTGTGCCCTGTAACTTGAAGCCACCTGCAGTTGGTTGAGTTAGTGGCTGATCTCCTTAGAAGTCGTGACATGCCCTTACAAGGGTAGCCACCATTCCTTGCTTATTTGGTGTCATTCCAAGTCAGTTTGCCAGGAAGAAAGGCTTGTATCAAAAGTGGAGGAGAGCACAGTGAATTTGTCTGAAGACGTAAGTCACTGTGAACTGGATTGTTGTGTCTAAAACTGTGCGTTCTGTGCACTGAGAACGTAGTGGCTGGTGGGACTGACACCTAGGCTGCCAGTGTATACCTCTCAGTGGAACATTTTTCTCTCCTGAAACAGCAAAGTTATCCTGGAAAGACAGCTTCTTTTATTTCCCCCTAATATACCTTTGGGACAGAATAGTGATTCTCAACCACATATGATTTTGTCTCGAGGGGACACTTGGCCATGTCTGGAGGCACTTTTTATTGCCATAAATGAAGGCTACTGGAATCTAATGGGTGGAATCAGGGTTGCTGCTAAAAATCCCACAGTGTGCAGGAAAGCCCCCCATAACACAGAGTGACCTGGCCCCAAATGTTGGTAATCTCAGACAACTTGAGCACCTTGGGTTGGAGAATTTATTTCTAATTGATTTTAAATTTCTCCTGATTGTCTTTAACATTATTTTTCTAGATTGTTATTCTTGAGTCCAAGAATGACTAAAGTTAGTACAGAATCACTGCTCATCAAAATTCCCTACACTGCATTCAAGATGAACTCACACGGCGAGGGTAACACATAATACATACTACTAGTGTATTCCTAGGTGAGACTGTGTCTCTATGTCTTTTCTGTACTTAATAAGGAGTGATGAAAACAGAATAAGAAATTACTTGGTCTAGGACTGCTATAATAAGTTGCCACAAACTTAGTGAGTTAAAGCAACACAAATTATTTTTAGAGACTATAGGTCAGAATTATGACACGGATCTTACTACGCTAGTATCAAGGTGTTGGCAGAGCTGTGTTCCTCCTCAAGGCTCTAGGGGAAATCCATTTCCTTGCTTCTTCTGGTTTCTCCAGGCTGCCTGCATTTCTTTGCTTATAGTCTCTTTTCTCCTCTGCAAAGTCATTAATGTGTAATCTCTGACCAGTCTTCTGTGGTCACATCTACCTCTCATCATGGTCAGGAAATATCCTTGCTTATTTGGTGTCATTCCAAGTCAGTTTGCCAGGAAGAAAGGCTTGTATCAAAAGTGGAGGAGAGCACAGTGAATTTGTCTGAAGACGTAAGTCACTGTGAACTGGATTGTTGTGTCTAAAACTGTGCGTTCTGTGCACTGAGAACGTAGTGGCTGGTGGGACTGACACCTAGGCTGCCAGTGTATACCTCTCAGTGGAACATTTTTCTCTCCTGAAACAGCAAAGTTATCCTGGAAAGACAGCTTCTTTTATTTCCCCCTAATATACCTTTGGGACAGAATAGTGATTCTCAACCACATATGATTTTGTCTCGAGGGGACACTTGGCCATGTCTGGAGGCACTTTTTATTGCCATAAATGAAGGCTACTGGAATCTAATGGGTGGAATCAGGGTTGCTGCTAAAAATCCCACAGTGTGCAGGAAAGCCCCCCATAACACAGAGTGACCTGGCCCCAAATGTTGGTAATCTCAGACAACTTGAGCACCTTGGGTTGGAGAATTTATTTCTAATTGATTTTAAATTTCTCCTGATTGTCTTTAACATTATTTTTCTAGATTGTTATTCTTGAGTCCAAGAATGACTAAAGTTAGTACAGAATCACTGCTCATCAAAATTCCCTACACTGCATTCAAGATGAACTCACACGGCGAGGGTAACACATAATACATACTACTAGTGTATTCCTAGGTGAGACTGTGTCTCTATGTCTTTTCTGTACTTAATAAGGAGTGATGAAAACAGAATAAGAAATTACTTGGTCTAGGACTGCTATAATAAGTTGCCACAAACTTAGTGAGTTAAAGCAACACAAATTATTTTTAGAGACTATAGGTCAGAATTATGACACGGATCTTACTACGCTAGTATCAAGGTGTTGGCAGAGCTGTGTTCCTCCTCAAGGCTCTAGGGGAAATCCATTTCCTTGCTTCTTCTGGTTTCTCCAGGCTGCCTGCATTTCTTTGCTTATAGTCTCTTTTCTCCTCTGCAAAGTCATTAATGTGTAATCTCTGACCAGTCTTCTGTGGTCACATCTACCTCTCATCATGGTCAGGAAATATCCTTTACCTTTAAGGACCACTGTGATGACGTTGGGCCCTCATGTATAATCCAGGATAGTTTCTTCATCTCAAGGTCCCCAACGTCATCACATCTAGAGTCGCTTTCTCTATGTAAAGTGTTAGTCACTCGTCATGTCCAACTCTTTGGAACTCGTGGACTGAAACTCACCAGGCTCCTCTGTTCATGAGATTCTCCAGGCAAGAATACTGGAGTGGGTTGCCATGCCTTCCTCCAGGGGATTTTCCCAACCCAGGGATCAAACCAAGGTCTCCTTCATTGCAGGTAGATTCTTTATCAACTGAGCCACCAGGGAAACCGTCACTTATGTAAGGTAACATACATGTTCGTAGGTTCCAAGATTGAGGATATAGACGTATTTGGGCTCCATTATTATGTTCATCACAGAATAACATCAACTTTGTCATCACATAACTTCCGCTGGGCTGCTGATGTCCTACAAACTGCAGACAGCCTAAGGCATACAAACTTTGGGAAATGATAGATTATCAGTTGTCATAGAATATTCCAGTGAACAGCTCAACTGCAACAATCTAGTTGGAGTGGGTTTACCTCTGAAGGGAATGAAATTTTAGTTGTCAGTCATTCTGGAAAGAAGTCACTGCTAAATGAACTCTAGAAAAGGATGAGGAAAACACTTTCTTCTTTCTCTGAGACTGGATTCCCTTTGGCCTGCATCTAGAGATGTAGAGGTACCTGAAGCACAGACAGCTGTTGGATAAACTCTTGGGGCTGAGCAAGTGGCCTGCGGTCAAGGATATGACATAAACTTGCTTTTTCAGGGACCTTGAAGGGGCTGCGGACTGTGCAGTGTCTTTGAATTACTTACAGAAAATTTTTATTGTTGTTATCTTTTCAAAAGTAGCTTGTATCTCCTAGGCTATGAAAAGTGAAGGGGAAGAACTTGTATTCTACTTGGGGATGGCTCTCCTGGAGTGAGAAGCAGTAGTTGGAAGAATCCAGAATTGAATACCTGAGGAAGGGAGGATCTGGGGAGCACACAAGACACACTGAGATATTTAGAAACTGTTAGTAGAGGAAACATCTTGAAGCAACACTTTATACATTGAAAAGTTTATAAAATATGAGACCTATAAATTATTTTATTTATTTTATTTTTTTTAACATCTATTTATTTATTTTTGTGGGGGTTGGGGAGGGAGGGGGCGGGCGGGCCACATCTATTGGTCTTTCATTTATTTATTTTCATCCATCTCTGTTCCCCAGCCCAGGTGGGCCTCCCATCGCGGTGGCTTCTGTTGTCGCAGAGCACCGGCTCCGGGCGCATGTGCCCCAGAGCTCCGGCTCGGCAATTGGACACATCAGTCCAGCCACTCTGTGGCACGTGGGATCTTCCCAGGCCAGGGATCGAACCGGCGCCCCTTGCGCTGCAAGGCAGTGTCCCCACCCAATGGACCACCAGGGAAGTCCTATAAATTATTTTAGAATTAAAATTTCCATACTCCTCATATTGAGAAAACTGAAGCTCAGATAAAGTGAGGAGTGAGGAACTCTTCAGGTACAATGTGCAGAGTGAAAACAGGAGACACAATATCCTGGATCCTCACTCCTGGATTTAACACATGTGTATTTCTTAGTGTGATGAGTATAGTTTATTCCTCTTTGCACCCACTGGTACCCAGTGCCATGCTTGGAAAAATTATCAATTGGAGTGGGTTTACCTCTGAAGGGAAGGAAATTTTAGTTGTCAGTCATTCTGGAAAGAAGTCACTGCTAAATGAACTCTAGAAAAGGATGAGGAAAACACTTTCTTCTTTCTCTGAGACTGGATTCCCTTTGGCCTGCATCTAGAGATGTAGAGGTACCTGAAGCACAGACAGCTGTTGGATAAACTCTTGGGGCTGAGCAAGTGGCCTGCGGTCAAGGATATGACATAAACTTGCTTTTTCAGGGACCTTGAAGGGGCTGCGGACTGTGCAGTGTCTTTGAATTACTTACAGAAAATTTTTATTGTTGTTATCTTTTCAAAAGTAGCTTGTATCTCCTAGGCTATGAAAAGTGAAGGGGAAGAACTTGTATTCTACTTGGGGATGGCTCTCCTGGAGTGAGAAGCAGTAGTTGGAAGAATCCAGAATTGAATACCTGAGGAAGGGAGGATCTGGGGAGCACACAAGACACACTGAGATATTTAGAAACTGTTAGTAGAGGAAACATCTTGAAGCAACACTTTATACATTGAAAAGTTTATAAAATATGAGACCTATAAATTATTTTATTTATTTTATTTTTTTTAACATCTATTTATTTATTTTTGTGGGGGATGGGTTGGGGAGGCAGGGGGCGGGCCACATCTATTGGTCTTTCATTTATTTATTTTCATCCATCTCTGTTCCCCAGCCCAGGTGGGCCTCCCATCGCGGTGGCTTCTGTTGTCGCAGAGCACCGGCTCCGGGCGCATGTGCCCCAGAGCTCCGGCTCGGCAATTGGACACATCAGTCCAGCCACTCTGTGGCACGTGGGATCTTCCCAGGCCAGGGATCGAACCGGCGCCCCTTGCGCTGCAAGGCAGTGTCCCCACCCAATGGACCACCAGGGAAGTCCTATAAATTATTTTAGAATTAAAATTTCCATACTCCTCATATTGAGAAAACTGAAGCTCAGATAAAGTGAGGAGTGAGGAACTCTTCAGGTACAATGTGCAGAGTGAAAACAGGAGACACAATATCCTGGATCCTCACTCCTGGATTTAACACATGTGTATTTCTTAGTGTGATGAGTATAGTTTATTCCTCTTTGCACCCACTGGTACCCAGTGCCATGCTTGGAAAAATTATTATTATTATTTGCTAAGTAACTGCATCAAAGTCTCTCTTCTCACTAATCAGCTGGCTGACTTGGTGAACTCACTTTATCTGAGCTTCAGTTTTCTCAGTATGAGGAGTATGGAAATTTTAATTCTAAGATAATTTCTGGGTCTCATTTCATAAACTGTTCAATGTATAAAGTGTTGCTTCAGTCCAGTAGTGGTTTTGCGCACTCTCTTTTGTTTGATAAGGTAACAAAGGCAATCATCTTCCAGTGAAGTGTTGGATTTTTCAGCTGACAGGTTGCCAAGCTAAGAGTAGACCCCACCTTGTGTAAAATAGCTTGTGGTGAACTGCTGTATAACATAGAGAGCTCAGCTCAGTGCTGTGATAACCTAGAGGGGTGCGCTGGAGGTATAGGGGTAGGAGGGAGGCCCAGGAGGGGGGGGATATATTTGTGTGTGTGTGTGTGTGTAGCTGATTCACACTGTTGTACAGCAGCAACTAGCACAACATTATAGAGCAGTTATATGTGTGTGCTGTCATATCAGACCGTTTGTGACTGCATAGCCGTAGACTGCCAGGCTTCTCTTACATGGAATTTTCCAGATAAGTATACTGGAGTTGGCTGCCATTTCCTTCTCCAGAGAATCTTTATGACCCAACGTTCTGACCCAAGGTCTTTTGCATCTTCTGCATTGGCAGACAGCTTCTTTACTACTGTGCCACTTGGGAATCCAGCAAAAGTAATTGTATTCCAATTTTAAAATAAAGAAAAGGACTTCCCCTGGTGGTCCAGTGGGTAAGGACACCACCTTGCAGTGCAAGGGGCACTGGTTCGATCCCTGGCCTGGGAAGATCCCACGAGCTGCAAAGCGGCTGGACCAATGTGTCCAATTGCCGAGCCGGAGCTCTGGAGCACATGCTCCCAGAGCCGGTGCTCTGCAACAACAGAGGCCACTGTGATGGGAGGCCCACAGGAGCCAAAGAACAAAGACGGATGAAAATAGAGAAATGAAAGACCAATAGAAGTGGCCCGCCTGCTCCCCTCCCTCCCCAACCCCACCCCCACCCAAAAATAAATAAATAAATAAATCTTAAAAAAAAAGAAAAAGAAAAAGAAAAAAAAGAGTAAGATGACCATTGTTCTTTCAGTTTCCATTGGTTCCTGCTATGTCTATACAATATAAAGTGCATTGGAAATAATTTCACCCCTAGACATTGTTAGGCAGAATCAAAGGAAACAGTTTTTAGGTTTTATATCAGACAAGGGTTTGGGCAAAATGAGGCATGGGGTGGGCTCTGATCTTTTATCATTCCACCTGCTGTGCTTTCTCTTTCAGCTTCTTAGATTTGTGTATCTGGTTCTAGAGATTCCATTCCCTTGTCTGGGACTCCCTTAGCTCTCCACCTTAGTCTCCAAAGGAAAGGCTGAGGTTGTGTGCTAAAACATTTCTTAATTGCATTTCCCTCCCAGGAGCCATGGCAACTGCCTTTCTTCCAATATACACATCTTTTGAGCTTTGGCATTCAGGTGATGACAGAAATATACTGGTTTACAAGTGCCAACCCAAGGCTATGACGGGGATGTAGAATTCACCTGCCAGAGCATTTGACACTTGTGTCAGGAAAAGGCAACAGCTGAGAAAGGCCCTAGGAGAGGGTCAGGTCTTCTTACGTACACGGGAAGGGCTGTCCAAAATTGTACATCAGTGGGATGTCTATTTCTTCCAGTGAATTCTACCAGGAGTGGAGGAGACAGAGTTCATTCAGCTCATTTGGTGCTCAGATACAGAGGCTAGCATACCAGGGATGCAGGAATCATTTTGCATCATGAGATAAAAGTTGTTGTTTCCTTGTATTTAGAAGCTTGAGAAAGACTGGAAGACCAATTGCTTCCAGGTAGAAATGTTTGGGTGCAGTCCTCTATTTTTAATAGTAGAGGTCACAAGCTTTGAGCTTGTCAAAGGAGACTGGCTCTTTCAATTGACCAGTCATGATGATGGTATTCAAATGTCCTTCCCTTAGCTCTGTGTCCTTGAGGTCTAAAGTTGGAGAACTTTCCCTTTCATTCATGATGGCGTCTAAATGTCTTTAGATGTGAACAAGAAAGAAGCCACCCAGTTTATGGTAGTTTTGTTATAGCAGCCTGAATGAACTAAGACTTTCTCTCTCAGCCTTTGGGACATTACACGTTACAGATATTCATTCCACATCCTTGCGTGTGTCTTAGTGGCCCCTTGTCCTGTCACTTAGTGGTCAGTTGCTCCAAAGCTGTCCAGACTCATACTGGACAGCTTTGATAATAAACATAGCACTTTACATTGGCCTAAAATTCTCTTAAATTACAACATTTTCCAATGGGATATGGTGGGGATGACATTTAAGTTGTTCCTTTGAATGTATTGAGTGGGGTGGGCCTTGTGGAAAGAGCATTGGGCGGCTCATGAGGAGAAGGGATATCTACTGTTTTCACCCTACATGTTGTGTCTGAATGAATTCCTCACTCCTGGATTTATCCATGAGTGATTCATGTGACATTCCTCCTGATCCATTTCACCCATTTTTATATTTTCTGCAGTATCTCTTAGGTGATGATTCATAATTCTCCATCTCATTTTGGATCATGCTTTTTTTCATATTCAGATCTGTGTTTCTACTGTCTCTTGTTGGTTTCATCACACACATTGCAATTATTTTATTCATTTTATTCATACAACAGATATTTGTTGACTACTGACAGCATAACAAACAGTACAGTTTTTCCGCCCTCATCTTGTTCATGGACTCTTGAGAAAGGCAGTTGTCCCTGTTACTTAGAAATATTGTCTTTGTTTTGTACATGTCCAGATTCTACCAGTAACTGGCATGTTGAGAGGCCCAAAATATGTTCACTGCTTTAATTAATCAATCATAGACAGGTAGCAGGGATGCAGGAATCATTTTGCATCATGAGATAAAAGTTGTTGTTTCCTTGTATTTAGAAGCTTGAGAAAGACTGGAAGACCAATTGCTTCCAGGTAGAAATGTTTGGGTGCAGTCCTCTATTTTTAATAGTAGAGGTCACAAGCTTTGAGCTTGTCAAAGGAGACTGGCTCTTTCAATTGACCAGTCATGATGATGGTATTCAAATGTCCTTCCCTTAGCTCTGTGTCCTTGAGGTCTAAAGTTGGAGAACTTTCCCTTTCATTCATGATGGCGTCTAAATGTCTTTAGATGTGAACAAGAAAGAAGCCACCCAGTTTATGGTAGTTTTGTTATAGCAGCCTGAATGAACTAAGACTTTCTCTCTCAGCCTTTGGGACATTACACGTTACAGATATTCATTCCACATCCTTGCGTGTGTCTTAGTGGCCCCTTGTCCTGTCACTTAGTGGTCAGTTGCTCCAAAGCTGTCCAGACTCATACTGGACAGCTTTGATAATAAACATAGCACTTTACATTGGCCTAAAATTCTCTTAAATTACAACATTTTCCAATGGGATATGGTGGGGATGACATTTAAGTTGTTCCTTTGAATGTATTGAGTGGGGTGGGCCTTGTGGAAAGAGCATTGGGCGGCTCATGAGGAGAAGGGATATCTACTGTTTTCACCCTACATGTTGTGTCTGAATGAATTCCTCACTCCTGGATTTATCCATGAGTGATTCATGTGACATTCCTCCTGATCCATTTCACCCATTTTTATATTTTCTGCAGTATCTCTTAGGTGATGATTCATAATTCTCCATCTCATTTTGGATCATGCTTTTTTTCATATTCAGATCTGTGTTTCTACTGTCTCTTGTTGGTTTCATCACACACATTGCAATTATTTTATTCATTTTATTCATACAACAGATATTTGTTGACTACTGACAGCATAACAAACAGTACAGTTTTTCCGCCCTCATCTTGTTCATGGACTCTTGAGAAAGGCAGTTGTCCCTGTTACTTAGAAATATTGTCTTTGTTTTGTACATGTCCAGATTCTACCAGTAACTGGCATGTTGAGAGGCCCAAAATATGTTCACTGCTTTAATTAATCAATCATAGACATGTGAGGGCAAAAGGAGTCTTGCTTCCAATCCTTGTCCCAGTCAGATGTTTGGTTCCCCTTCTTCACTATAAACTGGCACTTGCCAGTAGCATTGCCAGCAACTGAACGACCATAACAAGGGCATTTGCCTTGTGCCTCTGTGGAGATGACCCTTGTGCTGCTGCAGCCACTGACCTTCAAGGAAATTCAGCCACTGACCCTTGGAGTGGAATTCAGGGTGGAGAGGGAAGCACTCTGTGCTTCAGGGAAACTGGCAGAACAGGTCCTTAGATAACTTAGTTACTTTCAGAACCTGATTTCATGATCCCAATCCTTGCATCTCTTCCTAACTAGATATGCACTAAATCCCCTCATGGTGACATCATCTCCTCATGGCTAGCAGAAAACCTTTTGAAAAATGTGTGCTTAATTGTACTGAACTCCCCCTTCACCCCAATCTTATATATTGACCTTCCCCCACTGGAACAGTTTCTCAGAGCTATCTGAGGAGCTGTCTTCCGGGCTGCATTCCTCGTTTTGCCCTAATAAACCTTAACTTGCAGCTCTCAGGCTGTGCATTTATTTTAGTGGACACCCTCTAAAATATACCAATATCTGGTCACCCAGGTATTTCTGCTGGCACTGGAGGCTGTTGTTTATCTTGGGTGTTTACAGGCTGTGCAAAAGGCTTCCCCCCTCCACCCTTTCTTTTATAATAAGAAAGAAATACTGAACCAGGAAAAGTCTGAGGAGGGTCCTAGGATATGTGAATAAAAAACATCATTTGGATCTTAGTGGACATTTCTCCATCTCATTTTGGATCATGCTTTTCATATTCAGATCTGTGTTTCTACTGTCTCTTGTTGGTTTCATCACACACATTGCAATTATTTTATTCATTTTATTCATACAACAGATATTTGTTGACTACTGACAGCATAACAAACAGTACAGTTTTTCCGCCCTCATCTTGTTCATGGACTCTTGAGAAAGGCAGTTGTCCCTGTTACTTAGAAATATTGTCTTTGTTTTGTACATGTCCAGATTCTACCAGTAACTGGCATGTTGAGAGGCCCAAAATATGTTCACTGCTTTAATTAATCAATCATAGACATGTGAGGGCAAAAGGAGTCTTGCTTCCAATCCTTGTCCCAGTCAGATGTTTGGTTCCCCTTCTTCACTATAAACTGGCACTTGCCAGTAGCATTGCCAGCAACTGAACGACCATAACAAGGGCATTTGCCTTGTGCCTCTGTGGAGATGACCCTTGTGCTGCTGCAGCCACTGACCTTCAAGGAAATTCAGCCACTGACCCTCGGAGTGGAATTCAGGGTGGAGAGGGAAGCACTCTGTGCTTCAGGGAAACTGGCAGAACAGGTCCTTAGATAACTTAGTTACTTTCAGAACCTGATTTCATGATCCCAATCCTTGCATCTCTTCCTAACTAGATATGCACTAAATCCCCTCATGGTGACATCATCTCCTCATGGCTAGCAGAAAACCTTTTGAAAAATGTGTGCTTAATTGTACTGAACTCCCCCTTCACCCCAATCTTATATATTGACCTTCCCCCACTGGAACAGTTTCTCAGAGCTATCTGAGGAGCTGTCTTCCGGGCTGCATTCCTCGTTTTGCCCTAATAAACCTTAACTTGCAGCTCTCAGGCTGTGCATTTATTTTAGTGGACACCCTCTAAAATATACCAATATCTGGTCACCCAGGTATTTCTGCTGGCACTGGAGGCTGTTGTTTATCTTGGGTGTTTACAGGCTGTGCAAAAGGCTTCCCCCCTCCACCCTTTCTTTTATAATAAGAAAGAAATACTGAACCAGGAAAAGTCTGAGGAGGGTCCTAGGATATGTGAATAGAGGTAGAAAGAAATGGCCACTTTACAAGTAAGAAGTCATGTAAACATGTTAGAAAAAAGGGCTGAACTATTCACCTTCTGTAGCACCATTCAAAACAGAGGCTCAATAGCTACAGCTGTTTCCGTTTTGCCAATTTCACCCTCCAGATTAGCCACGTGCCTTCCATTTACTTTAATGGGAGCCATATGTGTGCAGTTGATGGTGGTACTTAACTGCTAAGCACAGAGTCCTGCCACCCACCCACCCACATCTGCGGCTTCACAAGTCACAAGAAAATGAAAAACAAACACAGTGCCGGCATACCCAGGAACCGTGGAAGTCTGGAAGAACCAACCAGGAGGAAAAAGAACTGGAGTGTGGAGACCATGCTGGTGGGAGGCTGGAGCATTGCAAAAGGCCAGGTCTTTAATTCACAGCCTCTGGGGGTACTTTGCTTTCCATCACTGGGGGCTTTGGTTAAAACTTTAGAGCCTGTTTCTAAGACTCTGGAATCTGGGAATGAAACACAAAATGTGTGGGTAATAAAAATAGCTTTTAGGTCATCTTTTGAACAAACAGTTGTTTGAGGTCCCAGAAGTTGTTAACTAAGACATGGCAGCCCTTCCATTGGTGCCAGACTTGAATGTTAAAGAAAAAATCCTTCTTTTCATAAGTAAATTCAGTGCAGCTTTCTTTAGGATGTCTCTAAATTGGATAGAAGCCAGAGATCAGAATAGTGGAATTGATGAATAGTTTATAAAACTTTTATACAGTGAAATTTGTAGAAACTGAGAGGGTTAAGCTGGTAGGCAGTGGTAGCAACTTCTTCCCAAGATGTTGCTAAATGAAAAAAGAAAAGCTGCAGAAAAATAGATGTGTAGGTTTTGTTCGATTGACCAAGGCTTCTCTGAAACACAATTTCCTTAAAAGCTTAGTAGGTTTGGGCTCTGTTTGTTGTCTGTGAATTTTAGTAAAGATAAACTAGTTATTGTAAATCAGTGCCACTGAATTGAGATACTGATGAGTAAGCTCTGTCCCATCTGACCAGTGGTGAGCTTACCACCTCTCCAGTCTGGCCTCTGTGTCAAGATAGGTCAGAAGTCCTATCTCCTCTCCCCATTGTGCCTCAATGACACGTGTTCTTTTCCTTGGGGTTGACTGTCTCCTTTTAAAATAGGAACTTCACAGGTTGAAGTGTTTAAAAGAAGCCGGAGGGAGAAAGCTGTTGAATCTCTGGTTCTACTTTTAGCTATAATTCCAGTGTTATCCCGGGGCAGATGACTTAGGATCACTAACCATGCAAGCAAATTGCAAATAGAATTGAAAACATCTCCAATGACTTGTAGGTAGAAAAGGTCTTTCTTAACAAGGCTTTATATTCTTCCCGGTTTCCAGTAGGATGAACATGCATAGACGTTCTTTGAGAAGTGGATTTGTTTCTTGCTGGAGCTCACTGAAGGTGGAGAGGAGTAACTTGACATATCCTTAGGCTCTAGAGCTTTCCTGCAAAATTTCCTAATAGTCCAGCCTTTCTAGGCATGTGCTCTATATCGCCAGGTGCAACAGGTTGATCAACCTTGTAACAAACATTTCCAACTTCCCATTGTCTCCTAGTGCTTGTTCGACCAATTCTCCTTTATGGATTCATTTATAATTCCCTGTTTCCAAGAATGGGTTTCTGTGTTGCATGTAACTTTCAGCTTCAAGTGACAGAAACCTAACTCAGCATACTTAAAAATAGTTTCTCTTTCACTTGTGAAACAGGGCAGTTTTTCTTGAAGCACAGCTGGTTCCCATCAAAAACTTTTATCCAGAGATCAGAATAGTGGAATTGATGAATAGTTTATAAAACTTTTATACAGTGAAATTTGTAGAAACTGAGGGGGTTAAGCTGGTAGGCAGTGGTAGCAACTTCTTCCCAAGATGTTGCTAAATGAAAAAAGAAAAGCTGCAGAAAAATAGATGTGTAGGTTTTGTTCGATTGACCAAGGCTTCTCTGAAACACAATTTCCTTAAAAGCTTAGTAGGTTTGGGCTCTGTTTGTTGTCTGTGAATTTTAGTAAAGATAAACTAGTTATTGTAAATCAGTGCCACTGAATTGAGATACTGATGAGTAAGCTCTGTCCCATCTGACCAGTGGTGAGCTTACCACCTCTCCAGTCTGGCCTCTGTGTCAAGATAGGTCAGAAGTCCTATCTCCTCTCCCCATTGTGCCTCAATGACACGTGTTCTTTTCCTTGGGGTTGACTGTCTCCTTTTAAAATAGGAACTTCACAGGTTGAAGTGTTTAAAAGAAGCCGGAGGGAGAAAGCTGTTGAATCTCTGGTTCTACTTTTAGCTATAATTCCAGTGTTATCCCGGGGCAGATGACTTAGGATCACTAACCATGCAAGCAAATTGCAAATAGAATTGAAAACATCTCCAATGACTTGTAGGTAGAAAAGGTCTTTCTTAACAAGGCTTTATATTCTTCCCGGTTTCCAGTAGGATGAACATGCATAGACGTTCTTTGAGAAGTGGATTTGTTTCTTGCTGGAGCTCACTGAAGGTGGAGAGGAGTAACTTGACATATCCTTAGGCTCTAGAGCTTTCCTGCAAAATTTCCTAATAGTCCAGCCTTTCTAGGCATGTGCTCTATATCGCCAGGTGCAACAGGTTGATCAACCTTGTAACAAACATTTCCAACTTCCCATTGTCTCCTAGTGCTTGTTCGACCAATTCTCCTTTATGGATTCATTTATAATTCCCTGTTTCCAAGAATGGGTTTCTGTGTTGCATGTAACTTTCAGCTTCAAGTGACAGAAACCTAACTCAGCATACTTAAAAATAGTTTCTCTTTCACTTGTGAAACAGGGCAGTTTTTCTTGAAGCACAGCTGGTTCCCATCAAAAACTTAGTAGGTATGGGATTAACCTACTTGAGTGATGCTATTACACCCAGGGGCACTTTCTTTCCACCTCTGTTCTGTATGCTTGTTGTTGGCTTCATTCTCAGACTTCCAGTGCTCACTTTGAACAATTAGAGATGTATTCTATCTCTAAGGCTCAGAAGAAAGAGAAAACTGTTGTCTGACAGCTTAAGCAGTCTTGAAATTGTCCTGTTGCCCTCTAACTTGGGCCTGGCTGACTTGTGCTCACACTGAACAGACAGGTCATTGTGGATGGCCTGGTGATAGCCAGGTCTCATACTCAGCCCTGGAGACAGGTCTACTCAACTGCATTTGAAACAGGTTTAAGAAAGGGGGTGATTTCCTGAGGAAAAGTGCTTCAGTTGTTAGAATATGAAATCATGGATGCTGGGCATGAAAATTAAAAAGTAATGATGGGGCTTCCCCTAGTGGTCCAGTGGGTAAGGACACCGCCTTGCAGTGCAAGGGGCGCCGGTTCGAGCCCTGGCCTGGGAAGATCCCACGTGCCGCGGAGCGGCTGGACTGATGTGTCCAATCACCGAGCCGGAGCTCTGGAGCGCATGCGCCCAGAGCCGGTGCTCTGCGACCACAGAGGCCACCGCGATGGGAGGCCCACAGGAGCCAAAGAACAAAGACATATGAAAATAGAGAAATGAAAGACCCGCTCCCCTCCCTCCCCAACCCCCGCCCCCAAAATATAATAAAAATAAATAAATAAATCTTTAAAAAAAAAAAAAAGTAATGATGATGAAAATATTAATAATAGAGTCAGAAAACTATAGGAGGAAAGAAGGGTCTTGAAAAAGAGGAAAGAGAAATGAAAACTCCTGAGTGGGTTGAGTTTTTGAGAGACAGGGTGTTTCTGGAAGAGCAAGGAGAAGTTATTTAATATTAGAGACATACTGTTTTGCAACATGGGATTTTGGAAACTGTTTTAAGCTTAATGATGCTATGTTTTATGTTATATAACATTTTCTTTTCACTTTAAGAAATATAAGTAAAGACTTCTACTTTACAGGGCAGTTTTTCTTGAAGCACAGCTGGTTCCCATCAAAAACTTAGTAGGTATGGGATTAACCTACTTGAGTGATGCTATTACACCCAGGGGCACTTTCTTTCCACCTCTGTTCTGTATGCTTGTTGTTGGCTTCATTCTCAGACTTCCAGTGCTCACTTTGAACAATTAGAGATGTATTCTATCTCTAAGGCTCAGAAGAAAGAGAAAACTGTTGTCTGACAGCTTAAGCAGTCTTGAAATTGTCCTGTTGCCCTCTAACTTGGGCCTGGCTGACTTGTGCTCACACTGAACAGACAGGTCATTGTGGATGGCCTGGTGATAGCCAGGTCTCATACTCAGCCCTGGAGACAGGTCTACTCAACTGCATTTGAAACAGGTTTAAGAAAGGGGGTGATTTCCTGAGGAAAAGTGCTTCAGTTGTTAGAATATGAAATCATGGATGCTGGGCATGAAAATTAAAAAGTAATGATGGGGCTTCCCCTAGTGGTCCAGTGGGTAAGGACACCGCCTTGCAGTGCAAGGGGCGCCGGTTCGAGCCCTGGCCTGGGAAGATCCCACGTGCCGCGGAGCGGCTGGACTGATGTGTCCAATCACCGAGCCGGAGCTCTGGAGCGCATGCGCCCAGAGCCGGTGCTCTGCGACCACAGAGGCCACCGCGATGGGAGGCCCACAGGAGCCAAAGAACAAAGACATATGAAAATAGAGAAATGAAAGACCCGCTCCCCTCCCTCCCCAACCCCCGCCCCCCAAATATAATAAAAATAAATAAATAAATCTTTAAAAAAAAAAAAAAGTAATGATGATGAAAATATTAATAATAGAGTCAGAAAACTATAGGAGGAAAGAAGGGTCTTGAAAAAGAGGAAAGAGAAATGAAAACTCCTGAGTGGGTTGAGTTTTTGAGAGACAGGGTGTTTCTGGAAGAGCAAGGAGAAGTTATTTAATATTAGAGACATACTGTTTTGCAACATGGGATTTTGGAAAAACTGTTTTTAAGCTTAATGATGCTATGTTTTATGTTATATAACATTTTCTTTTTCACTTTTTAAGAAATATAAGTAAAGACTTCTACTCTTTGTCAAGTCCTTTAGGGGATATACTTGTTCTGGCTTGTGGATACAGCATTATGCTAATTCTGGTCTAGAGGACACTCAGCTTTGGGTTGCATAAGATAGAAATAATTGTTAAATCCTTGTGAAGAATGACTAGACACAGGATAATATTGAGTAGAATCACTAGTTTTAAGCAACAGTTTCTCTAAGAGCTTTCCCTTTGTTTTTTTTATTTTGAATTTATTTTTAAATTTTTAATTGAGGGATAATTGCTTTGAACACTGTGTTGGTTTCTGCCATATATCAGCATGAATCAGCCATGGGTATACAGATGTTTCCTCCCTCCTGAACCTCCCTTCCACTCATCCCATCCTCTTTCTAGTAATCTTCCTTTTTTTTCCTTAACTAATACATTTCCTTTTAATGACAACCTATGGACACTTGCAGTACTACCTAGAGCAACAGTTAAAGGTGAACAATAAGGGTCGTTAGCCCTAGAGGATGAGAAGGCATTGAAAAACATTTATTTTGAAGCCAATAAGAATTTATTGTCTCTGAAAATAATATAAAGCACAAATTCACTTAGTTGTACATTGGAATCATGAAGGAGCTTTAAGAAATACCAGTGCCATGTCCCCGCCTTGTCATTTTTATGTATCTGCTCTGGGACAGGCTAAGCATCAGCTTTTTAAAATTTGGGCCTCTTTTATTTTTTAAAATTTATTTATTTTCATCCATTTTTGTTCTTTGCCCTGTGTGGGCCTCCCACCGCAGTGGCCTCGCTCATTGCAGAGCACTGGCTTTGGGCATATGTGCTCCAAAGCGCTGGCTCGTAAATGGACACACAGGTCCAATCGCTCCGTGGCATGTGGGATCTTCCTGGGTTAGGGATCAAACCAGTGCCCTTTGCACTGCAAGGTGGACTCTTTACCCACTGGACCACCAGGGCAGCCCAGCATCAGCAATGTTAAGAAGCCCTCTTTGTTCTGTGCTCACTCAGTTGTGTCGGACTTTTTGTGGTCCCATAGACTGTAGCCTACCAGGTTCCTCTGTCTATGGAATTTTCCAGGCAGGAATACTAGAGTAGGTTGCCATTCCCTACTCCAGAGGATATTCCTGACCCAGGAATTGAACCTGTGTCCCTTTTGCCTCCTGCATTGGCAAGCGAATTCTTGACCGCTAGTGCCATCGAGCCCTCTTGGTGATTCACATGTGCTGCTAGACCGGAACCATGGCTGCAGAAGTCATACCACCAGGCTTGCAGATAAGGGTCACAGTCACATGAACTGCATTTGTTGAATGTGTACCTTTTATCCCACACCCTCCTGTTAGTTAATTGTTTAGGTTAATAGGGTATGGGAATGCCTAACTGTAATGCTTCTCTCCAGAAAGTAAGGATAGTATCCAGTACGCTCTCTGGGTTGGCCTGAGGAAGCAGGAGTGAACCTGCAGAGTGACTGAACCCTGCATGTCACACTCTAATGAAGTGAAAGAACAAGAAACGTCATGATCACATTCTATGTTGCACCTGTAGTAAAGGGCAGGGCTGGTCCAGAGTTAAAGGTCAACATGTAAGTGCCAAAAACCTGCCAGAAAGGCCTCTGAGATCTATGAAGCCAATCAAACATTCTAGTTGTGATATGACAGCAACGTTGTTTTGACTTTCTCTGCTTATAGAAAGGAGGTCCCAGGCTCCTGAGTTCATATTTAGTGAATGTGGCAACACAAACTCCCATGTAGCGGTGCTGCCAGGCACTCAGGGAAAAGATTGGATGAGTTAGAAGCTCAAGTATTTCATGTCCTTTCCTCTCACCCGTCTCTTCCCCGCCAGCCCCTTTTTGCTTGTTTGCTGGCTACCATCCAGCCCATTGCCTTTCCATGTTGATTAGTGTCCTAGTGGGGAATTTTTGCAGAAAGCCTGTGACTGGCAATTTGTTATGTAAGTAAACATTGAAACACTCGTATTTGAATAAATATCAATAACCTTTTCTACACCTAATATATTCACTTGAAACTTTGTATGTGTCTTACTAAAACATTTCAATATGTCGTTAGACTGTGATAGGCAGTACTGCAGGCCCCTCTGTGCAGGGGAGCAGAGTATCTATTGCAAATCTGCAGTGTTTCACTATGCCTTGCCCCAGAAGGGCAGACCACACTTTCTGATGGCATTCTTTTAGTCCTGTGGGTATTATTTCCTCTAGAATGATGTTGTTTAGTTGCTGAGCTGTATCTGACTCTTTTATGACCCCATGGCCTGTAGCCTGCTACGCTCCTCTGTCCTTGGGATTCTGCAGGCAAGCATACTGGAGTGGATTGCCATTTCCTCCTCCAGGGGATCTTCCCCATACAGGGATCACACCCACATCTCCTACATTGCAGACAGATTCTTTACTACTGAGCCACCAGGGAAGCCCTCCAGAATATGTTCATTTTTTTTTGCCTGATAGTCAAGAAGGTGGATCTTTTCAAAGGAGCCAAGTTGGTGCAGGAAGTTCTTTTACAAATGCCACCAAAAAAGGACCAGCCCTGGGGCTACTGTTACATTCACCCAGATGGTCAGTTACCCATTCTCTAGCTACTGCTAACAATTGCTTGTAAATCATTTTACTCTGTACATTAGGGCCATAATACACTTTAAGCTCTAATAACTTTGCATGGTGATGTTAATTGTATCACTCTCTAAAAATGGATTGTTATGTCTTCAGTCAATAATGTGATAGGTAGGGAGAGGTGGATGATTGATCTCATTGGTTTATGCTGTGATCGTCACTCCTGAGACTACCTGCACAGCAGCCTCTTGTGAGTTAGGTCTGGGGAGCAAAAGCCTTGTTGACGGCCATCTGCATTTGTTGTTTTTTGCTCCTGGTGTGGTGTGATTGCCTTGCTTTAAGACACAGTGACAAAAAAGGTTAGTGACATTCGTAGTAATGGCATGCTGAAAATGACATTTTCTGATGCTTCTATCATCTAGTAAAAGATTTCCTCTACCAGTTAGTGGGTATCTCTCAAAATAGCCATTTCTGCAGGTGAGGATCACTACAATTTCTGAACATTCGTTTTTTTGTGATAGGCAGTACTGCAGGCCCCTCTGTGCAGGGGAGCAGAGTATCTATTGCAAATCTGCAGTGTTTCACTATGCCTTGCCCCAGAAGGGCAGACCACACTTTCTGATGGCATTCTTTTAGTCCTGTGGGTATTATTTCCTCTAGAATGATGTTGTTTAGTTGCTGAGCTGTATCTGACTCTTTTATGACCCCATGGCCTGTAGCCTGCTACGCTCCTCTGTCCTTGGGATTCTGCAGGCAAGCATACTGGAGTGGATTGCCATTTCCTCCTCCAGGGGATCTTCCCCATACAGGGATCACACCCACATCTCCTACATTGCAGACAGATTCTTTACTACTGAGCCACCAGGGAAGCCCTCCAGAATATGTTCATTTTTTTTTGCCTGATAGTCAAGAAGGTGGATCTTTTCAAAGGAGCCAAGTTGGTGCAGGAAGTTCTTTTACAAATGCCACCAAAAAAGGACCAGCCCTGGGGCTACTGTTACATTCACCCAGATGGTCAGTTACCCATTCTCTAGCTACTGCTAACAATTGCTTGTAAATCATTTTACTCTGTACATTAGGGCCATAATACACTTTAAGCTCTAATAACTTTGCATGGTGATGTTAATTGTATCACTCTCTAAAAATGGATTGTTATGTCTTCAGTCAATAATGTGATAGGTAGGGAGAGGTGGATGATTGATCTCATTGGTTTATGCTGTGATCGTCACTCCTGAGACTACCTGCACAGCAGCCTCTTGTGAGTTAGGTCTGGGGAGCAAAAGCCTTGTTGACGGCCATCTGCATTTGTTGTTTTTTGCTCCTGGTGTGGTGTGATTGCCTTGCTTTAAGACACAGTGACAAAAAAGGTTAGTGACATTCGTAGTAATGGCATGCTGAAAATGACATTTTCTGATGCTTCTATCATCTAGTAAAAGATTTCCTCTACCAGTTAGTGGTTATCTCTCAAAAATAGCCATTTCTGCAGGTGAGGATCACTACAATTTCTGAACTGAGGGATTAGAAACTGGTATTTCTCTTATTTTGTAATGAAGAAAGTTTGACAAAGCTGAACTTCTGCACAAGAAAAAGTTGTAAGAGGCCTTCAATGGAAGAGAGGAAGTGAGGCAGGGGATCAAGTCCCTGGTTTTCAGGGTTGCCAAAACTCTTCTAAAATACAAAGGAGTCTTTTTAGACAAATATGTGTATAAGAGCTCAGTCATGTCTGACTCTAGACTAGGCCTCGTAATTGTTTTTCTTATTCAAGGTGGAGGAGATTGTATTCTTTTTTTTTTTTTTTTACATTATTTTATTTTATTTTGGGAGGGGCGGGTTGGGGAGGGAGGGGTACGGACGGGCCACTTCTATTGGTCTTTCATTTATCCATCTTCATCCATCTTTGTTCTTTGGCCCGTGTGGACCTCCCATTGCGGTGGCCTCTGTTGTTGCACAGCACCGGCTCTGGGCGCATGCGCTCCAGAGTTCCGGCTCGGTAATTAGACACATGGGTCCAGCCACTCCGCGGCACGTGGGATCTTCCCAGGCCAGGGATCGAACCGGCGCCCCTTGCACTGCAAGACGGTGTCCTTACCCACTGGACCACCAGGGAAGCCCAGGAGATTGTATTCTGATAAGGTCTGTTTCAGATTACTTATCACTGTGCCACAAACTCCCCTCAGAGTGGTTGGTTACAACAATCTCTTCTTATCTCTGGTAGCGCTGAGAGTTGGCTGGGTTCAGCCAGGGGCTTCCCTCTCGGGGTCTCTCATGGGATTGCAGTCCCTCTGTGGCTGGGGTTGGACGCTCTTTCAGGTCTCCACAGGCACCATCGGCTGCCTGGACTGAGGGCTGCCACAGCCGGAGCTCCTCAGGCACTTTTCTCTGGGTCTATGAAGTATTCCCAAGCATGCTCTCCATCATGGCGGTTGGAAGGTAGCAGCACTTCTTACATGGTGACCCAGGGCTCCAAATGTACTTGTCTCTTAAGAGACTGACCAGCAGCTTCCTGCCTGTGGCTCTCTTTCTCAAAGAGCATATGCTTCTAGGAGCACATGCCATACTGTGTTCAGTCCTTTGAAGAAGAACCTGTGGTGAGTAACTGCGGGCTATGGGCAATGGCCCCATGAGTGATCTTGGAGGCAAATCCTGTGGCCCAGCTAAGACTTCAGGTGCTGGCCGCCCCATCTGGTACATGACTGCACAAGAAAAAGTTGTACGAGGCCGTCAATCGCAGAGAGGAAGTGAGGCAGGGGATCAAGTCCCTGGTTTTCAGGGTTGCCAAAACTCTTCTAAAATACAAAGGAGTCTTTTTAGACAAATATGTGTATAAGAGCTCAGTCATGTCTGACTCTAGACTAGGCCTCGTAATTGTTTTTCTTATTCAAGGTGGAGGAGATTGTATTCTTTTTTTTTTTTTTTTTACATTATTTTATTTTATTTTGGGCGGAGGTCGGGTTGGGGAGGGAGGGGAGTGGGCGGGCCACTTCTATTGGTCTTTCATTTCTCTATTTTCATCCATCTTTGTTCTTTGGCCCGTGTGGACCTCCCATTGCGGTGGCCTCTGTTGTTGCACAGCACCGGCTCTGGGCGCATGCGCTCCAGAGCTCCGGCTCGGTAATTAGACACATGGGTCCAGCCGCTCCGCGGCACGTGGGATCTTCCCAGGCCAGGGATCGAACCGGCGCCCCTTGCACTGCAAGACGGTGTCCTTACCCACTGGACCACCAGGGAAGCCCAGGAGATTGTATTCTGATAAGGTCTGTTTCAGATTACTTATCACTGTGCCACAAACTCCCCTCAGAGTGGTTGGTTACAACAATCTCTTCTTATCTCTGGTAGCGCTGAGAGTTGGCTGGGTTCAGCCAGGGGCTTCCCTCTCGGGGTCTCTCATGGGATTGCAGTCCCTCTGTGGCTGGGGTTGGACGCTCTTTCAGGTCTCCACAGGCACCATCGGCTGCCTGGACTGAGGGCTGCCACAGCCGGAGCTCCTCAGGCACTTTTCTCTGGGTCTATGAAGTATTCCCAAGCATGCTCTCCATCATGGCGGTTGGAAGGTAGCAGCACTTCTTACATGGTGACCCAGGGCTCCAAATGTACTTGTCTCTTAAGAGACTGACCAGCAGCTTCCTGCCTGTGGCTCTCTTTCTCAAAGAGCATATGCTTCTAGGGAGCACATGCCATACTGTGTTCAGTCCTTTGAAGAAGAACCTGTGGTGAGTAACTGCGGGCTATGGGCAATGGCCCCATGAGTGATCTTGGAGGCAAATCCTGTGGCCCAGCTAAGACTTCAGGTGCTGGCCGCCCCATCTGGTACATGACTGCAGTCTCCCAAGCCACAGGCACACAGCTAAGCCTCTTCAGATTTCTGCCACTGTGCGGTAATCCATTTTTGTTGTCTTAAGAGATGACATTTGGGGTTAATTTGTTATGCAACAGAAGACAGCATGTAAACCTCTGTTCTGCTCTTTCCTAATCTTCCATCTGCCAACTAGTCACTCAGTTGTTGTAGAATGAATAAATGAATGAGGAATGAGTAAATGCATTACCTTTGGCTATAAAAGGTAGTCCATTGCTTCTCTTAGCACACACTTGTTTTTTTTAAAAATGAGAACAGTGGGCCACAAAAGGACTTTTGTACTGGGAAGGCCTCACAGGGTCCCGCTTGGTTTCAATTTCCCCTTTTAATTGTTTGTTTATTTATTTTTGGCTAGTCTGGGTTTTCACTGCTGTTTCAGGTTTTTCTCTAGTTGCAGGGAATACAGGTTTCTTGTTGCAATGACTTCTTTTGTTGTGAAACTTGGGCTTCAGTAGTTACATCATGTGGGCTCAATAGTTGGGGCTCACAGGTTTAGTTGCTCCACAGCATGTGGGATCTTCCTGGATCAGGGATCAAACCCATGTCTCCTGCATTGGCAGGCGAACTCTTTACCACTGAGCTATTAGGGAAGCCCAACACTTGCTTTTGTTATGAAAACTTTGTACATCCCTATTGACTGTCTCCTCTTCCTACAGAACTGGAAATTGCCAGAGGTCATTACTTAATCTCCATTCAATAAGTCAGTGCTATATACACAAGCACACAAAGCCTATGTGTGTGTTTATACATGTATACACACTTATACCCTGGGCTGCCAACTATTTTTCATGTCAGAAAACCTTTCCTTTTAGAATAAAATAAATTAGATGGCATGTTGATCTGCCACATCCAGAAGGTCCTAGCATTAGTATGGTATGAAAACTCTTATTTTTTCAACAGGCTCAATGCTTTTTAAGAGACTGACCAGCAGCTTCCTGCCTGTGGCTCTCTTTCTCAAAGAGCATATGCTTCTAGGAGCACATGCCATACTGTGTTCAGTCCTTTGAAGAAGAACCTGTGGTGAGTAACTGCGGGCTATGGGCAATGGCCCCATGAGTGATCTTGGAGGCAAATCCTGTGGCCCAGCTAAGACTTCAGGTGCTGGCCGCCCCATCTGGTACATGACTGCAGTCTCCCAAGCCACAGGCACACAGCTAAGCCTCTTCAGATTTCTGCCACTGTGCGTAATCCATTTTGTTGTCTTAAGAGATGACATTTGGGGTTAATTTGTTATGCAACAGAAGACAGCATGTAAACCTCTGTTCTGCTCTTTCCTAATCTTCCATCTGCCAACTAGTCACTCAGTTGTTGTAGAATGAATAAATGAATGAGGAATGAGTAAATGCATTACCTTTGGCTATAAAAGGTAGTCCATTGCTTCTCTTAGCACACACTTGTTTTTTTTAAAAATGAGAACAGTGGGCCACAAAAGGACTTTTGTACTGGGAAGGCCTCACAGGGTCCCGCTTGGTTTAAATTTTCCCCCTTTTAATTGTTTGTTTATTTATTTTTGGCTAGTCTGGGTTTTCACTGCTGTTTCAGGTTTTTCTCTAGTTGCAGGGAATACAGGTTTCTTGTTGCAATGACTTCTTTTGTTGTGAAACTTGGGCTTCAGTAGTTACATCATGTGGGCTCAATAGTTGGGGCTCACAGGTTTAGTTGCTCCACAGCATGTGGGATCTTCCTGGATCAGGATCAAACCCATGTCTCCTGCATTGGCAGGCGAACTCTTTACCACTGAGCTATTAGGGAAGCCCAACACTTGCTTTTGTTATGAAAACTTTGTACATCCCTATTGACTGTCTCCTCTTCCTACAGAACTGGAAATTGCCAGAGGTCATTACTTAATCTCCATTCAATAAGTCAGTGCTATATACACAAGCACACAAAGCCTATGTGTGTGTTTATACATGTATACACACTTATACCCTGGGCTGCCAACTATTTTTCATGTCAGAAAACCTTTCCTTTTAGAATAAAATAAATTAGATGGCATGTTGATCTGCCACATCCAGAAGGTCCTAGCATTAGTATGGTATGAAAACTCTTATTTTTTTCCAAACAAGTTATTTATTTGGCTATTTTGCTGTTTGTAATATTTATTTTTGCCTATTCTCATTTCTTAGGTCAGTCTAGTTGGTATCTGGGAGTTATGAAAGTATTTTAAGGCAGACTGATTTTACTACAGAACCATTGGGTTGTGATTTTCAACCCTTCCTTAGAGGATACTTTCAGACATATATATAATATATATAAAACTTTCAGACATATATATATATATATATATATATATATATATATATAACTTTCAGACATATATATTATACATAATATATATAACTTTCAGACATATATGTTATACTTTCAGATATATATATTATATATAGTATATATATATATATATAAAACTTTCAGTCATATACGTCTAAAGTAATTGTTATGGCAGTCAACTCTGTTAAATGTATTTGTCTTGTATCTCTAGTGCCAAAATTATACTTTCTATTGTTTATGTGGAAATGGGTTGATAATTCACTAAAACCTAAGTCAAGCTAGAAAAAAGTGACTTGCTGAGGATTTCGTCTTGGTAACAGAGGTAAAAAGATGAGTGAAGACATTCTAGGTAGGCTCACCTGCTATAAATCTCACCCAAGACTGTCATTGTGGTTAGGGGGAATTTTCTCTGGCTTCATCAGAGTTCATTCCTGGTCCTTTTGCGTCTTTTACTTACTCTTCTTGGCAAAGGAGTGAGTTAGATGATGTGAAGAGCTGAGCACACATGGCACAATCCCTTTCTCCTTCTTGGCTCAGGAAGGGCTAAGGCCTGGTCTGCTCTTGATCCCATGCTGAGGTTGGTCTGTGTTGCCTGTGACTTGATGAGTTAGCAAACGCTGTGGGTGCCCCGTCTCTCTCACAGCCTTCACCTCAACAGGCAGAAGGTTGCTTATTACCAGTGTCTGTGCTCCCTTAGTGTGCATGCCTGGCCACAGGAACATGCCTGGCCCATGCACAGGATGAGCTGAAAGTGCCCATGAGCTGATGTCCCTAGAGGCAGCTCTCTGGTGAAGCTGGAGTGAGAGTTGATGCATATGGACACTGGGTGAGATCACTCTCAGAGGTGTGTTCTCTGCTTTCTCCCAGAAATGTCCAGCTGAGTTGAACTCAGGCTCCCCATGTTGGTAACTGGCTTTAGCATGTTCTCTTTGCTGACTTTCTTTCCTTCCCTGTCCCGCTCCCCCACTGTTCTAATACTTGGACTAACTCTCAGATTAGTGCTTGTGGTCAAACCCTTTCCTTGAGTCCTATATGTGCATGCTAAGTTGCTTCAGTTATGTCCAACCCTTTCTGACCCTATGGACTGTAGCCCACTGGTCTCCTCTGTCCATGGGATTCTCCAGGGAAGAATACTGGCTGAGTTGCCATGCTTTCCTCTAGAGCATCTTCCCGACCCAGGGATTGAACCAGCCGCTCCTGCTTACCTGATTCTTTTACCACTGAGCCACCTTGGGTCCTACTTCTGGGTAAACCTGCTCAGGGTGCATCACTAGGGACCACCACTGCCTCTCCCCAGAGTCACATTTTCCAACAGCTCATGTCAAACTGACATTTGTGATCTCTTTTGCCTGACTTCTGTTTATCTCAGTTAGTTCAGAGCTGAGGGGGGTAAATGGTGTATATTATTAGGCTCACCTGCTATAAATCTCACCCAAGACTGTCACTGTGGTTAGGGGGAATTTTCTCTGGCTTCATCAGAGTTCATTCCTGGTCCTTTTGCGTCTTTTACTTACTCTTCTTGGCAAAGGAGTGAGTTAGATGATGTGAAGAGCTGAGCACACATGGCACAATCCCTTTCTCCTTCTTGGCTCAGGAAGGGCTAAGGCCTGGTCTGCTCTTGATCCCATGCTGAGGTTGGTCTGTGTTGCCTGTGACTTGATGAGTTAGCAAACGCTGTGGGTGCCCCGTCTCTCTCACAGCCTTCACCTCAACAGGCAGAAGGTTGCTTATTACCAGTGTCTGTGCTCCCTTAGTGTGCATGCCTGGCCACAGGAACATGCCTGGCCCATGCACAGGATGAGCTGAAAGTGCCCATGAGCTGATGTCCCTAGAGGCAGCTCTCTGGTGAAGCTGGAGTGAGAGTTGATGCATATGGACACTGGGTGAGATCACTCTCAGAGGTGTGTTCTCTGCTTTCTCCCAGAAATGTCCAGCTGAGTTGAACTCAGGCTCCCCATGTTGGTAACTGGCTTTAGCATGTTCTCTTTGCTGACTTTCTTTCCTTCCCTGTCCCGCTCCCCCACTGTTCTAATACTTGGACTAACTCTCAGATTAGTGCTTGTGGTCAAACCCTTTCCTTGAGTCCTATATGTGCATGCTAAGTTGCTTCAGTTATGTCCAACCCTTTCTGACCCTATGGACTGTAGCCCACTGGTCTCCTCTGTCCATGGGATTCTCCAGGGAAGAATACTGGCTGAGTTGCCATGCTTTCCTCTAGAGCATCTTCCCGACCCAGGGATTGAACCAGCCGCTCCTGCTTACCTGATTCTTTTACCACTGAGCCACCTTGGGTCCTACTTCTGGGTAAACCTGCTCAGGGTGCATCACTAGGGACCACCACTGCCTCTCCCCAGAGTCACATTTTCCAACAGCTCATGTCAAACTGACATTTGTGATCTCTTTTGCCTGACTTCTGTTTATCTCAGTTAGTTCAGAGCTGAGGGGGGTAAATGGTGTATATTATTAGGGCTCCTTTTCAAATCCCCATAACTTGTACTTTTCCACTTTTAATTTCTTTGCATTAAAATTTAAAAATATAAAATTAAGCCTTAGGAGTATACATTAAGTGAATTTGGCTCACAACCCACTCTGTTCCTGCCAAAGATGTAGAGGAAAAAAAAAACCCAAACCTCTTTTACAATGATATAGTCTCATGATAAGTTTAATATCCTTAGCTAGAATTTGACAAAAATTGCTTTAGTTGACAATATTGAATGTTTTAATATTTTTTCTATTGGGTTACTGTGTTTGTCTCTTTATTTTACCTTTGTGTGGCGTTTTCTCTGGAAACTGAAAACACTTTTAGTAGCATATGACTCTGTTTATTTTTATTTCCTCTTACAGCTAAGTCAGAAAGATTTACACAGGGAAACTTGATGCTGAGATGTGGAAACTTTGGATGATTGTTTAGCCTCAATCTCCTCATCTGTAAAATGGGTGTGGAATTATTTTTACCTATACAATAGGATTGCTTTTAATATCAAGGATAATTATGTTTTTGAGGCAAAGAGTGATAGCTAATTTTTGAGAATATGGCTAATTTGACAGTCCAGGTGAAGCCCCCACAAGGGGCTTCAAGAAGAAAAATATGAAGATTTCTGGGAGCTACCAATCTGCTCTAAGCATAGCATTGTGATCTTAGGTTCCATTGAGGTGAAGGGGAGCTGATTGTTTTCACTTGACTCTTTGTGGCAGTAGAGTTTCCCTAAATATTTGAATCTTTCCTAAAATTGTCAGTAAGAATATGAGAAAAGTTGTTTGCATGGGGAGAGTGGAAAAGCCAGTAAAAATTTCTTGAAATTATCAAATACTGTTCCTTCAGTAGCTGTCCATTTCATGGGATGCTTATGTTGATCCCAAGTGGAAATGCATCTGATGGCCAAGTTTATGAAAATAGTCTGCTGTTTGCTGTGTATCTGATCAATGGGAACTGTTGTTTCTTTCTCCTCTGATGCAGCATTGGCTAAAATAGACATTCTCTGATATTATGAGAAACACTGGGAGTTCATTTATCATGGTAATCATTAACAAATTTTTTGGACAATTTTTGTGAGGCTCTGTATTTGAAATTCCCTTTATTATCATTACTCTTCATTATTAAAACATGTCCAGAATGTTATCTCTTAGTGTAAATTTAGGCAAGGTGTCTTTAAAAACACCCAAACTTGATTTTATTTTCTAGCTTTCACTGACACCTGGTGGCCTGTGCTTTTATATGGGGAGGAAAGCCATGCAAAGTTGTACTTTGGATGGCAGCCCACTGTCTTCTGTACAGTATGTTTGGATCTCGGAGAAAGTTAAATTTCTCATTGAAGTAGTATAGAGCTCCTGCCATGACCATGTACCTTCTATATCATGAATTTCCTTTGTGTGCTAAAGATTTTCATTATTTTATTTTTGCTGAAGTTAACTCGACTTCCTACTTGATATGACTATTAACCTTCTTTCTTCCCATATTTCTTGTTGTTTTTTTTCTTTGATAGACTCTTGTTCTTGTTGTTTTGGAGAGAAGTTGAAACCAGATGACCCATAAGATGTGTTGATATTCTAGGTTGTATTTGATATGCCTTTTTAATTAGCGAATTTGTGTGTGTGTGTGTGTGTGTGTGGTTAAGGAGAGGAGGAATTTGAACAGAAGAATTCAGGGTTCACTCTCTTTTTTTCCCCCTTTGCCCTGGGATCATAAAGAAACTGTCCTGGAAAGTGAAATTGAGCTGGTTTAGAAATGGCCAATTTTGTAAGCCTGTTTGTATCCTAGGATACTGATTAATTTCCTCTCCTCTTGTGTAAATGCTAATAGTTACAAAACTGATCCAGGGAAAACATATAATTTTTAAATCAAGAATTGGATGTTAAGGCAAAATTCTCACTACCTCCATCTAAAACTAGGGAGGGAACTGGCATTGGAGACAGTTGAGTCTGCAGTGCAGACAGTGAACTGACTGTACTAGCTTTGCAGAAGATATTGGGGCTGCCTTACAGCCGGGTGAGGGTCATCCTAACCTTGGAATAGGCTATTGTCTTTACATTGATGCAGTCCAAAATGATGGAACCTGAGTCTCCTACATGGCAGGCAAATTCCTCACCACTGAGCCATCAGGGAAGCCCCGTATGTATATATTTGAGACCCCATGGTCTGTAGCTTGCCAGGCTTCTCTGTCCATAAAATAAAGGCAAGAATACTGGAGCGGATTGCCATTTCCTTCTCCAAACAAACCGTTCTAGTTCATTATTCTTTTTCTTTTAATTATTTGTTTATTTGTTTTTGGCTATTCTGGGTTTTCACTGCTGCCACAGGCTCTTCTCTAGTTGCAGGGAGTGGGGGCTACTCTCTAGCTTAGGTGAGCAGGTTCTTGTTGTAGTGACTTCTCTTGTTGTGGAACTCAGGCTCTAGGGCTCATGGGCTTCAGTAGTTGTGGCACATGGGCTCAATAGTTGCGGCTCCGAGGCTCTAGAGCACAGGCCGCACAGTTGTGGCTCAGGGGCTCAGCTGCTCCGCAGCATGTGGGCTCTTCCCGGATCAGGGATCAAACCCGTGTCTCCTGCATTGGCAGAACTCTTTACCACTGAGCTACCATGGGAGCCCCATTCATTATTTTTAAATGAGTCACTGTAAAATATATCCTACATATTACATGAGGAGAGAAAAAGACATGTGAATCTTGTAAACATTTCTGGGATAAGCTTGTCCAAAATTCTGCAGGCTGTTTAATGATTCTATAACAGGTTAGAAAGAGATTTGCCCCTTTATGTCTCAAAAGAAGTAAAAGAGCTGTGATTTGATAGCACAGCTAGAGGCCTAGGTGGTCCTACAAGGATGTAACACTTTCTCTCTTTTCAAAGCTAGCACTTGGGCAAGGCCATGAGGTTTGGCCGTGGACTGTACACCTGCCTTAGGAATCTTGGATCACTCAGATGGTGGAGACATATGTCACACTCAGAGTAGGGGCAGGGCTGGTGTTTTCTGGGTAAACAGACAAAAAGAGACAGTAGAGCCTTCTTGGCCTGTCTACTTGTCCTATGTTTCCAACTCAATGTAATTACAACAATGCCAGGTCAAGTCCTCCCAAGAATGGGGAGATGTCTCTAGGTTTGTAAAGTTCTGAATGTCTTAGGCAAAAAATTTTGACAGCTACGAAAACAGTGCTAGGGGAAAAATACTTGGCAAATGCCTTGTTCCTGTGACAGCCCAATGCCTGTCTTTCTGTTGAGCTTATAGTATATCATGAAGGCAGAAACCATGTCTTAACCATCCTTGAATCCTCAGCAAGTGACACCTCAGAAGACACACAACTAATGAGATTCATGGGGAAAGAGTGGGAATTGAATCTAGAAGGTTAGAGTGACAAGAGGCAGCTCATGAAGCAATGAACCCTGGTGACTGTGTGGTTGACTTTAAAAATAAAAAATTATTTTTTTTAGTTGAATATTTGAATCTGAAGCTATAATACCTTAAAATCCAGGAAAGACACATAATTGGAGAACTGTGGTCATGTGGCCTCTGTTTGAGATTTATGAGCTCAGACAGGATAGTGTTTAACTCAAAGAGTGAAGAGTTAAGAATGGATTTTACCAAGCCTCTCCATGTCAGGTGTTCATGGCAGCTTTTGCGCCAGAGCTGGATCATCAAGAATTCCTGTCTGCATTCTTGGAGTGCTCAAAATGCCAACTGTCTGTGGTTTTGATTTCAGATAGATCTATATGCCTCACATCTCAGACATGAGGAGAGAAAAAGACATGTGAATCTTGTAAACATTTCTGGGATAAGCTTGTCCAAAATTCTGCAGGCTGTTTAATGATTCTATAACAGGTTAGAAAGAGATTTGCCCCTTTATGTCTCAAAAGAAGTAAAAGAGCTGTGATTTGATAGCACAGCTAGAGGCCTAGGTGGTCCTACAAGGATGTAACACTTTCTCTCTTTTCAAAGCTAGCACTTGGGCAAGGCCATGAGGTTTGGCCGTGGACTGTACACCTGCCTTAGGAATCTTGGATCACTCAGATGGTGGAGACATATGTCACACTCAGAGTAGGGGCAGGGCTGGTGTTTTCTGGGTAAACAGACAAAAAGAGACAGTAGAGCCTTCTTGGCCTGTCTACTTGTCCTATGTTTCCAACTCAATGTAATTACAACAATGCCAGGTCAAGTCCTCCCAAGAATGGGGAGATGTCTCTAGGTTTGTAAAGTTCTGAATGTCTTAGGCAAAAAATTTTGACAGCTACGAAAACAGTGCTAGGGAAACATACTTGGCAAATGCCTTGTTCCTGTGACAGCCCAATGCCTGTCTTTCTGTTGAGCTTATAGTATATCATGAAGGCAGAAACCATGTCTTAACCATCCTTGAATCCTCAGCAAGTGACACCTCAGAAGACACACAACTAATGAGATTCATGGGGAAAGAGTGGGAGTTGAATCTAGAAGGTTAGAGTGACAAGAGGCAGCTCATGAAGCAATGAACCCTGGTGACTGTGTGGTTGACTTTAAAAATAAAAAATTATTTTTTTTAGTTGAATATTTGAATCTGAAGCTATAATACCTTAAAATCCAGGAAAGACACATAATTGGAGAACTGTGGTCATGTGGCCTCTGTTTGAGATTTATGAGCTCAGACAGGATAGTGTTTAACTCAAAGAGTGAAGAGTTAAGAATGGATTTTACCAAGCCTCTCCATGTCAGGTGTTCATGGCAGCTTTTGCGCCAGAGCTGGATCATCAAGAATTCCTGTCTGCATTCTTGGAGTGCTCAAAATGCCAACTGTCTGTGGTTTTGATTTCAGATAGATCTATATGCCTCACATCTCAGACTTGCAGGCTGTGGAGTTGACTTTCTGCCATGAAATGTTAGAACCTTGACTTTTGTGCACACAAGGATCACCCCACAGCTGGGAGGAGGCCTCCTTGCTTGGGAGCATGGGAAATATTTTTGTTAAAATGGCCTAGATCTTCAAGCCACTAATTGTTTAGGGAGGCTTTCATATCCTTGTGTAAATAACATTCTAACAGACCAATTCAAATATAGGGATGGCCACTACTCTGGCTGCTTTTGGCTTACAGTTGGAGGAGATTGGAAAAATTATATACCAGGAAAGGATTTCCATATTCTGGCTTCCAGGGAAACAAGGAGACAATTAAGTTCATTAATAAAGCTATCAGTAAAAGAGGATTTCTGATAGATGTTCAGATGTCATATTAGGCCTCCATTTAAAAGTGTTACAGTAACTTTACAACATCTTCAGGTCAATTTTCCATGCTGCTTAAAAGACTTCAGTGGTTCATTGCTGATTCTCAAGTAATGTTCATAGTCTTTAATGTGATGTTCAAAGCTCTTCAAAATTTGTCTTCGAAGTTCCTTTTTGGCATCTTCATGCGACTCCTCCCAGCTGCTTGTTCCCCGATCTGCAAACACTTGACGGAATTTCACACCTGTCTAGTTACTTCTACTATGTTCTCTAAAATAACCTACATTTTTGTTAATGTGGTAAAATACATTCAATAGAAAACTTACTGTTTTAACCCACTTAAAGTGCAAAACTCAGTGCATTTGGTGTGTTCATTAATATGGTGCATCTGTCATCACTACCTGTTCTGTCACTTTTGCCTCAAAGTCATCGTTTACTTTTCATCCATCTTTATTCTCCTGCCTGTGTGGGCCTCCCATTGCAGTGGCCTCTCTCCTTACAGAGCACTGGCTCTGGGTGCATGTGCTCCAGAGTTCTGGCCTGTAACTGGACACACTAGTGCAGATGCTCCACGGCACATGGGACCTTCCCAGACCAGGGATCAAACCAGTGCCCTTTGCACTGCAAGGTGGACTCCTTTCCCACTGGACCACCAGGGAAGCCCTGTTCTATAACTGTTGTTTTTATTACTGCAAAAAGAAAACCACACCAGTGAAGTAGTCATGCCTCATGTCCCTACACCCTTCCCATCCCAGCCCTTGGAATCTGTTGACTTGCTTTCTTTCTTTATGGATTTACCTCTTCTGGATATTTTATACAAATGGAATCATAGAATAAGTGGTTTCAGGGCCTCTTTCACTTCACAAAATTTTTCAAGACGTATCCATGTAGCAAGCATTGGTAATTCATTTCTTTTCATAGCTAAATAACACCCCATTGTATAGATTTATCTCATTTTGTTTGCCCATCAATCCATTGTGGACATTTGTATTATTTTCACCTTTTGGCTATCACAAATAGATCACCTATGAATTGGCATACAGGTTTTCTTTTCTATATATACACACACTTGACATGCATATGCAGAAGTGAAATTGCTGAGTCTTGTAATAGTGCTATGTTTAGCTTATTGAGAAGCCACAGAATTGTTTTCCATAATGGCTGTACCATTTTACATTTCCACCAGCAATGTGAGAGAGTTTAGTTTGTCTACATCTTTACCAGCAGTTATTTTCTTTTTCTTTTTTTGTGGCCATCCTAGTGGATATGAAGTGGTGTCTTGTTGCTTTGATTTGTGTTTCCCAAGTGGCTAATGATGCTGAGCACTTTCTGATGTGTTTGGTAGTTATTTGTATGTCCTCTTTGGAGGAATGTCTGTTCAAGTCTTTTGACCATTTATAATTGCCCTTTTGTTGTTGTAAGAGTTCTTTCCATATTCTAGATATTAAAGCTTATCAGATGTATGGTTTTCAAATACTTTCTCTCATTCTGTGCATTGACTTTTTAACGTGTCATTTGATGTATAAGTTTTCAATTTTGTTGAAGTCCAAGTTGTGTATTTTTTTCTTTTGTTGCTTATGCTTTGGGTGTTGTGTTTTAGAAATCATTGACAAATCCAACAGCATGAAGATTTCCCCCTATATTTTCCCCTAATAGTTTTTAATTCTTATTTGGGCCTTTGGTCCATTTTGAGTTGATTTTGCATATGGTGCAACGTAAGGATCCAACTTACTCTTTTGAATGGAAGTAATCCATCTTCTCGGCACCGTTTGTTGAAGAGATAATCCTACAATTTTGGCATTTCCTTGGAACGCTTTCAGTTTTTTGTTTTGTTTTTAAGGGAAACATGGTTTTCCCTGAGGATGCTATTTTTCTGGCCATGCTCTCAAATAGAGGACTTTTCCCCCCATCTTCCCCTTTTCATTGATCCTGGAAAGGTCATTATACACTAACCTTCCATTTATCTGCTTCTTCCTCAATGCTCCCCACAGACATTTGTAATGTCTTTATTTGGGCTCCCGATGTTATTCGCTTAATGCCACCTTCTCCCCAACTTGATTGCTGTTATCTATGTATTCCATCTTACTTGAGGACTTCAGCACTTGGGTGGATATAGACAAAGACTTCTCTGAATCACTGTTTTCATCTTTGTAAGACTTCAAACATTGATGACTGGCCCCTCCATTCTTCAACTGTCACAGTGTCAGGAACTTGATCTTCCCTTTTCAGAGCCATCTGGACAGCATAACCCTTATAACCAGTTTCCTTTAGATGGTAAAATTCTTAACTCCTTATTCTAAGTATATTCTCACTTCTGTCTCTTGTTAGGTTTCTTTGTGGTTGTTGTTGAACTTGATCTTAGCTTCTGACATTAATTATGACCCTTCTGCTATTCCCAGTTCTTCTAAAACAACAGATATAAACATTACTTTTAATTTTAATACCACTTCAGTCTTTTAGAAAAGTTGTGAAAACAGTATACTCTCTACTTCATATTCAGATTCACAACTTACTTACTTGCTAGCTCTTTTGCTTTGTCATTCCTTTTCTCTTTAGGAATCTTTTAAAAAATAAACTGCAAATCACCCATTGTCCCTAAATATTTCAGAGTGAATTTCTAAGAAAACACACTGAATCTGGTATACATTAAAAATTTGCACATAAAATATAGTAGACTATTTACCTGACCAGAGGAGCCTCACAGGCTATAGTCCATAGGGTGGCAAAGAGTTAGAGATGACTGAAGCCACTGAGCACAAGCATGGGTAGAGTATTTAAATGATCAGACAATCTCTGCTCATTTAGTTATGTGTTATTTTTTGGTAAATTTCTGAGTGTAGGTTAATTTGTGTTTTGGTGAAGTTTATTTTATATTGTCTAAGTTAGTGGTAGCAAACTATGTTGTTGTTCAGTCACTAAGTCGTGTCTGACTCTTTGCGATTCCATGAACTGCAGCATGCCAGGCTTCCCTGTCCTTCACTATCTCTTGGAATTGGCTCAAACTCATATCCATTGAGCTGGCGATGCTATCTAATCATATCAACCTCTGTAACCCCTTCTCCTCTTGCTCTCAATCTTTCTCAGCATCAGGATATTTTCTAATGAGTGAGCTCTTTGCATCAGGTGGCCAAAGTATTGGACCTTCTGCTCCGGCATCAGTCCTTTCAATGAATATTCAGGGTTGATTTCTTTTAGGATTGAATGGTTTGATTGATCTCTTTGCTGTCCAAAGGACTTTCAAGAGTCTTTTCCAGCACCACAGTTTGAAAGCATCTGTTCTTTGGTGCTGAGCCTTCTTTATGGTCCAACTCTGGACCTTACTACCAGAAAAACCATAGCTTTGACTATTTAAATTTTTGTTGGCAAAGTGATATCTTTGCTTTATAGGGCACGTTATCTATTTTTGAAAATTATGATTTGTTGGAGTATAAGCACTCCCATTTTATGTATAAATTGTCTGCCATTGCTGTTACAACAGAACATCTGGCTTGCAAAGCCTTAGGTGTTTATTACCTGACAGTTTGTAGAGAAAGTTTGCCAAACTCTAGACAAATAAGACTTAATATTAGGGAGAGACTACTTTATTTCCCTTTGAGCATAGTTAGATTTTATTTCATTAAGGCCTGGTGCTTTCCAAATATAGTACATGCAACGTTGAAAGGATGAATCTTTAAAGACCTTGTCCCTAAATATTTCAGAGTGAATTTCTAAGAAAACAAATCGACAAAAAGTAAAAAAGTAGACTATTTACCTGACCAGAGGAGCCTCACAGGCTATAGTCCATAGGGTGGCAAAGAGTTAGAGATGACTGAAGCCACTGAGCACAAGCATGGGTAGAGTATTTAAATGATCAGACAATCTCTGCTCATTTAGTTATGTGTTATTTTTTGGTAAATTTCTGAGTGTAGGTTAATTTGTGTTTTGGTGAAGTTTATTTTATATTGTCTAAGTTAGTGGTAGCAAACTATGTTGTTGTTCAGTCACTAAGTCGTGTCTGACTCTTTGCGATTCCATGAACTGCAGCATGCTAGGCTTCCCTGTCCTTCACTATCTCTTGGAATTGGCTCAAACTCATATCCATTGAGCTGGCGATGCTATCTAATCATATCAATCTCTGCAACCCCTTCTCCTCTTGCTCTCAATCTTTCTCAACATCAGGATATTTTCTAATGAGTGAGCTCTTTGCATCAGGTGGCCAAAGTATTGGACCTTCTGCTCCAGCATCAGTCCTTCCAATGAATATTCAGGGTTGATTTCTTTTAGGATTGAATGGTTTGATTGATCTCTTTGCTGTCCAAAGGACTTTCAAGAGTCTTTTCCAGCACCACAGTTTGAAAGCATCTGTTCTTTGGTGCTGAGCCTTCTTTATGGTCCAACTCTGAACCTTACTACCAGAAAAACCATAGCTTTGACTATTTAAATTTTTGTTGGCAAAGTGATATCTCTGCTTTATAGGGCATGTTATATATTTTTTAAAATTATGGTTTGTTGGAGTATAAGCACTCCCATTTTATTTATAAATTGTCTGCCATTGCTGTTTCAACAGAACATCTGGCTTGCAAAGCCTTAGGTGTTTATTACCTGACAGTTTGTAGAGAAAGTTTGCCAAACTCTAGACAAATAAGGCTTAATATTAGGGAGAGACTACTTTATTTCCCTTTGAGCATAGTTAGATTTTATTTCATTAAGGCATGGTGCTTTCCAAATATAGTACATGGAACGTTGAAAGGATGAATCTTTAAAGACCTTGTCCTCGAAGAAATGGAGCATCAAGGAGAATATTAATTCTAGAACTCCAACTGACATTTGTAGCTGTGTAGCAGTTTTCTTCAGCTTGCTATGAAAACTAAAGTGCTTGCTACGGTAACTAAAAAGCATATCTGCCGTTTTGATAGGAGAAGTTGAATGAAGTACTTCTTGTATCACTTTGACTTCCATATACTGACAGCATTTCATTGTGATATGGACTCCTGCCCTTCAGAGTTAGTTTGCACAGGATGTTGAAGTTAGGCCTAGTGGACATTATATGATATACAGACAGGAAAATGTATGGACAGGACAATGCCTTCCCATGCAATGACTGGATACCTTATAAAGATCAAGTCCTTATTACAAATTGTACATGTCAGGCCTGATATCCTATTCATCTCCCTTTATCTAATCTTAAAATTATTCTTAACAAGTATCTTCTATTCCAGCTGGATTCATTTCTTCTTGTCTGCTTAATGTGCTCAAAATTACCTCAAAATTTAGGCTCTCCCTAATTGGAACGAAAATACTCTTACAAGGAGTTGTATGGGCTGAGGACTAGAAGTCCATCTATGACAGAAACTTTAGAAGTTGTAGTATCTCAGAATGGACAGGATTGAGGTCTATATTCATTTTAGAAAACCAGACATTGTCTGAAATAATAGAAAAGGGAAAAGATGAAACATTCATATTACCTCCCCACTTTCTCATGAGTTACTAATTTTATGCTTTTTGTATAAATATCTTTTAGAAATTTTCTATGAACTTTATTTTTCAATTTCAATATGACTTTACTAGATTTTCCTTTTTTCTTTCACACCTTGTCTTCCTTGATTAGCCTCTTCATCAGTTAAGCCCAAATAGTTAAATTCTCTCTGTGCTTATATAGTCATCTGTTGCCCTGTATACATGTGCATATGTACATTCATGAATATGTACATTCATGAATGTATTCATTCAACAAACCAGGAGAGGGTGAAGGACTGGGAAGTCTGGTATGCTGCAGTCCATGGGGTCACAAGGAGCTGGAGACGGCTTAGCGACAAATATAGTACATGGAACGTTGAAAGGATGAATCTTTAAAGACCTTGTCCTCGAAGAAATGGAGCATCAAGGAGAATATTAATTCTAGAACTCCAACTGACATTTGTAGCTGTGTAGCAGTTTTCTTCAGCTTGCTGTGAAAACTAAAGTGCTTGCTACGGTAACTAGAAAAACATATCTGCCATTTTGATAGGAGAAGTTGAATGAAGTACTTCTTGTATCACTTTGACTTCCATATACTAACAGCATTTCATTGTGATATGGACTGCTGACCTTCAGAGTTAGTTTGCACAGGATGTTGAAGTTAGGCCTAGTGGACATTATATGATATACAGACAGGAAAATGTATGAACAGGACAATGCCTTCCCATGCAATGACTGGATACCTTATAAAGATCAAGTCCTTATTACAAATCGTACATGTCAGGTCTGATATCCTATTCATCTCCCTTTACCGAATCTTAAAATTACTCTTAACAAATATCTTCTATTCCAGCTGGATTCATTTCTTCTTGTCTGCTTAATGTGCTCAAAATTACCTCAAAATTTAGGCTCTCCCTAATTGGAACGAAAATACTCTTACAAGGAGTTGTATGGGCTGAGGACTAGAAGTCCATCTATGACAGAAACTTTAGAAGTTGTAGTATCTCAGAATGGATGGACAGGATTGAGGTCTATATTCATTTTAGAAAACCAGACATTGTCTGAAATAATAGAAAAGGGAAAAGATGAAACATTCATATTACCTCCCCACTTTCTCATGAGTTACTAATTTTATGCTTTTTGTATAAATATCTTTTAGAAATTTTCTATGAACTTTATTTTTCAATTTCAATATGACTTTACTAGATTTTCCTTTTTTCTTTCACACCTTGTCTTCCTTGATTAGCCTCTTCATCAGTTAAGCCCAAATAGTTAAATTCTCTCTGTGCTTATATAGTCATCTGTTGCCCTGTATACATGTGCATATGTACATTCATGAATATGTACATTCATGAATGTATTCATTCAACAAACCAGGAGAGGGTGAAGGACTGGGAAGTCTGGTATGCTGCAGTCCATGGGGTCACAAGGAGCTGGACACGACTTAGCGACTAAGTAACATACACGTTTATGGTAACTATTTACAGAACTGAGATCACCTTACACTCATTTTCTGCATCTTGCTTTTTTCCACTCATGATTCTTGTGGACAGTCTGCTAACTCATCCAGGATAACTCTGCCTGTTATGGGTGCTCACTTACATTATTTCTATTAGAGCATGTTCTGGTTTCCGCTTTAGCCCTGTAATTCATTGTGTGCTTTTCCCAGCCCTGGTGGCTGCATCCAGGCCCTCTTGCCCAGGGATGGGAAGGGGATGGCATGAGAAAATTACAATACCTTGGCCTTGACCCAAGAGGTCTTGAGCCCCCCTGTTCCCATCCTTTCTCTCTGTCTGTACGTCTGTGTGTATTTCCAAAAGAAAAAAAAAAAAAAAAAGGAAAGAAAATTGCAGTACCTCCAGGTTTGGCTCAAAGCTGACTTACCTGAGAGGCACCCATTCCTGCCTCTCCAAATGGCCTGTCTATTTGGCGGGGCAGGAATGTACTTGTGACAACAGCAGGGGGAGAGATTTCAGTGGGCCCGGCCTCCTCTGGGCCACAAATGGTCAGTGGTGGGCTTATTTTATGGACACATGTTTTTAAAAACTAAAATGTAAAAGTTAGGTGGCACCATTTGTATTTCCATGTTATCTGATCATGAGTATCTTTCCATATTGATAAATAACAACTAGTAAACTTTGATGTGTTTTATATGCCTGCCATGAAATTTACATAGAGCCTTGCTCTATCCTTTGATCCTTTGGCTGATTCCAGGTTTTATTATTATTCATGATGCTGTGAAAAATACATGTATCTAAGCACTTGATCAAATATTTCTTTAGGCCAATTATAAGATCAAAAGATCTGAACAACTCTGATGCTTTTGGTACCTATTACCAAATTACTAAAATTGTTGTACCATTTCACTTTCTCTGAAGCCTAAGAGAGTGCCTATTTTCAACACCATCACCATGACCAGCTTATCTAATTTAGTGACTTTAAAATATTTTCTTGAGTATGACCCAAGAGTAAGAAAACAACACTTTATATTGTGAGTTAGAATGCATGCATTCATATATTCTCCTTTCCCGTTTTGACTGTTCCTATGAAGACTTTCAGGCTGGCTAACTCTGGCAGATTCATCAAAGTATGATTTCATTTTTAATCCTCAGAATATATCACGTATCACCTCCGGAGCTCAGGAATACCATCCACTTGTTTTCCACTTGTAATAGCCAGTGGTTTACAGACTGTAGTCTGGAGGCCCAGGGTTTGGAAAGATCTTTATCTCTGTTTCCCAGCCCTGGTGGCTGCATCCAGGCCCTCTTGCCCAGGGATGGGAAGGGGATGGCATGAGAAAATTACAATACCTTGGCCTTGACCCAAGAGGTCTTGAGCCCCCCTGTTCCCATCCTTTCTCTCTGTCTGTACGTCTGTGTGTATTTCCAAAAGAAAAAAAAAAAAAAAAGGAAAGAAAATTGCAGTACCTGCAGGTTTGGCTCAAAGCTGACTTACCTGAGAGGCACCCATTCCTTCCTCTCCAAATGGCCTGTCTATTTGGCGGGGCAGGAATGTACTTGTGACAACAGCAGGGGGAGAGATTTCAGTGGGCCCGGCCTCCTCTGGGCCACAAATGGTCAGTGGTGGGCTTATTTTATGGACACATGTTTTTAAAAACTAAAATGTAAAAGTTAGGTGGCACCATTTGTATTTCCATGTTATCTGATCATGAGTATCTTTCCATATTGATAAATAACAACTAGTAAACTTTGATGTGTTTTATATGCCTGCCATGAAATTTACATAGAGCCTTGCTCTATCCTTTGATCCTTTGGCTGATTCCAGGTTTTATTATTATTCATGATGCTGTGAAAAATACATGTATCTAAGCACTTGATCAAATATTTCTTTAGGCCAATTACAAGATCAAAAGATCTGAACAACTCTGATGCTTTTGGTACCTATTACCAAATTACTAAAATTGTTGTACCATTTCACTTTCTCTGAAGCCTAAGAGAGTGCCTATTTTCAACACCATCACCATGACCAGCTTATCTAATTTAGTGACTTTAAAATATTTTCTTGAGTATGACCCAAGAGTAAGAAAACAACACTTTATATTGTGAGTTAGAATGCATGCATTCATATATTCTCCTTTCCCGTTTTGACTGTTCCTATGAAGACTTTCAGGCTGGCTAACTCTGGCAGATTCATCAAAGTATGATTTCATTTTTAATCCTCAGAATATATCACGTATCACCTCCGGAGCTCAGGAATACCATCCACTTGTTTTCCACTTGTAATAGCCAGTGGTTTACAGACTGTAGTCTGGAGGCCCAGGGGTTTTGGAAAGATCTTTATGTGCCTGGTCGGGCAGTTGGGAGATGTACCAGTGGAGAGGAGAGGCTGCAGAACTTTAAGCCTCTTCAGTGAAGCTGACACACTCTTAAAGCTTTTTGTGTGCTGGGCTTCCATCTAAAAATCAACTTTAGCTCTCTACAAGTAACTTGCACAGAATTTTCAATTCTGAAAGATAACAATAAGAAAATAAAATTGCCCCCAAATTATTAAATACTTTGATAATTAAAATTCTGCAACCAGGATTAAAAATGCATCAAGTCCCATTAAGATATTTGTGCTGTTCTATCAACTCTCCTGTGGGTCAGTGAGCGAATGACTGGGATAGTCTCTAAAGGATTAGGAGGGCTGGCTTGGTGGGTTTTGATAGCCTAATAATAGTATTGAATTTCATGTGTGCAAAGTAGAAAGCAAACCAGGTGCGGGGAGCTGCCCTGTTTCAAGGGGTTTCCTTTAAGGAAACATAGCCCTGGGAGCTGCCCTGGCAACAGGGGCTGATAACAGCATAGCTCTCTGTCCCGCCACCCCAGGTATTGTGAAGACAGTCCTGAGCTATCGTAAAGGACACCTGGAGCCTCGGTACAGATAAAAAGGGCTTGAGGGGCATTATGCCCCGGAACCACTGTAATCTAAAGAATTTTGAATATGTTAATGACATCCCAGGAGGTAACACCTAGTTTATGATCTGCCTGCTAGACACTAACAAATGCTAGGTCCGAAAACCTGGCCTAAAAGCACGTATACACAATTGTTTGTTGTGTGTTATCTGATTTTGAGAAGTATAAAATGTATGAGCGAATTCAATAAACTTGTCAGCAACTTGTCAGCAACCTGTAGAGTTGTCTGCCTTCTTGCTGTCCCTCTCAACCCCATCTTTTCTGTCCTTCTTTCTTTTCTTAGCCTATCTGCCACTCTCTTCAGGATCTGTTCGATTGCCGGCTGGCCCGGCAACCAGGTGTTTCCTTTTAGGCACCTGTCATTCCCTACTACAGCATAAAATAAGTTGAGTAGAATTGGCTTTAAACATGTACTTGGCCCTTCATCCAATACTATTTCTCTGTCAAGTAAACAAAAATCTGCTACATTTTCTCCAAACAGCTCACTCCAGTTTTGCACACCATCTCCCACCTGAGTTGGGGCACCGAATGTTGTTTTCAGCTTTGTTGTCTGTGAAGGTCTTACAGGACCAGTATCAAACCCCAAGTGCAAACTCCAATCCATGGGGGCCTCCCGAGTGCAGCTATGGGTACAGAATGTCTGGATCAAATACCAGTCCTACAGCTTCTTGGACGTGGGTCCTTGAGCAAGTGAGATCACTCTGTGCTTCATTTGCTCATCTGGAAAAGAGTTTGTTAAGTATAGTATTTGGCACAATAGTACCTGGGACATAGGTATATCTTGAGAATGGCATATAAATAGAGCACTTAGAAAAAATAATGATTTCTATTTATTTATCCATCCATTCATTTATTTATTTGGCTGCACTGGGTCTTAGTTGTGGCATGTAGGATCTAGTTCCCTGACTGGGAATTGAACCCAGGCCTCCTGTGTTGAGAGCCTAGACTCAATCCCTGGCCACCAGGGAATCCCCCTGGTGGTAGCTTCTTTTGGGGGCAGGGTTGGAGAGGGAGGGGGCGGGTGGGCCACTTCTATTGGTCTTTCATTTATCTATTTTCATCCATCCTTGTTCTTTGGTCCGTGTGGGTCTCCCATCACAGTGCCCTCTGTTGTCGCAGAGCACCAGTTCTGGGTGCATGCGCCCCAGAGCTCCTGCTTGGTAATTGGACATATGGGTCCAGCCACTCCATGGCATGTGGGATCTTCCCAGGCCAGGGATCTAACCAGCGCCCCTTGTACTGCAAGGTGCTGTCCTTACCCTCTGGACCACCAGGGAAGCCCTGGTGGTAGCTTCATAAGAAAAGTTGATTATTCCCACATAACTCTATCCACTCTAATACTGAGGTTTTATTCTAAGAGAAGGCTACAGATCTTGCATTGCTATACCTCAAGGTAGAAAAAGTATGAAGATAAAAAGCCATTCATATATTATGTGGAAGAATATTTTTGATTCATTTCTTAATACATATGAATGTATGATGAGGGTAAAAATGACTCAGTCTGGTGTGTTGTCTAGCTTTGTAAATGATGATACATACTTTGTAGAGAGAGTCTGACATATTCTAAATACATCAAACATTTTAACAAGAAAAATCCTTTTTCTGATGAGGTAGATAGCTTTTTATTCTCACTGACTTCCTCTTCTTTGCCACCACTTTGCTTCTTCCTCCACTGTCATTTCTAATAGTTTTTTTAATGGAGTCTGCCACAAAGTGCTTTCACATAGAGGAACATAAAAAACACACAAGTGTGTTTAGTGCAAGGAGAAATTGAGATCATCACATTCCAGAGGCCACATTTGCTGGGATCTCTTCTCCTGGAAGTGAGTGGTTATCTGTCCAAAGTAATGTTCAAGGCCAGGAAACTGGTGAAACCCTGTGACAGAGACCTAAAAATGTTGATCTGGATTCAAACTTCGCAGGTGTTCAGCGGTGCTCTTGAGTAGCTTAGGTATCAGTAAGACCACTTCTGTATCATTGGCTGATCCATAGGTTGTTCCATGTCCTAAATCACTCACGCTGGTCTTTTGCTCTTCTTTCTAGAGCCAGAAGTAATATACTGACTGCCCTCTTAAGTTTATGGTTTTCAACAACTTTCTTTGTATGACTGGATGTCCCCATTCCTATTTATCAGATAATGAATCCTGCAATTTGAATCTTTTTAAATGCATGTCCTGCATGGTGCCACCTCTCTGGATAGCCTTGGAAGAGATTGTAGAGGTCTACGATTGTAGAGGTTATAACCTTGGAAGAGGTCAACCCATTGTATTGTATTGGTCAAAAGTCCACCTCGGATCTTCCCAGGCCAGGATCTAACCAGCGCCTTGTACTGCAAGGTGCTGTCCTTACCCTCTGGACCACCAGGGAAGCCCTGGTGGTAGCTTCATAAGAAAAGTTGATTATTCCCACATAACTCTATCCACTCTAATACTGAGGTTTTATTCTAAGAGAAGGCTACAGATCTTGCATTGCTATACCTCAAGGTAGAAAAAGTATGAAGATAAAAAGCCATTCATATATTATGTGGAAGAATATTTTTGATTCATTTCTTAATACATATGAATGTATGATGAGGGTAAAAATGACTCAGTCTGGTGTGTTGTCTAGCTTTGTAAATGATGATACATACTTTGTAGAGAGAGTCTGACATATTCTAAATACATCAAACATTTTAACAAGAAAAATCCTTTTTCTGATGAGGTAGATAGCTTTTTATTCTCACTGACTTCCTCTTCTTTGCCACCACTTTGCTTCTTCCTCCACTGTCATTTCTAATAGTTTTTTTAATGGAGTCTGCCACAAAGTGCTTTCACATAGAGGAACATAAAAAACACACAAGTGTGTTTAGTGCAAGGAGAAATTGAGATCATCACATTCCAGAGGCCACATTTGCTGGGATCTCTTCTCCTGGAAGTGAGTGGTTATCTGTCCAAAGTAATGTTCAAGGCCAGGAAACTGGTGAAACCCTGTGACAGAGACCTAAAAATGTTGATCTGGATTCAAACTTGAGGTGTTCAGCGGTGCTCTTGAGTAGCTTAGGTATCAGTAAGACCACTTCTGTATCATTGGCTGATCCATAGGTTGTTCCATGTCCTAAATCACTCACGCTGGTCTTTTGCTCTTCTTTCTAGAGCCAGAAGTAATATACTGACTGCCCTCTTAAGTTTATGGTTTTCAACAACTTTCTTTGTATGACTGGATGTCCCCATTCCTATTTATCAGATAATGAATCCTGCAATTTGAATCTTTTTAAATGCATGTCCTGCATGGTGCCACCTCTCTGGATAGCCTTGGAAGAGATTGTAGAGGTCTACGATTGTAGAGGTTATAACCTTGGAAGAGGTCAACCCATTGTATTGTATTGGTCAAAATGTCCATTTGAGTTTTTTACTTTCCTTGGTATGGAAAACCCCAAATTAATTTTTAGGCCAACCCAGTATTTGGCAAGAAGATAAAACCTTTTAGACTGAAAGCTAATTCAGACTTGGACTCTTCACTAAAAATTATTATTTTTGTTATTTTTCATTCGCCTCATCAAATGACACCATCCCCTCTGCTTGTGCTTGAAAACCAACCAGCTATAGCTGTAGCTAAAGCTCTCTACTTAATGATCAGCAGGGAGATGTGGGTTTCCATTGTTTTCTCTGCTACACATATTGGTTCCATGTAGATATGGAAAATATAAGAGAAAAAGGAAAAAGATCAGAGAGAGAGAGAAAAAAAGAGACTAATTTATAGCATTTGTGTTAAGTGGAATTATTCTGGTTGAAAGGAACAGAAACTAACTAAAATGAATTTTAGGCAGAGATTCTTAAGGTATAGCATGGAACCCAAGGACAGGAATGCTTCTGGACTTCAGAAAAGGCAGGAATTCAGGAATCTGAACTCTTTTTAAGACCTTGACTTTTCTTTCTATTCCTTAGTCTGTATAGATTTATCCTTTGCACACCAACAGCTCCCAGGCTTTGTAGACAAACAAGGTAAGCCCTTCTCAATTCTATTGATTCAGATCCAAATTTCTAAGGAAGAAAATTCACTAACTAGTGGGCAGGTGACCTGTTGTAACCTGACAGCTGCAACAGCCACCCAGGTGTGGAGGGAGAGGAGTGCTGGACACACATTCGCAGAGGTGATCTCTTTGGCTATTTTACCCAGATTGTTTTTTTTCAAGCCAGCTTTCAATTAATCTCTACAAAAATCGTTGCTTTCACCTCCCAAGTTACCCATCTGAAGGGAGCAATATTTCTACATGTCGTGACTCCACCTCACATGGATGTGAAGGACATGTTAGACTCATAGAATTAGGGGAAAGAGTCTGCTAATCCATGGTAGGGGCTCTTCTGTTCATTTTTCTGTTCTCATTCTAGCCTCATCCTTCTAGACCTACATGTTCCAAAACTTGTAGCCGTCTCTCTCTGATTGTTGTGGTTACCTTTCTGTGCATGTTTTCCACTTTCTGAACCTTGAGTTTTTGACATGAGAAATGATTTTCAGTATTATACTTGTGTTATTTATTATGAAACTTGACACGACTCATCAACTTAAATGTTAAGATCCTTAAATTTCATCTGTATCATATCTTACGTCCTCTGGTGCTAAATAGCATACATATCACTGTTGATAGACTGTGGTTTGTTAAGAAAGCACTTGTTCAATTTTTAACAGCGTTCAGAGGAAGCCAGATTATTCTTGATTAGTAAAAGAAGGATGAAAATGTAACTTTCTTGAAATTTGAGAGTCCATCTTCTCAGAAGGCTTTTAATCCTTTCTGTGCTAAGTTCACCCCTTGGGTGATCTACTGGTAATTGATAGTGACAGTGGAAGCATGAGAGGGTGGGCTAAGCTTATACAGGGTCCCAACTTGATGGTTTGTGAAGTCAGTGAGGAGGCAAAATGACTTTCCTTTTTCTTTTTTCCTACCTTACCTTTTTCTTCTATTTTTTCCCATGTCTTCCATAACTCATCTTTTTTTTTTGGCCACGTCTATGGTCTTTCATTTCCATCTTTGTTCTTTGGCCTGTGTGGGCCTCCCATTGCAGTGGCCTCTCCTGCTTCAGAGCTCCAGAGCTCCAGCTCAGCAGTTGGACACATTGGTCCAGCCGCTCTGCAGCACATGGAATCTTCCCAGACCAGGGATCGAACTGACGCCCCTTGCACTGCAAGGTGCTGTCCTTACCCACTGGACCATCAGGGAAGCCCCACAACTCATTTTTTGTTTGTTTATTTGCTTTCTTCTTTTTGCTTCCCCTCACCCCACTATCTATAAAGCATGCTTTTGGGAGGATAACGCTCAGATAGTAAGAATTTGCATGGCATTACAGGAGACATGGGTTCTATCCCTAGGTCAGGTCAGGAATATCTCCTGGAGAAGGGAATGACTCTTCCCACTCTAGTATTCTTGCCTGGAGAATCTCATGGACAGAGGAGCCTGACATGCTACAGTCCATGGAGTGACAAAGAGTTGGACATGACTGAGTGACTAACCCTTTCACTTTCTCAGGAGGATGGGGTATAAAACATGCTTCACACAAGCCAAAATGGGAGAATGTAGAACAAGATAAGTATGTGAAATTATCCAAGAGAATCGTACCATTTAAGTCATATTTGCTTTGCATCTATTTTATTAATTTATTTATTATTGGAATAGAATTGCATTACAATATTGTGTTAGTTTCTGCTATAAAACATTGTGAACCAGCTCTAGGTACACATATATCCCTTCCCTCTCTGGGGTCCCACCCACCCTCCCATTCCATCCTTCTAGGTCATCACAGAACCCTGAGCTGAGCCCCCTGTGCTAGAAGGCAGGTTCCCATTAGCTATCTAACTCCTGCTGCTCCCTAGGTCCCCAGGCTCCAGTTAACAGTATTGTATTCGTGGAATTCCTAAGGGGATGGATCCAAGTGTTCTCTCCACGGAAGAAAGTAACTGTGTGAGGTGATGAATACTAGCTAGTCTGAAAATGCATATTTTAATCAGGAATAAGTCTAAAAGGAAACAGTGTTGGAGAGAGTTTCTACCACCACACCAGACTGCCTACTTCATCCACCCCTATGTTCTTTGCTTTGGCCAGCGTCCCTCTGGGTTCTCTGTTTGACATGTGACAACACCATTTCTCTTTCCTCTTTCCCTCGTCTTAATTTGTTTGTGATTTTTCATTCTTCCAAGTAAAGGCAGGAATCTTCTTTCCGATAAACTATGTTGTTCAAGATATTCTGTGGTTATAATTTAACATTAATATTGATAAAACTTCTAGACTGTAAATAGTTCAGGCAGGCTTTGTGTCAAGAGAATCCGAATTCTTCCCTGGGGTATGCTGGTGACCAGTAGTGCTCGTTACCTAGACTTTTTTTTTCATTTTTGAGGGGATGATTTTAGATTTACAGAAAGTTGCAAATATGAAGCATTTCTGTGTTCATCACCCAGCTTCTCTGCTCTGATAACATGTTATAACAAGCTTGGTTCATTTGTCAAAACGCTTGGTTCATTTGTCGAAGGGAATGACTCTTCCCACTCTAGTATTCTTGCCTGGAGAATCTCATGGACAGAGGAGCCTGACATGCTACAGTCCATGGAGTGACAAAGAGTTGGACATGACTGAGTGACTAACCCTTTCACTTTCTCAGGAGGATGGGGTATAAAACATGCTTCACACAAGCCAAAATGGGAGAATGTAGAACAAGATAAGTATGTGAAATTATCCAAGAGAATCGTACCATTTAAGTCATATTTGCTTTGCATCTATTTTATTAATTTATTTATTATTGGAATAGAATTGCATTACAATATTGTGTTAGTTTCTGCTATAAAACATTGTGAACCAGCTCTAGGTACACATATATCCCTTCCTCTCTGGGGTCCCACCCACCCTCCCATTCCATCCTTCTAGGTCATCACAGAACCCTGAGCTGAGCCCCCTGTGCTAGAAGGCAGGTTCCCATTAGCTATCTAACTCCTGCTGCTCCCTAGGTCCCCAGGCTCCAGTTAACAGTATTGTATTCGTGGAATTCCTAAGGGATGGATCCAAGTGTTCTCTCCACGGAAGAAAGTAACTGTGTGAGGTGATGAATACTAGCTAGTCTGAAAATGCATATTTTAATCAGGAATAAGTCTAAAAGGAAACAGTGTTGGAGAGAGTTTCTACCACCACACCAGACTGCCTACTTCATCCACCCCTATGTTCTTTGCTTTGGCCAGCGTCCCTCTGGGTTCTCTGTTTGACATGTGACAACACCATTTCTCTTTCCTCTTTCCCTCGTCTTAATTTGTTTGTGATTTTTCATTCTTCCAAGTAAAGGCAGGAATCTTCTTTCCGATAAACTATGTTGTTCAAGATATTCTGTGGTTATAATTTAACATTAATATTGATAAAACTTCTAGACTGTAAATAGTTCAGGCAGGCTTTGTGTCAAGAGAATCCGAATTCTTCCCTGGGGTATGCTGGTGACCAGTAGTGCTCGTTACCTAGACTTTTTTTTTTTTTCATTTTTTTGAGGGGGATGATTTTAGATTTACAGAAAGTTGCAAATATGAAGCATTTCTGTGTTCATCACCCAGCTTCTCTGCTCTGATAACATGTTATAACAAGCTTGGTTCATTTGTCAAAACCGATAAATTAACATCGATAATATGCCAGTAACTAAACTACAGACTTTAGTCAAATATCAGTATTTTCCATTAGTGCCCCCACTTTTTTCTCTGTTCCAGGTTTGAATCTATGACACCATTCGGCATTTTGTATTCATGTGATTTTAGTATTCTCTAGTATTGATTACTAATGTTTATATTTACCTTTGATGATTTTACTTTTAATAATTTATGATAAGTGATTCAGGACACAAAGAAAATAAACATATGAATACGTAAAATAAACTAGACTATATGTCATTTTCCAGAGATTCTAATTTTGTTGAAATTAAGATTGCCTAGTAATAATATAATAGAAAATTTAACAGATTTAAATGTCAAGATCTGGAAAGGGACCATTTTATCTGGCATCTCTTGACCTCTCAAATTCCCTTTATTTTAAAATATAGCTCCGTTTATTGGACTTTCCTAATATAGTGAGTGTTTATTTCTTAGTATTGATAATTCAGACTCTACTCAGTTGGCAAGTTTAATACTGATATCTGGGAAAAAAAATTTACAATTTTATTATTGTGAGGAAATTAAATACCAAAGGAAATACCTTTAGAAACAGAGAGCTGGAATTTTGGAGTTAGTCCTCAGGGTTTTTAATGGTAATCCCACTAGGATTTTTAAAAATTGCCAGACACACCAAGTCTTCTATCTTGATTATTGCTTTACTTATTACTTTTCTTGCATACTTTTTAGTTGCAGCTTCCTGTGCACCATAGAATTGTATCAGTGTACTGTCCAAAAGTTCTTGCCTTTTCTCCAGGAAACAAAGTACCTAGCGTTTTTTTTTTTTTTTTTTCTAAATAATATGGTAAATAAAGATAATCTTTTAAAACTAGATGATATTGCTACCCCAAATCTATTTTATCTCTTGGCGCATAAGATGCATTCAAAAAAGATTTATTGAAAAGTCAAACTCAGAAACAGAGTAGAATGGTCATTGCCTACTGGAGGCTGGAGTAAATTGGGAGATGGTCAGATAGAACAGGTTTTCAGCTATAAAATGAATAAAGTCAGGGCTCTAATGAACTGCATGGTTACTGCTGTACATTAGGTCCCCAGACTGTAGTTAACAATAGTGTATACTGGATCTTCCCTGGTGGCTCAGATGGTAAAAACTCTAACTAAAATGGGGAAGATCTGGGTTTGATTCCTGGGTTGGGAAGATGCCCTAGAGAAGAGCATGGAAACCCACTTCAGTATTCTTGCCTGGAGAATTCCATGGACAGAGGAGCCTGGCGTGCTACAGTCCATGGGGATGCAGAGTCGGACACGACTAAGTATACTTGAAATTTCTAAGGCAGTGGATCTAGGTGGTCTATCACAAAGAGAAAGATTACCTCTGTTAAGTGATGAATGTGTTAATTAGCTTGATGGTGGTAGCCATTTCACTTTAGGTACATGTATCAAATCATCATGTTGTACACCTTAAATGTGTAAAACTTTTCATGTTTCAACTATACCTCAATAAATTTGGGGGAAAAAAAAAGAGAGAGAGAAGATTTGCTAATGGAGAATGATAGGTCTGAATCAGGAAAAACCGGCTATGAAATATCTTCTTTTGTTACAACTCTTAAACTCAGTCTAAATCCCCTCCTGCCATCTTGTGGACACAGTGAGAATTGCAACAGACTTTGTCTAAACCGTGCCTAGTCTTTTGAGTGCAAGCCATTTATTAAATCAAGGAGGAATCACTGCATTTTTTAAAAGGGATGTGAGTTGAGACAAAATTTTAGATGATTAAGACAGAAAGGAGTTTCCACCAGAAATATTCCAATTATGGAAGCAAGTTCAAACAAATTTACCAGAAAAACTAGTTGCCCTTTACTCGACCTAGTTAGAGTGGGGAAACAATCTGGTATTTTCTTAAACTCTTCAATATTCATGGGTCAAGCATTCAGATACTTTGTTTAGGGTTCTTAAAATCTATACTCCTTAGGTTGGAAACAAAAAAGAAGACTATTGACAACAAAGGAAGGAGGAGTGAAACAGATCAGGCTAAAAACCAAAAGGCTGCTTTGCATATCATCAGTGCATGCATTGTAAAATCATTGAGCAAGAAGGAGTGGGGGCCAAATCAATCTAGGCGTAGTCCTTTTTCTCTCTTCTTTCTTTGTCCTTGTGCCTCATCACAAATCTGTACCACTCTCTTATTTTTATTCCCTTTTTGTATGGCAGGGCACAGTCTCTTTCTCTCCATTCACCCTTGATTACATCTGGTAGAGCTTCGAACCTCCCCAGTGTCTGAGGCACAAAAGGCGCTCTGTGTGTGAGTCATGAGGCAGTGCCCACGCCCTGTCCTTCAGCATCCTTTGTGGGGTGACCGCCTCTTTAGCATTTTCAGCCTCTTGCAACCTGTTTTTCTTGCGTCTTTCTGAAATGTCATGGGTATTGTTCTGTGTAAAAAGAGTTTCGTTGCAAGTCTGTTGTTCAGTCCACCACCCTCCTGTCTCTCCTCCGTCTCCTGGCTCATCCGCCTCTTCAGTGCACTGCTAGATTCTTACAGGTGTCTCATTCCAGAAACACAGTTGTCCTTTCTCTTCTTTGTTGTGGGACATTGCCAGCCAGATGAGGAGAATGCTTGCATCATTATGGGCCCATTTACCACATGAGGATTTTTAGTGGACATGAATATACATCCTGAGGTTGACCAAATCCTTAGACAGTGGTAGTAGGGGAGCACAGCCAAAGAGCAGTCGGTTCTGGGCAGCCAGTTTCCTTGGTAGAGTGGACTGTGAGCGGGTAGAGATTTTCTGGTCCCTGTGCAACCGTCTTTATACTTCTGTTCCTCTGGTTGTTTCAGTTCCTATTGATACTGCACAGATCTGTGTAAATGCAGAGCCTGAAAATCACCACCCGATCCCTTAGGAAGCTCACGTTTCCGAAAAACAGCACATGTGCTATGTGACAGTAGCTATGTTCCAGGCCTTGTTTGAAGTGCATGCCATAGGGTAACTCATTTTATCCTTACAACAACCCTAGTAGGGAAAAACTTATCTCTCTTTCTGAGATGAGAAAATAGAAGCTTACCAAATACTTCCCCCATTGACAACAAAGGAAGGAGGTGAAACAGATCAGGCTAAAAACCAAAAGGCTGCTTTGCATATCATCAGTGCATGCATTGTAAAATCATTGAGCAAGAAGGAGTGGGGGCCAAATCAATCTAGGCGTAGTCCTTTTTCTCTCTTCTTTCTTTGTCCTTGTGCCTCATCACAAATCTGTACCACTCTCTTATTTTTATTCCCTTTTTGTATGGCAGGGCACAGTCTCTTTCTCTCCATTCACCCTTGATTACATCTGGTAGAGCTTCGAACCTCCCCAGTGTCTGAGGCACAAAAGGCGCTCTGTGTGTGAGCCATGAGGCAGTGCCCACGCCCTGTCCTTCAGCATCCTTTGTGGGGTGACCGCCTCTTTAGCATTTTCAGCCTCTTGCAACCTGTTTTTCTTGCGTCTTTCTGAAATGTCATGGGTATTGTTCTGTGTAAAAAGCGTTTCATTGCAAGTCTGTTGTTCAGTCCACCACCCTCCTGTCTCTCCTCCGTCTCCTGGCTCATCCGCCTCTTCAGTGCACTGCTAGATTCTTACAGGTGTCTCATTCCAGAAACACAGTTGTCCTTTCTCTTCTTTGTTGTGGGACATTGCCAGCCAGATGAGGAGAATGCTTGCATCATTATGGGCCCATTTACCACATGAGGATTTTTAGTGGACATGAATATACATCCTGAGGTTGACCAAATCCTTAGACAGTGGTAGTAGGGGAGCACAGCCAAAGAGCAGTCGGTTCTGGGCAGCCAGTTTCCTTGGTAGAGTGGACTGTGAGCGGGTAGAGATTTTCTGGTCCCTGTGCAACCGTCTTTATACTTCTGTTCCTCTGGTTGTTTCAGTTCCTATTGATACTGCACAGATCTGTGTAAATGCAGAGCCTGAAAATCACCACCCGATCCCTTAGGAAGCTCACGTTTCCGAAAAACAGCACATGTGCTATGTGACAGTAGCTATGTTCCAGGCCTTGTTTGAAGTGCATGCCATAGGGTAACTCATTTTATCCTTACAACAACCCTAGTAGGGAAAAACTTATCTCTCTTTCTGAGATGAGAAAATAGAAGCTTACCAAATACTTCTCCCATGATAGCCTCTCAGGGCATTCTCCACAGTAGGTAGATAACAAAACTCCTAAATTGTGGAGCTGGGATTTGGACAGAGGCAGCTGGGCTCTTGAGTCTGTACTCGGATTACCCAGGTGTGTGCTGCTGGTGAACCCTTACCAGGGCTGGGGGTGAGAGAGGTATTTTAAGGGCTTTGTTGGATTTCAGATGATCTAATGTGCTCCAGCAACCTGTAGCAAATTGAGCATGTTAGCTCTAAAAGGGTGAATGTCAGACATGAGGAGTTTGATTAGAGTCTGTGCATGTCAACCAGAGTCCCAAGTCCAGATTCTCAATGAGTATGTTCTCATGATGTTTTTGTAGGAACCTCTCCACTTGAATGGCGCTCTCCTCATTGAGAGATGAGCAGTTAGGTAAAAGGGAACCTTGGACCTAGGAAAAGATTCTTTGATCTAAAGAATGTGACACTGTTTTTATCAAGTTGTAGAGAAAAATCACACTCCTAAAATTAACATGCACACAAATTTCAATTGTATAAACTATCTGCTTTGGGTTTTCGATACAATACAGGAGAATTGTTCTATAAAATTATATAACCAGCACATGTAACACTCTCTTTATAGTATAGTCATATACATTTGACAAGAAAAAGGAAAAAAGAGTAACTTTTATGCAGGTAAAGATAGGAAAATCCTGTACAAAACCTAAAAATGAAGCTTGATTTCCAGCTTCAGGAGAAGCGATGAAGGGTATAATCAATACTCACAAAATTCTATTAGACAAAAATGCTCCTTGTCAGAAAAAATGAAGAGTAATAAGAATCAAATACATAAGAGCATAAAGCTTTACTGACTTAAGACCCGTTGTAAATAGAGTAAGCTCACCAATTATCAGGAAAAATTGATGAAAAGAAAACAACTCTGAGGCAGAACCTGATGAATTATTTTAAATTTTCAGACCTGGAGAGCAATGTATTTAAGTACCCAGATGAAAAAACAGAAAACAGAAAATGAAACAAACCAGGGCAATTACAAATAAATTGAAATGAAACTGTTTTTACAATTATTTATGTCAATATTAGACTCTAAGAGCACAACATACGCACTTCTGGGGAAGAAACTGTGATCCAATTTATCTTTTTCTTTCTTTTTTTTAAAAAAATTTAAAATATTTTAACTGAAATTTATTTGACATATAACCTTGTTTAATGTATACTGCATGTCAACTTGATGCTTTTACAGGTTGCAATGTGATTTCCACTGTAGTAATAATTAACACCTCTGTCATGTTATGTATAGTTTTTTCTTTTTAGTGACTGGCATAATTCTAATCTGTTGGCAAATTTGATTTTAATACAACATTGTCTGTATTCCCTACACTGTGCACAGATCTCTAGGATTTGTTTGCTACTTGTTTAAAGTTTGTACTCCATCCTTCCTATCTTTCCCATTCCCTATCCCCTGGTCAAAACACTATTTGACTTTTTGATTCTATGAGTTTGTATAGATTCCACATATAAGGAAAATCACATAGTACTTGTCTTTCTCTGACTTAATCTCACTTAGCATAATGTGCTGAAGGTCCATCCATGTTGTTGCAGATGAACGATGTCCTTCTTTATCATAACTGGATAGCATTCTCCTGTGTAAATATATCACAACTTCTTTACCCATGCATCTGTTTTTGGGCACTTAGGATGTTGCCATACCTTGGCTATAGTAAACAATGCTGCAGGAAACATGGGCATGCATTTATCTCTTCTGTATCTTGTTTTCATTTCCTTTGGATGTATACCCAGAAGTGCAAGTGCTGGACCATACGATGGATCTATTTTTAATTTTCTGAGAATCTTCACATGGTTTTTCATAGAGGTTGAAGAACCAATTTACATTCCCATCAGCAGTACCCAAGGTTTCTGTTTTCTCAACATCCCTACCAACACTTGTCATCATTTTATCTTCTTGAGGATATCTGTTTTGACACATGTGAGGTGACACTTCATTGTGATTTTTATTTTATTTTTTTGGCCACTGTTTCATTTATCTGGTTTCATCCATCTTTGTTCTATGGCCCATGTGGGCCTCCCATCGCAGTGGCCGCTGTCGCTCCAGAGCACCGGCTCCAGGTGCATGAGCTCCAGAGCTCCGGCTTGGTAGCTGGCCACATGGGTCCAACTGCTCCGCGGCACGTGGGAGCTTCCCAGACCAGGGATCGAACAGGCGCCCCTTGCACTGCAAGGCGGTGTCCTTACCCACTGGACCACCAGGGAAGCCCTCAAGTTCTTCCTCAGGTTTGAGATGTTCTTAGCTATGATTTCTTCAGATAAACTCTCTGTCCCCTTCCCCTATCTTCTCCTTCTAGTACACTGATTATTTTGATTTTGCCTTGTGAATCATATCCAATAGCTTTTTTTTTTTTTTAATTCGGCCTCTTTTATTGGTTTTTAATTTATTTTCATCCATCTTTATTCTTTGGCCTGTGGGGGCCTCCCACTGAAGTGGCCTCTTGTTGCAGAACACTGGCTCTAAGGTGCATGCACTCCAGAGCGCTGGCTCTTAATTGGACACACAGGTCCAGCTGCTTCGCAGCACATGGGATCTTCCTGGGTCAGGGATTGAACCAGTGCCCCTAGCACCGGTTCAAGGTGGACTATTTACCCTCTGAGCCACCAGGGAAGCTCTGTATCCAATAGCTTTTGTAGGGTGTGTTTCTTCACTTAAAAAAAAAATCTCAGTTCTCTTTCTTCTTCTAATTACATTATTTCTATTTTCCTATCCTCTGGATAGGAAATATTCTCTTTCCCAGTCATTTTTTCCTTTTACTGATGCTATTTATTGCATCATTTATTTCATGTATTGAGGTCTTCAGCTCCAGAATTAAAAAAAAAAATTAATTCCAGTCTTTGGGTAAAGAGCTCCTTCTGTTCATTAATTTTATTCTTGAGTTCATTGAATTGTCTTTCTGAGTTTTCTTGATGCTCACTGAATTTCTCCTTAAGAGCTATTGTGCATTCTTTGTAATTTAGACAGCGATATTCCATGCCTTTGAGGTTGGTTGCTGAAGAATTATCAGTTTTTTCTTATGAAGCCACATTTCCTTGATTTTTTGTACTGTTTTAAGGTATGTAATGTCTACTTTTGCTTTTGAAGTGGCAGACAAACTTGTCACTGAACTTTGGTTTGGGGGTTCTTAAAATTCAAGTTATGAGAAACCTTTCTTTTATACTCCAGACGGTGGCGCTATAGCTCAAGCCTGTGGTTTCTCCTAGTGGATGGAGCTGGCTGGCTAGGATACGCTTGGGAATGTAGAGCTGAAGGCAGGGTCGGGTGGTGTGAGCTTAGCACCTGCGGCTTCTGGGGCTCCCACAAGCACCGTGGGAGACTCCTGAAGTATGTCACTCCCTGAAATCCACAGGCTAACCTCCCGCGGAAGTCCTGAAGTCAACTCCAAGAAACACATTCCTTCAAAAACCCTTTTATGTTACTTGCCTCCTTCCCTTTCCTCTCCCTTCCCCAGTCAGAGTGCTCCCACCTCAGAAACTGGGATGTTGGTAGAAAGAAACAGGTTTCTCTAGCTGCAGCCATCCCAACTGGGGCAGCCAGGAAGTCACTCAGCACTTTGGCTTTTTACTTCCCACTGCTTTCCACCACCTCTGTCAGAAAGGTCCCCACTAAAAGTGAAAAGTGAAAGTGTTACTCACTCGATTGTATCCAACTCTTTAGAACCCCATGGACTATAGCCCACCAGGCTCCTCTGTCCATGGAATTCTCCAGGCAAACAACTGGAGTGGGTTGCCATTCCCTTCTCCAGGGTATTTTCCAAACCTGGGGATCGAACTTGGGTCTCCTGCATTTCTGGGAGATTTTTACCACCTCAGCCACTGGGCAAACTCTTCCAAACCTGGGGATCGTTTGTTTCCCATCTTTTTTTACTGATGCTATTTATTGCATCATTTATTTCATGTATTGAGGTCTTCAGCTCCAGAATTAAAAATTAATTCCAGTCTTTGGGTAAAGAGCTCCTTCTGTTCATTAATTTTATTCTTGAGTTCATTGAATTGTCTTTCTGAGTTTTCTTGATGCTCACTGAATTTCTCCTTAAGAGCTATTGTGCATTCTTTGTAATTTAGACAGCGATATTCCATGCCTTTGAGGTTGGTTGCTGAAGAATTATCAGTTTTTTCTTATGAAGCCACATTTCCTTGATTTTTTGTACTGTTTTAAGGTATGTAATGTCTACTTTTGCTTTTGAAGTGGCAGACAAACTTGTCACTGAATTTTGGGTTTTGGGGGGTTCTTAAAATTCAAGTTATGAGAAACCTTTCTTTTATACTCCAGACGGTGGCGCTATAGCTCAAGCCTGTGGTTTCTCCTAGTGGATGGAGCTGGCTGGCTAGGATACGCTTGGGAATGTAGAGCTGAAGGCAGGGTCGGGTGGTGTGAGCTTAGCACCTGCGGCTTCTGGGGCTCCCACAAGCACCGTGGGAGACTCCTGAAGTATGTCACTCCCTGAAATCCACAGGCTAACCTCCCGCGGAAGTCCTGAAGTCAACTCCAAGAAACACATTCCTTCAAAAACCCTTTTATGTTACTTGCCTCCTTCCCTTTCCTCTCCCCCAGTCAGAGTGCTCCCACCTCAGAAACTGGGATGTTGGTAGAAAGAAACAGGTTTCTCTAGCTGCAGCCATCCCAACTGGGGCAGCCAGGAAGTCACTCAGCACTTTGGCTTTTTACTTTCCACTGCTTTCCACCACCTCTGTCAGAAAGGTCCCCACTAAAAGTGAAAAGTGAAAGTGTTACTCACTCGATTGTATCCAACTCTTTAGAACCCCATGGACGATAGCCCACCAGGCTCCTCTGTCCATGGAATTCTCCAGGCAAACAACTGGAGTGGGTTGCCATTCCCTTCTCCAGGGTATTTTCCAAACCTGGGGATCGAACTTGGGTCTCCTGCATTTCTGGGAGATTTTTACCACCTCAGCCACTGGGCAAACCCTCTACTGCCAAAAGCCCAGCCATGTACAGTGTCACCGGGGGGGAGACGTTCCCATCTTGGCCAATTTCTTCCTCTCCTCTCATCCAAACTCATCTCCGTCCTGCTGCTGTGGTGTGCTAGACTCTCCCCTCAGAAAGGCTAGACGTCCGCGAACTCTTTCGCACACGAGGCAGTGGGTATCCACCCAGTTTTGTGCCTGCCAGATTTCTTTTCTCTTTTCAGGGTCAGTGACGTTGGGGCAGGCTTGTCAATTCAGCCTCGTAGCTACTACTGAGGTCTTATCTGCCCATTTTTGCAAGTGTGTGTGAGTAAAAGCCTTCTGTGTAATGTAGCAGAGGCATTTCTGTTCCATTTTGTGTGTGCGTGTGCACGCGTGCACTCGGTCACTTCAGTCGTGTCGGACTCTGTGACCCTATGGACTGCAGCTCACCAGGCTCCTCTGTCCATGGAATTCTCCACGCGAAAATACAGGAGTGGGTTGCCATTCCCTTCTCCTGGGGATCGTCCTGACCAAAGGATCGAACTGAGGTCTCCTGCATTGTAGGCAGATGCTTGACCATCTGAGCCGCCAGGAGAACACTTAAATAACAAAAGTCATTAAGAGTAAAAGGATTGGCCAGAGGAGGTCCGGCACATAGAAATTAAAAACAGTTGTGGCACAGTGAACTCCTGTAGAGGGGGCTCTCCTGTAATTCCAGATGATTTTCTCCTAGTTAAAAATAGACTGGTTTATTTGCTTGGTGGAAAAGCCAGAACAGTTGTGGCAGCATCAGGATTCTTCAGAGAAGGACTACTTTCGCTGAGGATGAACCTAAGTAGGGTGCACACTCCAAAACCAACAAGCAAACACAAAGTCCCACCCAGTCGCACACATACACCCTGGAAATTAATATTTGGAGAGCAGTGTCTATTTACTGATTTCTTCACCCTGTGATCTTTGAAAGCAACTTAGTCTCTTAAATGGCCCGCTCTTGCCATCCGGCTTGTGTGCTTCACAGTCTTTTCCTGGCTCCTCTCACTACTTATTTCTGTGGTGTGTTTACTCCTTGATTAACCTCTACTTCCCCTCTAAACTCTGTTATGTTTTTACATTATAATCCTAGGTTTTCTTTTTCTCCTTTGACCCCTGCACCTCCAGTCTTTCACAAATATGTGTTCTCCTTAAGACGTCGCAGATTTTCCCCCTTTCAGCCTCCCATTTCAGTTTCAATCTACCCCTTGTCATGTCTGTTTAGAGGAGACACTTCAGATCTGTCATCCTGATTTCCTCTTTACACTGCTAGATTAAAAGTTCAACTATATATTCCTCCTTGAAAAGATGTCCTGAGCATCTACTATGTGACTGGAACCATTTTAAGTATGTTCACATGGTGACTCACTCAATCTCTGGAAAATCCTACAAGGCAGAGAGTCTCGCCACATTTATAGAAAAGGAAATCAATTTAAGACAGTTAGCTTGTCGAAAAGAGCATCAGAATCTTTTTTCAAACCTTATTCTGCCCAATTCCCTTACCGAGGACAGGGACTGGAGAACACAACACCCAGAAAGCAGACTGGAGGACACTAACGTTTAGGAAAATCAGCCTTTTGCCCTTTTACATAGGGAATGGTCACATTCTTTGGGATGAGAAACAAAGTATTTCTCCGAACTTGCTCTGTACCCAGCATGCTGAATTTTGCATGTGATTTGTTTTGCAACAACGCTAAGAAATAGAGGTGAATAAAGAAGAATACTTGAAAAGGTCACACAGCAGATAAGCAGCAGAAGAGCGATTTGATTCTGAATCTTTTCCTCCATTATACCAATTAACTAATTAGTTGTAAATGTTGCACTAAGTTGCTTTCTTGCTTACTGTGTGCTCAGTTTTTCTTTTTTACATATTTTCTTTTTTGATGTGGACCATTTGAAAAGTCTTCATTGAATGTGTTACAATATTGCTTCTGTTTTATGTTTTGGTTTTACGGCCCTGAGGCATGTGGGATCTTAGCTCCCCTGCCAGGGATCTGACCTGTACCCCCTGCATTGGAAGGAGAAGTCCTAACCATTACACCACCAGAGAAGCCGCACAGTTTCTTTATTTTTAAAATGAGGAAGTTATATACGTCTGATCACTAAAGCCATTCTTGATTCTATCATTATAAAATTCAACAGTTCTAAACAGCAATGTTGATTTCTAAGAAAACTACCTATCTTAATCACAGCTGCAATTGGATATTTTGCCTCAAAATTCACCCTCTGCATTCTCATTTGATCCAACCTGCTTCTCCTACTGTGGCCTCCATCTTGGTCAACGGCACAATCCTCCACTGAGCAGAAATCTGAGTGTGTGCCCCTCGCCTTCAATTTAAACAGATCTGTCATCCTGATTTCCTCTTTACACTGCTAGATTAAAAGTTCAACTATATATTCCTCCTTGAAAAGATGTCCTGAGCATCTACTATGTGACTGGAACCATTTTAAGTATGTTCACATGGTGACTCACTCAATCTCTGGAAAATCCTACAAGGCAGAGAGTCTCGCCACATTTATAGAAAAGGAAATCAATTTAAGACAGTTAGCTTGTCGAAAAGAGCATCAGAATCTTTTTTCAAACCTTATTCTGCCCAATTCCCTTACCGAGGACAGGGACTGGAGAACACAACACCCAGAAAGCAGACTGGAGGACACTAACGTTTAGGAAAATCAGCCTTTTGCCCTTTTACATAGGGAATGGTCACATTCTTTGGGATGAGAAACAAAGTATTTCTCCGAACTTGCTCTGTACCCAGCATGCTGAATTTTGCATGTGATTTGTTTTGCAACAACGCTAAGAAATAGAGGTGAATAAAGAAGAATACTTGAAAAGGTCACACAGCAGATAAGCAGCAGAAGAGCGATTTGATTCTGAATCTTTTCCTCCATTATACCAATTAACTAATTAGTTGTAAATGTTGCACTAAGTTGCTTTCTTGCTTACTGTGTGCTCAGTTTTTCTTTTTTACATATTTTCTTTTTTGATGTGGACCATTTGAAAAGTCTTCATTGAATGTGTTACAATATTGCTTCTGTTTTATGTTTTGGTTTTACGGCCCTGAGGCATGTGGGATCTTAGCTCCCCTGCCAGGGATCTGACCTGTACCCCCTGCATTGGAAGGAGAAGTCCTAACCATTACACCACCAGAGAAGCCGCACAGTTTCTTTATTTTTAAAATGAGGAAGTTATATACGTCTGATCACTAAAGCCATTCTTGATTCTATCATTATAAAATTCAACAGTTCTAAACAGCAATGTTGATTTCTAAGAAAACTACCTATCTTAATAACAGCTGCAATTGGATATTTTGCCTCAAAATTCACCCTCTGCATTCTCATTTGATCCAACCTGCTTCTCCTACTGTGGCCTCCATCTTGGTCAACGGCACAATCCTCCACTGAGCAGACAGACATCTGAGTGTGTGCCGTCCTCGCCCCTTCAATTTAAACAGTCACCTAGTCCTACCTACTCCTACGTCCAATATAACATTCAAAATGGACCACTTTTCCCCATCTTCACTGGCCCTGCTTAAGTCTCAGCTACCCTTATCTGGGCTTCCCAGGGGGCTCACTGGTCAAAAAAATTTCCACCTGCCAATGAAGGAGACCCAAAAGATGCGGGTTCGAACCCTGGGTCAAGAAGATCCCCTGGAGTAAGTGATGGCAACCCACTCCAGTACTCTTGACTGGCAAAACCCATGAAAAGAGGAGCCCGGCAGTTCACAGTCCAAGGAGTCGCAAAGAATCGGACGTGACTTAGTGACTGAGCACGCACACACCCTTATCTCTAGCCTATAACAATGGAAGATTTTCGTTCCCCACTATGGTTCTTCTGTAATCTTTTGTCTACAAGGAGCCAGACTGGTCCTTCTGAAAACCAATTCTTTCTTTTTTTAAAAAATTTATTTATTTATTGGTTGTGCTGGGTCTTCAGTCCTGCATGGGTTTTTCTCTAGTTGCAGTGTGTGGACTTCTCATTGCAGTGGCTTCTCTTGTTGTGGCCCCTGGGCTCTAGAACACGGGCTTCAGTAGTTGTGGCGCAAGGACTTATTTGCCCGGAGGCATGTGGGATCTTCCTGGAACAGGGATCAAACCCATGTATCCTGCATTGGATACATGATTCTTTACAACTGAGCCACCAGGGAAGCCCTGAAAACCAATTCTTATAACAAAGCCTTATTGTGGGATTCCCATGATACTCAGAGTAAAATCCAATCTTCTTAGCATGGCAAATATGACTCTTACTGTAATACATATGACTTTTTCTAGTACATCTAGCCTTGTAATGTGTCACTTCTGTCCTGTCTGTGAGTTACCTGCAGTGCCCTAACTCCATCATGTTTTCTTGACTCTGAGTCTTTCGATATATAACCTCTCTTGAAGACAGGATGCCCTTTTCTGTGTTCCTCACCTTACTTTGCAGCTCTTCAAGCTTCCCTCCTCAAGCTTGGGTCAAGTATCATTTCTGTGAACTTCCATGTATACCATCCTGGGCTTACCCAGAGTGTTTATTACAGTATCTTAAAGCTGCCTCTTGCTTATCTGTCTTCCCACTAGGCCATAATTTACTTCATATGGAGAGTATGTCCCAAACCCAGTATATGGCATATCTAAGGTGTTTAGTCATATTTGTTGAATGAACTAAATGATTTCAAGAAGAGACATAGTCCCCTTTTGCATCAACTAGTCTTTCATTACAAAAATATCTGTTCTTGGGACTCATTTCAGTCCCATTCAGCAAGTCCTGCGGGAGTACATGCTAAGAATCAGAGAAGAGTGAAGAGGATGGGGATGTCAGAGGAGGGACGGTGATGAAATTTGACAGAAAGAGAAGAAAAAGAGCAAACAAAACTTCCCTTCACAGAGCTGTTGGGGCCCATTCCAAGACTGTTTATTTGGACAAGGAGCCAGACCAGGGGTGTGTACTCAGTTATGTTAGGTGGGTTGTTTTACGCTGGTAAGGCAGAAAAGAAAAAGCATCAATACAAAATGCCAAAGACCCCAGAAGACCTGTTTTTCAGGATTCATGGAAAGTTCAAGATCATTTTGCCTTAGATGACATGTTCTAATGTAGATTTTTCTATCTTTATCTGGACTTGGGCTTTCTTTTCCTCTGATAGAGGTGGTGCTTTCTCTGCTCTAGCATCTGTATCTACTCCCTTGGATAGCAGTAGGGCACATTAGGGGCAGTCCTGCTGCTAAGCGATGTTTTGGAAATCTGTGGGGGGTTGTTTTATGGTTGTCCTCGTAATTGAAAGACTCTCCTGGCATTCTGTGAGTGGAGAATCAGGAGGCTGAATGTCTAATAATGTTCAGGAGAGTTCGGAGTCACAGAGCATTGTTTTGGTATGACTGAGTTTTAGAAGTCTCGCCAAAGATTCATACATGTCAAGAGTCTATATATAACCTCTCTTGAAGACAGGATGCCCTTTTCTGTGTTCCTCACCTTACTTTGCAGCTCTTCAAGCTTCCCTCCTCAAGCTTGGGTCAAGTATCATTTCTGTGAACTTCCATGTATACCATCCTGGGCTTACCCAGAGTGTTTATTACAGTATCTTAAAGCTGCCTCTTGCTTATCTGTCTTCCCACTAGGCCATAATTTACTTCATATGGAGAGTATGTCCCAAACCCAGTATATGGCATATCTAAGGTGTTTAGTCATATTTGTTGAATGAACTAAATGATTTCAAGAAGAGACATAGTCCCCTTTTGCATCAACTAGTCTTTCATTACAAAAATATCTGTTCTTGGGACTCATTTCAGTCCCATTCAGCAAGTCCTGCGGGAGTACATGCTAAGAATCAGAGAAGAGTGAAGAGGATGGGGATGTCAGAGGAGGGACGGTGATGAAATTTGACAGAAAGAGAAGAAAAAGAGCAAACAAAACTTCCCTTCACAGAGCTGTTGGGGCCCATTCCAAGACTGTTTATTTGGACAAGGAGCCAGACCAGGGGTGTGTACTCAGTTATGTTAGGTGGGTTGTTTTACGCTGGTAAGGCAGAAAAGAAAAAGCATCAATACAAAATGCCAAAGACCCCAGAAGACCTGTTTTTCAGGATTCATGGAAAGTTCAAGATCATTTTGCCTTAGATGACATGTTCTAATGTAGATTTTTCTATCTTTATCTGGACTTGGGCTTTCTTTTCCTCTGATAGAGGTGGTGCTTTCTCTGCTCTAGCATCTGTATCTACTCCCTTGGATAGCAGTAGGGCACATTAGGGGCAGTCCTGCTGCTAAGCGATGTTTTGGAAATCTGTGGGGGGTTGTTTTATGGTTGTCCTCGTAATTGAAAGACTCTCCTGGCATTCTGTGAGTGGAGAATCAGGAGGCTGAATGTCTAATAATGTTCAGGAGAGTTCGGAGTCACAGAGCATTGTTTTGGTATGACTGAGTTTTAGAAGTCTCGCCAAAGATTCATACATGTCAAGAGTCTATTTATAATTTTCTGAAGGAAGAACGGAATGCTTGTTTTCCACATAAAGCAACTGATATTTTTTATGCAGATCTAATAGCAACTGAATTTGCCAGAATACAGCTATCGTACATGTAGAGAGAGGTCTCCCATTGTTTTGTTTGGAACTTTTCCAAGAGTTATTCATCATTGTGGAACTTCTCATCACTGATGACAATGCTGCTTGAGATGCTTGAGTCAAAAATGCAGCACACCTGTGTCAGTCGGCGTTTTCGGCTGTTGATGTCATTATTCTTTTAATGTGAGTTTTTGTATGTTGAATTATGCATTTTTGCTGTGATTTTGTAAATTTCTCTTTTATATAACAACTAGGGAGTTGCGGGGGCCTTCCGCAGAAAGGAAGGCAACAGGATTAGCCCCCGGCTGAACCGGGAGATCTCGGAGAGAGGTGGGTCTTCTGCCCGCCACCCAGCTCCCAGGCAGGCAAGAGACAATCAGACGCGATAGGGGTTCCATCAAAGCAGTTCTGTTTTATTAATGCAGATTCACAGCTTTTATAGGCAAGTGAAAGGGGTTTTGCAGGGGACTTCCTATAGATTACACCAATCAAGCTAAAGGTCAAGCAATCATCCACGAGCGCGGAAACCAGGGGAACCAATCAGAAATTTTGAGCATCACTTAACAATTTAGATCACGCCCTCGTCTCTTCCTGTAGGCGCCATCTTAGCTCCAAACTGAAACAATGTGCTTAAGCTTCCTTATGCTTGCGGTCCTCTTTCAATTCAGAGCCCCACAGGGAGTTTTATGGCGAGGTTGTCTGTTTTAATTGTATCTGTAGGAAGATTATATTTTCTGTTTTTTTTAAAAAAAAAAAACAAGGAGTTTATAGGGTTGTTTGGGCACATTAGGTGCAGTCCTGCTGCTAAGCGATGTTTTGGAAATCTGTGGGGGGTTGTTTTATGGTTGTCCTCGTAATTGAAAGACTCTCCTGGCATTCTGTGAGTGGAGAATCAGGAGGCTGAATGTCTAATAATGTTCAGGAGAGTTCGGAGTCACAGAGCATTGTTTTGGTATGACTGAGTTTTAGAAGTCTCGCCAAAGATTCATACATGTCAAGAGTCTATTTATAATTTTCTGAAGGAAGAATGGAATGCTTGTTTTCCACATAAAGCAACTGATATTTTTTATGCAGATCTAATAGCAACTGAATTTGCCAGAATACAGCTATCGTACATGTAGAGAGAGGTCTCCCATTGTTTTGTTTGGAACTTTTCCAAGAGTTATTCATCATTGTGGAACTTCTCATCACTGATGACAATGCTGCTTGAGATGCTTGAGTCAAAAATGCAGCACACCTGTGTCAGTCGGCGTTTTCGGCTGTTGATGTCATTATTCTTTTAATGTGAGTTTTTGTATGTTGAATTATGCATTTTTGCTGTGATTTTGTAAATTTCTCTTTTATATAACAACTAAGGAGTTGCGGGGGCCTTCCGCAGAAAGGAAGGCAACAGGATTAGCCCCCGGCTGAACCGGGAGATCTCGGAGAGAGGTGGGTCTTCTGCCCGCCACCCAGCTCCCAGGCAGGCAAGAGACAATCAGACGCGATAGGGGTTCCATCAAAGCAGTTCTGTTTTATTAATGCAGATTCACAGCTTTTATAGGCAAGTGAAAGGGGTTTTGCAGGGGACTTCCTATAGATTACACCAATCAAGCTAAAGGTCAAGCAATCATCCACGAACGCGGAAACCAGGGGAACCAATCAGAAATTTTGAGCATCACTTAACAATTTAGATCACGCCCTCGTCTCTTCCTGTAGGCGCCATCTTAGCTCCAAACTGAAACAATGTGCTTAAGCTTCCTTATGCTTGCGGTCCTCTTTCAATTCAGAGCCCCACAGGGAGTTTTATGGCGAGGTTGTCTGTTTTAATTGTATCTGTAGGAAGATTATATTTTCTGTAAATTTAGGGTTTTGAAATAGGAGTTAGTAAAAATATAGGTATATGTTTTAAAGTGTGGCTTCAGTGTGATAGGATTACAAACCATTAGTCTATGTAGAAGAGCTTCATGGTCTAAAAGCAAGGGCTATGGAGTTGGTTCTGAGTTTGAATCCTATCTCTATCTGTTTGCTGTGAGCTCTGAAAACCTATGCCCATTCTCCTTGATTTACTTTCATCCTCTATAATATAGTGAACTCATAGGGTGGGTTGTGGTAGTTATATAAGTTTCTACAGCCGAAGGTGCCTGGATCTGGACCTGATACAGAGAAAGTATTTGGTAAATGTTAGGTATAATTACTGTAAGTCTTGACTGATTGATTGATTCGCTTTTAGAAAAAAAAGAACAGCTTTATTGAGACATAATTGAGAAACCATGAATTCACACTTTGAATATACTAAAAACTACTGGACTATACTTTCACAGAGTTGTACCATCATCACCAACATCTAATTTTAGACCGTGTTCATTATTCCACAAAGAAGCCTGGTGCTCATTAGCAGTCATTCCTCACTTCCCTCTGCTTCCAGTCTCTGGCCACCACTAATGTACTTCTTATTATAGATATGCCTATTCTGGAAATTTCATATAAATGAAATTATACAGTAGTGGCCTTTCCCTTTACAGCTTTCTTCACCTGCATCATCTCAAAGATCATTCATGCTGTGGAATGTATCATACTTCATTCTTCTTTATTCCTGATTAATTTCTGTTCTGTGCCTTGATTATTTAAGTACTCATTTGCTATCTATTTTTTCAATCATATCTGAAAGCATCTGTTTTAATTTTTGGTTCCCTTCTGTTAGTTATTATTAGACTCTTAGACTTTCCAAAGCATTTTCTTCTTTGAATATGAAATACAACTTATCAAACCCTGTTAATATTCCAAAGTTCGATGTACACAGTTATTCATTTATAAATTTTTTGAGACACATATGAGTTGGAGAGAGTTTATGGTCATTACTAGAAATTGTCATCCTAGTGATAAATAGTTAGAGATTAGAGTTTGTACATTTACTTGGATAATAAATGTAAGATTTGTGTTTGAGACTCTTTTTGGAACCGGGACCAATGTGAAGATTAATGGGCGGAGAAAAGATGAGACTGAAAGGTATGACAGTGAGGGGGCCTTGATTAATTGAGTAATCCATTTTAGTCCTTCTTTTTATGGAAGAAGACACTCTGTGGATGTCCCCTGACATTGCTGTGCTAGTGTTTAAGACTTAGCTTGGCTTAAAGCAGTTATCAGTTTTGTAAATTAGCAATGGCTCCAGTTAAAGTGTGCAGGAAGGCGAGAGACAATCCTGAGATGGTTTGTCAGGGGAAGGGTGGAGGAGGCTCAGACAGAGGGAGGAGTGTCGTAGAAGACAGGCATGGCTGCCAAGCAATGGAGAAAGAAGAAAGGAAGTCTATATTTCCAAGAAGGATCATCAGTTATGGATACTACAGCCAAGAAATAGATTTGTTTGGCCGAGGCAGTGATAAAATAAAGTTGTTTTCTTTTTAATTGACTTGATGAGTTTGAGATGTAGCTTTCAAACAAAAAATCCTGACAGATGATAATTAATTTTATTGATACATTATGACATACGTTACTAATCATCATATTCCTTTACTTGGGAAGAAAAATCCTAAATTATTTATATATGCTTATAGTCAGAATATTTTTGAGATTGACATGTTCTTAAAATCTTATTTCCACATAAAATGGCATAATACGGATATATTTTTGATGGCTTTTAGCATCTAACTCATACATTAGCCAATTGGAAATTGGACAGGTAACATAGTCTAAGAAACAAGAATTTAATCATTATAATTCATCAGTCTATGAAGAGTATTGGGTATAAAATCATGTGTTTCACTAACTAAAAAATGGAATAAGTAACATTTGTTTACCTCATTGAAAAGTTCAAGTGAATCAGGTTTTTCAGAATTTAATCCTATGAGGCAGATGACATCTTGGACTTCCAGCAAAAGTCTAGTTGAAAGGACTTAACGTGGAAGGAACCATCTCTCTAACTTGTTTGCTAAGATAGGTGAATATGCAGCAGCTCTTCTTTCTCTGGTGAGACCATGGCTGTGTATAAATGCTCTAGAGATAGAAGAATAAATGAAGAAAATGTTAATAGGATTTTAGAGCTAAAAAATACAACCTAAGAGGTAGAGAGGATGGCATTATTTATCAAGCAAACCAGGACATGTTTCAGTGTGAGAGGAGCCATTATAACAACTCCAGGAGAACCAATGCAAACTCGGTCTGTTCTGGAAAGTATGGTCATTCATGGCCATTTCCTAAGAAGTCAACTAGTTACCCCTTCTCATGGTACATAAGAGGAAGTGAAGCCACAAAGAGTTGGAATTTAGTGAAGTCACACATCATCAGGGACCACAGCAGGACTGGCGCCCAGCTCTCTGTAGAGTGTTGTGTATCTGTTTTCCTTCTCACATGCCTTCTTTTCCAGCTGCCTCTTTTGCATATGTCTATACATTGAAATAGAGACTAAATTTCATCTTTGCAAATATAGAGGGAGGCACAACAAAGATAAATCCTAATCCTCAATTTGTTTGTAAAAGTTGGCCTTTTTGCCTTCTACCTTTGTATATGCAGAAGTACTCGAGATAGAGTGAAAGGAAAGATCTTAGAAGTACGCTGGTTAGTGAGCTCTTCACTAGCTCAGTGTCACTGTTTTCAAAGATTGTGCTACTTTGACTACTTTATTTGTAAATTAATTTTTATTGGTGTATAGTTACTTTGCAATGTTGTGTTAGGTTCTACTGTACAGCAAAATGAATCAGCCGTACACATGCATATATCCTCTCCCTTTGGGACCTCCTTTCCATTCAGGTCACCACAGTGTATTAAATTCCCTGTGTTATGTTGGTGGGAGTGTAAATTGATACAGTCATTATGGAAAACATTATGGAGATTCCTTAAAAAAACTAAAAATAGGCTTCCCTGGTGGTCCAGTAAAGAATCCGCCTGTAGTGCAAGGGGCACTGGTTCAATCCCTGACTCGGGAAGATCCCATGTGCTGCACAACAGCTGAACCGGTATGTCCAATTATGAGCCAGTGCTTTGGAGTGCGTGTGCCCAGAGCTGGTGCTCTGCAATGAGAGGCCGTTACAGTGGGAGGCCCCCACAGACCAAAGAATAAATATGGATGAAAATAATGTAAATAAAAAAATTAATAAAAGAGACCAAAATTTTTTTAAAAAGAATGACTAAAAATAGAATGACCACATGATCCAGAACTCCCACTGCTGGGCATATACCCAGAGAAAACCATAGTTCACAAAGATATATGCACCCCAATGATCATAGTAGTACTATTTACAATAGCCAGGATATAGAAGTAACCTAAATGTCCATCAACAAAGGAAAGGATAAAAAAGGTGTGGTACATATAACTCAGCCATAAAAGGAACAAGATTGGGTCAATTGTACAGCCATTCCTAGGTCATGTTTTGTACATAAGAGGAAGTGAAGCCACAAAGAGTTGGAATTTAGTGAAGTCACACATCATCAGGGACCACAGCAGGACTGGCGCCCAGCTCTCTGTAGAGTGTTGTGTATCTGTTTTCCTTCTCACATGCCTTCTTTTCCAGCTGCCTCTTTTGCATATGTCTATACATTGAAATAGAGACTAAATTTCATCTTTGCAAATATAGAGGGAGGCACAACAAAGATAAATCCTAATCCTCAATTTGTTTGTAAAAGTTGGCCTTTTTGCCTTCTACCTTTGTATATGCAGAAGTACTCGAGATAGAGTGAAAGGAACGATCTTAGAAGCACGCTGGTTAGTGAGCTCTTCACTAGCTCAGTGTCACTGTTTTCAAAGATTGTGCTACTTTGACTACTTTATTTGTAAATTAATTTTTATTGGTGTATAGTTACTTTGCAATGTTGTGTTAGGTTCTACTGTACAGCAAAATGAATCAGCCGTACACATGCATATATCCTCTCCCTTTGGGACCTCCTTTCCATTCAGGTCACCACAGTGTATTAAATTCCCTGTGTTATGTTGGTGGGAGTGTAAATTGATACAGTCATTATGGAAAACATTATGGAGATTCCTTAAAAAAACTAAAAATAGGCTTCCCTGGTGGTCCAGTAAAGAATCCGCCTGTAGTGCAAGGGGCACTGGTTCAATCCCTGACTCGGGAAGATCCCATGTGCTGCACAACAGCTGAACCGGTATGTCCAATTATGAGCCAGTGCTTTGGAGTGCGTGTGCCCAGAGCTGGTGCTCTGCAATGAGAGGCCGTTACAGTGGGAGGCCCCCACAGACCAAAGAATAAATATGGATGAAAATAATGTAAATAAAAAAATTAATAAAAGAGACCAAAATGTTTTTAAAAAGAATGACTAAAAATAGAATGACCACATGATCCAGAACTCCCACTGCTGGGCACATACCCAGAGAAAACCATAGTTCACAAAGATATATGCACCCCAATGATCATAGTAGTACTATTTACAATAGCCAGGATATAGAAGTAACCTAAATGTCCATCAACAAAGGAAAGGATAAAAAAGGTGTGGTACATATTTATACGATGTAATATTACTCAGCCATAAAAAGGAACAAGATTGGGTCAATTGTACAGCCATGGATGGACCTAGAGAGTGTCACACAGATGAAATGAGTCAGAAAAACAAATAGGTCTTCATGTATACATATGGAAAATCTAGAAAAATGATGTAGATGATCTTATTTGCAAAGCAGAAATAGAGGCACAAATGTAGAGAAAAAAACATATGGATGCCGAGAGGGAAGGGGTTGGGATAGGAGGAATTGGGATATTGGGATCGACACATGTGCACTATTGATAGTGTGTGTCAGTGAATGGAACACACGGTAGAGCACAGGGGCCTCTACTTAAAGCACTGTTACTTCACTTGCTGTAGCCTTACTTTTTTCTGAAGCTTGATTTCAGAGTGGGAGTTTCTTCTCATTGTTCTTTTCTTCTCTCTTTCCTAAAATCTGCAGCCTGGGAACTAGGCATAGATGGCAATGCAGTGCTTTTCAACCAGACGTGTCTTTTATGTTTACTTTGCTTCGTGTTACGTAACTACTCTTTAAGTACTCTTGCCCAGGCAAGAGTTCTATTCAGAACTTAATTCCGTTCCTCTTTCTTTGTAACCTCTTCTACTGCATACACTCTAGTAGAGATCAGGTTCTACTGGAAATGCCACAGAGCATACTGTCTGCATTTGAGGCCTCCAGTGCATCCAGTACTTAATTTTCAGGGGTCTTAGGGGGTTATAAGTGGACAGAACCAAGCCTGAGGGTTATGTTTGAGGACCTTTTAGACCCACCAAGCACAGCCAGTTATGAATCCACACATTAGGTTTCAAAAGCCCTTCAGCCTGTGGCTATGACTGTGGGTATCACGGCACCAGATGCCAAGACATCTGTAGCTCTTGGCAGATGGGAAAACATGTGGCAAACATTTGATTTTACCATCAGAACTTTATGAAAAAAGAATCTGACCAGAACCACATTCATGTCTTTTTTTTTTAATTTGTTCATTAAAATGAGCTTTATAAAAATTCTTCAGTTTAAAATGATTCTTTTGTGCATTTGAAATAAAACCAAAGTTATTTTGAAGTTGTGACATTAAATTAAAAAAATTCAAATAGTTTTATCCAAAAGCTACAATAGAGTAGAGAGAACTAAAAAATGAGGTCAGAAGAGCTCCTGTTAGTTGAGCCCTCAGCACATGGCAAGCATGGTATTATGTGATTTGCAAGTCTTAAAAAATTAATCCTGAAGACAACATAGTAATATGTGCATTATTATGATCATCCTCTAGATGAGAAAGCTGAGGCTCAAAAAACTTAAGTTTGTTGCCCGAGACCACACAACTGGTAGTGGTGGAAACTGGGAGTAACGGGGCTTCTGTTTAAAATCAAAACCCACGCCAGCTTTCTTCACCTAAACAGTAGCAAAAGAAACAGTTTAAGCAATGTCTACAGAGTTCAGGTCAGCTAGAGTTTGTACTATCCCTGTAATATCAAAAACTAGCTAGTTTGGACAGTTACTAAGGAGAATCACCTCATCATTAAAAATCAATTCCTTGGGACTTCCCTGGTAGCTCAGGGGTAAAGAATCCACCTGCCAGTGCTAGAGACAAGGGTTCAGTCCCTGATCCAGGAAGATCCTATGTGTCTTGGAGTACCTGAGTCCATGCACCATAACTATTCAGCCTGTGCTCTAAAGCCTGGGAGCCACAACTACTAAGTCCTTGTGCTGCAGCTACCGAAGCCTTCACACTCTAGAGTCTGTGCTCCGCAAGGAGAGAAGCGACCATAATGAGAGGCCTGCACACCACAACTAGAGAAAAAGCCTTTGGGACAATGAAGACCTTGCACAGCCCAAAATTAAGTAAGTAAATAAATAAATAAAATTGCTAAAAAAAATTAATCCCCATCCTGTTCCCTTCGAGGAACACACACACACACACACACACACACACAGAGAGAGAGAGAGAGAGAGAATGGGAGAGAGGGAGAAGCAGCTTGAGGCCGTCAGAACAATCTGAAGCATCAACGTGTGGGGTTTTCTTTTGGAGATCAGATTTGAAACCAGTGTTTTCTCCGTTGATGGTGTCTTAATATATTTGGCAATTTTTTTTTCAAGTTGGCAGCCATACTGGGCCTTTATTATTCCTCAGCTTCAATTGTTAAGGCACTTGCAGGCAGAACCCATAATAAAAATCAATCCTCCTAGTTGTAACGTGCAGATCTGATAAAAGTGAATATGCATCCTTATTCATATACTATAGCAATATGAAATATAGGCATAGACTAGAACTTTAATGATCATTTTTAAAAATGTTTGTTTCTGTGTCTTTTCTACTGAGAGAAGAATGAATGTGGATGCTGGGGATAGAATATGTCATCTGTATACTAATTGTTCTCTTCTGTGGTAGATGTTGCTAGTGCTCACTGACTCCCTCCTCTTCCTTCCTGGGCATGCCGGAAGCTCCCTCCACAGCCTACACAGCTGAGTGAGGAAGGGTGTCTAGTTCTGACACTGAAATATGAGAAAAAAGAAACAGGTACCTTTGTGTATAGAGCTTGACATCCTGTTGCCATCTGGGTAAGGACCAAAGTCTAAATATGGCTTAAAGCACTTCTAATGCCCTGACTGCCTCCATGTCTCTATCCCTTCTCGATCGTGCTTTGCTTGCTGTCTGTCTCAGGCATGTGGAAACTTCTGGAAAGCACTTAGCTCTTTCTTACCACTAGGTTTTCCTTCTAATGACAATTATTTCCTCCAACCATTTTATAGTGATATTATAAAAATACCATTCAAATTGGACTCCTTACTTCCACTCTTGCCTCCAGAGCATGGTTTAGGTGCTCTTCCTGCTCCCATTTCCACATATTCCTAATCGTAGCACTTCACACACTTGATTGAAATTTCCTCCCTGCTTGTCTGTTTCTCCAGAGTGATATGCATTTTGAGGGCAGAGACTGGTAAGTCTTCATTCATTCATTCATTTAATATATATATATATATATATATATATTTTCAACTCTAAATACTGGTCCTCTCCTTGGAAACATTTTTCCTATTCTTTCTTACAATTCCCCATTTTCCTCCATTTTTGGAAAGATTGCAAGTCATCTCCAGATCCTCTTATTGTCCTCTTTCCTTCTCATACCCAACGGTGAGGCTTGTTGATTGTACCTCCTGGATGATGCATCCAACCCTTTCATTCCTTCTCCACAGCCACCCCCATCTTAGTCTACTTTCCTGTCAAGATTATAAAAATACCATTCAAATTGGACTCCTTACTTCCACTCTTACTCCTTATTTGTGAAGTCAGGTGTATATTCCCTACTTAAAACTTGTCAATAGTTTCCTATTTTATTTAGAACTTAATGCCACCTCTTGTCACGGCCTGTGGTCCAAGCACTCTGGCCTTGCTGTCCTTTGAGCTGGAATGGTTCATGAGTGTTTGTGTGTCCATTGTGCTGCATGAATATCCCATTGGGACACAGCCAAGTGTTCAAGGGGAGTGATAAAGGGCAAACGCAGTGACATGCCAGTCTTTACAATTCCTTTTATTTCTTTTGCTATGTCAGTAAACTGCTGCTGGTAATTGGTTGTGGAGCTATTTTTTTTTTTCTTGTCAGCTAAAGAGAAGTAGCTAAATCATTGCATAATGATTTATGTGATAAAGTATGTCACTGCAGTCGAAAGGAAAAATTTCTGTCCTCCTGGAGTGGACACTTGCTCATCTGGCAGAGAGTGGTTGGGGAAGTAAGTGAGAGACAGACAAGTTGAAACTGAAACTACATACTGATGATAGGTGCACCTTGTTTTATTGTGCTTCACTTTATGGTACTTCAAACATTGCCTTTTATTTATTTATTTATTTATTTAACAAATTGAAGATTTTTGCCATTGAGCACCTCTGTTAGCACCATTTCCAACAGCATTTTGTTCACTTCATGTCTCTGGGTTATACCATGTTTCTTTTTTTTTTTTTTTTTTTAAGATTTATTTATTTACTTATTTTTGGGGGGGGGGGGGGGGGGGGGGGGGGACCAGGCGGGCCACTTCTATTGGTCTTTCATTTGTCCATTTTCATTCATCTTTGTTCTTTGGCCCATGTGGGCCTCCAATCGCGGTGGCCTCTGTTGTCGCAGAGCACCGGCTCTGGGCGCATGCGCTCCAGAGCTCCGGCTCAGTAATTGGACACATCTTTTTCCTATTCTTTCTTACAATTCCCCATTTTCCTCCATTTTTGGAAAGATTGCAAGTCATCTCCAGATCCTCTTATTGTCCTCTTTCCTTCTCATACCCAACGGTGAGGCTTGTTGATTGTACCTCCTGGATGATGCATCCAACCCTTTCATTCCTTCTCCACAGCCACCCCCATCTTAGTCTACTTTCCTGTCAAGATTATAAAAATACCATTCAAATTGGACTCCTTACTTCCACTCTTACTCCTTATTTGTGAAGTCAGGTGTATATTCCCTACTTAAAACTTGTCAATAGTTTCCTATTTTATTTAGAACTTAATGCCACCTCTTGTCATGGCCTGTGGTCCAAGCACTCTGGCCTTGCTGTCCCTTGAGCTGGAATGGTTCATGAGTGTTTGTGTGTCCATTGTGCTGCATGAATATCCCATTGAGACACAGCCAAGTGTTCAAGGGGAGTGATAAAGGGCAAACGCAGTGACATGCCAGTCTTTACAATTCCTTTTATTTCTTTTGCTATGTCAGTAAACTGCTGCTGGTAATTGGTTGTGGAGCTATTTTTTTTTTTCTTGTCAGCTAAAGAGAAGTAGCTAAATCATTGCATAATGATTTATGTGATAAAGTATATCACTGCAGTCGAAAGGAAAAATTTCTGTCTTCCTGGAGTGGACACTTGCTCATCTGGCAGAGAGTGGTTGGGGAAGTAAGTGAGAGACAGACAAGTTGAAACTGAAACTACATACTGATGATAGGTGCACCTTGTTTTATTGTGCTTCACTTTATGGTACTTCAAACATTGCCTTTTATTTATTTATTTATTTATTTAACAAGTTGAAGACTTTTGCCATTGAGCACCTCTGTTAGCACCATTTCCAACAGCATTTGTTCACTTCATGTCTCTGGGTTATACCATGTTTCTTTTTTTTTTTTTTTTTAAGATTTATTTATTTACTTATTTTTGTGGGGGTGGGGTGGGGAGGGAGGGGACCAGGCGGGCCACTTCTATTGGTCTTTCATTTGTCCATTTTCATTCATCTTTGTTCTTTGGCCCATGTGGGCCTCCAATCGCGGTGGCCTCTGTTGTCGCAGAGCACCGGCTCTGGGCGCATGCGCTCCAGAGCTCAGGCTCGGCAATTGGACACATCGGTTCAGCAGCTCCGCGGCACGTGGGATCCTCCCAGGCCAGGGATCGAACTGGCGCCCCTTGCACTGCAAGGTGGTGTCCTTACCCACTGGACCACCAGGGAAGCCCCCTATACCATGTTTCTTAACTAACTTTCATCAACTGATTTAAGCGGCCATTAATGTTTCTCAATGGAATTATTACTATTGAATAGTATAATTGTCAAACCGTTACGTTTTCTAATACTAGGTTTCTTTCAATATATATTGACTGACTTCTACTTATTAATATATATTAATTAATATTATAGTGTAGACTTTCCTGTACAGATAGGTAGGATATAATCCATTACTGTCACTGTGAGTTTTGATGCTTTCATTTTCCCAGATTCACCCAATGGGAGTGATTTCATGTTGGCTTTTCTGTTCCTTTGCCATGCCTTCATTATTTGCATACTTCATTACTGTTGAGTACAGGAAATTCCAAGATCATCTTTCTTTTCTTGTGCCCTAATCCAGGATTCACCCAATTTTTCCAAACACCCTGATTCCATTTAATGGAGAACACTATTTCCAAACCAAGATCTAAATGGGATGTATAGATGTTGCTAATAAAGTGTTCATTTTTCCAATCTCCATCAGTGGAAAAATCTATATGTATATATATACACATATATATGTATAAATGTGTGTGTATATATATAGACCCAAATGCATATTCACAAAAAACATACACTTACATTTAACTCAATATATGTTTAAATCCATGAGTTTAGATGGTTAGATCCATCTCCACCCCAACCACATAAGTTTATTCTAGCTTTTTCCTTTTTTGCTCTTTGTACTTCCTCTGATGAGAAAGTTCCCACTATCTCCATCTCTCTCTCTCTCTATATATATATATATGTATACATATATATATATATATATATATATATATACACATATATGCACACATATACATATGCACACACACACACACAGAGTGTTGTACTCCTGATGTTAATTTTTTGGGGGTCAGTATCTTATGGCTTTTTAATGAAGAAAAGGAACTCAATAATTTTTTAAATGAAAAAGAGGAAAACAAAGGAAGAAGCAAATTGAACTCTGTTTTTCAAAATTCATATGACTTGAGGTATGGGAAATATGCTCTAGGACATTCTGAGTGTGAAGAAACTGATAGAAGACTCTGCTAAAGCTGGAACCTCAAAGGCCCACACTTTAGTGCAACAGAAAATGAGTGATAGCCCTGCTGCACAGAAGAGGCCATGACTTTGGCACTGATTGAAAGAAGAGCGTATCTCCCATGCTAATTTGTACCACAGGTTTATCCTTACACAAGTTTGCTACCTGAATTCATCTAATTTGCTTGTTTCAAAATCAAGTCAAGCAAAACCACTTTAAATTTAGTGAGAAATCTGTAAGAGTATAATTGAATTTTTTGAGACCATGTACAAAAAAACGTAGAAAATATATAAAACAGAATAAGACACACATGATAGTAAAAATACACCTAACATATACCTAATTAGAATATCAGAAGAAGTAAGAGATACTAGAAAATAAACAATATTTGAAGGGATAAATGCTAAGAATTTTCAGAATTTTGGAAAGATCCCTTGGTTGAAGAAAGACCAAGAAACAAAATTAACAGGATAAATGAGAAGAAATTCTAATTTAGATGAGTCAGAGTGAGCTGTAGAATATCAGAAAGCAAAAGTGAGATGTTGAAAACAAGCAGAGAAATAAACAATGATTACTTCAAAGAAATGGCAATCTGATGAATGACAATTAATAGCAGCAGCCAGAAGACGAGCAAATGCCTTCCAAGTGATGAAGAAAATAACTATCAACTTAAAACTATATATCTGGTCAAATTATCTTTCAAGAATATTGGTAATGTGATGTCATGTTCAGACAACAGTAACTGAGAACATTTATTACCAATGTATCCACACTAGAAGATATTCTAAATATTCTTTAAGAACAGAAGAAACATCTCACTGTAGGGAAGCTATCAGAGGTGAAAATAAATGGTGAATGAAGATGTGATAATTCTGTGAGAAAGTTCTAGACAAACATTTGTTGCAATATAATATCTGAGTATGATTTAAGTTTTTCAGACTGCATAGACAGAGGAAAATAAACTGAGGGGTTAAGAGAAAAGAAGGGTAGTGAGATAGAGTCTAACATATATCATATAATGTGAGTGAAATACAGCCTAACATGTATCATGTAGTGTGGAACAGTGGAATTAATAATACAAGATAGAACTGAGACCCTGGAAATTAATAGGGGACACCAGAATAGACATGCCCTAAGATTCTTAACATTTGGAATAAGGAGGAGAGTATAGACCTGGTCTGGATTTAGAATTGATCTGGATTTAGTTGCTCATGGAACTTATTAAAAGAATAAGCATAAAAGTATATTATATAAATTAATAGAAGAGAGTAATAGATTGAGAAAAAAACTTCTTCCAATAGATCAAATAAAAATAGACAGGAGAACAAACAAACAAAAAGGAAAATCAGGCCAATGAAAAAGTATAAATAAGGTGGTAGAAATATATAAAAACCTATTAATAAGAGAAATACAAATAAAGTACACTTTCCAGATAAAATATAGTCATTGTAAGAGGAGATTTTAAAAATTCAGCTTTGTAATGTTTATAGGTGAATTTGACTAAAATAAGAAGATACTGAAAATTTAAAAGAAAAAGAAATGGATCAATATGGTTTTATACTAATCATAACAAAGTGAAATTCCAAAGTTCTGAATTATTAGGCAAAATAGACTTTAATGTAGAAAATATAGACTCTATAGGTGATTTAAAAACACATTATGAATTCTTTCCATAATGAAATAATGTCTGATTCATTTGAGAGAAACTATTATAAAATGAAAGTAGAAAGAGAAGTGGAGAAATCCATCATTCAAGGGAGGAGTTATCATCCCTCTTTTAGGACCTGGTAAAAGAAAGAGTCACAATATCAGTTAAGTACAAATACACGTGAACAATAATCTAGAAACTAGATTTGATGACAAAAATAGAGCACCGTATCAAATCACTGGAAAATATATCTAATGTCAACCGAGCAGCAAAACACTGATGTGCTAGCCTGAAAAGATACTTCTACAAGATACTGATGAGAAAGGGTTAAAATTTTAAAATTCTTAGAGAGCAAAATCCAAAACCCTACACAGAAGCTTTAGTCTTTACTTTTGTGTTTTTCTATTTCCCTCCTAAACTTCAAATGTTTATACATAATGAACTTGGCTGTATTTGAATTAAAAACCTGCTGAGAGTGAGTTTCTGTTTTCTTCCATCTGTGTCTAATTGGATTTCCTTCTTTCATGGACTGGTCAAATCAAGAAAAGTTTGTCTACAAGCAAAGCAGATTGTAAATTCCCATCCAGATTTGTGATCAGTCAGGCTTTAAGTGTTTATCATTTTATTTGGTATAGGCCAAATGTTCACTCATAAAGGTGATCTTGAGCATGTTCAGAGAATGTTTAGTTTCCACTAATATACTACTAACCTACTATATGTATTGTTCTTTTAATTTTTCTTTTCTGTCCCATCTTCTTTTCACGTAGAGGTGAATAAGTGGCCATATGGCCATTCTATGTAACTTTTAGTAAAAAGCAGTAGCTTGTTTATTTTCAGATACATATTATATTGGTTCATAGAAAGAGGTGTGTGTGTGTGATTATCTCTCCTCATATTCAGAGAAATAATGGATGGTCACATAACATATGCAGAAATTTCATCTTTCATGTCAAAAAAAAAAAACTTCCTCAACTTTCATTAGTCTGAGGAAGCTTCTGTTTTAATCTGAAGAGATAGTCTTCCTATCAAAATATACGGTTACAACTGAATTTCCAAAGTTCTGAATTATTAGAAAATTTATTAAAATAAGATATGTAAAACACATTATGAATTCTTTCCATAATGAAATAATGTCTGATTCATTTGAGAGAAACTATTATAAAATGAAAGTAGAAAGAGAAGTGGAGAAATCCATCATTCAAGGGAGGAGTTATCATCCCTCTTTAGGACCTGGTAAAAGAAAGAGTCACAATATCAGTTAAGTACAAATACACGTGAACAATAATCTAGAAACTAGATTTGATGACAAAAATAGAGCACCGTATCAAATCACTGGAAAATATATCTAATGTCAACCGAGCAGCAAAACACTGATGTGCTAGCCTGAAAAGATACTTCTACAAGATACTGATGAGAAAGGGTTAAAATTTTAAAATTCTTAGAGAGCAAAATCCAAAACCCTACACAGAAGCTTTAGTCTTTACTTTTGTGTTTTTCTATTTCCCTCCTAAACTTCAAATGTTTATACATAATGAACTTGGCTGTATTTGAATTAAAAACCTGCTGAGAGTGAGTTTCTGTTTTCTTCCATCTGTGTCTAATTGGATTTCCTTCTTTCATGGGCTGGTCAAATCAAGAAAAGCTTGTCTACAAGCAAAGCAGATTGTAAATTCCCATCCAGATTTGTGATCAGTCAGGCTTTAAGTGTTTATCATTTTATTTGGTATAGGCCAAATGTTCACTCATAAAGGTGATCTTGAGCATGTTCAGAGAATGTTTAGTTTCCACTAATATACTACTAACCTACTATATGTATTGTTCTTTTAATTTTTCTTTTCTGTCCCATCTTCTTTTCACGTAGAGGTGAATAAGTGGCCATATGGCCATTCTATGTAACTTTTAGTAAAAAGCAGTAGCTTGTTTATTTTCAGATACATATTATATTGGTTCATAGAAAGAGGTGTGTGTGTGTGATTATCTCTCCTCATATTCAGAGAAATAATGGATGGTCACATAACATATGCAGAAATTTCATCTTTCATGTCAAAAAAAAAAAACTTCCTCAACTTTCATTAGTCTGAGGAAGCTTCTGTTTTAATCTGAAGAGATAGTCTTCCTATCAAAATATAGGGTTACAACTGTAGTTAGTATAACTGGCTGAAAAATAAGTCTTAGAAAGGATCCTGTGTAAGAAAGAAATGAGATAGGACTAAGGGTTAAAAATTCTGATTTCTTTTTTCTGAGCTTCAAAACCTCATACCTGTTCTTTTCCTGATCAAGTTCTTGTTTTTAAAGTTGGTGCTCACAGTCCAGCTCCATTTCCTGGTCTCGCTTTTCTTTCAATTAACTTTAAAAAAGATGGTCTGCCTTTTAAAATTATTTTTTCAGCTTTATTGAAGTATAATTGACCAATATAAATCACATATATTTAAGGTGTACAACTTGATACTTTGATGTTCATATGCATTGTGAAGTATTTACTACCACTAAGCTAATTAACATACTCATCACCTCACATATTTATTTCCTTCCTTCCTTTTTTTGTGATAGCAATTCTAAAATCCATTCTCTTAGAAAAATTTAAGCATATAGTTCAGTTTTGTTAACTAAAGTCCTATTGCTATATATGTTAGCTCTGTATATTGCTGTATATTTATCTTGCATAACTGAAACATTGTACTCTTTGATCAACATCTCACTTTCCCTTCCAGCCCCTGGAAACCTTATTCTGCTCTTTGCTTTTATGAGTTTGATTTTTTTAGGTTCTGCATTTATAAAATCATGTAGTTATTTGTCTCTCTGTGTTTAGTTTAGTTTACTTAGTGCAATGTCCTCTAGGTTCATCCACGTTGTCGCAAATGGAAGGATCTCCTTCTTTCTAAAATCAGGACAATATTCCTTTTTGTATATTTATATACTACATTTTCTCATATATTTGTCTGGAATGTGGAGATCAGCTTTTCCTAGGACAACTGAATACAAGACAGTTGACTATAAGCTCCCCTTTCCATTAGATCATTGCTAGATATGTGGGGATCTCAAAGTTGATTCAGAATAAGAAATCCTTCCAATAAGTTGACTAGCGAGGAACTAAGTTCCCACTGTCAGGTTGTAAGGTTGTAGCATGTGTTTTGGAGAAGGAAGTGACAATCCACTCCAATATTCTTGCCTGGAAAATTCCATAGACGGAGAAGACTGGTGAGCTACAGTCCATGAGGTCACACAGAGTCAGGCACAACTGAAGTGACTAAGCAGCAGCAGCATGTGTTTGCTTTACAGGTGTTTACTGCTTCAGAAAAATCTGTGCAGTGGAGAAGTTCAGGGTACACTGGTTTTGTTTGTGTATACAAATCTGTATTAAAAGACATGATGTTAAAGTCATCTGGTTATTACTAAATGACTACTTCAGTTATGAAAACAGTGCTGGTTTACAGAGAGTTTCTAAAATTTGAATGTGTCTGTCTGCCACCTGAGGATCTTGTTAAGTGCAAAATCTGATTCAGACATGTTTCCAGTGGGCCTGAGATTCTGCCTTTTTAGTGAGTTCCCAGGTAATGCTGATATTATTCATCCTAGGCCCACTCTTTGGATAGCAAGGGTGTAAAGCTTTGCACATGTACACAGAATTCTCACATAGCTGTTTAGGGTGGGTTTTACCCCTCATACAGATGAGGAAATAGAGATTAAGAGAATCTTCCTAATACTGTCATGTCATTAAGCTTTTTTTCTCCCCACTGCTATTCTACAACTGCATTCCTCTTATAATAACCATATTTATTTCTTAAATTACTATTTTTGTGGTTTTTATTTTCATGTAGTAGCATCTTAGAGATTCTGTATCTTCTTTGTAAGGTTTTTCCAAAATGGTCATGTCCAGGTAAACCATAGCACTTGTTAGCACTAGATTTAAAAATTTTATAGGCTTCTAATTTTTTATCCTGTCCCTTAGACCTGGCAGCATCACTGAATTCTGTGTAGTTGACCATGATATGGCTTCTTGTTGACCTGCCAAACACTGCATTTTCTGCACTCATTAGGCCAGCGAACCGATCTGTTTATAGGACCTTCTGTTCAAAGTAAGTTTGTGGTCTCTCCTCAATTATGAAATACCTGTGAGCTTTTAAACATTGCTGTCATTGGGTGCCAATCCCAGAGAACCTGACCAGTTGTTATGGAATTGGGCTTGACATTACATGGTTAGGTGTAATCATATTCTAATATAGGGACTGAGAACTATTACTTTATGAGAACTGATATGTAAATACCCACATAGCTAGGAATATTAAATCACAGTTGAGGTAGAACCCAAACACAAGTATTTTTTTTTTTAAGTTTCTAGGTGATCTTAATCTGGAGCATGTTTGAAAATGGCTGCCGCAACTCATTTCCTAGGAAGTTCATTATCTTTGAGACTCGTGGTTTATATTTAAGTGATGGTTTTTTTTTTTTTTTAAAGAATTATTTTATTTCCCCTAAGAAGATTAATGAGAATTATCACAAGAGGCTAGGGGGTTAACTTTGGTTAAAATGATAACAGTTCTGAAAAAAACTGAAGCAACAAGGAAAGGGTGTCAGTAAGATGAAGTCAGACTGTACATGCTTTAAATCAGTGGTTTGTAAATAAGAATGTAGCAATTACCTGTCAAATAACTGTCAGTTAATTCCATTTAGAGTAATTCCAGGACACAAAGGTAAAAATATTTTGAGATATCATATTATATCAGTTGTTAGAATTCATCAGAAGTTAACTTTTATTCTCATTTTTCCCTGTGTTGATTTTTTTTCCCTATGCACGATCATGTTGATTTGACATGTAAGCTATTTTAGCCCTGTAGATCTTGGTTTCTTATCAGGTTCAACGCCATGTCCTGTATTATAAAAACAGCAGTTACTACAAATTCATGATATACTATTCTTGGATAAAAATGGAGTATGACTAAAATTCATTGTTCTAATTTATCTGTATTGTGTTACAGAAAACCCAGAAGGCTATTTTCTACAGTGCAATGACATATGTCCATATTTCCATATGGAAAGCAGACTCAAATTTAAGTGCCTGTCTACCTTCCTTCCTTCTGGAGAGACACTGAGATTTAAGGCAGTCTCTTAACAATTTCTTTAAAGATTTTTGCCCAAGTTCAAGCCAAAATCGGAATGTTGAGATGAGACCTCAGATAGTCAATTGCTTAGTTTCTAATAGTCTGCTGCTGCTGCCTAGTCACTTCAGTCACGTCCAACTCTGTGTGTCCCCTTGGACTACAGCCCATAAGGCTCCTCTGTCCAGGGGGATTCTCCTAGAAAGAATACTGGAGTGGGTTGTCATGCCCTCTTCCAAGGGATCTTCTTTTGCTTGGAGATAGAACCCAGGTCTCCTGCATTGCAGGCAGATTCCTCACCATTAAGCCATCAGGGAAGCCCTATATATATATAACCTCATGGACTGTAGCTCACCAAGCTTCTCCATCCATGGAATTTTCCAGGTGAATATACTGGAGTGGGTTGCCATTTCCTTCTCCACCTAATATTCTAGGTGGTTAAAATCATTGTTTTACATGCTTGCATTCATGGAACATACTCTCATGAGGTTAGCTAGTTAATAGTTGATAAGTGTTAGTTGCTCAGTTGTGTCTGACTTTTTGTGATCCCATGGACTGTAGTTCTCCAGGCTCATCTGTCAATGGAATTCTCCAGGCAAGAATACTAGAGTGAGTTACCATTCCCTCTCCAGGGGACCTTCCTGATCCAGATTGAACCCAGGTCTCCTGCACTGAGGACAGACTCCTTACTATCTGACCCACCAGGGAAGCTCAGGCAGTAGTTGATAAGCATACAGTAAATATCTCTGCCTTACCCATCTCTTGCCATTGACCAAGACCCTCTATTTGGGAAAAAAAAAAACAGATCCCCTTTTTCCTCTTTGCCTGGATCAGTGATTCTCAAACTGTTTGCTCCCAGGATCTCTTAACACATTTAAAGATGTCTGAGAACCCAGGAACCTTTGTTGACATAGATCAAATAATTATATCTTACCACATTAGCAATTGAAACTGAAAAAAAAGTAAATTTTTAATTTTTCTGATACAGTGACAAAGTCCATTATATTGTTACAAATAGCATTTTTATGGAAAGGAAACTCTTTCAAAATAAAAGAAAATCAGAGAGTGGCATTGTTTTTTGTTTCTTCAAATCTCTTTAATAGAATACAGATGGATTCTTATGTTTTCCTGTATTCAGTCTTTTGCAATTTGTTGTTTTGTTTGAATAATATTAGGAAAATTCAGCCTTAGACAGATTTGTAGTTGGGAAGAGAGATGTATTTTAGTAGTCTTTTCAGATGATTGTGAATATTCTTCTGTGCTACGATACCAAAATTCAACAACAGCTTCTTTTAGCTTATTTGTGCTGTGGTTGCAAGACTGGTTCACAATAGAAGTTGTTAAAATGCCCAAACATAGATTTACTCCCATTTTTTGGAGAGAACAAAGGCAGCTCTGCTTCTATGAACCTCTCAAATCACCTAACACAAGCCAAATCCTGTTACGGATCATTTCTAAAACCCTCTTATGGAGCTCTCCCCATGGTTCTGCATGGTATGTATTCACCTTTGTTGCAATAAGTCAATCAATAATGCCAACTTTGTTTGACTACAGGGATATTCCTGGTGGTGGTCTTGGACTGGAAATAATCAACAATTTCTTTTATGGCCCCTTGTGAGTGAGGATTTTTAGAGGTCTATTTTTGCAGGAAGATAAAACAACTTATTAATCAAGAGATTGCTATGAAGATAGAGCAGCAGCAGACCTACTTTCAGGACTGGCATTATTCTTTAAGTCTTTAGGCCTTGTATTTAGAAGACTCTGAAACCCAGTAACAAATGCTACAAGAGTTGTTGAGTTAGAATATTTGTATCTGGGATTTTGAATCTTCATCCTAGAGTCAGTCTCTTACTGATTGAATGATCAGGTGCAATTCATTTATGCTGTCTTGTATTTTAGCTTTCGTGTCTGTAAAGTGGGGGTCATAATACCACCCATTACATAAGATTGCTATTGGATTAAAAGAGTTAGTACTGTGTTCACTCTGTATAGCACCACCAGATACATTACTTACGTGTGTGTGTGTTTTTTTAAGCAGCTTATTAACAACAGAAACTAGACCCTTCATTTCCCCTTAGACCTCAGCTTAATTGTCACATCTTTAATATCAATTAACTAATTTCCAGTAAGGCAACATGTCTAATAAATTAAGAGCGTCCATTTCACATAGTGGATAATACATAGCATGAATTCTGAAACTTGACTATTTGTTCAAATCCCAGCTTTACTGACTGGATAACTTAGAGTAAATTAAGGCCTCTGTGCCTTATTTTTTTTGTCTATAAAATTCTCTGATAACTGTATTCTTTGTAGGGTGGCTATGAGTTTTAAATAGGTTAATATTTCTGAAGTACTGAATAGAGTGATTTTTACATAAAATACACTGTTTATTAAAATAAATATATACAAAAATATCTCTGAAATATCAGATTAAGCACTTATGAGCCTGAACAATTTTGATGATTGCATAACTTATAAATTTTATACCCAATTAATAATATGGATCTGGCTTATTATTTCTCTTCTTGCTTTTACAGCTTCTTGTACTTTCAAACTCACCTAACACAAGCCAAATCCTGATTTTTTGGCTTCAGGGCATGGTATGTATTCACCTTTGTTGCAATAAGTCAATCAATAATGCCAACTTTGTTTGACTACAGGGATATTCCTGGTGGTGGTCTTGGACTGGAAATAATCAACAATTTCTTTTATGGCCCCTTGTGAGTGAGGATTTTTAGAGGTCTATTTTTGCAGGAAGATAAAACAACTTATTAATCAAGAGATTGCTATGAAGATAGAGCAGCAGCAGACCTACTTTCAGGACTGGCATTATTCTTTAAGTCTTTAGGCCTTGTATTTAGAAGACTCTGAAACCCAGTAACAAATGCTACAAGAGTTGTTGAGTTAGAATATTTGTATCTGGGATTTTGAATCTTCATCCTAGAGTCAGTCTCTTACTGATTGAATGATCAGGTGCAATTCATTTATGCTGTCTTGTATTTTAGCTTTCGTGTCTGTAAAGTGGGGGTCATAATACCACCCATTACATAAGATTGCTATTGGATTAAAAGAGTTAGTACTGTGTTCACTCTGTATAGCACCACCAGATACATTACTTACGTGTGTGTGTGTGTTTTTTAAGCAGCTTATTAACAACAGAAACTAGACCCTTCATTTCCCCTTAGACCTCAGCTTAATTGTCACATCTTTAATATCAATTAACTAATTTCCAGTAAGGCAACATGTCTAATAAATTAAGAGCGTCCATTTCACATAGTGGATAATACATAGCATGAATTCTGAAACTTGACTATTTGTTCAAATCCCAGCTTTACTGACTGGATAACTTAGAGTAAATTAAGGCCTCTGTGCCTTATTTTTTTTGTCTATAAAATTCTCTGATAACTGTATTCTTTGTAGGGTGGCTATGAGTTTTAAATAGGTTAATATTTCTGAAGTACTGAATAGAGTGATTTTTACATAAAATACACTGTTTATTAAAATAAATATATACAAAAATATCTCTGAAATATCAGATTAAGCACTTATGAGCCTGAACAATTTTGATGATTGCATAACTTATAAATTTTATACCCAATTAATAATATGGATCTGGCTTATTATTTCTCTTCTTGCTTTTACAGCTTCTTGTACTTTCAAACTCACCTAACTCTATAGGGCAGAAATGTATTGTCTTAGACAAGTGGACATTACCTGCTCAACATTGGTGACTGTGATGCAATCATTGATTTGAGTTATTAGCCAAAAATTTGAAGAGCAGGACTTAAGATCTCTTCTGGGTTTGTGCTTTCCAGAAGGATTTCTTTCCTAAAATATTTAATGTCAATAAGCTGATCTTACTCTTAATGGTGGGACTCTGCTTGCTTTGTCACAGAGAACTGAATATTCATAATTACACTGTGTGTATGTGTGTGATCAGTTATATCTAACTCTTTTGTGATCCCATGGACTGTGGCCTGCCAGGCTTCTCTGTCCATGGGGTTTTCCAAGCAAGAATATTAGAGTGGGCTGCCATTCCCTACTCCATCCTAATTGATAGTAGCTCTGGTTTAATTTATCAGCCTGATAAATTTATCTCTGGGAAATTTCCAGGTGGCTCAGTGGTAAAGAATCCTCCTACCAGGGCAGGAGACAAAGGTTTAATCCCAAGGTGGGGAAGATCTACTGGAGAAGCAAAGGACAACCCACTCCAGTCTTGCCTGGAAAAACCCATGGACAGAGGCACCTGGCAGGCTACAGTCTCTGGGGTCACAAAGAGTTGGATGTGACTGAGCACAAACAAATTTAGCTCTAACCCAATTTTCAACTTCGATCTTCTTTCTTGTCTATAAAATTTAATTGTCTGAATGGAAATGGTACGATTTTTCAGCCCCTACATAGACGTTAAGAAATTTATTCACTAGTTTGATTATACTAATCTCTCTATTATCTGATAGACTTCTTAATTCTTCTCATATTTCTTCTCTTTTTATACCGTGTAAAATTCTGTGATCATTTTATTGACAGCTTCCTCAATTCCTCTGCTCTCTTTTTATTTATTCCTAGACTAAGAACAAAAGAAATCAATTACACTATTACATTGTCTGACACTGACCATCAGATTACTGGCCTTCTCTTTGCCAAGGTTTCTATCCCTGCTGCCAGCCCCCTTCAGATGTAATACCTTGGGCTTTGTGCTGTCTCTCCTGAAACATCTTATCAGAATCTGAAAGAAGCAGCTAAAGCATTCTGCCATCCTGACATGTCCTCTCCAGCAGTCTGAAATTCTTATCTTTAGTCACATGATCTGGGTTTCAGAATACAATATTTGGTTGCTTAATGCAGCAACATTTCCATTAAAAGTGCCAAGAATTGAAACTTTCCGAGCACTTAAAGTAAGAAAACCTCACTGTTTGTTGTTCAATCTTCATGCAGTTATTTTCACATTCTAGTGTTTGGCACTTCCAAGGACTAATTTCTTTATTAGTTAGGATTCTTGGTTGCAAACAACAGAGGATTACTCTGGTTAACCTAAGTTTAAAAGAAGAAACTAGGATTATTGAAGAAACACTATGATAACCCATAGAATCCAAGGAAAAGTGGAACAGTTTGCCCTTGGGGAAGAAGGAGGAATAGGTAGACTTTGGATTTTCTCTTTAGTGTTCTCACATTTTTGATGACATAGCTTGAAAAAAATTTCATTAATTACCTTAGATTTATGCCTCTGGGACAATTTCCAAAGGTTGGCTCAGTGGTAAAGAATCCTCCTACCAGGGCAGGAGACAAAGGTTTAATCCCAAGGTGGGGAAGATCTACTGGAGAAGCAAAGGACAACCCACTCCAGTCTTGCCTGGAAAAACCCATGGACAGAGGCACCTGGCAGGCTACAGTCTCTGGGGTCACAAAGAGTTGGATGTGACTGAGCACAAACAAATTTAACTCTAACCCAATTTTCAACTTCGATCTTCTTTCTTGTCTATAAAATTTAATTGTCTGAATGGAAATGGTACGATTTTTCAGCCCCTACATAGACGTTAAGAAATTTATTCACTAGTTTGATTATACTAATCTCTCTATTATCTGATAGACTTCTTAATTCTTCTCATATTTCTTCTCTTTTTATACCGTGTAAAATTCTGTGATCATTTTATTGACAGCTTCCTCAATTCCTCTGCTCTCTTTTTATTTATTCCTAGACTAAGAACAAAAGAAATCAATTACACTATTACATTGTCTGACACTGACCATCAGATTACTGGCCTTCTCTTTGCCAAGGTTTCTATCCCTGCTGCCAGCCCCCTTCAGATGTAATACCTTGGGCTTTGTGCTGTCTCTCCTGAAACATCTTATCAGAATCTGAAAGAAGCAGCTAAAGCATTCTGCCATCCTGACATGTCCTCTCCAGCAGTCTGAAATTCTTATCTTTAGTCACATGATCTGGGTTTCAGAATACAATATTTGGTTGCTTAATGCAGCAACATTTCCATTAAAAGTGCCAAGAATTGAAACTTTCCGAGCACTTAAAGTAAGAAAACCTCACTGTTTGTTGTTCAATCTTCATGCAGTTATTTTCACATTCTAGTGTTTGGCACTTCCAAGGACTAATTTCTTTATTAGTTAGGATTCTTGGTTGCAAACAACAGAGGATTACTCTGGTTAACCTAAGTTTAAAAGAAGAAACTAGGATTATTGAAGAAACACTATGATAACCCATAGAATCCAAGGAAAAGTGGAACAGTTTGCCCTTGGGGAAGAAGGAGGAATAGGTAGACTTTGGATTTTCTCTTTAGTGTTCTCACATTTTTGATGACATAGCTTGAAAAAAATTTCATTAATTACCTTAGTCCAACTTTACCCTCAATACAATGTTTAGACTCTAACAAGCTTTATCAAAATTCAGTGATTCTACTTGGTCTTAAAACCCCCTTCACTTTACAGATGAGAAAACTGATCTAGAGAAGTTAAATGATTGGATTACTGTAAATATAATAAAGTTCCTTTGACACTTAAGTAAATAAATCCCTCTGAATGGTCTTAAGAGTAAATTAACTTCTAAAGCATTCCTAAGAGTAAATATGATTAAAGTGACATTTTACCAAGATGCATTGTGTAACTTTCTTTGTTGTATCACTGAAGGTGACACCATGATCCTTATATTTATTCAGTCTTTATACTGCTTTCAGCCCTCCTTCTGTATCTACAAAAATACCAAGATTATGTATCAGTTGTTGCTCAGAGTCAATCAGTATCCCTGAGAACATATTTGAGAAAGATTGCCTAAGTCTAGACATGATAATATATAAAAATATTATTTTCCCAAATGTGTCTCACTGCTTTTTATTCCAGTGGCTTTGAGATTTCATTCATATTCTCCAACAAAGATTTATTGACCACATACTGTAAAGGCACATAATTTAGGATGCATTAGTGAACAAAACCAAACCAAAAATAAAACATCTGAGGCTTCATGGAACTCACTTTTGCATTGGAGCTTGCTTTATTATAAAAATACAGTATGTAACACATATAAAAAATATATATTAAAATCTGTTTATGTTATTGGTAGGGCTTCTGGTCAACATTAGATTGTTAGTAACAGTTACACTTGGACTTTTCATTGAGGAAAGGGTGGATGCCCTTAAACCCCATGTTGTCCAAGGGTCAGACTGTGTTTTGAATTACTAGGCACTTGATGTGAATCAGAACCTACCTGTATTAAAAACAGTCGTTCATCGATGCTGTTACTACATTTTTATAAAATGTGTTTTAGAACTATATCATTTAATGTTTATAAATAGCTTGAGATATTCAGATGCCAGTTTGTAACCCCTGAAACTGAGGGAAGGTATATTCCTCATACAGTCACTGTGTTTTTAACACTTCCTGAGTTTTACAGAGTGTGAAAGAGCAGATATTTGGAGAAATAAAGAAATCAGATAATTCAAATTTTCATGAGGTTCCTTGCTGTGGTCAGACCAACTCACTAACAAAAGCTTTAGCTCTGGATGTATAAAAAATGCTGTCTTCTTTGTGAACTGGAGACGAGACACGAATCTGAGGTTGTATCAGAAGTGCTCCTTGCTTTGGCTCTTCAGGGACTTAAAATGACAACCTAAGGCCCCCTCAGTGGTGGGAAGGGTGCCCAAGTAAAGCATCCCTCTCTAAACACACCATGCTCATCAGAGACACTGGCCTATGTTAACATAATAGAAAGTAGAATTGTCTAATGGGATAGAGGCATATTGAAGAAACAAACTAGTAAATTTGTAGATGACATTTTTCAATAACATTGCCTGTACTTTTTTTTGATAGCATAGCATGTCTTTTGGAGTAGCTTCAGATGACCAAACAAGGAATGGTTGAGTATAACTGAGGATGGGAAGTCTAGGCAGGATATGGTTTCATTCTATTAAATTTCCAGGTTTTGGCACAGTCTGGACTGTTGTGGGGAGGAGTCCACAGAGCGCATCACATCACAGTTTTCTTTAAACTTGACACGGCTTGTATTGTGGTGCAGAGTCATTGGACCACCAAAATTACCTGTAAAGGCACATAATTTAGGATGCATTAGTGAACAAAACCAAACCAAAAATAAAACATCTGAGGCTTCATGGAACTCACTTTTGCATTGGAGCTTGCTTTATTATAAAAATACAGTATGTAACACATATAAAAAATATATATTAAAATCTGTTTATGTTATTGGTAGGGCTTCTGGTCAACATTAGATTGTTAGTAACAGTTACACTTGGACTTTTCATTGAGGAAAGGGTGGATGCCCTTAAACCCCATGTTGTCCAAGGGTCAGACTGTGTTTTGAATTACTAGGCACTTGATGTGAATCAGAACCTACCTGTATTAAAAACAGTCGTTCATCGATGCTGTTACTACATTTTTATAAAATGTGTTTTAGAACTATATCATTTAATGTTTATAAATAGCTTGAGATATTCAGATGCCAGTTTGTAACCCCTGAAACTGAGGGAAGGTATATTCCTCATACAGTCACTGTGTTTTTAACACTTCCTGAGTTTTACAGAGTGTGAAAGAGCAGATATTTGGAGAAATAAAGAAATCAGATAATTCAAATTTTCATGAGGTTCCTTGCTGTGGTCAGACCAACTCACTAACAAAAGCTTTAGCTCTGGATGTATAAAAAATGCTGTCTTCTTTGTGAACTGGAGACGAGACACGAATCTGAGGTTGTATCAGAAGTGCTCCTTGCTTTGGCTCTTCAGGGACTTAAAATGACAACCTAAGGCCCCCTCAGTGGTGGGAAGGGTGCCCAAGTAAAGCATCCCTCTCTAAACACACCATGCTCATCAGAGACACTGGCCTATGTTAACATAATAGAAAGTAGAATTGTCTAATGGGATAGAGGCATATTGAAGAAACAAACTAGTAAATTTGTAGATGACATTTTTCAATAACATTGCCTGTACTTTTTTTTGATAGCATAGCATGTCTTTTGGAGTAGCTTCAGATGACCAAACAAGGAATGGTTGAGTATAACTGAGGATGGGAAGTCTAGGCAGGATATGGTTTCATTCTATTAAATTTCCAGGTTTTTGGCACAGACTGTACTGTTGTGGGGAGGAGTCCACATAGCCCATCACATCACAGTTTTCTTTAAACTTGACACGGCTTCTATTGTACCAGGCAGATAAAGCCCAAGAGAGATTCATTTGGATTTAGGCTTTGGGTGGGAACTAGGTTAAATTGTGTTCCCAGCTCATGTTCTACATATCACATTCTTAAGTCAAATAAAAAAACACCCATCCCTTCAAGGTTGACATACAACTGGGTTTTACTTCACATAGTGAGACTGAATATTTGAACAGGGAGCGTATCCCCGGGGACCATTTAGGGCTGAACTTTCACTCATTCCAAGCTGTAGGAGAAGTCTCGGCAGCATATGAATATTCAGTGAGAACATCAGTATTTTTGTTAGAATGCAGGTCCTGTTTGATTTTTTTTTTGTAAGATAGGTACTTGTTCATTAGGACTTTTTTCCTTGGAGATGATAAAATTGAATGGTTTTCCTCCTTTAATAAAATACTTTCAAAAGTGGGTTTTTGTTCCTTTAGACAGGTGGTTTCCAGGGATATTTACCTAACCCTCCCTGACATCAGATGTTCACATTAGTTCAATTTACGTTTTCAAGTAAAAGCAAAGAAATACCTCTAGCTATTTCCTAAAAGAAAATGATTTTTTGAGATTTTTCACGTAATACAGAATCTTCCCACTTAGCATACAATATTTTACAAAATTTTGGATTTGGATATAAAATTTTTTCTTTATTTACTTCTTATTCATGTTTACCACCACTTCATTGCTTTGTGAATTGTTTTCAATAGATTATACACGTAAGGTGTTCTTCTACTTTGAAGACTTTCCTGCCACAAAGGGTTCCACACCACTAAGGTAAAAATTAACTCATTTTTGTGACCTCATTTAAAAGAGTTTTCATGACAGTGCTGTGTTCTGCTCTCACCTGATCCTTTTTACAGTGGATCCTTTCAGACCATCTGGTCCACATCTGTCCTGCTTCCACTCTCATATTCATTTGTACTTATGGTCATGAAAGATGTAGAGGGAAAAAATATAGTAGACTTTTTTTTTCATTTAAAGTACACAACTAAGACAGACTACTGGTATTACTTTAGGAATTTTCACAGCATGTTTTTTTTTTTTTTTTTCTGGGAATTATTAAGTTAGTTTTGGTATCTGGACAAGTTGCAAAGAATTCTGAGAATCTGAGTTCTAAAAGTAGCTATAGCAGTTCAGAGGTCAGGTAGTTTGGCCAGTGAAAGGGCAGTGCTGGGGCAAGTGACCCTTCATCAGGCTGTCATAGAACTGCTGTTTTCTCTTACAATCTGCAGTGTAGAGAATGACTTCTTTTCAACCACCTAGGTCCATTCTGCCTCCTCAGTTAACATAGGATGTGGGGGCCTGACTGACTGTTGGAAGTAGTGACTACTGAAGGTTGGTGAGCTTTGCTGCTGCTCCTCACTCTTGGCTGCTGGCAAGCCTAGGGGCATTTGCTTGGAAGTTGACTTTTGTTTTTTTTTTAAGAAATAAAAGTGACCCATCAAAGGCTCAGTCTTGTCCTGAGACTTTTTTGTTTTGCTTTTTTCATGGAAAGGCATTTTAAATATAGCGGTGTGTACGTGTTAATCACAAATTCTCAATCTATGCCTCCCCTCCATCCTTCCTTCCTGGTAATCTTAAGTTCATTCTCAGTGAGTCTGTTTCTGTAAATAATTACATTTTCCATTGCTATTTCCAAAAAATGATTTTTTGAGATTTTTCACGTAATACAGAATCTTCCCACTTAGCATACAATATTTTACAAAATTTTGGATTTGGATATAAAATTTTTTCTTTATTTACTTCTTATTCATGTTTACCACCACTTCATTGCTTTGTGAATTGTTTTCAATAGATTATACACGTAAGGTGTTCTTCTACTTTGAAGACTTTCCTGCCACAAAGGGTTCCACACCACTAAGGTAAAAATTAACTCATTTTTGTGACCTCATTTAAAAGAGTTTTCATGACAGTGCTGTGTTCTGCTCTCACCTGATCCTTTTTACAGTGGATCCTTTCAGACCATCTGGTCCACATCTGTCCTGCTTCCACTCTCATATTCATTTGTACTTATGGTCATGAAAGATGTAGAGGGAAAAAATATAGTAGACTTTTTTTTTTTTCATTTAAAGTACACAACTAAGACAGACTACTGGTATTACTTTAGGAATTTTCACAGCATGTTTTTTTTTTTTTTTTTCTGGGAATTATTAAGTTAGTTTTGGTATCTGGACAAGTTGCAAAGAATTCTGAGAATCTGAGTTCTAAAAGTAGCTATAGCAGTTCAGAGGTCAGGTAGTTTGGCCAGTGAAAGGGCAGTGCTGGGGCAAGTGACCCTTCATCAGGCTGTCATAGAACTGCTGTTTTCTCTTACAATCTGCAGTGTAGAGAATGACTTCTTTTCAACCACCTAGGTCCATTCTGCCTCCTCAGTTAACATAGGATGTGGGGGCCTGACTGACTGTTGGAAGTAGTGACTACTGAAGGTTGGTGAGCTTTGCTGCTGCTCCTCACTCTTGGCTGCTGGCAAGCCTAGGGGCATTTGCTTGGAAGTTGACTTTTGTTTTTTTTTTAAGAAATAAAAGTGACCCATCAAAGGCTCAGTCTTGTCCTGAGACTTTTTTGTTTTGCTTTTTTCATGGAAAGGCATTTTAAATATAGCGGTGTGTACGTGTCAATCACAAATTCTCAATCTATGCCTCCCCTCCATCCTTCGTTCCTGGTAATCTTAAGTTCATTCTCGGTGAGTCTGTTTCTGTAAATAATTTCATTTTCCATTCTTGAATTATATCAATGATCATCATATCCTGCAAGCTGGAACACTCTTGAGAGTAAAAGACGTACCATGAATAATTACACTGGGGGGCAGATATTAAGTAAGACTGCCCCCAGACAAACTAGGATGGAAGTTCACTGTACTTGGAATAGTATAGGGTGATTTCACAGTGTATCTCTATAGTGAGGGGGCCTCACGAGACGAGGAGAAAGGTGCAGTCCTAAGGTGAACTAGGTGGCGGATCGATGTGTAGAAGCAATGACTTTACAAATCATAGTCCACTGGAACCAACACAGAAGGGAAATACCAGATCATTGCTTATCGCTCATCTGAGCTTGGTTTCCATAACCAGGACTTGCTCAACTTTGTGTAATAGACACTTTTTGAAATATAGTAAAAGTCAACAGAATGCTCTTCAAAAGAGTACACACAGAAGTCACATTTTGCATGCAAGTCCAGGGAAATCTCAGTTACCTTGAAGCCACATATGAAAGTATGAGGGCTTCCCAAGTGGCCTTCCAAAGCAGGAGACAAGGATTCCATCCCTGGGTTGGGAAGATCCTCTGGAGGAGGGCATGTTAACCCACTCTAGTATCCTTACCTGGAGAATCTCAAGGACAGAGGAGCTTACAGTCCATGGGGATGCAGAGTCGTACATAAGTGAAGAAACTTAGCACAGTACATGAAAATATGAACCCTCAATGTATCAACCCTTTAGACATACACTACACAATAGACTTCTACTTTTTTCAAAGGTTACAATAAATTTAGGAATATATAACCCATGGAATCTATTGAAATATACATGATTAAAAACCATTGTGTATCAGGTAATATTCAAAATATGTATGAATCTAGTTCATGAGTGGTTACCCTAGGTTTACTTTTGTGAGTGTGCATCACTGATTGACTTTTGGACCTACTGGGAGATGATGAAAGAATTCATAACATGAGAATTCAGCATTCCTTGATCCCAAGATTACTCCACTAGAGGTGCTTTTATGACATTGTTCACAAGTTGGCAATAGTCTGTAGCTATAGTTGATGTGGAATCTTATAAGGTATTTAGGCCCATTTTTTACAAAGCTAGCGTCTATTAAGTACTTACTGCTATGGATCAGGCTTGTATTACATCCAAGGATTTAACACACATATCCTAATTATCCTACCCTCAAAGTATTTAATGTCAAATTGTATTTCTGTTTTAGAAATAGAGAATAGAGAAAATTGAAACTTGGAGAGGTGAAGTAATTCCATCACACATTATCATTTCCTCCCAGATATAGTTTACATCTTACTGTAAAACAAGCTCTCACCCTTTAAAAAATGTAAACTATGGTTTAAGAGTACCCTCTTTTCTTATGCTAATGTCATGGGATTACAGTCCCAGGAACAAGAAGGAGAAAATATGATGACATACAGTCAGGGAGAAAAGAAGTTGTTCATGGTTGGGTACAGTTTGTCTCACATGTCGTTTTAGAGCCACCTCAGAAGAGATGAGGATTTTTGAAAGAAAGTCTTAGATTAATTGTGATAAAGAGAATGTAAAGATGAAAATTTGATAGAAATACAGTAAGAAAATGGTTTCCTGGCTATGGTTCAGAAGACATGGATCCTACTTAAGTGCTATCTTGATTCCTTCTTGAGCTTTTTCTCATTCTTTCCCCCCGTTTTTATAAGGACATATTCAAAGGCTTTCTACCTCACCTGTAACTTATATACCATTTTTGGTATATTGAAAGACATTATACGTTGTTTTGGGCTTAAGTCCACAGAGTCGTACATAAGTGAAGAAACTTAGCACAGTACATGAAAATATGGACCCTCAATTTATCAACCCTTTAGACATACACTACACAATAGCCTTCTACTTTTTTCAAAGGTTACAATAAATTTAGGAGTATATAACCCATGGAATCTATTGAAATATACATGATTAAAAACCATTGTATATCAAGTAATATTCAAAATATGTATGAATCTAGTTCATGAGTGGTTACCCTAGGTTTACTTTTGTGAGTGTGCATCACTGATTGACTTTTGGACCTACTGGGAGATGATGAAAGAATTCATAACATGAGAATTCAGCATTCCTTGATCCCAAGATTACTCCACTAGAGGTGCTTTTATGACATTGTTCACAAGTTGGCAATAGTCTGTAGCTATAGTTGATGTGGAATCTTATAAGGCATTTAGGCCCATTTTTTACAAAGCTAGCGTCTATTAAGTACTTACTGCTATGAATCAGGCTTGTATTACATCCAAGGATTTAACACACATATCCTAATTATCCTACCCTCAAAGTATTTAATGTCAAATTGTATTTCTGTTTTATAAATAGAGAATAGAGAAATTGAAACTTGGAGAGGTGAAGTAATTCCATCACACATTATCATTTCCTCCCAGATATAGTTTACATCTTACTGTAAAACAAGCTCTCACCCTTTAAAAAATGTAAACTATGGTTTAAGAGTACCCTCTTTTCTTATGCTAATGTCATGGGATTACAGTCCCAGGAACAAGAAGGAGAAAATATGATGACATACAGTCAGGGAGAAAAGAAGTTGTCCATGGTTGGGTACAGTTTGTCTCACATGTCGTTTTAGAGCCACCTCAGAAGAGATGAGGATTTTTGAAAGAAAGTCTTAGATTAATTGTGATAAAGAGAATGTAAAGATGAAAATTTGATAGAAATACAGTAAGAAAATGGTTTCCTGGCTATGGTTCAGAAGACATGGATCCTACTTAAGTGCTATCTTGATTCCTTCTTGAGCTTTTTCTCATTCTTTCCCCCCGTTTTTATAAGGACATATTCAAAGGCTTTCTACCTCACCTGTAACTTATATACCATTTTTGGTATATTGAAAGACATTATACGTTGTTTTGGGCATCCCCAAATCCTCTAATGATCTCTTTAAGAAAAAATGGCATTACCTAAATACAAGAAATGAGAAAAATGGAAAAATGATAGCTTATGCATACAGTAGACATCTGTGCATATATGAATACTTTTTACAAAGCAAGAAGAATATATTCAATATGATATGACTAATACTGTATATCAGTAGGGAAACAGATTTATGTGGCAAAAGGATAAAGAAATGTAATGAAAACCACCTAATTCAAGTTAGTATTTATCTTTGAAGCAAAGGAAAGAGAGAAGTGACTGTGAGGTGGTATTCAGGGGACTTCAGTCCTGCTGTCTTCAGCTAAAGGACCTGAGGAAATGTCCCAGAGAGAGAAACCATCTGAGAATTCTCAGTTGCCATTACTGCCCGCAGTCAGGAGAATGGATATTACTGTCCTACACTGGGGATACAGGGGGCACCACAGCATCCACTAAATCTTTAGAAATCAAACTTGCCTGTGTACTAGAATGACCTGGGAAAATGTGCAGACTCCTAATTCCCAGTTTGCATGCTGGACCAATTGAATCATAATTTCAGAGAGTGGGTCCTCTGTTAGTACTCTAAAATTCCCTAAGTGTTACTGATATGCAGTCTCACTCATGTTGAAGAAACACTGCATTCCCGTACAACTCTCCATTTACCTAGGTATTTAAAAATGTCTTACAGTATGATTATTTTGCACACAGCTGTCCAGTTTTCCTACCACCATTTGTTGAAGAGACATTCTTTCCTTATGGTATGTTCTTGCTACTTTGCTGTAGATTAATTATTCATATAAAGGTGAGTTTATCTCTGGGCCCTCTATTCTGTTTCATTGATCAGTGTGTCAATTTTTGTGCCAGTACCATGAGGATTTTTGAAAGAAAGTCTTAGATTAATTGTGATAAAGAGAATGTAAAGATGAAAATTTGATAGAAATACAGTAAGAAAATGGTTTCCTGGCTATGGTTCAGAAGACATGGATCCTACTTAAGTGCTATCTTGATTCCTTCTTGAGCTTTTTCTCATTCTTTCCCCCCGTTTTTATAAGGACATATTCAAAGGCTTTCTACCTCACCTGTAACTTATATACCATTTTTGGTATATTGAAAGACATTATACGTTGTTTTGGGCATCCCCAAATCCTCTAATGATCTCTTTAAGAAAAAATGGCATTACCTAAATACAAGAAATGAGAAAAATGGAAAAATGATAGCTTATGCATACAGTAGACATCTGTGCATATATGAATACTTTTTACAAAGCAAGAAGAATATATTCAATATGATATGACTAATACTGTATATCAGTAGGGAAACAGATTTATGTGGCAAAAGGATAAAGAAATGTAATGAAAACCACCTAATTCAAGTTAGTATTTATCTTTGAAGCAAAGGAAAGAGAGAAGTGACTGTGAGGTGGTATTCAGGGGACTTCAGTCCTGCTGTCTTCAGCTAAAGGACCTGAGGAAAAGTCCCAGAGAGAGAAACCATCTGAGAATTCTCAGTTGTCATTACTGCCCACAGTCAGGAGAATGGATATTACTGTCCTACACTGGGGATACAGGGGGCACCACAGCATCCACTAAATCTTTAGAAATCAAACTTGCCTGTGTATTAGAATGACCTGGGAAAATGTGCAGACTCCCAATTTCCAGTTTGCATGCTGGACCAATTGAATCATAATTTCAGAGAGTTGGTCCTCTGTTAGTACTCTAAAATTCCCTAAGTGTTACTGATATGCAGTCTCACTCATGTTGAAGAAACACTGCATTCCCATACAACTCTCCATTTACCTAGGTATTTAAAAATGTCTTACAGTATGATTATTTTGCACACAGTTGTCCAGTTTTCCTACCACCATTTGTTGAAGAGACATTCTTTCCTTATGGTATGTTCTTGCTACTTTGCTGTAGATTAATTATTCATATAAAGGTGAGTTTATCTCTGGGCCCTCTATTCTGTTTCATTGATCAGTGTGTCAATTTTTGTGCCAGTACCATACTCTTTTAATTATAAATAGCCTTGTAAATAGTTTGAAATCAAGGTGCATGACACCTCTGACTTTCTTCTTCTTTGTCAAGATGGTTTGGCTATTAAGGCCTTTTGTATATGCATAAAAATTTAGAATGACATGTTCTAGGTCTGTGAAAAATGCGTTTGTTATTTTGATAGAGATTGCATTCAATCTGTAGATTTTCTTGGATAGTATGGTCAAACTTAGATAGTTTCCAATCCACAGACACAGTATATCTTTCAACCTGTTTATTTCCTCTTCAGTTTTTTTTTAAAGATTTATTTATTTATTTATTTTTTGGGTGGGGGTTGGGTTGGGGAGGGAGGGGAGCGGGCGGGCCACTTCTATTGGTCTTTCATTTCTCTATTTTCATCCATCTTTGTTCTTTGGCTCCTGTGGGCCTCCAATCACGGTGGCGTCTGTCGTTGCAGAGCGCCGGCTCTGGGCGTATGCGCTCCAGCGCTCCGGCTCGGTAACTGGACACATGGGTCCAGCCGCTCCGCGGCCCATGGGATCTTCCCAGGCCAGGGATCGAACTGGCTCCCCTTGCACTGCAAGGTGGTGTCCTTACCCACTGGACCACCAGGGGAAGCTCTCCTCTTCAGTTTTTTACATCAGTGTTCTATAATTTTCTGAGTACAAATCTTTTATCTCCTTAGGTTTTTTTTTATATATATATAATTTTTTTCTTATTTTTTTGACCACTTCTGGTCTTTCATTTATTTATTTTCATCCATCTTTGTTCTTTGGCCCATGTGGGCCTCCCATTGCAGTGGCTTCGCTCATTGCAGAGCACCGGCTCTGAGCACATGTGCCCCAGGGCTCCAGCTCAGTAGCTGAACACATCAGTCCAGCCGCCCCATGGCACGTGGGATCCTCACAGGTCAGGAATAGAACCAGCGCCCCTTGCACTGCACAGCGGTGTCCTTACCCACTTGACCACCAGGGAAGCCCTCTCCTTAGGTTTATTCCTGGTTATTTGATTCTTTTTTATAGGATTGTAAATGGGATGATTTCTTTTGATTTCTCTTTCCAATGGTTTGTTTTTAGTGTATAGAAATGCAAACATATGTATATTAATTTATATCCTACAACTCTAATAACTTCATTGAGAAGCTTTAGTAGTTTTTGGTGGCATCCTTAGGATTTTCTATGTATGGTGTCATCTCATGTACAAGCAGTGACAGTTTTACTTCTTTCTTTTCTTTTTTTGGCGAGTGGAGGACTTAAACAATAGAATTTTATTGCTCTGGAAATTGCAGGCCCCCTGAGGCCTCTCTCCTGGGCACGCACACAGCTGCCCCCTGGCTGTGCCCTCAGACCTTCCTTCTGTGGGCGCACTGCCTAATGCTCCCTTCTTGCTTTTCAATTTGGATTCCTTTTATTTCTTTATTCTTGTCTGATTGAATCAAACTGGATTAGTATCTCACACCATGTGCAAAACTAGATTCAAAATGAATTGACAACTTAAATTTAAGGCCCCAAACCACAAAACTTCTAGAAGAAAATATAGGCAGTATGCTCTTTGACATCAGTCTTAGTATATGTTTTTGGATATGTCTCCTCAAGGAAGGGAAACAAAGGCAAAAATAAACAAATGGGACTACATCACTCTAAAAAACTTTTATAAAGGAAAGGAAATTATCAACAAAGCAGAGGGGACACCTACTTAAAGGGAAAAAATATTTCCAGACAATATATCTGAAAAGGGGTTAATGTCCAAAATACATAAAGAAAGCAGACAACTCAGTATCAAAGCAAACAACTGGTTAAATTATGAGCAGAGGATCTGGATAAACATTTTTCTGAAGGAAATATTCAGATGGCTGGCAGACCCTGGAAAAGATGTTTAACATCACTAATCATCAAGGAAATGCAAATCCTACACTGATGGTGAGAATATGAATTGGTTCAACCACCATGAAGAACAGTATGGAAGTTCCTCGAAAAACTAAAAACAGAGCTGCCATATGACCCAGTGGTCTCACTCCTGGGCGTATACCCAGAGGAAACCATGATTTGCCTTTTTATATTTTCTAATTCTTTGTTGAAATTCCCACTGTGTTCCTTTATTGTTTTCCTGAGGTTGGTGAGTATTTTTAATGACCATTTCTTTGAACACTTTACCAGGTAAATTATTGGGTTGGCCAAAAAAGTTCAGTCAGGTTTTTCCACAAGATGTTACAGAAACATCCGAATGAATTTTTTTGGCCCACTCAATACTTCTCTCCTTTTCATTAGTCTCATCTTGTTTTTCCATTTGGAATATACTCCACTTTAGTATCATTTGGTTTGAATTTCTCTGCTTGTCTCTGTGAAATTAGACTATCCCAGTCTTGAAGGCATGTCCTTGGGTAGGAGTGTCCCTAAGTGGTCTATATATAGCCAGTGGTTTTCATGAGAGTACTGGAGCTGAAACAAGCCTGGGCTGGTGCTTTTTTGGGGGTAGCATGGGGGCTGCTCTCTTGGAGGGTGCAGATTAGAGCTGGGAGGCTGGTACCAGAGCCTGGTGCAGGTCAGTGCTTCTCCAGGATGTGCTTGAAGATTTGCCCTTGCATTGATTTTTTTTATCTTTTGGGTTTTTAAAAACATTATCTAAAATTCTGATACTAAAATTTCACTTTTTTTGCTAATATAAAGAAATAAGAGTAATTAAAAATCTACCTGTATCCATCAGTCTTGATGTATTTTCTTAGTAACAAAGGCAAAAATAAACAAATGGGACTACATCACTCTAAAAAACTTTTATAAAGGAAAGGAAATTATCAACAAAGCAGTGGGGACACCTACTTAAAGGGAAAAAATATTTCCAGACAATATATCTGAAAAGGGGTTAATGTCCAAAATACATAAAGAAAGCAGACAACTCAGTATCAAAGCAAACAACTGGTTAAATTATGAGCAGAGGATCTGGATAAACATTTTTCTGAAGGAAATATTCAGATGGCTGGCAGACCCTGGAAAAGATGTTTAACATCACTAATCATCAAGGAAATGCAAATCCTACACTGATGGTGAGAATATGAATTGGTTCAACCACCATGAAGAACAGTATGGAAGTTCCTCGAAAAACTAAAAACAGAGCTGCCATATGACCCAGTGGTCTCACTCCTGGGCGTATACCCAGAGGAAACCATGATTTGCCTTTTTATATTTTCTAATTCTTTGTTGAAATTCCCACTGTGTTCCTTTATTGTTTTCCTGAGGTTGGTGAGTATTTTTAATGACCATTTCTTTGAACACTTTACCAGGTAAATTATTGGGTTGGCCAAAAAAGTTCAGTCAGGTTTTTCCACGAGATGTTACAGAAACATCCGAATGAATTTTTTTGGCCCACTCAATACTTCTCTCCTTTTCATTAGTCTCATCTTGTTTTTCCATTTGGAATATACTCCACTTTAGTATCATTTGGTTTGAATTTCTCTGCTTGTCTCTGTGAAATTAGACTATCCCAGTCTTGAAGGCATGTCCTTGGGTAGGAGTGTCCCTAAGTGGTCTATATATAGCCAGTGGTTTTCATGAGAGTACTGGAGCTGAAACAAGCCTGGGCTGGTGCTTTTTTGGGGGGAGCATGGGGGCTGCTCTCTTGGAGGGTGCAGATTAGAGCTGGGAGGCTGGTACCAGAGCCTGGTGCAGGTCAGTGCTTCTCCAGGATGTGCTTGAAGATTTGCCCTTGCATTGATTTTTTTTATCTTTTGGGTTTTTAAAAAACATTATCTAAAATTCTGATACTAAAATTTCACTTTTTTTTTTGCTAATATAAAGAAATAAGAGTAATTAAAAAAATCTACCTGTATCCATCAGTCTTGATGTATTTTCTTAGTAATTCTCACATACTGCCTATGTTTTCTCTTATAGTAGCTATATGAATAATGATAAAGTATTGAATAATTGCTTAGTTTCTTTCTCATAAATGTTTATCCTCTTAAATATTATTTTCCCAATCTTGCTATGATGGCTTAAATCTGCAGGGCTAAATGGATGACAAGTAATGATGACAGAAATTACCTATTCTGTATTTTAAAGGGGAAGCTTTCAATGATTCACTATTAACTATGATATTTTCATAGTTTTTATATAGATCTTCTTTATTCTCTTTCTCATTTTATAAAGTTTTATATTTACTAGTATAGATTTTTTACTGAATTGTTTCCTTGCCTGTGTGGTTATCTGTATGTTGTTTAATCTGTTAATGTGGTGAATAGCTTTTTCTATAGTTAAAATATTCTTTTATTCATGGAACAAATCCAATGTACATTACTCTTGTTTCAATTTTGTTCATAAGTGAGTTCTGTCAAAAATTTCCTCTTTATATTGAAATATTGGTGCTAAGGTTGTTGCTGTTGTCACTCAGTCACGTCTGACTCTTTGCGACCTCACAGACTGCAGCACACCAGGCCTCCCTGTCCGTCACCATCTGCTGAAGTTTGCCCAAGTTCATGTCCATTACATCAATGATGCCAACAGTCATCTCAGCCTCTGATGCCCTCTTCTCCCCTCAATCTTTCCCAGCATCAGGGACTTTTCCAATGAGTTGGCTGTTCACATCAGATGACTGAACTTCTAGAGCTCTAGCATCACTCCTTTTAACAAATATTCAGAGTTCATTTTCCTTAAGATTGACTGGTTTGATCTCTTTGCTGTCCAAGAGACTTTTCAGGAGTCTTCTCTAACACCACAGTTCAAAGGCCTCAATTTTTTGGTGCTCTGCCTTCTTTATAGATCAGCTCTCACAACTGTATGTGACCACTGGGAAGACCTTAGCCTTCACTATATGGAACTTTGTGGGCAGAGTAATGCTTCTGCTTTTCAACACACTGTCTAGATTTGTCATAGCTTTCCTGCCAAGAAGCAATCTTCTGATTTCATGGCTACAGTCACCATCTGCAGTGATTTTAGAGCCCAAGAATAGCAACTCTGTCACTGCTTCCACCTTTTCCCCTTCTATTTACCATGAAGTAATAGGGCTGGATGCCATGATCTTAGTTAATTTTAATACTTCATTTTAAGCCAGCTCTTTCACTCTCTTCCTTCAGCCTTATCAAGTGATTCTTTAGTTCCTCATCACTTGCTGCCATTAGAGTGGTATCATCCACATGTCTGAGGTTGTTGATCTTTCTTTCCAGCTTGTAACTCATCCAATCCAGCATTTCTCATGATTTGCTCAGCGTATAGGTTAAACAAACACAGTGACAGCAGACATTCCTGTCATACTCCTTTCTCAATCTTGAATCAATCAGTTGTTCCATACAGGAACCTCTATGCAGATTTCTCAGGGAACAGGTAAGATTTGTATTCCCATCTCTTTAAGAGCTTTCCACAGTTTGTCATGATCCATATATACAGTCAAAGGCTTTAACATAGTCAATGAAACAGAGATAGTTGTTCCTCTGGAATTCCCTTGTTTTCTCTATGATACAGTGAATGTTGACCTCTGGTTGCTTTTCCTTTTCTAAATCCATCTTGGAAATCTGGAAGTTCTTGGTTCACATAATGCTGAAACCTAGCATGCAACATTTTAAGCATGACCTTACTAGCATAGGAGATGAGTGCAACTGTTCAATGGTTTGCGCATTCTTTAGTACTACCCTTCTTAGGAATTGAGATGAGGATTGACCTTTTCCAGTCCTGTGGGCACTGCTGGCTCTACCATATTTGCTGACATATTGAGTACAACACCTTGATGGCATAATCCTTTAGGGTTTTGAATAGCTCTTCTGGAATTCCATCACATCCACTGGCTTTATTAGCAGCAGTGCTTCCTAAGGCCCACTTGACTTCACACTCCAGAATGCCTGACTCTGGGTGACTGACCATACTATGGTAGTAATCTGATTCATTAAGATCTTTTTCATACAGTTCTTCTGTGTGTTCTTTCCATCTCTTCTTGATCATTCTCTCTACAGTTTCTATCCTTTATTGTGCCCATCTTTGGACAAAATGTTCCCTTGATATTTCCAATTTTCCTGAAGAGACATCTAGTCTTTCCCTTTCTGTTGTTTTCCTTTAGTTTTGTGCACTATCCATTGAAGGTCTCCTTGCTATTACTTGGAACTCTGTATTTAGTTGGATGTACCTTTCCCTTTCTTCCTTGATTTTCACTTCTTTCTTCATCTATTTGTAAAACCTCCTCAGATAACCACTTAGCCTTCTTGTTTTTCTTTTTGTTTGGGATTGTTTTGTTTGGGATTGTTTTGTTTGCTGCCTCCTGTATAATATTATGGATCTCTGTCTATAGTTCTTCAAGCACACTGTATACCAGATCTAATCCCTTAAGTCATACCTGGCTGGTTTAGTGGATTTCCCCACTTTCTTCAGTTTATGCCTGAATTTTATTATGAAAAATTGGTGATCTGAGTCACAGTCAGCTCCAGGCCTTGTTTTTGCAAACTGTATATAGCATTTCCATCTTTAGCTACAAAGAATGTAATCTATTTGATTTCAATATTGACCATTTGGTGATGTTCACATGTGAAGTTGTCCCTTGTGTTGAAGGAAGATGGTGTTTGCTATGACCAGTTCATTCTCTTGGCAGAATTCAGTTAGCCTTTTCTCTGCTTCATTTTCTTCTCCAAGGCCAAACTTGCCTATTATTCCAGGTATCTCTTGACTTTCTACTTTTGCATTCCAATTCCTAATGATGAATGGAACATCTTTTCTGGTGTTAGTTCTAGGAGGTCTTCTAGGTCTTCATAGAACTGATCAACTTCAATTATTTTAGCATTGGTGGTAGGGGCATAGATGAATTACGGTGATGTTGAATGGTTTGCCTTGGAAATGAACCAAGATCATTCTGTCATTTTTGAGGTTGCACTCAAGTACTGCATTTTAGACTCTTTTGCTGATTATGAGGGCCACTCCATTTCTTCTATGGGAATTCTTGCCCAAAGTAGTAGATATAATGGACATCTGAATTAAATTTGCCCATTCTCGTCCAAATTTAGTTCACTTATTCCTGTGGTGTTGATATTTATTCCTACTATCTCCTGCTTAACCATGTCCAATTTACTTTGATTCATGGACCTAACATTCCAGGTTCCTATGCAGTACTGTTCTTTGCAGCATCAGATTTTACCTTCATCACCAGACATATCCACAACTGAGCATCATTTCCACTTCAACCCAGCTGCTTCATTCTTTCTGGGGCTATTAGTAGCTCTTCTCTGCTCTTCCCCAGTGGCATATTGGACACCTTCTGACCTGAGGGACTCATAATTGGTGCCATATTTTTTTGTCCTTTCATACAGTTCATGAGGTTCTCATGGTAAGTATGGCTGGTTTGCCATTCCCCCCTCCAGGGGATCACATTTTATCAGAACTCTTTGCTATGGCCCATCTATTTCATGGGCCCTACATGACAGAAGTCATAGCTTCATTAGGTTATGCAAATCGCTTCACCAAAACAAGGCAGTAATCTGTGAAGAGTGTTAAGGTTATACTATCCTAAAAAAACTACAGTGTGTTACTTCTTTTTTCTTTGGAGAGTTTGTGAATTTGGTAACAACTTTTTCCTTTACAGTTGAGTAGAATTCATCTGTAATACAGTCTAAGATACTTTGGATTAGATTTTCAACTACTAATATAATTTCTTTAATGATTTAAGGACTGTTTCTATTTTCTTTTTCTTCTTGAGGGAGCTACTCTAAGTACATATTAGTAGGAAACTGTCCATTTTATTTAGGTTAGTAAGCATATTGGCTTAATAATAATATAATTATTATAATGTCTTATTCTGACCTTATGGCTCCATAGTTGGTCCTCATATATTTTTATTTGTCCCTTTTCTATTTTTTATTGATCTTTTCTGGGGAAATGTATTCATTGGTATCTTCTCATGCTAAGGGCGATGACTAGATTCATATTCTCATACTTGGTCCAAAGAAAACATTGGTTTGACTAATGTTCTTTGTGAAATGGTTTGCCTTGGAAATGAACCAAGATCATTCTGTCATTTTTGAGGTTGCACTCAAGTACTGCATTTTAGACTCTTTTGCTGATTATGAGGGCCACTCCATTTCTTCTATGGGAATTCTTGCCCAAAGTAGTAGATATAATGGACATCTGAATTAAATTTGCCCATTCTCGTCCAAATTTAGTTTGCTTATTCCTGTGGTGTTGATATTTATTCCTACTATCTCCTGCTTAACCATGTCCAATTTACTTTGATTCATGGACCTAACATTCCAGGTTCCTATGCAGTACTGTTCTTTGCAGCATCAGATTTTACCTTCATCACCAGACATATCCACAACTGAGCATCATTTCCACTTCAACCCAGCTGCTTCATTCTTTCTGGGGCTATTAGTAGCTCTTCTCTGCTCTTCCCCAGTGGCATATTGGACACCTTCTGACCTGAGGGACTCATAATTGGTGCCATATTTTTTTGTCCTTTCATACAGTTCATGAGGTTCTCATGGTAAGTATGGCTGGTTTGCCATTCCCCCCTCCAGGGGATCACATTTTATCAGAACTCTTTGCTATGGCCCATCTATTTCATGGGCCCTACATGACAGAAGTCATAGCTTCATTAGGTTATGCAAATCGCTTCACCAAAACAAGGCAGTAATCTGTGAAGAGTGTTAAGGTTATACTATCCTAAAAAAACTACAGTGTGTTACTTCTTTTTTCTTTGGAGAGTTTGTGAATTTGGTAACAACTTTTTCCTTTACAGTTGAGTAGAATTCATCTGTAATACAGTCTAAGATACTTTGGATTAGATTTTCAACTACTAATATAATTTCTTTAATGATTTAAGGACTGTTTCTATTTTCTTTTTCTTCTTGAGGGAGCTACTCTAAGTACATATTAGTAGGAAACTGTCCATTTTATTTAGGTTAGTAAGCATATTGGCTTAATAATAATATAATTATTATAATGTCTTATTCTGACCTTATGGCTCCATAGTTGGTCCTCATATACTTTTTATTTGTCCCTTTTCTATTTTTTATTGATCTTTTCTGGGGAAATGTATTCATTGGTATCTTCTCATGCTAAGGGCGATGACTAGATTCATATTCTCATACTTGGTCCAAAGAAAACATTGGATTTGACTAATGTTCTTCTGTGAACAAACCCAAGGTTTCCTAATGACAGACATATTAAATATGTCCTGGGAGAGGTGGGTGTTAAACTCAAGATTTTTGAGAAGTTGCCCATTCTAGTTATTTAGTAAAACTGTTTTGCTCCCATACATTGCCCAGGTTTTTCTTTTTGTTGTTTTAACAATCAATTAAAAAATTAAAAGTCATATTCAAAAATAAAGAATTAAATTCAAGGTGTACAGTCAAGCAATTAACTGAGTTATTAGTTTATTCATTCATTTATTGAACAAGTATTTGTTAGACTCATACGCCAAGCAAAATCTTAGGCATACCACACTACTAGGCATTGCTATTTTCCTAGCCTAGAGTGCACGTTGCCCTGTAATTTGAGATGTGCTATTTCTAAAGATCCAAGAAAAACATGGAATATTCATAAGGGCCAAAATCAGCAATCGGATGAAAACACTGCATCAAACAGTTGATAGAAACTAAAACATTGGGCTTCCAATCTATGTCTCTTCAACCTAAGTCTTTGTGACAGAAGTATATTTAGGTATGTTTCTCTCCTGGTGCTCTTGTTTATGTCAGATAGATGTCACCCAGTGAGAGGATTATTCACTTCATACCATTTATATTGCTGGTGAAATCTGAATAGTATATATATTTCTTTAACTGAGTTATTTTTTTATTTCATCACTGTCATTTCTAATATATTCTGAAAGAGATTTGGTTACATATGTGAGTTTTGTCCATTGACACAATGAAAACCATTTTGGCCTTGATGATATTAATACACAATTTACAATGTTATTACCAAAGTCTATGAGTCAGTAGCCATTTATGTGAGAACCATTTTAAAATATTCAATTTTTAACCTGTTGCAAATTGCTTTTCTAGGGTATGGTATTTGACATTCTTACTGTCCTTTGGAAGAATGTAGATATTCTCATTCTCTATTATTAATATACATAAAATTATCTGAACATGCTTTGAAAACAATTCTGATTTCAGTGTCCATCCAAATTTGCCTTTAATACTCTTTTATAGGACTTCAGAAGAGAACTGCAGGCATTTCAGAATTGAGTTGTCCATCTGAACACAACTGAGTAACTCAGATGCTTTTATTAGTAATTGAGATGTGTTATCAATGATTTATTTGGAGATGGGAAATTATATAAAGTTTATAAAAATCCTCAATGAAGTTTATTCACAAAGAGTATCATAAATATTTGTCAAATGTTGGCTATATGTTAAACATTATACACAATCTGAGCAACTGAAGATATAGTATTGAGAACGTTGAGCAGGATAGTTACAGCTCTCTTAGGATTATATTGGTGAACTTTTTTCAGGTAGTGGGATAGGAACCATTGTGAATTTAATACAAGTATTCATATAACATGGAGGAGATGCATAGAATCCAAATTTGGAGACTACAAAAGACTTACTGGAATAATACTCTTTCCACCTTGACCTGAGTAACAGGATTTAGCTAGGTGAAGAGATGTCAGGGTTGTGAACTGGAGGTTGTGTGTTTTAAGAAGCAAAAAAACAAGCAAACAAAAAACCACATGAAATGGGCTAGAGTTACATGGAACAGAGCAAGTTTAGGAAATGCAATATTCATCAGCTGTACTAGAATGTGTACTGGGTGAATTGAAGAAGTTTTAGGATATGAGTCTTTCCCTCTTTATCTTGTCATTTTTTTCTTATATACTATACTATATATGTGTACTATATATACATTTGCTTCTTATATACTTAATATTGTTTGAAAGAATTTATATACCACACTTTACAGCTTTTACCTGCTTCAGCCCCCAAATCAAATGCATATAAATGGCAAAAGGAGGTATTGAGAGAAGAGTGTTGGCTGTTAGTTGTCTGGTGAAAGAAGCACCAAATTTAGTAAGACAACCTCATTTTTTCTGACTCACAATGACACTCCCCATTCTATAGAAGTCATTGATGCCAACAGCTCCAGAGTTAAACATATCAAAGCCCTGTCGTCAGAGAGAAACTTTCTCAGTTAAAGTCCACAGAAATCTTGAGAAAAGACTCCGACTCAGATTGAACCAGAGGTTCTTCTTGGACCAATCAGTTTGATCACTGTGAATGTGGCCTGCTATTGATTCTGATTGAGTCTTGTTCCCACCCTTGGACCTGTTGCGGGGAGTATGGATTTACATGATTTGGAAGTTCTCACAGGAGCCTTATGAATGAAGTGGAGGGCAAGGCATTTTCCAGGGTAAAGAAAAATCCTCAGCAAACAAAATATATCTGGTACACTGAAATTTACTATTAAAAAGCCACTTAATTTTTCTGAGTCACAGTTGTCATGTCTCAAAAAAGGTATGAATTTGTATCAAGTGAGATGTTTATAAAGTGTTATATTTGTCAAAGTTCTATGCAATTATAAAATGTTAATTTGATTATTGCCATGACTTTGCTGAAGTGAGGACTAGAATCTAGCTCTCAAGATATTTAATTTGTGAAAGTAGAATAATTTGCTTCTATTTTCTGTGGTTGTGTACCAAGAAAACAAACAAAAATCTTCCTTTTATTGATATTTTATTATGTAGCGAGAATTGTTAGGAGATTTGTATTTAATTTTCACCTCTGTCATATTAAGTAGATAATATAATCAAGTGCAATATAAATGGAAGAGGTTAAGTAATTAAGTTTCTACAATTAATAAGTATCAAAGAAAAGATTTAAATCCAAGTCTGAGAAATTGTAAAAATAAGGAGTGGATGGCAGGGATTTTTTTTTTTTTTATTCGTTATTTTAAAGGTTTTACAGAGTTTTGTAGTTCACAGACATGTATGTTCCCAGATCAGTCATATGCATATCCATGGTCCCCAGCTCCCCAGATCCCCCCATCCCACCCCTCTAGACCTTCGCCCCAAGCCATTGTAAGCACTCCTATTCCCTTAGCACTATGACAATAGCTATCTTTTCCACACATAACACTATAGGCTTCCTTGTTACTTCCTCCATGCTTCCCCCTCCCTATTTCTTCGCCACAATGTCCCTATGTCTATGTTCCATCTGTTTTTCCATGAGTTCCCTGTGTGTGTTATCAAGATTGTCCTACTAGATTCCATATATGTGTGTTAGTATACTGTATTTGTCTTTCTCTTTTTAACTTACTTCACTTTTTATGATAGGTTCTAGAGCCAGCCACTTTATTAAATCTTGAGAAAAGACTCCGACTCAGATTGAACCAGAGGTTCTTCTTGGACCAATCAGCTTGACCACTGTGAATGTGGCCTGCTATTGATTCTGATTGAGTCTTGTTCCCACCCTTGGACCTGTTGCCAGGAGTATGGATTTACATGATTTGGAAGTTCTCACAGGAGCCTTATGAATGAAGTGGAGGGCAAGGCATTTTCCAGGGTAAAGAAAAATCCTCAGCAAACAAAATATATCTGGTACACTGAAATTTACTATTAAAAAGCCACTTAATTTTTCTGAGTCACAGTTGTCATGTCTCAAAAAAGGTATGAATTTGTATCAAGTGAGATGTTTATAAAGTGTTATATTTGTCAAAGTTCTATGCAATTATAAAATGTTAATTTGATTATTGCCATGACTTTGCTGAAGTGAGGACTAGAATCTAGCTCTCAAGATATTTAATTTGTGAAAGTAGAATAATTTGCTTCTATTTTCTGTGGTTGTGTACCAAGAAAACAAACAAAAATCTTCCTTTTATTGATATTTTATTATGTAGCGAGAATTGTTAGGAGATTTGTATTTAATTTTCACCTCTGTCATATTAAGTAGATAATATAATCAAGTGCAATATAAATGGAAGAGGTTAAGTAATTAAGTTTCTACAATTAATAAGTATCAAAGAAAAGATTTAAATCCAAGTCTGAGAAATTGTAAAAATAAGGAGTGGATGGCAGGGATTTTTTTTTTTTATTCGTTATTTTAAAGGTTTTACAGTTTTGTAGTTCACAGACATGTATGTTCCCAGATCAGTCATATGCATATCCATGGTCCCCAGCTCCCCAGATCCCCCCATCCCACCCCTCTAGACCTTCGACCCAAGCCATTGTAAGCACTCCTATTCCCTTAGCACTATGACAATAGCTATCTTTTCCACACATAAGACTATAGGCTTCCTTGTTACTTCCTCCATGCTTCCCCCTCCCTATTTCTTCGCCACAATGTCCCTATGTCTATGTTCCGTCTGTTTTTCCATGAGTTCCCTGTGTGTGTTATCAAGATTGTCCTACTAGATTCCATATATGTGTGTTAGTATACTGTATTTGTCTTTCTCTTTTTAACTTACTTCACTTTTTATGATAGGTTCTAGAGCCAGCCACTTTATTAGGACTGAGTCTTCTGCATTTCTTTTAACAGCTGAGTAGTATTCCATTGTATATATGTACCAGGGCTTCTGTATCCATTCATTTGTCGATGGACATCTAGGTTGCTTCCAAGTTCTGGCTATTGTATAGAGAGCTGCAATGGACATTGGGGTACAGGTGCTTCTTTCAGTTTTGATTTCATCAGGATATAAGTCTAAGAGTGGGATTGCTGGGTCGTAGGGTGCTTTTATTTTTAGTTTTTTAAGAAATCTCCATACTGTCTTCCATAGAGGCTGTATCAATTTACATTCCCACCGGCAATGCAAGAGGATTCCCTTTTCTTTGCACCCTCTCCAGCATTTATTGTCCCTTGATTTATTGATGATGGCCATTCTGACAGGTGTGAGGTGGTATCTCATTGTGGTTTTAATTTGCGTTTCTCTAATGATAAGCGAGGTTGAGCATCGTTTCATGTGTTTTTTGGCCATCTGTATGTCTTCTTTGGAGAGGCATCTCTTTAGGTCTTTTTCCCATTTTTTGATTGAGTTGTTCATTTTTCCTGTGCTGAGTTGTCTGAGTTGCTTGTAGATTTTGGAGATTAATTCTTTGTCTGTTGTTTCATTTGCTATGATTTTCTCCCACTCTGTGGGGGTGTCTGTTGAGCTTTTTTGTAATTTCTTTTGCTGTACAGAAGCTTTTAAGTTTCATGAGGTCCCACATGTTCATTTTTCTTTTCAGTTCTGCTATTTTAGTTGGTGGGTCAGAGAAGATCTTGCTTTGATTGATGTCCTTGAGGGTTTTGCCTATATTCTCCTCTAAGAGTTTGATGGTTTCTGGTCTTACATTTAGGTCTTTAATCCATTTTGAGTTGATCTTAGTGTATGGTGTCAGGGAATGTTCCAACTTCATTTTTTTGCATGTAGCTGTCCAATTTTCCCAGCACCACTTGTTGATCCTCCATGCTTCCTCCCTATTTCTTCGCCACAATGTCCCTATGTCTATGTTCCATCTGTTTTTCCATGAGTTCACTGTGTGTGTTATCAAGATTGTCCTACTAGATTCCATATATGTGTGTTAGTATACTGTATTTGTCTTTCTCTTTTTAACTTACTTCACTTTTTATGATAGGTTCTAGAGCCAGCCACTTTATTAGGACTGAGTCTTCTGCATTTCTTTTAACAGCTGAGTAGTATTCCATTGTATATATGTACCAGGGCTTCTGTATCCATTCATTTGTCGATGGACATCTAGGTTGCTTCCAAGTTCTGGCTATTGTATAGAGAGCTGCAATGGACATTGGGGTACAGGTGCTTCTTTCAGTTTTGATTTCATCAGGATATAAGTCTAAGAGTGGGATTGCTGGGTCGTAGGGTGCTTTTATTTTTAGTTTTTTAAGAAATCTCCATACTGTCTTCCATAGAGGCTGTATCAATTTACATTCCCACCGGCAATGCAAGAGGATTCCCTTTTCTTTGCACCCTCTCCAGCATTTATTGTCCCTTGATTTATTGATGATGGCCATTCTGACAGGTGTGAGGTGGTATCTCATTGTGGTTTTAATTTGCGTTTCTCTAATGATAAGCGAGGTTGAGCATCGTTTCATGTGTTTTTTGGCCATCTGTATGTCTTCTTTGGAGAGGCATCTCTTTAGGTCTTTTTCCCATTTTTTGATTGAGTTGTTCATTTTTCCTGTGCTGAGTTGTCTGAGTCGCTTGTAGATTTTGGAGATTAATTCTTTGTCTGTTGTTTCATTTGCTATGATTTTCTCCCACTCTGTGGGGGTGTCTGTTGAGCTTTTTTGTAATTTCTTTTGCTGTACAGAAGCTTTTAAGTTTCATGAGGTCCCACATGTTCATTTTTCTTTTCAGTTCTGCTATTTTAGTTGGTGGGTCAGAGAAGATCTTGCTTTGATTGATGTCCTTGAGGGTTTTGCCTATATTCTCCTCTAAGAGTTTGATGGTTTCTGGTCTTACATTTAGGTCTTTAATCCATTTTGAGTTGATCTTAGTGTATGGTGTCAGGGAATGTTCCAACTTCATTTTTTTGCATGTAGCTGTCCAATTTTCCCAGCACCACTTGTTGAAGAGGCTGTCTTTGTCCCATTTTATAGTTTCTTCTCCTTTGTCAAAAATAAGGTACCCATAGGTGCATGGGTTTATCTCTGGGTTCTCAATCTTGTTCCATTGGTCGATAGTTCTGTTTTTGTGCCAGTGCCATACTGTCTTGATGACTGTTGCTTTGTAGTAGAGTCTGAAATTAGGGAGGCTGATTCCTCCAGCTCCGTTTTTCTTTCTCAGGATTGTTTTGGCTATTCGAGGTCTTTTATGTTTCCATATGAACTGTGCTATTCTTTGGTCTAGTTCTGTGAAAAATGTCAATGGTAGTTGGATAGGTATTGCATTGAATCTGTAGATGATATTTGGTAGTATGGCCATTTTCACAATATTGATTCTTCCGACCCAGGAACATGGAATATCTGTCCATCTGTTTAAGTCTTCTTTAATTTCTTTCATGAGTGTCTTGTAATTTTCTGTGTACAGTTCCTTTGTTTCTTTGGGTAGGTTTATTCCTAAATATTTGATTCTTTTGGTTGCAATGGTAAAGGGGACTGCCTTTTTGATTTCGTTTTCTGATTTTTCATTGTTCGTGTATAGGAATGCCAGTGATTTCTGTGTGTTGACTTTGTATCCTGCGACTTTGCTGAATTCCTTGATTAGCTCTAGTAGCTTTGTAACCGTGTCTTTGGGATTTTCTATGTGTAATATCATGTCATCTGCAAAAAGAGAGAGCTTGACTTCTTCCTTTCCAATCTGGATTCCCTTTTATTTCTGTCTCTTCTCTTATTGCTGTTGCTAGGACTTCCAGGACTATGTTGAATAGTAGTGGTGAAAGTGGACACCCCTGTCTTGTTGATGGCAGGGATTTTAAGGAGACATTTCAACTTGTATGAATGAATATAATAATTTATTTATTTTTTTGGTCTCATCTTTACAATTCAATTATTATGGTTGCATTATTTCTTAACCAGTGTGTTCTTTTTTTTGGGGCCTTTTAAAATTTATTTTTATTTATATATTTTCATCCATCTTTATTCTTAGGCCTGTGTGGGCCTCCCATGGTAGTGGCCTCTCTCGTTGCTGAGCACCAGCTCTGGGCGCATGCACTCCAGAGTGCGGGCTCGCAATTGGACACACCAGTCCAGTCACTTCACAGCACATGGGATCCTCCCTGGTCCAGGGTCCAAACCAGTGCCCCTTGCACTACAAGGCGGACTCTTTAACCACTGGACCACCAGGGAAGCCCTTAACCAGTGTTCTTTTTATTTTGTTTCTATTTGATGATCTGGTGATTATATTCAAAACTCTACATTTTACAAAGATGTAAGAATTTCATGCAATAGATTTGTCAAGAGCTGCATTACTAGTTGAGAAATTAAAAATTTAAATCTGAATGGAAAGCCTGATGTTTGTGTATAACTGCAAGGAGAGAGGGATAAGTAAACACAGTTTGTCCAGAACTAGTATAATAGCCTCCAAAATTGTTCTCAATAGCAGGTCAACAATTTTGGTCTCTATAGTGGAAAGTACAAGTAATATGTAATTATGAGACTTGCTGAATTCTGACCAGCTCAGCAGAATATACCTGCTATTCTTTTAAAATTTGTGTGTATCTGGCCTATCTGAGCATGTAGGATTAATTTGGTGGAATGGTGTTATAAAAATGAATATTAGTCTTCAAATTATCTTTGTAAGGCAAAACTATTTAATCAGATAGCAAATACCCGAAGAAATCTTCTACTTTTTTGTTTCTTAATATAATGAACTGTTACAAACCCAGATTATATCCAAAGCAGTGAGTGAGCCAGCTGTGTGATAGTTCTCAGCACTGGGATATTTTATGACCCTTTCAAGCATTTCTGAAAACACATGGGGGACAGAGTCGACTCTTCATGAAGCCTCTTCAGTGTCTCAACCTCCTTACTGTGCACTGCTTGACTTCCAGGAAGTTTCTGTGAAATGCCTTCCTTTTTTGACTTGACTCTAGGTTTCTCCTCTGTTAGTCTGATGCGTATTCTTAATGGTTCTCTTTCAAAGAGTATTGTTTCTTTTAATGTTTAAGCTCCTCTGGGAATTAAGCTCTAAACTTGTGGCTTCACATAGTCATCTAGGAATTATGAAATTATTCATATACCTGAGAGGACTATTCCGTCCATAACACATTTTATCACATTATTCACTCAGAAAATACTTAGATTTCTTTGGAATAGTTTCTTATGAGTGGGTTCTTTCATGTACCAAAAAAGTCATAGGTACATATAGATTTTTATTTGAAAATATTTTTCAAACGTGGCATCCTGTGCTGTTGGAAGAAAATGTTATTTCTATTTTGCAGGTGGTAGAACTAAAGTTTTGAGGGATGATATATGGTGCCACATGGCACATTGGGAAGTAACACTCAGGTCTTCTGGCTTTTAGTTCAGAGTACTTTCTGTGATCTCTTTACACATCAGTTTCAACTCTGTTATATTATTTGGTTCTTAACATAATATGGCACGAATTTGAGCAACCTCCAGGAGATAGTGAAGGACAGGGAAGCCTGATGTGCTGCAGTTCATGGGGTCACAAAGAGTCAGACATGACTTAGCAACTGAACAACAACAATAATATAGCATGAAGTCATGAACATATTTTGACCTCTACTAGTTTACAGTTGAGAATACTGAGTCTTAGAGAAATTTTTACTCTGGGCTACACAATGAGAAATTTGCTTCCAAGTCCAAGATCATTTCCTGGCTTCCAGTTTGCTAGCTTTCCAGTTTTAATAAGTCCTATATGGCTTATTAAAACTCTCGAATCTCTTGATTCTTTTCAAAAGTTTATCTTCTACTTTTTTGTTTCTTAATATAATGAACTGTTACAAACCCAGATTATATCCAAAGCAGTGAGTGAGCCAGCTGTGTGATAGTTCTCAGCACTGGGATATTTTATGACCCTTTCAAGCATTTCTGAAAACACATGGGGGACAGAGTCGACTCTTCATGAAGCCTCTTCAGTGTCTCAACCTCCTTACTGTGCACTGCTTGACTTCCAGGAAGTTTCTGTGAAATGCCTTCCTTTTTTGACTTGACTCTAGGTTTCTCCTCTGTTAGTCTGATGCGTATTCTTAATGGTTCTCTTTCAAAGAGTATTGTTTCTTTTAATGTTTAAGCTCCTCTGGGAATTAAGCTCCAAACTTGTGGCTTCACATAGTCATCTAGGAATTATGAAATTATTCATATACCTGAGAGGACTATTCCATCCATAACACATTTTATCACATTATTCACTCAGAAAATATTTAGATTTCTTTGGAATAGTTTCTTATGAGTGGGTTCTTTCATGTACCAAAAAAGTCATAGGTACATATAGATTTTTATTTGAAAATATTTTTCAAACGTGGCATCCTGTGCTGTTGGAAGAAAATGTTATTTCTATTTTGCAGGTGGTAGAACTAAAGTTTTGAGGGATGATATATGGTGCCACATGGCACATTGGGAAGTAACACTCAGGTTTTCTGGCTTTTAGTTCAGAGTACTTTCTGTGATCTCTTTACACATCAGTTTCAACTCTGTTATATTATTTGGTTCTTAACATAATATGGCACGAATTTGAGCAACCTCCAGGAGATAGTGAAGGACAGGGAAGCCTGATGTGCTGCAGTTCATGGGGTCACAAAGAGTCAGACATGACTTAGCAACTGAACAACAACAATAATATAGCATGAAGTCATGAACATATTTTGACCTCTACTAGTTTACAGTTGAGAATACTGAGTCTTAGAGAAATTTTTACTCTGGGCTACACAATGAGAAATTTGCTTCCAAGTCCAAGATCATTTCCTGGCTTCCAGTTTGCTAGCTTTCCAGTTTTAATAAGTCCTATATGGCTTATTAAAAACTCTCGAATCTCTTGATTCTTTTCAAAAGTTTATCTTCTTGATTTCTTATAATATTTTAAAATACATTATTTTATTCAACTAATGAAGCAATACTTTAAAGTTCCAGCCTGAATTCTTTAGGGAACCTGACATGCAACTCAGAGATCTAACAGTTTCAATGAAAGTCTTTAAAAGTTATTTAGGTAATACTGGATTATAATGTTATATAAGTTTCATGTATGCAGCATCATATTTTGACTTTGCTGCATACACTGCAGCATGCTTACCACCATATGGCTAGTTTCTATCTGTCACTGTGGAGTTGACCTCCTTTGCCCATTTTACCTGCCTCAATCCCACTCCTCCTTCTCCTCTGATAACCATTACTCTGTTCTCTATGTCTGTAAGTTTGTTTTGGGGTCTTTGTTTATTTACTTGCCACATAAGTAAAATTATACAGTATTTATCTTTCTCCATCTGATTTGTAATATCCTAAAGATCATCTATGTACACACACACACGCACACACACCCCACATTTTATCTATTCATCTATTGCGGTGTACTTACATTATTTCCATATCGCTAATAATACATGAACATAGAAGTACACATATCTTTTCATATTAGTGTTTTCATTTTGGATAAACAGCCCAGCGTAGAGCAGTTGGATCTATTCTTGATTTTTTGAGGACCCTCTAGAGTGTCTTCCATAATAACTACACTGATTTACATTCTCATCAATAGCATATGAGTGTTCCCTTTTCTCTGTGTCCTATTCAACACTTGTGATCTTTTGCCTATTAAAAGTAGCCATTCTAATAGGTGTGATACCTCACTGTGGTTTTTATTTACATTTTTCTAGTGATTAGTGATGTTAATCATCTTTTTGTGTGCCTGTTGGCCATCATATGTCTTCTTTGTTAAAAATGTCTATTCATGTCCTCTCCCCATTTACAATTGGGTTGTTTTGTTTGTTTTTTTCTTCTGTTGTTGTTGAGTTCTCTAAATTATTTATATGTTTTTGGGTATTGACCCCTTATTGGATATATGATTTGGAAATCTCTTCCCCCATTTGGTAAATCGTGTTTATTTTTTTGCTGGTTTTCCTTGCTGTTCAGGAGTTTTATGATTTGATGTCATCCTATTAGCATATTTTGGGTATTGTTTTCCTTTCTTGAGGAGACATATTCAGATATTGTTAAGGGTGTTGTCAAGGATGCCTGAGTTTTCTTATAGGAGTTTTACAGTTTCATGCCTTACAATCAAATCTTTATTTATTGCATTTTGATTTGATTTTTGTGTATGGTGTGAGATGGTGGTCTAGTGTTATCCTCTTGCATGTGACAGTACAGATTTCCCAGTACCATTTATGAAGGAGATTCTTGTTTTTGCAACATATGTTCTTTATAATTATAAATTAATTATTCTTATATGTATGGGTTTATTTCTTGGCTCTTCATTCTGTTCCATTGATCTATATGTCTCTTCTGCCAATACTATGCTATTTTATTAAAGTTTTATAAGTTTTAGTATTACTTTGGCTATTTGGGATCTTTTATGTATAACTTCTAGTGTTTTTTCTTCTATTTTTTGAAAAATATCATTGGGATGTTGATAGGAATTGCATCAAATCTGTAGATTGTTATAGGTAATACGGACAGTTTCCTTTCTTTGAAAACAAATTGACATTAATTTAAAACCATCATTATCTGCATCTTTTGGAATATCTGTTAATTTGCTAAATGTTCACTAGGAAGCAGTTTAATATTTATTACTGGGAAAATAAAGGTATATTTCAATTTTAAAAATATTAAATCAGTAGAAGTGAAATCAAACATCATCCTAGTGCAGTGTTATTCCTAAAAGTTGTACGACTTTGAGGAAGTTATTTCTTTTTTGCCACGGGCCTATATTAGCTTTCTACTGCTGACATTACAAACTACCATATACCTAGTGGTTTAAATGGACAAATTTATTTTACTTCTGTACCTCATAAATCTGATCCATGTATCACTGAGCTAAAATCAAATTGTTGACAAGGCTGCACTTCTTTATGGATGCTCTGGGCAAGAATCTTGTTTCCTTGCTTATTCAGCTTATTGTCAGAATTTATTTCCTGGCAGTTATAGGACTGCTGCTGCTGAGTAGTCACTTCAGTCATGTCCAGTTCTGTGTGACCCCACAGACTGCAGTCCACCAGGCTCCTCCATCCATGAAATTCTCCAGGCAAGAATACTGGAGTGGTTTGCCATGCCTTCCTCCCGGGGGATCTTCCCAGCCCTAGGATGGAACCTGGTGTCCTGCATTGCAGGCAGGTTCCTCACCACTGAGCTTTTCGTTTCATGCAATAAATTTATTTGCATTTTGATTTGATTTTTGTGTATGGTGTGAGATGGTGGTCTAGTGTTATCCTCTTGCATGTGACAGTACAGATTTCCCAGTACCATTTATGAAGGAGATTCTTGTTTTTGCAACATATGTTCTTTATTATTATAAATTAATTATTCTTATATGTATGGGTTTATTTCTTGGCTCTTCATTCTGTTCCATTGATCTATATGTCTCTTCTGCCAATACTATGCTATTTTATTAAAGTTTTATAAGTTTTAGTATTACTTTGGCTATTTGGGATCTTTTATGTATAACTTCTAGTGTTTTTTCTTCTATTTTTTGAAAAATATCATTGGGATGTTGATAGGAATTGCATCAAATCTGTAGATTGTTATAGGTAATACGGACAGTTTCCTTTCTTTGAAAACAAATTGACATTAATTTAAAACCATCATTATCTGCATCTTTTGGAATATCTGTTAATTTGCTAAATGTTCACTAGGAAGCAGTTTAATATTTATTACTGGGAAAATAAAGGTATATTTCAATTTTAAAAATATTAAATCAGTAGAAGTGAAATCAAACATCATCCTAGTGCAGTGTTATTCCTAAAAGTTGTACGACTTTGAGGAAGTTATTTCTTTTTTGCCACGGGCCTATATTAGCTTTCTACTGCTGACATTACAAACTACCATATACCTAGTGGTTTAAATGGACAAATTTATTTTACTTCTGTACCTCATAAATCTGATCCATGTATCACTGAGCTAAAATCAAATTGTTGACAAGGCTGCACTTCTTTATGGATGCTCTGGGCAAGAATCTTGTTTCCTTGCTTATTCAGCTTATTGTCAGAATTTATTTCCTGGCAGTTATAGGACTGCTGCTGCTGAGTAGTCACTTCAGTCATGTCCAGTTCTGTGTGACCCCACAGACTGCAGTCCACCAGGCTCCTCCATCCATGGAATTCTCCAGGCAAGAATACTGGAGTGGTTTGCCATGCCTTCCTCCAGGGGGATCTTCCCAGCCCTAGGATGGAACCTGGTGTCCTGCATTGCAGGCAGGTTCCTCACCACTGAGCCATCAGGGAAGCCTTGTGTGTGTATTTTTATATATGTATATAATATATATATATATTTGAGACCCTTTGGACTGTAGCTTTCCAGGCTTCTTCATCCATGAAATTTTCCAGGCAGGAATATTGGAGTGGGTTGCCATTTCCTCCTGCATGTTGTAGGACTGAGAATCTCATTTCTGTGCTGAATGTTGGGTGGTAGTCATTCTGATTTTTTAGACACCCACTCACATTCTTTGAAATGTAAGCCTTGTTGTCTTCAAGACTAACAATGGCAAATGTGCCATTTTTGTGCCTTCTTTCTCCTGCCTCTCTATCTACCATCACATGTCTCTGACCACAGCTGAGAAAGATTTTCTTCTTTTAAGAGTTTAAATGATGAGATTAGGCCCACCTTGATTATCCAGTGTAGTGTACTCACCTCAAAATCCATAACTTTAATCATATCTGCAAAGCCTCTTTTGAATGTAAAGTAACATTCTGTGTATTAGGGGATGTATATTTTGAGGTCTATGTTTCTTGCTGTCACTCGTTCCTTATGAGATTCTGTGGCTCTTTCATGTTTCTGTCTGCAGTATTACTCCTCTTGACTTCAGAGAAATAAGAAATATTGGGAATATTATCTGTTTCTTTGGGACTAAATACCTTTCAGTTTAATTGCATTAAAAATAACTTTCAGAGGATGTGTAAAATGGGTGAATGTCATCAGTAGGTATAAACTTCAAGTTATAAGTTCTAGGGATATAATATACAGCATGATGACTATAGTTAAGGATATTGCATTGTATATTCAAAAGTTGCTGAAAGAGTAAATCATGAAATTTGCATCACACACACACATAGTCAAAATTTATAACTATGTGATGATGGGTGTTAACTAAGCATAGTGGCAATCATCTGGCAATATACCTATATCTCAAGTCATTATGTCATACACCCAAAATGAATACAGTGTTACACATCAATTATTGCAATTGACATTTTTTAAAAATTTTGTTAAAACATTAAAACTCCTACTATAAATTATAAATGTATAGGAAAATTCTTTAATAGTAAAAGGGATCTAAATATTTTATATAAACTATTTGAAACATTGAAAGTTCAAGCATGTTCTTTGTAAAACTGCTTTTCACATTATTTTTTTTATCATTATAGGGGAAATATCTTTAAAAAGTCTTTCTGTAAAAACAAACTCTGTGTCCCAATTTATGCTAAGTATACTGCATTAAATGAAAAACCTGAAAAATTTAATAATAAGGCTGATGTCCTTTATTTTAGGGAAAATAATCCGTGGGTTGGGGGAGTGCACTGCCTCTGAAGCAGTAGAGCATTCCTCCTGGGGGATTTTGGGCAAGAACAAGTTTTACAGACTGTTAGAGGAAGCAGTATGGATACAGGGTATGGCTGGCAGTAAGGCTGAGCGAGCTCCTTAAAGGTTAGCATGTTGTTCTAGAGTGAGGTCAGCTAGCTAAAGCTGAGTTGGAGGATTGCGATCAATGCTCACTTTTCTTGACAGGAAGGCATTTCTGTTAGTGCAGACTGGCTTAAGTTGAGACTTGTGACGTGGTCTTGGCTACTGGCTCTGCCTCCATTTGTAGGTCCCATTATATATTAACTTTATCAACATCAAATAAAAGGTTGATTTTTGTTAATTCAGTTAGTGCCATGAAAAATCATACTGTTGGTTGTTTAGTGTCAAATAACTGAAGCCCCTGCTTTCAAGAGGTGAAACAAAATCATATAAAGCCACATAAAGGGAACAGTGGCTTAAAAGAAAACCTTATAATAAAGAATAAATGAGAACTGAGCAATGACTAATAAATTTACCAGAAATATAGCAAAGCAAGCTCCAATTTCATTAGTCATCAGAAAAATGCAAATTAACTCCATAATGGGTTACCATTGCCAACAGAAGGACTAAAATTTCAAAGATTAATGAGTGAACAAGTGAATGAATGAATACTATTAGTACCAATTAGTATTGCTGAAGATGTGGAGCAACTAGAACTCTTGGTATCTATTAAATCTGAATATATTCATCACTAAAATGAAATAATAAAAATTAAAATTAAATATTTGGTCTTTGTCCCTGGCCTCCAGTCAACCAGAATTCCTAAAGTGCCTAAGGATCTAAATATTTTATATAACTATTTGTATAGGAAAATTCTTTAATAGTAAAAGGGATCTAAATAGTTTATATAAAATATTTGAAACATTGAAAGTTCAAGCATGTTCTTTGTAAAACTGCTTTTCACATTATTTTTTTTATCATTATAGGGGAAATATCTTTAAAAAGTCTTTCTGTAAAAACAAACTCTGTGTCCCAATTTATGCTAAGTATACTGCATTAAATGAAAAACCTGAAAAATTTAATAATAAGGCTGATGTCCTTTATTTTAGGGAAAATAATCCGTGGGTTGGGGGAGTGCACTGCCTCTGAAGCAGTAGAGCATTCCTCCTGGGGGATTTTGGGCAAGAACAAGTTTTACAGACTGTTAGAGGAAGCAGTATGGATACAGGGTATGGCTGGCAGTAAGGCTGAGCGAGCTCCTTAAAGGTTAGCATGTTGTTCTAGAGTGAGGTCAGCTAGCTAAAGCTGAGTTGGAGGATTGCGATCAATGCTCACTTTTCTTGACAGGAAGGCATTTCTGTTAGTGCAGACTGGCTTAAGTTGAGACTTGTGACGTGGTCTTGGCTACTGGGTCTGCCTCCATTTGTAGGTCCCATTATATATTAACTTTATCAACATCAAATAAAAGGTTGATTTTTGTTAATTCAGTTAGTGCCATGAAAAATCATACTGTTGGTTGTTTAGTGTCAAATAACTGAAGCCCCTGCTTTCAAGAGGTGAAACAAAATCATATAAAGCCACATAAAGGGAACAGTGGCTTAAAAGAAAACCTTATAATAAAGAATAAATGAGAACTGAGCAATGACTAATAAATTTACCAGAAATATAGCAAAGCAAGCTCCAATTTCATTAGTCATCAGAAAAATGCAAATTAACTCCATAATGGGTTACCATTGCCAACAGAAGGACTAAAATTTCAAAGATTAATGAGTGAACAAGTGAATGAATGAATACTATTAGTACCAATTAGTATTGCTGAAGATGTGGAGCAACTAGAACTCTTGGTATCTATTAAATCTGAATATATTCATCACTAAAAATGAAATAATAAAAATTAAAATTAAATATTTGGTCTTTGTCCCTGGCTCCAGTCACAGAATTCCTAAAGCCCTTAGAATTTCCAGAGTAATGAGTGCCTTTAGTATTTTAATGAGCTTTCCAGTGGCTGGGATCCCTAGAGAGCTTTAGGATGGGTGCTAGTCACTAGAAAGACCAAAGTATGAGCAGATGTGGAAGCTTTACCCCCATTCCCTGACCTCTTTGCTTCCTTTAATCTGATATTCTTTTCCTAATCTATTTATTGACATTGAGCTTTTTAACATATATAGTTTCTTTTTTTTTTTTTTTTATTTATTATTTATTTTTGTACATGTATGTTCCCAGATCATTCATATGCATATCCCTTGACCCTCCCCCCACCCAGTTCCCCCTCTCCCATCCCTCCAGACCATCGCCCCAAGTGGTTGTAGGTACTCCTATTCCCCTAGCACAATGACAATAGCTATCTTTTCTGCACATGACAGTATAGGTTTCCATGTTACTCCCTCCCACTTTCAATTATATATATTTATGCATATAAATTACAGTCTCTTCAGTTCTATCTGCTTATTTCTCATTTGTGGTTTTAGTTGCTAAGTAGTGTCCAACTCTTTTGCGACCCCTTGGACTTTAGCCCACCAGGCCTGTCTGTTCATGGAATTTCCCAGACAAGAATGTTAGAGTGGGTTGCCATTTCCTTCTCCAAGGAATCTTCCCAACCCAGGGATTGAATCCATGACTCCTGCGTTGGAAGGCAGGTTCTTTACCACTGACCTACCAGTGAAGCCTTTCTTTCTCCTAATTTTACTATATGCATATCTTTGTAACTGCATTTTTCTTTAATAAATTTTATAAATTTCATACAAAGCTATATTCTGTTATGTCAAAGCCATTTCTTAAAAAAATTTTGGCCTCTTTTATTGATTTTTTTTATCTATTTATTTTCATCTGTCTTTGTTCTCTGTTTTAGTGGACCTCCCATTGCAGTGGTCCCTCTTGTCGCAGAGCTCTGGCTCTGGGAGCACGTGCTCCCTGGCACTGGCTTTTAACTGGACATTTCAGTCCAGCTGCTCCAGGGCATGTGGGATCTTCCTGGGTCAGGGATTGAGCCAGTGCCCCTTGCACTGTAAGGCAGACTCTTTACCCACTGGCCCACCAGGGAAGCTCCAAAGCCATTTTGATATCTTCAGTTCTTTCTGTTTAAACCTTTGTTTTTTGTGTGTTGTTTGTCACACATTATTTCTGTTTTTTCTGAGTGTTTGGTGATCTTTAGTTGTAAGTTCAATGCTTGCTTTCAATCTATGAAAGACCCATGAGTCTATCCGAGGGCAGCGTTCTCCAATGAGAGTTTATTTTTGCCTCTACTGTTGGGTGGGTAAATGGTAGGGTGAGATATTCTTGACACTTGAGACATCTAATCCCTGTTATGGTTCTGAAGAGGAATCCCAGACTCCATGTTCCCTCCCGGTGCCATGACAAAGTTGCCTTGGGCCTGTGCCACTCAGTGGTGTCTATTGATTAAGCCTCTGTCCCTCTGGATGCTCAGACACTCTACTTTAGCCTAGACTCTCTTCCTCTATGGTTTCGCTCTAGGAGATTTCATCAGATCCTTCAGGATGTCTGCTTCGTCTTCTGCCTTACCTAGTCCCTGCCCTTGGAAGTCCTGTAGTCATCTCACCTTAGCTGACTTCTCTGTTTTCTTTCTAAGGGAGAGGAATGTAACTCTAGAAGCCATCTCCTACCTTTCATGACACCAGGGGTATCTCCAGGAATGTACCATATATGGTCTGGTTGAATGATTGCTCTCTTAGATATTGCACATTCTTGGAGATGTTCATGAAAGGTAGGAGATGGTGTCATGAGAGGGATTTTGGAAGTGAAATCAATCCAATGATTTCTTGGCATTTGACAGTACAAGTGAGAATTCCAGAAGACAGCTATTGTCTATATATAAGAGAGCAAAGAAGTTATATTTGGGGAGTTCTAGTTTGAGGAGCAAATGTTGGCAATGACTATTTCATTTGTATCTATGACCAGCCAACAAGAAGCAGCTGCCAGAAACTAGACAGCATTACAAAGATAAAAGAACAGTCAAATCTAAGTGTATTCTCTATATAAAGAAGGAATTAGAGTTGTAGTGCTGTTAAAGATGTTCTAGTTATTTCAGTATTATGTGGTTTTAAATATGAACTATTTTCTGTTCTTACTAGGAAGCACAAAAATCTGGGTAATCTATGAATGATCTAGATGAGAATTCATTTTCTATACCAGTCTGTATATAGATGAGTAGCTTTGGAGGAATTAATGTCAGGTTGTCCAACATACGTAGATAATGTGAAAAGTTTCTGAGAATCACAGAATTGTATAAAGAATCTACCTGCAATGCAGGAGGTACAGGAACCACAGGTTTGATCCCTGAGTCAGGAAGATCCCCTGGAGGAGGAAATGGCAAGCCACTCCAGTATTCTTGACAATGAAAGTCCCTTGGACAGAGGAGCCTGGCAGGCTATAGTCCATGGGGTCACACAGAGGCAGACATGACTGAGCACATAGTGCTTCATGATTATAAAGGGCCATCTCCATTCAGCTCCTGTAGGAGACTTAAGTTCAAATAAGGCAAAATGCTTTGTTTAAATGTAAAGAACCAGCAAGTGACACAGACAGTTCAGGGCAAGTTTCTGATTTCCAGACCAGTGCTCGTCTCATTGTAACATGCTGTCAACCTAAGGATGGGTGAACAGGGCCTGTAGAGACAAGCTGAATAGAGAGCAAGAGTGTTTGAATTAAAACACTTCTAAAGCTGGAGTTGGCTTTATTTAGGCCTTTAACAAAAAGCACTAATTTGTGAAAAGATGTTAGCAAAAACAAATCTTTCTTGAATTATCACTGATTCAAATGTCATGGTGTCTGCTGATTAAAACTGTGTGTGCAAGGAAGGAAAACTTGTAGCTTCATTTCTTCCTAATGAGGCAGAATTTGGCATTCATCTGAAAAAATTAAAAATATGTTTCCATTTTCATGGTGCTCATTTCTATCATTTTATGCTATTGAATATTTAATGAGGACAAATATAGGGAACAATAATATTTTGAAAACATTAAAAGTTAATTTTTAAAAGAATGATAATTATTGCAGGCACTTTATAGTGCCCTGTGTGCCAAACATGGTTCTAATTGGTTCAGGAATTTTAGCCCATGTAACTCTCACAACAACCGCATGAGATAGAACTTATTATAATCTATATTTTTAAAATGAAGCAATGGAAGCACAGGAGACTAACTTTCTTTGGTCCAACAATTAAGCATAGAAAAAAAGGTCTCAACATTAAATTTCCGAAATAAAATATTTTACAAATTCTTATATATGTAGGAATGAATAGCAGAACCAATTATAAATATAAGTGAAGATTTTTCTTATAAGGTCTTTTGATTACTTCTAAAAATCACTTACCCAAGTTTGAGTCTGAGATATCAAAGAAGTATTCAAATGTGTTCTTTCTGTTGATTGTCCTTTCCCCATTTTTCTAGACTGTCTTTGTGGATGCTCTTCCACAGGCATAACTTTACTCTGAAAACAATTGATATCTAATAGGAAGACAAGCAAGGTCAGAAAATTCTATACAGAGCCAAGCACTCTATAGAGAAGTGCCAATGGCAATATTATTGTATAGTTTCTATATGAACACAAGTAGAGGACATCTGTAATGAATTACAGTCATTGGATAGTTTTATGTGGTTGCCATCTTAAGTGAGGTACCCAACCAGTGATGTCAGTTATAAAGGGAAGACGAATGGTTTTAGAAAATCAAAATAAAAAAAAAAAACCCTGTGGAATTGAAGGTGACAGTGGAAAATAAAATCACTGATGACAAGGGATGTAAGATTGTTGGATTGACTAGAAGAATATGATCTTGAAAAGAATTGAATCTTGTTGACTCAAAATTCTTTTGCAGATAAACCAGAATATTTCCCCAACATTTGTGTCTAAGTAAATTGTAGCACATCCACCACAGAGTATCTAAGACAGTGACCAGTGTTTCCATCTTTAACTTTGTATTCGGTTCAGAAATGCCACAGAGAATGTTGTATATAAAGAACTTGACATAGCCTAAATGCCAACATACATTTAGTGTGAAAAATTGGACTAAATTTTTCATTTTAAATGCAATATTTAATGAGGACAAATATAGGGAACAATAATATTTTGAAAACAAAGTTAATTTAAAGAATATTATTGCAGGCACTTTATAGTGCCCTGTGTGCCAAACATGGTTCTAATTGGTTCAGGAATTTTAGCCCATGTAACTCTCACAACAACCGCATGAGATAGAACTTATTATAATCTATATTTTTAAAATGAAGCAATGGAAGCACAGGAGACTAACTTTCTTTGGTCCAACAATTAAGCATAGAAAAAAAGGTCTCAACATTAAATTTCCGAAATAAAATATTTTACAAATTCTTATATATGTAGGAATGAATAGCAGAACCAATTATAAATATAAGTGAAGATTTTTCTTATAACGTCTTTTGATGACTTCTAAAAATCACTTACCCAAGTTTGAGTCTGAGATATCAAAGAAGTATTCAAATGTGTTCTTTCTGTTGATTGTCCTTTCCCCATTTTTCTAGACTGTCTTTGTGGATGCTCTTCCACAGGCATAACTTTACTCTGAAAACAATTGATATCTAATAGGAAGACAAGCAAGGTCAGAAAATTCTATACAGAGCCAAGCACTCTATAGAGAAATGCCAATGGCAATATTATTGTATAGTTTCTATATATATGAACACAAGTAGAGGACATCTGTAATGAATTACAGTCATTGGATAGTTTTATGTGGTTGCCATCTTAAGTGAGGTACCCAACCAGTGATGTCAGTTATAAAGGGAAGACGAATGGTTTTAGAAAATCAAAATAAAAAAAAAAACCTGTGGAATTGAAGGTGACAGTGGAAAATAAAATCACTGATGACAAGGGATGTAAGATTGTTGGATTGACTAGAAGAATATGATCTTGAAAAGAATTGAATCTTGTTGACTCAAAATTCTTTTGCAGATAAACCAGAATATTTCCCCAACATTTTTGTCTAAGTAAATTGTAGCACATACACCACAGAGTATCTAAGACAGTGACCAGTGTTTCCATCTTTAACTTTGTATTCGGTTCAGAAATGCCACAGAGAATGTTGTAGATAAAGAACTTGACATAGCCTAAATGCCAACATACATTTAGTGTGAATAAATAACTTGGAAGAACATCTTGAATTGAGTGTTTCCTCAAACTGTAAGGATGAAATTCAACTCTTAATAGAATACAGAGTAGGAATTTTTTTACGTTTTTGCTGTTTGCTTGTATGGATATTGATAAGGACATTGTTAATGATGCTATCTCACATTGTCTTTTATGGGGGGGAGGTGGGCGGGCCACTTCTGTTGGTCTTTCATTTATCTATTTTCATCAATCTTTGTTCTTTGGCCTGTGTGGACCTCCCATCACAGTGGCCTCTGTTGTGGCAGAGCACTGGCTCTGGGCGCATGCGCTCCAAAGCTCCAGCTTGGTAATTGGACACATCAGTCCAGCCGCTCTTGGCACGTGGGATCTTCCCAGGCCAGGGATCGAAATGACGCCCTTTGCACTGCAAGGCGGTGTCCTTACCCACTGAACCACCAGGGAAGCCCACACATTGTCTTTTTTTTCTTTTTTTTAAAATTCTTTATTTTAAAGGTTTTACAGAGTTTTGTTGTTCACCGACATGTATGTTCCCAGATCAGTCATATGTATATCCCTGGTCCCCCACCCACCCAGTTCTCCCCATCCCACCCCTCTGGACCATCGTCCCAAGCCATTGTAAGCACTCCTATTCCCTTGGCACAATGACAATAGCTATCTTTTCCACACATGACAGTATAGGTTTCCATGTTACTCCCTCCATGCCTCCCCCTCACTGTTTCTTCCCCACCATGTCCATATATCTATTCTCTGTTTTGCCATGAGTTCACTGCATGCGTTTTCCTGACCATCCTACTAGATTCCATTTATATGTGTTAGTATACTGTACTTGTCTTTCTCTTTTTAACTTTCTTCACTTTTTATGATAGGTTCTAGCTCTAGCCACCTCATTAGGACTGAGTCTTCTGCATTTCTTTTAACAGCTGAGTAGTATTCCATTGTATATATGTACCAGGGCTTCTGTATCCATTCATTTGTCGATGGACATCTAGGTTGCTTCCATGTTCTGGCTATTGTATAGAGAGCTGCAATGGACATTGGGGTACAGGTGCTTCTTTCAGTTTTGATTTCATCAGGATATAAACCTAAGACTGGGATTGCTGGGTCATAGGGTGTTTCTATTTTTAGTTTTTTAAGGAATCTCCATACTGTCTTCCATAGAGGCTGTATCAATTTACATTCCCACCAGCAATACAAGAGGGTTCCCTTTTCTTTGCACCCTCGCCAGCATTTATTGTCCGTCGATTTATTGATGATGACCATTCTGACAGGTGTGAGGTGGTATCTCATTGTGGTTTTAATTTGCGTTTCTCTAATGATAAGTGAGATTGAGCATCATTTCATGTGCTTTTGGGCCATCTGTATGTCCTCTTTGGAGAGGTGTCTCTTTAGATCTTTTTCCCATTTTTTGATTGGGTTGTTCATTTTTCCGGTGTTGAGTTGTCTGAGTTGTTTGTAGATTTTGGAGATTAATTCTTGGTCTGTTGTTTCATTTGCTATGATTTTCTCCCACTCTGTGGGGTGTCTGTTGAGCTATTTTGTAATTTCTTTTGCTGTACAAAAGCTTTTAAGTTTCATTAGGTCCCACATTGTCTTTTTAATGTTGATCCACAGAGGAAATGCCTGAAAGATCTCCACGATGTGAAAAGTTGTTTTTATCTTCAGTCACTGCTTTTTAAGGTTTTTGGATCATTATGTATCTGATAAGGGATTATGTTTCCCTCTTTGCTTTGGACACCAGGAATCTTGAGGCTGAATTTGCAGAGATTTTAAATAAGCATGTAAACTCCTGTTGGATTTCATTTTATGTACTGAATCCATCTAATAGGCCTGCCTTTTTTCTCCCTTGCACTCATTTTTTGGCTCTGTTGAAGTATCTATATTTTTGTAAGCAACTCCAAATCATTTTGAAAGCATGTAAGGTGTAATTACCTGAACAAACGCTCTCTTTTTTTCCATATCTAAGCTTGGAATTGTGATCAATAGTGATATGAATGAACTATCAACTATGCCAAAATGACATATCAGAAATCATATACCATTATTTTGAAAATGGAACTCTGAAATATAAAAACAATCAGAAATAGAGAAATCTTCTGTGCAACAGCTTGAATGGGTGGGATGGGGGCAACTGGGAGCGGGGTGGAGGAGAGAAGGCAAGGGATATATATATATATATGACTAATCTGGGATTATACATATCTATGAACAACAAAACTCTGTAAAAGTAAAAAGTAAAATAAGAATAATTACAAAAGAAATGGAGAAATCTTAATGTTATACTTTTCAACAATGGAAAGGGAGAAAGATAAGTATACAATTTAAATATGGAACAAATACTAGATATCATTGGAAGGCATTGGGGCACCAAAGTCACTTACAGTTTGAAATTTAAAATGTGGTTATTTGTGTATTGGAAAACTAAAAAAAAAAAAAGAAAAACCTTTAAGATGTATCAGCTTTGTAATGTGTTTTGCTTAATGTAAACCAATTGTAATTTATCCTACTTGTTTTTCCGTATGAGTCAGATTATTCAAAGGACCAAGTTAAATTTGTTGTACATTGACTTTGGCTTATTTGAAGGTTAGATTTTTGAAACTGAATTTCAATAGCATAAGTAATAGTGATGGGATTGTGATTTAAGGCCAGGTTTGCTGATCTCATCCTGTTAAACACTGTGTTGCATTGTTTGTATCTGTAGGGATAGCAATGCTAATGTGTAGCAACAAAAGACCTCCCAAACATAGGGGCTTTAAACCATAAAAGTAGATTTCCTGTTCACATGTACATGTTCACCGTGGACCAGCTGGGGCTTTGCCATCTGTTGTTTTGAACTGAGGCTGATGGAGACGTTCCTATCTGGGACACTGCTGGTGTCATAACAGAGGAAAATGGAAACATGATTCATGTGCGGAATCTGAAAGCTTCTGCTAAGAAGTGATATGTGTCACCTTCTGTTCACATTCATTGTGCAAAGAAAGTCACATGGCTAAACCCATTGTCAACTGAATGGGGAGATATAATCCTCCACAGAGGAGCAGGTTTGAATGGTAATACAATAACATTGCTGCAAATAGTCCTATCTCTTGTATGTTTTGTTTAGCTAGACGGAGCTTGGTATAGTGTATAGAACCTAAATTGTATGGCTCTCTGTCAAGTACACACACTACCAGACTATCTGATTTTGATTCTGACTCGCCAGATAGATAGCATTTCCTTCTTCCTGTATTGTCACTGAGGCGGTGAAATGTGAAACAATAGGTTCTTAGTGAAGCCTACTCTCTTATGTTCTTTTCTGAAAGACTTTACAGTGAATAAATAGAATGTGTATGTGTGACCTTGGCAAAGGTATGAGGTATGGCATATCCTTGCTTCAGAGCTGTTTCAAGGATCAAATAAGATGATTTTGGGATGATCTTTAGCAGGGTGTTTGGTGTATGGAAGGTGTTCAATAAATTTTATTAGTAATAGTATTAATTCTAGATAATATCATTTGCTCTCTTCATGGATCTCTTAATGACTGTGAAAGTGTTAGTCACTCCATCATGTCTGACTCTTTGTGATCCCATGGACTGTAGCCCAGCAGGCTCCTCTGTCCATGGAATTCTCCAGGCAAGAACACTGGAATGGGTTGCCATTTCCTTCTCCAGGGGATCTTCCTAACCCAGGGATTGAACCCAGGTCTCCTGCATTATAAGCAGATTCTTTACCATCTGAGCCACCAGGGAAGCATAATATTTAGTTGTGTACAAAAGTGACTTATTAAAAAAATTTGAAAAAACTACCCTATTCAATAAATTTGTATTTTATTAGTGTAATGGGGCATACACATATACAACTAGTAAAAGATTTATGTGAGAGGAATTGTGTATTTAGTCTACTAAGAAAGCAAGATGAATATGCTGAATTATTTGAAGACTCTTGGCAATAAATCTGTACATTCTCATCCATTCTGATCCTTCAAAATCTCATGATTAATTTCTTGATATATATAGACAGCTGATTCATGTGCGGAATCTGAAAGCTTCTGCTAAGAAGTGATATGTGTCACCTTCTGTTCACATTCATTGTGCAAAGAAAGTCACATGGCTAAACCCATTGTCAACTGAATGGGGAGATATAATCCTCCACAGAGGAGCAGGTTTGAATGGTAATACAATAACGTTGCTGCAAATAGTCCTATCTCTTGTATGTTTTGTTTAGCTAGACGGAGCTTGGTATAGTGTATAGAACCTAAATTGTATGGCTCTCTGTCAAGTACACACACTACCAGACTATCTGATTTTGATTCTGACTCGCCAGATAGATAGCATTTCCTTCTTCCTGTATTGTCACTGAGGCGGTGAAATGTGAAACAATAGGTTCTTAGTGAAGCCTACTCTCTTATGTTCTTTTCTGAAAGACTTTATAGTGAATAAATAGAATGTGTATGTGTGACCTTGGCAAAGGTATGAGATATGGCATATCCTTGCTTCAGAGCTGTTCCAAGGATCAAATAAGATGATTTTGGGATGATCTTTAGCAGGGTGTTTGGTGTATGGAAGGTGTTCAATAAATTTTATTAGTAATAGTATTAATTCTAGATAATATCATTTGCTCTCTTCCTGGATCTCTTAATGACTGTGAAAGTGTTAGTCACTCAGTCATGTCTGACTCTTTGTGATCCCATGGACTGTAGCCCAACAGGCTCCTCTGTCCATGGAATTCTCCAGGCAAGAACACTGGAATGGGTTGCCATTTCCTTCTCCAGGGGATCTTCCTAACCCAGGGATTGAACCCAGGTCTCCTGCATTATAAGCAGATTCTTTACCATCTGAGCCACCAGGGAAGTGTAATATTTAGTTGTGTACAAAAGTGACTTATTAAAAAAATTTGAAAAAACTACCCTATTCAATAAATTTGTATTTTATTAGTGTAATGGGGCATACACATATACAACTAGTAAAAGATTTATGTGAGAGGAATTGTGTATTTAGTCTACTAAGAAAGCAAGATGAGTATGCTGAATTATTTGAAGACTCTTGGCAATAAATCTGTACATTCTCATCCATTCTGATCCTTCAAAATCTCATGATTAATTTCTTGATATATATAGACAGCTGCTTCCACTCCTGCAACAAATCACTAATTCTAACACTGGGCTCTCATTAACTGCCAGTCATCAAGTTCAACGCTATAGTGTAGATTTAGTTGACCTTACTGGTCAGCATTAACAAATTCACTTAAATCTTAATGATTTCAAAAGGAATCAAACTCTTCTGAATTAAAATTTTCAATAAGACACACATGGCTTTAAAACTGGAGGGCCAAAATTTTCCATAAAATATGTTTTGAATATAATGAACCAAAGGCTGTCAGCAATAATTTCAACCCCAATGAAATCAACATGTGTGGCAAAGATGTGTCTCCTCTGGTAGCCAGCATGGCATTTGTACACCAATTTTAACTTTAAATTTTACAGAGCTGTATCCAAAGAGAAAGCAGTTGCTTACTTCAGCTCAATTCTTTAAATCATTTTCTGAATAAGATGGAGAAAACTTTGCAGGAAAATAAATGAATGACATCATTCAATACCATACATACAATTGCATTGATTTTCCCCAGAGAAATTATATAGTATCATGTTAGTACCATGGCTTGCATTTTCTTTGTTTCTTTCTGTAGAGAAATATTTTCCTTATGGTGGAAATTCAATGATTTCTTTCCTTATAATTGAAATTCTGTTTGCTTGATGCCAAAGCAAAGCAAATAAAGATGTAAGTGAAGGAAGCTGACAAAGAAATGTTAGATGCAAACTCTTTCCTTGTGTGTAGAGGGCATGGACAGGAATGCATGTGCTGTAGTTTTACATCACTAGAAACAAGCCTTGTCACTGAAACCCTATGTGAATTCATGTTTTGGAAAATGGAATAAATTTATTCCCATTGATTTGTAACTCTAGAGATATTTGAGTTTTATTTCTAATTGATTTTTAAAAAAATTTTTGGCCTCTTTTACTGGTTTTTCATTTTATTTATTTTCATCCATCTTTGTTCTTTGGCCTGTGTGGGCCTCCCAGCACAGTGGCCTCTCTTGTTGCAGAGCACTAGCTCTGGATGTATGTGCTCCAGAGTGCTGGCTCGTAATTGGACACAACAGTCCAGTTGCTCCGTGGCATGTGGGATCTTCCCAGGCCAAGGATTGAACCAGTGCCACTTGCACTGCAAGGCACACTCTTTACCTACTGGACCACCAGGGAAGTCCTATTTCTAATTGATTTTTAGTCAAGTGACCCCTTCTCCCACTTTGAAATAACTATCTTCTATGTACAGATGAATTGGAAGGTAGAAGGGTCCTATTCAATTGCAGAACCTTGGGATGAGTGAATGCTTGTATAAAATGAAATGTACTATTTTAATGGTAGCAGTACCCTTCAGTTGATATCCTTTCCAAGTCAGTTTTTTTTTTTTTTTTTAATATTTTGTTGTAGGCGATGGCTTCTGAAAGTAAGTACACAATGAAGAATCTGAATCTGAATGGTGATCCAGTTGTTTTTCTGGAGGTTTTGCTAGTGGTAAACAACCCACCTGCCAATGCAAGAGACATAAGAGACATGAGTTCCCTCCCTGGGTTGGGAAGATCCCCTGGAGAAAGGAATGTCAATCCACTGCAGTATTCTTGCCTGGAGAATTCCATGGTCAGAGGAGCCTGGAAGGCTACAGTTCATGGGGGTCTAAAAGAGTGCTGCTCAACTGAAGTGACTTTACACTTAGTAGGGAAGTATGGACCAATTACCGTTAAGTGTCAAGGAAGGAAGAATGGATCCACACATCTTGTTTGGGAATGGGTTGGGTTTGAGGAATTTTGGCAGAATGATGTGGCTTCTGGTGGTGGTGGGGCAGAGGTCTCCACAGAAGCCCCACCCATCTTGTGTCAGAGAGGGCTTTTACTTTTCATGCCCCGGTCCCCATGGTAACTTGGTATTTTATTTGCCTTTAGGCATTAATCATGGCATTTCATGTTAAATTAGAGCTATGAACTTAGTCAGCTACAAGTGCTCTGGCTTCCTGATTTATAAGTGATAGCATGATTGCAAGAAAAGAATTTGTAAGTAGCAATTAGAGGAACAGAGGTAAAGAATTGTTCTGAGATTTATTTTTCTGGTGAAGTGCAGTTAATGGAGCATGCAAATGGAAAGGACTTTCCATTCTTTGGCAAACTGGTACAATCCCTGATGTAATCAAATGAGATTGAAGTGTGCCTTTTACTTTCTATACAGTCTGACAAAGGTAATATAGGATGGAACTTTCAAATGAGTGTCAGCCGCTGCCACCAGGGCTTATATCTTATGAAGGAACCACAATTGCAGATGTCTTCTTCAGCTGATTGATAGGCAACAAGAAAGTGAAACAAGAGCTCCATCTCCAAGAAATGAGCAAAAAAGTTGTGTTTGTTAAATGGGCCAGAAAGATATCTGCTATCCTCTTGTGATTTTTGTGTCTCAGTTAGTGCCGATGCAGATTTGAAGTCCAGCATGTGAAACCAGATCCACATTTCCAACATAACATGCTTCATTTGAGTCATAGCATTTTCACTGAACTGCATATCCCATAATGCTCCAAAGCCTGCCTAAAAATATTTGGCTGATTAGAACTATCCACATTTGCAAATTATTGATGTTGGACCTGGAGAGAAAAGAGAAGCTGCCGGGTCTGTAGTACATACTGTAATTAATATTAGAATTTAGATTCCGATTCCTGTTTTCATCCTCAAATGATTCCCTTCTGTTCATATAAAATCTATCTACTAAAAAGTGAAGACAATTCTCTAAGGCCACTATATGGATTACTGTTTATTACTACAGTACATTCCTATTTCCCTCTCTCTTTCCATTCTTACACACATTTTTTGAATCTTTGCATACCTAACAAGGGCATTGCTATCTGCTATGGAGATAGACATAAAACAGAATAATTATGATGCAGTGTCTTGACAATAGTAGATAATTTCTATACTAGAAGATTAAGTCTGTGTAAGTAATTTGGAAAGATAGAATCAGTTAACTTTGTCAGAGGTTTGGGGGTGAATCAGAGAATACATCATGCAGGAGCCCAAGGAGAAAAGAAAATTCCAGCAAAGTCTGGAAATAATATAGTATTTGCTATCAGCTAAATTTTAAAAGTGATAGCATGATTGCAAGAAAAGAATTTGTAAGTAGCAATTAGAGGAACAGAGGTAAAGAATTGTTCTGAGATTTATTTTTCTGGTGAAGTGCAGTTAATGGAGCATGCAAATGGAAAGGACTTTCCATTCTTTGGCAAACTGGTACAATCCCTGATGTAATCAAATGAGATTGAAGTGTGCCTTTTACTTTCTATACAGTCTGACAAAGGTAATATAGGATGGAACTTTCAAATGAGTGTCAGCCGCTGCCACCAGGGCTTATATCTTATGAAGGAACCACAATTGCAGATGTCTTCTTCAGCTGATTGATAGGCAACAAGAAAGTGAAACAAGAGCTCCATCTCCAAGAAATGAGCAAAAAAGTTGTGTTTGTTAAATGGGCCAGAAAGATATCTGCTATCCTCTTGTGATTTTTGTGTCTCAGTTAGTGCCGATGCAGATTTGAAGTCCAGCATGTGAAACCAGATCCACATTTCCAACATAACATGCTTCATTTGAGTCATAGCATTTTCACTGAACTGCATATCCCATAATGCTCCAAAGCCTGCCTAAAAATATTTGGCTGATTAGAACTATCCACATTTGCAAATTATTGATGTTGGACCTGGAGAGAAAAGAGAAGCTGCCGGGTCTGTAGTACATACTGTAATTAATATTAGAATTTAGATTCCGATTCCTGTTTTCATCCTCAAATGATTCCCTTCTGTTCATATAAAATCTATCTACTAAAAAGTGAAGACAATTCTCTAAGGCCACTATATGGATTACTGTTTATTACTACAGTACATTCCTATTTCCCTCTCTCTTTCCATTCTTACACACATTTTTTGAATCTTTACATACCTAACAAGGGCATTGCTATCTGCTATGGAGATAGACATAAAACAGAATAATTATGATGCAGTGTCTTGACAATAGTAGATAATTTCTATACTAGAAGATTAAGTCTGTGTAAGTAATTTGGAAAGATAGAATCAGTTAACTTTGTCAGAGGTTTGGGGGTGAATCAGAGAATACATCATGCAGGAGCCCAAGGAGAAAAGAAAATTCCAGCCAGGGGGAACAGGCAGTACTATAAAAACATGAAAAAGTAATTATTTCATTCTGATTAAGATTCTAAGATATCTAAGAACAAAGAGTAATGACATCAACCTTCCCGTGTTACTAAGCTTGGTTATTGTGCTCTTCTGATGGCTCAGTGGTAAAGAATCTACCTGCCAATGCAAGAGACATGGGTTCAGTCCCTGGTCTGGGAAGATCCCCTGGAGAAGGAAATGGCAATAGTACGCTTGTCTTGGAAACCCTGTGGGCAGAAGCCTGATGGGCTACAGTCCATAGGGTCATAAAAGAGTCAGATAAAACTTAGTAAATGAGCAACAAGAAGTTGGATTATCATGTTGCCTTCATACTCTAAAAGTGAACAGAGTTTTGACCAACCATGTAGTCAGGTGCAATGTTTAAATTTCTCCTAGACAGAGCTCTCAGGTGTGCTAAGTGACTGTGCACCTAAGGAAGGTGCATATTAGTGAAGAACATCCAGATATTAGGTGCCAGAAACTTGGAGAAAATATTAACAAGCAAAAAGTGATTATTGTCAAGATTATTGTGAAATTTATATTTTTGGATTAGTAGTGATGTCTATGCAAGTATCAGACAGGTTAAGTTTGAAATACTCATGCCCCAAGTCAGTTATCTTGTAGCTGGAAATACAAATCTAGATTCCAGGAAAGAAGCTGAGATTTCAGACATAAATTGAAAGTGCTTATCATAGAATTGGTAGCTAAAGTCTTGAAGAAGTAGTGGAAAATACCCCAAATTTTTGTACAGGAAATTCGAGAAAGCCACAAATTTTAATTGATGGTCTAGGGTGAAATGGATTGGCATTTGTCTATGGTCAACTGAGCAATAGTTCCCTCTGTTTCCCCTTCCTCACAGTAGATTTTTGTTTGGGTATCCACATATCTTTCCATTATTATGCTGCTGATGTATGTCCTCAAAGCTGACTCAAACTCAGCCCTAGAAATGAGCCCTGGTTTATACAGCTTTTCAGAGTAATCCTATACCACTGCCGTAATGATGGGTTCAAATAAACCAAGCCTAAAACAGTCAGAATATTTCTAGGGTGAGAGGATTAGTTTGGGAAGAGGGCAGTGATCCAATTAAATTTAATTAGATATGGTGGGAAATGTGTTGGAGTTTTTTGGGGGAAATAAAAAGCTCCTGAAAAACAGGCTTCTCCTCCTGTGAGGTATGGTCTACTAGTGTGAAAGTTGGAACTGCTACAACTTAGGATGAAACGGATGCCAGAGAAGGAAAATTGAAGGAAAGAAGCCAGGTTCTTGGTGAGAAGACGGTTCTTGCTGCCTCAGCACATCAGCTCTGAAACCTGCCAAAACTGAAAATTCAAATAATATCACCTTGTAAGTTGTTGGTTAGGCCGATTTTAGCTGGGTTCCTTATTAGCAATGAAAGTTATCCCAACAGATACAGTAATCAAGAAGAAATTGAGAAAAGCATCAAATGTCACAGATCATTGAGGTAGGCATAGATTTGATAGTTACAGTTCATTCCTGATCTTTGCTAGAACAGCCTTGTAGGGCTCTAGACTACAGGTGGGAAAGGGCTGCAGGCTGAGGATGTTGCTCTATTTCATTTGCTAAAGAATAGGAAACCCTTATAGATCTGTGAGGTTTCTGAGATCCTGGCAAGCACACACCCACGATGGGACAGATACTGTTAAAAAAAAAAAACAAAAACAAAAAACAAAGCCTTGTATTAGAAGAAGCCTCAATAAAGATGAAGAGAAGAAAAAATGGCAGACATGCATGTATAAGTAGATGTAAATTTATGCAAATAGTAGTACATGTGTGCTGGCTGGTGTAAATATATGCAAATCATATTAGATGAATAGTGATAATGTAATAAGAAATGTGTATTTCAAGTGCTATTGTTAAAACAAAAGGGACATATGGAAAGGGAAGCTGCAGTTTACTAAATGTTTCCCTAAAAACTTAGAACTTAGGTGTTGATAAAGTTGGGTAGAATAAAGAATAGAGACATATTCTACAGAACTTAGCACAAAGCAGTGGGGAATAAGAAATCTTTTAGTGGTCTTGTTGGGGAAGGGAAAGAAAACAGTGGAGAAATAGCTTGTCTCAGTTGGGAAAAGTAGTTGTTATTTCGGTTTCATATAAAAAGAGGTAAATAACAGCTTGATTATGAGTGTTGGTAAAAAGAAGGTAAATACTGGCAGAATGTAAAAGTACCAAATTTCAAATTAAATACAGGGCAAAGAGGAAATAACTAGCAAGACAGCAAGAGCAAGAACGAATGAGTAAGCAAAGACAAAGTGAATATAAGTGAACAAACAAAGTAAGATGTAAGGAGTAAAATAAAGTATGTGAGTTGTTACACTCAGTATGACTTGGCAGATTCTCTGAAGGGTGGACATTGTGAGATTTGATTTTTAAAAAAGGAAAGCAGATGCATTCATTTTAATGAAATGCACTCGAAGTGATGATATTTAGAAATAGAAGAATGGATGAGAGACAAAAGGTCAACAAAAGTGAGAGAGTGGTGACAGTAGATGAGGTTGAGCTTATCATTAAAGGATCAAATATGTATGTGTGACCAAAGAATGAGTAGATCTATGTCAGCTTTCTTGGTGAGATTCACACGTGTAAGTGTGAAATGGCTGTATTGTGAAAATGTGTCATATAAGATAGTCCCTCAAACCTAGATGCTTGTGTTTGTGAGTGTGTGTGTAATTCTACTATCATGAGAAAGGGGTGGAAAGATGCATACTAGTGTTTAACTTTGGCTACCTAGAAACGGTCAGGCAGTTTGTACAGGATCAGGTCAAAGTGACGTTAGAGGAAGAAAAATAAGAATTCAGTAGCATCTGTCTTTGAGAAAATGCACTGTGGGTAGTGCTAGGGGTAAAAGAATCTGCTTGCCAGTTTAGGAAACATAAGAAATGGGGGTTCAGTTCCTGAGTGGGGAAGATCCCTTGGAGGAGAGCATGGCAACCCACTCCAGTATTCTTGCCTGGAGAATCCCATGGACAGGGGGGCCTAGCAGGCTATTGTCCATGGGTTCTCAAAGAGTCAGACATGTCTGAAGTGACTTAGCACGTGCATATTGGTAAAACATCACTACTGCCAGATCCCTTCTAAGATCTGAAGAGTACAGGGCTTTAATTGAAAAAGAAACCTTGGAAAATGTTACCAATAAGCACAAAGTACAATCTTACAGAAAAAGTTCTAGAACTGACCCGTGTCTACTTGCTAAGCCTACTACACAAGTGGAGAATAAATTTAAACTTTTCGCAAAGAAAGCTGGATAGAGCTTGCATTTTAAAACAAAAAAAACATAAAAATGATTTTTGATTTCAATTAAAATGTTTGCTTTGTTGGGCCTGTGTCAGAGGCAAATGTACTTTAATGTATTCTTATATTATTGTCTTCAGTGGATACATATGAAGGAGGGTTACCAAGTCAATTTTCCATATCACAGAACAATTTTCCTGTTATCAAAGAACTAATGTATGTCACCAGGGCTAAGTATAAGGAAAACAGAGGATATATTTCAGAACCTTACCTCATCCTTTCATTGACATGGCCTATAGGCAAATTAGTTTTGAAAATACAGATTTTTATTTCCCTAATTTCAGGTAATTGCTTTGAGCATCCTACAGAGGTCTAGGATCACTTTTGGGGAGGGGTGATTTTAAGTAAAAGACAATTGACTGTGTAAAATATTGGGAATTCAGAATTTTTCCATATGTTTCAAGGTCTAAGAAGTTTAACTATGACTTAAGTACATATCAAAGAACAGAGAATATGTCAGCTTTCTTGGTGAGATTCACACGTGTAAGTGTGAAATGGCTGTATTGTGAAAATGTGTCATATAAGATAGTCCCTCAAACCTAGATGCTTGTGTTTGTGAGTGTGTGTGTAATTCTACTATCATGAGAAAGGGGTGGAAAGATGCATACTAGTGTTTAACTTTGGCTACCTAGAAACGGTCAGGCAGTTTGTACAGGATCAGGTCAAAGTGACGTTAGAGGAAGAAAATAAGAATTCAGTAGCATCTGTCTTTGAGAAAATGCACTGTGGGTAGTGCTAGGGGTAAAAGAATCTGCTTGCCAGTTTAGGAAACATAAGAAATGGGGGTTCAGTTCCTGAGTGGGGAAGATCCCTTGGAGGAGAGCATGGCAACCCACTCCAGTATTCTTGCCTGGAGAATCCCATGGACAGGGGGGCCTAGCAGGCTATTGTCCATGGGTTCTCAAAGAGTCAGACATGTCTGAAGTGACTTAGCACGTGCATATTGGTAAAACATCACTACTGCCAGATCCCTTCTAAGATCTGAAGAGTACAGGGCTTTAATTGAAAAAGAAACCTTGGAAACTGTTACCAAGAAGCACAAAGTACAATCTTACAAAAAAAGTTCTAGAACTGACCCGTGTCTACTTGCTAAGCCTACTACACAAGTGGAGAATAAATTTAAACTTTTCGCAAAGAAAGCTGGATAGAGCTTGCATTTTAAAACAAAAAAAACATAAAAATGATTTTTGATTTCAATTAAAATGTTTGCTTTGTTGGGCCTGTGTCAGAGGCAAATGTACTTTAATGTATTCTTATATTATTGTCTTCAGTGGATACATATGAAGGAGGGTTACCAAGTCAATTTTCCATATCACAGAACAATTTTCCTGTTATCAAAGAACTAATGTATGTCACCAGGGCTAAGTATAAGGAAAACAGAGGATATATTTCAGAACCTTACCTCATCCTTTCATTGACATGGCCTATAGGCAAATTAGTTTTGAAAATACAGATTTTTATTTCCCTAATTTCAGGTAATTGCTTTGAGCATCCTACAGAGGTCTAGGATCACTTTTTTGGGGGGAGGGGTGATTTTAAGTAAAAGACAATTGACTGTGTAAAATATTGGGAATTCAGAATTTTTCCATATGTTTCAAGGTCTAAGAAGTTTAACTATGACTTAAGTACATATCAAAGAACAGAGAAGTTCTCCAAACAGAACATTTCAGAATTATCCTGTATAAAAAAAGCAAAGTAAATTTGTGATACACCTAGATGAATATGTCAGAGATGAGATTAATTTTTCTTTCTACAAAAAAAGCTAGCCAAAATGCTTTCTGCTTAAAAGAAAATCCATATGATGTACTTCATGAACACAAGAAGGATGAGTGCATTTTCAGGGGGCTGGATGGATTATAAGGTTGATGTTGATGAGCACTTCCATAACTTAAGTGTATAAATTGATCTTCTGATAACAAACTTTTTTTATTTAAGAGAATGAATGTGATTTCCTATAAGCCATGTTGCATAAAGTTTGTGGCCACTGAAAGCTTTACTGTTAAGAGTTACATTCCTTTGTGATTAAACCAAAAGTTTAGTTAAGCAGCTGGATATTAAAGAGAAGAACTTTAATCATGCTAATAAGAAACAGAGCTTGTGTAGATTTAAACTTAACTAAGACAATTGCTCCTTCTGGCTAATGTCAGCACATCATGGGCTACCCTTGTTCTGTCTCCCTTTAGGTTCTACCATGGAGAGTCAGAGGCAGGCTACTGGAGGAGGGGAGAGGCAGAGGTTCAGATATTTATTCCCTTCTCTGCCTCCCTGTCCTACTGCTACAGGTTGACTCTGTTTCTGGAAGTCAAGGCTGCCCAGCAGCCCCTTTATACACAGCTCTTTGGATTCCAATAGCCCCCGTTTCCCCTTGTATCTTCTGGTCTGCATGTGGTCATGACTTCCACTATTGCTCTAGGATACTCTCCTCTGCTCAGAGCTTTGCATATTACACATCCTTGAACCCACCTCTATACCTAATATGACCCCCTGACCAATACTGTATAGTCTAACTTTCTCTTCTGCATCTCATTCAATAGTGTAGTTCACAGGGCTTTCTTTTAAAACTTATATCAACAAGATAGTTCTCCTCAAGATCATACTCCTCAAATACAAGCATAACTTATGTTCTCCCCTCAAATTTCAGGTAATTGCTTTGAGCATCCTACAGAGGTCTAGGATCACTTTTTTGGGGGGAGGGGTGATTTTAAGTAAAAGACAATTGACTGTGTAAAATATTGGGAATTCAGAATTTTTCCATATGTTTCAAGGTCTAAGAAGTTTAACTATGACTTAAGTACATATCAAAGAACAGAGAAGTTCTCCAAACAGAACATTTCAGAATTATCCTGTATAAAAAAAGCAAAGTAAATTTGTGATACACCTAGATGAATATGTCAGAGATGAGATTAATTTTTCTTTCTACAAAAAAAGCTAGCCAAAATGCTTTCTGCTTAAAAGAAAATCCATATGATGTACTTCATGAACACAAGAAGGATGAGTGCATTTTCAGGGGGCTGGATGGATTATAAGGTTGATGTTGATGAGCACTTCCATAACTTAAGTGTATAAATTGATCTTCTGATAACAAACTTTTTTTATTTAAGAGAATGAATGTGATTTCCTATAAGCCATGTTGCATAAAGTTTGTGGCCACTGAAAGCTTTACTGTTAAGAGTTACATTCCTTTGTGATTAAACCAAAAGTTTAGTTAAGCAGCTGGATATTAAAGAGAAGAACTTTAATCATGCTAATAAGAAACAGCTTGTGTAGATTTAAACTTAACTAAGACAATTGCTCCTTCTGGCTAATGTCAGCACATCATGGGCTACCCTTGTTCTGTCTCCCTTTAGGTTCTACCATGGAGAGTCAGAGGCAGGCTACTGGAGGAGGGGAGAGGCAGAGGTTCAGATATTTATTCCCTTCTCTGCCTCCCTGTCCTACTGCTACAGGTTGACTCTGTTTCTGGAAGTCAAGGCTGCCCAGCAGCCCCTTTATACACAGCTCTTTGGATTCCAATAGCCCCCGTTTCCCCTTGTATCTTCTGGTCTGCATGTGGTCATGACTTCCACTATTGCTCTAGGATACTCTCCTCTGCTCAGAGCTTTGCATATTACACATCCTTGAACCCACCTCTATACCTAATATGACCCCCTGACCAATACTGTATAGTCTAACTTTCTCTTCTGCATCTCATTCAATAGTGTAGTTCACAGGGCTTTCTTTTAAAACTTATATCAACAAGATAGTTCTCCTCAAGATCATACTCCTCAAATACAAGCATAACTTATGTTTCATCAAAGCCAGTCAAAGAATTTCAAATTTACTAATCCCCAAGTTGATTGGATGGCATCATTGACTCCATGGACCTTGTTGCTGAGTTTGCTCAAACATGTGTCTGTGGAAAAGATCCTGATGCTGGAAAAAATTGAGGACAAGAGGAAAAGTGGTAGACAGAGGATGAGATGGTTGAATGGTATCACTGACTCAATGGACATGTGTTTGAGCAAGTTCAGGGAGATAGTGATGGACAGAAAAGCCTGGCATGCTGTAGTCCATGAGACCACAAAGAGTCAGACACAACTTACTGACCTACTGAGCAACAACAATAATGTCCATGGAGTCAATGATGCCATCCAATCATCTTATCCTCCATTGTCCCCCTCTCCTCTTGTCCTCGGTTTTTTCCAGCATCATAGTCTTTTCTATGGATGTGAGTTTGGGCAAGCTCTGGAAAATAGTGAAGTACAGGGAAGCCTGACGTGCTGCAGTCCATGAGGTCACGAAGAGTCAGACATGACTGAGTGACTGAACGTTCACACATTGTTATGTACAAACACTCATGGTTAGATCCTATTTTGTAAGTTGCTAGTTAATCAGGGGTCATCCAGTTACATTGTGGATATTATGATCTCTTTGTTTCATTATTTATGTTCCAGGTTGACTCCTGTATTTCTTTGGATTGTAGGCCTACCATGTTAATATTTTTGGGCAAGAATGTGTCCTTAAGAGAATCCTGAGCAGATATAAGTGGCAACGATTTATCATTTTGTCATTGTTTGTGAGACTGACCATCTCAGGAGAGTCCCTTGGGGTGCATAAGAGGATATGTGTGTGTATCTAAATCTCTCTAGGAGAGGGGTGTGTGCCATGCATGGTAGTGGGGAGTGACCCTGTCTGTCTCTTCATCCATTCAATTAAGAATTATTTTTTTATCTTTTGTGGGTTGCCATACATGTGTCAGCATTAGCCAGGGCATCCACTGTTGGATGAGCTGACCCTGCCCAAGATTATGGACATTGACCATCTTGACCATGTCTGTGCTGGATCTTTCTTGCTGCCTGTGATCTTTCTCTAGTTGAGGCAATCAGGGGCTACTCTCTAGTTGTGCAGGTGGGTTTCTCATTGCAGTGGCTTCTCTTGTTGCATGGCATGGACTCTAGGTGCGTAAGCTCAGTAGTTGTGGCATGCAAACTCAGTTGCCCAGGGGCATGTGGGATCTTCTGGACCACAGATAGAACCTACGTCTTCTGCTTTTGCAGGCACATTCTTAATCACTGAACAACAGAGAAGTTCAATGAAGACTTCTTGAACATGTGGAAATTTGAATCTCCAGAGATTTTTCCTTGCTCCAAACCCTTTAACCTAACTGGTGATAAAGACATGTTTCTCAAACTGAGAAAATTCTAGAGCTTGATGGAAAACAACCAACTACTAAGGGTGAGCAACCTGACAGCCCAACAGGAAAATCACTGAAAAACTTTTGTGATTTGCAATTCTCAAGTCTGGCTTTCATTTGGGAAAAACTGTTGCCAATAAAATTACATTCACTAAACTGTGATTGGGGTGCAGCCTCTTCCTGACATGAAACAGATGTGGGAAGAATTCTGGATAGGGTCTTTTTAAAAAATATTTATATTTGGCTGTGTTGGGTCTTTGTTGCAGCTCATGGACTCAGTAGTTGCACTATGAGGGCTTAGTTGCCCCGAGGCATGTGAGATCTTAGATCCCTGACCAGGGATCAAACCTGCATCCCATGCATTGGAAGGCAGATTCTCAACTGCTGGCTCTCACCAGGGAAATCCATGGATAGGAATTTTGACCATCTGATAAGTGTGTACTGCTCAGTGCCTGAGTCTTTTCCCAGGAGGCCTGCCCAGAGATCTGGGAGGTAAGAAAGAAGACCCAGTTTTCTCAGCCCCAGAACTGGCTCTATTCAGAGGCATCTTATGAAAATGATGGTGCCATGAACAGGAGAAAATTGGAATCCCAAGACAATTTCTTCTGGGTTAAAAAAAGAAATTAGAGCCACTTTGAAACGTAGTTTAGTGGTTTCTTACAAAACATACTCTTCCCATGTGATCTAGCAATTGTATTCTTCGGTATTACCCAAATGTGTTGAGAATTTATGTTCATATGAAAACCTGCACACAAATGTTTATACCAGAATTCTACATAATTTCCAAAATTCCAAGTAACTGAATTCCAAGTAAGTGAATGGATAAATAAACTATAGTACATCAGACAATGGAACATTACTCCACACTAAAGAGATTTGCCATCAAGTCCTGAAAAGTCTTAGTAGAACCTTAAATGCATATTACCAAGCAGCAGAAGCCAATCTGAAAAAAGCTTCCATATAGATTGATTCCAACTATATGACATGTTTCAAAAGGGAGAGCTATGCAGACAGTAATAACATTAGTGGTTGACGGGGTTGGGGGGTAAGGATAGAGGTGAGGAGGAATGGACAGATGGAACACAGAAGATTTTCAGGACAGCAAAATCATTCTGTGTGATGCTATAAATGGTAGATGTATGTGATTATGTCTCTGTCAAAACCCATACGCTGAACAACAGCAAGGCTGAACTGTAATGAATCTTCACACTTCGGGTAGTAATGATGTGTCGGTGCAGCTTTGTTGCTCATAACACATATACCACTTTGGTGCCAAAGGTAGACAGTGGCAGAGGCTGTGCACTTTGGGGGCAGGAAGTAAGTGTATGGGAAATTCTTGTACTTTCTACTCGGTTTTTCTGTGAACCTAAAAGTGTTTTTTAAAAATGCCTGTTTAAAGAAAGAAATGAGGCCCTGATTTAAACATGAGTTGAGTGAGGACGTGTGTCTCACAGAGTCTCCAGCTCTAGGGTCACACATAAAGGGTGTTCAAACAGCCTCTGTTTAAGCGCCAGGATCCTTCCACACTCTGGGTCTCGCTGACAGAGTGGAGCCTCAGAACCGTAAAGCAGGGGAGGTCATCCAGTGGTCATGAGACATACTCCTGTCTTCAACTTATTCTTCTGAAGCATTTTATGCCTGTGAGAATCTAATGAGAGTGTATTTCTCTGGCTCTATTCAGAGGCATCTTATGAAAATGATGGTGCCATGAACAGGAGAAAATTGGAATCCCAAGACAATTTCTTCTGGGTTAAAAAAAGAAATTAGAGCCACTTTGAAACGTAGTTTAGTGGTTTCTTACAAAACATACTCTTCCCATGTGATCTAGCAATTGTATTCTTCGGTATTACCCAAATGTGTTGAGAATTTATGTTCATATGAAAACCTGCACACAAATGTTTATACCAGAATTCTACATAATTTCCAAAATTCCAAGTAACTGAATTCCAAGTAAGTGAATGGATAAATAAACTATAGTACATCAGACAATGGAACATTACTCCACACTAAAGAGATTTGCCATCAAGTCCTGAAAAGTCTTAGTAGAACCTTAAATGCATATTACCAAGCAGCAGAAGCCAATCTGAAAAAAGCTTCCATATAGATTGATTCCAACTATATGACATGTTTCAAAAGGGAGAGCTATGCAGACAGTAATAACATTAGTGGTTGACGGGGTTGGGGGGTAAGGATAGAGGTGAGGAGGAATGGACAGATGGAACACAGAAGATTTTCAGGACAGCAAAATCATTCTGTGTGATGCTATAAATGGTAGATGTATGTGATTATGTCTCTGTCAAAACCCATACGCTGAACAACAGCAAGGCTGAACTGTAATGAATCTTCACACTTCGGGTAGTAATGATGTGTCGGTGCAGCTTTGTTGCTCATAACACATATACCACTTTGGTGCCAAAGGTAGACAGTGGCAGAGGCTGTGCACTTTGGGGGCAGGAAGTAAGTGTATGGGAAATTCTTGTACTTTCTACTCGGTTTTTCTGTGAACCTAAAAGTGTTTTTTAAAAATGCCTGTTTAAAGAAAGAAATGAGGCCCTGATTTAAACATGAGTTGAGTGAGGACGTGTGTCTCACAGAGTCTCCAGCTCTAGGGTCACACATAAAGGGTGTTCAAACAGCCTCTGTTTAAGCGCCAGGATCCTTCCACACTCTGGGTCTCGCTGACAGAGTGGAGCCTCAGAACCGTAAAGCAGGGGAGGTCATCCAGTGGTCATGAGACATACTCCTGTCTTCAACTTATTCTTCTGAAGCATTTTATGCCTGTGAGAATCTAATGAGAGGTTTAATAAACACCCTCAATCTATTTTTAAAAAGTTTCTTTACCATTGGTGGCATTGGCCTTTTTGTGTATTTCTAAAAACACTTCCTAAATTACTACTTGTGGATTAGAAGCATTCGGGGGTATCCTATTTTTTAAAGACAAAGGATTCACCCTGCACAGGAGTTTTTCTAAGAGGATAAGGGAGAGGATTAATATTCACACCAAAGACCAAGTGAACTATTCTGTGCCATGATTGCATATTTTTGGAAAACTGAGGCTTTGGAGCAGTGTTTTCTGGTGCCCTTAATCTTTCAGTAGTTGCCAATTGGCCAAAAAAAGAAAACAGCAGGAGAGCATATTTCTGTCCACGACTGTTCATCAAGGTTTTGGATATTTTCCCTAGAGAAATTGATGATCCTTTGGCAGCTAGTAGATCATTGATCCATCATTCTGTCTTTATAGAAGAGAGTTTTCTGATTCACCAGATGAAGAAAATGTGATCACCCATGGAAGAGACTGGCAGAGGTCAGGTGTTTCCTGGTCAAGCTGAACAGCTTGGACTACTGTGCATGTATGGTGCTTTGGCTGCTGCTGCAGGTTTCCAAGAAAGATTGGCTGGTTTGTCTTGACATACTCAGTTCAGAAGCAGATGAATAGACAGGGTAGCATAAATTTGGTGCCAAAGGTAGACAGTGGCAGAGGCTGTGCACTTTGGGGGCAGGAAGTAAGTGTATGGGAAATTCTTGTACTTTCTACTCGGTTTTTCTGTGAACCTAAAAGTGTTTTTTAAAAATGCCTGTTTAAAGAAAGAAATGAGGCCCTGATTTAAACATGAGTTGAGTGAGGACGTGTGTCTCACAGAGTCTCCAGCTCTAGGGTCACACATAAAGGGTGTTCAAACAGCCTCTGTTTAAGCGCCAGGATCCTTCCACACTCTGGGTCTCGCTGACAGAGTGGAGCCTCAGAACCGTAAAGCAGGGGAGGTCATCCAGTGGTCATGAGACATACTCCTGTCTTCAACTTATTCTTCTGAAGCATTTTATGCCTGTGAGAATCTAATGAGAGGTTTAATAAACACCCTCAATCTATTTTAAAAAAGTTTCTTTACCATTGGTGGCATTGGCCTTTTTGTGTATTTCTAAAAACACTTCCTAAATTACTACTTGTGGATTAGAAGCATTCGGGGGTATCCTATTTTTTAAAGACAAAGGATTCACCCTGCACAGGAGTTTTCTAAGAGGAAAAGGGGAGAGGATTAATATTCACACCAAAGACCAAGTGAACTATTCTGTGCCATGATTGCATATTTTGGAAAACTGAGGCTTTGGAGCAGTGTTTTCTGGTGCCCTTAATCTTTCAGTAGTTGCCAATTGGCCAAAAAAAGAAAACAGCAGGAGAGCATATTTCTGTCCACGACTGTTCATCAAGGTTTTGGATATTTTCCCTAGAGAAATTGATGATCCTTTGGCAGCTAGTAGATCATTGATCCATCATTCTGTCTTTATAGAAGAGAGTTTTCTGATTCACCAGATGAAGAAAATGTGATCACCCATGGAAGAGACTGGCAGAGGTCAGGTGTTTCCTGGTCAAGCTGAACAGCTTGGACTACTGTGCATGTATGGTGCTTTGGCTGCTGCTGCAGGTTTCCAAGAAAGATTGGCTGGTTTGTCTTGACATACTCAGTTCAGAAGCAGATGAATAGACAGGGTAGCATAAATTTGGAGCAAGAGTGTTCAGATGTTTCTTATGCTGTGCATTCTTTCATCTCTCCCAGAAATTCAGCACATGCATTTATCTCATTAGCAGTAGGAGAAAAACTGTCCTGATTACCTTCCAATTCATATGCTGTATGTCAGTGGGATGGAGAAGTGTTGGGGATGCATTCTTCTCTGCTTTGGCTGTTCCATGTATTTAAGGGTCCTTGAAATCTGGGAATAGAGACCCGAGAAGCAGCTGAGCCCCTTTTCTCGGTGACTGCTTAGATACAGACTTCTAATTTACACAAATATTTAACCCAAGTGGGAGAACTCTGAAGGAGTTTCTGGAAAATTCTACCTCCAGTGTGGTTTGTCATGATTTTACAAATGTCTAAGTTCAGGCTGAAAAGGAAAAGACATATCTTTATCACACACACATAAACATACAGGCATAGTAACATCAACAAACCTAGACACTTTGGTCCTGGCATTCTGTGTGAATTGCTATTAGGATAGCATGAGGAATCTGGAGAAATATCAACAGACTACTTGGAGGAGAGTGTTGTCTAGGACCCATTTCCCAACTGCAGAATGACAGCAGGGATGATTTGCAGAGATGATGTCCTTTGTCTCCTGCCTTTGTGGGTCTCAGCCAACTCCATTTGGAGAGGTGGTTCAGCAGAGTCCTATGCTGAATTGTTTGGCTTTAATGCCCTGCCTATAGCTTGAATTTTGTGCATCCCCACACTCCAAATTATTTTGAAATCAAATTCCCCATAAGATGGCATTTGGAAGTGGAACCTTTGGGAGGTGGTCAGGTAAGGGGTTCCCAACCCCCAGGTCACAAGCCAGTACTGGTGCCAGTACCTGTTAAGACCCAGGCTGCACAGCAGGAGGTGAGCACAGGGTTTCCACTGATTCTGCGTTATGATGAATTGTATAATTATTTCATTATATATCATAGTGTAACAATAGAGATAAAGTGCACAATAAATACTATGTACTTGAATCATTCTGAAGTCATCTCCCATACCCCAGTTGGTGGAAAAATTGTCTTCCACAAACCTGGTCCCTGGTGTCAAAAGGTATGGGAGTGCTGGGTTAGGTCATGAAGGTGGAGCCCTCATGATGGGGTTCGTGCTCATATAAAAGGGACCCTAGAGAGCTCCAGAACTCTTCCCCCACCTGAAGGCATGGCATAACAATGGCTGTCTGTGAACTAGGAGGAGTTTTCTCATCAGTCAGTGAATCTGCAAACACCTTGATCTTCGGTTTCCCAGACTCCTGACCTGTGGGAAATAAATTTGTTTTTTTTACAAGTCCCCCAGTTTATGGTACTCTTTGAGAGGGGCCTGAACCAAGGAAAGTCAGAAAAAGTAGACTGCATTTAAGGCAACAGCAGAGAAGTAATAGAGAGTTGAAATTGTGAAAGGTTTTGGAGCTTGGAGGTTCAAGACTTGAATCCAAAGTCTTGACCTTTAGTTGTTGCACAGTCGTGGTTTTGGTAAGAAATAAATGTAGATAAAGTATATATTTATTTAACACAGTTCCTGGCCTACAGTGAACATACAGTGTATAGGGCAATGGTAGTTATAATAATGATTAAGACTTTGACAAACCTTCTTTAGGGCATCCCTGTTAGCTCAAATGGTAAAGAATCTGCCTGCAATGCAGGTGACCTGGGTTCAATCCCTGGGTCAGGGAGATCCCCTAGAGAAGGGAATGGCTACCCACTCTAGTATTCTTGACTGGAGAATCTCATGAACAGAGGAGCCTGGTGGGCTACAGTCCATGGGGTTGCAAAGGGTCAGATACAATTGAGCAACTAACACTTTGACTTTAAGAATTAAAATATTACTGAGAATCAGTTAACTTTATTATGGAAGTGGAACCTTTGGGAGGTGGTCAGGTCAGGGGTTCCCAACCCCCAGGTCACAAGCCAGTACGGGTGCCAGTACCTGTTAAGACCCAGGCTGCACAGCAGGAGGTGAGCACAGGGTTTCCACTGATTCTGCGTTATGATGAATTGTATAATTATTTCATTATATATCATAGTGTAACAATAGAGATAAAGTGCACAATAAATACTATGTGCTTGAATCATTCTGAAGTCATCTCCCATACCCCAGTTGGTGGAAAAATTGTCTTCCACAAACCTGGTCCCTGGTGTCAAAAGGTATGGGAGTGCTGGGTTAGGTCATGAAGGTGGAGCCCTCATGATGGGGTTCGTGCTCATATAAAAGGGACCCTAGAGAGCTCCAGAACTCTTCCCCCACCTGAAGGCATGGCATAACAATGGCTGTCTGTGAACTAGGAGGAGTTTTCTCATCAGTCAGTGAATCTGCAAACACCTTGATCTTCGGTTTCCCAGACTCCTGACCTGTGGGAAATAAATTTGTTTTTTTTACAAGTCCCCCAGTTTATGGTACTCTTTGAGAGGGGCCTGAACCAAGGAAAGTCAGAAAAAGTAGACTGCATTTAAGGCAACAGCAGAGAAGTAATAGAGAGTTGAAATTGTGAAAGGTTTTGGAGCTTGGAGGTTCAAGACTTGAATCCAAAGTCTTGACCTTTAGTTGTTGCACAGTCGTGGTTTTGGTAAGAAATAAATGTAGATAAAGTATATATTTATTTAACACAGTTCCTGGCCTACAGTGAACATACAGTGTATAGGGCAATGGTAGTTATAATAATGATTAAGACTTTGACAAACCTTCTTTAGGCCATCCCTGTTAGCTCAAATGGTAAAGAATCTGCCTGCAATGCAGGTGACCTGGGTTCAATCCCTGGGTCAGGGAGATCCCCTAGAGAAGGGAATGGCTACCCACTCTAGTATTCTTGACTGGAGAATCTCATGAACAGAGGAGCCTGGTGGGCTACAGTCCATGGGGTTGCAAAGGGTCAGATACAATTGAGCAACTAACACTTTGACTTTAAGAATTAAAATATTACTGAGAATCAGTTAACTTTATTATGGAATCAGAATACAGTAACATTTTCTAGCATCTTATACACAATTACAGAATCTGAATAGCTGAGACAAGGGCCTAGACATCTGCATTTTAAAGAGCACCACAGATGACTGTAGGGATTGTATGGAACGTCACCCTTTTGGCATTGGAAGTTTCTTTGACCTCTCCCAGCTTGCTTTCTGATTATATGGCTCAGATCACTTTAGTCAATACTGTGCATAACTCAATTCCTGATCCTGTCTCAGCCCTTCCCACTTCATGCTAGAACCATTTCTCCACTCCCCAGCTCTGCCCTAGAACACCATACTTCAAGGATTAGTCAGAGGACTCCTAAGAAGATGGGATAGTAAGGACAAGTCTTTCGCGTAGAAGATGCGACCTATGAAAAGATGTTAATTTTAGGAATGGTAGGACCATTTATAATCATTTGTTGTTGTTTTTCAGTCTCTAAGTCATATCTGACTCATTGTGACCCCATGAACTGTAGCATGTCAGGCATCTCTCTCCTTCATTATCTCCCTAAGTCTGCTCAAACCTTGTTTTATCATTCTTCTGAGATACTGTGTGTGTGTGTGTGTTGTTGTTGTTGTTGTTTTAAACTAATTGAAGGTTTGTGGTAACCTTGCGTTGTCAGATGATGGTTAGCATTTTCTAAGAATAAATATTTTAAATTAATGTATATGTATTGTTCTTATGAAGCATAAGCTATTGGACACTTAATAGATCATGGCATAGTGTAAACATAACTTTAATATGCATCAGGAAACAAAAAACTCATGTGGAATGTCTTATTGAGGTATTTGCTTTATTGTGGTGGTCTGGAACTGAACCCATCGTTATCACTGAGACATGGCTATAATTCATGGTAAAGTTTCATTGGTGAGATTGAAAAACAACTTCTAATTCATCAGAAGTTCATTCATTCATAGTATTTTGCTGGAATAATTTTATCTAAACTCCTAACTTACGTCAAGTGCGCAAGATGGTAAAACTAAAATTCAGCATGGCATTTGCTGTCTTAACTCTGTTCATTTCAGCAACTAACACTTTGACTTTAAGAATTAAAATATTACTGAGAATCAGTTAACTTTATTATGGAATCAGAATACAGTAACATTTTCTAGCATCTTATACACAATTACAGAATCTGAATAGCTGAGACAAGGGCCTAGACATCTGCATTTTAAAGAGCACCACAGATGACTGTAGGGATTGTATGGAACGTCACCCTTTTGGCATTGGAAGTTTCTTTGACCTCTCCCAGCTTGCTTTCTGATTATATGGCTCAGATCACTTTAGTCAATACTGTGCATAACTCAATTCCTGATCCTGTCTCAGCCCTTCCCACTTCATGCTAGAACCATTTCTCCACTCCCCAGCTCTGCCCTAGAACACCATACTTCAAGGATTAGTCAGAGGACTCCTAAGAAGATGGGATAGTAAGGACAAGTCTTTCGCGTAGAAGATGCGACCTATGAAAAGATGTTAATTTTAGGAATGGTAGGACCATTTATAATCATTTGTTGTTGTTTTTCAGTCTCTAAGTCATATCTGACTCATTGTGACCCCATGAACTGTAGCATGTCAGGCATCTCTCTCCTTCATTATCTCCCTAAGTCTGCTCAAACCTTGTTTTATCATTCTTCTGAGATACTGTGTGTGTGTGTGTGTTGTTGTTGTTGTTGTTTTAAACTAATTGAAGGTTTGTGGTAACCTTGCGTTGTCAGATGATGGTTAGCATTTTCTAAGAATAAATATTTTAAATTAATGTATATGTATTGTTCTTATGAAGCATAAGCTATTGGACACTTAATAGATCATGGCATAGTGTAAACATAACTTTAATATGCATCAGGAAACAAAAAACTCATGTGGAATGTCTTATTGAGGTATTTGCTTTATTGTGGTGGTCTGGAACTGAACCCATCGTTATCACTGAGACATGGCTATAATTCATGGTAAAGTTTCATTGGTGAGATTGAAAAACAACTTCTAATTCATCAGAAGTTCATTCATTCATAGTATTTTGCTGGAATAATTTTATCTAAACTCCTAACTTACGTCAAGTGCGCAAGATGGTAAAAACTAAAATTCAGCATGGCATTTGCTGTCTTAACTCTGTTCATTGTTTAGGGCATGGTGGGTATTTAAATATCCTGTTCACCTCTGAGTGTAGAGAACAATGGACATTCCTGTTCACTTGTGGGCAGTTTCAGGGTCATGAAGAGAGCAGGACTAGGATTGAACACAGATGAATGAATATAATATTTATAGAGCATTCAAGAAGAGAAGCAAACCTTCAGAGTCAATGAAGGTTGTGAAAATGTGGAGACAAACTCAGAGATTGGAGAGTGTGGCCAAGAAATTGGATTCTAAGAGAGACTCTAGAAGTGGAACTTGAGAACAGAAGGTCAATCATATGAACCTGGGTGTACTGGGGATTGTTGACTTAGGAACCTAGAATTAAATACAAACATACCAAAGAATAGTGAGGGAGCCCTAGTGACTTAGAGGCAAAGAACCCACCTGCCAATGCAGGAGACATGGACTGGATCCCTGAGGATGGGAAGATTCCCTGGAGGAGGGCATCACAACTCACTCCAGGCCTGGAGGAGACTGATGGATCAGGGCTTATATGGTTTCAAAGAGTTGGACATTACTGAGGTGACTTAGCACACACGTGGCATCAACCTCTTATCCTTCAGTAAAAGAATATTAGTAGATATAACTGTGAGGAAGGTAGAAAAAAAATGAGGCCAAAGGTAATGAAGAGAGGCCTCACCAGAGCATTTCCAACTTTGAATTTCCCTCTGCAATTTGAGTAGTATTATAGGTGAGAATCTACTGCCTGAGATTTTATTAAGCACTTAATATGTGCCTGGAACTGTACTAAATATTTTACGTGTATCATCTTTTTTTCCTCCTAGTAGATTTCTTTTATCACTGATAAAATTTTTAGAAAAATAATATGCTACATGGAAGGGCTAGAATTCAAATCCAGAGGTGTTAAGTACTGTGTACTTTCTCAGTTTACCAAAATTTGCTCATCTATGCTAAACCAAAATACTTCTCCCCGAAGGAGTTCTTTTTTTTTTTTTTAAAGGAAGATTGAAAAACAACTTCTAATTCATCAGAAGTTCATTCATTCATAGTATTTTGCTGGAATAATTTTATCTAAACTCCTAACTTACGTCAAGTGCGCAAGATGGTAAAAACTAAAATTCAGCATGGCATTTGCTGTCTTAACTCTGTTCATTGTTTAGGGCATGGTGGGTATTTAAATATCCTGTTCACCTCTGAGTGTAGAGAACAATGGACATTCCTGTTCACTTGTGGGCAGTTTCAGGGTCATGAAGAGAGCAGGACTAGGATTGAACACAGATGAATGAATATAATATTTATAGAGCATTCAAGAAGAGAAGCAAACCTTCAGAGTCAATGAAGGTTGTGAAAATGTGGAGACAAACTCAGAGATTGGAGAGTGTGGCCAAGAAATTGGATTCTAAGAGAGACTCTAGAAGTGGAACTTGAGAACAGAAGGTCAATCATATGAACCTGGGTGTACTGGGGATTGTTGACTTAGGAACCTAGAATTAAATACAAACATACCAAAGAATAGTGAGGGAGCCCTAGTGACTTAGAGGCAAAGAACCCACCTGCCAATGCAGGAGACATGGACTGGATCCCTGAGGATGGGAAGATTCCCTGGAGGAGGGCATCACAACTCACTCCAGGCCTGGAGGAGACTGATGGATCAGGGCTTATATGGTTTCAAAGAGTTGGACATTACTGAGGTGACTTAGCACACACGTGGCATCAACCTCTTATCCTTCAGTAAAAGAATATTAGTAGATATAACTGTGAGGAAGGTAGAAAAAAAATGAGGCCAAAGGTAATGAAGAGAGGCCTCACCAGAGCATTTCCAACTTTGAATTTCCCTCTGCAATTTGAGTAGTATTATAGGTGAGAATCTACTGCCTGAGATTTTATTAAGCACTTAATATGTGCCTGGAACTGTACTAAATATTTTACGTGTATCATCTTTTTTTCCTCCTAGTAGATTTCTTTTATCACTGATAAAATTTTTAGAAAAATAATATGCTACATGGAAGGGCTAGAATTCAAATCCAGAGGTGTTAAGTACTGTGTACTTTCTCAGTTTACCAAAATTTGCTCATCTATGCTAAACCAAAATACTTCTACCCGAAGGAGTTCTTTTTTTTTTTTTTAAAGGAAGAGAAGTGTTTTTTCCCCCCCAATATTTATTTATTTACTTGCCCAGAGTCTCAGTTGTGGAATGTGGGATCTTTAGTTGTGTCATGCAAACTCTTATTTGCAGCATGTAAGATCTAGTTTCTTGTCCAGACATTGAGCCCAGCTCCCTGCATTGGGCCACCAGGGAAGTCCCCGTGAAGTAGTTTTCTTTATTCCTTTCCACCTGCAACTCCAGTTTACTCAAAAGAAAGACAAAGAGACATGTAAAGACACAAGAATATATTCATGTTGTCTGTTTTCTATCTCCCTCTACCTCCCTACTATTATACATTTATATCTATGTAGTTCTCATGGAGCATCAATTGTTAAATTTTACAAATCTTAGTAAGACAGTGTAAAAGACTTAAGCATGTAGGAAACATTTTCCCTAGGCTCAAGAATGTATAATTCAGTTGGAGGTCATAAGACAAATGCCATAATAATGTGATGAAAGTCATAAATATCACATGCTATGCCATCAGGCAAGAAAAATGCTATTATAGTCCAAAAGAGGGAAATTATCTCCTTTGATAATTGCGGGTGATATCATGGGGGAAGGGAGCTATTCAGTTATACCTTCATGAAAAAGAAAGTGAAGTTGCTCAGTAGTGTCTGATTCTTTGTGGCTCATGGAAGAGCCATGGAATTCTCTGAGCAGGAATACTGGAGTGGGTACCTTTACCCAGGAATTGAACCCAGGTCACCCACATTGCAGGTGGATTGTTTACCAACTGAGCCACCAGGAAAGCCCAAGAATACTGGACTGCGTAGCCTATCCCATCTCCAGAGAACTTCCTGACTAGGAATCAGACTGGAGTCTCCTACATTTCAGGTAGATTCTTTATCAGCTGAGCTACAAGGGAATCCCATACCTTCACAGAATCCTGTAAAAATCAACTGAGTTGAATTTCAGGCTTTAGGTCTATACCAGTGCCTAAGACACAGAAGACGTCAGTAAATGTTTTGTGCTAAGAGGAGGAGCCAATGAATGATGTTTGTTGACCACTTATCTTCTACCCTCCTGTGACAGATTTATGGATACACATAAATCATTCCCTTTATACAACTGTTATATATTATTTAAAAGATAATTACATTTACAACCAAGCTTTTAAATTCAATCATCTTCTAATGTTTGTGGTTAATGTAAGAGGCTCTCAAAAAAAGCTGGAAATGGAAAATAAAAAGCCACTTTGACTTGGAAAAGAAACTCAAAATGTTTTGAGTTAAACTCATTGAGTTGTGGATATCTGTATTTTTCCACAAGAAGAAGCCTGTAAAATCTTGTAGCCAAGCAGTTCTTATACAACTGAAAGAGACTCAAAATAAAAATGTTTCTTTCATCTTTAAGAAACCAGTATTAGCATATTTCTCTATTAATTATAAGTAGCTTCAATCTTCTAGTCTTTCCTTCCCAAGGCTATTGCAATATTTATTTCTGCATAACAAATCACCCCAAAACCTACAAGCTTCAAACAACAGACAGTTATTACCTGAGTTTCTGTGGGTGAGAAAATTTGTGAACAGCTCAGCTGGGTGGTTCTGTGTCAACATCTCACATAACATTGGAGTCAAGATGTGGGCCTGGGTTGCAGTCATCTGAGAGCTTGTCTGAAACTGGAGGATTTACTTCCGAGCTCTATCACGTGTTAATAGGAAGCTTCAGTTTATCACCAGTTGTTGGTTGGAGACCTCAGTTTCTTGCCACATGGACCTCTCCATAGGGCTGATCAAGTCAAGGCAGCTGGCTTCCTTCAGAATGAAAAATACAAGAAAAAGAACAAGATAAAAGCCTGCCTATTTATGACCTAGTCCCTGAAATCACATACCATTTACAGATTAGGTAGCAAGGTTAAAAATAGTTAGTAATTGGCAAGCATGTGTGTGTGTGTTCAGTCACGTCTGACTCTTTGAAACGCCATGTACTATAGTCTGCCAAGCTCCCCTGTCCATGGAATTTTCCAGGCAAGGAATACTGGAGTGGGTTGGTCTTTCCTACTCCAGGGGGTCTTCCCGACCCAGGGTTCAAACCTGAGTCTCGTGCATCTCCTGCGGCTCCTGCAATGCCAGGTGGATTCTTTACCATTGTGCCAACTGGGAAGCCCATAACTGGCGCAACTAGGATTGAAACTCATGTCTGTCTGACTCCACAGTCTGCCTACAACCTAGAGTATATTTAAATAAATGGCCAAGATACTGGTGCTTCAGCTGGACTCTTCCAATGAAGCTTTTTTCACAGTCACCACTGATCAATCTTGCTTCCAGGAGACACTAAGTTGCTGTCTCAGAGTCACAGGCTTGAATGAAAGCCTTCCTTTGTGGCTTGAGGAATTTATTTCCCAGCTATTTTCTATTTTGTCCATTCCTCTCAACCAACCCCATCAATATAAAGCAACACAATGAGATAGCACTAGTAGAATATGGGCTAAAACGGATATCTGTATTTTTCCACAAGAAGAAGCCTGTAAAATCTTGTAGCCAAGCAGTTCTTATACAACTGAAAGAGACTCAAAATAAAAATGTTTCTTTCATCTTTAAGAAACCAGTATTAGCATATTTCTCTATTAATTATAAGTAGCTTCAATCTTCTAGTCTTTCCTTCCCAAGGCTATTGCAATATTTATTTCTGCATAACAAATCACCCCAAAACCTACAAGCTTCAAACAACAGACAGTTATTACCTGAGTTTCTGTGGGTGAGAAAATTTGTGAACAGCTCAGCTGGGTGGTTCTGTGTCAACATCTCACATAACATTGGAGTCAAGATGTGGGCCTGGGTTGCAGTCATCTGAGAGCTTGTCTGAAACTGGAGGATTTACTTCCGAGCTCTATCACGTGTTAATAGGAAGCTTCAGTTTATCACCAGTTGTTGGTTGGAGACCTCAGTTTCTTGCCACATGGACCTCTCCATAGGGCTGATCAAGTCAAGGCAGCTGGCTTCCTTCAGAATGAAAAATACAAGAAAAAGAACAAGATAAAAGCCTGCCTATTTATGACCTAGTCCCTGAAATCACATACCATTTACAGATTAGGTAGCAAGGTTAAAAATAGTTAGTAATTGGCAAGCATGTGTGTGTGTGTTCAGTCACGTCTGACTCTTTGAAACGCCATGTACTATAGTCTGCCAAGCTCCCCTGTCCATGGAATTTTCCAGGCAAGGAATACTGGAGTGGGTTGGTCTTTCCTACTCCAGGGGATCTTCCCGACCCAGGGTTCAAACCTGAGTCTCGTGCATCTCCTGCGGCTCCTGCAATGCCAGGTGGATTCTTTACCATTGTGCCAACTGGGAAGCCCATAACTGGCGCAACTAGGATTGAAACTCATGTCTGTCTGACTCCACAGTCTGCCTACAACCTAGAGTATATTTAAATAAATGGCCAAGATACTGGTGCTTCAGCTGGACTCTTCCAATGAAGCTTTTTTCACAGTCACCACTGATCAATCTTGCTTCCAGGAGACACTAAGTTGCTGTCTCAGAGTCACAGGCTTGAATGAAAGCCTTCCTTTTTGTGGCTTGAGGAATTTATTTCCCAGCTATTTTCTATTTTGTCCATTCCTCTCCTCAACCAACCCCATCAATATAAAGCAACACAATGAGATAGCACTAGTAGAATATGGGCTAAAACTTATGTTTTGGGAAGGCTCAAATAGCTTTGTGAACTTTAGAATACTTGATATAAGTATCTTTGAGGGCTCAGTTTGAGTCTATAAAATTCCCCCCACATTTATGCATTTAGACTTTGAGATTAGTGTTTCACTTGGTATTCAGTCCTACTGCCAAAACGAAACTGTGACCTTCCTGTTTTTAAAACAAATCTGTACAAGTTATGGAGCCATGTAGAATTTCTACTTGTGTTAATAAACTGATGACCTAAAATCAGAGAAGAGGGCATGGTGTATACTTCATTTGATCTGTTGGCTGGTGAAGGCAGAGAATTAAGTTCATGAGATTCAAATTCACATTTTGCTTTCAATCAAGTCTAGAGAAATTTTTTTCTCCATCTCAAATTTTCCATACGAGTAGATTTTAGAATCATCTGTTTGGTCGATTCTATGACAAGTTGACAGGTAGGGAAGCCCTTGACAGGTATAAACTTTCTGTGCTGCATGTCATCTGTATTGTTCATCTATTGATTTGGCCCAAGGAGAACTCAATTTATTCCGCATCATTGGATGAGCATTAGTTGATCATAGCTCCAACTTCATTTGCTCATTTAGGTGGTATTTTACTAATACTTTAGAACTAGGAATATAAGTTCATATTTGAAGCTATTACACACAAATCATTAATATTTTATAACATTCCTTTTTCTTTATGTCTGTAGGGATTGAATTCTTTTAGCGGGTAGATTTAGCAGAATGCTAAGTATCTTAGAAGTTGAATAGAGCAGTAAAAAAATTAGCCTCAGGGTGTGAAATAGTATAATCATTAGACTTTCTCTAAAATAAAATAATTACTCTATCCTCAGACCTATGAAAGTATAAAAGAAATCATCTTCTCAGGAAATGACAAGAAAACTCTAAAATTTTCTTAGGAAAGGCATTAATTAGGTACTGTTTTCTCCCTTACACATTTTCTGGCTCTAGTCCTTTGTTAAAATTTGTAATTTTACAAAAAATTACAAAAATTTTACAAAAAAAAGATTTTATCTGATATAGCCAAATAATTGAAGCCAAATGAGGATCTTTAATTAAATTATTCAAATAGTTCCTTAAATCTCTCTTGTCCCTGAAACTAACACTGAAAACAAAACAAAACACTAGGCTGTACATTGGGAATGGCATACAGTCTCTGGGATACAAAATATATACAATGTCAGATATTTTCGATATTCATTCATTTATCCATTCAACAATTCTGTGACTACCTACTATATGCCAGGCAGTGTCTAGGTACTGGGACTCAGCAGTGGGGAAAAAACAACAACAAAGTGAACACAACAAAGGCAAAAATCTCTCTTCTCCTAGGCCTCAATGTCTGAAACTCTAAAGGGAATAAAGAATGTCTTGGTGAGCTCTTATATTATTGCTTTAGTTCATGTAGAGACATGTGTGACCTTGATTTGTGTTTTGGGTATCTGTGATGTAATAAATTCCCTGAGTTTTTGCTCCCAATGGGAGCAACCTATGAATAAGGAATTGCTGTTGCCATTGATTAGAGCAGATAGATCGTTGTCAATGGCCCAAGAGTCTGTAAAATTGTGCAGAGAGGACTAAGTATTGTTTTAGTCACCCTCCAGTACTAAGACAATTCCTTCAAATTGGTCAGTCATGCTGATTTTTGGCGCCATTTTTTAAAAAAAATTAAGATATTTGTTCTGACTGTGCTGGGCATTTGTTGCTGTGCGTGTACTTTTTCTATGTGAGGGCTAGTCTCTAGTTGAAGTACACAGGCTTCTCACTGACGTGGCTTCTCTTGGTGTGGAGCACAGTCTCCAGGACATGCGGGCTTCAGTACTTTCAGCATGTGGGCTCAGTATTTGCAGCTCTGGAACACAGCCTCAATAGTTGTGGCACATGGGCTTAGTTGTCCTGCAGCATGCGGGATCTTTCTGGATCAGAGATCAAACCCATGTCACCTGCACTGGCAGGCAGATTCTTAACTCCTGGACCACCAGGGAAGTCCAAAATATGTTTCTTGAATCATTAGTTTTGTACATTTTGTTTTCATGTAGCAGCAGCTACCCCTCTTCCCCAAGGGACTTTATTATATCTTCTTGGTAAGTTTTTTCCAAAACGGTAATACTCAAGTAAGCCGTGATACTTGTTAGCACTAGATTTTAAAAATTTTATGGACTTGTAATTTGTCCTGCCCCTTAGACATAGCAACACCACTGCATTCTGTACAACTGACCACAACACAGCTTCATGTTGATCTGCAGAACACAGCATGTTTTGGAAACACAAGGCCAGGGAGCTGTTCTGTTTCTAGGACCTTTGATCAGAGATGTCCAAGTCAGAGGGTGGATGGTAATGGCTCTCTGGGGAGCTCCATCACATGTGGATGAGCTCACCTTCATGATCTCTCAGTTGATTCCTGTGGGCTTCCCAAGTGGTCTGAAGAGTGACCACCTCTGTTGCCATTGCACCTGAAAAAGGAATGAGGATTGGAGAGCGATTTCCCCTTATTGGTGAAATGTACCAGAGGGCCTAGGTTTGACTCTATTGGTAAATAAGTTTCTAGTTTAATAAGGAAGCTTTACCAAGGCTTTGGGGTTCTGCTCCCATGACTCAAGGCATGATAGTCGGCTGGGCATGGGGAGTCACAGGCTCAGGACTTGTGAGAGCCCCCATCTCCAGAAGTGTCCAGCATTTGGCCAAGATTTGCTGCCTTAATGGAGTGTAGCATGGGGCTGAGGAGGGCAGCTTCTTGCACCAGAAGTGGGCCACTATAGCTGTCCTGCACAATTTAGCAACTTTAGATAGCACAAAAGGAGGTTGACAGAGCCTCTGGGAGCACCAGTAAGAGTGCCTGCTGTAAACCAATTTGAATAGAGTCTAGTCTTCTTTTGCTGGAAGACACAATTCAGACTGAGTCAGTTCGTACCTATTAATAACATCATGAACAAGCCTACCATCAGTTACAGATTGTGCTGGAATTGAGAGAGCTGATTCAATCTGAGTCACACAGATTATGGCCAAGATACATAACCTGGGTCTACCTGAAGGAGGGCCCCATTCCCATACCCTTGTGCCAATGTCAGTTTTGTCACTTTAGTTTTGTACATTTTGTTTTCATGTAGCAGCAGCTACCCCTCTTCCCCAAGGGACTTTATTATATCTTCTTGGTAAGTTTTTTCCAAAACGGTAATACTCAAGTAAGCCGTGATACTTGTTAGCACTAGATTTTAAAAATTTTATGGACTTGTAATTTGTCCTCCCCCTTAGACATAGCAACACCACTGCATTCTGTACAACTGACCACAACACAGCTTCATGTTGATCTGCAGAACACAGCATGTTTTGGAAACACAAGGCCAGGGAGCTGTTCTGTTTCTAGGACCTTTGATCAGAGATGTCCAAGTCAGAGGGTGGATGGTAATGGCTCTCTGGGGAGCTCCATCACATGTGGATGAGCTCACCTTCATGATCTCTCAGTTGATTCCTGTGGGCTTCCCAAGTGGTCTGAAGAGTGACCACCTCTGTTGCCATTGCACCTGAAAAAGGAATGAGGATTGGAGAGCGATTTCCCCTTATTGGTGAAATGTACCAGAGGGCCTAGGTTTGACTCTATTGGTAAATAAGTTTCTAGTTTAATAAGGAAGCTTTACCAAGGCTTTGGGGTTCTGCTCCCATGACTCAAGGCATGATAGTCGGCTGGGCATGGGGAGTCACAGGCTCAGGACTTGTGAGAGCCCCCATCTCCAGAAGTGTCCAGCATTTGGCCAAGATTTGCTGCCTTAATGGAGTGTAGCATGGGGCTGAGGAGGGCAGCTTCTTGCACCAGAAGTGGGCCACTATAGCTGTCCTGCACAATTTAGCAACTTTAGATAGCACAAAAGGAGGTTGACAGAGCCTCTGGGAGCACCAGTAAGAGTGCCTGCTGTAAACCAATTTGAATAGAGTCTAGTCTTCTTTGCTGGAAGACACAATTCAGACTGAGTCAGTTCGTACCTATTAATAACATCATGAACAAGCCTACCATCAGTTACAGATTGTGCTGGAATTGAGAGAGCTGATTCAATCTGAGTCACACAGATTATGGCCAAGATACATAACCTGGGTCTACCTGAAGGAGGGCCCCATTCCCATACCCTTGTGCCAATGTCAGTTTTTGTCACTTAGTAGGTAATAGGTACAGCAGATGCTTGACAGGATTCTACAAATGCAGCAGAGTGTAGGGCAGCTCCCAATGCAGGCTTGCCAGGGAGGAACAGTACAACTCAAAGCTCACGCTAGTCATCAAACAGCAATTCAGAGTGCATGCTGGCCATAGCAGGTGATCCAGTAAACAAACCAGGTGCAAGAGAATGAAGATCCCCATGTGGTGGTGGTAAACACTAGCTGTTCCTGTTTATAGCACGAATTGTACTGGGGTGATATGGTGGCCCTGTGGCAGGCAGGTCAAGCCCTCCTCACTCAGATTTGGTTCCGATATTGAGAAGCATGATGTCACACATTCACCAAGACGATGAGATAAGCTTTATTCAGACAGTGGGATCATCCAGAATGGCTTAAACCTGAGAGGGGCGAGTGGGTTTGGTTTTTATTGTGGTTGGGGGTTGGGACTAAGATGAAGTGTTTGTGTGGTTTGAACTTCCCCTTTTGTGCCAGACAATTTTGTACGGGTTTGTCCAGAGGCAAAAGGGAAGAGAGGAGGGAAACCAGTGAAGAATCCACTCTTTATTATGGAAGGTTCCATGTAATTCTGTTTCTTTTGAAAGACTTAGAGCTAACCTGAAAACTCAAGGAGAACATTGGGTAAATAATTTTATAGATAAAAGCCATAGAATATTGTGAGGCTAGAAATATTGTTACATGAAGAAATTAAGTCATGCTGTAGATTCTATTTTAGTGTATATCCAAACAAACATTGAAACATATCTTCACATAAATATACACACATACAATTAGAGGGAAATACACCAAAATGTTAACAGAGTTTACTTATTGTAGGATTACATTGGCTTTTATTCTGATTGTTTGTTTCTTTGCATTTTCCTTTAATGTATATTACATATATATATATATATATATATATATACACACACATATATATATTTGTGTGTGTGTGTGTGTGTGTGTGTAAACAGTTCTTTTTTGAAGCCTTTGGTTCAATATCATTTCTAGCCATGGGGTCACAAACAGAGTTGAGATGGGGATTTTTGCATGTGAATTTGGTCCTTCTGACTGTGTGTTTCCTCATTTTGTTAGTCTAGTTTAGAGACAATCCAGATGGCCCCAGATGCGATGTTGTATAAATAACTCTGCTACATGGTCTGCTTAATTCTGATTTACCATGGTTCAAAACATCTTGAATTAGTTTTGTATTTATTTTGTAGCTTTGTAAAACCCCCAAATTTCAGAGGTAGATAAGATTATTCAGAATTACTCTGGTAAATTGGTTTCTCCTCCATTTTTTCAGTGCCTTGGCTAGAAATGATAACATTTTTATCATAAAATTATTAAATTCTGATGATAGAGTGAGAATTGGGTCAATGATAACAATTACTTCATTGATTAAGAGCATAATTTGTTGAGGACATGAATACTTCATAGCACAAATAAAGGGTAATAAATGAGGATAGTTAAAAACTGTCCTAAAAACTATCCAGACTTTGCATGGCTTTGCATTGCTGGGATCAGACAACCTGAGAGGGGCGAGTGGGTTTGGTTTTTATTGTGGTTGGGGGTTGGGACTAAGATGAAGTGTTTGTGTGGTTTGAACTTCCCCTTTTGTGCCAGACAATTTTGTACGGGTTTGTCCAGAGGCAAAAGGGAAGAGAGGAGGAAACCAGTGAAGAATCCACTCTTTATTATGGAAGGTTCCATGTAATTCTGTTTCTTTTGAAAGACTTAGAGCTAACCTGAAAACTCAAGGAGAACATTGGGTAAATAATTTTATAGATAAAAGCCATAGAATATTGTGAGGCTAGAAATATTGTTACATGAAGAAATTAAGTCATGCTGTAGATTCTATTTTAGTGTATATCCAAACAAACATTGAAACATATCTTCACATAAATATACACACATACAATTAGAGGGAAATACACCAAAATGTTAACAGAGTTTACTTATTGTAGGATTACATTGGCTTTTATTCTGATTGTTTGTTTCTTTGCATTTTCCTTTAATGTATATTACATATATATATATATATATATATATATACACACACATATATATATTTGTGTGTGTGTGTGTGTGTGTGTAAACAGTTCTTTTTTGAAGCCTTTGGTTCAATATCATTTCTAGCCATGGGGTCACAAACAGAGTTGAGATGGGGATTTTTGCATGTGAATTTGGTCCTTCTGACTGTGTGTTTCCTCATTTTGTTAGTCTAGTTTAGAGACAATCCAGATGGCCCCAGATGCGATGTTGTATAAATAACTCTGCTACATGGTCTGCTTAATTCTGATTTACCATGGTTCAAAACATCTTGAATTAGTTTTGTATTTATTTTGTAGCTTTGTAAAACCCCCAAATTTCAGAGGTAGATAAGATTATTCAGAATTACTCTGGTAAATTGGTTTCTCCTCCATTTTTTCAGTGCCTTGGCTAGAAATGATAACATTTTATCATAAAATTATTAAATTCTGATGATAGAGTGAGAATTGGGTCAATGATAACAATTACTTCATTGATTAAGAGCATAATTTGTTGAGGACATGAATACTTCATAGCACAAATAAAGGGTAATAAATGAGGATAGTTAAAAACTGTCCTAAAAACTATCCAGACTTTGCATGGCTTTGCATTGCTGGGACTTCCCTAGCAGTCCAGAGATTAAGGCTCCACACTCCCAATGCAGGGGGCACAGGCTTGATCCCTTATTGGGGAGCTAAGATCCCATGTGCCATCAGGTGTGACCTAAAATTTTTTTATTAAAAAAAAAGAAAATAGCATTGCCTTCTATCAAAAATGAATTACTATATTAAATTATAAAAGATCAAAAGCAATTGTTAATGCTTCTTCATAATTATTGTAAAAAGTATATGTTTAAAAGTTGTTTTAGTAGGCAAGTAAAGTTAAGAAGTCTTTATTATATGACATTTACTTTCATTATCAGAATATTAATTGAAGATATAACAAACAATATCTGGTGGGTAATAATGCGGCATCTTCTAAATCTAAAAAGAAGAGGGTTTTTTGAATTTAAAAGGGAATTTTGGCATGTATTACATTCTAATTAGTTTAAATCCAATGATTTACATAATGTATGTGTACCATTTAAGCACGCTAATCCAGAAATGAGAAAATCTTTTCTCCAATTGCCCAATATAAAGAATTTGTATAATATAGTTTCCAGAGAGGTGAATGCTATAAGATTGGGAGAAGAAAGTACATTCATTACTCGGTATTGCTTGGCTGTGCCATACAGCCCAGGTCTTTTTTTTTTAATTTTATTTATTTATCTTTTGGAGGGTGGGGTGGGGATGGAGGAGGATGGGCGGGCCACTTCCGCTGGTCTTTCATTTCTCCATTTTCATCTGTCCTTGTTCTTTGGCTCCTGTGGGGCTCCCATCGTGGTGGCCACTGTCGTCGCAGAGCACCGGCTTTGGGCACACGTGCGCCAGAGCTCTGGCTCGGTAATTGGACACATCGGTCCAGCCGCTCCTTGGCACGTGGGATCTTCCCAAGCCAGGGATCGAACCAGCGCCCCTTGCACTGCAAGGTGGTGTCTTTATCCACTGGACCAGCAGGGGAAGCCCACAGTCCAAGTCTTTTTTTTTTTTTTTTTTTAAAGATTTATTTTTATTTATTTATTTTTGGGCGGGGGTCAGGTTGGGGAGGGAGGGGAGAGGGCAGGCCACTTCTATAGCTCTTTCATTTCTCTATTTTCATCTGTCTTTGTTGTTTTGGCTCCTGTGGGCCTCCCATCGCGGTGGCGTCTGTCGTTGCAGAGCACCGGCTCTGGCCGCATGCGCGCCAGAGCTCTGGCTCGGTAATTGGACACATCGGTCCAGCCGCTCCTTGGCACGTGGGATCTTCCCAAGCCAGGGATCGAACCAGCGCCCCTTGCACTGCAAGGTGGTGTCTTTATCCACTGGACCAGCAGGGGAAGCCCACAGTCCAAGTCTTTTTTTTTTTTTTTTTTTAAAGATTTATTTTTATTTATTTATTTTTGGGCGGGGGTCAGGTTGGGGAGGGAGGGGAGAGGGCAGGCCACTTCTATAGCTCTTTCATTTCTCTATTTTCATCTGTCTTTGTTGTTTTGGCTCCTGTGGGCCTCCCATCGCGGTGGCGTCTGTCGTTGCAGAGCACCGGCTCTGGCCGCATGCGCGCCAGAGCTCCGGCTGGGTAATTGGACACATCGGTCCAGCCGCTCCGCGGCACATGGGATCTTCCCAGGCCAGGGATCGAACAGGCGCCCCTTGCACTGCAAGGCGGTGTCCTTACCCACTGGACCACCAGGGGAAGCCCCCACAGCCCAAGTCTTTACCCATATTGTTTGTTTATTCCTTGCTTCTAAAATTTCATTACTCTTAGTAACTCCTATTAAGCATCTCTTATGTGCCAGCCTTGAAATAGTGGTCAAGTTCCCTTCCTTGAAGAAATGTAGACCTGTTTGTATAATTTCAGCCCCATTACAAGTCTTCAGAAGAAATTTCTGTGGTTGACTGCTGGGCAGGGGCGATTCTCTACTTCATTTTCTCAGCCTCTCATAGCTCACAGATGGGCACCTTGACTCTTTGAATGGGAAGAGTAGGTCCTGATGAAGTAAAGACCATAAGAAAAAAAAAAAATCTATGCTCATTACTTATGGTAGAGGTGGAGATAGAAGGAGAAATCTATTTTCCAAATGTAGCATGACGTCCCATAGGAAAGCTGAGATGTCTGCTGGTGGTGACAGCTTTGGCAGTTGGCCTCTGAGCCCTGTTCTCTGGTTTTCCTGAGATCCTGTTAAAGTGAAAAAATGAAGGTGTTAGTCTCTCAGTTGTGTCCGACTCTTTGCAACCACAAGGACTGTAGCCTTCCAGGCTCCTCTATCCATGGAATTCTCCAGGCAAGAACACTTGAGTGGGTTACCATTTCCCTCTCCAAGGAGTCTTCCCTACCCACAGATTGAACCTGAGTCTCCTGCATTGCAGGCAGCTTCTTTACTGTCTGAGCCACCAGGGAAGCCATGCAACCCTGTGAACCACCCTTTATAATAGCCTTTAAATAAAGTCTTGTGGTTTTTGTTCTTGGCTAAAATCAGCTAGACGCAAGTGTCTGTTGCTTGCATCTAAGAATCTAAGTCATTTATGTTATTAATCACTACCAAGGAGGAAACAAAATCAGAAAAATATAATTAAGGTCTGTTTGTTGAAAGCCCGTACTCTTTTTTTCTTTTTTTTTAAAAAATTTATTTGTTTATTTATCTTTTTGGGGGGAGGATGGGCGGGCCACTTCTATTGGTCTTTTATTTCTCTATTTTTCACCCTTCTTTGTTCTTTGGCTCCTGTGGGCCTCCCACCGTGGCAGTCTCTGTTGTCGCAAAGCACCAGCTCTGGGCGCACGCGCACCAGAGCTCCGGCTCGGTAATTGTACACATTGGTCCAGCCGCTCCACGGCACGTGGAATCTTCCCAGGCCAGGGATTGAACCGGCGCCCCCTACACTGCAAGGCGGTGTCCTTACCCACTGGACCACCAGGGGAAGTCCCCGTACTCTTTTTAATGTATTCTGTTGCAGACATGTATTTGCTTGCCAGCAAAGCTGCTTCTAGGTCCAGTTTTCCAACCTGCGGTAAAATCACTCCAAACTTATTACAGCCTATGTACCCTTCTGCAGTGGCACCTCTAATGAGGGCAGGGCCAGGCTTTATTTTTTAACTTGGGGTTTGTCTATGATGCTGAAACAATCTTCAATTCATTCATTGTTGTGGGAAAAACAATACAAAAAACGGGTGCACAGAGCTCAGCATTGTGGAAGAGCATCCTGGAGGAGGGCATGGCAACCCACTCCAGTATTCTTGCCTGGAACATCCCATGGACAGCGGAGCCTGGCAAATCACAGCCTATGGGGTTGCAAAGAGTCAGACATGACTGAGCAACTAGGCACATTGTGGAAGAGGCTAAGTTGACTTATTGCATATTTTAGTTTTTGAGTCATCGTTTTGTTATTAAGTATAAAATAGCAGTTTTAAAGCAAAACCTGGTAATCTGTCAGAGAAGGCAAAGCAGTTTGAAATGGGCTGGGGTATCATGGCTCATTCCATACACTCTTGCTGTTATGTAGTGCATGCTCTTAAGATTTATGTTTGCCTTGAAGTTAATTAGCCCAATGTAAACCTTATGTACTTTTGATTAATGGGTCTCACACTGGCGGGCCCTGATATACATGCATGATCTAATGCTGACATAGAAATGGGACGACCTGGGCTGGTGGAGGGTGGAGAGGCCTGGAGAGTCTGAAGAAGGAGTGGGTAGGAGGTCTTGCCATAAGATGGCACCCTTTCTCTTTGAGTTCAATTGTATCCAAATGATAACCTGAGTACGTATTACAGTCTCAGAGGAAAAATTTGTGTTTCATAATCAAGCTGTGATTTGATGATATATCAGGTTTCATGTCTGATCTTATTTCTGACAGTTATAATACATGTTTTGGTATTTTTTCCCTTTTTTCTATAGCTTCTCAGGGTGTGTTTTGTGAAATTCCAATGGTTGTTATGTCTTGTTTTTGTGTACCAGGGATCTTCCTGAGTAAATGCTCAGTTTTTCAGATTCCATTCCATTCTACCCAGGCCAGGGATTGAACCGGCGCCCCCTACACTGCAAGGCGGTGTCCTTACCCACTGGACCACCAGGGGAAGTCCCCGTACTCTTTTTAATGTATTCTGTTGCAGACATGTATTTGCTTGCCAGCAAAGCTGCTTCTAGGTCCAGTTTTCCAACCTGCGGTAAAATCACTCCAAACTTATTACAGCCTATGTACCCTTCTGCAGTGGCACCTCTAATGAGGGCAGGGCCAGGCTTTATTTTTTAACTTGGGGTTTGTCTATGATGCTGAAACAATCTTCAATTCATTCATTGTTGTGGGAAAAACAATACAAAAAACGGGTGCACAGAGCTCAGCATTGTGGAAGAGCATCCTGGAGGAGGGCATGGCAACCCACTCCAGTATTCTTGCCTGGAACATCCCATGGACAGCGGAGCCTGGCAAATCACAGCCTATGGGGTTGCAAAGAGTCAGACATGACTGAGCAACTAGGCACATTGTGGAAGAGGCTAAGTTGACTTATTGCATATTTTAGTTTTTGAGTCATCGTTTTGTTATTAAGTATAAAATAGCAGTTTTAAAGCAAAACCTGGTAATCTGTCAGAGAAGGCAAAGCAGTTTGAAATGGGCTGGGGTATCATGGCTCATTCCATACACTCTTGCTGTTATGTAGTGCATGCTCTTAAGATTTATGTTTGCCTTGAAGTTAATTAGCCCAATGTAAACCTTATGTACTTTTGATTAATGGGTCTCACACTGGCGGGCCCTGATATACATGCATGATCTAATGCTGACATAGAAATGGGACGACCTGGGCTGGTGGAGGGTGGAGAGGCCTGGAGAGTCTGAAGAAGGAGTGGGTAGGAGGTCTTGCCATAAGATGGCACCCTTTTCTCTTTGAGTTCAATTGTATCCAAATGATAACCTGAGTACGTATTACAGTCTCAGAGGAAAAATTTGTGTTTCATAATCAAGCTGTGATTTGATGATATATCAGGTTTCATGTCTGATCTTATTTCTGACAGTTATAATACATGTTTTGGTATTTTTTCCCTTTTTTCTATAGCTTCTCAGGGTGTGTTTTGTGAAATTCCAATGGTTGTTATGTCTTGTTTTTGTGTACCAGGGATCTTCCTGAGTAAATGCTCAGTTTTTCAGATTCCATTCTTCACCCTTCTCCTTCTCAAGTTGACTACTTGGCCCTTGGGGTGGACTGAAATGTTGGGGGTGGTAGGGAAGCCTTCAGAATGCCATCCAAACCTGAGAGTTGTTTTCTGCATCCTTGTTGAGCTGTTTCATGGTGACTGTTGTCCATGAGGTCACTGCTTAACGTACTGATCCTACTGATAAAGCCTGTGCTGGATTTTCTACCACTGTTTATCTTCCTCTCCTTTCTCTGCTCTGCCTTCACTTTTTCTGTCTTTCCCTCCTAAGTTCTGCCACCCAGAAGGAACGTGTCAAGGCCTGTCTTCTCTCCAAAGTGCACATAAAACCTTTGCATACATTCTGTATCTGAGAGCAACTGGCAGAAGTTTAAGAAAGCTGAACCCAGGCTCTGCTGCTCCTCCATTGTGCCGTTACATGGTGTCTACTGTTGGGTGGCCCCCCATATGGGTGTCTTTCCCCAGAGCAAGATGGGAAACCAAGCAGCACCCACCCCTCCCCACCATCACCACTTGCAGTTTTCTCCTCAACCTATATGCCTCTAGCCTCAAGCTAAGATTTCAACTTAAAGTGAGCAGGAAGTCATGACCTAAGGCTTTGTCTCCTCACCTCTGAATCTTTTCCTTTTTCCATAATCTTCTAGGCTCGGAAGAGACATCTTTCTCCTTCTCAATGACATCTGTCCTGTCACCTTCTCTGGGCCATAAGAGTTAGTCAAACTGCAAAAAAAAAAAAAATTGGCTCAATTTTAAGAGAAGTTCCAGAAATCTTATGGAGCTTAAAATTCCGTGTGTATGTGTGCATTTATTTCTATTGTAATCAGATATGTACATAATATTTTCCTTCACTTCATAGTTATAACTTAGTAACACATCGTGCACACTCTTTGAGGGAAGCATGTGCAGTTACTCACTTAAATGGATTTAAAAAAAAATTTTGGCCTCTTTTATTGGTTTTTTATGTATGTATCTTCAACCATCTTTATTCTTAGGTCTGTGTGGGCCTCGCATTATAGTGGCCTTTCTCGTTGCAGAGCACTAGTTCTAGGTGCTTGCGCTCCAGAGTGCTGGTGGGTAATTGGACACTCCAGTCTAGCCATTCCATGGCATGTGGGATCTTCTCAGGCCAGGGATCGAACCGGTCCCCCTTGCACTGCAAGGCAGACTCTTTACCCAATGGACCACCAGGGGAGCTCTAATGGATGTTTTTTAAAAAGAGACTACTAAAGCCAGTTATTTGCCTTTCTCTTCCCTAACCTCAGTCTTGTTCCCCAGAGGGAAACATGTAATTTCTGTTTACATTTTTCTGATCATTATCTCTATATCACTAGACAACACACTGTAGTTGTGAGAAGGGAGGCTGCCAGCCTGCAGGGGACTCTTCCACTCCACCTGAAGGTGAGTCCAGTAGTTACAAGATGAAGCATCACTTGCTTTTGCCACACTATCACTGCAGACTTAGAACTATTTCTTTTTCAGAATCCATTACATGCTAAATGCATGGGTATGATTAAATTTGCTAGAGCGTTTGAATTGAGCATGCACAATTATTTGCAGATGTCCTAAAATGTCAAAACCACAATATTTATAATGAAGATTGCGTATCTGTAATCGGTACAGTTCAGCTAACTTCCTAGGCTCGGAAGAGGAACCAAAATCCCCACCATCACCACTTGCAGTTTTCTCCTCAACCTATATGCCTCTAGCCTCAAGCTAAGATTTCAACTTAAAGTGAGCAGGAAGTCATGACCTAAGGCTTTGTCTCCTCACCTCTGAATCTTTTCCTTTTTCCATAATCTTCTAGGCTCGGAAGAGACATCTTTCTCCTTCTCAATGACATCTGTCCTGTCACCTTCTCTGGGCCATAAGAGTTAGTCAAACTGCAAAAAAAAAAAAAATTGGCTCAATTTTAAGAGAAGTTCCAGAAATCTTATGGAGCTTAAAATTCCGTGTGTATGTGTGCATTTATTTCTATTGTAATCAGATATGTACATAATATTTTCCTTCACTTCATAGTTATAACTTAGTAACACATCGTGCACACTCTTTGAGGGAAGCATGTGCAGTTACTCACTTAAATGGATTTAAAAAAAAATTTTGGCCTCTTTTATTGGTTTTTTATGTATGTATCTTCAACCATCTTTATTCTTAGGTCTGTGTGGGCCTCGCATTATAGTGGCCTTTCTCGTTGCAGAGCACTAGTTCTAGGTGCTTGCGCTCCAGAGTGCTGGTGGGTAATTGGACACTCCAGTCTAGCCATTCCATGGCATGTGGGATCTTCTCAGGCCAGGGATCGAACCGGTCCCCCTTGCACTGCAAGGCAGACTCTTTACCCAATGGACCACCAGGGGAGCTCTAATGGATGTTTTTTAAAAAGAGACTACTAAAGCCAGTTATTTGCCTTTCTCTTCCCTAACCTCAGTCTTGTTCCCCAGAGGGAAACATGTAATTTCTGTTTACATTTTTCTGATCATTATCTCTATATCACTAGACAACACACTGTAGTTGTGAGAAGGGAGGCTGCCAGCCTGCAGGGGACTCTTCCACTCCACCTGAAGGTGAGTCCAGTAGTTACAAGATGAAGCATCACTTGCTTTTGCCACACTATCACTGCAGACTTAGAACTATTTCTTTTTCAGAATCCATTACATGCTAAATGCATGGGTATGATTAAATTTGCTAGAGCGTTTGAATTGAGCATGCACAATTATTTGCAGATGTCCTAAAATGTCAAAACCACAATATTTATAATGAAGATTGCGTATCTGTAATCGGTATGTGTTACTGATAAATTGAATGCATTACCCATGCGATGGGATCAAAACTTTGTCTCCCAATGCCCCTCTTGACTTCATTCAGTAGAGGGAAGACTTTCCTCAGCTACCCAATGGAGTTGTTGAAGTCATGGACTGTCCTGGAGTCAATTTATGTCACTAAACAGTCAAAATTTAAAAACTAAAAGCATCTTATCCAGGCTATTAACACCTCAGTCTTTATTCAAAGACATGTCTTCTCATCTACTCCCAGCTAAGACTGGGAGGGAGGGGTTTGCAGTGATCATCCATGGTTTTTCTTTCTTATTCTATCCTCCATGAGATATTCTTTACCTTATTAGTGACTATGCATGGGATGAGAGGAAACAGGATATAGATGTTGGTGGATACAAATATTGGCTGAATGGCTTTGTGCCCTCTGAACTTGGCATGGTTAAAGCCTATATTTTCTCTTGTGGTTCCTTTCTTTGGCTCTTTTGAGGATCCCAGATGGGAAACCTACTTGCTGTTCCCTTTGACCCAGAAGGGTGATAGTCTGTATCCTCTGACTAGTGACTTGAGCCTTCTTCTCCAGCTTCATTCAGTCTAGGAACTTGCTTAATTCAGTCTCTAGCTTCTTGCATCTTCTAGTTTTCTGTCTGAATAGAATATTCTCCAGCTTACTACCAAACATTCCTCCTTCTTCTATCCACACCAGCATCCTGGTTCTCCGTGCTTCCAGCCTCAAGAGTCATAGATTAAGCGAAGCAGTGGCAAAACCATCCCAAATAAAAACAAATGCAGGAAGGCAGTGTTTTCTGAGGAGGCTTTCCAAATAGCTGAGGAAAGACAAAAGGATAATAAGAGAAGGCTAATTTTATTTTTAATTTTTTTTATAAATTTACTTATTTTTTGGCTTTGCTGGGTCTTCATTGCTGTGCAGGCTTTTCTTTGGTTGCAGAAAGTAGGTGGCTAGTCTCTAGTTGTGGTGCATGGGCTCCTCACTGTAGTGGCTTCTTCTGTTTCAGAGAATGGGCTTTAGGGTACTTGGGTTTCAGTAGTTGTGATATGCAGGCTTTAGAGCACAGGCACAGTTGTTGTGGCAAACAGGGTCAGTTGATATGTGGGATCTTCCTGGATCAGGGCTTGAACCTGTGTCTCCTGCATTGACAGTAGGATTCCTCACCACTGAGCCACCAGGGAAGCCCTAGAGAAATCTAGTTTTAAAAGGAACATTCTTGTTAGGGAAGGAGACAAGGGTTGTATGGTATTGAGGAAAAGTGGTCTCTTAGAAGTGAATGAAAAATGATGCTTTGGTTTGCTCTGATTTTTCCCAGAGCTAGTCAATCAAGGAAGCAACAACGGTATGATAATTTTAACTATGAATAGAATCAGGATGGTAGACAATAATAAAGTATATGGTTAATAAGAACTTCCCAGATGTCTCAAAAGTGGTAGGAAACACAAGTTCAATCCCTGGGTCAAATTGCCTGCATATTGGGGGGCTGAATGGCTTTGTGCCCTCTGAACTTGGCATGGTTAAAGCCTATATTTTCTCTTGTGGTTCCTTTCTTTGGCTCTTTTGAGGATCCCAGATGGGAAACCTACTTGCTGTTCCCTTTGACCCAGAAGGGTGATAGTCTGTATCCTCTGACTAGTGACTTGAGCCTTCTTCTCCAGCTTCATTCAGTCTAGGAACTTGCTTAATTCAGTCTCTAGCTTCTTGCATCTTCTAGTTTTCTGTCTGAATAGAATATTCTCCAGCTTACTACCAAACATTCCTCCTTCTTCTATCCACACCAGCATCCTGGTTCTCCGTGCTTCCAGCCTCAAGAGTCATAGATTAAGCGAAGCAGTGGCAAAACCATCCCAAATAAAAACAAATGCAGGAAGGCAGTGTTTTCTGAGGAGGCTTTCCAAATAGCTGAGGAAAGACAAAAGGATAATAAGAGAAGGCTAATTTTATTTTTAATTTTTTTTATAAATTTACTTATTTTTTGGCTTTGCTGGGTCTTCATTGCTGTGCAGGCTTTTCTTTGGTTGCAGAAAGTAGGTGGCTAGTCTCTAGTTGTGGTGCATGGGCTCCTCACTGTAGTGGCTTCTTCTGTTTCAGAGAATGGGCTTTAGGGTACTTGGGTTTCAGTAGTTGTGATATGCAGGCTTTAGAGCACAGGCACAGTTGTTGTGGCAAACAGGGTCAGTTGATATGTGGGATCTTCCTGGATCAGGGCTTGAACCTGTGTCTCCTGCATTGACAGTAGGATTCCTCACCACTGAGCCACCAGGGAAGCCCTAGAGAAATCTAGTTTTAAAAGGAACATTCTTGTTAGGGAAGGAGACAAGGGTTGTATGGTATTGAGGAAAAGTGGTCTCTTAGAAGTGAATGAAAAATGATGCTTTGGTTTGCTCTGATTTTTCCCAGAGCTAGTCAATCAAGGAAGCAACAACGGTATGATAATTTTAACTATGAATAGAATCAGGATGGTAGACAATAATAAAGTATATGGTTAATAAGAACTTCCCAGATGTCTCAGTGGTAAAGAATATGCCTGCTGATGTAGGAAACACAAGTTCAATCCCTGGGTCAGAAAGGCCTCTTGGAGGACAGAACCCACTCTAGTACTCTTGCTTGGAGAATGACATGGACAGAGCCTGGTAGACTACAGTCCCTGGGATCACAAAAGAGTCAGATAGGATTTAGCAACTAAGCAATAACAACAACTGTGGTCAGTAAAAATAAAAATAATGGCTACCATTTATTGGTAACTTACTATGTGAGAGGTGTTGCCTTACATGCCTATGTATACAATTATAATAATAATGCTGCCAGTCTAGGTGTTATTATTCCCTTTTGTAACTGGGAGACTGAGAGCCAGATGTTTTTTCTGGACTCACACCAGTTGTAGTAGAGGATCTTAGACTTAAACCTGTGGGGTCAGTTACACTCTACAGCCTCCCTCTTAAACATTTCAAACCCCCCACCAATTGCCTTCCTCCTCACTTTATCCTCCTTCTAACCATATAGATAAAAGCAAGATGTGGCAAGATAGACTTTCCCAAGGTCACTCAATTTTTGATAGAATAGAGCTTAGGGTCTGTGTTCTCTGATACTCAGTCCAAGGATGCTAAGTGTTAGTCATACATAGGGGGAAAAAAAAGAAAGAAAGATGAAGAGTGAAATAGGAAATGGAGTATAAAAGTGGGAAAATGCTAAGAGGGGAAAAAAACAAGTAATTTTAAGGTTGAATAACATTTAAAAATGTATTCATTCTGGGCCATGATAGATGCTGCTGTTGACTTGCTATTTACCTAGAGTACTTTTGCATTCTTTTCAGCTGAACAGAATACCACTGAGTTCCACTGTTTCCTGCTCTTTCCCAGTGAACTGAAAGCTAAGCTGTGTTGTTTTTATATTCTCATGAGACATTATTAATGACCAAGTTTTATGGTCAGGCAGGGAATCATTTAAGATTAGATTATTAAGGAGTGTCTCCTTGAGAAAACAAACTGGCATTACCTGGATCTTGATGGAGGGTAATTAGACCTTGACTGAGGGCGATTAGATAGACATAAATTTGGATGTTCTTTTCCATTATACACCTGATAGTCACTGATTACAAGAGCAGCTCTAACATCTTTACTTTAAAGCTATGCTTCTTTGCTTTGGGCATCACCTTTGGTGAGAAATAATGACCTCTCAACTCCTGAGGAGTTAAAGGCAGTGTAACCTTTTCTCCCTTTGCATGTATACATGGACAGATAGCCTCAGACTGCTTCTTAGAACTATGTCAAAAATAGCCCAGAATGAAAACTTGTCCTGAAAGTTGACAAAAATATTGTACATCCCTGTGATGGGAGGATCTAAATTGAGCAAGTTCTGTAAACAGGATGTTACCTGAGATACAAACCTGCATGTCTTGTGGGTAATCTTTATCACAACTAGCAATGATTCCTCAATAGGTCTTCTCTAGGCAACCTCTGCAGGCCATTGGCATCAGAGAATAGAATGTTTCTTTTGAAGGAAGATCAGATAAAATAGTGAGGTGGTGAGAATGGGATATACAGGCTTAGTCCTATGACTTTAAGATTTTGTAATATGCTGCCCTCATCCCTTGTGTGGTAGTGATGGTCTTATGATCTTTCAAAGTCTCTATCTTGAATGCGATAAAACGACCATTTTCAGTTTCTAATCCCACAAGGTTGTCTGGGTTCATTTGAAATTCTCCACTTTTAGCTGATTTGAAATTCTCCACCTTTAGCTCATCTTTACCTAGACCGATGTCTGTAAAATCAAGAGAGTCTCTATATGGTCTGACTAAGGTGGCAGTCAAGGCAGTGGGAGTCTAGGAAAAGGTGTTTTCACTCATGGCACACCTTCTTAAATCCATACTTGAAGTTCTCAAGTGGAAACGTGAGAGAGCTAAATCTGGCCTACTATGACCAACGTATGATGAGTAATTTTTAAGTTAAATTTACCATTAGTCACAAAGTGGAATAGATCATATGGAAATTGGAGTGTCTATTTGTGTGTCTTTTCCTTTAAAAATTTCTGAGTGATTTCCACACTTGGTGAAATACACCCACTCTAGTTCTTGGCAATTCTTACTATTTTCTCTTGTCCCTTCAATATGACACTGAGTGTCAGTTGCCATGTATCATCACACATTACACACATACTCTGAAATTCTTCTGGTAGTCTACATGTATCAGAATCTAAAACTTTAGCTGTGATTTCAATAAGGCTGAATTATTCATGATTGGGTACCATTTTCTGTTGAATTTCCATAAGGAATTAAAGGATTGGTAAAGAATCAATCAACTGTGGGCAGAATAAGTTACGCCTCACTGTATATTCTTCAGCGGGGCTACGAGATACTTACTGATAAAAACAGCAACAAAAACAGTGAAGCAATAATTTTAACTCTAAACCGCAACAATGAAAATCAATACTTGCTAAATTGTCTTTCAGTTTTTTTCTTTGATGGTACAGGGGCCAAGAACGTGTGAGAAACATCTAAACCCTATTTCCCAGACATGGGTGTGGCTCTTTGCTTCATCTCCTGCAGCTCTGCTGCAATATCAACGAGGCCTTTCCTGACCAGCCAATTTAAAATTACAACTCGGTTTACTCCTCAGCAGTCTCTTCTCCCTTTCTCTGCTTTATTTTTTCTCCAAAGCATTTACCACCTTTTAAAATAATAACATAAAAAGGGTTGTTTTTTTTTTTTTTTTGTATTATTGCCCTCCTTAACTGGATTGTGATTTCTATAAAGGCACAAATTTATGTTTTTTTGGGTTCATTCCCATGACCTAGTAAGAGTGCCTTAATCTATGTACTTTGAATGGATAGTTGCTGAATGAAGAATCACCATTTATTGAATAGATAAAGAGTGTGTACCTCCATTTTAACTGATACTCTAATTTTTTCCAAAGCAGATGTATCTAAGGTTTGAGAGTGAACTGTTTGAAAATAAATTAGTTTTTTGCTGAGTTATTTTTTTCCCATAGTACTTTTCATTGTTTAAGATGAAATAGAAGTTACTCAAGGAAGATTTTGGAAGAGTTTACTTCTCTTGTCATGTTTTTTAATGTAATTTTTTCCAGAAGGGCATTCATATAACATTTTTTAATCAGAAAAAAATCAGTGAATATATATTTTAGTGGTTGTTCTTAATATTTGATATATCTGGTAAGGAGCGATCCTGAAGGCTATAAACAAACAGGACATCCATTGTTCTTAATTGAAAGTCATCTGGAATCTCAGTATTTCCCATAATTGCATGCTTTCCTGCTATGTATATACCAGGGCTAAAGACTGAAGTGTTTATATTCAGAAACCATCTCGGAAGATTCTGTGTATATCCTAAGATATTATTATAAGCAAAATTAAGCTGGTTGGAATGAAAGGGAAATGGCACATTTAAACTTTTATTTCTTTTCACTTAATGCAGAAATTTTGTTGTTTTCCTATCTAAGAAAATTTTGGTATGCATTTATTTTATTTTTATCTGTGTGTAATGCCAGTAAGAACATTGCTTAAGGTTTGTTCTGATTTGCAGGACTTTCTTCTACTATATTTTATTAAATCGAGAGAATACTTAAGATAAAACATAATAGTTATTATAAAGTTGCTTTAGATGGGACAGTAAGGTGATTTATAAAAATTGCCTTAACAGTTTTATGAGATATATGTGGAGCAAATATCTCAGTTCTTTTACTTACTGCATTTAAGTTGAATTTTTATCTCCATTCACATTTGCTGTATTTTAGCTTTTTCATACTTACTTTCTATGACCCACATCCCATTGAAGTAGTGGGGTGAGTTTGCAGAATGTGGTAATTTAGGCATAGCATCTTCACAAATAGATGGCAGAAGGCAGAAAAGAACTTGGATCTCTCAGCTGCTAGATAAGTGTGTTTTGGTCTGAATACAGTCGCAAAAGCTTGAGGAAGATTCTGTTGTCTTTATGGCTTTTTAAAAATTACAGGGTAATGGAGAACTGTTGGCTTTGAAGCCATAATAGTCACTCACAATTTCATATCATTATAATGTTGGGCTCAGTTTCTCTAAGGTGAGTTTCATCATCTATAAAATGAGTGCCATTAAACATATATGTTATGCATTTATAATACTTACTCGTTTATCTATATAAGATCTATAGATTTTGGTCTTCCTAAAACATCTTAATTAGGCATTGACTCTGAATGAGTGGTAATGACCAGGGAGGTTTAGTGACTTAAGGCCTCATAACTAGTATTAATAATTGGTAGAGTCTGGCTAAGCCTGAGACAGCTTCCAGTAATGCATTCTTCTCTTTATGCCCCACAAAATTTATTCACATGTGCCTTATAGGACCTGTGGCATCCAGGAGATAGAGAAAAAGAGAGTTGGAAGTAATGAGAGACCAGGAGACAATGAAAGTAAAGAGGAAAGCAAATGAGAGAGAAGGGATAGCTTCAGTCAGAGTTTAAAGTTCTCTTTTATTATAATTCTTTCTGTTGAGAAATAATTGATGCATAACAAGGCATTAGTTTCAAGTGCACAGCATTACTCAATATTTATGTTGTGAAATGATCACTATAGTAATTATAGTTACCATCCACCACCACACATAGTTACAAATTTTTTTTATGATGAGAACTATTAAGATCTATGCTCTTAGCAACTTTCAAATAAATCATATAGAACTACTAATTATAATTTCCTTGCTGAAAATTACATCCTCAGGACTTACTTATCTTATAATTGGAAGTCTTACTTATCTTATAATTGGTAGCTTTTGAACACATTTTCCCATTTTTCCCACCTCCCAGTTTTCACTACAACCTATCTATGATCTCTATATCTGTGAGCTCTAATGTTTTGGTTTTTGTTTTGAATTTTAGATTTCCACGTAAAAATGAGGTCATGTAGTGCTTGTCTTTTTCTGTCCTACTCCACTTAGCATAAAGCCCTGAAGGTTCATCCATGGTGTCTCAAATGGCATGATTTCCTTCTCTTTTATGTCTAACTAATATTCCATTGTGTGTGCCACACTCCCCCACAACTTCTTTATCTGTTTATACATTGATGGATACTTAGGTTGCTTCCATATCTTGGCTACTATTAATAACATTGAAATGGGGGTATGGATATCTTTGAGTTAGTGTTTTCATTTCCTTGAGATAAATACACAGAAATAGAATTGCTGGATTAAGGGTAATTCTATTTTTAATTTTTTAAGGAACTTCCATACTGTTTTCCATAATGACTGCATCAGCTTACATTCCTACCAACAGTGAAGAAGGGTTCTATTTTCTCTGTATCCCTATCAACACTTGTTATTTCATGTCATTTTGATAATGGCTATATTAACAATCATGAGCTGATATTTCATCGTGGTTTTGATTGCCATTTCCCTGATAATCAGTGATACTGAATACCTTTCCATGTATCTGTTAGTCTTCTATATGTCTTCTATATATCTACTGAGTTCTGCTTATTTTTAAATTGGATTGTTTTTGCTATTGACTTGTATGAGTTTTTTATGTATTTTGGATATTAAACCCTTATCAGATATATGATCGGCAAATATTTACTCCATTTTATTAGGTTACCTTTCCATTTTGTTGATGGTTCCCACTTGCTGTGCAGAAGCTTTTCAGTTTGATGTAGCCCCACTTGTTTATTTTTCCTTTTGCTTTGGAGTCTAAAGATAACTTTATTGATTTGAGTGAAGTCAGTAAATTCTAATCACGAGAGTGGGGCTGTCATACTTACATTTTACTTAGCCAAATTCAACTACATGTGCTTAGTATAAAAAAAACTATAATCACTGATTACAATATGAGCCTTATATTCTTAGTTTAATTACTTTAGCTTTATTTGGTGCTCACGGAAAACCAGAACCAATTACATCCCATATTTGAGAGAGAATGCATAGTGTACTCACATAGGATCATTTATGGTGATTTAATGGGCTATTAAGCATAATTTTTACAACATGCAGTTTTCTCCTTATGTACTTATTTTAAAACATAACCTGTGTTAGCAGTGATTTTACTGTGGCATTAATATAAGTTGTTTTCTATGAGTTATATTAATTTTGCATGATATACTCTAATTCATAGCTTTGTGCCAATGCTTAGCATTCTGTCAAAAGCTTTCACTAGTACAGACCTAGTTTTTTTCTTTTTTTTTTTATGGGGATATGTTTAGAAGTCTATTATTTCCTAGATTGTTCATAATTATATACTTTATAATTTATTCACATTTTATTCATCTGCATACAGGGACATTGTTATAAATGATAGTTACTGCTTTCCCAACCCCAGAAACTGCAATATACCTGAAATACACATGCTACATTTATAATGAAAACAGCAACACAATATCAACTTAAAAGTGAATTGCCCTGGCTTACTCATAAAGCAGAAAATCTTGCCATAGAAATGCTTTGAAAGCCTTGGAAGAAATGTGCCATCAAAATGCAAATATGTTTTCACTTAAAAAGAAAAAAAAAGTTCTCTCTGGAAACTGGTTTACGTAGGATTTGCAGTTAACATTCCAGTTTCTCAACTGATTGAAACCATTGGCTATTTTATTTACTAATGTTCTTTGGACTTAGTACCATCTGCTGTTCATTGTTAGGGCATGCAAAATTCCTGGGATTATATATCCTCCAGCAGATTTCCTTGTTATGGTCAATTTTTGTAGGCTGTTGGTTCAACTTTTCTTGGTAGCTCCAGTATTTTTTGCTAAAAAATCTGTGTTTTGCTATAGTTCTTCCATGACCTGAATTGCAAGTTCCTAATTTCCAGAAGAAATAACAAAGCATATGTAAATTGTAATAGTTTAAATTATTTTAACCTTGTTAACCTCATTTAACTTTCTTGCTTTGGATAACCACATTCATTTCTCATCCTCTCATATTACTTCTTGATCTATAATCATTTAACTTCTGTTGTTATCTAAGGTATTGTTAAGAGTACTTTGCTTCATGAGTTACTTAGTGTTAGTTGTTCAGTCATGTCCAACTCATTGTAACCCCATGGACTGTACCCTACCAGGCTCCTGTGTTCATGGAATTCTCCAGGCAAGAATACTAGAGTGGGTTGCCATTCACTTCTCCAGGAGATCTTCCCAAGCCAGATTGAACCTGGGTCTCCTGCATTACACTACATAAAGTCCTTCCTGTTCTGTTGCTTATTGTCACAAAAAAGATGCATTGGAGTCTTCACTCCCAATATCTTAGAATGTGAACTGATTTGGAGATAGTTTCTTTACAGAGCTAATCAAATCTTCAGAGGCTAGGAGAAAGGCCTGACATAGATTTTTCTTTAGTGCCTGGAGAAGGAGTATGACCCTGCTGACGGTCCCCTATAGCCTTCAAAACATTGTTATAAATGATAGTTACTGCTTTCCCAACCCCAGAAACTGCAATATACCTGAAATACACATGCTACATTTATAATGAAAACAGCAACACAATATCAACTTAAAAGTGAATTGCCCTGGCTTACTCATAAAGCAGAAAATCTTGCCATAGAAATGCTTTGAAAGCCTTGGAAGAAATGTGCCATCAAAATGCAAATATGTTTTCACTTAAAAAGAAAAAAAAAGTTCTCTCTGGAAACTGGTTTACGTAGGATTTGCAGTTAACATTCCAGTTTCTCAACTGATTGAAACCATTGGCTATTTTATTTACTAATGTTCTTTGGACTTAGTACCATCTGCTGTTCATTGTTAGGGCATGCAAAATTCCTGGGATTATATATCCTCCAGCAGATTTCCTTGTTATGGTCAATTTTTGTAGGCTGTTGGTTCAACTTTTCTTGGTAGCTCCAGTATTTTTTGCTAAAAAATCTGTGTTTTGCTATAGTTCTTCCATGACCTGAATTGCAAGTTCCTAATTTCCAGAAGAAATAACAAAGCATATGTAAATTGTAATAGTTTAAATTATTTTAACCTTGTTAACCTCATTTAACTTTCTTGCTTTGGATAACCACATTCATTTCTCATCCTCTCATATTACTTCTTGATCTATAATCATTTAACTTCTGTTGTTATCTAAGGTATTGTTAAGAGTACTTTGCTTCATGAGTTACTTAGTGTTAGTTGTTCAGTCATGTCCAACTCATTGTAACCCCATGGACTGTACCCTACCAGGCTCCTGTGTTCATGGAATTCTCCAGGCAAGAATACTAGAGTGGGTTGCCATTCACTTCTCCAGGAGATCTTCCCAAGCCAGATTGAACCTGGGTCTCCTGCATTACACTACATAAAGTCCTTCCTGTTCTGTTGCTTATTGTCACAAAAAAGATGCATTGGAGTCTTCACTCCCAATATCTTAGAATGTGAACTGATTTGGAGATAGTTTCTTTACAGAGCTAATCAAATCTTCAGAGGCTAGGAGAAAGGCCTGACATAGATTTTTCTTTAGTGCCTGGAGAAGGGAGTATGACCCTGCTGACACTTTGGTCCCCTATAGCCTTCAAAACATTGAGCATAAATTTCCAAGTCACTCGGTAAGTAGTGCTTTGCTATGGCAGCCCTAACAAACTAATATTTACTCACTAATCTTATTGCCCATTTTGTTTCATGTTTTTTCCTGTGTTCCCAAATGTTTCAAATTCTTCCCTTTTTTTTCATTGCTGTTGATCATGGGCTATTCTTTTCACACATACATCAATATATTCAAAATTTGTTGTTGCTGTTGTTACTGTTGTTGCTGTTGTTGTATAGTCACTAAGTCATATCTAACTCGTCTGTGACCCAGGGGCTGTAGTCTGCGAGGTTCCTCTGTCCATTGGATTTCCCAGGCAAGAATACTGGAGTGGGTTGCCATTTTCTTCTCCAGGGGATCTTCTTGACCCAGGCATTAAACCCATGTATCCTGTTTGATAGGCAAATTCTTTACCACTCAGCCATCTTGGAAGCCATATTCAAATTTTACCTTTTATTTAAGGTTCTGTATTTCAAATGCCAGGTTGTTTATGAAAATTTTACTTAATCCCAAATGTCTAGCTATAGATTGTTTTCATCAGCACAGAAGATCTAGAGGCCATGTATTCTGGAAATGTTTGTTAAATGCAATATTGGAAAAAGACATGAGATAATCACATGGAAACTGATATATACAGGTGGTAAGAAGTCCACATTTATGGTGCAATGAGTGGGAAAGTTCTATTTTAACTAAGCTCAGTTTCTGGATATTTCTCTAGAGACCCTAGGACAGTTTCTTCTTTATTCCACTTGCCCTGGCTCTGCCCCAGGTAGCAATACCAGTACAAACCTGTTCTGTGTTTTACCCTGGTTCACTTTTAATATTATCCCTTAATAGGAAATTTATTGAGGGATGCAGTATGATCTAATTTATTTTCTACAAGTCAGTTTTGCCAGCTCAATTCAAATAGAATGATCTATTTCTTTTTGTTACCCTGGTTCACTTTGCTAATGTATTTAATGTTCTTTAAACAGAGTTTTTAATCAAATCTTCAGAGGCTAGGAGAAAGGCCTGACATAGATTTTTCTTTAGTGCCTGGAGAAGGGAGTATGACCCTGCTGACACTTTGGTCCCCTATAGCCTTCAAAACATTGAGCATAAATTTCCAAGTCACTCGGTAAGTAGTGCTTTGCTATGGCAGCCCTAACAAACTAATATTTACTCACTAATCTTATTGCCCATTTTGTTTCATGTTTTTTCCTGTGTTCCCAAATGTTTCAAATTCTTCCCTTTTTTTTCATTGCTGTTGATCATGGGCTATTCTTTTCACACATACATCAATATATTCAAAATTTGTTGTTGCTGTTGTTACTGTTGTTGCTGTTGTTGTATAGTCACTAAGTCATATCTAACTCGTCTGTGACCCAGGGGCTGTAGTCTGCGAGGTTCCTCTGTCCATTGGATTTCCCAGGCAAGAATACTGGAGTGGGTTGCCATTTTCTTCTCCAGGGGATCTTCTTGACCCAGGCATTAAACCCATGTATCCTGTTTGATAGGCAAATTCTTTACCACTCAGCCATCTTGGAAGCCATATTCAAATTTTACCTTTTATTTAAGGTTCTGTATTTCAAATGCCAGGTTGTTTATGAAAATTTTACTTAATCCCAAATGTCTAGCTATAGATTGTTTTCATCAGCACAGAAGATCTAGAGGCCATGTATTCTGGAAATGTTTGTTAAATGCAATATTGGAAAAAGACATGAGATAATCACATGGAAACTGATATATACAGGTGGTAAGAAGTCCACATTTATGGTGCAATGAGTGGGAAAGTTCTATTTTAACTAAGCTCAGTTTCTGGATATTTCTCTAGAGACCCTAGGACAGTTTCTTCTTTATTCCACTTGCCCTGGCTCTGCCCCAGGTAGCAATACCAGTACAAACCTGTTCTGTGTTTTACCCTGGTTCACTTTTAATATTATCCCTTAATAGGAAATTTATTGAGGGATGCAGTATGATCTAATTTATTTTCTACAAGTCAGTTTTGCCAGCTCAATTCAAATAGAATGATCTATTTCTATTTTGTTATGCAATGATTCTTCTGTTGATTGATTTTGGACCTTATATTATATTATTGTAATTCCCAGTGACTCAGTGGTAGAGAATTCGCCTACAATGTGGGAGACGTGGTTTCAATCCCTGAATCGGGAAGATCCCCCTAAATGGCAACCCACTGCAGTATTCTTGCCAGGATAACCCCACGGACAGAGGTGCCTGGCAGGCTATGGTCTATAGGGTCGCAAAGAATTGGACATTACTGAACACACATGCATAAATGCAAAAACTTCATAATCATTTTGAATATTATATAAGACACCTCTCTTTGTTTATAAAATATGTATTAACTAGATGTTTATTGCTCTAAATTTTAGTATATTTTTATCCTTGACTGTAACCTAAAAATTTGTTATAGAAAAATATCTTTACAGTATTTAGCATCATCATTTAATGTGAATTTTTATTCTTTAGCAAAATTTTATAATTTATATATACCAATATGTTTCTAATTGAGATCATTTATAGTTGCTCTTATTATTTGCAGTATAAACATTTTAAAAACATTCTTCTAATCCATGAACATAAAATATCTTTTTTCTTTGATTTCTTTCATTAAGGTCTTAAAGTTATCTGTACACAAGTCTTTTACCATCTTGGTTACATATCTTTTTTTTTTTTTTTGATGCAGTTGTAGATAGGATTGTTTTCTTAATTTCTCTTTTTAATAGTTACTAGTGTAAAGAAGTGCAATAGATTTTTGTATACTGATTTTGTATGTAGCAACTTTACTGAATTCATTTATTCTAATATAGTTTATTGGTAGAGTTTCAGATCTTTTAATATGTTATTGGCAAATAGTAATGATTTTATTTCTTTCTTTTCAATTTGGACATCTTTTATGTTACGCATTAATTTAGCCTAAGTGCTCTATCTAGGACGTCTAAGATTATGTTGAATAAATGCCTAGAGTTAGCGTCCTTGTCTCATTCCTAATCTTAGAGATAAAGCTTTCAGCTTTTCACCATTGTTGTGGACAATGATGTTAGTTATGAGCTTGTCATATATGACTTTATTATGTTGAGGTGCATTACCTCTATACCTACTTTGTTGAGAGCTATTGTTATAAATGGGTGTTGAATTTTTTTCAGATGCTTTTTCTGCATCTGTTGGGCAATCATGATTTCCATTCTTTAGTTTGTTAATGTGTGTATCGTATTAACTGATTCACAAATGTTGAACCGTCCTTGGATTCCTTGAATAAATCCCACTTGATCATGGATGCTTTTGACATATTATTGTATTCAGTATGTTAATATTTTTTCAGGAGTTTTGCATCCATGTTCGTAAGAGATACTTGTCTATATTTGTCTTGTGGCATCCTTGTCTGGTCTTGGTATCAGAGTAATGGTGGCTTTGTAAAATGAATTTCAAAGTGTTCCTCCTCTTCTGTTGAGAAAGGTTGGTAATAACTCTTCTTTAAATGTTTGATAGAATTCCCCAGTAAAGTCATCTGCTCCTTTACAGTATTTAGCATCATCATTTAATGTGAATTTTTATTCTTTAGCAAAATTTTATAATTTATATATACCAATATGTTTCTAATTGAGATCATTTATAGTTGCTCTTATTATTTGCAGTATAAACATTTTAAAAACATTCTTCTAATCCATGAACATAAAATATCTTTTTTCTTTGATTTCTTTCATTAAGGTCTTAAAGTTATCTGTACACAAGTCTTTTACCATCTTGGTTACATATCTTTTTTTTTTTTTTTGATGCAGTTGTAGATAGGATTGTTTTCTTAATTTCTCTTTTTAATAGTTACTAGTGTAAAGAAGTGCAATAGATTTTTGTATACTGATTTTGTATGTAGCAACTTTACTGAATTCATTTATTCTAATATAGTTTATTGGTAGAGTTTCAGATCTTTTAATATGTTATTGGCAAATAGTAATGATTTTATTTCTTTCTTTTCAATTTGGACATCTTTTATGTTACGCATTAATTTAGCCTAAGTGCTCTATCTAGGACGTCTAAGATTATGTTGAATAAATGCCTAGAGTTAGCGTCCTTGTCTCATTCCTAATCTTAGAGATAAAGCTTTCAGCTTTTCACCATTGTTGTGGACAATGATGTTAGTTATGAGCTTGTCATATATGACTTTATTATGTTGAGGTGCATTACCTCTATACCTACTTTGTTGAGAGCTATTGTTATAAATGGGTGTTGAATTTTTTTCAGATGCTTTTTCTGCATCTGTTGGGCAATCATGATTTCCATTCTTTAGTTTGTTAATGTGTGTATCGTATTAACTGATTCACAAATGTTGAACCGTCCTTGGATTCCTTGAATAAATCCCACTTGATCATGGATGCTTTTGACATATTATTGTATTCAGTATGTTAATATTTTTTCAGGAGTTTTGCATCCATGTTCGTAAGAGATACTTGTCTATATTTGTCTTGTGGCATCCTTGTCTGGTCTTGGTATCAGAGTAATGGTGGCTTTGTAAAATGAATTTCAAAGTGTTCCCTCCTCTTCTGTTGAGAAAGGTTGGTAATAACTCTTCTTTAAATGTTTGATAGAATTCCCCAGTAAAGTCATCTGCTCCTGGACTTCTGTTTGTTGGGTGCTTTTATGATTCAATCCCTTTAGTAGTAACAAATGTGTTCCAATTTTATATTTGTACCTGCTCAGTCATAGTGGATTTTGTGTTTTTAGGAATTTTCCAATTTCTTCTAGCTTGTCCAATTTGTTGATCTATAATTGTTCACAGTAGTTTCTTATGATCCTTGATTTCTTTATATAATTTGCAATGTCTGCTCTTTCATTTCTGGTTTTGTTTGGTCTGGTTTGGTTTTGTTTGTCCTCTCTTTTTCCTTAGAAATTTAGCTGAATCTTTCTCAATGTTACGTTTGTTTGTTTGTTTTCAAAAAATCAACTCTTACTAGCATTGATTTCTTTTTTTTAGTCTTTATTTCATATATTTCTTTTCTGATCTTTGTTATTTCTTTTTTTTCCTACAGGCATATCTCAGGAAATTATATGGGTCTGGTTCCAGATCACTGCAATAAAGAGAATATCACAATAAGGTGAATCACATGAATTTCTGGGTTTCCCAGGGCATATGGACCTTATGTTTACACTGTATCTTAGTCTATTACATAGCATTATGTCTAACACTAACAAAGTATATGCCTAAATTAAAAATATTTTATTACTAAAAATGTTAAACATCATTTGAGCATTCAGCAGGGATATAATCTTTTGCTGATAGGGGCTTAAAATATGGCGAGAGTTACCAAAGTGTGACAGAGAGATACAAAGTGAACAAATGTTTTGGGAAAATGGCGCAGGGAATACTTGTTTGGTGCAACATTGCCACAAATCTTTAAATAATAAAAACACAATATTTATGAAGTTCAGTAAAGTGAAGCTAAATAAAATGAACTGTGCCTGTACTACCTTTGGGCTTTAACTGTTATTCTTCTAGTTCCTTGCAATTTGAATTTAAGTTGTTTATTTGAGAATTTTTCTTGTTTCATGATTGAGGCATTTATCCCAGGAATTTTCATCTGAAAATGGCTTTGCCACATCTCATATGTTCAGGTATGTTGCATTCATATTTTCATCTGTTCCAAGATTTTAAAAATTTCTCTTTTGATTTCTTCTTTGACCTTCTATTCAGTACCACATTGCTTAATCTCCATGTGTTTGTAAGTATTCGACTTTTATTCTTGTAATTGAATTCTAGTTTCATACTGATGTGGTCAAAAAGATGCTTGATAGGATTTCAGTTATCCTAAATTTATTAAGACCTTCATTGTGGCCTGACTTCTGTTTGTTGGGTGCTTTTATGATTCAATCCCTTTAGTAGTAACAAATGTGTTCCAATTTTATATTTGTACCTGCTCAGTCATAGTGGATTTTGTGTTTTTAGGAATTTTCCAATTTCTTCTAGCTTGTCCAATTTGTTGATCTATAATTGTTCACAGTAGTTTCTTATGATCCTTGATTTCTTTATATAATTTGCAATGTCTGCTCTTTCATTTCTGGTTTTGTTTGGTCTGGTTTGGTTTTGTTTGTCCTCTCTTTTTCCTTAGAAATTTAGCTGAATCTTTCTCAATGTTACGTTTGTTTGTTTGTTTTCAAAAAATCAACTCTTACTAGCATTGATTTCTTTTTTTTAGTCTTTATTTCATATATTTCTTTTCTGATCTTTGTTATTTCTTTTTTTTCCTACAGGCATATCTCAGGAAATTATATGGGTCTGGTTCCAGATCACTGCAATAAAGAGAATATCACAATAAGGTGAATCACATGAATTTCTGGGTTTCCCAGGGCATATGGACCTTATGTTTACACTGTATCTTAGTCTATTACATAGCATTATGTCTAACACTAACAAAGTATATGCCTAAATTAAAAATATTTTATTACTAAAAATGTTAAACATCATTTGAGCATTCAGCAGGGATATAATCTTTTGCTGATAGGGGCTTAAAATATGGCGAGAGTTACCAAAGTGTGACAGAGAGATACAAAGTGAACAAATGTTTTTGGGAAAATGGCGCAGGGAATACTTGTTTGGTGCAACATTGCCACAAATCTTTAAATAATAAAAACACAATATTTATGAAGTTCAGTAAAGTGAAGCTAAATAAAATGAACTGTGCCTGTACTACCTTTGGGCTTTAACTGTTATTCTTCTAGTTCCTTGCAATTTGAATTTAAGTTGTTTATTTGAGAATTTTTCTTGTTTCATGATTGAGGCATTTATCCCAGGAATTTTCATCTGAAAATGGCTTTGCCACATCTCATATGTTCAGGTATGTTGCATTCATATTTTCATCTGTTCCAAGATTTTAAAAATTTCTCTTTTGATTTCTTCTTTGACCTTCTATTCAGTACCACATTGCTTAATCTCCATGTGTTTGTAAGTATTCGACTTTTATTCTTGTAATTGAATTCTAGTTTCATACTGATGTGGTCAAAAAGATGCTTGATAGGATTTCAGTTATCCTAAATTTATTAAGACTTTCATTGTGGCCTGACTTATGATCTCTCCTAGAGAAAGTTCCATGAGCCTTAGAGAAGAATGTGTATTCTGTTACTTTTGTATGACAGGTTCTGAATATATCTGTTAAGTTTATCTGATCTAACACGTTGTTTAAAGTGAATGATTCCTTGCTGATTTTCTGACTGCATCATTTATCCATTAGTTGAAGTGCGGTATTAAAGTTCCTTATAGATAATGTATTATATAATTTCCCTTTAAGTCTGTTAATATGTGCTTTATAGACTTAGATGCTTCTCTGTTGGATATGTAAGTTATAAATGTTAAAGCCCCTTCTTGAATTGAGCCCTTTGTCATCATTTAATGACCTTCTTTGTACCCTATTAAAGTCTTTGTCTTACAAAGTCTATTTTGTCTAATATAAAGTATGGTGCCTTGAAATTCTGTTGGTTTCCATTTGCATGGAATATATTTTCTCATCCCTTTATTTTTAGTCGATCTGTGTCAGTATATCTGAATTATGTCTTGGGCATGGAACATATACATGGGTCTTGATTTTTATCTATTTAGCTATTCTGTGTCCTTTGATTTGAAAGTTTAGTTCATTTACATTTAGTAATTATTGATATGTACTTATTGCTATGTCGTTAATTGATTTCAGGTTGTTTTGTACTTTCTCTTCTCTTGCTCTGTTTCTTTTGAGGATGATGTTCTGTACTGGTGTGCTCAGCATCCTTCGGTTGTGTATGTACTATAGGTTTTGCCTTATGGTTATCATGAGGCTCATATAGAATAACCTATAATGGCTTTGCCACATTGGGCTTTAACTGTTATTCTTCTATTTTGCAAATTGGATTTAAGTTGTTTATTTGAGAATTTTTCTTGTTTCATGATTGAGGCATTTATCCCAGGAATTTTCATCTGAAAATGGCTTTGCCACATCTCATATGTTCAGGTATGTTGCATTCATATTTTCATCTGTTCCAAGATTTTAAAAATTTCTCTTTTGATTTCTTCTTTGACCTTCTATTCAGTACCACATTGCTTAATCTCCATGTGTTTGTAAGTATTCGACTTTTATTCTTGTAATTGAATTCTAGTTTCATACTGATGTGGTCAAAAAGATGCTTGATAGGATTTCAGTTATCCTAAATTTATTAAGACTTTCATTGTGGCCTGACTTATGATCTCTCCTAGAGAAAGTTCCATGAGCCTTAGAGAAGAATGTGTATTCTGTTACTTTTGTATGACAGGTTCTGAATATATCTGTTAAGTTTATCTGATCTAACACGTTGTTTAAAGTGAATGATTCCTTGCTGATTTTCTGACTGCATCATTTATCCATTAGTTGAAGTGCGGTATTAAAGTTCCTTATAGATAATGTATTATATAATTTCCCTTTAAGTCTGTTAATATGTGCTTTATAGACTTAGATGCTTCTCTGTTGGATATGTAAGTTATAAATGTTAAAGCCCCTTCTTGAATTGAGCCCTTTGTCATCATTTAATGACCTTCTTTGTACCCTATTAAAGTCTTTGTCTTACAAAGTCTATTTTGTCTAATATAAAGTATGGTGCCTTGAAATTCTGTTGGTTTCCATTTGCATGGAATATATTTTCTCATCCCTTTATTTTTAGTCGATCTGTGTCAGTATATCTGAATTATGTCTTGGGCATGGAACATATACATGGGTCTTGATTTTTATCTATTTAGCTATTCTGTGTCCTTTGATTTGAAAGTTTAGTTCATTTACATTTAGTAATTATTGATATGTACTTATTGCTATGTCGTTAATTGATTTCAGGTTGTTTTGTACTTTCTCTTCTCTTGCTCTGTTTCTTTTGAGGATGATGTTCTGTACTGGTGTGCTCAGCATCCTTCGGTTGTGTATGTACTATAGGTTTTTGCCTTATGGTTATCATGAGGCTCATATAGAATAACCTATACCACTCTATTTTAAGTTAATAACAACTTAAGTTGGAGTGCATCCCAAAGCTCTATGTATATACTCTCATGCATATTTTATGCTTATAATGTCTTAATTTATGTCTTTTTAATATAGTATATCATTATCTAATCATTATAGTTATGGTTATACTAGGCTTTTAACTCTCATACCAGTCATATAAATGATTAATGTACTATTTTACAATGTTAGATTATTCTGAATTATTCTAAATTTTACTATGTATTTACCTTTACCAGTAAGATTTATACTTTCATATATTTTCCTTTAGCGTGCATGTTTCATTTCTGCTTAAAATACTCCCTTTGACATTTCTTGTAAGACTAGTCTAGTGCTTTAGCTTTTGCTTGTCTGGAAAACTCTCTCCAATTCTTAATGACAAATCTATTATTTTTACGCATATGTGGTTATGTGTAAGACTTCTTTGTTTTATTTCTTTTTAGTAGTTAATGACATTCAGGATCCAAAGTTACTTTTACTTTGGATCAATCTACACCTTTTTATAGGTAGTATTGTTTTTATTATTCTATAAATAATCTTCTGCTATTTAAAATTTTCTCTTTATTCTGGTTGGAAAATTAATAGTTACCAAGGTTGCAATATGCTTTATTTTATTATGCTTTACTGTTTACCTTTTTTGCATTATGGAAAGCTTTAGACTTGAAGATTTTATTTAAGGTTGAAGAGAGGATCAATTTTAGCCAATGTCCCTTGACAAAATATAAAAGTCCTTCTTTATTTTATAGGATGTGAAGTTGTATCTTTTTATTTAACTTTATGTGAACAAAAACCTTTTATTTCTTATTTGTGTACTTTCTCTGTTAAAGATTGAAAGTTACCTGTTAAAATCTCCCACTGTAAGGTTTTCAGTAATTTGTGCTTTTTGTTTGTTTGTATATGTCTATCTGAACCTCAGAGGCAAAATATTGAGTGCCCCCCAATCAATCACTGATGCCAGTCTCTGTTTCTTTTGAGGATGATGTTCTGTACTGGTGTGCTCAGCATCCTTCGGTTGTGTATGTACTATAGGTTTTTGCCTTATGGTTATCATGAGGCTCATATAGAATAACCTATACCACTCTATTTTAAGTTAATAACAACTTAAGTTGGAGTGCATCCCAAAGCTCTATGTATATACTCTCATGCATATTTTATGCTTATAATGTCTTAATTTATGTCTTTTTAATATAGTATATCATTATCTAATCATTATAGTTATGGTTATACTAGGCTTTTAACTCTCATACCAGTCATATAAATGATTAATGTACTATTTTACAATGTTAGATTATTCTGAATTATTCTAAATTTTACTATGTATTTACCTTTACCAGTAAGATTTATACTTTCATATATTTTCCTTTAGCGTGCATGTTTCATTTCTGCTTAAAATACTCCCTTTGACATTTCTTGTAAGACTAGTCTAGTGCTTTAGCTTTTGCTTGTCTGGAAAACTCTCTCCAATTCTTAATGACAAATCTATTATTTTTACGCATATGTGGTTATGTGTAAGACTTCTTTGTTTTATTTCTTTTTAGTAGTTAATGACATTCAGGATCCAAAGTTACTTTTACTTTGGATCAATCTACACCTTTTTATAGGTAGTATTGTTTTTATTATTCTATAAATAATCTTCTGCTATTTAAAATTTTCTCTTTATTCTGGTTGGAAAATTAATAGTTACCAAGGTTGCAATATGCTTTATTTTATTATGCTTTACTGTTTACCTTTTTTGCATTATGGAAAGCTTTAGACTTGAAGATTTTATTTAAGGTTGAAGAGAGGATCAATTTTAGCCAATGTCCCTTGACAAAATATAAAAGTCCTTCTTTATTTTATAGGATGTGAAGTTGTATCTTTTTATTTAACTTTATGTGAACAAAAACCTTTTATTTCTTATTTGTGTACTTTCTCTGTTAAAGATTGAAAGTTACCTGTTAAAATCTCCCACTGTAAGGTTTTCAGTAATTTGTGCTTTTTGTTTGTTTGTATATGTCTATCTGAACCTCAGAGGCAAAATATTGAGTGAATCACACACCTCAGTTCACAGTACAGGATCACTGATGGTTATGTAAGGTAACCATGCTTTTTTTGATTTATACATTATTTCTTTTAATCCTTATTTTCTATTCCGCCTGTCCCCCTCCCTCATCCCAAACTCAATTCTAATTGAGATGTCTTTTGCTTTGTATATATGCTTGTGAAAGTAGAATTGTTTTATGAATGTTGTTATTTAAAATTTTTCATAAATGGTAATATAACCTACATCTTCACCTGTTTCTCAGTTTTCCACAAAATACTGTGCTTCCATGACTCTCAGTTTTTCTATGTATGCTGCTTTTAAAATAGGCTTGGTTCTCAATAGTTGTACATATGTATCTATCTACCATGTTTATTGCATTTATTTTCTCAACAGTGGGCACCCAGATCACAATCAACTCCCTGAAACAAATCTGCATAAATTTCCTTATATATTCCCCTTAAGTACTTTCTTGGTTTACAGAGACAAGAGAAGGATGCCCAAATGGAAGGATATCAATATACCTAATTTAACAAATTTCTCAGAAGAGTTACACAGTCTGTACTTCCACCAGCAAGGCATAAAGATCTGTATGTCTCTAATCCCAACCAACATTTGGTTTTATCCAGCTTTCTGAATTTAAAGGATATAAAATGATACCTCACTTGAATTTTTGTTTCTGATGACTAATTAGTCTAAACATATATTTAAAAGTTGAGACCTTTTAAATTTTACTTTCTGTATTTTGTTTTCTTTTACTTTTTGCCTATTTTGGTATTGGTAGTCTTCTTTTGTCTTACTCGTTTGCAAAACTTCTTTTATCATCTAGACCAGGGAACAAGTTTTTCTCTCTGGTCCCAATATGACTCTCTGCCTATTTTCAAGGAGCCAATAGTCTAAAAATGAAGTTTACATTTTTAAATAATAGGGTAAAAAATTATGAGAATAATAATATTTTGTGACACATGAAAATTATATAAAATCAAATTTTAGTGTCCATGAATAAAGCTGTATTGAACTCAGCCGTGATCATTCACTCGTGTATTTTATATTGTTGGCTTTATGCTACAATGAGTGTTTAGGGTTTAGTTCCAGCAGAGGTTATATGACTCACAAAGTCTAAAATATTTACTAGTGTATCCCCTTATGGAAAAAGGTTGCTGACCTGTCATCTGAAGGAGTGTCTCTGATTGATTTCAGACCTTGTTAATTTTGCTATCATGTTCTCTTGTCAAGCAATTGTTTTTACTATAATCAATCCTTATTTTCTATTCCGCCTGTCCCCCTCCCTCATCCCAAACTCAATTCTAATTGAGATGTCTTTTGCTTTGTATATATGCTTGTGAAAGTAGAATTGTTTTATGAATGTTGTTATTTAAAATTTTTCATAAATGGTAATATAACCTACATCTTCACCTGTTTCTCAGTTTTCCACAAAATACTGTGCTTCCATGACTCTCAGTTTTTCTATGTATGCTGCTTTTAAAATAGGCTTGGTTCTCAATAGTTGTACATATGTATCTATCTACCATGTTTATTGCATTTATTTTCTCAACAGTGGGCACCCAGATCACAATCAACTCCCTGAAACAAATCTGCATAAATTTCCTTATATATTCCCCTTAAGTACTTTCTTGGTTTACAGAGACAAGAGAAGGATGCCCAAATGGAAGGATATCAATATACCTAATTTAACAAATTTCTCAGAAGAGTTACACAGTCTGTACTTCCACCAGCAAGGCATAAAGATCTGTATGTCTCTAATCCCAACCAACATTTGGTTTTATCCAGCTTTCTGAATTTAAAGGATATAAAATGATACCTCACTTGAATTTTTGTTTCTGATGACTAATTAGTCTAAACATATATTTAAAAGTTGAGACCTTTTAAATTTTACTTTCTGTATTTTGTTTTCTTTTACTTTTTGCCTATTTTGGTATTGGTAGTCTTCTTTTGTCTTACTCGTTTGCAAAACTTCTTTTATCATCTAGACCAGGGAACAAGTTTTTCTCTCTGGTCCCAATATGACTCTCTGCCTATTTTCAAGGAGCCAATAGTCTAAAAATGAAGTTTACATTTTTAAATAATAGGGTAAAAAATTATGAGAATAATAATATTTTGTGACACATGAAAATTATATAAAATCAAATTTTAGTGTCCATGAATAAAGCTGTATTGAACTCAGCCGTGATCATTCACTCGTGTATTTTATATTGTTGGCTTTATGCTACAATGAGTGTTTAGGGTTTAGTTCCAGCAGAGGTTATATGACTCACAAAGTCTAAAATATTTACTAGTGTATCCCCTTATGGAAAAAGGTTGCTGACCTGTCATCTGAAGGAGTGTCTCTGATTGATTTCAGACCTTGTTAATTTTGCTATCATGTTCTCTTGTCAAGCAATTGTTTTTACTATAATCAATCAATTAAAAGCTTTTTCTGATATTCTGTGTTTTTAAGATTATGTATAAAATGTTCATTTCCATTCTATTATCTCAAAAATATTTTCTCATATCAATTATAATTAATTTTATAATTTAACTTTTGCATGTAGGTATTTTATAAACAATGATTCCATATTTGCAAATTATTTTAACAAATCAGGTCATTTGAATTTATCTCTGAAGATTGAACCAGCTTTTCCAAGATTATTTAAAGAATTATTGTTCCTTTCCATTTGTATATTAATATACGGTGCCATCTTCATCATGTATCATGTTCCTGTATGTTCATAGATCTCTCTCTAAGCTTTGTCTTTTGATCCAGGTGTGCATTTGTCTATTTACTGGTTATTATAATAATTGGAGAGGTAAGTGTTCACCTTTGGTTTTCTATGCACATCAACTTAGTTATTTGCACACTTCTATTTGTTAATATAAATTTTAGAATGTTTGACTTTTTATTTAAATATTCCAAATGAATTTTTTCTTCAGTTTTTAGATTAAATTGAGGATAACTGATATCTTTATATTAAGTTGACTCATCCATGGCACAGAATATGCTCCATTTATCCAGGTAATTTTTATCTATATACCTTGTTGAAGCTTAACATATAAAAAACGTGGAATTTTGTGTATTCTTTTTTTAAAAAATTTTTGGCCTCTTTTATTTATTTATTTTTTTATGTTTTCATCCATCTTTATTCTTTGGCCTGTGTGAGCCTCCCATTCCTGTGGCCTCTCTTGCTTCAGAGCACCAGTTCTGCATGCATGTACTCCAGAGTGCCAGCTGGCAATTGGACACACCAGTCCAGCTGCTCCATAGTATGTGGAATCTTCCCTGGCCAGGGATCAAACTAGTGTCCCTTGAATCACATGAAAATTATATAAAATCAAATTTTAGTGTCCATGAATAAAGCTGTATTGAACTCAGCCGTGATCATTCACTCGTGTATTTTATATTGTTGGCTTTATGCTACAATGAGTGTTTAGGGTTTAGTTCCAGCAGAGGTTATATGACTCACAAAGTCTAAAATATTTACTAGTGTATCCCCTTATGGAAAAAGGTTGCTGACCTGTCATCTGAAGGAGTGTCTCTGATTGATTTCAGACCTTGTTAATTTTGCTATCATGTTCTCTTGTCAAGCAATTGTTTTTACTATAATCAATCAATTAAAAGCTTTTTCTGATATTCTGTGTTTTTAAGATTATGTATAAAATGTTCATTTCCATTCTATTATCTCAAAAATATTTTCTCATATCAATTATAATTAATTTTATAATTTAACTTTTGCATGTAGGTATTTTATAAACAATGATTCCATATTTGCAAATTATTTTAACAAATCAGGTCATTTGAATTTATCTCTGAAGATTGAACCAGCTTTTCCAAGATTATTTAAAGAATTATTGTTCCTTTCCATTTGTATATTAATATACGGTGCCATCTTCATCATGTATCATGTTCCTGTATGTTCATAGATCTCTCTCTAAGCTTTGTCTTTTGATCCAGGTGTGCATTTGTCTATTTACTGGTTATTATAATAATTGGAGAGGTAAGTGTTCACCTTTGGTTTTCTATGCACATCAACTTAGTTATTTGCACACTTCTATTTGTTAATATAAATTTTAGAATGTTTGACTTTTTATTTAAATATTCCAAATGAATTTTTCTTCATTTTTTAGATTAAATTGAGGATAACTGATATCTTTATATTAAGTTGACTCATCCATGGCACAGAATATGCTCCATTTATCCAGGTAATTTTTATCTATATACCTTGTTGAAGCTTAACATATAAAAAACGTGGAATTTTGTGTATTCTTTTTTTAAAAAATTTTTGGCCTCTTTTATTTATTTATTTTTTTATGTTTTCATCCATCTTTATTCTTTGGCCTGTGTGAGCCTCCCATTCCTGTGGCCTCTCTTGCTTCAGAGCACCAGTTCTGCATGCATGTACTCCAGAGTGCCAGCTGGCAATTGGACACACCAGTCCAGCTGCTCCATAGTATGTGGAATCTTCCCTGGCCAGGGATCAAACTAGTGTCCCTTGAACTGCAAGGTGGACTCTTTACCCACTGGACCACCAGGGAAGCCCTTGTGTATTCTTGATAAAGATAATTCCCAGGTACCTTAGATTATTGTTGCTATTGATAATATACATTTTATTATATTTTTAGTTGGTTTTTGCTGTTATAGAAAATGCCATTGGTTTTTGTACATTGATTTTTGTTTCTGGCAACCTTGTTTTGTTCTCTTACTCTTATTGTTTTTTAATTTAGTTGGTTTGCCTAGGTAGATAGTCACATTATTTGCAAACATTTTTAACATTTTCCGTTAAAACTTGGTTCCTTCTTATCCTCATTGTTTCTGTTGTTGCTATGATTATAACATTTTATAGTATTGGCCAGGAGTTCTGATAATATATTAAATGACTATTGTTGGTGTACATCTGTATTGTTTAAAGTGGAATAGCTTCTACGTTCCCAGTAAGTATACTGCTTATCATAATTGAGTTTTCTGTCTCAGGTGTGAATATAAACTTCAGCAACTTAAGGTGATTTCCTTCCATCCTAATCTGTGATTTTTTTTTTTTAATTTGGAAGCTTTTCAGAAATTTGTTTTCTTCACTGAGGCAATCACATTATTTTGCTCCTTATATATAGCAAATTACATTGTCATTTTATATGAGATATTAGTCATGTATCACAAAATTTAAAGTATATTGTTGGGTGCTTTTTAGTATATATTTATCCGTGAGGTGGCGGCCATGGTAAAAAAAAAAAAAAAAAAAAATCTGCCTGCTAATGCAGAAACTCTGAGTTTGATCCCTGGAAAAGGGCACAGCAATATACTCCAGTATTCATCATGCCTGGAGAATCCCATGGATAGAGAAGCCCAGAGGCTACAGTCCATAGGGTTGCACAGAGTTGGACACAACTGAAGCAACTCATCAAGCTGTATCTGTGAAATTAATACTTCAAGCTAGTTCCTAAGACATTTTCAGTTCAGCTCAATCATCCAGTCTTATCTGACTCTTTGTGACCTAGAGACTGCAGCACATCAGACTTCCCTGTCTTTCACTGTCTCCTGGAGTTTGCTTAAACTCATATTCATTGAGTCAGTGATGCCATCCAACCATCTCATCCTCTGTCATCCCCTTCTCCATCTGCCTTCTATTTTTCCCAACATTAGGGTCTTTTGCAATGAGTAATCTTTTCACATCAGGTAACCAAGATATTGAAGTTTCAGCATCATACCTTCCAATGAATGTTCGGGATTGATTTTCTTTAGGATTGACTGGTTTGATCTTACAGTCCAAGAAACTCTCAAGAGTCTCCTCCAATACTACAGCTCAAGATGTCAATTCTTTGGCACTCAGCCTTCTTTATGGTCCAATTCTCATGTCCATACATGACTACTGGAAGAAAACCCATAGTGATGCCTATACTGACTTCTGTAGGCAAAGTAAAATCTCCGCCCTTTTAATTTTTAGCTTCTTTTTTAGGTTCATAGCATGTTTCCATTGTTTAAAGTGGAATAGCTTCTACGTTCCCAGTAAGTATACTGCTTATCATAATTGAGTTTTCTGTCTCAGGTGTGAATATAAACTTCAGCAACTTAAGGTGATTTCCTTCCATCCTAATCTGTGATTTTTTTTTAATTTGGAAGCTTTTCAGAAATTTGTTTTCTTCACTGAGGCAATCACATTATTTTGCTCCTTATATATAGCAAATTACATTGTCATTTTATATGAGATATTAGTCATGTATCACAAAATTTAAAGTATATTGTTGGGTGCTTTTTAGTATATATTTATCCGTGAGGTGGCGGCCATGGTAAAAAAAAAAAAAAAAAAAAATCTGCCTGCTAATGCAGAAACTCTGAGTTTGATCCCTGGAAAAGGGCACAGCAATATACTCCAGTATTCATCATGCCTGGAGAATCCCATGGATAGAGAAGCCCAGAGGCTACAGTCCATAGGGTTGCACAGAGTTGGACACAACTGAAGCAACTCATCAAGCTGTATCTGTGAAATTAATACTTCAAGCTAGTTCCTAAGACATTTTCAGTTCAGCTCAATCATCCAGTCTTATCTGACTCTTTGTGACCTAGAGACTGCAGCACATCAGACTTCCCTGTCTTTCACTGTCTCCTGGAGTTTGCTTAAACTCATATTCATTGAGTCAGTGATGCCATCCAACCATCTCATCCTCTGTCATCCCCTTCTCCATCTGCCTTCTATTTTTCCCAACATTAGGGTCTTTTGCAATGAGTAATCTTTTCACATCAGGTAACCAAGATATTGAAGTTTCAGCATCATACCTTCCAATGAATGTTCGGGATTGATTTTCTTTAGGATTGACTGGTTTGATCTTACAGTCCAAGAAACTCTCAAGAGTCTCCTCCAATACTACAGCTCAAGATGTCAATTCTTTGGCACTCAGCCTTCTTTATGGTCCAATTCTCATGTCCATACATGACTACTGGAAGAAAACCCATAGTGATGCCTATACTGACTTCTGTAGGCAAAGTAAAATCTCCGCTTTTTAATAAGCTTCTCTAGGTTGGTCATAGTTTTTCTTCCAGGGAGCATGCATCTTTTAATTTCATGATGGCAGTTATCATCCACAGTGATTCTGGAGCCCAAGGAAATAAAGTGTGTCACTGTTTCCATTGTTTCCCCATCTACTTACCGTGAAGTGATGGGACCAGATGCCATCATGTTAGTATTTTAAATGTTGAGTTTTAAGCCAGCTTTTTCACTCTTTTCTTTCACCTTCATCAAGAGGTCTTTAATTCTTCTTTGCTCTCTGCTTAAGGGTGGTGTCAGGTGCATATATGATACTGGTATTTCTCCCTGCAAACTTGACTCCAGCTATGCTTCATCCAGACTGGCATTTCACATGATGTTTTCTGCATAGAAGTTAAATAAGCAGGGTGACAATATACAGCATTGACATACTCCTTTCTTAATTTGGAACCACTCTGTTGTTCTGTGTCTGGTTCTAACTGTTGCTTCTTGACCTGCATACAGATTTTGCAAGAGGCAAATAAGGTGGTTTGGTATTCCCATCTCTTTCAGAATTGTCCACGGTTTGTTGTGATTCACACAATCAAAGAGTTTGGCATAGTCAATGAATCAAAAGTAGATGCATTTCTGGAATTCTCTTGCTTTTTCTATGATCCAGCAGATGTTGGAAATTTGCTCATCTGGTTCCTCTGCCTTTTCCATATCCAATTTGTACATCTGGAAGTTCTTGGTTCACATCAGGTAACCAAGATATTGAAGTTTCAGCATCATACCTTCCAATGAATGTTCGGGATTGATTTTCTTTAGGATTGACTGGTTTGATCTTACAGTCCAAGAAACTCTCAAGAGTCTCCTCCAATACTACAGCTCAAGATGTCAATTCTTTGGCACTCAGCCTTCTTTATGGTCCAATTCTCATGTCCATACATGACTACTGGAAGAAAACCCATAGTGATGCCTATACTGACTTCTGTAGGCAAAGTAAAATCTCCGCTTTTTAATAAGCTTCTCTAGGTTGGTCATAGTTTTTCTTCCAGGGAGCATGCATCTTTTAATTTCATGATGGCAGTTATCATCCACAGTGATTCTGGAGCCCAAGGAAATAAAGTGTGTCACTGTTTCCATTGTTTCCCCATCTACTTACCGTGAAGTGATGGGACCAGATGCCATCATGTTAGTATTTTAAATGTTGAGTTTTAAGCCAGCTTTTTCACTCTTTTCTTTCACCTTCATCAAGAGGTCTTTAATTCTTCTTTGCTCTCTGCTTAAGGGTGGTGTCAGGTGCATATATGATACTGGTATTTCTCCCTGCAAACTTGACTCCAGCTATGCTTCATCCAGACTGGCATTTCACATGATGTTTTCTGCATAGAAGTTAAATAAGCAGGGTGACAATATACAGCATTGACATACTCCTTTCTTAATTTGGAACCACTCTGTTGTTCTGTGTCTGGTTCTAACTGTTGCTTCTTGACCTGCATACAGATTTTGCAAGAGGCAAATAAGGTGGTTTGGTATTCCCATCTCTTTCAGAATTGTCCACGGTTTGTTGTGATTCACACAATCAAAGAGTTTGGCATAGTCAATGAATCAAAAGTAGATGCATTTCTGGAATTCTCTTGCTTTTTCTATGATCCAGCAGATGTTGGAAATTTGCTCATCTGGTTCCTCTGCCTTTTCCATATCCAATTTGTACATCTGGAAGTTCTTGGTTCACATAATGTTGAAGTCTATCTTGAAGGATTTTGAGCATTACCTTGCTAGCATGTAAAATGAATGCAGTTTGTGGTAGTTTGAAAGTTCTTGGGCATTGCCCTTCTCTGGGATTAGAATGAAAGCTGACCTTTTCCAGGAGAAGGAAATGGCAGCCCACTCCAGTATTCTTGCCTGGAAAATTCCATGGACAGAGAAGCCTGGCAAGCTATAGTCCATGGGGTCTCAAATATATATATATGGGGCTTCCCTAATGTCTCAGTGATGAGGAATCTGCCTACAATACAGGAGACCCAGATTCTGTTCCTGGGTTGGGAAGATCCCCTGGAGGAGGGCATGGCAACCTAATCCAGTATTCTTGCCTGGAGACTTCCATGGACAGAGGAGCCTGATGGGCTGCAGTCCATGGGGGTCACGTGGTCAGACACGACTGAAGTGACTAAGCAGCTGATGAGTTTTAGAGACAAAGTAATGATGATATTCAATAAAATTGTGAGTTTCCATACCAATGTGTATATCCATTATAAGTGAACTATTGCAAGTTTTGGCTAAAGAAACCATAGTTAGGAGTAACCTTAAGTATCAGGTGATCTATGGTCAGGAAACTAGATTCTACATGCTGCAACTAAGACTCAGCATAGTCAAATAAATGAATGTTTAAAAAATATGATAATAAAAAAACCTGACCTTTTACAGTCCTATGGCCACTGCTAAGCTTTCCAAAGTTGCTGGTATATTGAGCCTAGCACTTTAAAAGCATCATCTCTTAGGATTTGAAATAGCTCAGCTAGAATTCCATCAACTCCACCAGCTTTGTTTCTAGTAATGTGCACTTGATTTCACACTCCAGGATGTCTGACTCTAGATGAATGATCACACATTGTGGTAATCTGGCTCGTTAAGATCTTTTTTGTATAGTTTATTCTGTGTATTCTTGCCAACTCTTCTTTTTTTTTAATTGAGGAAAAGTCTTTAATAATCTGGGGATATAGATTTTTTAAATTTTATTTCACTTTTTACTTTTACAGTGTTTTTTCATTTATAGATATGTATAATCCCAGATTAGTCATATGTATATCCTTGGCTCCCATCCCTCCACCTCCCTCCCAGTCCCCTCCGGCGTATCCCATCCCTCCAGGCCATCTCACGGCACCCCTGAAGGATCCCCTATTCCCACAGTGAAACGACAATAGGTATCTTTTTCACAAATGATAGTACAGGCTTCCATATTACTCTGTCTACACCTCCTACCCCCTGTTCATTCCCCACAATATCCGTAAGTCTGTTCTCTACGTTCGTTTTCTAATGCTTCACTGCATGTGTTATCATGACCATCCTACTAGATTCCATATATATGTGGTAGTATACTGTACTTGTCTTTCTTTTTTTGACTTACTTCACTTTTTATAATAGGTTCTAGATCCATCCATCTCATTAGGACTGATTCTTCTGCATTTCTTTTTACAGCTGAGTAGTACTCCATTGTATATATGTACAAGAGCTTTTTTATCCATTCATTCGTTGATGGACATCTAGGTTGCTTCCATGTTCTAGCTATTGTATAGAGTGCTGCAGTGAACATTGGGGTACAGGTGCTTCTTTCAGTTTTGATTTCATCAGGGTATAAGCCTAGTAGTGGGATTGCTGGGTCATAGAGTGCTTCTATTTTTAGTTTTTTAAGGAATCTTCATACTGTCTTCCATAGCGGCTGTATCAGTTTACATTCCCATCAGCAATGCAAGAGTGTTGCCTTTTCTCTGCACCCTCTCTAGCAATGATTGTCTGTAGATGTGTTGATGATGGCTATTCTAACTGATGTAAGATGATATCTCATAATAATTTTGATTTGCATTTCTCTAATAATAAGTGAGGTTGAGCATCTTGTCAACTCTTCTTAAGCTCTTCTGCTTCTGTTAGGTCCATACCGTTTCTGGCCTTTATTGTGCCCATCATTTTGCATGAAATATTTCCTTGGTATCTCTAATCTTCCTGGAGAGACACCTAGTCTTTTCCATTCTATTGTTTTATTCTATTTCTTTGCAGTGTTCCCTTAGGAAGGCTTTCTTGTCTCTCCTTGCTATTCTCTGGAATTCTGCATTCAGATGGGTACATCTTTCCTTTTCTCTTTTGCCTTTTGCTTTTCTTCTTTTCTCAGCTGTTTGTAAGGCCTCTGCAGACAACCATTTTTCCTGCTTTACATTTATTTCTCTTGGGGATGGTTTTGTACTCCTCTTGCTACCTATCTGAAGGATCCCCTATTCCCACAGTGAAACGACAATAGGTATCTTTTTCACAAATGATAGTACAGGCTTCCATATTACTCTGTCTACACCTCCTACCCCCTGTTCATTCCCCACAATATCCGTAAGTCTGTTCTCTACGTTCGTTTCTAATGCTTCACGGCATGTGTCATCATTACCATCTTACTAAATTTCACATATATGTGTTAGTATTCTGTACTTGTCTTTCTTTTTTTGACTTATTTCACTTTTTATAAAGGGTTCTAGATCCATCCATCTCATTAGGACTGATTCTTCTGCATTTCTTTTTACAGCTGAGTAGTACTCCATTGTATATATGTACAAGAGCTTTTTTATCCATTCATTCGTTGATGGACATCTAGGTTGCTTCCATGTTCTAGCTATTGTATAGAGTGCTGCAGTGAACATTGGGGTACAGGTGCTTCTTTCAGTTTTGATTTCATCAGGGTATAAGCCTAGTAGTGGGATTGCTGGGTCATAGAGTGCTTCTATTTTTAGTTTTTTAAGGAATCTTCATACTGTCTTCCATAGCGGCTGTATCAGTTTACATTCCCATCAGCAATGCAAGAGTGTTGCCTTTTCTCTGCACCCTCTCTAGCAATGATTGTCTGTAGATGTGTTGATGATGGCTATTCTAACTGATGTAAGATGATATCTCATAATAATTTTGATTTGCATTTCTCTAATAATAAGTGAGGTTGAGCATCTTGTCAACTCTTCTTAAGCTCTTCTGCTTCTGTTAGGTCCATACCGTTTCTGGCCTTTATTGTGCCCATCATTTTGCATGAAATATTTCCTTGGTATCTCTAATCTTCCTGGAGAGACACCTAGTCTTTTCCATTCTATTGTTTTATTCTATTTCTTTGCAGTGTTCCCTTAGGAAGGCTTTCTTGTCTCTCCTTGCTATTCTCTGGAATTCTGCATTCAGATGGGTACATCTTTCCTTTTCTCTTTTGCCTTTTGCTTTTCTTCTTTTCTCAGCTGTTTGTAAGGCCTCTGCAGACAACCATTTTTCCTGCTTTTTACATTTATTTCTCTTGGGGATGGTTTTGATCACTACCTCCTTTAGAGTGTTATGAACCTCTGTCCATAGTTCTTCAGACACTCTATCAGATTTAATCCCTTGAATCTATTTGTCACTTCTACTGTCTAATCATAAGGGTTTGATTCAGGTCATATCTGAATGGCCTAGTGATTTTCCATATATGTGTGTGTGTGTGTGTGTGTATTTTTTAATTTTGGCCTCTTTTATTGGTCCTTCATTCATTTATTTTCATCCATCTTAATTCTTTGGCCGGTGGGGGCCTCCCATTGCAGTGGCCTCTCTCCTCGCAGAGCACCAACTCTGGGCGCATGCGATCCAGAGCACTGGCTCACAATTGGACACACTGGTCCAGCCGCTCCATGGCACATAGGATCCTCCTGTGCAGGGATCTTTGCACTGCAAGGTTGACTCGCTACCCACTGGACCACCAGGGAAGCTCTCCCTATGTTCCTCAATTTAAGTCTGAAATTTACAATAAGGAGATCATGACTTGGGCCACAGTCAGTTCCTGGTCTTATTTTTGCTGGCTGTATAGAGCTTCTCCATCTTCAGCTGCAAAGAATATAATCAATCTGATTTTGGTATTAACCATATGGTGATGTCCATGTGTAGAATTGTGTCTTGTATTATTGGAGGAGCGTGTTTGATATGACCAGTGTGTTCTCTTGGCAAAACTGTTAGCCTTTGTCCTGCTTCATTTTGTACTCCAAGGCCAAACTTGCCTATTAAAACTTGCATGTTACTTCAGGTATCTCTTGACTTCCAATTTTTTTCATTTCAGTCCCCTATGATGAAAAGGACATCTATTTTTGGTGTTTGTTCTAGTAGGTCTTGTAGGTCTTCACAGGACCATTCAGCTTCAGTTTCTTCAGCATTAGAGGTTGGGGCATAGACTTGGATTATTGTCATATTGAAAGCTTTGCCTTGGAAATTAACCAAGATCATTCTGTCATTTTTGAGATTGCACCCAAGTAGTGAATTTTAGACTCTTGTTGACTATGAGGGTTACTCCATTTCTTCTAAGGGATTCTTAGAATGTCTTTGTAGTAGATAAAGCTTAATCTGCATTCAGATGGGTACATCTTTCCTTTTCTCTTTTGCCTTTTGCTTTTCTTCTTTTCTCAGCTGTTTGTAAGGCCTCTGCAGACAACCATTTTTCCTGCTTTTTACATTTATTTCTCTTGGGGATGGTTTTGATCACTACCTCCTTTAGAGTGTTATGAACCTCTGTCCATAGTTCTTCAGACACTCTATCAGATTTAATCCCTTGAATCTATTTGTCACTTCTACTGTCTAATCATAAGGGTTTGATTCAGGTCATATCTGAATGGCCTAGTGATTTTCCATATATGTGTGTGTGTGTGTGTGTGTATTTTTTAATTTTGGCCTCTTTTATTGGTCCTTCATTCATTTATTTTCATCCATCTTAATTCTTTGGCCGGTGGGGGCCTCCCATTGCAGTGGCCTCTCTCCTCGCAGAGCACCAACTCTGGGCGCATGCGATCCAGAGCACTGGCTCACAATTGGACACACTGGTCCAGCCGCTCCATGGCACATAGGATCCTCCTGTGCAGGGATCTTTGCACTGCAAGGTTGACTCGCTACCCACTGGACCACCAGGGAAGCTCTCCCTATGTTCCTCAATTTAAGTCTGAAATTTACAATAAGGAGATCATGACTTGGGCCACAGTCAGTTCCTGGTCTTATTTTTGCTGGCTGTATAGAGCTTCTCCATCTTCAGCTGCAAAGAATATAATCAATCTGATTTTGGTATTAACCATATGGTGATGTCCATGTGTAGAATTGTGTCTTGTATTATTGGAGGAGCGTGTTTGATATGACCAGTGTGTTCTCTTGGCAAAACTGTTAGCCTTTGTCCTGCTTCATTTTGTACTCCAAGGCCAAACTTGCCTATTAAAACTTGCATGTTACTTCAGGTATCTCTTGACTTCCAATTTTTTTCATTTCAGTCCCCTATGATGAAAAGGACATCTATTTTTGGTGTTTGTTCTAGTAGGTCTTGTAGGTCTTCACAGGACCATTCAGCTTCAGTTTCTTCAGCATTAGAGGTTGGGGCATAGACTTGGATTATTGTCATATTGAAAGCTTTGCCTTGGAAATTAACCAAGATCATTCTGTCATTTTTGAGATTGCACCCAAGTAGTGAATTTTAGACTCTTGTTGACTATGAGGGTTACTCCATTTCTTCTAAGGGATTCTTAGAATGTCTTTGTAGTAGATAAAGCAGCAGTAGATAAAACATTTTAATGACTCCCAAAGGAAACTCTGTGGCATTAAACAGTTACTCACTGTCCTGTGTCCTCAGCCCTTAGCAACCATCAAACTGCTTTCTCCACCTCTATGGATTTGCCTATTCTAAACATTTCACTTAAATGAAACCATACAACAGCTTGCTTTCTCATGTCTGGCTTCTTTCATGCAGCGTAGTATCTTATAGCTTATTTCATGCAGCATGGATTAGTACTTTGTTTTTTAGAACCGAATAATATTCCATTGTATGGATATAGCATATTTTATTTATTAATCAGCTAAACATTTGGGTTGTTGGTACTTGTGGCTTTAATGAAGATTTGACTACTGTAAACATTTGGATACAAGTTTTTATAAAGTTGGTACTTCTGGCTTTAATGAAAATTTGACTACTGTAAATGTTTGGATACAAGTTTTTATAAAGGTATATACTTTCATCTTAGATATATATCTCTGAGTGGAATTGAAAATTATAAAGTAGCTATGTTGAACTTCTTGAAGTATTATCAAACTGTTTTTGAAAGCAGCTGCATTTTTTTTCACTCTCATCAGCATATATGAACATTTCCACATCTTTACCTTCATTTATCTGTTTGGTCTTTTTAAAAAATTAATATGATAGTCACCCTATAGGTGGGAAGTAGTGTCTCATTGTGGTTTTGACTTGCTTTTCCCTAATACATTTTTTTGTATAACTTCTTTGGAGAAATGTTCAATTTCTCTGCCCATATTTTCAGTGTGTTGTCTTGCTATTGAATTTCAAGTATTCCTGCCAGTCTGGATTCCTTTTTTCTTCTTATCTACTTGCTCTTACTATAGCCTCCAGTGCATGTTGAGTAAGTTTAGCAAGAGCAACCATCTTTGTCTTGTTCCAAATTTTAGGAGACAGGCTTTCAGTTTCTCTAAGAATGAAGTTCTTTGTGAATCTCCAATAGATACCCTTTACTTAGTTGAGGAAGCTTCCTGCTATTCCTGGTTTATTGAGTGTTTTTATAATAAAGGGTGTTGGATTTTGTCAAATGTCTTTTCTGCATTTGTTGAGATAATAATGTGTCTTTAATCTTTTGTTGTATTAATATGATGTATTATACTGTTTAATGTTCATATATTGTGACAATTTTGTGTTCTTAAGAGTGAATCCCAGTTGGTCACAGTGTATGCTGGTGGTAAAGAATCAGCTTGCTAATGCAGGAGACGCAAGAGGCTTGGGTCCCTTTCCTGGGTCATGAAGATCCCCTGGAGAAGGGCACAGAAACCCAGTCCAGTATTCTTGACTGGAGAATCCCATGGAGAAAGGAGCCTAGTGGGCTACAGTCCACAGGGTCACCAAAAGTCGGACATGAGATTGGATGAGAGGTATGGAAGAGCAACAAGGAAACCTATACTATCATATGTAATAGAGATAACCACTGTGATTAAGTTGTAAGACTAAAGGAACCTACATGGGGACTAAGCATCAACCTGGCAGAGGTGGGAAGGGGAAAAAGGAAGGGAAGGCTCAGAGAAGGGGGGTCAGGAATATGCCTATGACTGTTTGGGGATTATGTATACCTGTAAACAAGAAAACCCTGTAAAAACATGTGACAATAACTTTGCCATACACTTAAAGCTAATGCAACATTGTAAAACAAATATACCCCCCGCCCCCACCCCAAAAGAATGCCCATTTGTTCCCATCCAGCATCTGTTCTTTAGATACTGGTTGAGGACCATGCAGGCCTTAAAGAGAGAACACCTACAGGCAAGATTGCAGCTCAGCCTCCTCCAAGCTCTGTATCCGTGGAGAAATTTTCTTTTGTTTCAGCTTCCCAATGATTCCTATCTTTCAGGATGATTTTATGGGTTAGATAATACAATATATTTAAGATGAAAAAAAAAAAAAAAAAGAAGACAGGACTGAAGTAACTTAGCACACATGCACGAATTTGGTTTGCAAAGATTTATTGAAGATTTTTATATCTGAGTCAGAAAGCATATTATCCTGTAGTTTTTTTTTTTTTTTTTCCTGTAATATCTGATGTGGGGATCAGGCTAATCTTGATCTCATAGAATGAGTTGAAACATGTTCCTTTCTTTTCTGTTTTTTTTGAAACAGTTTGAGAACATTTGGTGTTAAAATTTCCTTTAAAGTTTGGTAGATTTAGTGACTGAAGTTGATCTGTTCTTTGTGGGAATTTATTATCAATTCAATTTCTTGTTACAAGTATATTCAAGCTTTCTATTTTTCTTTCCATCAGTTTTGGTAGTTTGTGCCTTTCTAGGAATTTGTCCGTTTCATCCAAGGTATATAATCTATTGAAACGTGTTCTTAAGAGTGAATCATTTCACAGTGTATGCTGGTGGTAAAGAATCAGCTTGCTAATGCAGGAGACGAAGAGGCTTGGGTCCCTTTCCTGGGTCATGAAGATCCCTGAGAAGGGCACAGAAACCCAGTCCAGTATTCTTGACTGGAGAATCCCATGGAGAAAGGAGCCTAGTGGGCTACAGTCCACAGGGTCACCAAAAGTCGGACATGAGATTGGATGAGAGGTATGGAAGAGCAACAAGGAAACCTATACTATCATATGTAATAGAGATAACCACTGTGATTAAGTTGTAAGACTAAAGGAACCTACATGGGGACTAAGCATCAACCTGGCAGAGGTGGGAAGGGGAAAAAGGAAGGGAAGGCTCAGAGAAGGGGGGTCAGGAATATGCCTATGACTGTTTGGGGATTATGTATACCTGTAAACAAGAAAACCCTGTAAAAACATGTGACAATAACTTTGCCATACACTTAAAGCTAATGCAACATTGTAAAACAAATATACCCCCCGCCCCCCCACCCCAAAAGAATGCCCATTTGTTCCCATCCAGCATCTGTTCTTTAGATACTGGTTGAGGACCATGCAGGCCTTAAAGAGAGAACACCTACAGGCAAGATTGCAGCTCAGCCTCCTCCAAGCTCTGTATCCGTGGAGAAATTTTCTTTTGTTTCAGCTTCCCAATGATTCCTATCTTTCAGGATGATTTTATGGGTTAGATAATACAATATATTTAAGATGAAAAAAAAAAAAAAAAAGAAGACAGGACTGAAGTAACTTAGCACACATGCACGAATTTGGTTTGCAAAGATTTATTGAAGATTTTTATATCTGAGTCAGAAAGCATATTATCCTGTAGTTTTTTTTTTTTTTTTTCCTGTAATATCTGATGTGGGGATCAGGCTAATCTTGATCTCATAGAATGAGTTGAAACATGTTCCTTTCTTTTCTGTTTTTTTTGAAACAGTTTGAGAACATTTGGTGTTAAAATTTCCTTTAAAGTTTGGTAGATTTAGTGACTGAAGTTGATCTGTTCTTTGTGGGAATTTATTATCAATTCAATTTCTTGTTACAAGTATATTCAAGCTTTCTATTTTTCTTTCCATCAGTTTTGGTAGTTTGTGCCTTTCTAGGAATTTGTCCGTTTCATCCAAGGTATATAATCTATTGACATAAATTAGTAATGATGTTACCTTATAATCCTTTTAAATTCTATAAAGTCAGGACTTATTTCTCTTCTTTCATTTCTTATTTTAATAATTTGAGTCTTCTCTCATTTTGTGGTCAGTATAGATAAATAAGCGAGTAGGACATATACACTACTATGTATAAACTAGATAATTAATGAGAACCTACTGTGCAGCACAGGCACTCTACTTGGTGCTCTGTGATGACCTAAATGCAAAGGAGATCCAAAGAAAGAGGGTATATGTGATTTACTGAGCTGTAAGGTAGAAACTATACTCCAACTCCAATAAAAAATAATAAATAACCAAGTTAGAGAATGATTTATATTCTATGATACTATATATTAAAAGCTTATATACACATATATCATCTATATCTGCATATGTAGGCTTAGGTATATAAATCTAGAGTTAGAAGGCTACATAGCACCTTCACATTAGTGGTTTCACCGAGGAGAGACGGAAGGAGATGGGATTTCAGAGCCATCAGTTGTAACTATATTTAATGTTTGGTTTTCTTAAAAAAATATAATAACCAAAAGAAAATAAGATACAATGTTAATATTTATTATATCTGAATTTGGGCACATGGGTTTTCATCACACTAGTCTCTCTAAGCTTTCATATGTTTGAAATATTTTATAAGAAATATTTTTAAATCTCATCAGAGTGGAACAACATGCTGACAATAACAAGATAAAAATTATGAGAGATTTGTCACGAAAAAATTCTAACCTTAAAAAAAATTTGATTAGTGAAAATTTTTTTCTGATAAAGCTATTCCTGTAGTTTTTTTTTTTCCTGTAATACCTGATGGGGGGATCAGGCTAATCTTGATCTCATAGAATGAGTTGAAACATGTTCCTCTCTTTTCTGTGTTTTTTGAAACAGTTTGAGAACATTTGGTGTTAAAATTTCCTTTAAAGTTTGGTAGATTTAGTGACTGAAGTTGATCTGTTCTTTGTGGGAATTTATTATCAATTCAATTTCTTGTTACAAGTATATTCAAGCTTTCTATTTTTCTTTCCATCAGTTTTGGTAGTTTGTGCCTTTCTAGGAATTTGTCCGTTTCATCCAAGGTATATAATCTATTGACATAAATTAGTAATGATGTTACCTTATAATCCTTTTAAATTCTATAAAGTCAGGACTTATTTCTCTTCTTTCATTTCTTATTTTAATAATTTGAGTCTTCTCTCATTTTGTGGTCAGTATAGATAAATAAGCGAGTAGGACATATACACTACTATGTATAAACTAGATAATTAATGAGAACCTACTGTGCAGCACAGGCACTCTACTTGGTGCTCTGTGATGACCTAAATGCAAAGGAGATCCAAAGAAAGAGGGTATATGTGATTTACTGAGCTGTAAGGTAGAAACTATACTCCAACTCCAATAAAAAATAATAAATAACCAAGTTAGAGAATGATTTATATTCTATGATACTATATATTAAAAGCTTATATACACATATATCATCTATATCTGCATATGTAGGCTTAGGTATATAAATCTAGAGTTAGAAGGCTACATAGCACCTTCACATTAGTGGTTTCACCGAGGAGAGACGGAAGGAGATGGGATTTCAGAGCCATCAGTTGTAACTATATTTAATGTTTGGTTTTCTTAAAAAAATATAATAACCAAAAGAAAATAAGATACAATGTTAATATTTATTATATCTGAATTTGGGCACATGGGTTTTCATCACACTAGTCTCTCTAAGCTTTCATATGTTTGAAATATTTTATAAGAAAAATATTTTTAAAAATCTCATCAGAGTGGAACAACATGCTGACAATAACAAGATAAAAATTATGAGAGATTTGTCACGAAAAAAATTCTAACCTTAAATCAAATAGAAACCCCACCAACTGGATATATACACAGTTGGGGGCATGTGGGTTAAAAGAAGAATTTATTTAAATATCTGCGATTTGATTTGATTACAGTTTCATGTATTGATACTACTAAAGCCTGCCAACAAATCTAATTTGTCCTAAAGCTGAACAGTATGAGTGAAATATCGGAAACAGAAATATGATAGTGCTATTCAACTTTGCTTCAGTCAAAGTTTATGTTGTTTAATTTTATAGAAACTGGAAACTGTTTAGAGAGACAGTGACCAGAATGATGAGAGGAACTCTGAGTTATGTTGCTTGCCTGGGTTAAAGAGGACAGAGTTCAGGATGGACATGATAACCATCAGTGCTTTCTTGTACAGGTGGAATTTGGCTAGTTTGCTGTTGTTTGAAGGGTAGAACTAGAACCAAGAAGTTGCAAGTAGATGGTTACAAATGTTATGTTTCACCTCAAAAAGCTTTCTAGTAGGATTGGCCAAATATGATTCCTCACCATTAGAACTGCTTAAGCAAAGACCCTGATTATTTGGTTGTGAATTGTTGGTTGTTGGCTGGACTAAGAACAGTTATTCCAGAAACTGGAGTTTCATGAACCAGTAAAACTACAAAGAAATAATTGGCAAACCAATAAAAGTTTCTAACCTACTATTTTGCTAAGGAAGATTGTTACAAAGAGACAAAAACCATACCCAGACACTATTTTCATTTACTTACCAAAATTAATGTGGTACATTATGCCAGAACATTTTTTTTATTTTCAAGTAAAAAAATATTTACCACTTTGTATTAAAAAGTATATATATATATATACATGCATATATATATTTAAATATTTTCAAATTGAAGAAAATGTGAGCATATTTTTGGTTTTTGTTATATGATATGTAATCACTTCCTTGATTAAATACATCAATTTGGGAATTCATACATATAATTGTACACTGTGAAGTGAAATTTATATATCCAAACTGTTTTTGAAATTTCTTTTTGTTTATAGTTATTGTCAGACATACAACTCGGTCTTGAGGTGGAAGTAAATTCCAAATGTCATTTCGTTTTATTTAGAATATTATATGTGGGCTGAAAAAGTCAAGTAACAGCAGCGAATATAGTTCTGTCTCCCCTCTGTACCTTCCTAAAAGCCAGGTGTGCTTGAAGGAAGGAGTAGAACAGTGGTCTCCAAATAACTGCTTGCAAGGGGGACCACACAGCTTAGAAATAGGGACAGAGCCCCACTAATTGAATGCACCCACACTAGGGGGAATGTGTCTCCAAATAACTGCATATAAAGAGGACCTCCAGAGTCTGAAATCAATAAGATTGTGCTTCCTCCCAGACAAGGCTGATCCAGTGGATACTGATTTCTACAATAGCGTTCTTGTTTTCTGCACTTAACAGTTTGAGCCCTAATTCTTGTCAAGGACTGTCCTGTGCCATGTAAGATTTTTTAATTTGGCCTCTTTTATTAGCTTTTCATCTATCCATTTTCATCCATCTTCATTCTTCAGCCTGTGTGGGCCTCCCATCGCAGTGGCCTCTCTCCTTGCAGAGCACTGGCTCTGGGCGCATGCGCTCCAGAGCGCTGGCTTGCAATTGGATGCACCAGTCCAGCTGCTCTGCAGTACGTGGGACCCTCCATGGCCAGAGATCGGACCGGTGCCCCTTGCACTGCAAGACAGACCCTCCACCCACTGCACCATCGGGAAGCCCCATGTAAGATGTTTTATAGCATTCCTGGCCTCTGTTTATTAAATACCTAGTACCCATAAACCCCACTCCAGTTGTGATCATCAAGAATGTCTCTAGACATCCCAAATGTTCCTTTGGGACCAAATTGCTCCCAGATGAGAACCACTTGCTTAAAAGACCTTTAGACTCTTCCCAGACTGGGGATGTTAGGATCAATCTTCCTGAACTGACCTGATGTATCTAAAAGAGGGTTTCTGATAGTAATCCTAGAATCACTGGCTTGTCTTATGCTCTTTAAGCATAAATGAAAATCAGAAAGGGCAAAAGGGTGGGCAGTTCTACAGACTCCTATTTAGTCAGAGATGATTCTTCTTTTGGACATGGATAAAAATATCTGGGAACAAGTTTCATCTGCATTTGAGTGTAGGGAAACTAGTGAACCTTTAAATACCATAGTTGGTCTTTTTGTGTTCAGCAGTCTTGATGAAGGTTGTGACCCTTTTATCATGTTGTTTTTTTTTTTCTTTTTTAAAAATTACCTCAGAGTATTTGGAAAACATTTTTAAGGATGTGTAGTCTGACCATTACATTTCCATCATTCTCCAAAAGCCATCAAAAAGTTAACCTAATTATTTGGGGAAAATCCCTACTTATGTAGGAACTTTCTCTCAAACATGTACATATGGCTTCTCTTATTCATGGTTTGGCTTTCTGCCTGGATCAAAAGTAGGAACTGATCTGTATTTGCCTTTGAGAGAAGTATCTGTGATCTGACTTTTGTTTTCCAGTGCTGTCACGACCACACATGGCCCAGATGTAAATAGTCTCTCTTGTTCATCCTAATGGAAACTTATACTTTGCTGATATAGTGTCAGTCACTTTATACAGGGCACCATTGGAACCTATGAAAACAGCAAAAGGAATGAAGTACTCTACCAATTTAAAGGAATATTTTCAGGGATTTAATTATGTGGAGAATAAAGAATGCAGAGGTTGGAGCAAAGTATAATTTGAATAAAAATATTTTAGTGCTAGAATAAGAAGTTCATAAAATAAATGTCATAAAGGTTAAAATCCATGTCAGTTTCAAAATCCATCCCAGTTTCTTGATGGAGCTGTGTATGGTGTCTGGATCCTATGCTTTCCAGAATTTTGACGCTTGCTTGTGTTCAGAACTTCATACCCAATAGGAGAAAGAAATCCACAGGCACCAGTTAAGGTAGATGAATTTTCAGTGATCTGCTATGTGTAGGTATGTCAGAGAAAGTCAAGCTAGTAACCCATCATTCTCAGATCTCCTAATCCCATGAACTGGAAATCAGTACCTTCTTAGAAAATATGAAATGAGATAGACTCAGAGTGGCGTGAAGTTTTTTGCTTATGTATTTTGTTTTGATAGTGAGTAGGGAAAGACTTCTGATAGGAATCCGAGAATCGCTGGCTTGTGGTATGCGCTTTAAGCATAAATGAAAATCAGAAAGGGCAAAAGGGTGGGCAGTTCTACAGACTCCTATTTAGTCAGAGATGATTCTTCTTTTGGACATGGATAAAAATATCTGGGAACAAGTTTCATCTGCATTTGAGTGTAGGGAAACTAGTGAACCTTTAAATACCATAGTTGGTCTTTTTGTGTTCAGCAGTCTTGATGAAGGTTGTGACCCTTTTATCATGTTGTTTTTTTTTTTCTTTTTTAAAAATTACCTCAGAGTATTTGGAAAACATTTTTAAGGATGTGTAGTCTGACCATTACATTTCCATCATTCTCCAAAAGCCATCAAAAAGTTAACCTAATTATTTGGGGAAAATCCCTACTTATGTAGGAACTTTCTCTCAAACATGTACATATGGCTTCTCTTATTCATGGTTTGGCTTTCTGCCTGGATCAAAAGTAGGAACTGATCTGTATTTGCCTTTGAGAGAAGTATCTGTGATCTGACTTTTGTTTTCCAGTGCTGTCACGACCACACATGGCCCAGATGTAAATAGTCTCTCTTGTTCATCCTAATGGAAACTTATACTTTGCTGATATAGTGTCAGTCACTTTATACAGGGCACCATTGGAACCTATGAAAACAGCAAAAGGAATGAAGTACTCTACCAATTTAAAGGAATATTTTCAGGGATTTAATTATGTGGAGAATAAAGAATGCAGAGGTTGGAGCAAAGTATAATTTGAATAAAAATATTTTAGTGCTAGAATAAGAAGTTCATAAAATAAATGTCATAAAGGTTAAAATCCATGTCAGTTTCAAAATCCATCCCAGTTTCTTGATGGAGCTGTGTATGGTGTCTGGATCCTATGCTTTCCAGAATTTTGACGCTTGCTTGTGTTCAGAACTTCATACCCAATAGGAGAAAGAAATCCACAGGCACCAGTTAAGGTAGATGAATTTTCAGTGATCTGCTATGTGTAGGTATGTCAGAGAAAGTCAAGCTAGTAACCCATCATTCTCAGATCTCCTAATCCCATGAACTGGAAATCAGTACCTTCTTAGAAAATATGAAATGAGATAGACTCAGAGTGGCGTGAAGTTTTTTGCTTATGTATTTTGTTTTGATAGTGAGTAGGGAAAGACTTCTTATTTTAGATATAGATACTGCCAGAGGCAAAAGCAAATAATTGAAAAACAACTTTTCATATTTAAAAATCTCTCCTGGGGTCTGATTCATCTAGGATGTCTGAGAATGAGGAATGCCGCTTGGGAAGATGAGTGTCACCACCTGAGTTGTGGCTTGACAGAGCTCTACTGTGTATTCTTATGCTCCTTGCTTAGGAAATTAAATAGTTATCTCTTGCTTTTTTTTTTTTTTGCCTACACATTTCCATCAATAACTGTCTGAATACATATTCAAGTCTCAGTTTATTGTTTTGCTCACAGTTGTAAGACATTTCCCAATTATGATTTATGCAAATGTCTTTGAGTTTTTTTAATTATTATTCTTTTCATCCCTGTTTTTTAGATGTTGAGAATTTAATGATCACTGTCTAGATGTTTTATTTTTAATATCAGTATTTCAGATAAAAGTCCTATAAGAGTTTATTGTGGGCTTCTGGAGGGTTCTTTTGTGTGACCCATAACCTGTCTTTCTGCTAAATATGAGGGTCTTTTTAAATTATATTCCAATGAATATCATATACACAAATTTTTTTACAGTAACCATACTGTTAGATTTTTCCCTTTATTTTTCTGTTAGGTTCTTCATACATAAGGATAGAAAGTTTTCTGCTCTCAAACTGACCTGTTGGAGTAAATATTACTTCAGGATGGGTTTCCTGGATGGCTCAGTGGTAAAGAATTCACCTGCCATTGCAGGAGACACAGGTTTCAGCCCTGGGTCAGCACGATCCCCTGGAGAAGGAAATGGCAATCCACTCTAGTATTCTCACCTGGGAAAGCCCATGGACAGAGGAGCCTGGCAGACTACAGTTCATGAGGTCACACAAGGGTCAGAGGCAACTTAGTGATTAAACAATAACAACAAATTACTTCAGGATAGATGGTTATTGGTAAACCAGTATCAATGATGGTACCTCCAGAACTGCTCTGAGTGTACAAGAGCTCAGTGGGAACATGGCAATAGGAGAAAGAATGAGGCCAAAGAAACAGACTAATTCTGTCTGCATGGATCTCAAGGAAAAATCAGAAGGAGCTAAACTCTGAAATTATTAGAGCTTGGTATTTTACATATATGTATGTTCAAAGGATCTGTGTCCACGATGTACCAGAAAACATGCTGGTGCTCGTATCAGTTTATTGTCTAATATACATCCAGTGTAAACTATTGTGTAAACTCCTGTGTATATCTAATGTATAAGCCTATCATGCAGTGTACAGCCCTGTATGCAGGCCACTCTTTAGTCATGTGCACAATATATTGTACAACCCAGCACACAGTATAGTGTACAGTCCAGTGCATAACCTAGTATACAGTCCAATCTACCGTCTAGTGCACATATAGAGTCCAGTGTACAGTCAGTGCATAGTCTGTTGTATAATTCAGCCTGCAGTTCAGTGTACACTCGTGTGCAGTCTGCTGTACAGTCCAGTCCATAGTACAGTGTACAGTCTCATGTACACTCCAGTCTGTAATTCAGTGTATAGTCTACAGTCCAGTGTACCATCCAGTGCACATCTGGACACAGCTGGAGCATAGCTGGAATAGAGTTGGAAAACATCTGAAATACAGCTGAAACACAGCTGGAGCACATCTGGAATGTAGCTGGAGCACAGCTGGAGCACATCTGGAACACAGCTGGAGCACATCTGGAGCACAGCTGGAGCACAGCTGGAACACATCTGGAATGCAGCTGGAGCACATCTGGAACACAGCTGGAGCACAGCTGGAGCACATCTGGAAAACATCTGGAGCACAGCTGGAGCACATCTGGAAAACAGCTGGAGCACAGATGGAGCACATCTGGAACACAGCTGGAACACATCTGGAACACAGCTGGAGCACATCTGGAGCACAGCTGGAGCACAGCTGGAACACATCTGGAATGCAGCTGGAGCACATCTGGAACACAGCTGGAGCACAGCTGGAGCACATCTGGAAAACATCTGGAGCACAGCTGGAGCACATCTGGAAAACAGCTGGAGCACAGATGGAGCACATCTGGAACACAGCTGGAACACATCTGGAACACAGCTGGAGCACATTTGGAACACAGCTGGAGCACATCTGGAACACAGCTGGAGCACATCTGGAGCACATCTGGAATAGAGTTGGAAAATACCTGGAACACTTCTGGATCACAGCTGGAATACACCTGGGGCACATGTGCACATCTGGACACAACTGATGTATCAAGAGCACAGCCTAGTGTACAGTCTCAGGTAGCATCCAGGGTACTGTCCAGTGTACAATGTACCATCCAGCATACAGTCTCATGTGCAGTCCAGGGTACTGTCCAGTGTACAGTCACATGTACTAATTTACATCTATAGTCCATTAAAAATAAGATATTGTTAGACTAAGTTTTATTATAGGTGTTCTATTTTCTCTGGCAGAGTTTCAGCTACTTTATTGCTGGTGTTCTGAAGTTTCATTATCTTTTACATATAAACATTTCTGTGGTTATGTTTTTGTCTATTCTTATAAAGCTCTCATGTTCATAAGACTCAGCAATTCTCAATTGTTCCATTATTGCTTCTCTGTATTTTCTCAAGAATTAAGTGAGTGTTTGACCTTCTTAGATTCATTCATTCTTCAGTGATTCTTAACCTTTTATATTTTCATGCCCTTGTCTCATCTCTTGGCTATAAATTCTTATTTCTAATTGTCTCTTTAGCTGTGTCTAATATATTAAGTATAGCCATTGATACTTTAATTTCAATAAATACTTTTTATTCAGAAAACTTCCATTTGATCCTTTTACCATCTGCTATTTTAAATAATCTCATTTCTTAGTGATTTTTACTGTGTTGTCTTTTAGGCTATTATAAAATCAGTTTATATTTTCCATCACCTATTACTAGTGTCTCCAGGTTATGACATTTTTGTTGTTATTTCTGATGACACTGAGGTAGCCTATTTTATATTGTTATATATTGTTATATATATATATAACAATATATTTTATATTATTGATTTTTTTTTAATTGTGAGTTTTACTTTAATCATGCATTTTTTGAAAATCCTGAAGGTCTAATGTTGGGTGACTTTCTACCACTGAAGATTTGTGTTTGCTCCAGTGAGTCAAAGGTACAACCACTTTAGTTCCTCTGGGGGTCCTGCCTTAATGTTCAGTATCTCTGCCTTGCAGAGAATGGCCTAGGTGTCTCCTGAGCCCAGAGCTGAGATTAGAATTGGGGAACCTTGAATTTGATTTGTTTCCTGGCATTAGTCAGGGTTTCACTCAGTGTTCTTTTTATTCTTCCCTACATATCTTAATCTTTGGAGATTTTCTATGTTTATTTTTGTGTTCAACTCTAACAAACAAGTACGTTGTAGTTATGTGGGATCGACTTGCATTACAATAGGAGGACCATTTGGAACATCTATCTTACCCATCAAACATCAGTGTACGGCCTTTATTTGATCACAAATAGGCTTCTTCTAGAGCCCTATGGCATTTCTGGCCTAGAGAGTGCTTATTGCAGAGCTTCTAGCAGTGAGATTCAACTGATTCACTTTATTTTTCATATATTCTAGACTTTTTTGAGCCTCAGAAAAATTCCATTGTTGTCATCATTAAATTCATTATTTTACTAAATTGTAGACAAGATACTAAATTATATCTAAATTATAAATATAGGTTTCACACTCTTATGGTCTTCCTTGGGAAAATAGCTTCCAAGAAAGTTGTAGGTATACTACTAAAATACTTCTATATTTTATTCTTCTGGCCCATATTGTCTAAGATTGAAGAGAAAAACAACAGACGGAAAGAGTACTAAGTTTGGGGTCAAAGAAATGACTGTAACCTCAGTTTAGACAATATGCATATGATCTTCAATGATTTAACTGTCAACTACAAATTGGTACTTACCAATTACACTGCCAATGACTGATCAAGGGTATTTGCCATCTGCCACTGTGGAGATTGACCTCCGAGCTGTGACAGCTGCTGACCTTCAACACCCCCTGAGGTAGTTCAGGGTGGGGTAGGCAATCTGTGCTCCAGGGAATCTGGTGGGACAGGTCTTTAGATAGGTTGATGCTGAATCCTTACATCTCCTCATATTTAGAAAAGCACTAAATCTCCTTATGGCGACATCAGATCCTCATGACTAACTAACTGAAAACCCCTTGGAAAATGATTGTTTATTGGTATGAAACTCCTCCCTCCTCAAAATGTTATATATTGATCTTCCTCCTGCTGCCTCTTTGGTGCAGTCTCTCCTAGCTATCTGGGGTGTTGTCTCCTGGGCTGCAGTCCTAGTTACGCCCTAAATAAAACTTAACCCACAACTCTCAAGTTGTTCATCTTTCTTCAGTCGACATAATGAATGTCTGTATGTCTATATGTCCTCATTTGTAAATGGAGATATTGTCTATTTCACACATTTTTAATAAGATTAAATCCAGGGGTCTCCCTGGTGGTCCAGTGGCTAAGACTCCATGCTCCCAATATAGAAGGCCTGGGTTCAATCCCTCGACAGGGAACTAGAGCCCACATGCCACAACTACTAAGACTCCACATGCTGCAACTAAAGACCCTGCATGTCACAACTAAGACCTGGTGTTGCCAAATAAACTAATAAATATTAAAAAAAAATTAAATCCAACAACACTGTACATTTTGAGTTACCTATGACAGTGTCCAGTAGGTACTATCCCCCAATATTCCTATTGGCATAGAAATTATCTTGAGCTGGTTATTTTTAAGCAACAGCAGACACAGAAGAAGCTCTGAAAACCTAGAAGAAGTTATCCATTTTATAAACAACATGTGTAGTTATACGGGAAAATGTCCATTTATAATCCAGGAAGAGAAAGACCACTAAAAGGTTTCACACTCTTATGGTCTTCCTTGGCAAAATAGCTTCCAAGAAAGTTGTAGGTATACTACTAAAATACTTCTATATTTTATTCTTCTGGCCCATATTGTCTAAGATTGAAGAGAAAAACAACAGACGGAAAGAGTACTAAGTTTGGGGTCAAAGAAATGACTGTAACCTCAGTTTAGACAATATGCATATGATCTTCAATGATTTAACTGTCAACTACAAATTGGTACTTACCAATTACACTGCCAATGACTGATCAAGGGTATTTGCCATCTGCCACTGTGGAGATTGACCTCCGAGCTGTGACAGCTGCTGACCTTCAACACCCCCTGAGGTAGTTCAGGGTGGGGTAGGCAATCTGTGCTCCAGGGAATCTGGTGGGACAGGTCTTTAGATAGGTTGATGCTGAATCCTTACATCTCCTCATATTTAGAAAAGCACTAAATCTCCTTATGGCGACATCAGATCCTCATGACTAACTAACTGAAAACCCCTTGGAAAATGATTGTTTATTGGTATGAAACTCCTCCCTCCTCAAAATGTTATATATTGATCTTCCTCCTGCTGCCTCTTTGGTGCAGTCTCTCCTAGCTATCTGGGGTGTTGTCTCCTGGGCTGCAGTCCTAGTTACGCCCTAAATAAAACTTAACCCACAACTCTCAAGTTGTTCATCTTTCTTCAGTCGACATAATGAATGTCTGTATGTCTATATGTCCTCATTTGTAAATGGAGATATTGTCTATTTCACACATTTTTAATAAGATTAAATCCAGGGGTCTCCCTGGTGGTCCAGTGGCTAAGACTCCATGCTCCCAATATAGAAGGCCTGGGTTCAATCCCTCGACAGGGAACTAGAGCCCACATGCCACAACTACTAAGACTCCACATGCTGCAACTAAAGACCCTGCATGTCACAACTAAGACCTGGTGTTGCCAAATAAACTAATAAATATTAAAAAAAAATTAAATCCAACAACACTGTACATTTTGAGTTACCTATGACAGTGTCCAGTAGGTACTATCCCCCAATATTCCTATTGGCATAGAAATTATCTTGAGCTGGTTATTTTTAAGCAACAGCAGACACAGAAGAAGCTCTGAAAACCTAGAAGAAGTTATCCATTTTATAAACAACATGTGTAGTTATAAGGGAAAATGTCCATTTATAATGTGTCTTCTTTTCTTTTCCAGGAAGAGAAAGACCACTAAACCTCCAGACACACCTACCAGTGCAGAAGGCAACTCTATCCCAGTTTATTTTGTTTTGCATGATAACCTTCCATAACTGGTTTATCTCTCCCTTTCACATCATCTTCTCTTATCTTTAGCTGGTATGTAAGGTGGTGTTTAGTTGCTCAGTTGTCTCTGACTCTTCTGAGATCCCATGGACTGTAGCCTGCCAGGCTCCTCTGTCCATGGAGTTTCCCAGGCAAGAATACTGTAACGACTTGCCTTTTCCTTTTGCAGGGACTCTTCCCAACCTAGGGACTGAATCTGCATCTCCTGCATTGGTAGCAGATTCTTTACCACTGAGCCACCAGGGAAGCCCCATATTATGTGTGGCTTGGGCCATTTTGGGAGTTATTCAGTTTTCCATGGGTATGACCCAGGTATACATGTTATTAAACTTACGTGTGTTTTTCTTTTTCTGTTAAATCTGCCTTTTAGCACAGAGGTCCCAACTAAGAAACTAGAAGTATAGAGGGAAAATTATTTTTCCTTTCAGCAGTTTTGAAAGTCTTGATGTAACTTTCTGCAACAACATACTCACTCCATAACCTGCAAGACTGGTAGAAGCAGGCAAAAGTAAAAGTCTTACGAAAGTCAATTCTCCCAAATCCTTCTCTGTATGCCCTGTTTAGAGAAGAAGATAGAAACTTCTTGTCCCTTCTGTTGACTGAAAATATAGTCACAACCTGAAAGTAGAGAGTTATTTGGTGGGAATTATTAGGATTCTAAGCCCAGAAGCAGCATCTCAGAAGCTGCAACTAAAGACCCTGCATGTCACAACTAAGACCTGGTGTTGCCAAATAAACTAATAAATATTAAAAAAAAATTAAATCCAACAACACTGTACATTTTGAGTTACCTATGACAGTGTCCAGTAGGTACTATCCCCCAATATTCCTATTGGCATAGAAATTATCTTGAGCTGGTTATTTTTAAGCAACAGCAGACACAGAAGAAGCTCTGAAAACCTAGAAGAAGTTATCCATTTTATAAACAACATGTGTAGTTATAAGGGAAAATGTCCATTTATAATGTGTCTTCTTTTCTTTTCCAGGAAGAGAAAGACCACTAAACCTCCAGACACACCTACCAGTGCAGAAGGCAACTCTATCCCAGTTTATTTTGTTTTGCATGATAACCTTCCATAACTGGTTTATCTCTCCCTTTCACATCATCTTCTCTTATCTTTAGCTGGTATGTAAGGTGGTGTTTAGTTGCTCAGTTGTCTCTGACTCTTCTGAGATCCCATGGACTGTAGCCTGCCAGGCTCCTCTGTCCATGGAGTTTCCCAGGCAAGAATACTGTAACGACTTGCCTTTTCCTTTTGCAGGGACTCTTCCCAACCTAGGGACTGAATCTGCATCTCCTGCATTGGTAGCAGATTCTTTACCACTGAGCCACCAGGGAAGCCCCATATTATGTGTGGCTTGGGCCATTTTGGGAGTTATTCAGTTTTCCATGGGTATGACCCAGGTATACATGTTATTAAACTTACGTGTGTTTTTCTTTTTCTGTTAAATCTGCCTTTTAGCACAGAGGTCCCAACTAAGAAACTAGAAGTATAGAGGGAAAATTATTTTTCCTTTCAGCAGTTTTGAAAGTCTTGATGTAACTTTCTGCAACAACATACTCACTCCATAACCTGCAAGACTGGTAGAAGCAGGCAAAAAGTAAAAAGTCTTACGAAAGTCAATTCTCCCAAATCCTTCTCTGTATGCCCTGTTTAGAGAAGAAGATAGAAACTTCTTGTCCCTTCTGTTGACTGAAAAATATAGTCACAACCTGAAAGTAGAGAGTTATTTGGTGGGAATTATTAGGATTCTAAGCCCAGAAGCAGCATCTCAGAAGCTCTGAGAAAACTCCTCCAACAATGCAGAAAGGGGAAGTCAGGCTATACACAAGTTTGCAACAAAGGAGCAAGCTAGTCTGAACATCAAACATCAGGTATCAAGCTAAGGCATTTAACATTTTACATATGGGAAAAAGTCTCTGGCTCACTGAAATTCATTCCTTTCGTATGCACCTCAGTTCTCCAAGGAGGCCAGTCCTATTTCCTTGCTCACCTTGCTTCTTGCTTTTACCCTAGCTTCTCAGCAATCACCTTTGGAGGGTGGCAGCATTCCCTGGATCTGGATCACAGTTTGGGGAACCTTCATTTATATTTGGAGGCCAGAAATTGCTAAGAGCTGTGACATTTCTGGTTTATTAATATGGCAGGAGATATTTTCATTTCATACTTCCTTTCCAAACTTAGATTAGCAGGAAGAAATACTTGTGTATATCACAATACTTGGGTATATGAACTAGTAAAGATCCCCTGGAGAAGGAAATGGGCAACCCACTCCAGTATTCTTGCTGGGGAAATCCCATGAACAGAGGAGCCTGGTGGGCTACAGTCCATGGGGATGCCACTGAGCGACTAGGGACACACAAGCCAATGAAAAGCTTATTGGTTTGAATTAATGTTGAGATAAATATACTGTTGAGTATTCTACTTGTCAATGGCCAGAGAATGAATTTTTTTCAACTGGAAAGACTTCTTTATATGAAAAAAAATCGAAACAGCTGTCTTATTGGTACCTATGGAAAGATGGCACTGAGAACAAGAAAACAAAAGAAGCATGGTATTTAGCCGCAGGGATTTCCTTAACAGGATTGCATGATGTGAAACACACTTTTTCTTTCGGTTTCAAAAGATCTTACTGCATTTTTAGAAGAGTTGAAAACATCAGAGGACAGTCACAGTTCCACTTACCACAACCTTGATTGGCTGCTAAGGTGTGTTCTTTCATTGTAATACTGTAGTTAACAGAAAAGCCAGATAGCTAGCTCCCTGGGAAAAACACCTCTCACAGAGGTGACAGATGGACAGAATTTCTCCCACAGAAATGACCAGGAGGTCATTTCTCCCTCTTACAAATGACCAGGAAATGGCTCAGGAGGTTGATGCTAAGAAGCTGAAAGGAACAGTGGCAGAGCTTTTCATCCTAAGATGAACTGGTTGAGGTTGAACTGTACACTCAGAGAAAAATGTAAGCATTTTTACAGACTTTACAAAGGCATACCACATTAAGCCCTGTGGTTCCAAAACACGGGATTCTTCTGATTTCCATCTTGGTTGGAAATCCTGTCACCTTGCTTCTTTGCTTTTACCCTAGCTTCTCAGCATCCTATTTCCTTGCTCACCTTGCTTCTTGCTTTTACCCTAGCTTCTCAGCAATCACCTTTGGAGGGTGGCAGCATTCCCTGGATCTGGATCACAGTTTGGGGAACCTTCATTTATATTTGGAGGCCAGAAATTGCTAAGAGCTGTGACATTTCTGGTTTATTAATATGGCAGGAGATATTTTCATTTCATACTTCCTTTCCAAACTTAGATTAGCAGGAAGAAATACTTGTGTATATCACAATACTTGGGTATATGAACTAGTAAAGATCCCTGGAGAAGGAAATGGGCAACCCACTCCAGTATTCTTGTTGGGAAATCCCATGAACAGAGGAGCCTGGTGGGCTACAGTCCATGGGGATGCCACTGAGCGACTAGGGACACACAAGCCAATGAAAAGCTTATTGGTTTGAATTAATGTTGAGATAAATATACTGTTGAGTATTCTACTTGTCAATGGCCAGAGAATGAATTTTTTTCAACTGGAAAGACTTCTTTATATGAAAAAAAATCGAAACAGCTGTCTTATTGGTACCTATGGAAAGATGGCACTGAGAACAAGAAAACAAAAGAAGCATGGTATTTAGCCGCAGGGATTTCCTTAACAGGATTGCATGATGTGAAACACACTTTTTCTTTCGGTTTCAAAAGATCTTACTGCATTTTTAGAAGAGTTGAAAACATCAGAGGACAGTCACAGTTCCACTTACCACAACCTTGATTGGCTGCTAAGGTGTGTTCTTTCATTGTAATACTGTAGTTAACAGAAAAGCCAGATAGCTAGCTCCCTGGGAAAAACACCTCTCACAGAGGTGACAGATGGACAGAATTTCTCCCACAGAAATGACCAGGAGGTCATTTCTCCCTCTTACAAATGACCAGGAAATGGCTCAGGAGGTTGATGCTAAGAAGCTGAAAGGAACAGTGGCAGAGCTTTTCATCCTAAGATGAACTGGTTGAGGTTGAACTGTACACTCAGAGAAAAATGTAAGCATTTTTACAGACTTTACAAAGGCATACCACATTAAGCCCTGTGGTTCCAAAACACAGGATTCTTCTGATTTCCATCTTGGTTGGAAATCTTTTTGGTAGAAAAGAAGGAAATTGAAGATAATGTGTTTGGATGGACAGGGCAGTCCCTTGGTATAATCCAGGCCACAGTCCAATTCTTTTTTTTTTTAAAATTGGAGTTTAGTTGTTTTACAGTGTTGCATTAGTTTCAGGTGTACAGTGAAGTTATTGTTATACGTCTGTTACAGAGTTTTTTTGTTTATAGCTATACATAATCCCAAATCAGTCATAGGCATATCCCTGACCCCTTCCCACCTGAGGCCCCCTCCCTTCTTGTCCTCCCCATCCCCATATGACCCCCCCTAGGTTGATGCACAGCCCCCATGGAAGTTCCCTTAGTCTTATAGCTTAATCACAATGGTTATCTCTTTTACATATGATAGTGTAGGTTTCCATGTTACTCTTTCCATACCTCTCACCTGATTTTCCCTCACCCTAATGTCCATAGGTCTGTTCTCTGTCTTTTTTTCCATTACTGCTCTGCATGTGTATTTATCGATGTCATTTTACTAGATTCCATATATATGTGTTAGTACACTGTATTTGTCCTTTTCTTTTTCACTTCAATTCTTTCACAGTTCAATTCTTTAAGAAATTGAAAACAATTGCCTTTGTCTTTAAAATCTTTATAAAACCAGAAATGTAGCTTTAGAAGCAATTCACAGTCCTGCTATCCTTACCAAACCCCAAACTTCCCAAATAGTTCTCAAAATGCTTGCAGATATTATAAAAGATTAGGAAATAGAATTGTCCTGCAGTTAAGAAATTTTTTCATTTCTCCAGACTTTTAATAGCACCCCCCAAATTTTATCTTAGAGAAAACTTGTACACCTTCTCTGTGCCTACTTTGTCTTCTCTAGGAATTGATAGCCATTTCTTTGAAATGCAAACTTTGGGGAAATTTTTCTTACTTAGAAGGAACAAAAAAGGTGCTATTTAGAAAATGGGCAAATAAAAATATGTATCTTTTCCACAAGTATTAGTTAAAAAGCTTTATCCGAGTAGATAAACTTTTCCTATCTACTAGAAACACAATTCAGATCCACCTGTTTTTATATGAAATAAATTAGTGAGTTTGGTATTGCATCTGACTCACAGCTAACATATTAGAATCAAAACTATACTTTCTTCTTATCTCTCTCTATATGATTATATGTGTCTATATACATATGTTATAGGTGTGGTGTTAATTTTTTTATCTCTAGATGATATTGTCAAACACAATTTGTCAAAACTCTATTTGGTTGGTTTGAAGGAAAACACTGTATAGATTGAATATTCCAAAACTCACAGGAATATAGAAACTAACCCTCATGCTTTTCAAGTACATGTGATCTGGAATAGTCTTTGGTAAATGAAGACTAGTTGAGATTTGTTGATTTAATTAAAATAGACATGTTTTCAATGTTATTAGTACTAAATATAATGCAGATATTCCACTTTATTCTCAGTTGACTATCAATCCAAGCTCATGTTTTATCTGTTACAAAAACCACCAGCAAGAGAAAAATAATGTGATGGTTAATTTTGTCTAATATTTTATGTAACATAGTTCATAAAGAACTGAACTTTTGATTAATAACAAGTGAATTATATAATTGTAGATAGGCTAGACGTTTGTAAATCAACTTTTCAACAATGATGAAGTTTTCTACTACCCTGATGAAATCAAAACTGAAAGAGGCACCTGTACCCCAATGTTCATTGCAGCTCTCTATACAATAGCCAGAACATGGAAGCAACCTAGATGTCCATCAACAAATGAATGGATCCAGAAGCTCTGGTACATATATACAATGGAATACTACACAGCTGTAAAAAGAAATGCAGAAGAATTAGTCCTAATGAGGTGACTGGATCTAGAAGCTATCATAAAAAGTGAAGTAAGTCAAAACGAGAAGGACAAGTACAATATACTAACACATATATATGGAATCTAGTAGAATGGTAATGATAATACATGCAGTGAAGTGATGAAAAAACAGACATGGACAGTAGACATATGGACATTGTGGGGAATGAACAGAGGGTGGGAGGCATAAAGGAAGTAGCATGAAAACCTATACCATCATATGTGAAAAAATAGCTATTGTCATTCCGCTGTGAGAAAAGGGAGCCTGCAGGGGCGCTGTGCGATGGCCTCAGTTAAATAATCAAAACAATTCAGATCCACCTGTTTTATATGAAATAAATTAGTGAGTTTGGTATTGCATCTGACTCACAGCTAACATATTAGAATCAAAACTATACTTTCTTCTTATCTCTCTCTATATGATTATATGTGTCTATATACATATGTTATAGGTGTGGTGTTAATTTTTTTATCTCTAGATGATATTGTCAAACACAATTTGTCAAAACTCTATTTGGTTGGTTTGAAGGAAAACACTGTATAGATTGAATATTCCAAAACTCACAGGAATATAGAAACTAACCCTCATGCTTTTCAAGTACATGTGATCTGGAATAGTCTTTGGTAAATGAAGACTAGTTGAGATTTGTTGATTTAATTAAAATAGACATGTTTTCAATGTTATTAGTACTAAATATAATGCAGATATTCCACTTTATTCTCAGTTGACTATCAATCCAAGCTCATGTTTTATCTGTTACAAAAACCACCAGCAAGAGAAAAATAATGTGATGGTTAATTTTGTCTAATATTTTATGTAACATAGTTCATAAAGAACTGAACTTTTGATTAATAACAAGTGAATTATATAATTGTAGATAGGCTAGACGTTTGTAAATCAACTTTTCAACAATGATGAAGTTTTCTACTACCCTGATGAAATCAAAACTGAAAGAGGCACCTGTACCCCAATGTTCATTGCAGCTCTCTATACAATAGCCAGAACATGGAAGCAACCTAGATGTCCATCAACAAATGAATGGATCCAGAAGCTCTGGTACATATATACAATGGAATACTACACAGCTGTAAAAAGAAATGCAGAAGAATTAGTCCTAATGAGGTGACTGGATCTAGAAGCTATCATAAAAAGTGAAGTAAGTCAAAACGAGAAGGACAAGTACAATATACTAACACATATATATGGAATCTAGTAGAATGGTAATGATAATACATGCAGTGAAGTGATGAAAAAACAGACATGGACAGTAGACATATGGACATTGTGGGGAATGAACAGAGGGTGGGAGGCATAAAGGAAGTAGCATGAAAACCTATACCATCATATGTGAAAAAAATAGCTATTGTCATTCCGCTGTGAGAAAAGGGGAGCCTGCAGGGGCGCTGTGCGATGGCCTGGAGGGGTGGGATGGGGGGGATATGTGTATGACTAATCTGGGATCATACATATCTGTAAACAACAAAACTCTGTAAAAGTAAAAAGTAAAATAAAAATTAAAAAAACCTGGGTCTACTAATAAACGTGTCTCACAACACACTGAAAAATTGTGCTATAAAAAAGCCATATACTTCTATAAATTATGAAATACAAAGAATGATTATTACCAATCTAAAGAACACCGACAACAGATCATTCACAATTTGCTTATTTCTGGGGTTTCACTGGAAATTAAGGAGTCTAGGGATTAAAGATTCTAATGTATGTAATTAAAACACTAGCAATAGTAAGAGAAACTATCCCATTTCTGAATGCAAGGTAAGTAGGATGTATTATTGCATAACACATTATAAGACAGAGATGTGTTTTTGTTAAGGGAAATGAAAGCAATTTTGTCCTTAAGAAAACTGGCCATTTCAGAATGGAAAAGAGAATAAAGTAGAGTTTAAATGGATATGAAAAGTTGTGAAGACAGAATCTGACCTTGTGTGATTAAACTGGCTAAAATTTAATTATAAAGAGTTTAAAAATAAGTTTTCACATCAATATTTGTACTTGTATAAAACTAAAGCTTAATTTTCTTTCATCTACTAAAAGGACATTTTCTTACCGGGTGGGTAAACCCATAGGTGAAGGAACCTCAGGATATCTTTATTAAATACCTAGTTGCTTTCACTATACATAGGTCTAACTTTGGGAGCCCATCTGCAAGACTGCCTTCCAAAATGAGACAGCTGTTTAACTAGATTGACCTATTTCAAGACTAAGAAACTTGTTCAGTGAGATATGGAGCCATCTTTCAACTCAGCTTCTGTATTATGAAACTCCTTAGAGAAGTTTCTGCAGTGGAGCTGGAGGTGAACAAATATGCCAACTCAGAACACACCTTGCTGGTATATGCATTACCTTGTGTTGGTTATTTTTAAGAAACAGCAGACACAGGAGAAACTGAAAACCAGAACAAGTTGACCCTTTTTAAAGAGACTTTCACATTTATAAGGGAAACCTCCTATTTTAAGGGAAGGCTCCTCCTCTGTACCAGGCAGGGAAGAATGACTCAACCTCCAGAAATTCTTATCAATGGAGAAGGTAGCCACTTAAAGTCACAATAATCCTACCTTTGTTTACTGTGCTTTGCCTGGTAACCATGTAACTGGCTTTCTTGACCTACCTCCAATATCTTCTTTTATCATTAGCTGAAGATGGTACTTAAGGTGATGGCTTGGGCCATTTGGGGGAGTTATTCAGTGCTTCTGGGTATTTCCTAGATATATCTCCTATGTATATTCAGGTTCCCATGGGTCTCTCTCAGGTATACATGCTATAAAACTTCTGTTTTTCTCGCATTCTAATGTATGTAATTAAAACACTAGCAATAGTAAGAGAAACTATCCCATTTCTGAATGCAAGGTAAGTAGGATGTATTATTGCATAACACATTATAAGACAGAGATGTGTTTTGTTAAGGAAATGAAAGCAATTTTGTCCTTAAGAAAACTGGCCATTTCAGAATGGAAAAGAGAATAAAGTAGAGTTTAAATGGATATGAAAAGTTGTGAAGACAGAATCTGACCTTGTGTGATTAAACTGGCTAAAATTTAATTATAAAGAGTTTAAAAATAAGTTTTCACATCAATATTTGTACTTGTATAAAACTAAAGCTTAATTTTCTTTCATCTACTAAAAGGACATTTTCTTACCGGGTGGGTAAACCCATAGGTGAAGGAACCTCAGGATATCTTTATTAAATACCTAGTTGCTTTCACTATACATAGGTCTAACTTTGGGAGCCCATCTGCAAGACTGCCTTCCAAAATGAGACAGCTGTTTAACTAGATTGACCTATTTCAAGACTAAGAAACTTGTTCAGTGAGATATGGAGCCATCTTTCAACTCAGCTTCTGTATTATGAAACTCCTTAGAGAAGTTTCTGCAGTGGAGCTGGAGGTGAACAAATATGCCAACTCAGAACACACCTTGCTGGTATATGCATTACCTTGTGTTGGTTATTTTTAAGAAACAGCAGACACAGGAGAAACTGAAAACCAGAACAAGTTGACCCTTTTTAAAGAGACTTTCACATTTATAAGGGAAACCTCCTATTTTAAGGGAAGGCTCCTCCTCTGTACCAGGCAGGGAAGAATGACTCAACCTCCAGAAATTCTTATCAATGGAGAAGGTAGCCACTTAAAGTCACAATAATCCTACCTTTGTTTACTGTGCTTTGCCTGGTAACCATGTAACTGGCTTTCTTGACCTACCTCCAATATCTTCTTTTATCATTAGCTGAAGATGGTACTTAAGGTGATGGCTTGGGCCATTTGGGGGAGTTATTCAGTGCTTCTGGGTATTTCCTAGATATATCTCCTATGTATATTCAGGTTCCCATGGGTCTCTCTCAGGTATACATGCTATAAAACTTCTGTTTTTTCTCGCATTGATTTCTTATTACCAGAGGTGTCTCAAGCCAAGAACTTAAGAGGGTAGAGAACAAATTATTATTTACCTGTTACACACACATAGTGGACACTTGGACAGTATTATTTTTTCTTCCCATCTTATGGCATCTTTGAGCTAATATGGTTACATGTGTCATTTCAAAAAATATATCTTGAATTTTCATTGATATTTCTCCTTAGAAGTAAATGAGTTATCAGCCTTATCTCTGCATTCAAGTTGAGAGTTAATTTTTTTAAAATAGAGCAGAGTCAAACTACTACCTATACAAATTAAGTTACTTTCAAGAAACGGGAACTTAGGTCTGATTGTACTTAGAAATGTGAACAATGCTTATGTAATTTTAGTTAGGCAACATCTGGAGCTGATTTCCTAACTTTGATTAAGAGAACCAGCCTGATGAATCCCAGATGTTTAAACATGGCTGTGTTTCTTAGACTCACTAAGCTATTAGAATGAATATGTGGAAGGGTGGGCAACATTTATAAGAAGTAGGTGTCAAACTGGCCAAGTGGGTTTTTGGGTTTTGCTTTAGTTGTGTGTGTGTGTGTATGTTGAGGGGGTGTCTAAATGAACATCCCCTTTAAAGTTTTATGCATGTTGTTAAGATAAAAACCCAATCTTTGATAATCTTTAAAGTATGACTTAATAGCTTCACTCATTTATTCCTATGGATATATATTTTTGATCATCCATTGTATCTAAAATCCTGTGGTTAGAAAGATAAATAATAAACATTCCCTGCCTTTGAGTCACTCAGTTTAGTGAAGTCAGGCATGTGAACAGTAATTACAGTCAATTATAACTGCTATATTGAAGGACTGAGTACAGAAAGTAACCAGGTCTTCCAGGGAAGATAGGATAGTTTCAAACAGAGGCAGCCCTGGGGTCAAGAGTTCTGGAAGTTACTTCTATCAGCTGTGTTTAGTGTTGCTAATATAATTCAGCTTCCATATAGGTGTCTGTTCCATTAGATCATGGGGCTATATACATATCATAAAAATACACTTACAACAACAATTTCTGAATTGTACAATGGGAAGATCCCCTGGAGAAGGAAATGGCGACCCACTCCAGTATTCTTGCCTGGGAAAGTCCCATGGACAGGGAAGCCTGAGCACTCAGACACCACTGAGCACTCATACTCATTCTGATAATTCAGTGTCACAGGGTTAAAAACATCATTATTCATCATGTTGATTTCCTATCATTCATTAAAGCTTTTCGAAAAAAAAAAAAAGTGTTAGTTGGTTAGTGGTGTCCAACTCTTTGCACCCACATGGACTGGAGCCCACCTCTAGCCTATGATGGACAGGCTCCTCTGGTCCATAATATTCTCCAAGCAGGAATACTGGAGTGGGTTGACATTATCTTCTCCAGGGGATCTTCCCAACCCAGGGATCAAACCCGGGTCTCCTGCATTGCATGTGGATTCTTTACCATGTGAGCCACCAATAATAAATATTAATAGTTCAGTCTGTTGTTCCCACACATTGTGCTTTTAAATGAAGGAATGCCTTTGCCTTATAATCTTTATGCAATAGACCTGAGCTGTTCCCCTTTCCTGGACAGTGTCCTGAGTCTTCATCTCTTCACCCAGCAATGCCTGCTTAGCTTTCATAACCTGGTTTTAAATATCAGTTCCCCTGAAAGGACTTCCCCAGTCCTAGGCTTTCTAAAATCTACTCACCCTGTATTCCACATAACCCTAGCACATGATCTTCATCACACCTACAATTGCATGCTGAGTGTCTGTTTTTCTCACCTGATTATAAGCTACAGGAGAGCAGGAACTTTTTGTATCCATCCTCCTCATTACAACTCCAGCTCATTGCATCTTCAGCTCATTGCATTCATTCAGTAGATTCTTGCAGGAAAAAAAAAAAAAAAAACATTAAAAATCTTTATCACTGTACTATTTTATACTATACTTTTAACTTCTCTCCTCATTGATCTACAAGGTCTGTCTTATAGGCTTCAACACTCTGTCTGGGCCAACTGTCTCATAAATGATGACCTCTTGACATTCAGGTCTCACCTGAAACCTCACCTTTTCATGAAGACCTCTCACCAATCTAAATGAGTGGGTTCATTTCTCCCTTATCTTCTTCATGGTGCTCATCAGGATTTATAGTTAATGAGTTTTTTTCTTGTTCGGTAGCTACATTCAGGGCAGGACTATGTTATCCAGTACTTAGCCAGGTGTTGACTAGACAGGAAGACACTTTTTCTGAATGAATGAATAGAAGTTACATATATGAATTTGGTGAATCTTTCTAAATATATTCTATGAGTTTCTTAGGCACAGGGATTCTGGCTTTTCACCACTCTTATATAGCATGCTTCTTTGTATATATAAGGAATTCATACATTTTTATTACATTTATAAATAATGTTTTAGAGTCAGCCAAAGTACTTTGTGATGTCTTGTTATATAAAGGTTGTCATTTATACTCTGTATATAATATATGGACTTCTCAGATGATGTTAGTGGTAAAGAACCCACCTGCCAATGCCGGCCACACAAGAGATGCAGTTTGATCTCTGGGTCAAGATCACCTAGAGGAGGGCATGGAAACCCACTCCAGTGTTCTTTCCTGGAGAATCTCATGGACAGGGGAGTCTGGACGACTACCATCAGTGCAGTCGCAATGAGTCCGACAGGACAGAAGCAACTATTAACACCTGGAATGCAAGGTGCTAGTGGCCTCTCTAAACGAGACAAACCATCTAGTCAAGCAGCTATACTAACTGGGGCAGCTTTTGCCTCAGCATTTCGGGGGTATTACAATGGGAATCCAGTCCATCATGGGATAGTAGGATTGGCACCACTCTCCTTACCTGTTACGAGTAGCAGCAAATCCAAAATAACTGCCTCAACCTAGAGGTCCCGAGGAGCTAAACTTGGAACTAGACCCCCAGTGCTACCCTTCTGAATGAATAAGTGCCTCAGGTTGGCAGTTCAGAGGTGCAGAGCCTGGGAGCCCTGGGGCTAAGCAGGGTGTTATGTTAAGGGCACTAACAAGGTACACTGGAATGTTGTCTCTCTAAAACCATCCTTATACTTACTTTACAGGATAGAGAAGGGGAAGAACAGCAATGTTTCTTCTGCCCTTCCTGACTAGGACCCTAACCCCATAGTAAAAGACAAGTTAACAGGAGAAAAACAGAAGCTTAATAGCATTGTTGAGGGAAAAATTAATAGTCCATCAAGAAAGAAATGGAAGATTTGAACCAACATGAGCATTATAACCCAGGAAACAGCCTTTCTGGAAGTTCTGTTTGGCCCATTAGAGGTCCAAGCACAGCTGTTTAAGTTCTTGAGGCAAAGGGTTATACTTCAGATGATGTACTGACACTTTACACAATCCAGATCTCTGTACAAAGCAGTGTGTAGTGGGTCATGGGTCATCCTGGCCCTTTACAAGATTAAGACAGAAGGTTATCTCCTTAGGAGTTGTAATCCTTGATGAGATTAAGAAGGAAGGAATGTTATCTGCTAAACAGGTCTGTGTAAGGCATATGCACAGAGGCTCAAACAGGTGAAGAAAAAAAAATTACATTTAAAATTTTCTTATCCTGCTATAAAATAGGCATTTTATTTCACCATGTATACTTCCTGTGTACATAGAAGATGCCCAGAAAAACTGAGTAACTACATTACCAGAAGTGGCTGACGCTGCCACCTTAAATACCCTTGCCAGCAAAAGACAAACAAAAGACATTTTGAGGGGGAGGGCAGCTCTGCTTGCCTGAAAAATCCAATGGGCAGAAGAGCCTGGTGGGCTCCAGTCCAAGGGATCGCTAAGAGTCAGACACAACTGAGTGCAGTCACACACAAACTAAGGGAGGTTACTAGGCAATGTAACCTGGTAACAAGGGTAAGGTTCTGGTGGCAGACTTAAGAGGTTGCCTTCCCCACTGGTAAAAAATTCTGGAGACTGAGACTCTTCTTTCTCTTGGGACAGAGAGGGTTATGCCATTACAAAATGTTCCTTACCAAAGGACAACTTCTATTCTGTTTTCAGAGATTCTCCTGTATTGGTTCTTTCTCAATGGACTGAAAATAATCCTTAGGCCAAAGAGGTATGCCTGGGGGTAGCATATTCTGCTGCCCTTCAACAGCTTCTGAGGGTGGGTTGGGATTGGGAGGAGCATCTGCTTCTATTTTAAATTAAGAACCATCAAAAGCTTTGTTCCGCTTTCTTTCCAAGGACAATGGGGCCACCCAGTCACACCAGTCTTCTGTTAGTAAAGCAGCTTTTATTGTTTCCAAGTGCTTTTCTCTCCTGTGGATAGGAGTGATGAGTCAGTGATTGCAGAAAGCACCCACCTCAGCCACCCACCCACCTTTTTTCATTGTTTCCATCAAGAAAGAAATGGAAGATTTGAACCAACATGGAAACCAGCCTTTCTGAAGTTCTGTTTGGCCCATTAGAGGTCCAAGCACAGCTGTTTAAGTTCTTGAGGCAAAGGGTTATACTTCAGATGATGTACTGACACTTTACACAATCCAGATCTCTGTACAAAGCAGTGTGTAGTGGGTCATGGGTCATCCTGGCCCTTTACAAGATTAAGACAGAAGGTTATCTCCTTAGGAGTTGTAATCCTTGATGAGATTAAGAAGGAAGGAATGTTATCTGCTAAACAGGTCTGTGTAAGGCATATGCACAGAGGCTCAAACAGGTGAAGAAAAAAAAAAAATTACATTTAAAATTTTCTTATCCTGCTATAAAATAGGCATTTTATTTCACCATGTATACTTCCTGTGTACATAGAAGATGCCCAGAAAAACTGAGTAACTACATTACCAGAAGTGGCTGACGCTGCCACCTTAAATACCCTTGCCAGCAAAAGACAAACAAAAGACATTTTGAGGGGGAGGGCAGCTCTGCTTGCCTGAAAAATCCAATGGGCAGAAGAGCCTGGTGGGCTCCAGTCCAAGGGATCGCTAAGAGTCAGACACAACTGAGTGCAGTCACACACAAACTAAGGGAGGTTACTAGGCAATGTAACCTGGTAACAAGGGTAAGGTTCTGGTGGCAGACTTAAGAGGTTGCCTTCCCCACTGGTAAAAAATTCTGGAGACTGAGACTCTTCTTTCTCTTGGGACAGAGGGGGTTATGCCATTACAAAATTTTCCTTACCAAAGGACAACTTCTATTCTGTTTTCAGAGATTCTCCTGTATTGGTTCTTTCTCAATGGACTGAAAATAATCCTTAGGCCAAAGAGGTATGCCTGGGGGTAGCATATTCTGCTGCCCTTCAACAGCTTCTGAGGGTGGGTTGGGATTGGGAGGAGCATCTGCTTCTATTTTAAATTAAGAACCATCAAAAGCTTTGTTCCGCTTTCTTTCCAAGGACAATGGGGCCACCCAGTCACACCAGTCTTCTATTAGTAAAGCAGCTTTTATTGTTTCCAAGTGCTTTTCTCTCCTGTGGATAGGAGTGATGAGTCAGTGATTGCAGAAAGCACCCACCTCAGCCACCCACCCACTCTTCTAAAAGAGCTGAACCTCATTTTTTGTTCGATTTCCCCCCCTATAAAGCCTCTTTCTTGCTGAATCAGAAAGAGAAAAGTTCCTGAATTTAATCTGTGCTAGGAATAGCCAAATATAGTAATATTAGACAAGAGGAAATGTTTTCAGCTACTAAGGTAATGAATGATGCATTTTGAAGGGCACCAGGATATATACCACTCCAAAATATGACCCTTTGGCATGCAGATTATTTTGAACTAAATACATTGAAAACAGGCAAAAGCAGGAAAAGCTCTAACAGGTGTGAGTCTTCCTTTGATAAAAGAAATTTACATTTATGAAGGAAATTTCTCTTTGTAGAGATCTCTCCCTCTCCAATATCAGTAAAAGACTTAACTACTGAAATTCTGAAAAAGATGGTAGAAAAATTAAGGCTGTCTGGACTGATGGGGCATCTAGATAGGCCAGATACACTGCCCCAATCTCTATCACTATAAAAATGGGTGCCTCATATCCAGGGAAATAATACCCTCTTAGGAAAGAGGCTGAATCTAGCTAGTTTAGAACTAATTTCTAAAGTATAGACTAGTTAGATTCCAAAAATCTCCTTGCGTGAGTGTGCTCAGTTGCATCCAACTCTTGCAACCCCATGGACGGTAACCCACAGGCCTCCTTATGATGTTCCTATTCTGCTAGTCAAGAAAACTCATACTAATGAATAAAGATTCATTCAGTATTGCAAGCCATAATGAAATAATTTGGGGCATTCACTCTACAGTTCTGAGCCCATGTACATTATCGTTACTCAAGAACCATACCTGGAGGTTATGATTATTCTACTGTATTAGATTTGAAAGATGCCTTTTCTATATTCCAGTAGAAAAGAAATTGCCATTTTTTTAAGGAAAAAAGCCAAAGAGGTATGCCTGGGGGTAGCATATTCTGCTGCCCTTCAACAGCTTCTGAGGGTGGGTTGGGATTGGGAGGAGCATCTGCTTCTATTTTAAATTAAGAACCATCAAAAGCTTTGTTCCGCTTTCTTTCCAAGGACAATGGGGCCACCCAGTCACACCAGTCTTCTATTAGTAAAGCAGCTTTTATTGTTTCCAAGTGCTTTTCTCTCCTGTGGATAGGAGTGATGAGTCAGTGATTGCAGAAAGCACCCACCTCAGCCACCCACCCACTCTTCTAAAAGAGCTGAACCTCATTTTTTGTTCGATTTCCCCCCCTATAAAGCCTCTTTCTTGCTGAATCAGAAAGAGAAAAGTTCCTGAATTTAATCTGTGCTAGGAATAGCCAAATATAGTAATATTAGACAAGAGGAAATGTTTTCAGCTACTAAGGTAATGAATGATGCATTTTGAAGGGCACCAGGATATATACCACTCCAAAATATGACCCTTTGGCATGCAGATTATTTTGAACTAAATACATTGAAAACAGGCAAAAGCAGGAAAAGCTCTAACAGGTGTGAGTCTTCCTTTGATAAAAGAAATTTACATTTATGAAGGAAATTTCTCTTTGTAGAGATCTCTCCCTCTCCAATATCAGTAAAAGACTTAACTACTGAAATTCTGAAAAAGATGGTAGAAAAATTAAGGCTGTCTGGACTGATGGGGCATCTAGATAGGCCAGATACACTGCCCCAATCTCTATCACTATAAAAATGGGTGCCTCATATCCAGGGGGGAAATAATACCCTCTTAGGAAAGAGGCTGAATCTAGCTAGTTTAGAACTAATTTCTAAAGTATAGACTAGTTAGATTCCAAAAATCTCCTTGCGTGAGTGTGCTCAGTTGCATCCAACTCTTGCAACCCCATGGACGGTAACCCACAGGCCTCCTTATGATGTTCCTATTCTGCTAGTCAAGAAAACTCATACTAATGAATAAAGATTCATTCAGTATTGCAAGCCATAATGAAATAATTTGGGGCATTCACTCTACAGTTCTGAGCCCATGTACATTATGCGTTACTCAAGAACCATACCTGGAGGTTATGATTATTCTACTGTATTAGATTTGAAAGATGCCTTTTTCTATATTCCAGTAGAAAAGAAATTGCAATTGCTATTTGCCTTTGAATGACACATCTTGAATTCCAAACCAAAAAGGCAGTACTGCTAGATGGTGCTGTCCCAGGGATTTAAAATTTCCCCTTTTCTCTTCAACTAGATTTTGGCTGAAAATTTATGAGTAGTACACTTAGATCAAGGATGAGTGCAGGGTTTCCCAGATAGAATAGAAAAAGCATCAGAAGTGACAAGAGCCCTTCTTAAGGACATTATTCTTAGGTATGGTCTCCTCTCTACCATTTGGAGTGACAGTGGATCTGCTTTCGTCCCTGAAATAGCACAAATAGTAAATAAACTTTAGGTAAAAAAGCCTACTTCATTCATCATGCAGACCTCAGTCCATGGGAAAGGCAAAGAAATGAGCACACTCTGAGGAAAGCTCTCAACAAGCTATGTCAGCAAACGCAACTAAAACGGGCAAGGTCTTACCAAGTGCTCTCCTCCATATACAACTGGCCTCTAGAAATGGGCTAGAATTGAGCCCTAATGAATTATACATAGGAGACCATTCTTAGAGCCTAAGAACAAAGAGAAATGTTTCTATTGTAGGAGGTAAAAATTAAACAGCATGTACAACAGCTTGATCAACTTAACTGCTGTGTATGAGTTTGTATTCCCCAGGTCTCCACCTCACCTGGAAATTCCCTTGCATCCCTTTAAAAGAGGAACACCAGGTGCTGCTAAACGTGTGGAAAGAGCAAGAACCTGAGCAGCAGCTTGAAAACAAAAAGGAAGGGACCCTATGACATTCTTACTATACTTGTCTCTCTGAAATTGAATGGAGTAAACCACAGGTACATCACATTAGAGTAAATAGATTACTAGAGATTGACAAGCCATGCTTGCCTACAACCCAGGAGTAGGTCCTGAGGTGGAGCCATCTCACACTTCAGGAAACCTTAAGTATTCTGGCAAGAGTAATGAAAGTTCTGGTTTTTTTAAAAATTCTTTCTTGGGCTTCCCCTGGTGGTCCAGTGGATAAGGACACCGCCTTGCAGTGCAAGGGGCGCCGGTTTGATCCCTGGCCTGGGAAGATTCCACGTGCCGCGGAGTGGCTGGACTGATGCATCCAATCACCGAGCCGGAGCTCTGGAGCGCGTGCGCCCAGAGCCGGCGCTCTGCGACAACAGACGCCACCGCGATGGGAGGCCCGCAGGAGCCAAAGAACAAAAGACGGATGAAAACAGAGAAATGAAAGACCAATAGAAGTGGCCCGCCTGCTCCCCTCCTTCCCCAACCCGACCTCCGCCCAAAAATAAATAAATAAATCTTAAAAAAAAAAAAAAAAAAATTCTTTCTTATACTTTTCCCCAGAAAACTATAGATTCATATACTGATTCTTTCAGCAATTCTAACTGCTGCATATGTAGTCAGCTTCCTCTTTCCAGGTCTTCAGGATTGCATTGGTGGGTTTCTCCCCCTTACAGGGAATAGTGCAGAAACAACTGGCAGATGGCTCTCCAAAGTGCCATTTCTGGACTGGGTTTCAGGCCTTTTCTCCTGAATCCCCAAGGGAATATCTGTTTTTGTCTACTAAACTTTCAACTGTCACTCCTTCTACCTCTAACTGGGTATGTTGCACCAAAATTGCAGACTAAGGGACTGAAATTTTAATTATACAAAACTCAAATCCAGGATCTGGAACTCAAATATTTCTAACTTGGTATCTCTTCCCTCCAATTTAGGCAGAATGACATCACATTTCAACAGTAAGTAGCTAGACTGGTTATTGTTCCATTTTCTGAAAGATTTGGACCAAGATAAAACATAAGTGGGTATTAAAACCAAGTACCCCTAATACTGAGTTCAAGATTAATGTCTGCCCAAAATGTTTGTTCCTATTCTTGTGTAACATCTGTTCTCCCCAAGATTGAGAAGAATCAAAGAAAAGAGGAGAGTGAAACCCAGCAGGACCTTGTTGTCTCCTGGGCACACAAGCCTTTCCATGTCTTCCATTTCCTCTGTGTAGGCAACAGGCTCCAGCCTCCATGACCTTCCCTGAGTTCCAAAAGGCAGATTCAAACAGCTGCTTAGCAGAGAAGGGAGAGGATATAGGACAAGAGCTGTGAAGAAACAATACAGCCCTGGGGCAGGGGTCTCAGTTCCACCTCAAAGAATAAACATAACAATGTCTTTAAGCTCTTTACAGAACTAAAGCCCCTACAAATGGAAGATGTCAGCCTTCTTCATTTCAGAGAAGATCACCTGAGGGCAGATTAAAGGAAGCAAAGATGCTCATCAAATGATTAGCCTCACACACACCATAACCTTATCAGTGTCCCTGTCCTGAAGCCATCTCCAGCCATCTATAAAATACTTCACCAAATCCTCCCAGGGTGGGAGGCAAAGTATTGAGGAGCATGGGCCTGCCTTGCCCCCTTTTTTCTTGCAAAGAAATAAAACTTCTTTTCTACTACACTCAAAAGTCTGTCTCTCAGACTTGATTTGGTACAGATGCACAGAGGCAAAGTTTCTAGCATCATTATCAGTGGAGAAAGCACTTCTTAAATATGCACAACACACCTTACTAAACACTTCCTATTTACTATATCTTGTTTACTATATGTCCATGGCATGCTGCAGTCCATGGGACATAAAGGGTTGGACACGACTGGGGAAATGAACAAGTACCTTCCCTGGTCATATTCTCTTAACTGCATCTAAGCTCCTTTTACCTCTATGTAGTTTAAGATAAACCCAAGTTATAATCACCTCTCTAAGTAACTTGTTAGGTTCTCTCACTTGTACATTCTTGATGCAAATCCTAATAAATTTGTGTTTTTTTTTCCCAATATTTCTAACTTGGTATCTCTTCCTCCAATTTAGGCAGAATGACATCACATTTCAACAGTAAGTAGCTAGACTGGTTATTGTTCCATTTGCTGAAAGATTTGGACCAAGATAAAACATAAGTGGGTATTAAAACCAAGTACCCTAATACTGAGTTCAAGATTAATGTCTGCCCAAAATGTTTGTTCCTATTCTTGTGTAACATCTGTTCTCCCCAAGATTGAGAAGAATCAAAGAAAAGAGGAGAGTGAAACCCAGCAGGACCTTGTTGTCTCCTGGGCACACAAGCCTTTCCATGTCTTCCATTTCCTCTGTGTAGGCAACAGGCTCCAGCCTCCATGACCTTCCCTGAGTTCCAAAAGGCAGATTCAAACAGCTGCTTAGCAGAGAAGGGAGAGGATATAGGACAAGAGCTGTGAAGAAACAATACAGCCCTGGGGCAGGGGTCTCAGTTCCACCTCAAAGAATAAACATAACAATGTCTTTAAGCTCTTTACAGAACTAAAGCCCCTACAAATGGAAGATGTCAGCCTTCTTCATTTCAGAGAAGATCACCTGAGGGCAGATTAAAGGAAGCAAAGATGCTCATCAAATGATTAGCCTCACACACACCATAACCTTATCAGTGTCCCTGTCCTGAAGCCATCTCCAGCCATCTATAAAATACTTCACCAAATCCTCCCAGGGTGGGAGGCAAAGTATTGAGGAGCATGGGCCTGCCTTGCCCCTTTTGTCTTGCAAAGAAATAAAACTTCTTTTCTACTACACTCAAAAGTCTGTCTCTCAGACTTGATTTGGTACAGATGCACAGAGGCAAAGTTTCTAGCATCATTATCAGTGGAGAAAGCACTTCTTAAATATGCACAACACACCTTACTAAACACTTCCTATTTACTATATCTTGTTTACTATATGTCCATGGCATGCTGCAGTCCATGGGACATAAAGGGTTGGACACGACTGGGGAAATGAACAAGTACCTTCCCTGGTCATATTCTCTTAACTGCATCTAAGCTCCTTTTACCTCTATGTAGTTTAAGATAAACCCAAGTTATAATCACCTCTCTAAGTAACTTGTTAGGTTCTCTCACTTGTACATTCTTGATGCAAATACTAATAAATTTGTGTGTTTTCCCCTTGTTAACCTGTCCCTGGGCCATCTGTGTTACCAGGTCCCACACGAGAGCATCTAAGATGTGTAGAGGAAGATTTTTTCCTCCCTTACAATGCCACAATTGGTAATAATGTATAAGTAATGAGTGACATGAGTTCATGGGTTGGTAAAATCACATTTACTTGTAGGAACCAGGGCAGTTATAAAGGGAACTGGTCTTGGAAGTGCATGTCGAAAACAAGACAGAGATTAAATATATGTGAATGTGGCAGAGAAGATCAATTGAATGTAATAATACAAGGACACAGTTGGGAGAAGCATGGGACGTGATGGGGGCGAAGAAAGGACCTGCAAAGTTAGTGCTAGAGACAGATTATGGACATTATTGTCTGACAAACTAAGGAGACTTGACTGACTAGAAAAAGCAATTTTAAGCTGGGCTGTTGTCTGCATATAGAAATGCTCGGATCAGGAGCATATTTGAATATTCTGGGATAGAAGTTAGTGAGATTTAGAGTAGAAGCAATGGAAAAGGAGAGAAGGAAGATGGTCTGGGTTACAAGAGGTACAGTGACTGATGGTGCCGAATGTGAGGAGAGAGCAGGAGGTGAGGAAGCTGCCAGTTCCCGATGGAAATACCAGTTGGCCTCACAGCACGACTCAGTCCAGAGACGCGGATTCTTGCTCTGCACCAAAGAACCAAGCTTTTGTGGTTTCTCTTTTTCTTTTTTTAAACATTTTGCTAAAAAATTTCTCAATTTTTGTTCATGTAAGTCACCATAAGTCACACAAAGAAAGAATTTTCTTTGAAGCATCTATCTGTAAGAACCATTTATCCTTTATCTTATCCACTAGGGAAATAATAGCTCTGGGTGTACAACTGTTGTATGTCTTTATAAGTAGATTTCATAAACTCCTCCTCATCTTGATTCCAGCACCATGAGAAAGGCTTTGGGGTTCTTTTATAGGTGGGAAATAGTGTACTTTTAGTTGTCAAAGTTATTTGCGAAACTGGAAATAACGAAAACCTGTGAACAACTGCAGCAAACCCATGAATGTGAATCCCTGTGGGCACACCTGGGACATCTATGGTTTTAAAGAACAAGACAAGACTGTGTCAGTCCAGGTTCTGCAGTTAGATCTGGAAATAAATACCTTTTCAGGCAATTACCAGCTATATGATCTTGAGTGAATTACCTAGCTTCTCTGGACTTCAGTTTCCTTCATCTCTATGACAGGGTTATAGTGATCAATCTCATTAAATGAAAAAAAAAAAAGCTAGTATCAGAAACAGCTCATATGCTACACTTCTTCTTTGCTAAGTACCAAATATTCACTAAGAGTTTTACATTCACTATCTCAGTTACTCTCAAAATAGCCTTGGGATAAGTACTAGCAATATTTCCATTTTATAGGTGAAAAATTAAGGCCTTTGAAACATTTATTTGCTTAGATTACAATACTAGTAAAATCTTAATGAGGATTTAAATCTGCGTTGAATGATATTGGTGCTTTTAAATCATTATTCTCTACTACCATTGCACATGTAAAGAACTTAACAGAGCATCCAGATATGTAATATTACTATGATATTAGAAAAGACCGCAATTCTGGTAAAGCTGAGGGCATGAGGAGAAGGGGGCAGCAGAAGATGAGATGGTTAGATAGCATCACAGACTCAATGGACCTGAATTTGAGCCAACTCAGGGAGATCATGAAGGACAGAGGAACCAGGTGTGCTGTAGCCCATGGGATTGCTGAGTCAGACATGACTTAGCAACTGAAAAACAACAACAAATATAATATTAAGATGAAAAGTGGATTTCAGAGTGAATTGTAGAGTTTAAAAAGAAATGCGATAGTGCTTCCTGGTGGTCCAGTGGGTAGAGAGTCTGCCTTGCAGTGCAAGGGGCACTGGTTCAATCCCTGGCCCAGGAAGATCCCATGTGCTGCCAAGCGTCTGGGCCAGTGTGTCCAATTATGAGCCAGTGCTCTGGAGCGCATGTGCCCAGAGCCAGTACTCTGTGATAAGCCAATTGCAGTGAAGATTAACATATGGGGAGTGTACTTTTAGTTGTCAAAGGTAATTGCGAAACAGGAAATGACGAAGACCTGTGAACAACTGCAGCAAACCCATGAATGTGAATCCCTGTGGGCACACCTGGGACATCTATGGTTTTAAAGAACAAGACAAGACTGTGTCAGTCCAGGTTCTGCAGTTAGATCTGGAAATAAATACCTTTTCAGGCAATTACCAGCTATATGATCTTGAGTGAATTACCTAGCTTCTCTGGACTTCAGTTTCCTTCATCTCTATGACAGGGTTATAGTGATCAATCTCATTAAATGAAAAAAAAAAAAGCTAGTATCAGAAACAGCTCATATGCTACACTTCTTCTTTGCTAAGTACCAAATATTCACTAAGAGTTTTACATTCACTATCTCAGTTACTCTCAAAATAGCCTTGGGATAAGTACTAGCAATATTTCCATTTTATAGGTGAAAAATTAAGGCCTTTGAAACATTTATTTGCTTAGATTACAATACTAGTAAAATCTTAATGAGGATTTAAATCTGCGTTGAATGATATTGGTGCTTTTAAATCATTATTCTCTACTACCACTGCACATGTAAAGAACTTAACAGAGCATCCAGATATGTAATATTACTATGATATTAGAAAAGACCGCAATTCTGGTAAAGCTGAGGGCATGAGGAGAAGGGGGCAGCAGAAGATGAGATGGTTAGATAGCATCACAGACTCAATGGACCTGAATTTGAGCCAACTCAGGGAGATCATGAAGGACAGAGGAACCAGGTGTGCTGTAGCCCATGGGATTGCTGAGTCAGACATGACTTAGCAACTGAAAAACAACAACAAATATAATATTAAGATGAAAAGTGGATTTCAGAGTGAATTGTAGAGTTTAAAAAGAAATGCGATAGTGCTTCCCTGGTGGTCCAGTGGGTAGAGAGTCTGCCTTGCAGTGCAAGGGGCACTGGTTCAATCCCTGGCCCAGGAAGATCCCATGTGCTGCCAAGCGTCTGGGCCAGTGTGTCCAATTATGAGCCAGTGCTCTGGAGCGCATGTGCCCAGAGCCAGTACTCTGTGATAAGAAAGTCCACTGCAATGGGAAGTCCACACATGCCAAAGAATAAAAGATGGATGAAAATAAATATATATATAAAAAAGCATGATGGGGAAAAAATAGTTAATAATACAGGAAACATGATAAGATGACCTGGAAAGACAGCAGATGGAGGGAGGGAAGGACCAGGAAAGGAGAAACATCATACCAGCATTTTTGCTATCATCCCCCAATGAATTGGGAAAGCAATGGCTACAGCAGACCTATCAGCAGGCATCAAGTCTATACCACTGATAGGATATGACTCTAATACCATCAGGAGGATAGTTTGTAGGCTCACAGTCTTATTGTGCAGACTGATTGAGGGAATCGTATGAATTACATATAAGATTTGTCATCAATAAGTACTCTAGGAAGAGGCCAGGGTAGAAGTTCCAGGGGCAAGGGGGAACGATTAGAGATTCTTATTTAAAATAGCTATACCAGATTTTGTGAGATTCATAGGACAAGAGTCTGTGGATCAGGGAGTTGTTTGAGGGAACAGGAGACTAGAGCTGCCAACATGCTGGAAAGAAAGCCTTAGCTTGTGGAAGGGAAAGACCTCATGTCTCTCCTGGGAAATGTTGAAGTCACTGTTGAAAGTTCTGAGAACTTGGACTTGGTATCAGTAATAAGCACAAGGTTCTATGTGTGGTTGGCCTCCAGGAATAGAGATGTTACAGACCCTTTCTGTTGTGTCTCAGTGGGATTGCTAATCGCAAGAGTGCCTCATTCCCAGGTCCCTGTCTGGGACCACATTCTGAGTTCAAGTGGACCTCTGAGTTGTACCTATATCATCTAGGTAGCTTGCTGACATCTTTTGCAGTGTCTGGAGCTCATGGCCTCCTCAGGAAATATCATACTTCTGAGCCAAACTCAAGACAGTTGTACTTTTTCCTCCCTACCTTTGACTAAGGTAAAATTTCCTGTAGAAAAATAGCAATAGATGAAGCCCGAGCTTGAGGAAAATGGCACCAGAGACTGAACTAGACAAAACATGGATAGTCATTCCTAAGAGTATAGATGAATCCACACAGAAAGAGTTTAAAATAATTAGGCATACACTATGCTGTTTCAACATGGCTTTTTAAATAATGAAAATTAAATTAACTTGAAGTTTATAGGCCTGTCTATATACAAACAAGTTAGACTTGCATAGCAAAACAAATGTGCTTTTGTTTCACTGAACTGACAAACAGCTTGACTGATTTAACTGAACAGTTAATTTTGTGCGGAGTTGGCTGTAGAAAGCATGCATGTAGACAGTAAACCATCCTGGCACAGATAAACAGAGAATATGGAGTTCACCTTAGATGTTCTGGTCAGTATTGTCCACATCTTATGCTTTTAAAGTGGCACAGAATCTCTTAGGCTGAATTTCAATAAAAAAGAAGCAACCTCTTTTTAGTGATTTGTATGAATAATCTAACATGGTTAAATCTATACCATTATAAAGTTATATTTTATAATTTTGTGTCTCTTCTCTCACACCTCCTCGCATTCTAATGAAAAGTATTGTTACTTTCTTCCAATGCTATTTCAAATAATCAATTTGAGCTGTAGAAAATGCTGGAGAGTTTCACCTCAAAAGAAAAATTTTGGCAAGTTTTGAGTGAAAACAGAGAATTATAATAGAATCCACAATGCATACCTCTACCGCTGAGAGCAGACCTCATGTTTTTATAGTCACCCAGAGCTAATGCAGCAGGCGGGCTCTGTCCTAGATTCTTCGTGGCTCCAGACTACTTTATTTCCTTTTTTCTCACCCTAGGGGAATGTTTCCTTTTTCCCTGAGTCTCAGGGCCTATGAGACATCATTAGCCCTTCTGGCTCTATATATTGCTAGTTATCCTTTTTTGCTTTCTTCTGTCTTGACTTTCATTTTTTACTATTTTTGCTTCTCTATGGATAAGACAAAACTCACTGTTAAAAGCTGAGGAAATAATAGTTCATTACCACTTCTGAATACCTGTTGCATGCCAGGTGCTATAGGTGCTTGGCATACCTTATTTCTAATAAAACAAGCCTCTGAGCAGGTGGCATTAGTGGTAAAGAACCCATCTGCCAGAGCAGGTTACTTGGGTTCAATCCCTGGGTTGGGAAGATCCCCTGGAGTAGGAAATAGCAACCCATTCCAGTATTCCTGCCTGGAGAATCCCACGAACAGAAGGATCTGGTGAGCTATGATCCACAGGGTCTCTAAGAGTTAGATATGACTAAGGCGACTTAGCACAGCCTATGAGCAAGGTTAATATTCACATTTTACTACTCTGGAAACTAAACCTTAGAGACTAATGGAAATCTTGGTCCTACAGCTGGTAGAAAACAAAACTAATGGAAGACCTCAGGACTGTTGCCTTCCAAAGGCTGCACTTTTTCCTTTCCTTTCATCTGAGTCCATTCACCTGGTCTATCTTAGCATGGGTTATCTTTCCAGGCATGGAACACTAAACTTTCATTGATGATCACAGGGCTTTTATCTTTATCTAAGGATTAAGTTCATTCTTTTGTTTTGCAGCTTTCTTTTGCCAACCTGTTTAGAAACTATGGCTCTAACTGGAAACCCACTAGATTGTACACTCCTGTCTGACTTCAAAGGCTCTGCTCTTTGAATCTTGCTACACTTCCTATCAAGCATGATCAATCAGTTTTCATTCATCCACCAAGTTCAGGGAAGTACAACAAAATGTAAACTTCAATGGCAGAGTTTCTTGGAAATATTCTCAAACATACAATTGGAATTTTCTTACTTAAATACACCTCAGCTACACTTTTCTAAACTGTTGGAGACAGTGTCAGTCACAATATAGTAATAATTTAGCTATTTGAATCAGGAAAAGATTCAAACCAAGGAAGGAGTAGCCTCTAGGTAGTTTCTTCAGGGATGATCCTCAGAATAATAATGAGGAACTCACAAATGAGGGGAGCTATTCCTTCTCATTCCTTTTAGGCTCCTTCCTTACCTAATCCAGGGGTAAGACTCACAAAGCTACCACAGAATCTTTACAGTTGCTGCTGGGCAGCTCCATGGCAACAGCTGGCATTAGATTACCAACTTAGACTCAATGTCTGGCTGTGGTTGTCCATAGAAAACAGCGCTGAAGCAAATCATTGGTTTCTACCCCACTTCCATCTTCTGAATCTTGCATGAGTGACTGTCACTTGTAAACTTGGCTAGAATCCTTCCTGCAAAGGAGTTGGATGTAGGAAAATTTTTAAAAAGCCTCTGAGCAGGTGGCCCATCTGCCAGAGCAGGTTACTTGGGTTCAATCCCTGGGTTGGGAAGATCCCCTGGAGTAGGAAATAGCAACCCATTCCAGTATTCCTGCCTGGAGAATCCCACGAACAGAAGGATCTGGTGAGCTATGATCCACAGGGTCTCTAAGAGTTAGATATGACTAAGGCGACTTAGCACAGCCTATGAGCAAGGTTAATATTCACATTTTACTACTCTGGAAACTAAACCTTAGAGACTAATGGAAATCTTGGTCCTACAGCTGGTAGAAAACAAAACTAATGGAAGACCTCAGGACTGTTGCCTTCCAAAGGCTGCACTTTTTCCTTTCCTTTCATCTGAGTCCATTCACCTGGTCTATCTTAGCATGGGTTATCTTTCCAGGCATGGAACACTAAACTTTCATTGATGATCACAGGGCTTTTATCTTTATCTAAGGATTAAGTTCATTCTTTTGTTTTGCAGCTTTCTTTTGCCAACCTGTTTAGAAACTATGGCTCTAACTGGAAACCCACTAGATTGTACACTCCTGTCTGACTTCAAAGGCTCTGCTCTTTGAATCTTGCTACACTTCCTATCAAGCATGATCAATCAGTTTTCATTCATCCACCAAGTTCAGGGAAGTACAACAAAATGTAAACTTCAATGGCAGAGTTTCTTGGAAATATTCTCAAACATACAATTGGAATTTTCTTACTTAAATACACCTCAGCTACACTTTTCTAAACTGTTGGAGACAGTGTCAGTCACAATATAGTAATAATTTAGCTATTTGAATCAGGAAAAGATTCAAACCAAGGAAGGAGTAGCCTCTAGGTAGTTTCTTCAGGGATGATCCTCAGAATAATAATGAGGAACTCACAAATGAGGGGAGCTATTCCTTCTCATTCCTTTTAGGCTCCTTCCTTACCTAATCCAGGGGTAAGACTCACAAAGCTACCACAGAATCTTTACAGTTGCTGCTGGGCAGCTCCATGGCAACAGCTGGCATTAGATTACCAACTTAGACTCAATGTCTGGCTGTGGTTGTCCATAGAAAACAGCGCTGAAGCAAATCATTGGTTTCTACCCCACTTCCATCTTCTGAATCTTGCATGAGTGACTGTCACTTGTAAACTTTGCCTGGTATCTAGAATCCTTCCTGCAAAGGAGTTTGAAAAACAACTTTAGTTGTTCAGACTCTGTTACACAGAAACCTTTTAGAAAGCAGATGGAATAGAGGGACAACAAACCAATTATTCTTTGACACAAGGGTATTTGGTAAGCATTTATGTTTCTTTGTTTTGTATTGAATGCAATGGGGAATTTTGGCAAATAACTATATTAATGCAAACAACAATAAAGCACATCATGTGAGTATTGCACTTATTTGGATGTTTGGTGTCGTGCCTTACTGGATGCATACTTATACATTATTAATGATAATATTTGACAAAAGGTTTGACTTTCTCAAATGCATAAGTGATTTTGTAAGTGCAAGGAATCTTTCTTAAAGGCTGTGACTCCAGGTAGAGGGACTCAAAATGTAGAATGTAAGCTCTATGATCTTTATGGTACATTAAGACCGGAAGAGAATGGAAGGGTCTATTCTTGGCAAAAGCTTGTTCTCTTATATTTCAGATTAAGCCAAAAAACTGAGTATTATATGGGATGTTTAATCAATTCAAAGCAAGCTAATAAGTATAAAAAAGCAATTAATACTAGATCACCATGAAACAGCAAAAAAGTCCAAGGCCCTTTATATAAAAAAGGAAAATCTTTCTATAGATATCAGATATAGTAGTGATATTAATGAAAAATTCATATTGATGTCAGAATGAAAATATATAAACTTCTCATGTCTTTAAATGAAACTTTAAACTAAGTGTTCCTTGACCAACTAATTGCTGAAAATAGCTATTATATGAATAAGAGGAGACATTTATCCCCTAAGAGATATTTTTCTTTGAAAATTTAAATTTTAAATTGGGCTATAAACAGTCTCAAGATCTGCTGCTAGGGGTAAGACTCACAAAGCTACCACAGAATCTTTACAGTTGCTGCTGGGCAGCTCCATGGCAACAGCTGGCATTAGATTACCAACTTAGACTCAATGTCTGGCTGTGGTTGTCCATAGAAAACAGCGCTGAAGCAAATCATTGGTTTCTACCCCACTTCCATCTTCTGAATCTTGCATGAGTGACTGTCACTTGTAAACTTTGCCTGGTATCTAGAATCCTTCCTGCAAAGGAGTTTGAAAAACAACTTTAGTTGTTCAGACTCTGTTACACAGAAACCTTTTAGAAAGCAGATGGAATAGAGGGACAACAAACCAATTATTCTTTGACACAAGGGTATTTGGTAAGCATTTATGTTTCTTTGTTTTGTATTGAATGCAATGGGGAATTTTGGCAAATAACTATATTAATGCAAACAACAATAAAGCACATCATGTGAGTATTGCACTTATTTGGATGTTTGGTGTCGTGCCTTACTGGATGCATACTTATACATTATTAATGATAATATTTGACAAAAGGTTTGACTTTCTCAAATGCATAAGTGATTTTGTAAGTGCAAGGAATCTTTCTTAAAGGCTGTGACTCCAGGTAGAGGGACTCAAAATGTAGAATGTAAGCTCTATGATCTTTATGGTACATTAAGACCGGAAGAGAATGGAAGGGTCTATTCTTGGCAAAAGCTTGTTCTCTTATATTTCAGATTAAGCCAAAAAACTGAGTATTATATGGGATGTTTAATCAATTCAAAGCAAGCTAATAAGTATAAAAAAGCAATTAATACTAGATCACCATGAAACAGCAAAAAAGTCCAAGGCCCTTTATATAAAAAAGGAAAATCTTTCTATAGATATCAGATATAGTAGTGATATTAATGAAAAATTCATATTGATGTCAGAATGAAAATATATAAACTTCTCATGTCTTTAAATGAAACTTTAAACTAAGTGTTCCTTGACCAACTAATTGCTGAAAATAGCTATTATATGAATAAGAGGAGACATTTATCCCCTAAGAGATATTTTTTCTTTGAATTACTTTTAATTGGGCTATAAACTAGTCATCTGAAATGACTTTATCCAAAAAGATGCTTATGTATAAAAACACAGTGAAAGAGATATATCATTAATCTTTTTCTGAAGAAAAGTTAGCTTTTAAGAAAGAAAGTCTAAATATAATACCAACTTTTAAAATCTGGATAATATAAAATTTTATTTAGGTTACATTTAATCAGTTTGTCTTCCTTGTTTACTGTTTCTGACAGGGAGATGGAATAGGTTCTTAAGGTTAACTATTCTGCTCTATTTTTCAGAAGCACTTTCCAGTACATTTTTTAGCTATTCTTAAATAACTAAAAATGTTTCAATTTTATTTTCTACTAGGCTAGTCAGTTCAAGAATTTGCGTCTTGAGAATTCTGGTTCAGGATGCTAACACAGAAGGACCCTGAACTTACCTCTTCCCATGAGCACACCAAATCTATAGCTACATTTGTAAAAATTTTCTCTAGAAAATAAACTCATTTACCATTCCATCAAAAAGAATAAAGTACCTAGAGATAAACCTACCTACAGAGGCAAAAGATCTGTACTGCAAAAACCATAGATGCTGATGAAAGAAATCTAATACAATAAAACACATAGAGAGATGTACCATGTTCTTGCATTGGAAGAATCAATATTGTCAAAATGAATATACTACCCAAGGCAATCTACAGATTCGATGCAATGCCTATCAAACTACCAATGGTATTTTTCACAGAACTAGAACAAAAAATTTTAAAGTTTGTATGGAGATATCAAAGAACTCAAATAGCCAAAAGAATCTTAAAAGAAAAAGAGGGTCTATTCTTGGCATGATTTATATGCTGATGTTCTCTTATATTTCAGATTAAGCCAAAAAACTGAGTATTATATGGGATGTTTAATCAATTCAAAGCAAGCTAATAAGTATAAAAAAGCAATTAATACTAGATCACCATGAAACAGCAAAAAAGTCCAAGGCCCTTTATATAAAAAAGGAAAATCTTTCTATAGATATCAGATATAGTAGTGATATTAATGAAAAATTCATATTGATGTCAGAATGAAAATATATAAACTTCTCATGTCTTTAAATGAAACTTTAAACTAAGTGTTCCTTGACCAACTAATTGCTGAAAATAGCTATTATATGAATAAGAGGAGACATTTATCCCCTAAGAGATATTTTTTCTTTGAATTACTTTTAATTGGGCTATAAACTAGTCATCTGAAATGACTTTATCCAAAAAGATGCTTATGTATAAAAACACAGTGAAAGAGATATATCATTAATCTTTTTCTGAAGAAAAGTTAGCTTTTAAGAAAGAAAGTCTAAATATAATACCAACTTTTAAAATCTGGATAATATAAAATTTTATTTAGGTTACATTTAATCAGTTTGTCTTCCTTGTTTACTGTTTCTGACAGGGAGATGGAATAGGTTCTTAAGGTTAACTATTCTGCTCTATTTTTCAGAAGCACTTTCCAGTACATTTTTTAGCTATTCTTAAATAACTAAAAATGTTTCAATTTTATTTTCTACTAGGCTAGTCAGTTCAAGAATTTGCGTCTTGAGAATTCTGGTTCAGGATGCTAACACAGAAGGACCCTGAACTTACCTCTTCCCATGAGCACACCAAATCTATAGCTACATTTGTAAAAATTTTCTCTAGAAAATAAACTCATTTACCATTCCATCAAAAAGAATAAAGTACCTAGAGATAAACCTACCTACAGAGGCAAAAGATCTGTACTGCAAAAACCATAGATGCTGATGAAAGAAATCTAATACAATAAAACACATAGAGAGATGTACCATGTTCTTGCATTGGAAGAATCAATATTGTCAAAATGAATATACTACCCAAGGCAATCTACAGATTCGATGCAATGCCTATCAAACTACCAATGGTATTTTTCACAGAACTAGAACAAAAAATTTTAAAGTTTGTATGGAGATATCAAAGAACTCAAATAGCCAAAAGAATCTTAAGAAAAATGGAGCTGGAGGAATCATCTTACTTGACCTCTGATTGTACTACAAGGCTACAGTCATTAAAACAGTATGGTACTAACACAGAAGCAGAAATATAGATTAATGGAACAGGATAGAAAACCCAGAAATAAACCCATCCACCTGTGGTCATCTATGACAAAGAAGGCAAGACTATACAATGGAGAAGAAGTCTCTTCTATACATGGTGCTGGGAAAACTAGACAAATACATGGAAAAAAATAAAATTAAAGCATTCTTTAATACCATACACAAACAAACTGGACTAGAGATACAAATCTAAGACTGGCTACTATAAAACTCCTAGAAGAAAACATGCAGTACACTCTTTGACCAAAATAGAAGCAATATCCTTTTCAATCTGTATCCTAGAGTAATGGAAATAAAAACAGACAAATGGAACCTAATTACTCAAAAAGTTTTGCACAGCAGAGGTAAGCCATAAACAAATATAAAGTGGGAGAAAGTATTTGCAAACAATGTGACCAAAGAATTAATCTCCAAAGTTTACAAACAGCTCATGAAACTCAATATAAAATTTTTTTTTAAATGGGCAGAAGACCTAAACAGACATTTTTCCAAAGAAGATGTATAGATGGCCAAGAGGTACATGAATATATGCTCAACACCACCAAAGAAGTACAAAACAAAACTATAATAAGATATTACCTCATACTGGTCAGAATGGCCATCATCCAAAAAAAAAAAAAAAAAAATCTATGAACAATAAATGCTGGAGGAGAGTGTTGAGAAAAGAGGCCCTTCCTACACTGATGGAGGGACTGTGAATTGGAGAACAGTATGGAAGTTCCTCACAGAACTAAAATAGAGCCAACACATGATCCAACAATCCCACTCCTGGCATATATCCAGAGGAAAAAAACCCATGGTTTGAAAGCATACACGCACCCCAATGTTTACGCAGCACAGTCTACAATAGCCAAGACCTGGAAGCAACCTAAATGTCCAATGACAGAGCAATGAACAAAGATGTGGTACATAATATACAATACGATCTTACACAACCATAAAAAAGAACGCAATAATTCCATTTGCAGCAACAAGGACGGACCTGGAGATTATGACACTAAGTGATGTAGACATACAGAGAAAGACAAAGACTAAGACATACAGAGAAAGAAAAATGTTACATGATATCCTTTATATGCAAAATCCATAAAGTAAAGAAAGAAAAAAGATACAAGTGAACTTACTTAAAAAACAGAAACTGATCCACAGACTTACAAAACCGACTAATGGTTACCAGAGGGAAAGGGTGGATGGGAGGGATAGATTAGGATTTTGAGATTGATATGTACATGCTATAGCACAGAGAACTCTCTGCTTAATACTCTGTAATAATTTAAATGAGGAAAGAATTTGGAAAAGAATAGATACATGCCTATGTATAAAGTAGTACTTTGCTGTGCACGAAACTAACACATTGTTAATCAAGTATACTTTAAGATTAAAAAAAAAGAATTGATGGGAGAGGGGAGGAAAGATACAAATAATATAAAACAGTAAAAAGAATGGCTTTGAGAAATACTGAAAATAATATTGATGATTTAATAAAAATATATTTATAATGGAATCACTTTGCTGTACACCTGAAACAAAGACATTTTAAATCAACTACAGTCCAATATATAAAAAAAAATCCAAAGCCAGTTGAATGACTCCTATAAATTGAACAAGTGTGAAAAAAACTCCTGCAGGGGCACTGTGTGATAGCCTGGAGGGGTGGAATGGAGGGGATATACATATAACTAATATGGGATCATACATATCTGTAAACAACAAAACTCTGCAAAAGTAAAAAGTAAAATAAAAGTTAAAAAAGAAAAACATACCAAAATGGTGAGAGAGGCTGAGACAGTCTTGCCATAGATCCACATCCTCGGTACAGCAATCTGCAATCAGGAGGAGACTCAAAATTCTATGCCTCTCCCTGATGAACAAAAGTTTTGAACACCACACCTGGCACCCTTTTAAGACCTGCACCTGAAAGATAAGCCTCTCAGAATTCTAGTTTTGAAAGTCAGTGGGGCTTGGGTCCAAGAGGACCAATGCTAGAGGGAACTCAGAACAGTTTTTAAAATCTGCAATCAATAGCTCAACAAAGATGTGGTACATAATATACAATACGATCTTACACAACCATAAAAAAGAACGCAATAATTCCATTTGCAGCAACAAGGACGGACCTGGAGATTATGACACTAAGTGATGTAGACATACAGAGAAAGACAAAGACTAAGACATACAGAGAAAGAAAAATGTTACATGATATCCTTTATATGCAAAATCCATAAAGTAAAGAAAGAAAAAAGATACAAGTGAACTTACTTAAAAAACAGAAACTGATCCACAGACTTACAAAACCGACTAATGGTTACCAGAGGGAAAGGGTGGATGGGAGGGATAGATTAGGATTTTGAGATTGATATGTACATGCTATAGCACAGAGAACTCTCTGCTTAATACTCTGTAATAATTTAAATGAGGAAAGAATTTGGAAAAGAATAGATACATGCCTATGTATAAAGTAGTACTTTGCTGTGCACGAAACTAACACATTGTTAATCAAGTATACTTTAAGATTAAAAAAAAAGAATTGATGGGAGAGGGGAGGAAAGATACAAATAATATAAAACAGTAAAAAGAATGGCTTTGAGAAATACTGAAAATAATATTGATGATTTAATAAAAATATATTTATAATGGAATCACTTTGCTGTACACCTGAAACAAAGACATTTTAAATCAACTACAGTCCAATATATAAAAAAAAATCCAAAGCCAGTTGAATGACTCCTATAAATTGAACAAGTGTGAAAAAAACTCCTGCAGGGGCACTGTGTGATAGCCTGGAGGGGTGGAATGGAGGGGATATACATATAACTAATATGGGATCATACATATCTGTAAACAACAAAACTCTGCAAAAGTAAAAAGTAAAATAAAAGTTAAAAAAGAAAAACATACCAAAATGGTGAGAGAGGCTGAGACAGTCTTGCCATAGATCCACATCCTCGGTACAGCAATCTGCAATCAGGAGGAGACTCAAAATTCTATGCCTCTCCCTGATGAACAAAAGTTTTGAACACCACACCTGGCACCCTTTTAAGACCTGCACCTGAAAGATAAGCCTCTCAGAATTCTAGTTTTGAAAGTCAGTGGGGCTTGGGTCCAAGAGGACCAATGCTAGAGGGAACTCAGAACAGTTTTTAAAAAGCTCCTGTTCATAGCTTCACCCGTTGCAAGGCCCAACACAGATAGCCAACTGGAAAGCACCCAGACTTTCTATGAAAGAGAATTATTTGCTTATCTCTAAGCATGAGCCTGAGGATCAAGCATCTCATTTAACCTACATCTAGTGACCTACAGACATACATACTCTCCAAAAATAGAGGTCAGGAGGTGCCATCTTTGTGTGTTCCTTCTGCCTCACTTCAAGTTGCTGATATCTCCTGGAAAGCAGCTTGTACACTTGTCTGGCATCTCAGTTTTAAAATCTGCCACACAGAGGACACCTCTAGGTCACCTGGCTCTGGTGACCAGTGGGGGTTAGGATTGAAGGTCCCACAGGACTCTAACAAATGGGGAAATTTCTTAACCCATTACCACCCACAGGGCACAGCAGAGAGGCAATAGATTAGGGTGTCCAGTTGCTCTGTCAGAGAGGCCTACTACCTTGTCTTGATGACTGTGGCCTGAAGGGTAGGCTTCTAAGAAGATACAGATCCAAGGGCTGAATATAACCCCCACCTCCACCCCAGAGAGTGGAGAAGATGGCAGACACTATATTAGCACTCCTCTTTGCCCCACCCAGGTCACTGGTGTCTTTAAGAAAGGAGCTTGTATATAAGCCTGGTGTTCCAGCTTTTGCGTCTGCCACCCAGAAGTTAGTCCCTTGAAAATCTGGTTTTACTTGTCAGCAGTGCTTATGTGTATTAAGTTTAATGGGACAATGACAAAGTAAGAAAGATTTAACTTGCTATCACCCCAGGTTTCAGCACAAAGAGAGGAGACAAATGTCCATATCCCAGTCTTCCCTGAGATGGCAGGGGTTCCCTGGTGACTTAGTGGTAAAGAAGCCACCTTCAATTCAGGAGACGTGGAAGGAGCCATTGGTTTGATTCCTGGTTTGGGAAGATGCCCTGAAGAAGGAAACAGCAACCCACTCCAGTATTCTGACCTGGAAAAATTCTATGGACAGAGGAACTTGGTGGGAACCCACCCTTTTAAGACCTGCACCTGAAAGATAAGCCTCTCAGAATTCTAGTTTTGAAAGTCAGTGGGGCTTGGGTCCAAGAGGACCAATGCTAGAGGGAACTCAGAACAGTTTTTAAAAAGCTCCTGTTCATAGCTTCACCCGTTGCAAGGCCCAACACAGATAGCCAACTGGAAAGCACCCAGACTTTCTATGAAAGAGAATTATTTGCTTATCTCTAAGCATGAGCCTGAGGATCAAGCATCTCATTTAACCTACATCTAGTGACCTACAGACATACATACTCTCCAAAAATAGAGGTCAGGAGGTGCCATCTTTGTGTGTTCCTTCTGCCTCACTTCAAGTTGCTGATATCTCCTGGAAAGCAGCTTGTACACTTGTCTGGCATCTCAGTTTTAAAATCTGCCACACAGAGGACACCTCTAGGTCACCTGGCTCTGGTGACCAGTGGGGGTTAGGATTGAAGGTCCCACAGGACTCTAACAAATGGGGAAATTTCTTAACCCATTACCACCCACAGGGCACAGCAGAGAGGCAATAGATTAGGGTGTCCAGTTGCTCTGTCAGAGAGGCCTACTACCTTGTCTTGATGACTGTGGCCTGAAGGGTAGGCTTCTAAGAAGATACAGATCCAAGGGCTGAATATAACCCCCACCTCCACCCCAGAGAGTGGAGAAGATGGCAGACACTATATTAGCACTCCTCTTTTGCTCCACCCAGGTCACTGGTGTCTTTAAGAAAGGAGCTTGTATATAAGCCTGGTGTTCCAGCTTTTGCGTCTGCCACCCAGAAGTTAGTCCCTTGAAAATCTGGTTTTACTTGTCAGCAGTGCTTATGTGTATTAAGTTTAATGGGACAATGACAAAGTAAGAAAGATTTAACTTGCTATCACCCCAGGTTTCAGCACAAAGAGAGGAGACAAATGTCCATATCCCAGTCTTCCCCTGAGATGGCAGGGGGGTTCCCTGGTGACTTAGTGGTAAAGAAGCCACCTTCAATTCAGGAGACGTGGAAGGAGCCATTGGTTTGATTCCTGGTTTGGGAAGATGCCCTGAAGAAGGAAACAGCAACCCACTCCAGTATTCTGACCTGGAAAAATTCTATGGACAGAGGAACTTGGTGGGCTACAGTCCATGGGGTCACAAAAGAGACATGACTTAGTGACCAAACAACAACAGTCTTCCCTTGTGTGAAAGTTGCTCAGTCATGTCCAACTCTTTGCAACTCATGGATGAGCCATGGAATTCTCTAGGCAAAAATACTGGAGTGGGTAGCCTTTTCCTTCTCCGGGGGATCTTCCCAACCCAGGGACTGAACCCAGGTCTCCCATACTACATGTGGATTCTTTACCATCTGAGCCACCAAGGAAGCCCTAGACATATATTTTTATATTTTAAAAATTTCTGCACAAGGACATGACTTCTAATCAACCTGAAGCTAGCTGCTAAGATCCTTCCTTTTGGATACTCCCAGTTACTGGGATCCACTAAAAATAAAATAGGCTGCTTGGACAACCACAAAGATTTGAGAGACCAAAGAGCTAGGGCAGAATCAAATAATCATATTCGTCTCCCATAGGAGACTACTCCTTCAAGACTGGAGGTGGTGACTGTTTTATCTAATGCATAGAGGTGCATAAGTCATACAGAGAGTCAAAGAAAATGAAGCAATGGAGGAATATGTTTCAAATACAAAGAGAATAATGAGATTTTATCTTTTATTTTCAAGACAATGGTCAAAGATGCTCAGTGAGCTCAGGAGAAGATTGAATAAACAAATTTTACAAAAAGAAAAAGAAAGTATTAAATACAAGTCACAGCTGAAGAATACAATGACTGAACTGAAGATACAACAGAGGGATAAATAACTCCAAGCGGGTTTAAGGAGCTTGTATATAAGCCTGGTGTTCCAGCTTTTGCGTCTGCCACCCAGAAGTTAGTCCCTTGAAAATCTGGTTTTACTTGTCAGCAGTGCTTATGTGTATTAAGTTTAATGGGACAATGACAAAGTAAGAAAGATTTAACTTGCTATCACCCCAGGTTTCAGCACAAAGAGAGGAGACAAATGTCCATATCCCAGTCTTCCCCTGAGATGGCAGGGGGGTTCCCTGGTGACTTAGTGGTAAAGAAGCCACCTTCAATTCAGGAGACGTGGAAGGAGCCATTGGTTTGATTCCTGGTTTGGGAAGATGCCCTGAAGAAGGAAACAGCAACCCACTCCAGTATTCTGACCTGGAAAAATTCTATGGACAGAGGAACTTGGTGGGCTACAGTCCATGGGGTCACAAAAGAGACATGACTTAGTGACCAAACAACAACAGTCTTCCCTTGTGTGAAAGTTGCTCAGTCATGTCCAACTCTTTGCAACTCATGGATGAGCCATGGAATTCTCTAGGCAAAAATACTGGAGTGGGTAGCCTTTTCCTTCTCCGGGGGATCTTCCCAACCCAGGGACTGAACCCAGGTCTCCCATACTACATGTGGATTCTTTACCATCTGAGCCACCAAGGAAGCCCTAGACATATATTTTTATATTTTAAAAATTTCTGCACAAGGACATGACTTCTAATCAACCTGAAGCTAGCTGCTAAGATCCTTCCTTTTGGATACTCCCAGTTACTGGGATCCACTAAAAATAAAATAGGCTGCTTGGACAACCACAAAGATTTGAGAGACCAAAGAGCTAGGGCAGAATCAAATAATCATATTCGTCTCCCATAGGAGACTACTCCTTCAAGACTGGAGGTGGTGACTGTTTTATCTAATGCATAGAGGTGCATAAGTCATACAGAGAGTCAAAGAAAATGAAGCAATGGAGGAATATGTTTCAAATACAAAGAGAATAATGAGATTTTATCTTTTATTTTCAAGACAATGGTCAAAGATGCTCAGTGAGCTCAGGAGAAGATTGAATAAACAAATTTTACAAAAAGAAAAAGAAAGTATTAAATACAAGTCACAGCTGAAGAATACAATGACTGAACTGAAGATACAACAGAGGGGCTCAATATCACACTAAAAGATGCAGGAGAAAGAATTAGTGAATTAGAAGATAGGGCAGTGGAACATAATCACAGCAACCCACCTGGATAAAAAAAAGTGAAAATTGCTTAATGGCTTTATGGGACAACATCGGATGGATCAACATCCACATTGCAGGGATCCAAAACAAGTAGAGAGAAGAAACGGACAGAAAACTTATTTGAAGAAACAATGGCTGAAAACTGTCCTAAACTGGGAAAGGGAAAAAGGTGGCAAAAAAAGATAAATACAAAGAGACCTAGTCCACGATGAATTATAATTAAAGTGGAAAAAGGTTAAAGATGAGGAGATAAAAGCAACAAAAAGTTAAACAACTTGTTACATAGAAGTGAACCGTCATAGGACTGGCAACAAACTTTTCCGCAGAAACACTGTAGGCCAGAATTCAACCTTCTGAAAGAAAAAAAAAAGCTACCAACTGAGAATACTTTATCCAGCAAGCTTTCATTCTGAATTACAGGAGAGATTAAAAGTTGGACAAGCAAAAGCATCATCATTAGACTGGGCTTTGCAAGAAATGTTAAAGGAAATTCTTTAAAGTGAAGCAAAAAGGTAGTAATAGTAATAAGAAAACATATGAAAGTATAAATCTCACTAGCAAAGGTAAATAATTATAATTCAGAATAGTCTAATATTGTAAGATTATGGGTTAGTCACTTATAAAGTAGTAAAATAAGTATAAACCACAATAATTTGTTAATGTATATGCAAGATGAAAATGGAAATTGTGCCATCAGAAATTATGGGGAAGGACTAAATATAAAGAACTCTAGGAAACATTCAAATTAAATTTGTTGTCAACTTAGATTGTTATAACACAAGGAACTCTGCTCAATATTATATGGCAGTCTTGAAGGGAAGGTAGTTTGTGGAAGAATGGATACATGTGTACGTATGGCTGAGTCCCTTTGCTGTCCACCTGAAACTGTCACAACATTGTTAACTGTCTATACTCGAATATAAGAAAAGCTTAAAACAGATTGTTATAGATATAAATTGTTCTCTGTAAATCTCATGGTAACTACAATGCATAAACCTATAGCAGGTACACAAGAGATAAAAAGAAATCTAGGCATTTCACTAGGGAACATTGTCAGATCACAAACAAAGCAAGCAACAGAAGAAAGGAACAAAAGAAATTACAAAATAACCATAACTCAATTAACAAAATGGCAATAAGGATCTACATACATATTTTGAATGTAAATGGACTAAATTCTTCAATTATAAGATACAGAGTGGCTGAATGGATAAAACAACAAGGCTCATCTATATACTGTATAAAAGAGACTTGTTTCAGACCGAAGGACACACAAATACAGTGAAAGAGGGGTTAAAAAATGATATTTCATGAAAATGGAATTTAAAAAAGCTGAAGTAGTTATATAAGCATACCTTGGAGATACTGTGGGCTTGATTCCAGACTGCTATAGCAAAATGATTATCTCAATAAAGTGAGTCACAAAATTTTTGGTTTCCCACTGCATATTAAAGGTTCTGATCCCACTATACCATAGTCAATTAAGCTTATATTGTATTTAAATTATAGCTTTATATTTAAAGCAATGTATATACCTTAATTTTAAAATACTTTATTACTAAAATCCTAATCTTTATCTGAACCTTCAGCAAGTCATAAATTCAAGAAAAAAAAAACATATGAAAGTATAAATCTCACTAGCAAAGGTAAATAATTATAATTCAGAATAGTCTAATATTGTAAGATTATGGGTTAGTCACTTATAAAGTAGTAAAATAAGTATAAACCACAATAATTTGTTAATGTATATGCAAGATGAAAATGGAAATTGTGCCATCAGAAATTATGGGGAAGGACTAAATATAAAGAACTCTAGGAAACATTCAAATTAAATTTGTTGTCAACTTAGATTGTTATAACACAAGGAACTCTGCTCAATATTATATGGCAGTCTTGAAGGGAAGGTAGTTTGTGGAAGAATGGATACATGTGTACGTATGGCTGAGTCCCTTTGCTGTCCACCTGAAACTGTCACAACATTGTTAACTGTCTATACTCGAATATAAGAAAAGCTTAAAACAGATTGTTATAGATATAAATTGTTCTCTGTAAATCTCATGGTAACTACAATGCATAAACCTATAGCAGGTACACAAGAGATAAAAAGAAATCTAGGCATTTCACTAGGGAACATTGTCAGATCACAAACAAAGCAAGCAACAGAAGAAAGGAACAAAAGAAATTACAAAATAACCATAACTCAATTAACAAAATGGCAATAAGGATCTACATACATATTTTGAATGTAAATGGACTAAATTCTTCAATTATAAGATACAGAGTGGCTGAATGGATAAAACAACAAGGCTCATCTATATACTGTATAAAAGAGACTTGTTTCAGACCGAAGGACACACAAATACAGTGAAAGAGGGGTTAAAAAATGATATTTCATGAAAATGGAATTTAAAAAAGCTGAAGTAGTTATATAAGCATACCTTGGAGATACTGTGGGCTTGATTCCAGACTGCTATAGCAAAATGATTATCTCAATAAAGTGAGTCACAAAATTTTTGGTTTCCCACTGCATATTAAAGGTTCTGATCCCACTATACCATAGTCAATTAAGCTTATATTGTATTTAAATTATAGCTTTATATTTAAAGCAATGTATATACCTTAATTTTAAAATACTTTATTACTAAAATCCTAATCTTTATCTGAACCTTCAGCAAGTCATAAACTTTCTGCAACAGAAACACGAGAGACCACTGACCACCAATCACCATAACAAATGTAATAATAAAAGTCGAAATATTTTGAGAATTCACAAAATGTGACAGAGCCATTAAGTGAGAAAGGTTGGAATAATGGCACTTTTTTGATGCCAGTTGCCACAAACCTTCAACTTGTTAAAAAAAAAAAAATATATATATATATATATACATATATATCTGTGAAGTTTAGTAAAGTGAGGTATGTCTGTACTTACATCAGGCAATAGAATTTAAAACAGACTATAGTAAGAAACAAAGAAGGTCATTATATAATGATAAAGAGGTCAATCTAATATTTTAAAATATTTATGCATTCAATATAAAAGCACCTAAACTATACAGCAACTATATTAACAGACCTAAACAGAACAAAGACAGTAATACCATAATAGAAAGAGATTGTAGTACCATCATCAATGGATAGCTAATGCAGAAAGAGAATAAGTACAGATTGGTCTTAATATGTTTAAGGCTGAATGGACTTAACAAACATGCAGAACATTTCATCTAAAAAAGAATAGACTACACAGTCTTCTCAAGTGCATATGAAGAATTCTATAGAAGAGATCATATGTTATGCCATAAAATGTCTTAATAAATTTAAGAAGCTTGAAATGTATCAAGCATCCTTTAGACTACATGGTATAAGACGAGAAATCAATCACAAAGAGAAGCAGAAATTTTACAAATACATGGAGAATAATGGTATCAGTCAATCAATAGGTCAATGAAAAAAATCAAAAGAGAATGTAAAAAATTACCTTGAGATGAATGAAAATAAAATATATGAAAGCTTATACAAAACAACTAACAGTTCTACGATGAAAATTTATAGGGATTAATGTCTATATCAAGATTAATAAAAAGGAAACAACCTAACTTTACACTTCAAAGAATTTGAACAATAACTAATTCCAAAATTTTTAGAAGGAAAGAAAAAACAAATAAAGTGAGTCACAAAATTTTTGGTTTCCCACTGCATATTAAAGGTTCTGATCCCACTATACCATAGTCAATTAAGCTTATATTGTATTTAAATTATAGCTTTATATTTAAAGCAATGTATATACCTTAATTTTAAAATACTTTATTACTAAAATCCTAATCTTTATCTGAACCTTCAGCAAGTCATAAACTTTCTGCAACAGAAACACGAGAGACCACTGACCACCAATCACCATAACAAATGTAATAATAAAAGTCGAAATATTTTGAGAATTCACAAAATGTGACAGAGCCATTAAGTGAGAAAGGTTGGAATAATGGCACTTTTTTGATGCCAGTTGCCACAAACCTTCAACTTGTTAAAAAAAAAAAAATATATATATATATATATACATATATATCTGTGAAGTTTAGTAAAGTGAGGTATGTCTGTACTTACATCAGGCAATAGAATTTAAAACAGACTATAGTAAGAAACAAAGAAGGTCATTATATAATGATAAAGAGGTCAATCTAATATTTTAAAATATTTATGCATTCAATATAAAAGCACCTAAACTATACAGCAACTATATTAACAGACCTAAACAGAACAAAGACAGTAATACCATAATAGAAAGAGATTGTAGTACCATCATCAATGGATAGCTAATGCAGAAAGAGAATAAGTACAGATTGGTCTTAATATGTTTAAGGCTGAATGGACTTAACAAACATGCAGAACATTTCATCTAAAAAAGAATAGACTACACAGTCTTCTCAAGTGCATATGAAGAATTCTATAGAAGAGATCATATGTTATGCCATAAAATGTCTTAATAAATTTAAGAAGCTTGAAATGTATCAAGCATCCTTTAGACTACATGGTATAAGACGAGAAATCAATCACAAAGAGAAGCAGAAATTTTACAAATACATGGAGAATAATGGTATCAGTCAATCAATAGGTCAATGAAAAAAATCAAAAGAGAATGTAAAAAATTACCTTGAGATGAATGAAAATAAAATATATGAAAGCTTATACAAAACAACTAACAGTTCTACGATGAAAATTTATAGGGATTAATGTCTATATCAAGATTAATAAAAAGGAAACAACCTAACTTTACACTTCAAAGAATTTGAACAATAACTAATTCCAAAATTTTTAGAAGGAAAGAAAAAACAAATATCAGAGCAGAAATAAATGACTAAAAATAAACTTAAAAACACACACAAAATAAAAGATGAACCTCAGCTGATATTTTGAAAAAGTAAGCAAAATTGACAAATCTTTAGCAACTCATCAAGAAAAAAAGAGAGGACTAAAAGAGAAATATCAGAGAAATATAAAGGATTATAAGAAACTAGTATGAACCAACATCAACAAGTTGGACAACCAAGAAGAAATGGATAAATTCCTAGAAACGTACAATCTACCAAGAATGAATCATGAAGAAATAGAAAATATGGACAGGTTGATTATTAGTAAGGAGATTCAATTGGCAACCAAAAACTTCCAACAATGAAAGTCTAAGACAACAAGACCTTGCTAGTCAATTCTATAAAATATTTAAAGACAAATTAACAACAATTCTCTCAAACTGTTCCAAAAACAAGAGAGAGTACTTCAATCTCATTTTATAAGACTAGTATTACCCTGTACACCAAAATTAGATAAGGACACTCCAAGAAAAGAAAATTACAGGTCAACATCACTGATGAATATGGATGCAAAAATCCTCAAGAAAATATTAGCAAACCAAATGCAACAATAAATTAAATAACTCATACATCATGATCAAGTGGGTCTTATCCAGAGATACAAGGATGATTCAACATCTGCAAATAAATCAATGTGATATATCACATTAACAAAATGAAGGATTAAAATCATATGATTCTCTCAGTAGATGCATAAAAAACATTTGACAAATTCAACATCTATTTATAATAACTCTTACCAAAGTGGATATAGAGGGAACACACCTCAATATAATAAAGCCCATACAGGACAGGCCCACATCTAACATCATACTCAATGGTGTAAAGCTAAAAACTTTAGGGTCAGAATTTGGAAAACTCAGTGGTGGTCACAGGAATGGAAATGATCGGTTTTCATTCCAATCCCAAAGAAGGGCAATGAGAAAGAACCTTCAAACTATCTCATATCTACATATGCTAGCAAGGGAATGCTCAAAATCCTTCAATCTAGGCTTCAAAAATACATGAACTGAGAAATTCCGGATGTACTAGCTGGGTTTAGAAATGGCAGAGGAATCAAAAATCAAATTGACAACATCCGCTGCATCCTAGAAAAAGCAAGAGAATTCCAGAAAAACATCTATTTCTACTTCATTGACTATGCTAAAGCCATTGACTGTGTGTATCACCACAACTGTGGAAAATTCTTAAAGAAATGGGAATATCAGACCACTTTACCTGCCTCCTGAGAAACCTGTACACGGGTCAAGAAGCAGCAGTTAGAACCAGACATGGAACAATGGGTTGGCTCCAAATTGGGAAAGAAGTAGTATGTCAAGGTTATGTATTGCCACCCTGATTATTTAACTTCTATGCAGCAAACAACAATGAAAGTCTAAGACAACAAGACCTTGCTAGTCAATTCTATAAAATATTTAAAGACAAATTAACAACAATTCTCTCAAACTGTTCCAAAAACAAGAGAGAGTACTTCAATCTCATTTTATAAGACTAGTATTACCCTGTACACCAAAATTAGATAAGGACACTCCAAGAAAAGAAAATTACAGGTCAACATCACTGATGAATATGGATGCAAAAATCCTCAAGAAAATATTAGCAAACCAAATGCAACAATAAATTAAATAACTCATACATCATGATCAAGTGGGTCTTATCCAGAGATACAAGGATGATTCAACATCTGCAAATAAATCAATGTGATATATCACATTAACAAAATGAAGGATTAAAATCATATGATTCTCTCAGTAGATGCATAAAAAACATTTGACAAATTCAACATCTATTTATAATAACTCTTACCAAAGTGGATATAGAGGGAACACACCTCAATATAATAAAGCCCATACAGGACAGGCCCACATCTAACATCATACTCAATGGTGTAAAGCTAAAAACTTTAGGGTCAGAATTTGGAAAACTCAGTGGTGGTCACAGGAATGGAAATGATCGGTTTTCATTCCAATCCCAAAGAAGGGCAATGAGAAAGAACCTTCAAACTATCTCATATCTACATATGCTAGCAAGGGAATGCTCAAAATCCTTCAATCTAGGCTTCAAAAATACATGAACTGAGAAATTCCGGATGTACTAGCTGGGTTTAGAAATGGCAGAGGAATCAAAAATCAAATTGACAACATCCGCTGCATCCTAGAAAAAGCAAGAGAATTCCAGAAAAACATCTATTTCTACTTCATTGACTATGCTAAAGCCATTGACTGTGTGTATCACCACAACTGTGGAAAATTCTTAAAGAAATGGGAATATCAGACCACTTTACCTGCCTCCTGAGAAACCTGTACACGGGTCAAGAAGCAGCAGTTAGAACCAGACATGGAACAATGGGTTGGCTCCAAATTGGGAAAGAAGTAGTATGTCAAGGTTATGTATTGCCACCCTGATTATTTAACTTCTATGCAGAAAACATCATGTGAAATGCTGGGCTGGATTAGGCTCAAGCTAGAATTAAGATTCCCAGTAGAAATATCTAGAACCTCAGATATGTGGATGATACCACCCTAATGGCAGAAAGTGAACAGGAGCTAAACAGCCTCTTGATGAATGTAAAAGAGGAGAGTGAAAGAGCTGGCTTATAACTTAACATTCAAAAAACTAAGATCTTGGTATCCAGTACCATCACTTCATGGCAAATAGAGGGGGTGAAAAATGGAAACAGTGGCAGACTTTATTTTCTTGGGTTCCAAAATTACTGTGGATGGTGATTATAGTCATGAAATTAAAGGCACTTGCCTCTTGGAAGAAAGCTATGACAAATTTAGACAGCGCATTCAAAAGCAGACATCAGTTTGCCAACGAAGGTCCATATAGTCAAAACTATGGTTTTTCCCAGTAGTCATGTATAGTTGTGCGAGTTGAATCATAAAGAAGGCTGAGGGATGCAGAAATGATGTTTTCAAACTGTGGTGCTGGAGCAGGCTTTTGAGAGTCCCCTGGACAGCAAGGAGATCAAACGCATCCTAATTCAACACTGAATACTCATTGGAAGGACTGATGCTGAAGTTGAAGTTCCAATACTTCAGCCACCTGATGTAAAGAGCTGATTCATTGAAAAAGGCTCTAATGCTGGGAAACACTGAGGGTAGGAGGAAAAAGGGGTGACAGAGGATGAGATGGTTGGATGGCATCATTGCCTCAATGGACATAAGTTTGAAAAATTTCTGGGAGATGGTGAGGGATAGGGAAGCCTGATGTGCTGCAGTCCATGGGGTCTCAAATAATCAGACAATGCTGCGTGACTGAACAACAAGATAAGACTGCCCACTCTCACCACTTTTATTCAACATAGTATTGGAAGTCTCAGCCAGAACAATTCAGTGAAAAAAAAAAGAATTTTAAAAAATCCAAATTGGAAAGGAAGTAGTATGTCAAGGTTATGTATTGCCACCCTGATTATTTAACTTCTATGCAGAAAACATCATGTGAAATGCTGGGCTGGATTAGGCTCAAGCTAGAATTAAGATTCCCAGTAGAAATATCTAGAACCTCAGATATGTGGATGATACCACCCTAATGGCAGAAAGTGAACAGGAGCTAAACAGCCTCTTGATGAATGTAAAAGAGGAGAGTGAAAGAGCTGGCTTATAACTTAACATTCAAAAAACTAAGATCTTGGTATCCAGTACCATCACTTCATGGCAAATAGAGGGGGTGAAAAATGGAAACAGTGGCAGACTTTATTTTCTTGGGTTCCAAAATTACTGTGGATGGTGATTATAGTCATGAAATTAAAGGCACTTGCCTCTTGGAAGAAAGCTATGACAAATTTAGACAGCGCATTCAAAAGCAGACATCAGTTTGCCAACGAAGGTCCATATAGTCAAAACTATGGTTTTTCCCAGTAGTCATGTATAGTTGTGCGAGTTGAATCATAAAGAAGGCTGAGGGATGCAGAAATGATGTTTTCAAACTGTGGTGCTGGAGCAGGCTTTTGAGAGTCCCCTGGACAGCAAGGAGATCAAACGCATCCTAATTCAACACTGAATACTCATTGGAAGGACTGATGCTGAAGTTGAAGTTCCAATACTTCAGCCACCTGATGTAAAGAGCTGATTCATTGAAAAAGGCTCTAATGCTGGGAAACACTGAGGGTAGGGGGAAAAAAGGGGTGACAGAGGATGAGATGGTTGGATGGCATCATTGCCTCAATGGACATAAGTTTGAAAAATTTCTGGGAGATGGTGAGGGATAGGGAAGCCTGATGTGCTGCAGTCCATGGGGTCTCAAATAATCAGACAATGCTGCGTGACTGAACAACAAGATAAGACTGCCCACTCTCACCACTTTTATTCAACATAGTATTGGAAGTCTCAGCCAGAACAATTCAGTGAAAAAAAAAAGAATTTTAAAAAATCCAAATTGGAAAGGAAGAAATAAAACTGTCACTAGTTGCAGATACTGTATATATATCAAAAATCTAAAAGTTGGAATAAATTCAGTAAAGTTACAAGATATAAAAAACCTGTTGTGTTTCTATACACAAGTTTTTAAAAAAAAAAATTGGAAAATAATCTTATTTACAATTGCCTCAAAACAAAATAACCAAGGAGGTGAAAGACCTGTATATTGGAAAATAATGATTTTACTGAAAGGAACTGAAGAAGACAAATAAAATGGAAATATATTCCTTGTTCATAGACTAGAAGAAATATTATTAAATATCCATACTACTGAAAATAATCTATAGGTTCAATTCAATCTCAATCTCAATGGAATTTTTCATAGAAATAGAACAAACAATCTTAAAATTACTATGAAACCATGAAAGACTGAATAGCCATAGTAATCTTTTTTTTTTTTTTTTTAAAGATTTATTTATTTATTTATTTTGGGCGAGGGTCGGGTTGGGGAGGGAAGGGAGTGGGCGGGCCACTTCTATTGGTCTTTCATTTCTCTATTTTCATCCATCTTTGTTCTTTGTCTCCTGTGGGCCTCCCATCGCGGTGGCATCTGTCGTTGCAGAGCGCCGGTTGTGGGCGCATGCCAGAACTCGGGCTCGGTAATTGGACACATGGGTCCAGCCGCTCCGCGGCACGTGGGATCTTCCCAGGTCAGGGACTGAATCAGCGCCCCTTGGGTTAGGGGATTTTCATGTTTCTCTTTTCATTTTCTTGAATATAAGGTCTTAGGCATTTTGATCTCCTTTAGCAGGTAGAGAGAGAAACTTGAGTTGCCAGGGCCAGAAGTTATTTCTGCAAGTTGGTGTCCTTACCCACTAGACCATCAGGGGAAGCCAGCCATAGTAATCTTAAGGAGAACAACTTGGAGACAACACAGTACATAATTTCAAACTATATTACCAAAGCTATAATCATGAAAACAGTATGACACTGGCATAAAAGCAGAGACATAGATTAATGGAACAGAAGAGAGCCTAGAAATAAGTCCATGTATATATGGTCAATTAATTTTCTTTCAATGAGCCAAGACTGTATAATATGCAAAGGACTGTTTTCAGTCGTTGGTGTTGGAAAATCTGGAACATGTGCAAAAAAAAGAACATGGACAGCTACTTTAAATCACACATAAAATTTAACTCAAAATGGGTTAAAGATTTGAACATAATACCTGAAACCCTAAAATTTCTAGAAGAAAATGGAGTGGTAATCTCCTTGACATAGGTCTTAGCATTGCTTTGTGGATTTGATGCCAAATGTAAAGCAATAAAAACAAAAACAAGTGAGATTACATCAAATTAAAAGCCTCTCCACAGCAACGCAAACCATCAACAAAATGAAAAGGAAACTACTTGAATGGGAAAAAATATTTGCAAACCACGTATCAGTACTGGAATAATACTCAAAATATATAAAAACATATGCAAGTCAATACAAAATAACAATTCAGTTCAAAAAGAGGTAGAGGATTTGACTAGACTTTTTTTCCAAAGAAGACATACAGATGGCCGACCGGTACAGGAAATGGTGCTCAACATTACTTATAAACAGGGAAATGCAAATCAAAACTCCAATGGGTATCACTGTATGCCTGTCTGAAGGTTACCATGAAGAAGACAAGAAATAACAAGTGGTGCCGAGTAGATGGATGTGTGACGTTGGTGGGAACATTAATTTGGTGCAGTCACTATGTAAAACTGTATAGTCGTTTCTCAAAGAGATTAAAAGTATAATTACCCTATCATCCAACAATTAACTTCTGGGTCTGTATCTAAAGGAATCAAAACCACTAACTGAAAAAGGTATATGCAAACCCATAATCATTACAACATTATTTATAATATCCAAGACATGGGAACAATCTAAGTGTCCATCAATGGATGAATGAATAAAGAAAATGTGGAATTGAGTGAAATGTTATTTGCCCACTAAAACAAGAAAATCTTGCCATTCACTCCATCATAGATGAACCTTGAGTACATTTTGCCTGATAAAATGTCAGACAGAGAAAGACAAATATTGAATATTCGCACTTATCTGTGAAGTAAAAAACAAACATAGATACAGAGAATCCGACTGTTTGTTGCAAGAGGTGAGGTTTGAGTAATAGGCTACCCTGGTGGTTCAGGCGGTAAAGAATCTGCCTATAATGAAGGAGATCTGGGTTCAATCCCTGGGTTAGGGGATTTTCATGTTTCTCTTTTCATTTTCTTGAATATAAGGTCTTAGGCATTTTGATCTCCTTTAGCAGGTAGAGAGAGAAACTTGAGTTGCCAGGGCCAGAAGTTATTTCTGCATTGCTGTGAGGTTTCTGAAAGAGTGATTAAGTAGTGAGACTGGAACCTGGTTAGGTTATCACAACTCATCCTGATTCCCCTATAGGAATATTCTATAGGAAGTATTAAATATTACAAATATTTACAAATACAAATTTTAAAGTCAAATTTAAATGTCTAGAAATTGCTAGACCCTCCTTTTCATTTGAATTATTAACTCTTTGACCTCAGATGACATGTGTGAGTGCAAATATGTGTATAGGTATGTTTATATCTGTATGAAAACGTATCCATGGATCCACTTTCATGTGGTCAAGAGAATCTGATATGTACTTTGTTGTTTCTGCATTTGTCCTTTGCATTTAAGGTATGGTCAAGTCTTGAATCTGCCATTAAAACAGATCTCAAGATAATAATGGAGCTACAAGATATAAAATTAAGACACACCATAAAGATGGAGTGGGTAGATTGAAAACAAGTTCATAGCATAATGAGACCTCATTATATATAGTGGTGGTGTTTGCGTGAAAATGTGAGTGCATTTATGAGTAATTTATGATAAGAGAACATTTAACATTAATTCAGGAGAAATACCTCAGTGATTAGTGATGTAGGTAGCACTTAAATTCTTAGATTCAACTTTCTTCCTCTTGAAAACACTACTACATTAACACTATAACAGATCTTTCTTCCACCCTACTTTCTGGAGAACATCTAAAGACATAATTTCACAGCTTTTGATGTTAACAATGTTAATCTTAGATACAGAGTCTTTCATTTTAAATGGAAGACTTTCTCTGTTCCCACTGAGAGTCGTCATAAGTGAAATACAACCACTCAAAGAGAAAGTATTAATCAGATCAGTTCCAAGTTGGAACTTACATGGAATGCTCTAAAAATTGAAACAGTGTGCCCTTAATGTGATAATATGTATTTATAAACAGGGCTTTGTGGTTGATGCCATCAGCCACTTTGCAAACTATTGCCAATAATATTATTGCCATGAAAATTGGAGAGTTGATTAGTGGGTCACTTAAAACCGTAATCTTAGCTTTTAGAGGATTTATTTAAATCAAATTTAAAAAGAGTTCTTTAATATTTATTTTTACAGAAGTTTACTTAGAAATTTAAGATTAGAGAATAGTTTCAAATGAGTGCTGCTGAAACTGGAAGAATCAGGATAGATGGCTTTTGTCCAAGGTGGTCACATTTCCCTCAAGGCCTATTTGTCATTGATGAAACATCTGTGCAAAGCCCTTCATGTGTGTTTTGAGAACTGAGGATCAATCAAATTGTCTGTTTGGATAGGCAACTATTGTTTTCTAAGAAAAGATGACTGATGATAGGTGAATATATTTTTAGGTTTAACTTTAATGAGGCCTACTTATTTTTTGTAATTGGAAAAAGTTTGTGCTTTTGCCTTATCTCACAATTAAGTTCTTGGAAACTCAGGAAAGGAAACAGTCAGAGGATATATAAAAGTCTTAGGAGATATTTTATTTTGTGCTGGTGGCACTTTCTCATGGAATTGCTTGAACACACTCTTAATGTGGAACTGGATGTTTATAAAAACAAATCACTGAAGATTTTTCTACGCTGAAACACTTTCTTTTTTGAGGCACATAAACCATGATGTCATTTTCTAATTTCCTTCTCTCTATTCTAGCCACAAACATACATGAGGCATGTTGTGTTAACATATACATGAACTGGAACTTTTAGTCTTTTCCAATATAGGATAAATGATAACTTAAATTTCTAGGAAGAGAGATACACACTATAGGTTTGGCTTTTCACTTAGCCACTTGTTCATTTATTCTCTAAGAATTAACTGATCATCTGCTCTCAGGCACATTTTATACTACACTATAATTAGATTTTCAAGCTCTCTCACAGCAGAGTGTGAGAACTTCTATTTCAGTGCCTGGATTAATGGCCATCATTTAGAAAAAACAGAAGATTTTTTTCTCACTGAGCCTGGTAAAGTGGTAAGGGTTTTGTGTGGCAATCAGCTACTGTGGTCTAAGTATATGGGCTCTGAGATCATATATACATGAGCACAACACTCACTTCCAACTTACAAGCTCACTGACTTTGAGCCAGTCACTAAATCTCCTTGAATCTAGGTTTTCATCCTTTCTTAGAGGTACTGTAAGAGTTGAATAAAAGAAGACAATATAACTAAAGTGATTCTAACATACATTACATGCTAAATGGATGCTAGATGTTTATTTTCCATTTACCTTCATCTTTAAAACAACACTCTTGGATTTTCACATTCATTTATTTGCTTGACAAGTATGCATATAAAGTGTAGTAAGTGACGGCCATTAGTTCAGCAGCTGAAGTAGAAGTTCTCACAATCTGGGGCTTCTAGATGGTGTCAGTGGTAAAGAATCTGCCTGCCAGTGAAAGAGACATGAGAGACACGGGCTCGATTCCTGGATCAGGAAGATCCCATGGAGGAGGACATGGCAACCCACTCCAATATTCTTGCCTAGAGAATCCCATGGACAGAGGAGCCTGGCAGGCTACAGTCCATGGGGTTGCAAAGAGTCAGACACAACTGAGCACACATGCACGCCCTTAGCACTGTGCTAAATTAGAAGGAAATTTAATAAGCTTCAAAACCAATTCTGTGGAAAGCATTTCTTCTGATGAAGTAGTCACAACTCTGGGTTCTCTCTAAAACTGGAAATGAGGACAGCAAGGGTGATGATTATTTTAAAGGTTCTGGTGAATTAAAAGGATATGAAACAAAAAAAAAAGGCACATAAACCATGATGTCATTTTCTAATTTCCTTCTCTCTATTCTAGCCACAAACATACATGAGGCATGTTGTGTTAACATATACATGAACTGGAACTTTTAGTCTTTTCCAATATAGGATAAATGATAACTTAAATTTCTAGGAAGAGAGATACACACTATAGGTTTGGCTTTTCACTTAGCCACTTGTTCATTTATTCTCTAAGAATTAACTGATCATCTGCTCTCAGGCACATTTTATACTACACTATAATTAGATTTTCAAGCTCTCTCACAGCAGAGTGTGAGAACTTCTATTTCAGTGCCTGGATTAATGGCCATCATTTAGAAAAAACAGAAGATTTTTTTCTCACTGAGCCTGGTAAAGTGGTAAGGGTTTTGTGTGGCAATCAGCTACTGTGGTCTAAGTATATGGGCTCTGAGATCATATATACATGAGCACAACACTCACTTCCAACTTACAAGCTCACTGACTTTGAGCCAGTCACTAAATCTCCTTGAATCTAGGTTTTCATCCTTTCTTAGAGGTACTGTAAGAGTTGAATAAAAGAAGACAATATAACTAAAGTGATTCTAACATACATTACATGCTAAATGGATGCTAGATGTTTATTTTCCATTTACCTTCATCTTTAAAACAACACTCTTGGATTTTCACATTCATTTATTTGCTTGACAAGTATGCATATAAAGTGTAGTAAGTGACGGCCATTAGTTCAGCAGCTGAAGTAGAAGTTCTCACAATCTGGGGCTTCTAGATGGTGTCAGTGGTAAAGAATCTGCCTGCCAGTGAAAGAGACATGAGAGACACGGGCTCGATTCCTGGATCAGGAAGATCCCCTGGAGGAGGACATGGCAACCCACTCCAATATTCTTGCCTAGAGAATCCCATGGACAGAGGAGCCTGGCAGGCTACAGTCCATGGGGTTGCAAAGAGTCAGACACAACTGAGCACACATGCACGCCCTTAGCACTGTGCTAAATTAGAAGGAAATTTAATAAGCTTCAAAACCAATTCTGTGGAAAGCATTTCTTCTGATGAAGTAGTCACAACTCTGGGTTCTCTCTAAAACTGGAAATGAGGACAGCAAGGGTGATGATTATTTTAAAGGTTCTGGTGAATTAAAAAGGATATGAAACAAATTGAAATTTGGGAAAGTAAGAAGATATTCTTTTGTAGTTGATGTATTGGCTACCAAAAAAGAGTCAAAAGCCTCAACTAAAAACTATTAAAATGCAAGTGCATTAAATAGTCAGATGAACTATATACATAACAGTTTTGATTCTTTAATTCATTCAGTAAATTTTATGGGAAGTTACTATTCAAAATGCCCAGGGTACAATGTGAAACAAGAGATGAAAATTTTGCACTCACCAAGCTTACATTCTTAAGGAGGCAAATAATGTATATTCTAGTAGTAGTGCATATGTAGAGCTCATGCATCAGACACTCACTTTTTCTAATCGCTTTCTCTTTCTCTCTCTCACACACACATACATACATGTACACAATCTTGCTTAAACCACATGATTTAACACCTTTATGAGGTAAGTTCTATTATTATTCTCATCTTACAAATGTAGAAAATAGATCATAGAAAAGTGAAAAATTTGCCCAGGATAATAACAGAGAATAATGGAGACAAGTTTCAGATTTAGGCAAGTGATGTTCCAATGTCAGGTTTGATTTAACTACATTAAGAAACAGTAAAGACAATAGCTAAATGGGGATCCTGGAGGGGTGCTGTGCAATAACCTTGAGGGGTGGGTTGGGGGGGATGTGCATATGACTAACCTGGGATCATACATATCTGTAAACAACAAAACTCTGTAAAAGTAAAAAGTAAAAACTACAACAACAACAACAAAAACCCAGTAAAGCAGAATAAGGAGACAGCGAGTGGCAGGGGTAGTATTTTACTGAGGGTGTTGGGATGAGATGGCATTTAAAAAGAGACCTGAATTAAATAATAATTTAGCCATGAGGTTATCTTAGGATAAAAAGAATTCTTAAAAGTGGGAACAGAGGCTTCCCCTGGTGGTCCAGTGGATAAGGACACCGCCTTGCAGTGGATAAGCTTCAAAACCAATTCTGTGGAAAGCATTTCTTCTGATGAAGTAGTCACAACTCTGGGTTCTCTCTAAAACTGGAAATGAGGACAGCAAGGGTGATGATTATTTTAAAGGTTCTGGTGAATTAAAAAGGATATGAAACAAATTGAAATTTGGGAAAGTAAGAAGATATTCTTTTGTAGTTGATGTATTGGCTACCAAAAAAGAGTCAAAAGCCTCAACTAAAAACTATTAAAATGCAAGTGCATTAAATAGTCAGATGAACTATATACATAACAGTTTTGATTCTTTAATTCATTCAGTAAATTTTATGGGAAGTTACTATTCAAAATGCCCAGGGTACAATGTGAAACAAGAGATGAAAATTTTGCACTCACCAAGCTTACATTCTTAAGGAGGCAAATAATGTATATTCTAGTAGTAGTGCATATGTAGAGCTCATGCATCAGACACTCACTTTTTTCTAATCGCTTTTCTCTTTCTCTCTCTCTCACACACACATACATACATGTACACAATCTTGCTTAAACCACATGATTTAACACCTTTATGAGGTAAGTTCTATTATTATTCTCATCTTACAAATGTAGAAAATAGATCATAGAAAAGTGAAAAATTTGCCCAGGATAATAACAGAGAATAATGGAGACAAGTTTCAGATTTAGGCAAGTGATGTTCCAATGTCAGGTTTGATTTAACTACATTAAGAAACAGTAAAGACAATAGCTAAATGGGGATCCTGGAGGGGTGCTGTGCAATAACCTTGAGGGGTGGGTTGGGGGGGATGTGCATATGACTAACCTGGGATCATACATATCTGTAAACAACAAAACTCTGTAAAAGTAAAAAGTAAAAACTACAACAACAACAACAAAAACCCAGTAAAGCAGAATAAGGAGACAGCGAGTGGCAGGGGTAGTATTTTACTGAGGGTGTTGGGATGAGATGGCATTTAAAAAGAGACCTGAATTAAATAATAATTTAGCCATGAGGTTATCTTAGGATAAAAAGAATTCTTAAAAGTGGGAACAGAGGCTTCCCCTGGTGGTCCAGTGGATAAGGACACCGCCTTGCAGTGCAAGGGGCGCCGGTTCGATCCCTGGCCTGGGAAGATCCCACGTTCCGCGGAGCAGCTGGACTGATGTGTCCAATCACCGAGCTGGAGCTCTGGAGCGCATGCGCCCAGAGCTGGCACTCTGCAACAACAGACGCCACTGAGATGGGAGGCCCGCAGGAGCCAAAGAACAAAGACAGACGAAAACAGATAAATGAAAGACCAATAGGAGTGGCCCGCCCGCTCCCCTCCCTCCCCAACCCGACCCCCGCCCAAAATAAATAAATAAATCTTTTTTTTTTTTTTAAGTGGGAACAGTAGATGTAAAGGTGCTTGGAGCATGCTTGATGTGGTTCATTCAAAGTATAGCAAAGGGTCCAGTGTGGCTGGAGGAGAATGAAGTCATTTAGTCAGCTAAGGGTCACAGTGGGATCTTAGACCATGTCTGGATTTTGGGTTATTCAGCTAGAGATGGGAAACGATTAGGAGATTAAGCACAACTCTGGTATAATCCAGGCTTCCTTGGTGGTTCAGATCGTAAACAATCCGCTGGCAATGTGGGAAACTTGGGTTCCATCCCCAGGTCAGGAAGATCTCCTGGAGAAGAAAATGGCAACCCACTCCAGTATTCTTGCCTGAAGAATTCTATGGACAGAGGAGCCTGGCGGCCTATAGTTTATGGGGTTAGAAAGAGTCAGACATAACTGAGCAACTAACACTTTCACTTTCTGTCATAATCTAACAATAAAAGAAGATTCGTTCTAATAGTTATGTAAAGACTAGACAGTGGACTTGTGATATTGAAAGCAGAGAGGTTATTTAGGAGGGTTTTTTTCTTTTTTTTTCTTTTAAACAATTGTTCCAGAAGAAAAGTGCCTGGACTTTAGTAACAGTTGGTATATTTTAGGTGTATTTTGAAGAAAGAACCAGTGAGATTTACTGATGTGTGTGCTTTGTTGCTCAGTATGTGTCTAATAGATTTGCATTTTGTGTGTGTGTGTGCGTGCGTGCGTGAGTGTGTGTGTGAAAGTGAAGAGACAAAATGATTCCACAGTTTTTGATCAGTGTAATTGGATGAACAATTGCTCTTTACTGAGGAGAATATTGGGAGAAAGACAAGTTGGAGGTAAGGAGAGCTAGAAATTTTCTTTTGCACATTTCAGGTCTTATAGTCTCTCCCTACTGTCTGAGCGAGAGGTGAGAAGGTGACCATCTGCAAGCTAAAACGAGAGCCCTCATCAAGGGACCAGAACTTCTCAGAGCTTAGAATTGTGACAAAGTAAATTTGTTGTTCATGCCACCAATCTGGGCCTTTTTATTTTTCCACCCCGAGAATGCTAATACAGGAATGAAGGTGTGTAAAATTGTAGAAGCTATATAAAAATATCATATTTAAAAAAATGGACACATTATTTAGCTGACAATAGTCTGTATAATCAAAGCTACAGTTTTTCCAGTAGTCATGTACAGATGTGAGAATTGAACCTTAAAGAAGCTGAGCACTAAAGAATTAATGCCTTCAAATTGTGGTGCTGGAAAAATGTGATGCTTGGAGTGCAAGGAGATCAAATCAGTCAATCTTAAAGGAAATCAACCCTGACTATTCATTGGAAGGATTGAAACTGAAGCTCCAGTATTTTGGCCACTTGATACAAAGAGTGGACTAATTGAAAAGACCCCGATGCTGAGAGAGATTGAAGGCAAATGAGAAGAGGAAGCAGATGATGAGATGCAGTATTCTTGCCTGAAGAATTTATGGACAGAGGAGCCTGGCGGCCTATAGTTTATGGGGTTAGAAAGAGTCAGACATAACTGAGCAACTAACACTTTCACTTTCTGTCATAATCTAACAATAAAAGAAGATTCGTTCTAATAGTTATGTAAAGACTAGACAGTGGACTTGTGATATTGAAAGCAGAGAGGTTATTTAGGAGGGTTTTTTTCTTTTTTTTTCTTTTAAACAATTGTTCCAGAAGAAAAGTGCCTGGACTTTAGTAACAGTTGGTATATTTTAGGTGTATTTTGAAGAAAGAACCAGTGAGATTTACTGATGTGTGTGCTTTGTTGCTCAGTATGTGTCTAATAGATTTGCATTTTGTGTGTGTGTGTGCGTGCGTGCGTGAGTGTGTGTGTGAAAGTGAAGAGACAAAATGATTCCACAGTTTTTGATCAGTGTAATTGGATGAACAATTGCTCTTTACTGAGGAGAATATTGGGAGAAAGACAAGTTGGAGGTAAGGAGAGCTAGAAATTTTCTTTTGCACATTTCAGGTCTTATAGTCTCTCCCTACTGTCTGAGCGAGAGGTGAGAAGGTGACCATCTGCAAGCTAAAACGAGAGCCCTCATCAAGGGACCAGAACTTCTCAGAGCTTAGAATTGTGACAAAGTAAATTTGTTGTTCATGCCACCAATCTGGGCCTTTTTATTTTTCCACCCCGAGAATGCTAATACAGGAATGAAGGTGTGTAAAATTGTAGAAGCTATATAAAAATATCATATTTAAAAAAATGGACACATTATTTAGCTGACAATAGTCTGTATAATCAAAGCTACAGTTTTTCCAGTAGTCATGTACAGATGTGAGAATTGAACCTTAAAGAAGCTGAGCACTAAAGAATTAATGCCTTCAAATTGTGGTGCTGGAAAAATGTGATGCTTGGAGTGCAAGGAGATCAAATCAGTCAATCTTAAAGGAAATCAACCCTGACTATTCATTGGAAGGATTGAAACTGAAGCTCCAGTATTTTGGCCACTTGATACAAAGAGTGGACTAATTGAAAAGACCCCGATGCTGAGAGAGATTGAAGGCAAATGAGAAGAGGGAAGCAGATGATGAGATGGTTAGATAGCATCCCTGGCTCAATGGACACATATTTGAGCAAACTCTAGGAGATAGTGAAGGCAGAGGAGCCTGCCTGCAGTCCATGGGGTTGCAAAGAGTCAGACAGGGCTTAGTGACTGAACAACGAATATATATTAAAAAAATACATATATATATACATATAGGAGGATAGTAGAGTGAATTGACCTGTGTTTTTCAGGCACTGATGAGGGATTAGGTAGAATTTTTATTCATAAATTCAAAGCTATATTCATCTCAACTTTCCACTCTCTGGACTTCAAGCTCTAGCATGAGACAAAAGACAACAGTCTACAGACATTGCTTGGCCAGCTCTCATATTTCCATAAGAACCAATCCTGGCAACAAATTCCTTATATGCAGTGTTCTGTTTTTCTATAATTTTTATAAACCTTTAAAAAAACTTTTTTTTTGGCCTTGATGCCCTTTATTATGTGGGATACTATTTCCCCAACCAGGGATTGAACCTGCACCCCCTGCCTTGGAAGAATGGAATCTTAACTGTTGGACCATCAGGGGATCCCTCTGATAAAACTCTGATACAAGAGATTATGAAAAAGGAGGAACATATATTGTAAGCTGAAAGGTATCAATTATCTCTAAATTAATTTATAAATGTAACAGCTCTGATAAAAATTAATCTGGGGGCGTCCCCTGGTGGTCCAGTGGGTAAGGACACCGCCTTGTAGTGCAAGGGGCGCCGGTTTGATCCCTGGCCTGGGAAGATTCCACGTGGACTGATGTGTCCAATCACCGAGCTGGAGCTCTGGAGCGCATGCGCCCAGAGCTGGCGCTCTGAGACAACAGAGGCCACCGCGATGGGAGGCCCGCGGGAGCCAAAGAACAAAGACGGATGAAAATAGATAAATGAAAGACTAATAGAAGTGGCCTGCCCGTCCTCCTCCCTTCCCACCTCACCCCCCAAAAGATAAATAAAATAAGTGTTTTTTAAAAAAAATTAATCTAGCCATGTGTTATAACATAAAACTTCAGTGAGATTACTTTGAGAATATGATAGAGAAGAGAAAGTACAACCCTAAATCCCTGAGGAGGCCCAGTGTGAGAATAAGATTAGAACACAGAGGTAGCCAGGATAATTGGCCATGCAAATTGAAGGCAAATGAGAAGAGGGAAGCAGATGATGAGATGGTTAGATAGCATCCCTGGCTCAATGGACACATATTTGAGCAAACTCTAGGAGATAGTGAAGGCAGAGGAGCCTGCCTGCAGTCCATGGGGTTGCAAAGAGTCAGACAGGGCTTAGTGACTGAACAACGAATATATATTAAAAAAATACATATATATATACATATAGGAGGATAGTAGAGTGAATTGACCTGTGTTTTTCAGGCACTGATGAGGGATTAGGTAGAATTTTTATTCATAAATTCAAAGCTATATTCATCTCAACTTTCCACTCTCTGGACTTCAAGCTCTAGCATGAGACAAAAGACAACAGTCTACAGACATTGCTTGGCCAGCTCTCATATTTCCATAAGAACCAATCCTGGCAACAAATTCCTTATATGCAGTGTTCTGTTTTTCTATAATTTTTATAAACCTTTAAAAAAACTTTTTTTTTGGCCTTGATGCCCTTTATTATGTGGGATACTATTTCCCCAACCAGGGATTGAACCTGCACCCCCTGCCTTGGAAGAATGGAATCTTAACTGTTGGACCATCAGGGGATCCCTCTGATAAAACTCTGATACAAGAGATTATGAAAAAGGAGGAACATATATTGTAAGCTGAAAGGTATCAATTATCTCTAAATTAATTTATAAATGTAACAGCTCTGATAAAAATTAATCTGGGGGCGTCCCCTGGTGGTCCAGTGGGTAAGGACACCGCCTTGTAGTGCAAGGGGCGCCGGTTTGATCCCTGGCCTGGGAAGATTCCACGTGGACTGATGTGTCCAATCACCGAGCTGGAGCTCTGGAGCGCATGCGCCCAGAGCTGGCGCTCTGAGACAACAGAGGCCACCGCGATGGGAGGCCCGCGGGAGCCAAAGAACAAAGACGGATGAAAATAGATAAATGAAAGACTAATAGAAGTGGCCTGCCCGTCCTCCTCCCTTCCCACCTCACCCCCCAAAAGATAAATAAAATAAGTGTTTTTTAAAAAAAATTAATCTAGCCATGTGTTATAACATAAAACTTCAGTGAGATTACTTTGAGAATATGATAGAGAAGAGAAAGTACAACCCTAAATCCCTGAGGAGGCCCAGTGTGAGAATAAGATTAGAACACAGAGGTAGCCAGGTTCTATGCCATGCTTGAAAATATCATATGGTCACCTTACATGAAACATCTATGGCAGGAAACTATAAACTAGGACCCAAGACTTTCATTTCAGGTGACAGGAATTAAGTCATATGAAATTGTAGTTATAGCTTGCATGTATTTGATACTTTGTGTGTGAGACACTCATTTTCTAAGTTTGACACACACACACCAGCTTGTTTAATCATTAGCCAAGTGACGTAAGTACTATTATTCCTATTTTTCAGATGAGAAAATTGAATCACAGAGAGATTAGGGATCTTGCTCAAAATCACACCAGAGGGCTTCCCTGGTGGTCCAGTGGGTAAGGATACCACCCTGAAGCGCAAGGGGCGCTGGTTCAATCCCTGGCCTGGGAAAAATCCATGGCCGCGGTGTGCCGTGGAGCAGCTGGGCTAATGTGTCCAACTACTGAGCTGGAGCTCTGGAGCACATGTGCCCAGAGCCAGTGCTCTGCAGCAAGAGAGGCCACTGCAATGGGAGGCCCACAAAGGCCAAAGAACAAAGATGGAAATAAATGAAAAAACAATAGAAACAGCCCCCCAAAAATAATAATAAAAAAATCACACCGGAAGTGACTGCAGTGTCACACCAGAGAATAATAGCAGTCAGAATACCTACTCCACACCAGCATTTCCTCATTGTGATGTGTGCTCTACTGTTGAAAACTCCACCATGGAACAGCAATGGTAAGTGATGGAGAGGAGCAGTACCCACAAGGCTTTCTTGAGAGGAAGACAGTAGTCATTCATCCTCTAACAAAGTACATCTGGACTGCAGAAGATGGAAAACATCAGCTCCATGAGCAGAGCTAAGTAAGAACAATTGACCTGATTACTATTCTTCTGAGTTACTAAGTTGTTGGGGCTTCCTAGGTGGTGCTAGTGAAAAGAACTTCCCCCTCCCCCCAAAAGATAAATAAAATAAGTGTTTTTTAAAAAAAATTAATCTAGCCATGTGTTATAACATAAAACTTCAGTGAGATTACTTTGAGAATATGATAGAGAAGAGAAAGTACAACCCTAAATCCCTGAGGAGGCCCAGTGTGAGAATAAGATTAGAACACAGAGGTAGCCAGGTTCTATGCCATGCTTGAAAATATCATATGGTCACCTTACATGAAACATCTATGGCAGGAAACTATAAACTAGGACCCAAGACTTTCATTTCAGGTGACAGGAATTAAGTCATATGAAATTGTAGTTATAGCTTGCATGTATTTGATACTTTGTGTGTGAGACACTCATTTTCTAAGTTTGACACACACACACCAGCTTGTTTAATCATTAGCCAAGTGACGTAAGTACTATTATTCCTATTTTTCAGATGAGAAAATTGAATCACAGAGAGATTAGGGATCTTGCTCAAAATCACACCAGAGGGCTTCCCTGGTGGTCCAGTGGGTAAGGATACCACCCTGAAGCGCAAGGGGCGCTGGTTCAATCCCTGGCCTGGGAAAAATCCATGGCCGCGGTGTGCCGTGGAGCAGCTGGGCTAATGTGTCCAACTACTGAGCTGGAGCTCTGGAGCACATGTGCCCAGAGCCAGTGCTCTGCAGCAAGAGAGGCCACTGCAATGGGAGGCCCACAAAGGCCAAAGAACAAAGATGGAAATAAATGAAAAAACAATAGAAACAGCCCCCCAAAAATAATAATAAAAAAATCACACCGGAAGTGACTGCAGTGTCACACCAGAGAATAATAGCAGTCAGAATACCTACTCCACACCAGCATTTCCTCATTGTGATGTGTGCTCTACTGTTGAAAACTCCACCATGGAACAGCAATGGTAAGTGATGGAGAGGAGCAGTACCCACAAGGCTTTCTTGAGAGGAAGACAGTAGTCATTCATCCTCTAACAAAGTACATCTGGACTGCAGAAGATGGAAAACATCAGCTCCATGAGCAGAGCTAAGTAAGAACAATTGACCTGATTACTATTCTTCTGAGTTACTAAGTTGTTGGGGCTTCCTAGGTGGTGCTAGTTAAAAAGAATCTGCCTACCAATGCAGGAGATGCCAGGGACATTGGTTTAATCCCTGAGTTAGGAACATACCTTGGAGAAGCAAATGGCAATCTACTTCAGTATTTGTGTCTGGGAAATTCCATGGACAGAGGAACATGGCAGGCTACAGTTCATGGGGTCACAAAGAGTCAGACATGACTGAGCACACAAAGCAATGGGTTGTTAGAACAAGGCTGACAGAGTGTCCGGTGGATAGATAATTGAGTGAAACATGTTGCAGAACAAGAATCAAGACTAAAGTTTTAACAACCTAATCTTAAGAGGGGTCATTTTAAGCCACACCAACATGAGGACACCCCTTCCTCTCATTATCATGCCAAGGTAGACTGCCTCACTTGACCGATCAGCAATCACAATAGAAATGGAGACATTTCAAGTTGTTCAAGGCCCATATGTAACCATATGTTTAACACAGACAAAAGACAAGACAACAACAGTGGCTAGAACGTAGTCTGCCTCTGGGGAGTAGGAAATGCTTGTTGGGTGTTTGTGAGGCAGGGAAGGATTTGAAGATGACCATTTTCTTTTGTAAGGTTTTAAAGTCTTTATGTGCAAATATATTGAATTATTAGAAAATGAACTAAGAACTGTAAGTTGGACAATAAAGAAGGCAGAGTGCCAAAGAATTGATGCTTTCAAACTGTGGTGCTGGAAAAGACTCTTGAGAGTCCCTTAGAGTCAGGGGGTCCCAAAAAAAAAATCAATAGAAACAGCCCCCCAAAAATAATAATAAAAAAATCACACCGGAAGTGACTGCAGTGTCACACCAGAGAATAATAGCAGTCAGAATACCTACTCCACACCAGCATTTCCTCATTGTGATGTGTGCTCTACTGTTGAAAACTCCACCATGGAACAGCAATGGTAAGTGATGGAGAGGAGCAGTACCCACAAGGCTTTCTTGAGAGGAAGACAGTAGTCATTCATCCTCTAACAAAGTACATCTGGACTGCAGAAGATGGAAAACATCAGCTCCATGAGCAGAGCTAAGTAAGAACAATTGACCTGATTACTATTCTTCTGAGTTACTAAGTTGTTGGGGCTTCCTAGGTGGTGCTAGTTAAAAAGAATCTGCCTACCAATGCAGGAGATGCCAGGGACATTGGTTTAATCCCTGAGTTAGGAACATACCTTGGAGAAGCAAATGGCAATCTACTTCAGTATTTGTGTCTGGGAAATTCCATGGACAGAGGAACATGGCAGGCTACAGTTCATGGGGTCACAAAGAGTCAGACATGACTGAGCACACAAAGCAATGGGTTGTTAGAACAAGGCTGACAGAGTGTCCGGTGGATAGATAATTGAGTGAAACATGTTGCAGAACAAGAATCAAGACTAAAGTTTTAACAACCTAATCTTAAGAGGGGTCATTTTAAGCCACACCAACATGAGGACACCCCTTCCTCTCATTATCATGCCAAGGTAGACTGCCTCACTTGACCGATCAGCAATCACAATAGAAATGGAGACATTTCAAGTTGTTCAAGGCCCATATGTAACCATATGTTTAACACAGACAAAAGACAAGACAACAACAGTGGCTAGAACGTAGTCTGCCTCTGGGGAGTAGGAAATGCTTGTTGGGTGTTTGTGAGGCAGGGAAGGATTTGAAGATGACCATTTTCTTTTGTAAGGTTTTAAAGTCTTTATGTGCAAATATATTGAATTATTAGAAAATGAACTAAGAACTGTAAGTTGGACAATAAAGAAGGCAGAGTGCCAAAGAATTGATGCTTTCAAACTGTGGTGCTGGAAAAGACTCTTGAGAGTCCCTTAGACAGCAAGGAGATCAAAACAGTCAATCGTAAAGGAAATCAACTCTGAATATTCTTTGGAAAGACTGACACAAAGCTGAAACTCCAGTACTTTGACCACATGATGCGAACAACTGACTTATTAGAATATACCCTGATGTTGGGAAAGATTGAGGGCAGAAGGAGAAAAGGGTGACAGAGGACAAGATGGTTGGATGGCATCACTGATTCAGTGGACATGAACTTGGGCAAACTCTGGGAAATGGTGAAGGACAGGGAAGCCTGGCATGCTGCAGTCCCTGGGGTTGTGAAGACATGACTTGGCGACTGAACAAAAACAGAACTATGACATTCAATTTTTTACCTACCATATTAGCTAAGAGGCTAGTGAGCCTGGGATGAAAACATTAAATATATGATGAAATGCTCCAGTTACTGCTGGTGGCAGAGTTAATTGATATGACCTTTTTAGGTAGCAATTCATCAACATGTATAAAGAGCCTTAAGAACCTGATGTCCTCTGAACAGTAATCCCACTCCTGAGAATCTACCATAATAAAGGAATGCTAAATATAAAAAAAGAGCTTTTCACTCAAAGAAGCTCATTGGATTATCAGTAATAATTATGAGAAACCAGAAACAATATTCAATCACAAGGAAAAAATTAACCATGGTCCATCACTCATTAAAATGTTATGTACTGCTAAAACTATTTTAAGTGATAATATAAAAACATGGAAAATGCTAACAGAGTAGTACTAAGAAGAGTAGTATATTAAACCATATATACAATTTTTTTAAATACACGTTTTTGTCAAAGGCTTAGAACACTGGAAAAAGTCAACTACTTAAAAAAAGTAGTTGAAGATAATTGGTAAGAAAGTTACTTAGTCCTTTTCATTTCTATTTCTCTGAATTAAAGTCTGTTCATGAATATGTTTTGAATTTAAAAATTGAATAAGTTATATGGAATAACAATAGTGTAAATTTAATCATTAGAAAGAAAGAGGAATTGTAATAAAGGAGTCTAAGCCCCATAAACCCACTGCCAATAAAGAAGGCAGAGTGCCAAAGAATTGATGCTTTCAAACTGTGGTGCTGGAAAAGACTCTTGAGAGTCCCTTAGACAGCAAGGAGATCAAAACAGTCAATCGTAAAGGAAATCAACTCTGAATATTCTTTGGAAAGACTGACACAAAGCTGAAACTCCAGTACTTTGACCACATGATGCGAACAACTGACTTATTAGAATATACCCTGATGTTGGGAAAGATTGAGGGCAGAAGGAGAAAAGGGTGACAGAGGACAAGATGGTTGGATGGCATCACTGATTCAGTGGACATGAACTTGGGCAAACTCTGGGAAATGGTGAAGGACAGGGAAGCCTGGCATGCTGCAGTCCCTGGGGTTGTGAAGACATGACTTGGCGACTGAACAAAACAGAACTATGACATTCAATTTTTTACCTACCATATTAGCTAAGAGGCTAGTGAGCCTGGGATGAAAACATTAAATATATGATGAAATGCTCCAGTTACTGCTGGTGGCAGAGTTAATTGATATGACCTTTTTAGGTAGCAATTCATCAACATGTATAAAGAGCCTTAAGAACCTGATGTCCTCTGAACAGTAATCCCACTCCTGAGAATCTACCATAATAAAGGAATGCTAAATATAAAAAAAGAGCTTTTCACTCAAAGAAGCTCATTGGATTATCAGTAATAATTATGAGAAACCAGAAACAATATTCAATCACAAGGAAAAAATTAACCATGGTCCATCACTCATTAAAATGTTATGTACTGCTAAAACTATTTTAAGTGATAATATAAAAACATGGAAAATGCTAACAGAGTAGTACTAAGAAGAGTAGTATATTAAACCATATATACAATTTTTTTAAATACACGTTTTTGTCAAAGGCTTAGAACACTGGAAAAAGTCAACTACTTAAAAAAAGTAGTTGAAGATAATTGGTAAGAAAGTTACTTAGTCCTTTTCATTTCTATTTCTCTGAATTAAAGTCTGTTCATGAATATGTTTTGAATTTAAAAATTGAATAAGTTATATGGAATAACAATAGTGTAAATTTAATCATTAGAAAGAAAGAGGAATTGTAATAAAGGAGTCTAAGCCCCATAAACCCACTGCCATCAAGGCCAAAGGCAAGTCCCAACACTTGGAAAATGTAACGTAATATTCTGTTCTGTTAGAAAAATAGCTTTCAAAATTAAACTCATAAGAAAAACCTAAATTAAATGTTATGGTTATTGCCAGAGCTTGGTTTATTTGCAATCAGTTGGCTCAAAAACTTTGGTGTGATTAACCTGCATAAAGAAGTTGGAATTTAACTTGAATTTTCAATTACATTGCATCCATTTTGGGGGGTTCCCAAGTGGCTCAGCAGTATCTGCCTGCCAATGGAGAAGCTACAGGAGATGCAGATTGAATCCTTGGGTCAGGAAGATCCTCTAGAGAAGGAAATGACAACCCACTCCAGTATTATTGCCTAGAGAATCCCATGGACAGAGGAGCCTGGAGGATTACAGTCCACAGAGTTGCAAAGAGGTGGACGTGACCGAGATTGGGCATGCAAACATGCATCCAATCTTGCGTGTTCCACTGAAGAAAGTCATTGTATTGGGAAAGGATGTGGGTGGGATGAGGGAAAATTATAAATATGTTTTAGTTCAGACACTATTCTAGACTATGGCTCTGAGTGGAATTTGTCATTGGCACGAATGCTTCTGCACCATGAACATTTTTGAAAAGAACAAAAGTATGTGTTCGTGTGTGCACCAGGTTTTCTCAGGTTCTCTTACTAATACAATACACTTAAACTAGGATTCAAGTTAGGAGATGGTAGCCAGGGCTTCTAAATTGTAATATGCAAACATAGAATTCTTTTTCTTTTAAAATTTCTTCTGAGAGACTGGCTTCTCTTAGTGCACAGCTTTTCAAAAATGTTTAAAAGCACAATAAATACCACAGTTACTACCCTAAAACCTACAAGAAAATAATCCTGCATTTGAACAACATGGATGGAACTTGAGGGCATTTTGCTAAGTGAAATAAACCAGACAAAGAAAGAAAAATGCAGCTATGATGTTACTTATATGTGGAAATCAAAGGAGAAAAAGAAGGAAAAAACCCTTCACAGATACAGAGAACAGATTGGTGGCTACCAGGGATAGGGGATGGGGCGGGGGTGGGGGGGTGGCCAAAACGGGTGGAGATCAAAAGGTACAAGTCTATAGTAAAAGTCCTGGAGATGTAATGTATAGGTATGGCAACAATCATCTATGACACTGTGTATTTGAATGTTGCCAAGAGAGTAGATATTAAAACTTTTAATCAAAAGAAAAAAGTGATATATGGTGATGTACGTTAAGTAAACTTACAATGGTACTCATTTTGCAATAGGCACATATATCAAATCATCATGTTGTACATCTGAAATTCATACAATGTTACATGTCAATTATATCTTCATAAAACAAAAATTAGAAAAAAAGGTCATACTTTTAGATATGTAAATTTGAATTACACTGAGGGACTCCCAAGATAGTGTGTGTGTGTGTATATATATATATATACACACACATATATATATAGTATATATATTTAATTTTAACCTCTTTTTATTGATTTTTTATTTATTTATTTCCGTGCTTTGGCTTGTATGGGCCTCCCATTGCAGTAGCCTCTCCTGTAGTAGAGCACCAGCTCCGGGCGCATGCACCCCAGAGCACTGGCTCACAATTGGACACACCATTCCAGCCACTTCACAGGCATGCAGGATCCTCCCAGGTCAGAGATTGAACCAGTGCCCTGTGTAATGTAAGGTGGACTCTTCACCCACTGGACGATCCAGGGAATCCCCAAGATAGTATATTTTAATTTTCTTTTGTTATAAGGTATCTCTCATTCTTTTTTCCCCAAATGTAATATTGTTCTTTTTGTTATAAAAGATAATATAGTAGGATAGCTCCCTCCATACATTTTGGATATTTGCAAATGGTAGAAGTAATCGGCGTAACAGGTAACAGATCAGGTCATTACTCTTGGCTCTTCTTGCATTTCCAGTAAGATAATTCAATTACAGGAATTTGTACATTCTGTCTGTGCTGACACTATCTACTATTTTTATTTTCAAACCCGACTGCTGCCTTCACCATTGTGCAATGTTTAGCTAGCATTCTGTTTTGGCTAGGTCAAGTCTCTCCTGTGTTATATGTGATTGCAATAGATTTTGTTATTGATTCCAGCTATGTTTATATGTGTTTCTTGTTCTCAGTTTTTTTTGGAGGTTCATCTGTCTAATATTGTTCCTTTTTTTAAAGAAAGGAATCTAGGAATCCTTGAGAGTTGGGTGAAACTGGCACAAAAAGAGTCGGGGACAAAAGTTTGAACGAAATCTTTGGACAGAAAATTGAAAACTGATTCCAAGGAAAATCTTTGGTTCTGAAAAAATCTCAAATTTAGAAATATTCTTATATACAGTCTCCTCATATTGTTGCTGAGTGTCAGAATAAAAAGTTAATGTTTAGGGGCTTTCCTGGTGGTCCACTGGGTAGGGACTCCACCTTGCAGTGCAGGGGGCGCTTGTTCGATCCCTGGCCTGGGAGGATCCCATGCTGCGGAGCAGCTGGACCAATGTGTCCAATTACCGAGCTGGAGTTCTGGAGCACATGCTCCTGGAGCCAGTGCTCTGCAGAGAGAGAGGCCACTGCAGTGGGAGGCCCACACAGGCCAAAGAACAAAGATGGATGAAAATAAATAAAAATGATAAAATAAAAGTGGCCAAAAATTAAAAAAAAGTTAATGTTCACTGATATGCCTTTAAATTCATAAAATTGTGTACTGTTGTTGCTGTTTATTCGCTATGTCTGACTTTCTGCAACCCTATGGACTGTAGTCCACCAGGTTCTTCTGTCCATGGGATTACCCAGGCAAGAATACTGGACTGGGCTGCTATTTTCTCTTCCAAAATGGTGTATAAGTTGCTAAAATTGAAACCGGTTCTATATTTGACCAGCAAAAGAAGAGCAGCATGGCAAAAGTGCCAGTACAGTAGCTGGTGGTATTTTTCTTGGTGAATCAGTAAGATGAACACATGGATTTATCCTGAAAGCTATTTCAGCTAACCTGGTTTTCATAAAGGGTATTTTAATCTGTCTCAATCACCATATGAATACACATGAATCATTGGATTAAATCTAAACAAGGTTGTTTTTTTAAATCTGTCTCAATCACTTACATATGACTTATGCTGCCTTCACCATTGTGCAATGTTTAGCTAGCATTCTGTTTTGGCTAGGTCAAGTCTCTCCTGTGTTATATGTGATTGCAATAGATTTTGTTATTGATTCCAGCTATGTTTATATGTGTTTCTTGTTCTCAGTTTTTTTTGGAGGTTCATCTGTCTAATATTGTTCCTTTTTTTAAAGAAAGGAATCTAGGAATCCTTGAGAGTTGGGTGAAACTGGCACAAAAAGAGTCGGGGACAAAAGTTTGAACGAAATCTTTGGACAGAAAATTGAAAACTGATTCCAAGGAAAATCTTTGGTTCTGAAAAAATCTCAAATTTAGAAATATTCTTATATACAGTCTCCTCATATTGTTGCTGAGTGTCAGAATAAAAAGTTAATGTTTAGGGGCTTTCCTGGTGGTCCACTGGGTAGGGACTCCACCTTGCAGTGCAGGGGGCGCTTGTTCGATCCCTGGCCTGGGAGGATCCCATGCTGCGGAGCAGCTGGACCAATGTGTCCAATTACCGAGCTGGAGTTCTGGAGCACATGCTCCTGGAGCCAGTGCTCTGCAGAGAGAGAGGCCACTGCAGTGGGAGGCCCACACAGGCCAAAGAACAAAGATGGATGAAAATAAATAAAAATGATAAAATAAAAGTGGCCAAAAATTAAAAAAAAGTTAATGTTCACTGATATGCCTTTAAATTCATAAAATTGTGTACTGTTGTTGCTGTTTATTCGCTATGTCTGACTTTCTGCAACCCTATGGACTGTAGTCCACCAGGTTCTTCTGTCCATGGGATTACCCAGGCAAGAATACTGGACTGGGCTGCTATTTTCTCTTCCAAAATGGTGTATAAGTTGCTAAAATTGAAACCGGTTCTATATTTGACCAGCAAAAGAAGAGCAGCATGGCAAAAGTGCCAGTACAGTAGCTGGTGGTATTTTTCTTGGTGAATCAGTAAGATGAACACATGGATTTATCCTGAAAGCTATTTCAGCTAACCTGGTTTTCATAAAAAGGGTATTTTAATCTGTCTCAATCACCATATGAATACACATGAATCATTGGATTAAATCTAAACAGTTATTTTTGTCTCCCATTGCTCACTTACAGTTTATTTAGCTGAAGAAAGCTTTTTTCCTATCAGTACAAAACTTAGCACATCATAAATGTTTATGCTTACACTTACAGTATGCAGTTACTTTAAGAGATATACACAGTCTTGTTGCGAAGTTTTAAAATAATCCAGTTGTTGTTGTTCAGTTGCTAAATTGTGTCTGAGTCTTTCCAACCCTCTGGACTGCAGCACATTAAGCTTCCCTGTCCTTCACTATCTCCCAGAATTTGCTCAGACTCATGTGCATTGAGTCAGTGATGCCATCCAACCATCTCATCCTCTGTGGCCTCCTTCTCCTCTTGCCCTCAGTCTTTCCAGCATCAGGGTCTTTTCCAGAGTTGGCTCTTCACATCAGGTGGCCAAAGTATAGCATCAGTCCTTCCAATGAATATTCAGTGTTGATTTCTTTTAGGATTGACTGGTTTGATCTCCTTGCTGTCCAACAACTCCTTTGCCAACATAGTCCTGTCCTCTCTTTTCTGTCCCCAAGTAGGTCACTTTACAAGTCCATGGAATCTTCCAACTATGGAGAGAATTAGGTCCTCCATGGACTCTGCCCAAAGCCCTTACTTGCATTGGGATAAGAGACAAGAAACTCCTCTCCTTTCCCCTGGTAGAGTGAGGTTCAAGGCCTGATTTTTCCACAGAAACACCCCACATATATATTTCATTCTCTGAGTACTGCAAATCCTTTTGATATTCTTGATCTCACTAAATGACCCAAGAAATGTAAAATCAGTTTTGATTACCCAGGCAGAGTTCTTCTGTCCATGGGATTCCCCTGGACTGGGCTGCTATTTCTCTTCCAAAATGGTGTATAAGTTGCTAAAATTGAAACCGGTTCTATATTTGACCAGCAAAAGAAGAGCAGCATGGCAAAAGTGCCAGTACAGTAGCTGGTGGTATTTTTCTTGGTGAATCAGTAAGATGAACACATGGATTTATCCTGAAAGCTATTTCAGCTAACCTGGTTTTCATAAAAAGGGTATTTTAATCTGTCTCAATCACCATATGAATACACATGAATCATTGGATTAAATCTAAACAGTTATTTTTGTCTCCCATTGCTCACTTACAGTTTATTTAGCTGAAGAAAGCTTTTTTCCTATCAGTACAAAACTTAGCACATCATAAATGTTTATGCTTACACTTACAGTATGCAGTTACTTTAAGAGATATACACAGTCTTGTTGCGAAGTTTTAAAATAATCCAGTTGTTGTTGTTCAGTTGCTAAATTGTGTCTGAGTCTTTCCAACCCTCTGGACTGCAGCACATTAAGCTTCCCTGTCCTTCACTATCTCCCAGAATTTGCTCAGACTCATGTGCATTGAGTCAGTGATGCCATCCAACCATCTCATCCTCTGTGGCCTCCTTCTCCTCTTGCCCTCAGTCTTTCCAGCATCAGGGTCTTTTCCAGAGTTGGCTCTTCACATCAGGTGGCCAAAGTATAGCATCAGTCCTTCCAATGAATATTCAGTGTTGATTTCTTTTAGGATTGACTGGTTTGATCTCCTTGCTGTCCAACAACTCCTTTGCCAACATAGTCCTGTCCTCTCTTTTCTGTCCCCAAGTAGGTCACTTTACAAGTCCATGGAATCTTCCAACTATGGAGAGAATTAGGTCCTCCATGGACTCTGCCCAAAGCCCTTACTTGCATTGGGATAAGAGACAAGAAACTCCTCTCCTTTCCCCTGGTAGAGTGAGGTTCAAGGCCTGATTTTTCCACAGAAACACCCCCCACATATATATTTCATTCTCTGAGTACTGCAAATCCTTTTGATATTCTTGATCTCACTAAATGACCCAAGAAATGTAAAATCAGTTTTTGTACATTTCATTTCTGAGTTCTGCCCTTGGTCTGTTCCCTAGCTTTGGCATGCAACCCTTTTCAAATTTTGTTGCCTGGACCAAAACTTTAGTGAACTCACCTTTACAGTCATGTGATTCCAATCACAGGCATGTTACTTTGATCTTAGCCTAAAATTGACCGATAGAAGACATACCTTTAAGTCTGATTTTCAGATAAATAATAATTTTTAATATGCTTATGTCCCAACCACAACAGAAGACCCGTGTAAACTAAAAAATTATCTGTATCTGAAATTCAAGTTTAACTGGTCATCCTATATTTTATTTGCTAAATCTAGCAAAATTTTCCTTTACTAGTTCTCTCCAAATGAAAATAAAAAAGTATTTTGATTAACATTTCATTATCTGCAGGTTGTATGCATGAATGTATGTCTCTCATATTCAGTTTAGATAATTTGGCATAAATTTTGTTAAGGTATAAAATCGATTCAGCAAATCTGTATTGATGGCAGTATTATAGGGTTCTACTTTTGGGTGTGTAAGATTTTTCATCCTCCTGGGTACTAACTTATCTTATAGCTACACATGTGTCTTGAATCTTGAGAGGAAAATAAAGTCTATTTTTCCTTAGCCACGTTGTGACCTAATTTGGGAAGTGTTATAATATGATGAAAAGCATTTTAGTACAGGGAATAAGCTGTTTGTTCTGCTATTAAACACTTTTTAACTGCTTACATTTATCTATTTACTCTTCAACTCATAAATGCTTTTATTTATAATGTGTCTTGTAGGGAGTTCAAAATCCATTGCAAATGCATCCGATTAAAGTTATTTGATTCCACTGTTGATATTATTAGATATTGTGCTATGATCATGCTCTTAATGATAAACAAAGGGTTTAAACAAGGAATCACAAAAACCATTGTGCCAGAAAGCAATTTACCAAAACAAGGTTTCTCCTCAGCTTTACAGTTCACATCGTGATATTCATTTAATCCGGTTTTTGTGCAGTCTTTTTGTAGTTTTGCATGTTCTTGAGGTCTTGGTTTGGTGGTAGATACAAAGACCAGTTTACCACAGTGAGACTGATGAGATATATTCAGAATTCCTAGGAGGTGTGTGGGGAGACATTTCATGGAAGATTTTTTTTTTTTTACTACAATTGCAAAAAATGTTAGCAGAAGATAGTGTGGTAGAAAAAGACAGTGTATAGAAACTACCTGTGTGGTGCTTTAAATATATAACAAGTGTTTCTTATTATAAATGGTAAGATTTCTAATCTTCCTTTAATAGCTTGAAAGTTTATACCATTACCAGTTAACTATTTAATTTCTGAGCTTAAGAAGACAGGGTCTCAGTGAACATTATTCTGTATTTGTAGGAAATACCTAAAATTGAATGAGAGACAGCTATCTTAAAAGAAAGCTAATGTGGGTAAAAGACACATGAATTACACATATAACCTGGTCATCCTAAACCACAACCAATTTAACATAAGCTCATGGTGTGAAGGCACTGAATAAAATATTATTTAGTTTGCAATAATGGATATACACTGTTGTGACCACCTCTGTGTTCACTTCTGGATGTAATGGAAGATGTGTAAGAGCTCATCATGTTATGTATAGAAGAGAAGACTTAAATAGAGATTTTAGCTACCTTCAAATATACATAATGTCCCCTTACATAGAAGATGGGCAAACTTAGGGTAGTTGCAGAACACAGATCATCAATGAATAGTGCTTACCAATATTCACTGTACAGCCTGTCTATTTACTGGCACAAACAAGTTGCTTCTAACTATGATTTCAGAACTCTATGATATTCTCACAGAACATGAGAACAGTTATGTATAGAGAGTTCTTCCTATCACTTCATGGCAAACAGAAGGGGGAAAAGTGAAAACAGTAACAAATTGTGCTTTCTTGGGTACCAAAATCACTATAGACGGTGATTGCAGCCATGAAACTAAAAGACACTTGCTATGACAAATCAGACAGCGTATTAAAAAGCAGAGAAATCACTTTGCCTACAAAGGTCAAAGCTATGGTTTTTTCCAGTAGTCGTATATGAATATGAGACTTGAGCCACAAAGGCGGCTGAGGACAGAAGAACTGATGCTGTCAAACTGTGGTGCTGGAGCAGACTCTTGAGAGTCCCTTGGACAGCAAGGAGGTCAAACCCATCAATCCTAAAAAAACTCAACTCATTGGAATACTCATTGGAAGGACTGATGCTGAAGCTGATGCTTCAGTACGTTGGCCACCTGATCTGAAGAGCTGAATCACTGGAAAAGACCCTGATGCTGGGAAAGAGTAAGAGCAGGAGGAAAAGTGGGTGACAGAGGATTAGATGGTTGGATGGCATCACCAACTCAATGGACATAAGTTTGAGCCAACTCCAGGAGATACTGTTAATTTCTGAGCTTAAGAAGACAGGGTCTCAGTGAACATTATTCTGTATTTGTAGGAAATACCTAAAATTGAATGAGAGACAGCTATCTTAAAAGAAAGCTAATGTGGGTAAAAGACACATGAATTACACATATAACCTGGTCATCCTAAACCACAACCAATTTAACATAAGCTCATGGTGTGAAGGCACTGAATAAAATATTATTTAGTTTGCAATAATGGATATACACTGTTGTGACCACCTCTGTGTTCACTTCTGGATGTAATGGAAGATGTGTAAGAGCTCATCATGTTATGTATAGAAGAGAAGACTTAAATAGAGATTTTAGCTACCTTCAAATATACATAATGTCCCCTTACATAGAAGATGGGCAAACTTAGGGTAGTTGCAGAACACAGATCATCAATGAATAGTGCTTACCAATATTCACTGTACAGCCTGTCTATTTACTGGCACAAACAAGTTGCTTCTAACTATGATTTCAGAACTCTATGATATTCTCACAGAACATGAGAACAGTTATGTATAGAGAGTTCTTCCTATCACTTCATGGCAAACAGAAGGGGGAAAAGTGAAAACAGTAACAAATTGTGCTTTCTTGGGTACCAAAATCACTATAGACGGTGATTGCAGCCATGAAACTAAAAGACACTTGCTATGACAAATCAGACAGCGTATTAAAAAGCAGAGAAATCACTTTGCCTACAAAGGTCAAAGCTATGGTTTTTTCCAGTAGTCGTATATGAATATGAGACTTGAGCCACAAAGGCGGCTGAGGACAGAAGAACTGATGCTGTCAAACTGTGGTGCTGGAGCAGACTCTTGAGAGTCCCTTGGACAGCAAGGAGGTCAAACCCATCAATCCTAAAAAAACTCAACTCATTGGAATACTCATTGGAAGGACTGATGCTGAAGCTGATGCTTCAGTACGTTGGCCACCTGATCTGAAGAGCTGAATCACTGGAAAAGACCCTGATGCTGGGAAAGAGTAAGAGCAGGAGGAAAAGTGGGTGACAGAGGATTAGATGGTTGGATGGCATCACCAACTCAATGGACATAAGTTTGAGCCAACTCCAGGAGATACTGAAGAACTGGGAAACCTGTTGTGCTGTAGTCCATGGGGTTGCAGAGTCAGACATGACTTAGCAACAAAACAACAACATAGAGTACTTGATTTCTTCAGGTATTGTTCTAAAGGCACCTACTCCTTCATTCATAAAAAATTAACTAGTTGGTACCAGGCATTGTTTAAAGGTCCAACTGTTTGTCAGATTCTTGACTTCATACAGTGATTTTCTAAATAGCATAAGCACACAATTTTTATAGTAAATGAGAAAATGATAAGTGTTAGAGAGAAAAATAGAGTCAGAAAATGGAATGGAGGGGTCCTAAGAGATGTTTTACAACTTTGAATAGGGAAGGCCTTGTTGAGAAGATTACATTTGAATGAAGGTTTGAAGAAGATGAAGGAGAAACCACATGAATATCTAGGGAAGGAATGGTTCATACAGAGGGAATAACAAGTGCCAAGGTTCTAAAGCAAGACTTGCCTTTTGTTCTAGAGACCTGTGTGTCTGGAGAAGAGTGACGTAGGATGGAGTCATAGGCATTACGGTCAGAGACATACTGAGGGATCAGCTTTTGCTGAACCTTCTAGGTGTTGGTTGAGAATTTATTTTTCCCTCTGAGCAAGATGGACAGCCATTGTAAGATTTGGGAAGAGAGATGACATGGTGTGGACTACAGTGTAATGTGCAGAGAAGAGACTGAGGGGAGAAGGGTGATAGTTAGGAGAATGAAGCCTTCGTTAGAAGAAGGATAACAATGGATAGCACCAAGTTGGTGGCCATGGAGGTGCTGGGAAGTGGTCAGAGCCCACGGTGGTGTAGAAGGTAGGGACTGCAGAATTTGGTGACAGATTGAATGCGGGGTAAGAGAGAAAGGAGGGGTTAGGGTCACTTAAAGGACTTGGTCCAAGCAAACGAAAGGACTGATTTGGCACAAGATGAGATGAGAAAGATTGTTGTTTGGGGAACTAGGAGGGCTATCAGCAGCTTTCTAAGAACAATCCCTTTAATCATATTAAAACCCTGTGAGGTTATTATGCCCATTTCACAGATGAGGAAACTGAGATATAGCAAACTGGATTGCATTCAAAGTGCTAAATGGAAGATTTGAACACTGGTGCCTGACTTGACCTAACAAAAATGGTCTGGTGTCTCATAAACCTGGTTACAATATGGCCTAAAATTCTTCTTAGTAGGATGATTCAAGCTTCGATAACATAAAAAAATCAAGTTATAGGAATCTGTGGGAGGAAACAAGGTACAGAAAAAAGAAAAAAACTAAAACTGCAGTTCTGAGTCTAGACAATGACTCTTGTCTCTTAACCACTATTAATGAAGCAAAGCATATTGAGTAAAGAGATTTTTCATGGGTTAGCTAATTGTTGAATTAAATTTTTTTTTCTAATTGAAAATTGATTCTACCTTATTTATGTAAATTCCGAATGGAGGTAAATATTTCCTCCTTTAAATGGTTTTACTTTTATTTTTAATCATTATGACTAGAAATTGTAAGCATAATAAAGAACTTTCAAATTTGGTACTATATATTTGCCCACCTATTCTTTCTATGAAATATTAAAGATAATTTGAAAAGTATAGCAAAGTATTAAGAATCTAATCAAGGTCACACTAAGAGGTACTCATGAATGATCACTTCCTTTTAATAAGTTTCCCTTTAGTACTTTTAGTACTCATATTTATAGATGTAGTATATGGTAGACTTTACACTATATACACAACATTTTTACTAACATGATATCATGATACTTTTCCCATAGGAGTTAAGGTCATAGACGTATTGAGGTATCAGCTTTTGTTGGACCTTCCAGGTGTTGGTTGATAATTTTTTTCCCTTTTCTTCCCCCTATTTTTTTGGTTATGCTGTGCAACTTGTGGGATCTCAGTTCCCTGACCAAGGATTGAACCTGGACCACAGCAGTGAAAGTGCCAAATCATAATCACTAGACCACCAGGAACTCCCTTTCCATGTTATTACATCCTTTATAAATGTAATATTTATTCATAGTTGTTCTAAGCATTTGCCTGCTTGGGAAATGACCCATAACGTTGTAATATCTTTTAAAAGATGAGAAAGATTGTTGTTTGGGGAACTAGGAGGGCTATCAGCAGCTTTCTAAGAACAATCCCTTTAATCATATTAAAACCCTGTGAGGTTATTATGCCCATTTCACAGATGAGGAAACTGAGATATAGCAAACTGGATTGCATTCAAAGTGCTAAATGGAAGATTTGAACACTGGTGCCTGACTTGACCTAACAAAAATGGTCTGGTGTCTCATAAACCTGGTTACAATATGGCCTAAAATTCTTCTTAGTAGGATGATTCAAGCTTCGATAACATAAAAAAATCAAGTTATAGGAATCTGTGGGAGGAAACAAGGTACAGAAAAAAGAAAAAAACTAAAACTGCAGTTCTGAGTCTAGACAATGACTCTTGTCTCTTAACCACTATTAATGAAGCAAAGCATATTGAGTAAAGAGATTTTTCATGGGTTAGCTAATTGTTGAATTAAATTTTTTTTTCTAATTGAAAATTGATTCTACCTTATTTATGTAAATTCCGAATGGAGGTAAATATTTCCTCCTTTAAATGGTTTTACTTTTATTTTTAATCATTATGACTAGAAATTGTAAGCATAATAAAGAACTTTCAAATTTGGTACTATATATTTGCCCACCTATTCTTTCTATGAAATATTAAAGATAATTTGAAAAGTATAGCAAAGTATTAAGAATCTAATCAAGGTCACACTAAGAGGTACTCATGAATGATCACTTCCTTTTAATAAGTTTCCCTTTAGTACTTTTAGTACTCATATTTATAGATGTAGTATATGGTAGACTTTACACTATATACACAACATTTTTACTAACATGATATCATGATACTTTTCCCATAGGAGTTAAGGTCATAGACGTATTGAGGTATCAGCTTTTGTTGGACCTTCCAGGTGTTGGTTGATAATTTTTTTCCCTTTTCTTCCCCCTATTTTTTTGGTTATGCTGTGCAACTTGTGGGATCTCAGTTCCCTGACCAAGGATTGAACCTGGACCACAGCAGTGAAAGTGCCAAATCATAATCACTAGACCACCAGGGAACTCCCTTTCCATGTTATTACATCCTTTATAAATGTAATATTTATTCATAGTTGTTCTAAGCATTTGCCTGCTTGGGAAATGACCCATAACGTTGTAATATCTTTTTAAAAAGACTTTTTTTTTTGCCATGTTGTGAATATTTTCCAAATACAACCATCTGTATTTGGAATGAAAACATATTATGGAGATGGTGTAGTCAGTGATGTGGCAGAGTTGCTGTGAACAACTTTTTCTCTGAAATGGTCATTGGTAAGAGAGAAAGCTCATCAGCTGATAATCACTAGAGATCTATGCTTCATGCTCTTTGAGAATTTGGTATTATTAATGTTCTTTTTCATGTCAATAAACTTTTTCAGAGACATCTGTTTAAAAGCAGGCAACGAAGTGGTGTGACCCATGCCAATATTTGTATTTTCACTACAATCTTCTTGGAACTTTTATGGAAAGTGATAAATACAAGTCTCTCCAAATAATGATGTGAACTTCACTTCTGTTTTTATGATTCTTTCCCACTAAGTGATAATTAAGTGTTTAATATTTTTCAGGGATCAAAACTAGGCTAACAGTACAATCTGTGATGAGCATATTGAGATATTTGTGAATTTAAAGCTTCAGAGATTAAATTTGCTAAGTGCTTTGGAAATATTGTTGAGTGTTCTCTAACATATAACAAATATACTCTAATAATAATTTGTTTATACTTGGACAGACACTTGACTGGAATATAAGGTGACTGATAATAATTGATCTATGATGATACTATTTACCTACTTTATTTTTAACTATAAATAAATAAATATAAATTTCATCAATTTTCATGAAGTACTTGTGGTAGCTCATGCCTAAGTCTGTAATATCCAAAAAATAAATCAAACTAAAGAGGTAGTCAATAGTAAACTAGATTTAAACAAAGTTCTCTCTAATAAGTAGATGGCAGATTTTTAAAGTTAAATATGAAAATAATATATACCTAGAACTAAGATTATACTAAGTAAATTTTATCTTTGATAATTTGCCCACTTTTTGAATTATAAAAGATATATGAAAATACCAATTACACTTGTACTGTGGAAATTTTAATGTTTACTAAGAAAAACCCAAGAATATTAGAGTTATAGGACCTATAAACTTAATCTAATAAAAACTTAGTAGAAGACTGGAGTCAAATAAATTCAAATAACACAGAGTCATAAATAAGCTCCACGTTGTCTGACCTCTCATTCATGGACTTTTTTCCACAACAGAACATCAATCATGCCTTATGAGGCATTGGCTTGTAAAGATGACTAAATGCTAGGTTAATAAGCTTCATGTCCAAAGAGCCTGAGAGGAATAACATTACCAATATGGCAACATAAGTCATTCCTGACTTTGTTTCCATACTTACTAGCAACTATTCACAGACAAATAAACCTGAAAAATTCTACAACACAGAGGTGAGGATGAAGCACCGCCTGCACCAACCAAGACACTACATTGTAAGTATAGAAGAAAAATGAGTACATGGTAGTGAAAATGCACGCCTCTCTCCCTAGCCTCCCACACCAGTCTGGTACAGCATCACACTGAGAGATCTCCCCTGAGTTTATGGTTCCTCCAGCAGCAAAGGAGAGTCAAAGGTAGACATTCTGCTTTCCCAGCATTGTGGGTCACTCTGTGGGAATTCCTACTCTGGTCTTAATCATGGCATTTCAAGGGAATCTGCATGGCTTGACCCTTGAAAATCTGATGATGATGAAGCAGTGGGTAGGGTCTTGCAACAATTAACATTGAGATCGTGGTAGACTGACTTCATACTTGCAATGCCCAGGTAAGCAGTCAAAAATCAATATCTTTTCTAATCAGCAAAATCAAGACAATTTAGCAGTATGACCCAGAAACTTGGCAAGGGAAGTTCTGCCTTATTCAGGTACCTAAACAGTGATGCCAGCCCTGGAATCTGGTCAGGACCACAAAGAGACATTTTGGCCTTGAAGTCAGTTCTCCAGCTTTTCCCAGATGGGGAAACTAATTCATAGTCCTGCCCATTGTGAAACCCAGCCTTAAATCTACCCAGCCAGTGAACCTACTTAGAGTATGGGGAGAGCTGCACAGCCCATCCAGCAGCCCTTTAAAACCTACAAGCATGCCCTGGCTTTCTCTATCTGCAGAGAGAAAAACCCAAGAATATTAGAGTTATAGGACCTATAAACTTAATCTAATAAAAACTTAGTAGAAGACTGGAGTCAAATAAATTCAAATAACACAGAGTCATAAATAAGCTCCACGTTGTCTGACCTCTCATTCATGGACTTTTTTCCACAACAGAACATCAATCATGCCTTATGAGGCATTGGCTTGTAAAGATGACTAAATGCTAGGTTAATAAGCTTCATGTCCAAAGAGCCTGAGAGGAATAACATTACCAATATGGCAACATAAGTCATTCCTGACTTTGTTTCCATACTTACTAGCAACTATTCACAGACAAATAAACCTGAAAAATTCTACAACACAGAGGTGAGGATGAAGCACCGCCTGCACCAACCAAGACACTACATTGTAAGTATAGAAGAAAAATGAGTACATGGTAGTGAAAATGCACGCCTCTCCCTAGCCTCCCACACCAGTCTGGTACAGCATCACACTGAGAGATCTCCCCTGAGTTTATGGTTCCTCCAGCAGCAAAGGAGAGTCAAAGGTAGACATTCTGCTTTCCCAGCATTGTGGGTCACTCTGTGGGAATTCCTACTCTGGTCTTAATCATGGCATTTCAAGGGAATCTGCATGGCTTGACCCTTGAAAATCTGATGATGATGAAGCAGTGGGTAGGGTCTTGCAACAATTAACATTGAGATCGTGGTAGACTGACTTCATACTTGCAATGCCCAGGTAAGCAGTCAAAAATCAATATCTTTTCTAATCAGCAAAATCAAGACAATTTAGCAGTATGACCCAGAAACTTGGCAAGGGAAGTTCTGCCTTATTCAGGTACCTAAACAGTGATGCCAGCCCTGGAATCTGGTCAGGACCACAAAGAGACATTTTGGCCTTGAAGTCAGTTCTCCAGCTTTTCCCAGATGGGGAAACTAATTCATAGTCCTGCCCATTGTGAAACCCAGCCTTAAATCTACCCAGCCAGTGAACCTACTTAGAGTATGGGGAGAGCTGCACAGCCCATCCAGCAGCCCTTTGTACAACAGCACTTGAACAGTGAGCATGTCCCATGGCTTTCTCTATCTGCAGAGAGAAACCAGTAGCCTTATCTGGCCAGACAATTCAGCCACAAGCTTTCCAGATCTGGGTCTCCACACAATGAGCTGCTGCCCTTCAAGGCAGGGAAACCAGTTTGTAGCTTTGCCTACTGTTGAGAATACTATCCACTCTCAATATCCAGAAAGCCTAGGCAGAGAACCCAGGGAGTGGCAAAGTCCATCCTATAGCCTTGCTTCGGCAGGAAGCCAAGCCATCAGTCCTATCCAACTATTCTCCACCAGCAACACAAACGCCCCTCCTCACCTCAGAGCTTGAGAGGGAACTTCCTCCAAAGCAGATCCTTATAGCAAGCCTCATCTGCCCAAGGGCACTACTAGAAACTTGAACTAGAGTGATTGGTTAGGAGGAGAACACCACCCTGGTATGAAAGCCAACAAAAGATAATAGGAGTAAGGAAAACTATAGGCCAATATCCATACTGAAAATAGAACCAGAAATTCTCAAAATTAGCAAAATGAATTCACAGCACATTAAAAGGATCATTTGCTCTAATCAAGTGGAATTTGCCCCTGGGATGTAAGGATAGTTTAACATAGGCGAATCAATGAAAAAGTCACACACACATATATAAAGAAAAAAGTCTTATGACTATCTTGATAGACACAGAAAAAGCATTTGATAAATTTCAACATGTGTTAATAATAAAGCTTCTGAATAAATTTGACAGAATGAATACACCTCAACATAATAAAGGTAATATGTGACATGCCCACAGTTAACATCATACTCAATGGTGAAAGGTTCAAATTTTTTCTTCTAAGATCAACAACAAGACAAGGATGCTCATTCTCACCACTCTTACAACATGGTGCTGGAATCCTAGCCAGAGCAAGTAGACAAGAAAAAGGTTGAAACCCTTAAGAATTGAAAAGGAAGAAGTAAAATGGTCTCTATTGGCATATAACATGATTTTATTTGTAGAAAATCACAAATACTTTGTTAAAAAACTGTTAATATAGTAAAGGAATTTAATAAAGCTGATCAAAATTGGCATAGAAATCAGGGTTTACTTAGAGTATGGGGAGAGCTGCACAGCCCATCCAGCAGCCCTTTGTACAACAGCACTTGAACAGTGAGCATGTCCCATGGCTTTCTCTATCTGCAGAGAGAAACCAGTAGCCTTATCTGGCCAGACAATTCAGCCACAAGCTTTCCAGATCTGGGTCTCCACACAATGAGCTGCTGCCCTTCAAGGCAGGGAAACCAGTTTGTAGCTTTGCCTACTGTTGAGAATACTATCCACTCTCAATATCCAGAAAGCCTAGGCAGAGAACCCAGGGAGTGGCAAAGTCCATCCTATAGCCTTGCTTCGGCAGGAAGCCAAGCCATCAGTCCTATCCAACTATTCTCCACCAGCAACACAAACGCCCCTCCTCACCTCAGAGCTTGAGAGGGAACTTCCTCCAAAGCAGATCCTTATAGCAAGCCTCATCTGCCCAAGGGCACTACTAGAAACTTGAACTAGAGTGATTGGTTAGAGGAGAGCACCACCCTGGTATGAAAGCCAACAAAAGATAATAGGAGTAAGGAAAACTATAGGCCAATATCCATACTGAAAATAGAACCAGAAATTCTCAAAATTAGCAAAATGAATTCACAGCACATTAAAAGGATCATTTGCTCTAATCAAGTGGAATTTGCCCCTGGGATGTAAGGATAGTTTAACATAGGCGAATCAATGAAAAAGTCACACACACATATATAAAGAAAAAAGTCTTATGACTATCTTGATAGACACAGAAAAAGCATTTGATAAATTTCAACATGTGTTAATAATAAAGCTTCTGAATAAATTTGACAGAATGAATACACCTCAACATAATAAAGGTAATATGTGACATGCCCACAGTTAACATCATACTCAATGGTGAAAGGTTCAAATTTTTTCTTCTAAGATCAACAACAAGACAAGGATGCTCATTCTCACCACTCTTACAACATGGTGCTGGAATCCTAGCCAGAGCAAGTAGACAAGAAAAAGGTTGAAACCCTTAAGAATTGAAAAGGAAGAAGTAAAATGGTCTCTATTGGCATATAACATGATTTTATTTGTAGAAAATCACAAATACTTTGTTAAAAAACTGTTAATATAGTAAAGGAATTTAATAAAGCTGTAGAATTCAAAATTGGCATAGAAAACTCAGTGGGGTTTTTATACTAATAAACATCCTGAAAAAGAAATTTTAAAAATGATTCAATTCACAATAACATCAAACCCCAAAAATACTTGGGAATAAATCTGATCTGAAGGTGTAATATCTCTATACTGAAAACTACAAGACATTGCTGAAAAACCTAAAGACACCAATAAATGAAAAGGTATTTGTGTGTCCATGGATCAGAATAATGAAAACACCAGGACTATCACAAGGCATCTATAGATTCAATGCAATCTCTATCAATATTTCAAAGAGCTTTCTTTTTTACAGAGCAGAAAAAAATTTTAAAAAGTAAGATTTCACCAAATTAAAAAGGGTTATTAACTTTTATGGATGTGAGAGTTGGACCACAAAGATGGCTGAGAGAAGAAGAATTGATGCATGTAAACTGTGGTGTTGGAGAAGGCTCTTGAGAGTCTCTTGGACAGCAAGGAGATCAAACCAGTCAATACTAAAGGAAATCAAGCCTGAATACTCATTAGAAGGACTGATGCTAAAGCTGAAGCTCCAATACTTTGGCCATCTGATGGGAGGAAAAGAGGCAACTCATTCGAAAAGAGCCTGATGTTGGGAAAAATAAAAGGTAAAAAGAGAAGGGGGTGACAGAGGTCGAGATGGTTGGATGGCATCACCAAGTCAATGGGCATGAGTTTGAGCGCTCTTCAGGAGATGGTGAAGGGCAACAAAGCCTGGCATGCTGCAGTCTGCAGACTCACAAAGAGTTAGACATGACTGAGCAACTGAACTGACTGGCTGAATGTAAGTAGTATGATGCTGGCTTCTGACCCATATGGTTTGCTTCTGTATCCAACATCTGGGGTTCACCAAATATTTGCCTGCAACTGTTCAAAGCTCGGCTTTTAAACATCAGATGATTTTCTGAAGTCCATGGATCCTATCAATTTTACTGTCTCTTCTATTTCTATCAACTATTGATCAAAACAATAAAAAGGAATTTCAGGGGGTACAGTTATCTTGTGAAACTCCTTTCAAATCCTCTCAAGTAATGAGAATGGCTGAAATACTTTCTGAATGAGGTTTGGCAAGAAATATGTTGCCTGTACCACAAGCTGCTGGGAGACATTCTCTCATGATGGAAATCCTTTCTAATTCCTATTTTCTTCATAGTTTCTGGCTGTCTTTTGCTTAAACCAATACAAACAGAAAAATTAAACATGCATTAACACACACACACACACACACACACACACAGAGTTACCCCGTGGCCTCGTATCTGCAAAAGCCCACAGAGTTTTGCTTATAACAACATCTGAACTACACTGGTGTCTCACAATCACTTTTGACTTTTGGCTGTGTGCAACTCATGTAGAAAACTGTTGTTTCCAGATCCTTGTAAGATGGAACAAGTTAATATAGTATTATTAGATAGTTTCACGGTAGTTCTCAAATGATAATCCCATATAACACTAGTGCTTCTTAGCTGAATAGATTCCAATAGAAAAACAAGAAAACAAGATACGTTTAACAGCAGCCTTTTTCCAGATTCTAGGGGGAAAAATCAACAGGCCTAATTTTCCCAATTTCAAGCTACTTCCAATTTTTTTTTTAAATGAAATCTTTGGTGTTTGCTACTGTCGCAGAATACAGTACTACAAAATAGATACAATGAATGAAGAAATTTTAAATCAACACGAATGGGATAAAATCAATCATATCTAATGTAGTCATCTGCTTTCTTACCCACTGTATATCCATGCCTAACTGTATTTTGTGCATTTGTGGAGACAGTGAGAGACTTGAGGGGAGGGAGGATGGAAAATAGAGAGTTTCTGCTCATAAACATGATCTTAATTTATACAGAATTAAACTAACAAGTTTATATCAAACAAAAGTTACAGCATTCTGTAAAGAATTCCATGCTGCCAATTACTTTTGATATCTGAGCAAGTTTAAGAGAAACCTTCCAGTGAGAGTCATTCAGTTTCTTTGCCACATGTCTCTGCTCCCATCACAGTTCCATCTCATCTAGCGTTTCTGGAGAAGCCCAATTACGAAACTTATAAAAATGTCTTCCACTAGGCAGAACTGTCCCTTGGCATGTATCTGAGCAGACATTCTCTTTTAAGCAGATTTTTTTTCTTGATGAACCATTATTGAGCTGATATTGTGTTACATTAGCAGTATGATTCCTCATTCAGAATATTACTGAGTATTTTCTGTCATCTTAACAGCTAAGTCATCCTGGGCTTATTATCCTTTTAATAGAGATTTACTGTAGAACAGAAGATTGGAAGCAAAAAAAAAAAAAAAAAAAAAGAATGATGCCTAGCATTTGTATTTTGAAATAGATTTTTGAACTTCAAGACAAAGGTCAAAGTAATAATGACTTTTGAATTGTAGGGGTTGGGGTTTTATATTTTTCAGAAGCAGGAACTGAAGAGTTTGGAGCATGAAGTCCACGCCAAAAAAAATTGGTTTACTTTTTTCAATCTTGACAAAAACCCTTTCAGGGCTTCCCTGGTGGTCCAGTGGGTAAAGACACCGCCTTGCAGTGCAAGGGGTGCCAGTTCATTCCCTGGCCTGGGAAGATCCCATGTGCCGCGGAGCGGCTGGACCAATGTGTCCGACTACTGAGCTGGAGCTCTGAAGCGCATGCTCCCAGAGCTCCCAGGCCACTGTGATGGGAGGCCCACACAGGCCAAAGAAAAACGGTGGGTGAAAATAGATAAATGAAAGACCAATAGACGTGACCAAAAAAAACCTTTCAGTTAGATAAGAGTCGGTAAAAACAATATGAGCTGGCAAGTGTCTGAAATATAAGTGGTGTATGCGTGTCACCCTGGGTCTGCTTTTTCCTTACCCAACTTTTTATATCCATGCCTAACTGTATTTTGTGCATTTGTGGAGACAGTGAGAGACTTGAGGAGAGAGGATGGAAAATAGAGAGTTTCTGCTCATAAACATGATCTTAATTTATACAGAATTAAACTAACAAGTTTATATCAAACAAAAGTTACAGCATTCTGTAAAGAATTCCATGCTGCCAATTACTTTTGATATCTGAGCAAGTTTAAGAGAAACCTTCCAGTGAGAGTCATTCAGTTTCTTTGCCACATGTCTCTGCTCCCATCACAGTTCCATCTCATCTAGCGTTTCTGGAGAAGCCCAATTACGAAACTTATAAAAATGTCTTCCACTAGGCAGAACTGTCCCTTGGCATGTATCTGAGCAGACATTCTCTTTTAAGCAGATTTTTTTTCTTGATGAACCATTATTGAGCTGATATTGTGTTACATTAGCAGTATGATTCCTCATTCAGAATATTACTGAGTATTTTCTGTCATCTTAACAGCTAAGTCATCCTGGGCTTATTATCCTTTTAATAGAGATTTACTGTAGAACAGAAGATTGGAAGCAAAAAAAAAAAAAAAAAAAAGAATGATGCCTAGCATTTGTATTTTGAAATAGATTTTTGAACTTCAAGACAAAGGTCAAAGTAATAATGACTTTTGAATTGTAGGGGTTGGGGTTTTATATTTTTCAGAAGCAGGAACTGAAGAGTTTGGAGCATGAAGTCCACGCCAAAAAAAATTGGTTTACTTTTTTCAATCTTGACAAAAACCCTTTCAGGGCTTCCCTGGTGGTCCAGTGGGTAAAGACACCGCCTTGCAGTGCAAGGGGTGCCAGTTCATTCCCTGGCCTGGGAAGATCCCATGTGCCGCGGAGCGGCTGGACCAATGTGTCCGACTACTGAGCTGGAGCTCTGAAGCGCATGCTCCCAGAGCTCCCAGGCCACTGTGATGGGAGGCCCACACAGGCCAAAGAAAAACGGTGGGTGAAAATAGATAAATGAAAGACCAATAGACGTGGCCAAAAAAAAAAAAACCTTTCAGTTAGATAAGAGTCGGTAAAAAACATAGATGGAGTGAAGCTGAGATGCAAGTGTCTGAAATATAAGTGGTGTATGCTGTGTCAACCCTGTGGTTACTTTCAAGTGGAGGCAGATCATAGTACCTCTAATACCTTCCATTTAAGTTTGTTACTGAGTAGGAAGAAGGAACTATGGTTCCTTCTAAGGTGCAATTCAAGAAGCCAGGATAATTTGAGATTACTCTTGTACCACATCACCTTGGTGCAGTAGCAGTGACATAGAAGTGGTAGTATGATGTGAATAGGTAGGTTAGATTTGAGATATCTCTACAAGACATTTTACTATGGCCCCAGAGAAGTTCAGGGAAAGTATTAGCATATCTTATGGCCTCAAAGACATCTGGTACCATCACTTCCTGGCAATAGATGATGAAAATGTCGAAAGAGTGACAGATTTTCTTGGGCTCCAAAATGATGGCAGACAGTGACTACAGCTATGAGATTAAAAGATGCTTGCTTCTTCGAAGAAAAGCTATGACAAAGCTAGACAGCATATTAAAAAGCTTTGTTGACAAAGATCTGTACAGCCAAAGCTATGGTCTTTCTACCTGCCATGCACACATGTGAGAGTTGAATCATAAAGAAGGCTGAGCCCTGAAGAATTGATGCTTTTGGACTGTGGTGCTGCAGAAAACTGTTGAGAGTCATTTGGAGAGCAAAGAGATCAAACTAGTCAATTCTAAAGGAAATCAACCTTGAATATTCATTGGAAGGACTGGTGCTAAAGCTCTAAATCTTTGGCTACCTGATGCAAGGATCTGGCTCACTGGAAAAGACCCTGATACTGGGAAAGACTGAGGGCAAGAGAAGGGGAACCACAGAGGAAGAGGTGGTTAGAGAGCATTACTGACTCAATGGGCACGAGTCTGAGCAAGCTCCAGGACATGGTAAAGAACAGGGAAGCCTGGCATGCTGCAGTCCATGGGGTTGCAAAGAGTCAGACATTACTTAGTGACTGAACAACAAGAGTAGAAGTGAATGAAAACAGGATAAAAGTCTTCTCTATGTGGAGAGAGGAACATAAGCTTTACAGAATAACTATGACCACTGGGATAGCGGATCTCAGTGGATAGCAACCTGGGAAAATGAGATGCCAGGGACTAGGGAGGGTGAAATTGTCCATGAGTGACCAGATGCTGACCAGTCACTGACCTTCCTCCATCCCTGCCACCACCACTCACCAATCTCCACAAAGTGATGTAAGAATCCAGAAAAAGACAGGAAAAAGAATCTTTTAGATAGCTAACTTAAATTTGGAATGAATTATTTTTAACCAAAATTAACTAAAATTGATTTGAGTTGAGTTGATTTATATCAAATGATGGAGCATACTATATTTGCATATTTGGATTTTATGACCTGATAATTTATACTTGCTGCATATACTTCTTCCTATTTCAACTGTAGAATATTGATTGGAAGTGATCCTATTTGGGGGTATAGTAGAATCACTTTAAGATTTGTTTCTTAAATAAAGGTGTACAGCAAAATTGTTTAAAATGAAAATCACTCAAAATCTCTTAAGTCAAGCACACATAAGTCAAGTATACAGGCACATTCTCACACAGTAAATCCCACACAGGCAGTTTTTCCTTGATGAAAAGCTAAAGCTATGGTCTTCCCCTACCTGCCATGCACACATGTGAGAGTTGAATCAGAAAGAAGGCTGAGCCCTGAAGAATTGATGCTTTTGGACTGTGGTGCTGCAGAAAACTGTTGAGAGTCATTTGGAGAGCAAAGAGATCAAACTAGTCAATTCTAAAGGAAATCAACCTTGAATATTCATTGGAAGGACTGGTGCTAAAGCTCTAAATCTTTGGCTACCTGATGCAAGGATCTGGCTCACTGGAAAAGACCCTGATACTGGGAAAGACTGAGGGCAAGAGAAGGGGAACCACAGAGGAAGAGGTGGTTAGAGAGCATTACTGACTCAATGGGCACGAGTCTGAGCAAGCTCCAGGACATGGTAAAGAACAGGGAAGCCTGGCATGCTGCAGTCCATGGGGTTGCAAAGAGTCAGACATTACTTAGTGACTGAACAACAAGAGTAGAAGTGAATGAAAACAGGATAAAAGTCTTCTCTATGTGGAGAGAGGAACATAAGCTTTACAGAATAACTATGACCACTGGGATAGCGGATCTCAGTGGATAGCAACCTGGGAAAATGAGATGCCAGGGACTAGGGAGGGTGAAATTGTCCATGAGTGACCAGATGCTGACCAGTCACTGACCTTCCTCCATCCCTGCCACCACCACTCACCAATCTCCACAAAGTGATGTAAGAATCCAGAAAAAGACAGGAAAAAGAATCTTTTAGATAGCTAACTTAAATTTGGAATGAATTATTTTTAACCAAAATTAACTAAAATTGATTTGAGTTGAGTTGATTTATATCAAATGATGGAGCATACTATATTTGCATATTTGGATTTTATGACCTGATAATTTATACTTGCTGCATATACTTCTTCCTATTTCAACTGTAGAATATTGATTGGAAGTGATCCTATTTGGGGGTATAGTAGAATCACTTTAAGATTTGTTTCTTAAATAAAGGTGTACAGCAAAATTGTTTAAAATGAAAATCACTCAAAATCTCTTAAGTCAAGCACACATAAGTCAAGTATACAGGCACATTCTCACACAGTAAATCCCACACAGGCAGTTTTTCCTTTAAGACTGGAGGATAGCTATTTTTTCGGGTAACATTAATTAAGTTGATGCTTTGAATTTCCAGAAACTAGAGTGGAAGATGCCCTCATTGTGACAGCCTTGTGGGACTGAACATCAAGGAAGGACAGATTCATTCCTCCTACTGGGCATTCTGAGGCACTGGCTGATCCAGCAAAGGCAGGCAACTTTCCTCATAATATTTAATTCTCACATACATGTTCTTTAATGAACACTCTCCTTCTCTCCCTCAGCTTACTCTTGTATATTTGAATAAACTGTGCATAGGCAACTGGGATCTTATGCTAATTCTTAAAGCTTTGATCTTCAAGTTATTGCCCTGGGTAGAAGACCTCTGTAAGAATCCTACCTGGCTTGACAATTTTGGGGTTGGATCCAATGTCATTTAAACTCAGTCTCTTCCCTCCCATTGCTAAATGTATACTCTCTATCTCATAAGGTTAAAACAATATGGGCTCCTTGACTGTGCTGACTTTTCAAAACTACGTTTGACTTAATTCAATAAAACAAGTGCCTATTTGTAACAACAAACTTGAAGAAATGGCTTCTAGCTTTCCATTGGCATTGAGTCATCTTTGGAATGCAAAACTATTGCTACTAGTAAATACCTTAAAAACTAGTCATACACACTTAATTGTGAGCTTAGATTCCACATTTTTTTAAAAAAACCTAAACTTCTGTAAGGCTTTCCTGGTGGCTCTGTGGTAAAGAATCTGCTTGCCAATGCAGGAGACATGGGCTTAACCCCTGGCCTGGGAAGATCTCACGTGCCTTAGGGCAACTAAGCCTGTGCACTACAACTATGAGCCTGTGTTCTAGCATCAGGAAACCACAGCTACTGAGCCCATGCACCAAAAGTATTGAAGACCATATGATCTAGAGCCTGTGTTCTACTATAAGAGAAGCCTATCCATCAAAACAAGAAGCCTGTGCATTGCAACCAGAGAGTAGCCCTGCTTGTCCCAACTAAAGGAAAGCCCCATAGCAATAAAGACCTGGCACAGCCAAAATATAAATAAATAAAATTATGAAAAACCTGAACTTCTAATAACTTTGAGTTAGGAAACCAGTCATATTATACTGATTTTTAGTGTTGTTGGTTGATTCTTATTAGTAATGACTGTAATAACTATAGGCACAATTATAGCCAGTTAGAGGTTTGAGTGACACTTAAATTTTAATTTAGGAAGCTTTCTAAGAAAACATATATACAATACTACAGAGTTAGGTATTAAAGTCAAATTTGCTTACAATGAGGTAACTTTAAAATTTTTGTTTTTATATATTGAAAGTTGACATAAACCACAAAGTTACACATTGCTAGAGCTTTTCCAGAATCTTAGAACTGACACCCCAAACAAATAAAGCAAACAAAAACATGTATTTTATTAGCTGTGTGGTAAATTCCACTCTGAGCACAATTTATTGGGTATTTGCTACATGTTAGACACGGAATTACATTTTTATTACTCTGATGTCATATTTCATATTATTATCCTTTTACAAAGCTTAGTATACTCTCTATCTCATAAGGTTAAAACAATATGGGCTCCTTGACTGTGCTGACTTTTCAAAACTACGTTTGACTTAATTCAATAAAACAAGTGCCTATTTGTAACAACAAACTTGAAGAAATGGCTTCTAGCTTTCCATTGGCATTGAGTCATCTTTGGAATGCAAAACTATTGCTACTAGTAAATACCTTAAAAACTAGTCATACACACTTAATTGTGAGCTTAGATTCCACATTTTTTTAAAAAAACCTAAACTTCTGTAAGGCTTTCCTGGTGGCTCTGTGGTAAAGAATCTGCTTGCCAATGCAGGAGACATGGGCTTAACCCCTGGCCTGGGAAGATCTCACGTGCCTTAGGGCAACTAAGCCTGTGCACTACAACTATGAGCCTGTGTTCTAGCATCAGGAAACCACAGCTACTGAGCCCATGCACCAAAAGTATTGAAGACCATATGATCTAGAGCCTGTGTTCTACTATAAGAGAAGCCTATCCATCAAAACAAGAAGCCTGTGCATTGCAACCAGAGAGTAGCCCCTGCTTGTCCCAACTAAAGGAAAGCCCCCATAGCAATAAAGACCTGGCACAGCCAAAATATAAATAAATAAAATTATGAAAAAACCTGAACTTCTCTAATAACTTTGAGTTAGGAAACCAGTCATATTATACTGATTTTTAGTGTTGTTGGTTGATTCTTATTAGTAATGACTGTAATAACTATAGGCACAATTATAGCCAGTTAGAGGTTTGAGTGACACTTAAATTTTAATTTAGGAAGCTTTCTAAGAAAACATATATACAATACTACAGAGTTAGGTATTAAAGTCAAATTTGCTTACAATGAGGTAACTTTAAAATTTTTGTTTTTATATATTGAAAGTTGACATAAACCACAAAGTTACACATTGCTAGAGCTTTTCCAGAATCTTAGAACTGACACCCCAAACAAATAAAGCAAACAAAAACATGTATTTTATTAGCTGTGTGGTAAATTCCACTCTGAGCACAATTTATTGGGTATTTGCTACATGTTAGACACGGAATTACATTTTTTATTATCTCATGTCTGTTATGTCATATTTCATATTATTATCCTATTTAGAAGTTAGGGAGGCAAAGCTTAGTGAGGGTAAGAAATTTGCCTAAAGTCACACAGCTAATAACTGAGACCAAAAAAATAAAAATTTAATAATTCAAGTCTGATTTGTTATAAATCCCTTACTTCCTTTTTATAATACTTATTTAAAATTTAATTACATAATTTAAAACATTAATATCATGTAATTTGCACTTAAATATGAAGAGGAGAAATATTTCCTTCCTTCTTCACCCATCCTTACATCTTATTTTACATGTAAATTAACTCATGACCACAGATATGTGCATTAAAAGCCAATTCTTTGACTTGTGCCTAGATTCTGGGAACAATTATGTTTTGGAGTAGGTTCTAGGTAAAAATCAGGTTAAGCACAGCATTTTAAAGCCCCAGTAGAGCTATTTAATATTCAGGTGAATGACGACATTCCACACAATGATTTGCTGAAAACCGAATGCTCTTAAAATATTTAAGAATTACACATTCTGGAATTATGTATTGTGAACAAAGAATTTGTGTAAATATTGGCTTCAGACTTGTGTTTGTAATTCACCTGAGCCCCAGCTCTGATCTTGTAGATACATGGAACACTGATTTTTTTTTCTTCTGTGTTTTGATTAAGCATCTCCTTAGATTATTGATTTTTGCCTCCAGCATGGAGTTTGAATTCAGTTTATCTGGCTAATACAGGCATTGCCACAACTGAAATTGTCAGGTTCCAAGAACAGGGTAACTTTAGTTGGTGGATTTACAATTTTTTAGGCTTCTGGGTATGTTAAATTAGAAGTGAAAAGGAAAAAAAACTTTTGTAATGCACATACGTGTGTGTGTATAGATAAATTGGTAAAGGTTCTTTGTGTTCAGATGTGGTTGTCTGTGACATGATGACCCCATCCTCCAAGTCCCTCACCAGGGGAGAGTTCACTCTGCTTGCGTGAACTGAATATATAATGTAGGTCTTGGCTTATTTACTGCTGACACCCCAAACAAATAAAGCAAACAAAAACATAATTCAAGTTTATTGGGTATTTGCTACATGTTAGACACGGAATTACATTTTTTATTATCTCATGTCTGTTATGTCATATTTCATATTATTATCCTATTTAGAAGTTAGGGAGGCAAAGCTTAGTGAGGGTAAGAAATTTGCCTAAAGTCACACAGCTAATAACTGAGACCAAAAAAATAAAAATTTAATAATTCAAGTCTGATTTGTTATAAATCCCTTACTTCCTTTTTATAATACTTATTTAAAATTTAATTACATAATTTAAAACATTAATATCATGTAATTTGCACTTAAATATGAAGAGGGAGAAATATTTCCTTCCTTCTTCACCCATCCTTACATCTTATTTTACATGTAAATTAACTCATGACCACAGATATGTGCATTAAAAGCCAATTCTTTGACTTGTGCCTAGATTCTGGGAACAATTATGTTTTGGAGTAGGTTCTAGGTAAAAATCAGGTTAAGCACAGCATTTTAAAGCCCCAGTAGAGCTATTTAATATTCAGGTGAATGACGACATTCCACACAATGATTTGCTGAAAACCGAATGCTCTTAAAATATTTAAGAATTACACATTCTGGAATTATGTATTGTGAACAAAGAATTTGTGTAAATATTGGCTTCAGACTTGTGTTTGTAATTCACCTGAGCCCCAGCTCTGATCTTGTAGATACATGGAACACTGATTTTTTTTTCTTCTGTGTTTTGATTAAGCATCTCCTTAGATTATTGATTTTTGCCTCCAGCATGGAGTTTGAATTCAGTTTATCTGGCTAATACAGGCATTGCCACAACTGAAATTGTCAGGTTCCAAGAACAGGGTAACTTTAGTTGGTGGATTTACAATTTTTTAGGCTTCTGGGTATGTTAAATTAGAAGTGAAAAGGAAAAAAAACTTTTGTAATGCACATACGTGTGTGTGTATAGATAAATTGGTAAAGGTTCTTTGTGTTCAGATGTGGTTGTCTGTGACATGATGACCCCATCCTCCAAGTCCCTCACCAGGGGAGAGTTCACTCTGCTTGCGTGAACTGAATATATAATGTAGGTCTTGGCTTATTTACTGCTTTGAATCTTTGGCTATGGGATCCTTTTGTTTTTATCCTTGGTTTCATGGTTGATCTTTTAAACTGGGCCATAACTTGGTTCACATCATCTTGACTTAACTTTAATATGTCACAGATTAAGTATCTCATTATATGCTTTCTTGCTTCCTATGGTCTCTCACTGCTGGTCTCCTGTCAACACCAGTTTTTAAATTGAATTCCTTTGGCAGCCATGCCCCTGAAATTTTTATATATGTATATGTAATTTTTTTTCTTGTCCTGGAGTTTGTCCATTGATTTTAACATCTGAGTTTTAATCAATATTTTAATTTTGTTTTCCCAGTGAATTTCAATGGTAAATTTATTACTTTCTCTGGGCATACCTTGGAAAGGAGCTATGAAAAGAATCTTTTATTTCTCATTTATAGAAATATTATCACTGAAATATATAGGAATAACATAGACATTTTTGCCCCTTAGAATAAGATTGTGATTACCCTTTAGGTATGGAAGGGAGAAATCACACTTTTACATAAAGTCTTTTTTTCTCTTATTTAGTGCCTACTAATAAATTTTCCTCAGAGGCAGGACATAAAGCAAGCACTGTTGAAAGAGGATTAGAGTCTTATTATATTATTCTAGTATCTGTTTTTATTTTGTTATATTATTCCAGGAAATGGTGTTATTGATTGAGATCCAAGAAGTGATTAAAAACACACATGCCCTATAAAGTCATGTATTTTTTTCAGTCTTTTCCAGAAAATTGCTTGCCTTTTGCTAAGAGTATATAAACCTAATCATTGTTGATATTATGTGATAAGATTGCATTTAGAAAATCAAATATGAGATAACTCTCATTTAGTTTAGTTCAATCAGATGATTCTTAGGTGCCCTCAGTGTGGCAGAAAATGTGCTTGTTCCTCATTAAGAATATCAAAATGACTAACACATGTCTCCTTGAAGATCTCATTATCTATTAATGATGAAATAGAATGTTGACAGGACAGGAGGGAGATTATTAAAGAGACACTATTGCATAACCGTCTCTGATAAATTGCAGTGAAAAATATCTTTAAGAAAGAAAGTACTAGTTGATTATCTCTGTTCAATTAAATTGTGTGACAGTCACCAGGATAATTCACCATGGTCTCTACAAAGTTATTATCCCAAAGGAAGTGAGTAGGGAGGGAGGAAAGCCCCATAATCTGGTATTAGGAGACCTATGTGTGAATCCTGGTTTCATTTCTACCTGTTGTGTGACTTAACTTTCATATCTGTAAGGTGGGGATAATAGTACATATTTAATAGTATTTGTTATATTAATAAGATTATTACATAATCATTTGATAACACCAGCTTTCCAAAATATTGTTTATTACTTTGGACATGATGAGCAATAACTAATGATGCAAGGACCTATACTGTCATCATCTTCTGGCTTCTTTGATGGGAGGTCTTCTCTTAAAGTAGCCAGGAGATGATCATGATGTAGAGCCATGAGAAATGAAAAAAGTAACTGAAGTTCTTGGAAGTATTTTCAAAATATTCATGGAACTGAGTAACTCTGTACAGCAGTGGTTCTCAAAGTGTTGTCCCTAGAACAACTGCATCAAACATCATCTTGGAACTTGATCAGAATGCAAATCTTAGGGCCCCATTCCAGATCTTTGGAATCAGAAATGCTGGGAGTGGTGCCCATTGATCTGTGCAACGGTAACATCTTCAGGTGCTTCTGAAGCATGTTTAACATTTGAGAACCAGTGTTTGAGAATGTTGATAACAGCATCATGTCTCATTAGACAAGTCCGTTATGACCAAGTTTTCACAAAACACTTCTTTATTACTGAGTCTGTATTTAGAAGTAAATCCCAATTTCTTCTCACACGGAAATCTTCAAAGCCATTCTTTATAACAAAGTTTTCCTTTTCATTTATTAAAAATATTAGTACTTGGGGTGAAAAGGAAAAAGGGGTGAACTAGTAAAATTTAGTATAGACTGGGACACAGAGAACATTTCTGTGGCAATCACTTGAAGGTAAGAATAATTTTTGGTTTCTGCTGATCATAATGTTCTTGTTATTATTTTTCCTTAGTCGATTTTTCTTTTTAATATCTTATGGGAAATAACTGTTATGTCTAAAATGCTTTCTTTATTTTCATTTGGTAGGGAAGATAAGAAATATTTATAAACCTACCAGATTTTGGATTGCATAACCGTCTCTGATAAATTGCAGTGAAAAATATCTTTAAGAAAGAAAGTACTAGTTGATTATCTCTGTTCAATTAAATTGTGTGACAGTCACCAGGATAATTCACCATGGTCTCTACAAAGTTATTATCCCAAAGGAAGTGAGTAGGGAGGGAGGAAAGCCCCATAATCTGGTATTAGGAGACCTATGTGTGAATCCTGGTTTCATTTCTACCTGTTGTGTGACTTAACTTTCATATCTGTAAGGTGGGGATAATAGTACATATTTAATAGTATTTGTTATATTAATAAGATTATTACATAATCATTTGATAACACCAGCTTTCCAAAATATTGTTTATTACTTTGGACATGATGAGCAATAACTAATGATGCAAGGACCTATACTGTCATCATCTTCTGGCTTCTTTGATGGGAGGTCTTCTCTTAAAGTAGCCAGGAGATGATCATGATGTAGAGCCATGAGAAATGAAAAAAGTAACTGAAGTTCTTGGAAGTATTTTCAAAATATTCATGGAACTGAGTAACTCTGTACAGCAGTGGTTCTCAAAGTGTTGTCCCTAGAACAACTGCATCAAACATCATCTTGGAACTTGATCAGAATGCAAATCTTAGGGCCCCATTCCAGATCTTTGGAATCAGAAATGCTGGGAGTGGTGCCCATTGATCTGTGCAACGGTAACATCTTCAGGTGCTTCTGAAGCATGTTTAACATTTGAGAACCAGTGTTTGAGAATGTTGATAACAGCATCATGTCTCATTAGACAAGTCCGTTATGACCAAGTTTTCACAAAACACTTCTTTATTACTGAGTCTGTATTTAGAAGTAAATCCCAATTTCTTCTCACACGGAAATCTTCAAAGCCATTCTTTATAACAAAGTTTTCCTTTTCATTTATTAAAAATATTAGTACTTGGGGTGAAAAGGAAAAAGGGGTGAACTAGTAAAATTTAGTATAGACTGGGACACAGAGAACATTTCTGTGGCAATCACTTGAAGGTAAGAATAATTTTTGGTTTCTGCTGATCATAATGTTCTTGTTATTATTTTTCCTTAGTCGATTTTTCTTTTTAATATCTTATGGGAAATAACTGTTATGTCTAAAATGCTTTCTTTATTTTCATTTGGTAGGGAAGATAAGAAATATTTATAAACCTACCAGATGGAGGCTGTTTGAGGATTTGAACCCATTTTAATACAATTTTGTATCCACAGTGTCTACCAATGTGTCTTGCACATGCAAGTGTTTCATAAGTATTTGTTAAAGTTGTGTTAAAATTATTATAATAGTACAAAGCCAAGCATGACTGATGCCATAGATGAAATAAAGACAAAAATAATCTAAGGCTTCATAAAAGAAAAGATTACTTCCAGCTGGAAGACTAAGAAATATTTCACAATAAAGATGGAATTTAAGCTAATCTTTTAAAGAATGAGTAAAAATCTAGACTTGCTTGCATGGAGGAGTTGGCGGGCATAGGGAATTCTAGGGAGAGTGGTAGAGTGAATAACATTTTGCAATACACACAGAGGTGAATAACATTTTGCAATACACACAGAGAGGAAGTGCAGGATAACTCTATGTTACAGAATGATTATGGAAGATGGCATGATAAAAATATATGAAGCCTGACACTGACTAATAACAAACTTGAAATCTGAACATTATTCTATGAATAGTATACACACATTTTAGGTTTTGGCACAGGAAATGAATGCTTAGAGCATATGTTTGAAGATTAATCTGCCAAGAATAAACTAGATTGAAGGAGTTGTTGAATGTGGAAAAGGGAGGGAAATCTTGGTTTAAGAGAATTAAGGAAGTTCAATGAACAACTTTTAGTGTGTTTGATGAGGAATGAGGATCAAAGAATGGTACAGAGATGTCATTTAGATTTAAAACTTGGGTCCTAAGGAGAAAAATGACAGAACAGAAGCTGACGTCTAAACTTTGGATGATAAACTGGAGTTGCCTTCAGACCAAACAGGTAAAGAAGTCTCGAAAATAGTTAAATATTAAGTATTGCAGCTTTGTAGAAAAAATTAGGTTGAACACAGATTTGAGATCTCTTTAGAAATGATTACTATATTATGATTTCCCAAGGAGCAAATGCAATATAAGTCAAAGACACAGAGACTATCTAGACAGTGTGAAAGAGGAAGAAACAAACAAGATATCTTGAATTGTCAAATAAGCATATATAGAAGAGGATGAGGAATGAGAGACCTACAAATAGATAATTATGAAGTAGTTAGTGACTATGAAGCAATTTGGTAGAAAGAAGCTTGGAAACCAAATTCCATAGTATTCCGAGGGGATGAACAATAAAGAGAAGAGTTGTTTTTTACAATATCTGGTTGGATTGAGAGAGTGACATTGATGCCATGATGACATAAGATGTCCCTCTTTTTTGTTCCCTTTTTAACAACTAAAATTTGACATGTATACCTGAACAATAGTACCTCTTTGGGAGTTGTGGGATATAGCGTCACACACCAAAGGCCATAGGAAAAGACTGGCCCAGCATGCACTGAATAGGCACAGAGACATTGGTAAGGGCTGTGGAACCAATACAAACCTATGAACTGCCCTTCGCCTCTCTTAGCTGTGGCAGGGGTATAAGTGGAGAAGGCTGATCAAGGCAGACACCCACAGATGGCAGCCCATTTGTAGCAGGGGTCCCCAATCTCCCTGGGATCTAATGTCTAATGCTCTGAGGTGGTGCCAATAAAATAGAAATAAATTACACAATAACTGTAATATGGTTTATTTATCCTGAAACCAACCTCCCTCAAGCCCTGGTCAGTGGAAAAACTGTCTTCCTTGGCCCCTGGTGCTGAAAAGTTTGGGGACCACTGCTTTGTAGAGTTTCATGTTTTCAGAGTTGAAATTCTAGCCCTCCATTGGAGTAAAAACTGAAAGTTTGGATGCATTAGAGAAGGTAAGAACTTTTGCCAGTTCTGTGCCTCACCCAAGGTAACATAGCATAGCGCTAAAGTAGCTGATGGGAACCTTTACTATGGTAGAAGGGAGAACAGCAAGTGAATGCCTGACTTCTCCAACTGCACTGACACCATCGGAAAAACCAATTCATCCTCTGTGAGATCCAAAGTATTGGGGTGGGAACCTGAATGAGTAGAAGAAGGAGGATACTGTGGAAAAGGCAGATAATATAAAAGAGCATTCAAGGAGCATTCAAAGAGCATTCAAGGGATGCTTGAATGTGGTTCCTGCTGACCACATTCTAAACTGCAGGCAGAAAGCCTGCCTGTGGTGCTGTGGAAAACACCTTACCTGAGAATTACCCCATCTGTCCCATGTTGCACTTCTATACAATAATCATGAAAGATCAGAAAAAGAAATTAAAGAAACAATCTCATTAGCATCACATCAAAAAAAAAAGATACCAAGGAATAAACCACCTAAGGAGACAAAAGACCTATCCTTTGAAAACTATAAGATGCTCATGAAAGAAATCTAAGGTGCCACAAACAAATGGAAAGATATAACACATTCTTATATTGAAATCATCAATACTGTCAAAATGACTATAGTGCCCAAGGTAACCTACAAATTCAGTGCAATCCCTATCAAACTACCAATGGCATTTTTCATACAACTAGAATAAAAAAAAATCTTAAAATTTGTATGGGGACACAAAAGACCCCAAATAGTCAAAGCAATCTTAAGAACAGAGTTGGGAGGAATCAGGATCCTTACTCTCAAACTATAGTATACAGCAACAATAATCAAAACAGTGTGGTACTGGCAAAAAGGCAGACTTAGAGATCATTGGAACAGGATAAAAAGTCTAGAAATAACCCCAAGCACCAATGATCATCAAACTACAATAAAGGAAATGAGAACATACAACGGAGAAATGACAGTATCTTCAATAAGTGGTGCTGGGAAAACTGGACAGCTATACATAAAAATAAAATAAAATTAGAACATTCTTTAGTGTTATACAAAAATAAACTCAAAATGGATTAAAGACCTAAATGTAAGACCAGATTCTTTAAAACTCTTAAGAGAAAACACAGGTAGAACATTTTGAAACAAATCACAGCAGTATGTTTTTCCTTTCCTAGAATAAGGGGAATACGAGTGGAAATAAACAAATGGGACCTAATCAAATTCAAAAGCTTTTGCACAGCAAAGTAAACCATTAACAAAGCAAAAAGGTCACCTGGGGCTTCTCTGGTATCTCAGTGGTAAGGAGTTTGCCTGCCAATGCAGGAGACATGGATTCAATCCCTGATACGGGAAGATCCCACAGGCCGTGGAGCAACTAAGCTTGTGAGCCACAACTATTGAGCCTGTGCTCTAGAGCCCTGGAGTCAGAACTATTGAACCCATGTGTCACAATTCCTCAAGCCTGAGTTCCACAACAAGAGAAGTCACTGCAACAAGAAGCCTGCTCACCTCATCTAGTGAGTAGCCCCCACTCGCTGCAACTAGAGAAAAGCCTGTGGCAGCAGTGAAAACCCAGAATAGCCAAAAATAAGTAAATAAAATTTTAAAAATAAAATAAAAATAAAACAAATATTAAGAAAAAGGCAGCCCATAGAATGGGTGTAAGTATTGGCAAACTATGTAACCAAAAATGAATTAGTCTCCAAAATTTACAAACAGTTCATACAATATAAAAAATTAAAAAAAAACCCACAGAAGTCTTAAAAGGACATTTCTGCAAAGGAGATATCCAGATGGTGAATAGGCACAGGAAAAGATGCTCAACATCACTAATTATTAGAGATATGCAAATCAAAACAGAGATATCACCTCGCATCAGTCAAAATGGCCACTGTAAAAAAAACATGCAAGTAATAAATGATGGAGAGAATGTAAGAAGGGGGGAACTCTTTCACTGTTGGTTAGAATGTAGGATTGTACAGGCACTAAGGAGAATAATAAGGAGAGTCCTTAAAAACTAAAAATACATCTATTATGTAATTCAGAAATTCCACTACTGGGAATATATCTAAAGTAAATTATGATTCAAAAGCATACACACACTCAAATGTTCATTGCAGCTCTGTTTACAATAGCCAAAACATGAGAGCAACCTAAATGTGTTTCAATAGTTGAACGAATAAAGAAGTTATGATATGTATAAACAATGGAATATTACTCAGCCATTTAAAAGAATAAAACGCCATTTGCAGCAACATGGATGGACCTGGAGATTATCATACTAATTGCAATAACTCACATAGAGAAAGTCAAATATATGATATTGCTTATATGCAGAATCTTTAAAAAATGATACAAATGAACTTATTTACAAAGCAGAAAACAGACTTAAAGACTGAGAACAAACTTACAGTTTTCAGGGTAGAAAGTTGGTAAGAAGGAATAGACTGACAAGTTTGGGATTTACGTGGTATACTCTTCTATATTTAAAATGGATAACCAACCAGGATCTACTGTATAGCTTAGGGAACTCTACTTAATATTCTATAATAACCTAAATGGGAAAACAATTTGAATTTAAAAAAGAATGGATACATGTATATGTGTCTCTGAATCACTTTGCTATAGACCAAAACTAACACAACATTTTTAATCAGCTATACTCCAATATTAAACAAAATTTAAAAAATAAAAAACATTCTTCTTAATTGCACACAACATTCTCTAGTATAGAGTATGTGATAGGCCATAAAACAAACCTTAGCAAATTTAAGAAGATCAAAATCATAACAAGTATCTTTCCTAAGCACAATAGTACTAAACCAGAAATCAATAACATGATGAAGCTAGAAAATCTACAAAGTAACACACTCCTGAACAACCAATGGTTCAAAGAAGAAACCAAAAAGGAATTTTAAAAAATCTCAAAACAAATGAAAATGGAAATACATAGAATTATGGTATCTTACAAAACAGTTCTTAGCATGAAAAGGGGCCCAAGTAATAAATGATGGAGAATGTAAGAAGGGGGGAACTCTTTCACTGTTGGTTAGAATGTAGGATTGTACAGGCACTAAGGAGAATAATAAGGAGAGTCCTTAAAAACTAAAAATACATCTATTATGTAATTCAGAAATTCCACTACTGGGAATATATCTAAAGTAAATTATGATTCAAAAGCATACACACACTCAAATGTTCATTGCAGCTCTGTTTACAATAGCCAAAACATGAGAGCAACCTAAATGTGTTTCAATAGTTGAACGAATAAAGAAGTTATGATATGTATAAACAATGGAATATTACTCAGCCATTTAAAAGAATAAAACGCCATTTGCAGCAACATGGATGGACCTGGAGATTATCATACTAATTGCAATAACTCACATAGAGAAAGTCAAATATATGATATTGCTTATATGCAGAATCTTTAAAAAATGATACAAATGAACTTATTTACAAAGCAGAAAACAGACTTAAAGACTGAGAACAAACTTACAGTTTTCAGGGTAGAAAGTTGGTAAGAAGGAATAGACTGACAAGTTTGGGATTTACGTGGTATACTCTTCTATATTTAAAATGGATAACCAACCAGGATCTACTGTATAGCTTAGGGAACTCTACTTAATATTCTATAATAACCTAAATGGGAAAACAATTTGAATTTAAAAAAGAATGGATACATGTATATGTGTCTCTGAATCACTTTGCTATAGACCAAAACTAACACAACATTTTTAATCAGCTATACTCCAATATTAAACAAAATTTAAAAAATAAAAAACATTCTTCTTAATTGCACACAACATTCTCTAGTATAGAGTATGTGATAGGCCATAAAACAAACCTTAGCAAATTTAAGAAGATCAAAATCATAACAAGTATCTTTCCTAAGCACAATAGTACTAAACCAGAAATCAATAACATGATGAAGCTAGAAAATCTACAAAGTAACACACTCCTGAACAACCAATGGTTCAAAGAAGAAACCAAAAAGGAATTTTAAAAAATCTCAAAACAAATGAAAATGGAAATACATAGAATTATGGTATCTTACAAAAACAGTTCTTAGCATGAAGTTAACCTAACTTTATTTCTCCAAGAAGCAGAACAGAGCCCGAAGTTAACAAAAAGGAAGGAAATAACAAAGATCAGAGTGGAAATATGTAGAGACCAGAAAAGCAATAGAAAAATGAAATTAATTTTAAAAAACAACAACAAACGAGTAACAAATTGACTAATGTTTAGTAAGAAAAGTAGAAAATTCTAATAAATAAGATCAGAAATGAAGGAGAAGATATTAAAATGGATAAAAAATAATGAATTGTAAGTCTGAAAAATTATGCACCAAAAAATCAGATAACCTAGAAGAAATTGATAAACTCCTAGAAACATACAACCTACCAAGACTGGAGAATGAATCATGAAGAAATAGTCTCAACAGTCCAATACTGAGTGAGGAGATACAATCAGTCATCATAAAAACTTTCTGACAAAAGAACACCCAAGAGCTGATGGTTTTACAAGTGAATTCTACCAATATTTAAAGAAGAATTGACACCCCTCCACTTTTTTTTTTTTTCAAAAACTCCTCCAGAAAAAGTGAGGAGGAGAAAATAATCTTAAATTAATTGTATGAGAAGACTTTTTCTGTGAGAAAACCAGTTTTCAAGATTAAAGATGATATTCAGATTAGGTAAATGTACATTGTTGCATACATATAATGATTCAACTATTTCTTTTACTTCAACTATTCCTATACTGGAATCATAGTTGCATGAATCTTTAGACACAATCTAGTCCTGCCTGTGTGCTAAGTCACTTTAGGCGTGTCGTACTCTGCAAGAGCCTATGGACTAGAGTCTGCCAAGCTTCTCGGTCCATGGGGTTATCAGCTTCCAATATTAAACAAAATTTAAAAAATAAAAAACATTCTTCTTAATTGCACACAACATTCTCTAGTATAGAGTATGTGATAGGCCATAAAACAAACCTTAGCAAATTTAAGAAGATCAAAATCATAACAAGTATCTTTCCTAAGCACAATAGTACTAAACCAGAAATCAATAACATGATGAAGCTAGAAAATCTACAAAGTAACACACTCCTGAACAACCAATGGTTCAAAGAAGAAACAAAAGGAATTTTAAAAATCTCAAAACAAATGAAAATGGAAATACATAGAATTATGGTATCTTAAAAAAACAGTTCTTAGCATGAAGTTAACCTAACTTTATTTCTCCAAGAAGCAGAACAGAGCCCGAAGTTAACAAAAAGGAAGGAAATAACAAAGATCAGAGTGGAAATATGTAGAGACCAGAAAAGCAATAGAAAAATGAAATTAATTTTAAAAAACAACAACAAACGAGTAACAAATTGACTAATGTTTAGTAAGAAAAGTAGAAAATTCTAATAAATAAGATCAGAAATGAAGGAGAAGATATTAAAATGGATAAAAAATAATGAATTGTAAGTCTGAAAAATTATGCACCAAAAAATCAGATAACCTAGAAGAAATTGATAAACTCCTAGAAACATACAACCTACCAAGACTGGAGAATGAATCATGAAGAAATAGTCTCAACAGTCCAATACTGAGTGAGGAGATACAATCAGTCATCATAAAAACTTTCTGACAAAAGAACACCCAAGAGCTGATGGTTTTACAAGTGAATTCTACCAATATTTAAAGAAGAATTGACACCCCTCCACTTTTTTTTTTTTCAAAAACTCCTCCAGAAAAAGTGAGGAGGAGAAAATAATCTTAAATTAATTGTATGAGAAGACTTTTTCTGTGAGAAAACCAGTTTTCAAGATTAAAGATGATATTCAGATTAGGTAAATGTACATTGTTGCATACATATAATGATTCAACTATTTCTTTTACTTCAACTATTCCTATACTGGAATCATAGTTGCATGAATCTTTAGACACAATCTAGTCCTGCCTGTGTGCTAAGTCACTTTAGTCGTGTCTGACTCTGCAAGATCCTATGGACTATAGTCTGCCAAGCTTCTCTGTCCATGGAATTCTTCAGACAAGAGTACTGGAGTAGGCTGACGTGCCATCCTCCAGGGAATCTTTCTGACCCAGGGCTTGAACCCGCATCTCTTATGTCTCCTGCATTGGCAGATTGTTTCTTTACCACTAGTGCCATCTGGAAGCCCATAATCTAGTTTTACTATAGTACTATTTATTCAGTACAGTATTATCATAAGTCTAACAAGTTAAATTTTATCTTTAATGTCCCTGATTTAGCTATGACCAAGAAGAAAACATTGACAGATTTAGTACACCAACATTTGATGGTACTCTTAGCTCTTGAGAGGACAAATACTTTTTTAAATATAAGGAACCAACTAAGTTCAAATCCACACTCTCTGGAAGGCAGAGGGAATACTCATTAGTTTGCATTTTAATGTAGGCAGGTATTTAATGTTGTGTCGTGAAAGTGTAATTTAATGAATTTAAATTGCTGGTTAGCATTTTTAGCATGCATATATTCATGAGCACTCCTATATTTCTATTAAAGTTACTTTAAATTTTTATATGTGAATAAGTTATACAGGAAAATGGATTCCAAGATGGTGGAGGAATAAGATGGGGAGATGCTAGCTCCCCAAGAAATTCAACAAAACTGTTCAAGATATAGAACAACTTCTACAAGCCAGCCCCTAGGCAACAACAGAAGACTCCAGGTCTCCAGGGGGTAAGCAGCCTCCCTGGAATGATGTGAAAAAAGGATATAAACATAAAAAGGGAAAAGAAGAAATGGAGAGTTGCAGGACAGAAGCCTGAATGCCTAGAGAGGGATGGAGTCGTGAGGTAGTAAGAGACTCCCTGCCTCAGAAAGCTCCTTCACAGGCATGACCAACAGGGAGCTGTGGAATCATGGAAAGCCGGGCAATACAGAGAAAGCTTCCCTTCTCAGCCCATAAGCAGCTCAGAGACTGAGAGTGAATTGCTTAAGCCCTCTAACTTCTCCCCTCCCACTCCACCACTACAGCTCAGAGGGAGGGCCCGGGAAAGGAGAGCACCAGAAAAACTTAAGCTTGCACAAACCTTGCACTACTCAGCATACTGAGAGCAGCCAGGAGAAAACTGCCTGCAGGCCCATCAGTCCTGCCTTCGAGTATCTCCTGAGTGTCACCTGTGGAGGTATGGGTTAGCAGCAGCCTGGGAAGCACGGCATGCAGCAGAAGTCCTCTTGAAGGAGGTTGTCATTAACTGGACTATGGTCCCACTGAGCAGGACTGTGGAAACAGACTCTGGAGGGCACAAACAGAATTTTGTGTGCATCAGCATCCTGGAGAAATGAGCAGTGAGCCCACAAGAGACTGAACCCTGCACACTTGGTGCAGTCAGGGTCCCTGCAACCCAAGTCGCTATACTACCAAATGTAATCCACAGATTCAATGCTATCCCTATCAAATTACCAATGGCATTTTTCACAGAACTAGAACAAAAAGTATCACAATTGATATGGAAACACAAAAGACCCCAGATAGCCAAAGCTGTCTTGAGAAAGAATGGAGCTGGAGGAATCAACCTTCCTGACTTCAGACTACATACTACAAAGCAACAATCATCAAGATAATATGATACTAGCACAAAAACAGAAATATAGACTAATGGAACAAGATAGAGAGCCCAGAGATAAACTCACATTTATGGGTACCTTATTTTTGACAAAGAAATTAAGAACATACAATGGGACAAAGACAGCACCTTCAAGAAGTGGCGCTGAGAAAACTGGACATGTAAAACAATGAAGCTGGAACACTTCCTAACACCATACAGAAAGATACTCAAAATGGATATAGACCTAACTTTCCCTAGGCAACAACAGAAGACTCCAGGTCTCCAGGGGGTAAGCAGCCTCCCTGGAATGATGTGAAAAAAGGATATAAACATAAAAAGGGAAAAGAAGAAATGGAGAGTTGCAGGACAGAAGCCTGAATGCCTAGAGAGGGATGGAGTCGTGAGGTAGTAAGAGACTCCCTGCCTCAGAAAGCTCCTTCACAGGCATGACCAACAGGGAGCTGTGGAATCATGGAAAGCCGGGCAATACAGAGAAAGCTTCCCTTCTCAGCCCATAAGCAGCTCAGAGACTGAGAGTGAATTGCTTAAGCCCTCTAACTTCTCCCCTCCCACTCCACCACTACAGCTCAGAGGGAGGGCCCGGGAAAGGAGAGCACCAGAAAAACTTAAGCTTGCACAAACCTTGCACTACTCAGCATACTGAGAGCAGCCAGGAGAAAACTGCCTGCAGGCCCATCAGTCCTGCCTTCGAGTATCTCCTGAGTGTCACCTGTGGAGGTATGGGTTAGCAGCAGCCTGGGAAGCACGGCATGCAGCAGAAGTCCTCTTGAAGGAGGTTGTCATTAACTGGACTATGGTCCCACTGAGCAGGACTGTGGAAACAGACTCTGGAGGGCACAAACAGAATTTTGTGTGCATCAGCATCCTGGAGAAATGAGCAGTGAGCCCACAAGAGACTGAACCCTGCACACTTGGTGCAGTCAGGGTCCCTGCAACCCAAGTCGCTATACTACCAAATGTAATCCACAGATTCAATGCTATCCCTATCAAATTACCAATGGCATTTTTCACAGAACTAGAACAAAAAGTATCACAATTGATATGGAAACACAAAAGACCCCAGATAGCCAAAGCTGTCTTGAGAAAGAATGGAGCTGGAGGAATCAACCTTCCTGACTTCAGACTACATACTACAAAGCAACAATCATCAAGATAATATGATACTAGCACAAAAACAGAAATATAGACTAATGGAACAAGATAGAGAGCCCAGAGATAAACTCACATTTATGGGTACCTTATTTTTGACAAAGAAATTAAGAACATACAATGGGACAAAGACAGCACCTTCAAGAAGTGGCGCTGAGAAAACTGGACATGTAAAACAATGAAGCTGGAACACTTCCTAACACCATACAGAAAGATACTCAAAATGGATATAGACCTAACTTTAAGACCAGAAACTACAATTCTTTGAGAAAAACATAAGCACAACACTCGATGACATAAATCAAAGCAAGATATTCTATGACCATCTAGCAATGGAAATAAAACCAAAACTAAACAAATGGGACCTAATGAAACTCAAAAGCTTTTGTACAGCAAAGGAAACTATAAACAAGGTGAAAAGACAACCCTTGGAATGGGATAAAATAATAGCAACTGAAACAACTGACAAAGAACTAATTTCCAAAATAAACAATTAACTCATACAACAGTAAAAAGCAATCAATCCAATCAAAAAATGAAAAAAAAAAGACCTAAACAGTCATCTCGCCAAAGAAGACATACAGATGGCCAAAAAGCACATGAAAATATGCTCAACGTCACTCATCACTAGAGAAATGCAAATCAAAACTATAATGAGATATCACATCACACCAGTCAGAATGGCCATCATCAAAAAGTCTACAAACAATAAATGCTGGAGAGAGTGTGGAGAAAAGAGAACGCCCTTGCACTGATGCTGGGAATGTAAATTGATAGTCACTATGGAAGACAGTACAGAGATTCCTTAAAAAACTAGAAATAGAACCACCATATGACCCAGCATCCCACAATTAGGCATATACCTTGAAGAAATCAAAACTGAAAAATATGCATGGTTCGTTGCAGCACTGTTTACAATATCTAGAACATGGAAGCAATCTAGATGTCCATCAACAGATGAATGGATAAATAAGCTGTGATATATATATACACAATGAAGTATTACTCAGCCATAAAAAGGAATGCATTTGAGTCTGTTCTAATGAGATGGATGAACTTAGAACCTATTAAACAGAGTGAACTAAATCAAAAAGAGAAAGATAAGTATTGTATACTAACACATATATATATGAAATCTAGAAAGATGGTACTGATAAATGCACATGCACAGCAGCAGTGGAGAAACAGAGAACAGGCTTATGGACATTGCGGGGAGGGAGAAATAGGTGAGATGTATGGAAAGAGTAACATGGAAACTTACATTATCACACATACAATAGATAACTAATGGGAATCTGCTGTAATACTAAGGGAACTCAAACAGGAGCTCTCTAACAACCTAGAGGGATGGAATGGGGAGGGAGATAGGAGGAAAGTTCAAGAGAGAGGGGACATATGTATATCTATGGCTGATTCAGGTTGATGTGACAGTAAACAAAAAAACTCTGTAAAAAAAAAAAAAAGTTATATAAAAACCTTCTTTTGTTTTCTTGCAAAAGGCAGCATTACTCCAATACCAAAGCAAGATAAAGACAATATAAAGAAAAGTATAGGCCAATATCTCTGATGAATATAAGTACAAAAATCTCAACAAAATGTTAGCAACCTGAATTCAGCAGTAAATTAAAGGGATTTTCCATCATAATCAAGTCAGATTTATCTCTGATATCCAAGGTTCAACATATACATATGAATATGATACACATTAATCAAGTGAAAAATAATAAAATTATTATTGACCAATTATTATTGAAAATTATATGACCATTGCAATTGATGCAGAAAAAAATGGCAAAATGTAACATCTTTTCATGATAAAAATCCTCAACAAATTGAATGTGGAAGGAACATATCCAAACATAATAAAGGTCACATATGATAAGCTAATATTAGCCAAAAATAACACAAGGGTATCCACTCTTACCACTTGAATTCAGCATAATACTGGAAGTCCTAATTAGAGAAATTAGGAAAAATAAGAAATAAAAGTATCTTAATCAGAAATAAAATGCAATTATTATTTGCAGATGATATGATACTGTATGTAGAAAAACAAAGATTCAATCAAAAAACTATACAAACTGATTTAGTAAAGTGGCAAAAAATAAAATCAACATAATGTACACAAATGAAACTGATTTCTCTAACAAAATATCTGAAAAGGAAATTAAAAAAATTCCCTTTGCAATATCAAAAAATAATTAGTAGTAAATTAAGCAAGAAGTGCAAGATCTGTACTATGAAACCTATAAGAGCTTAATAAAAGAAATTGAAGATGACATGAAAAAATGAAAAAAATATCCTATTTTCATGGATTGGAAGAACACTGCTAAAAAGGCCATACTATCTGAAGCAATCCACAGATTCAATACAACCTTTATCAAAATTCCAATGGCATTTTCTACAGAAACAGAGAAAATTCTAACATTTGTATGGAACCACAAAAGACAGATAGCCAAAGCAGTCCTCAGAATGAACAAAGATGAAGGCATCATTCTGATTTCCAACGATATTCCAAAGCTATACCAATTAAAATCATATGTCACTATCACATAAAAACAGACACATAGACCAATGGTATAGAATAGAGAGCCCAGAGCCAAGTAATATTTGACAAGAGAGACAGGACTACTCAGTGGGGAAAGGATAGTGCCTTCAGCAAACAGTGTTGGAGAAACTGGATAGCTACATGCAGAACAATGAAAGTGGATCCCTATAGTACTCTTGGAAATTATAATGACTTAAGCATAACATGGGAAACTATAAGACACCTAGAAAAAAACAAAGGTAAAAATCCCTTTGATATTGGTCTTGGCAAGGAGTCTTTAAATTTGTGATGAAAGCAAAGGCAATGAAAACAAAAATAAATACACAGAACTAAAAAGCTTTCACACAGTAAAGAAAACAATCCACAAAATGAAAACACAATCTGTGGAATGGGAGACAACATTGCAAATCATGTATCTAATAAAGAATTAATATTCAAAAAATATAAAAATCTCATACAACTCAATGACAAAGACACAATCTAGTTTAAAGATAGAGAATCTGAGTATTTTTCCAAAGGATTTATACACATGGACAACAGGCACATGAAAAGATGCACAAGATCACTAATCAATAAATGTAAACCAAAGCCACAATGAGATACCATCTCGCATCTGTTATGGTAGTTATTATCAAGAAGCCAGTAGATAAAAAGTGTTGACAAGGATATAGGGACAAGCTGTGTACTTTTAGTAGGAATGTAAAATAATTCAGCCACTAGGGAAAAAGTACAGAGATTTCTTATAAAATTAACAATAAACTACCATTTAATACAGCACTCTCTGAGTATGCATCAAGTAAATGAAAATAGGATATGGAGAGACTTCTGTATTTCCATGTGTATTGTAATATTCACAATGATTCTGGTGTTGGAAAAAAAAAAACTCTTGATAGTCCCTTGGATAGCAAAGAGATCAAACCAGTCAATCTTAAAGGAAATCAATACTGAATATTCACTGGAAGGACTGATGCTGAAGCTGCAGTACTTTGGCCATCTGATGCGAACAACCAGCTCATTGGAAAAGATCCTGACGCTGGGAAACACTGAAGGCAAAAGGAGAAGGGGACAACAGAAGATGAGATGGTTGGATGGCATCACCAACTCAATGAACATGAATTTGAGTAAACCCAGGAGATACTGAAGAACAGGGAAGCCTGGTTTATTGCAGTCCATGGGCTCACAAAGAATCAGACATGGCTTAGTGACTGAATAACAACAATATCTTACACAATGTTATGTCAGTTATAGCTCAGTAATATATAAAAAAAAAGAGCCTAGTGCATTGGGATAAATGAGAAAAGATGCAATTTTTGAGTTGCAAATTCATGAAGTTTTGATTTGTATTTTTTTGCTTTTAAGTAATGTACACATTTAAATGCTTGGAGGCTAAATGGAAGGATATGTGGAGAGAGAGAAGCTAAGGTTGGATGAGAGAGAGGGGGAAACTTAAAAAGATCCTAGAGTCCTTGAGTGAAGACCCAGTCAAGCTCATATGTGTAACAGATTTTGACAGAGAAGAAATAGTGAATGAATGTAGAAATTTTAACTTGAGAAGAAACTTCAGGGAGCTCACTCATGAGTGACTTTTTAGATGTCTCTGCTCTTAAATTTTCTCACTAAAATAAATGTTGGCCAATTAGAGGTGAAAATAATATAAACCAAAGTTCATCTTTCATATCTGACTAGGATTCTCACCAGACTTGGCTCAATTCTGAAGGCTTGGTCCTGAAGTGATATGGAATTTGAATTTTCTACAATGTTTTACAGGAACAGAATACCTTATTTATAATTGAAGTAGTATAAAATAACTGATTGGGCTTCCCTGGTGGCCCAATTGTTAAAGAGTCTGCCTTGCACTGCAAGGCGCCAGTTCGATCCCTGGCACAGGAGGATTCCATATGCCGTGGAGTGGCTGGACCTGTGTGTCCAATTATGCATCAAGTAAATGAAAATAGGATATGGAGAGACTTCTGTATTTCCATGTGTATTGTAATATTCACAATGATTCTGGTGTTGGAAAAAAAAAAACTCTTGATAGTCCCTTGGATAGCAAAGAGATCAAACCAGTCAATCTTAAAGGAAATCAATACTGAATATTCACTGGAAGGACTGATGCTGAAGCTGCAGTACTTTGGCCATCTGATGCGAACAACCAGCTCATTGGAAAAGATCCTGACGCTGGGAAACACTGAAGGCAAAAGGAGAAGGGGACAACAGAAGATGAGATGGTTGGATGGCATCACCAACTCAATGAACATGAATTTGAGTAAACCCAGGAGATACTGAAGAACAGGGAAGCCTGGTTTATTGCAGTCCATGGGCTCACAAAGAATCAGACATGGCTTAGTGACTGAATAACAACAATATCTTACACAATGTTATGTCAGTTATAGCTCAGTAATATATAAAAAAAAAGAGCCTAGTGCATTGGGATAAATGAGAAAAGATGCAATTTTTGAGTTGCAAATTCATGAAGTTTTGATTTGTATTTTTTTGCTTTTAAGTAATGTACACATTTAAATGCTTGGAGGCTAAATGGAAGGATATGTGGAGAGAGAGAAGCTAAGGTTGGATGAGAGAGAGGGGGAAACTTAAAAAGATCCTAGAGTCCTTGAGTGAAGACCCAGTCAAGCTCATATGTGTAACAGATTTTGACAGAGAAGAAATAGTGAATGAATGTAGAAATTTTAACTTGAGAAGAAACTTCAGGGAGCTCACTCATGAGTGACTTTTTAGATGTCTCTGCTCTTAAATTTTCTCACTAAAATAAATGTTGGCCAATTAGAGGTGAAAATAATATAAACCAAAGTTCATCTTTCATATCTGACTAGGATTCTCACCAGACTTGGCTCAATTCTGAAGGCTTGGTCCTGAAGTGATATGGAATTTGAATTTTCTACAATGTTTTACAGGAACAGAATACCTTATTTAAAATTGAAGTAGTATAAAAATAACTGATTGGGCTTCCCTGGTGGCCCAATTGTTAAAGAGTCTGCCTTGCACTGCAAGGGGCGCCAGTTCGATCCCTGGCACAGGAGGATTCCATATGCCGTGGAGTGGCTGGACCTGTGTGTCCAATTATGAGCCAGCGCTCTGGAGCGCATGCACCCAGAGCTAGTGCTCTGCTACAGGAGAGGCCACTGCAATGGGACGTCCACACAAGCCAAAGAATGAAGATGGATGAAAATAAATGAAAGACCAATAAAAAAAGTGGCCAAAAATTAAAAAATAAAAAACTGATTTATACAAATATGTAGTTGTAGTTTTCTCTGATGGAATTGTCTTTCTGATAATTTCATATAAAATTTGACAATTTGATTAATCTGAATAGGATCTACATTAAAATGTTGTTTGTTTAGTCGGTTATCTTAACATTTTTTGTTGTTGTGGATTGTAAGGCATACTTTATCTTTCATTAAATCTCCTTTTATTTAGAAGTTTGATATTATGTGGTAAAATTGCTTTCAAAAAGCCCAATAGTGACATGTTTATCAATTTAATCTTAATTTTATAACATTCTCTTCAATCAGTTTGAAAAGTACTATTTTTTTCACCTATTTCATGTTATTTCAATATAAGAACCCAAGTCAGACTGCAGTGCTGTGGCTCTGTGGAGTATACCAGAAAGTGTAGAATAAATCTTCAAAATATTCTGGAAAGTCATTAACAGTTACTGAAAACTACAGCATTAGTTTGATAATTATTTGATCATTTACCACTCAAGCAATCAAACTCTAGGACAATGTCACTCCTACATTCACTGTCAACGGAATCTGACATCATTTTGGTTTCATGATTTTGGTTTCTTTAGTGGAGAGTGTTGTTTTCATATTTTTTTTTATGCCTTCAAGTTGCACACTGACTAATTATACTTCCTGTTTGTTAGCAAAATGTAGTTTTAAATGTATCATGATTCCAGAATATGTTGAGTTTTAGGAATTACTGACAATGGTTTTCCAAATTCTGCTTACTATCTTCATTAGAAAACATTTCCATAAGCAAGTTTTAAAATGTTTATAGTAGGTTACATAAGCAACTTCTAATACCTATTATTAATGAATAGCTTGAATATTAAAGAAACTGTAACTTCAGTTTTGTTTATAATGCAAAGGAAAGCATAGAAGTATAATAGAAAACTACCAAATGTTCAGTGCAAGGAGAAACTTTAGAATTTATTTAAATAAACCTTCTTTTTTCAGATGATTGTATTAATTTTATTTTTGCATGTTTTAATTTAATTTTGTATTCTATATTAGAATATAGTTGGGCTTCCCCTGGTGGTCCAGTGGGTAAGGACACCGCCTTGCAGTGCAAGGGGCGCCGGTTCGATCCCTGGCCTGGGAAGATCCCACGTGCCGCGGAGCGGCTGGACTGATGTGTCCAATCACCGAGCTGGAGCTCTGAGCGCATGCGCCCGGAGCCAGCGCGCTTCAGGGACAGACGCCACCCCGATGGGAGGCCCACAGGAGCCAAAGAACAAAGACGGGTGAAAATAGAGAAATGAAAGACCAATAGAAGTGGCCCGCCTGCTCCCCTCCCTCCCCAACCCGATCCCCGCCCAAAAATAAATAAATAAATAAATCTTAAAAAAAAAAAAAAAAATATATATATATATATATATAGTTGATTTACAATGCTCTGTTACCTTTAGGTGTACAGAAAAGTGATTCAATTATACATGTCCATTCTTTTCCAGATTCTTTTCCCTTATAGGTTATTACAGACTATTGAGTAGTTTCCTGTGCTATATAGGGGGTCCTTGTTGATAGCCTATTTAATATACAGTAGTATGCTTCCCAGGTGGCTCTATGATAAAGAATCTGCTATGGTAAGAGATGAGAGTTCTATCCTTCAGGGTCCTGGGAGGATAACCCGATGTTGAAATGTAATCTGACATCATTTTGGTTTCATGATTTTGGTTTCTTTAGTGGAGAGTGTTGTTTTCATATTTTTTTTTATGCCTTCAAGTTGCACACTGACTAATTATACTTCCTGTTTGTTAGCAAAATGTAGTTTTAAATGTATCATGATTCCAGAATATGTTGAGTTTTAGGAATTACTGACAATGGTTTTCCAAATTCTGCTTACTATCTTCATTAGAAAACATTTCCATAAGCAAGTTTTAAAATGTTTATAGTAGGTTACATAAGCAACTTCTAATACCTATTATTAATGAATAGCTTGAATATTAAAGAAACTGTAACTTCAGTTTTGTTTATAATGCAAAGGAAAGCATAGAAGTATAATAGAAAACTACCAAATGTTCAGTGCAAGGAGAAACTTTAGAATTTATTTAAATAAACCTTCTTTTTTCAGATGATTGTATTAATTTTATTTTTGCATGTTTTAATTTAATTTTGTATTCTATATTAGAATATAGTTGGGCTTCCCCTGGTGGTCCAGTGGGTAAGGACACCGCCTTGCAGTGCAAGGGGCGCCGGTTCGATCCCTGGCCTGGGAAGATCCCACGTGCCGCGGAGCGGCTGGACTGATGTGTCCAATCACCGAGCTGGAGCTCTGAGCGCATGCGCCCGGAGCCAGCGCGCTTCAGGGACAGACGCCACCCCGATGGGAGGCCCACAGGAGCCAAAGAACAAAGACGGGTGAAAATAGAGAAATGAAAGACCAATAGAAGTGGCCCGCCTGCTCCCCTCCCTCCCCAACCCGACCCCCCGCCCAAAAATAAATAAATAAATAAATCTAAAAAAAAAAAAAAACAATATATATATATATATATATATAGTTGATTTACAATGCTCTGTTACCTTTAGGTGTACAGAAAAGTGATTCAATTATACATGTCCATTCTTTTCCAGATTCTTTTCCCTTATAGGTTATTACAGACTATTGAGTAGTTTCCTGTGCTATATAGGGGGTCCTTGTTGATAGCCTATTTAATATACAGTAGTATGCTTCCCAGGTGGCTCTATGATAAAGAATCTGCTATGGTAAGAGATGAGAGTTCTATCCTTCAGTTGGGAAAACTCCTAGAGGAGGGCATGGCAACCCGCTCCAGTATTCCTGCCTGGAGAATCCCATGGAGAGAGGAACCTTGTGGGCTATGATCCATAGGGTTGCAAAGAGTACAACATGAATGAAGTGACTTAGCACACAAGCGCATGTGTATTATCTGGAGAAAAGAGGCACACATCTTAATGTTCATTGCAGCACTATTTTCAATAGCCAAGATATGGAAGCAACCTATATGCCCATTAACAGAAGAATAGTTAAAGAAGATGTGGCACATATAGATAATGGAAATATTACTCAGTCATAAAAAATTCAAAGAAGCCATTTGTAGCAACATGCATGGATCGAGATATTATCATGCTAAGTGAAGTCAGAGAAGACAAATATCATACGATATCACTTACATGTAAAGTCCAAAAAAGAGATACAAATGAATTTATTTACAAAAGAGAAAAAGATTCGCAGACTTTGAAAACAAATTTATGGTTACCAAAGGAGAAAGACGGTGGGGATTAAATTAGGAGTTTGGGATTAACATATATACACTATTATGTATAAAATAAGTAGATACCTTAAATGATTTATATGTGACATTCATAATATAATCTACTCGAATGATATGGCCCTAGGGTGGCACAATGTCCAACTATAAAACTGTATTCAGTGGCTCTACTCAGGCATAAAATCATCATCTCTTCTTGAATGTCTAAGTATATATGCCTAATTACCTATGTAGGTTAGTCTGGAGATACAAAACCCAAAACACATCGGCATACTGGTGCTATTTAAGCTATGGGACCAGGGAGAATCTGTAAGGAAAATGTTTCTATAGAGAAGAGATGCTATTGAAGACAGAGCTGTAGGGTACTTCAACTAACTTCTGTAGGGGAAAAGGAAATGATGACATCAAAAAAATGACAAGAGGGGGCTCCCCTAGTGGTCTAGTGTGTGGTGGAGAGTCCGCCCTGCAGTGCAAGAGGTGTCAATTCGATCCCTGGCCCAGGAAAATCCCATGTGCCACAGAGTGGATGGGCTGGTGTGTCCAATTATGAGCCAGCGCTCTGGAGCGCATGCGTCCAGAGCCAGCACTCTCTAGACAGGTCACTGAGATGGGAGGCCAATGCATGCCAAAAATAAAGATTGATGAAAAATAAATGATGACCTAGAGGCATAACAAAGACAAAAACAAAAAGACAGCAGTGATGGAGTTGAAAATCTGCAGAGTGGAGTCAGCCCGCAGCCCCGCGGTTTTTCCCACCAGTCTCTTCCCACCATGACCTTTGCAGACACAAAGTTTTCCTACCTGCAGACTCATGTCAGCACCAGCCTCTCCCCTGGCCACACCCATATACTTAAGGTCCATCCCCTTGTGCCATCTCTCTTGGACCCCTTTCTCCCTTGGACCCCACTCTCTGGGATCCCTCCCTTGAGACAGTCTCTCACCCTCCCTGTGCTTCTCACTCTCTCTGGGTTATGTCTGTGTAGCCAGATTCCTCGTGGTGGTTCCTATCTAAGCCAATATGAACAAACCTGATTCTGCCTGGAATCCCCACTTCTGTTTTTTTTTTTTTTCAGAGTTTTCTTACAAAGAGTAGCCAGGAAAGAGCAAATAAGACAAGTGTGGCATGGAAGCTTAGAATAAAGAGCATTTTGTGAAGACAGAAGCAGGAAACATGGCCAAATGCTCCTAAGAACGAATACTAGTTTTTTCAAAAGTTGGTATTTGATAACATTAAGCAGTTTTATAAAAGTGATGGGGATAATCTATCAGGTTATTTTTATTTACAACAGTGAATCCAAATTACCATAACATAGAGTCAGAGCTTAGCCACGACATAGGTAAGAAGATAGTTCCTGATGTGAAGTAATGTTTTACTATGTAGGTTAGTCTGGAGATACAAAACCCAAAACACATCGGCATACTGGTGCTATTTAAGCTATGGGACCAGGGAGAATCTGTAAGGAAAATGTTTCTATAGAGAAGAGATGCTATTGAAGACAGAGCTGTAGGGTACTTCAACTAACTTCTGTAGGGGAAAAGGAAATGATGACATCAAAAAAATGACAAGAGGGGGCTCCCCTAGTGGTCTAGTGTGTGGTGGAGAGTCCGCCCTGCAGTGCAAGAGGTGTCAATTCGATCCCTGGCCCAGGAAAATCCCATGTGCCACAGAGTGGATGGGCTGGTGTGTCCAATTATGAGCCAGCGCTCTGGAGCGCATGCGTCCAGAGCCAGCACTCTCTAGACAGGTCACTGAGATGGGAGGCCAATGCATGCCAAAAATAAAGATTGATGAAAAATAAATGATGACCTAGAGGCATAACAAAGACAAAAACAAAAAGACAGCAGTGATGGAGTTGAAAATCTGCAGAGTGGAGTCAGCCCGCAGCCCCGCGGTTTTTCCCACCAGTCTCTTCCCACCATGACCTTTGCAGACACAAAGTTTTCCTACCTGCAGACTCATGTCAGCACCAGCCTCTCCCCTGGCCACACCCATATACTTAAGGTCCATCCCCTTGTGCCATCTCTCTTGGACCCCTTTCTCCCTTGGACCCCACTCTCTGGGATCCCTCCCTTGAGACAGTCTCTCACCCTCCCTGTGCTTCTCACTCTCTCTGGGTTATGTCTGTGTAGCCAGATTCCTCGTGGTGGTTCCTATCTAAGCCAATATGAACAAACCTGATTCTGCCTGGAATCCCCACTTCTGTTTTTTTTTTTTTTCAGAGTTTTCTTACAAAGAGTAGCCAGGAAAGAGCAAATAAGACAAGTGTGGCATGGAAGCTTAGAATAAAGAGCATTTTGTGAAGACAGAAGCAGGAAACATGGCCAAATGCTCCTAAGAACGAATACTAGTTTTTGCAAAAGTTGGTATTTGATAACATTAAGCAGTTTTATAAAAGTGATGGGGATAATCTATCAGGTTATTTTTATTTACAACAGTGAATCCAAATTACCATAACATAGAGTCAGAGCTTAGCCACGACATAGGTAAGAAGATAGTTCCTGATGTGAAGTAATGTTTTACTTAGGCAGTGGGATACATATTATAACTCATTCAGGGCTGGTGCTTTATCTTATATCTTAATCTTTTGGCCTAGAACAGAGATTTACACACAGTAGTATTATACAGTTCATAAAAGAAGATAACTTACCTAAGTTCTTTTTAACTAACTGTACATAAGCCTATGCAAAGGCCCTTTAAAAATATCTGTATCTTAGACATGTAGACACAGTTGGGGAAGGAGAGGGTGGGACAAACTGAATGATTAGCATTGAAACACGTATACATTAACATAAGCAAAATAGGTAGCTAGTGGGAAATGGCTGTGTAACACTGGGAGCTCAGCCTGGTGCTCTGTGACAATGGAGAGGGACAGGATGGGTGGGGGTAGTAGGGAGGTCACAGAGGGAGGGGACACATGTATACTTAGGACTACTTCATGTTTCTGTATGGCAAAAACTAAGCCAGCATTGTAAAGCAATTATCCTCCAATTAAAAATAAAAATATCTGTATCCTGTGAAAAGACCAAAATAAACATGGAATAGTGAGAAAAATAAAAAGAATGCTATACAAGGAAAATCATTTTGTCAAGAACAAAAAGACTAAGAAGAGAATTTGGTGTAATTTTTTTCAAGTTCATTTGCTATTTTTGTTTTTTAGAAGGATGTATTTCTATCATTTATGGATTGAACCTGTGTCTCCTGCATTGCAGGTAGATTCTTCACCATCTCAGCCACCAGGGATAGGTGGCTACATATCCCTAGATCACTCTCAATATATATATATTTTTAAAGATTTATTTATTTATTTATTTTGGGCGGGGGTCGAGTTGGGGAGGGAGGGGAGCGGACGGGCCACTTCCACTGGTCTTTCATTTCTCTATTTTCATCCATCTTCATTCTTTGGCTCCTTTGGGCCTCCCATCGCTGTGGCCTCTATTGTTGCAGAGCACCGGCTCTGGGCGCATGCACTCCAGAGCTCTGGCTCGGTAACTGGACACATCAGTCCAGCCGCTCTGTGGCACGTGGGATCTTCCCAGGCCAGGGATTGAACTGGCGCCCCTTGCACTGCAAGGCGGTGTCCTTACCCACTGGACCACCAGGAGAAGCCCCACTATTTTTTAAAATTATTATTCCCTTCTCACCTTTTGTGTTTCTGCCTTTTCTTATCTCTTCCCTTCCCTCTCAATCAGTATCTTTTTTTAAAAACTGTATTATTCTTTCAGGGAACCTTTTTATTTTCCTTCCCCTCTTTAAACCCTATTTCCTTTACCTTGTCTTTAATCAGTAGTGAAGGTGAATTTAGGGATGGGTGGATAATGACAGAAGCCTAAATCCAACCTCTTTATATTTTCTTCTCTAAAATAATAAGAAGATAAGAACACTAATTGAATCACACATGATCCATGACTTCAGAATTGCTAGGAGAAAGAATTCTATGAATTTCAAATTTTCTTTACTAGAGAAATACACACCAGATTTCAAAAATGTTGCTGTGGGTTTGACAATTCAAGAAGGACAGCTATCTACTTACACTTAAAAGTTGAAAGGGTACATAAGACATATGAAACAGACAAAAGTCACCTTGAGAAAGAAATTCAAATATAAGTGTCAAAACATTAAACTCAGAATGGGAACTTGGTAAATCATAGCAACAGCTACAGGAAGGAAGGCTTGAAGTTAGTGGGACAAAAAGTGGCAACCTCACAGAAGTCTTGTTTCTGGAAAGAATTAGATAAATGAAGAACGGATGGTAATCGCAGAAATGTTACAGTTTAAGGAAAAACATACGAGGCAAAATAAAATATCTTGTTGAAACAAGACAAACAAGACATGCTAAACCCTGCTCACCTAAAGCCACCACTTTACATCAGCTGTTAAAGAAATTGCACTTGCTATGCTTACTAAAGAGGGTGCTCTTAAAATAGAAACATTCTTCTAGAAAATGTCTATAAAGAGAAAACAGGAAAACTGGTTGGGGTGACTAGACTTTTTAAGAGTTAAACATGGAGCAATTCCACCTGAAAGAAATCCAGAAACTAGATGGGTTGCTCCTGAACATTAGGAAAATTAGAAAATGCTCAGATTGAAATGCGTAGGAAAGGCTGGAACACATTCTTATCATAAACCTCATCTCCGGTACAGCTGCAAATCATTCCATAACTTCCAGATTCTCCTTAGAACAAAGGATTTGGATCCCACAATTAATGCCTTGATTTTTAAGACTCCTGAGAGATAGGAAATATTTAGTGCTGAACGCTAGTGAGGTTCATCTACATAAGACCCATCAGACTATAGCAAATTTTTCCTGCTTGTGGGGACTTTGCATGACTATCCCCCCAGGGCTCAGTTTAGAAGGAGGTGGCAAAAATGCCAGTATCTCAGGTTTTTTCTAAAAGAGGCCTATTTGGAACTTTAAAAGCCACTCCCTAAGGATCAGTCTTATTTTAGTACGCATCTAGGAGCTGACTGCTATCCTCCCTGCAGATTAGAGAAGCCTCAGGCTTCTCAATTGAGTTTACTTCAAAGCACCAGTATCATGCATACAATAGGAAAATCTTGCAGACAAATGTCACCTCAAAATCTGGGGCTACTTCCCTAAGGGACAAAATCTTGGGTCAGCTGGCTCTCAAAACCAATGAGACTTGCATTCATGAGTTCAACAAAACTGTAACCAATAATAAAACTTATTAACAGGTGTGAGAGCATGCCCTACTCTTCCTCCACAGCTAACCACATGAACTTAGCACGGAAGAAAGAGGTCAAAAAAAAACCAAAAAAACAAAAAAACAAACCAGCTCCCTGTTTTTCCTTGGAAGGGCCCTAACTACACACTTTCTCAGTTGTGGCCCAGTGTTTGGCTTCCAATTTGTCTGCAACCTGGTGCTAACTCATTCTTCCCTTTTGGACACTGGAAAATATTGGCACACCCTCAGTTACTGGGAGCCACTAAGAACAAAATGGGTGGCTTAAGACAACCAAGAGATTAAACTGGGATAATCACTAAGATTCATCTCCTACATGAAACTAGGTTGTCAAGACTTGGAGAAGAGGCTGTTTCATCCAACACAGAGTCAAGGAAAATTTTAAAAAAAAATAGGAATGTGTTCCAAAGAAAAGAACAAGAACTCCAGAAACTAGATGGGTTGCTCCTGAACATTAGGAAAATTAGAAAATGCTCAGATTGAAATGCGTAGGAAAGGCTGGAACACATTCTTATCATAAACCTCATCTCCGGTACAGCTGCAAATCATTCCATAACTTCCAGATTCTCCTTAGAACAAAGGATTTGGATCCCACAATTAATGCCTTGATTTTTAAGACTCCTGAGAGATAGGAAATATTTAGTGCTGAACGCTAGTGAGGTTCATCTACATAAGACCCATCAGACTATAGCAAATTTTTCCTGCTTGTGGGGACTTTGCATGACTATCCCCCCAGGGCTCAGTTTAGAAGGAGGTGGCAAAAATGCCAGTATCTCAGGTTTTTTCTAAAAGAGGCCTATTTGGAACTTTAAAAGCCACTCCCTAAGGATCAGTCTTATTTTAGTACGCATCTAGGAGCTGACTGCTATCCTCCCTGCAGATTAGAGAAGCCTCAGGCTTCTCAATTGAGTTTACTTCAAAGCACCAGTATCATGCATACAATAGGAAAATCTTGCAGACAAATGTCACCTCAAAATCTGGGGCTACTTCCCTAAGGGACAAAATCTTGGGTCAGCTGGCTCTCAAAACCAATGAGACTTGCATTCATGAGTTCAACAAAACTGTAACCAATAATAAAACTTATTAACAGGTGTGAGAGCATGCCCTACTCTTCCTCCACAGCTAACCACATGAACTTAGCACGGAAGAAAGAGGTCAAAAAAAAACCAAAAAAACAAAAAAACAAACCAGCTCCCTGTTTTTCCTTGGAAGGGCCCTAACTACACACTTTCTCAGTTGTGGCCCAGTGTTTGGCTTCCAATTTGTCTGCAACCTGGTGCTAACTCATTCTTCCCTTTTGGACACTGGAAAATATTGGCACACCCTCAGTTACTGGGAGCCACTAAGAACAAAATGGGTGGCTTAAGACAACCAAGAGATTAAACTGGGATAATCACTAAGATTCATCTCCTACATGAAACTAGGTTGTCAAGACTTGGAGAAGAGGCTGTTTCATCCAACACAGAGTCAAGGAAAATTTTAAAAAAAAATAGGAATGTGTTCCAAAGAAAAGAACAAGAACTACAGAAACAAAGTTTAAAGAAAAGGTGAGAAGTAATTTACGTGTTAAAGAGTTCAAAATGACTATTGAAAAGATGCTAACCAAGGGCATGAGAACAATACAGAAAGAGAATTTCAACTAAGAAGAAAATATTAAAAAATAATTAAAGTGCCAAATGGAAATTACAGAGCTGAAGAAGATAGTAACTTAACAACAACAACAAAAAAATCCATACAGTGGTTCAAGAGTTGACTAGATTGACTAGAAGAAGCAATTGGTAAACTCAAACAGTTTCCCTTGTAGCTCAGTTGGTAAAGGATCTGCCTGTAATGCAGGAGACCCCCGTTCAATTCCTGGGTCAGGAAGATTCCCTGGAAAAGTGATAAGCTACCTACTTCAGTATTTTTGGGCTTCCCTGGGGGCTTAGATGGTAAAGAACAACCTGCCAATGCAGGAGACCTGGGTTAGACCCCCTGGGTTGAGAATTCCCATGGTGAAGGGAAAGGCTACCCATTCCAATATTCTTGCCCAGACAATTCCATGGCTCATCTATGGGTCGCAAAGAATTGGACATGACTGAGTAACTTTCATATACAAAATCAGTAAAGATAAAGTAGTAGAAATAAACCACCACAGAATATCATTAAATAGAAGAAGAGCATAGTAAAGGAACAAATGAAGTTACAAAGGATCCAGAAAACAATGAACAAGATGTGTAGCAATAGCAATTCAATACCTATCAATGATTACTTTAAATATAAATGGATTAAATTATCCAATTGTAAGACAAAATGACTGAATGGATAAAGAATTAAGGCTCAACTATACGATGCCTATGGAGAATTCACCAGCCTTAGGGACATGCATAGATTGCAAAAAGGAAGGGACAGAAAAAGATATTCCAAGTAAATGGAAAGCAAAAGAAAACTGAGGTAGCTACACTTATACAAAATAAACTTTAAGCCAAAAGCTGTAATAAGAGACAGAGACAGTCATTACATAATGAAAGGGATCAACCCAACAAGGGGATATAACAATTTAAATATTTATGCACAAACATAAGTGCACTTAAAAATACAAAGCAAATATTAACAGAAGTGAAGGGAGAAAATTATAGCAATATAATAATAGTAGGGTACATCAATATCCTACTTTCAACAATGGATAGATATCTAGTTAGAAAATCAGTAAGAAATTTTGGACTTAATGTAGTACACTACATGGGCTTAAAAATTTACAAAATGTACTTACTGTTCAACAAGAAGCAGAATATATATTCTCCTTAAGTGCACATAGAACATTATTTAAAATAAATCATGTTAGGCCACAAAACAAGTCAATTTTATTAAACTTGAAGTCATAATCAAGCATTTTTCTGAACACTAAAAAATTGACAAATACGTGGAGATTTAGCACCATGCTATTTAACAACCAATTTGTTAAAGAAATAGTCAAGAGAAATAAAATATCTTGAGAAAAATGAACATAAAACATACAAAAAATTTATGGGATACAACTAAAAGTTCTGAGAGGGAATTTTATAGGAATAAATGCCTATGAATGTCAGGAGTTTAACCAGGGGTAAAAGCTGGTAGGTCTGGGTATAGGGGTTACTTTCATTATTCTTATAGATTTATTTTTATAGACCCCTGGGTTGAGAATTCCCATGTAAAAGCTACCCATTCCAATATTCTTGCCCAGACAATTCCATGGCTCATCTATGGGTCGCAAAGAATTGGACATGACTGAGTAACTTTCATATACAAAATCAGTAAAGATAAAGTAGTAGAAATAAACCACCACAGAATATCATTAAATAGAAGAAGAGCATAGTAAAGGAACAAATGAAGTTACAAAGGATCCAGAAAACAATGAACAAGATGTGTAGCAATAGCAATTCAATACCTATCAATGATTACTTTAAATATAAATGGATTAAATTATCCAATTGTAAGACAAAATGACTGAATGGATAAAGAATTAAGGCTCAACTATACGATGCCTATGGAGAATTCACCAGCCTTAGGGACATGCATAGATTGCAAAAGGAAGGGACAGAAAAAGATATTCCAAGTAAATGGAAAGCAAAAGAAAACTGAGGTAGCTACACTTATACAAAATAAACTTTAAGCCAAAAGCTGTAATAAGAGACAGAGACAGTCATTACATAATGAAAGGGATCAACCCAACAAGGGGATATAACAATTTAAATATTTATGCACAAACATAAGTGCACTTAAAAATACAAAGCAAATATTAACAGAAGTGAAGGGAGAAAATTATAGCAATATAATAATAGTAGGGTACATCAATATCCTACTTTCAACAATGGATAGATATCTAGTTAGAAAATCAGTAAGAAATTTTGGACTTAATGTAGTACACTACATGGGCTTAAAAATTTACAAAATGTACTTACTGTTCAACAAGAAGCAGAATATATATTCTCCTTAAGTGCACATAGAACATTATTTAAAATAAATCATGTTAGGCCACAAAACAAGTCAATTTTATTAAACTTGAAGTCATAATCAAGCATTTTTCTGAACACTAAAAAATTGACAAATACGTGGAGATTTAGCACCATGCTATTTAACAACCAATTTGTTAAAGAAATAGTCAAGAGAAATAAAATATCTTGAGAAAAATGAACATAAAACATACAAAAAATTTATGGGATACAACTAAAAGTTCTGAGAGGGAATTTTATAGGAATAAATGCCTATGAATGTCAGGAGTTTAACCAGGGGTAAAAGCTGGTAGGTCTGGGTATAGGGGTTACTTTCATTATTCTTATAGATTTTAATTTTTCAATTATTTCAAAGTTAAAAAGTTCTAAAGGGCATAGTGTTTTAATAAACAGTTTTACACTCTTTGCTCTTATTCTTTCAATTAGGTTTTTTTTCAACAAATTCTTTCTCTACCAGCTGTGGCTCAACTGCATTTTACTGTGACAACTTTAAGAATACTAATTGTCTCACAAATCATTGGATCATAACAAAAATCACATTTCCTACATAGTCCTAGTAAAATGCATGTAATTTCATGTAATCTTGCTATGATTCTAAGAATTTTGGTGCAATCTAAACAAAGAAACATCACCTGGATATATACCAAGTTACTAGTGTAACCCTTTATAATATAGGGTATGACTATTTTAACAGTATGCAAATACGAACAAGAACAATCTTTTCACATTGTTTAATGAACTGCAGGTTATTTGATACAGTTATGTGTAACACAGCCTCAGAATTCAAAAAAATTAAGTTATAAGAAGTCAAAAGCAGTAAAAAAAAAAAAAAATTACTAATGCCAGAGATGGAAAATTCTCAGTAACTTTTATGTCTTACCTGGAGATACTGCCTAGGCATACATATTTCATATTAATATGGACAGATACCCATATAGAGCTTTGTAAGTTACAAAGTATACTTACATACATTGTGCCATTTGATTTCTAAATTTTAAATTAAATTAGTCAAAGATTGTGCCATTTGATTTCTAAATTTTAAATTAAATTAGTCAAAGATCATTACCCATTTTACAGGTTAGGAAACCAGAACATAAGTGACAAAGCATTTCATGCAATGGCTATTAAGTTACAGGAATACACATTGATTGAACTCCGTTCTGATTTTAAGGTTGTGAAAGTTGCTCAGTCATATCCAACTCTTTGAGACCCATGGACAAGCCATGGAATTCTCCAGGCAAGCATACTGGAGTGGGTAAACTTTCTCTTCTCCGGGGGATCTTCCCAACCCAGGGACTGAACCCAGGTCTCCTGCACTGCAGGTGAATGTTTAAGGTTACTTTCTCATTAAGAAACAGGGAGTCACCTTAAATTTTTTTGTCTATATTTATGACAGTAGGAATGAACAAAAAACTTAGAATGCTTTTCAATAATTCAGGTCAAAAATGAAAGGACTTTGATTAACTGTTAGAAAATTTGTAACAAAAAAAAATTATGCAGAGTCCTTGGCATATTCTGATGGAATGAAATTTAACTTCATATAGATAGTAGCTATGAGAACCCTTTTCGTGTCTCTGTGATATCTAATACTATTCTAGTGATTGTATCTTTTTAGAGTAGAGGAATTGAAGCATAGTGTAACTTACTCAAAATACAGAAACAAGCCAGGCATCTTTCCATGAGCATCATGTGAAAGAATATTCCTGGTTGAATATTTTGATTGACTCAATCATCTGCATTTGCTCTTCAAGGAGGTATATTTGGAGTGATGGATACTTGGACCACTCAACTGATTGCACTGTTGGATAACATGTTGTAGATTTCCTGTGGGTTTTTGAGCTTAAATAGTGAAATTTTCTCTGACCCTTAAAATACAGACCCCTGCCTTCGTCCAATAATATTAGTATATATTTATCTTGTGAAAGAACAATGTACCCTTCTAAGTAGCTTCAGATTCCTTCATCTTTAAGTATATATACTTTCTGAGAAGATAAACAAATATAAAAGAAGCAAGTTTAGCTGCATAGGAGACCAACAATGCATAACTTTCTTATATTTCAGTTGAGCTGATGGTAAGGATTAGTTCATGGGTGCCAATTCCAAGTTGAGCCAAGTGTTTGGTCAAATCAAGTAAAATGAAGTATTACGAGCATGGGATTTAGAAGCAGATTTCTGGGCTTGAATCCTTGGCCCATGCTGGGTACCTGTGACAAACTAATTAAGCTGTCTGAAACTCAGCTTCCTCATCTACAGATCGAAGGTCAGAATCAATGTCATAAAGCTGAAGATTGCAAGGGTCCACGTACATGAGAAAACCAATATATAAAAGAAAGTGCTCAGCATATTGTGTGTTCTCAATCACTCAGTTGCATCCGATTCCTCATGGCCTCATGGACTGTAGCCCACCAGGCAGGCTCCACTGTCCATGGAGTTTTCCAGGTAAGAATACTAAAATGAGTTGCTATTTCCTAATCCAGAGGATCTCCCTGACCCAGGGATTGAACCAGTGTTACTTATGTCTCCCGTGTCTCCTGTACTGGCAGGCAAATTCTTTACCAGTGTGCCATCTGGAAAGCCCCACTCAGCATATTATGAAAAAAATTACTATCTACTTATAAGTACCATTGTAGAAAATCCAAATCAATGTTTATATTTTAAATCCTCAGGGAGTAAGCAAACACTCAAAACTGAGACAAGCATCTCTGGGGCACATGCACTTCTTGCATAACAAAGGCATTCATGTATTCCTACATGAATGTACAGAACCTGGGCCACAAGTAGAAACAGAGCAAGAGAAAGGGTCATTAAGAGAGTAAAGCTGAGAACCATTAACTCTGACCTGAGTCAAACCATGAGAATGTGCAAATAGAGATAATGGACGATTCATGAAGTGAAAGTTGCCTCAGTTGTGTCCAACTCTTTGCAACCCCATGGACTGTAGCCCACCAGGCACCCCTGTCCATGGAATTCTCCAGAAAAGAATACTGAAGTGGTTAGCATTTCCCTTCTCCATGGGAATCTTCCTAACCCAGGGGTCGAACCCAGGTCTCCCGCATTGCAGGAAGATTCTTTACAATTGGAGCCAACAGACCCCAGGCTAATCTCCGTATGAGCTAGGGATGAAAAAGGTATCATTGAAGGCAATTAGCTGGTGAAGCAGTGATAATTAGGGTAAGCATATAACAGTTTGCTTTGGGAAAGCCTGATTTGTACCTTTGATTCCCACATAATTATTAATAGCATTTCCATTACATTCTGTAAAGTATCATAGCTTGGATAATCAATTACGCTTTTTTCCTGTTAATAGTGGTAGCTGAAAGAGCAAATTCTCCCTAGCCATATATCTCTGTCTTTTACATCTAATTTATGTTCCCTGTTCTTTGAGTATCTTCAGCTACAAATAAATAAATGAAGTATTATATCCTGTTAGAAATAGGCCTTTTGTATTTCTATTTCAATTTAGTTTTTCCTTTTCATAGAATTGAGACAGCAGTAGAAAGTTGCATAATATGTTATTTGATAGAAAACAGCATTTACATCTCCACATACTTGAATCATATGGGGGTAGCTATTATTCTATTAATGCAGATTATTTTATTAATGTAATAACATTTGAAGAATGTACTATTACAACTACCAAATAGATTCAAATATGAAAGGAGGCTTCTAAAGTGTGTTTTTAAAAGGACTGTGATAATTAAAATGAGCTCCAAATTGTAAATGTTCATAATTTTATGGAAGCAACTCAAACATAAACACTGTAAGAATTCTATTTTCTAGTACACACAAACATTACTGCTGTCAATTCTGTTTCTTCTTCCTCATCCATTCATTTTGAAGATACAATTTGATTAAGTTAAAAATTCTGCAGGTATTTTATCCTCTTCAACATAATTTATTGCAATTGAATCCCTACCAACCAGACTATCACTTTCCTTTGTTTCAATGACACACTCAATTATCAGCTATTAAAGGCATTGCTCAGACTCTTTATAACTCTTGTTTGTTGGAAGTTTGTGTCAATGGAAGAAAAGATAGAACCCATTCCAGGGGCTTATTACCACTATTTTTCAGAAAAATCATTACAACAATGTTAGTAAACAGACATTTGACTTCTCCTTCCACACCAGCTCTCTCCCTATACTTTATTCTGTATAGTACTTCATATCACATTTGTATCATTTAATTACAAACAAAAATTGCCAAACTCTCAGTGGGATTAAGACCAAAAATATTAGTCTGAATTAGTCTTTCCCTTCTCTTTATCATTTTCCTCCGGAAATGTCAAGGGTAATTCCATTCTTTAATTTGTGGGTAAGTTATGAGGTTGAATGGAATAATTATTATACTGTAAATTGTTAAAGGAGCATAACTGCACAATTACAGTGTTTAAATATCCATACATTTTAGCCATACTTATTGGTTAACTGCTAACATTTCAATGTACAGGTTAAATTTTGAAAAATCACTAAGGATAAAATTCAGTAGAAATATTTTTATTAATATTTAAAACATACATTTGCTACATCTAAAATGGTGTGGTGCTCATCTGCTTTAAATTCCTATTTTAAAATCCTTGGCCTCATGGATGTTTGGAAAGTCTGTAGACTTAAACAATTTATTTTCTCATTATTTTATTCCACCTAGTTTAAAAGATAATATGTCATACTACTGACTTTATACACTATTCTTGAGCATGTATTTTAGATGCACTCTTAGAACATACCATACTAGAAGCTAGAAACTGGTGACTGATTTTCACTATAGATACAGAATAATATAACTTAGCGATACTGATTTATCAATGCCTGCTTATCTCCATATTGGAAAGGGTTATTTCCTTATATTTAAATCTTTTCTAAGTACAAATAAGCTGGAAATACTGTTTTAAGAGCCTGACTTGATATAAAAACAGGAATAATTTCTCTACTTTATTTGGTTTAATAATGCAAATCAGGATGGAACTAGCAGCTTTATTTGTCCCCAGTGGTGTTTTAATACTAACATTCCATAGTAATTATTTGATTATTCACCCATTTTTGGTTCTTAATTTGATACTACCTTGATGGAAAGTTATTTTCTAGCCTAATAGATTCTTCAAACAAATGAGTTATCCACTACCTTCACAGGCATAACCAGTGATAAGCTAAGTTTCATCGATGGAAAAATCACAGATCAGCATAAGTTATTATCTAAGTTCCAGTCTGTGTTGACCCAACATTGTAATATGGGGCTATGTATGTGAGCATCTTTGTGGGGAGTGGGTTCTGAGCTTTTATATGACCCTCAACAAAGCTTGCGACTCTCAAATGCTTGAGAACCAGTACACCACACTGTATCACAAAGGCACCCTCCAGTCAATTGCCTGTGTACCTTCAGTATCTCCTCAAGGCTTTTGATTGATTGACTGATTCATCACACATTTGCTGAACATCCACAACACGGCAGAACACTGAGGAAAATAGGGATTAAGTACAGACACTGTACTTTTGTAGCTTACAGACTCTTACAGGAGACAGAACAGTACTTATCACAGAATGCGAAAAAAATATCCATACATTTTAGCCATACTTATTGGTTAACTGCTAACATTTCAATGTACAGGTTAAATTTTGAAAAATCACTAAGGATAAAATTCAGTAGAAATATTTTTATTAATATTTAAAACATACATTTGCTACATCTAAAATGGTGTGGTGCTCATCTGCTTTAAATTCCTATTTTAAAATCCTTGGCCTCATGGATGTTTGGAAAGTCTGTAGACTTAAACAATTTATTTTCTCATTATTTTATTCCACCTAGTTTAAAAGATAATATGTCATACTACTGACTTTATACACTATTCTTGAGCATGTATTTTAGATGCACTCTTAGAACATACCATACTAGAAGCTAGAAACTGGTGACTGATTTTCACTATAGATACAGAATAATATAACTTAGCGATACTGATTTATCAATGCCTGCTTATCTCCATATTGGAAAGGGTTATTTCCTTATATTTAAATCTTTTCTAAGTACAAATAAGCTGGAAATACTGTTTTAAGAGCCTGACTTGATATAAAAACAGGAATAATTTCTCTACTTTATTTGGTTTAATAATGCAAATCAGGATGGAACTAGCAGCTTTATTTGTCCCCAGTGGTGTTTTAATACTAACATTCCATAGTAATTATTTGATTATTCACCCATTTTTGGTTCTTAATTTGATACTACCTTGATGGAAAGTTATTTTCTAGCCTAATAGATTCTTCAAACAAATGAGTTATCCACTACCTTCACAGGCATAACCAGTGATAAGCTAAGTTTCATCGATGGAAAAATCACAGATCAGCATAAGTTATTATCTAAGTTCCAGTCTGTGTTGACCCAACATTGTAATATGGGGCTATGTATGTGAGCATCTTTGTGGGGAGTGGGTTCTGAGCTTTTATATGACCCTCAACAAAGCTTGCGACTCTCAAATGCTTGAGAACCAGTACACCACACTGTATCACAAAGGCACCCTCCAGTCAATTGCCTGTGTACCTTCAGTATCTCCTCAAGGCTTTTGATTGATTGACTGATTCATCACACATTTGCTGAACATCCACAACACGGCAGAACACTGAGGAAAATAGGGATTAAGTACAGACACTGTACTTTTGTAGCTTACAGACTCTTACAGGAGACAGAACAGTACTTATCACAGAATGCGAAAAAAAAACTTATGAGAGAGATATGTTCAAAATTCTGAGAAACTGTTCAGGTAAGACCAGAGTTGATTGTGTGGAGGAGTGGAGGTCTCACAGAGCATATGGCATTGGCCTGTATCTGAGTGGGTAAGAATGAAGACAGGAGCATTCTGAACTTTGGAAACAGGATAGGGAAATGGTAGAAGAGAAGATGTGTGAAAAATTCATGGAACAGCAAATGTGGCTGGAGTGTAGTGTAAGGGAGCACAGTAGATAATTGGGCCAGAAGTAGGAAAGGACACAGTGCAAAGGGATTTACATGGCAGGCTAAATAATTTAGCAAGATAATAGTTCTCAATATGGCAGGTTCATGACTCCTTTCTAGTGACCATGGAAGAAGTCTAAACACTATTGTTATTATTCCAAAAATTCTATGTAGACAGATATCTGCACAATATAAAAACATTTAGTTTTGTGATGAGATATTTTAATGTATTTACAGAATCCAACTATTTTAAAACATAGGATTCATGAAGGAAAAAAGATATCTTCTGCATAATCTGCAAAATGTTGCTACTGATTCACTGAAGTGGATGCATTCTAGATTTAAGGATTTGTGTATATTTGGATATGGAAATCAAGGGAGAGTAGATGAATGAAATCAACCCCATCTTTATAACTTCATCATAGATAGAAATATCTCCTCTCGATAGATAAATATTCCATTCGCATAGGGGGTAAAAGACATTCAATAGACAACTTCTACAAACCCCCTCCTGGAGATTAGGGCTGGGTACATCAATTTAGTGCATTACTGGGAGAGTATAAAATAAAGAAGGAATCTTTAGTGAACACAAACATATAAGAGATATATGGACAAGACAGGTATAAATGAAATGTGTGATCTATGATAGATCCTAGATTGAGCAGGCTTAGAGCTACCAAGGACATTATGATGCAACAGGGCAAATTGAAATACAGGTTGTACAGTATATAATAAAATTGTTGTTGTTGTTTAGTTGCTAATTCAAGTCAGACTCATTTGTGACCCCATGGACTGTAGCCTACCAGGCTCCTCTGTCCATGAGAATTTCCCAAGCAAGAATACTTGGGTTCCCATTTCCTTTTCCAGGGGATTCTTCCCAACCCAGGGATCGAACCCACATCTCCTGCATTGGCAGGTGGTTTCTTTACCACTGAAACACCAGGGAAGGCTGTATAGCAAAATTACACAATGTTAAATTTCTCAAGTTTTCAGAAGCTATGGGCCAAAATAGAGTGAAATGATACTGGTGTTCAATCCTCAAGTGATTCTGGAAAAAAAAAAAATATATATATATATATATGTATATATATATATATGAAATGTATGTGTATAAGGTGGGATGCAGAAAGAATGAAATTAGGAAAATGTGATGAATTATAAACAATTAGTGAATCTAAATGAAAGGTATGAGTAGTCATTACTGTATACTATTCCTGCAACTTTTCTGCAAGTTTAGAATTTTTAAAATGAAAAGGTGACAAAAAAAAAAAAACTGATAAAGGAGAAAAATTGGCATGAAAAGCAAGAAAGACAAGCACTGGATTAGAGTATTGGTACCAAGTTAGCCCACCGTTGGCTTCTATGCTTGGAAGAATATTTATATGTGAGAGGAAGGAGAAAAGCAATTTAAAGGGAAGGGACCATTTGTAAGAAACTATCTCAATACTCATCTGTTACAAGTTGGTGAAGGAAGGAAACTTGGAAGGGGCACCAGCTATAACAGTTTAGCTACTAAACCCAGGAATTAATGTTTAAAAGCAGATAAATATTATGAAGGACGGCTGTACAAAAACTGTCTCTGGAAACTACTTTAACCAAAATGAGTTAAAGGCAAAAATATCTTGAAAATTTTCCTGATGACCTTTTATTTCCATTATTTCAGGCCATTTCAGAGTTCATTGGTTAGTGTTTGATGCTAACACTAGTGGTGTTTAGTGGTTTGTGTTTGATTCAAAAGAATCCATTTCTTTCAGAGATCTTTTTAAGCTTCTTAATGGTAACAATAATATAAAAATTATAATTAACATCTTTTGAGTACTTATTATCTTCTAAGTACCAAACAAAGAGCTTTGGCTGCATAGTCAGGTATGATCCTTACAAAAATTCTATTTGGAGATATACATTTTGTCGATATCTCAAAAAATTTGCCAATTTCGCAAGGAAACTAAATAAGGGAGATGTAACCACATGTCTAAGATCATTTAATTGAAGACTGGACTTAAAGCTCTTTGACTCTAAAGCCTATATTCTAAAACTTGGGATATTTACTTTACATGAGAAATATTAACATCTTCAGTTTTACCAAGTTCTCATTAGTTGAATATCATAATGTCAATGGCTTATTGACATTGGATTGATATTTATGTAAACCAGATTGATTATATTCTTTGTAGCCAAAGATGGAGAAGCTCTGTACAGTCAGCAAAAACATGACCTGGAACTACCTGTGGCTCTGATCATCAGCAGCTTACTGCAAAATTCGGGCTCAAATTGAAGAAAGTAGGAAAACCCTGGGCTACTTAGGTATGACCTAAATAAAACCCCTTATGATTATGCAGTGGAGGTGATGAATAGATTCAAGGAGCTAGACCTGATAGAGTGCCTGAAGTACTATGGATGGAGGTTCATAACATTGCATAGGAGACTGTGATCAAAATCATGCCCAAGAAAAAGAAATGCAAGAATACCAAGTGGTTATCTGAAGAGGTCTTATAAACAGCTAAGTAGAGAATAGAAGCAAAAGACAAAAGAGAAGGGGAAAGATATACCCAATCGAATGCAAACTTCCAGAGACTTGTAAGTAGAGATAAAGAAAGCCTTCATAAATGAAAAATGCAAAGAAATAGAGGACAACAATAAAATGGGAAAGGCTAGACACCTCTTCAGTAAAATCTAAGATACCAGTGGAACATTTCATGGAAAGATGGGCACAATGAAGGACAAATGGCAAGCATCTAAAAGAAACATAAGAGAGTAAAAAGAGGTGGCAAGAACATGCAGAAGAACTTTATGTAAAAGGTCTTAATGACCCAGATAACCACAATAGTGTGGTCACTCACCTGCAGTCAGACATCCTGGCATGTGAAATCAAGTGGGCCTTAGGAAACAAAGCTAGGGGACCTTATGGAATTCCAGATGAACTATTTAAAATCCTAAAAGACGACATTGTTACAGTGCTGCACTCAATGTGTCAGCAAATTTGGAAAACTCAGCAGTGGGGGAACATCGTTTTCCCAAAACAACTGTTCAAACTACCTTTGGCTGCATAGTCAGGTATGATCCTTACAAAAATTCTATTTGGAGATATACATTTTGTCGATATCTCAAAAAATTTGCCAATTTCGCAAGGAAACTAAATAAGGGAGATGTAACCACATGTCTAAGATCATTTAATTGAAGACTGGACTTAAAGCTCTTTGACTCTAAAGCCTATATTCTAAAACTTGGGATATTTACTTTACATGAGAAATATTAACATCTTCAGTTTTACCAAGTTCTCATTAGTTGAATATCATAATGTCAATGGCTTATTGACATTGGATTGATATTTATGTAAACCAGATTGATTATATTCTTTGTAGCCAAAGATGGAGAAGCTCTGTACAGTCAGCAAAAACATGACCTGGAACTACCTGTGGCTCTGATCATCAGCAGCTTACTGCAAAATTCGGGCTCAAATTGAAGAAAGTAGGGAAAACCCTGGGCTACTTAGGTATGACCTAAATAAAACCCCTTATGATTATGCAGTGGAGGTGATGAATAGATTCAAGGAGCTAGACCTGATAGAGTGCCTGAAGTACTATGGATGGAGGTTCATAACATTGCATAGGAGACTGTGATCAAAATCATGCCCAAGAAAAAGAAATGCAAGAATACCAAGTGGTTATCTGAAGAGGTCTTATAAACAGCTAAGTAGAGAATAGAAGCAAAAGACAAAAGAGAAGGGGAAAGATATACCCAATCGAATGCAAACTTCCAGAGACTTGTAAGTAGAGATAAAGAAAGCCTTCATAAATGAAAAATGCAAAGAAATAGAGGACAACAATAAAATGGGAAAGGCTAGACACCTCTTCAGTAAAATCTAAGATACCAGTGGAACATTTCATGGAAAGATGGGCACAATGAAGGACAAATGGCAAGCATCTAAAAGAAACATAAGAGAGTAAAAAGAGGTGGCAAGAACATGCAGAAGAACTTTATGTAAAAGGTCTTAATGACCCAGATAACCACAATAGTGTGGTCACTCACCTGCAGTCAGACATCCTGGCATGTGAAATCAAGTGGGCCTTAGGAAACAAAGCTAGGGGACCTTATGGAATTCCAGATGAACTATTTAAAATCCTAAAAGACGACATTGTTACAGTGCTGCACTCAATGTGTCAGCAAATTTGGAAAACTCAGCAGTGGCCACAGGACTGGAAACAAGTCAGATTTCATTTCATTCCCAAAGATAGCCAATGGCAAAGACTGTTCAAACTACCATATAATTGCAATCATTTCATATGCTAGCAAGGTAATGCTCAAAATCCTTCAAGATAGGCTTCAACTGAGAACTTCCAGAGGCGCAAGCTGGATGTAGAAAAGGCAGAGAAACCAGAGATCAAATTGACAAATCTGTTGGATCATAAAAAAAGCAAGGGAATTCCAGAAACAAAATCTACTTCTGCTTCATTGTCTACACTAAGCCACTAACTGTGTAGATCACAAAAAACTGTGGAAAACTCTTAGAGATAGGAATACCAGACCACCTTATCTGTCTTCTGATAAAACTGTATGCAGGACATGAAGCAAAAGTTAGAGTGGGACATAGAACAATGGACTGGTTCTAATGGCAGTGACTGAAGAGGAACTAAAAAGCCTCTTAATGAAGGCGAAAGAGGACAGTGATAATAAAACTGACTTAAAACTCAACATTCAAAAAATTGAGATCATGGCATCTGGTCCCATCCCTTCACGACAAATAGATGGGGAAACAATGAAAACAGTGACAGCCTTTATTTTCTTGGGTTCCAAAATAATACAGACGGAGACTGCAGCCATGAAATTAACATATGCTTGCTCCATGGCAGAAAAGGTATGACAAACCTAAAAAGCATATTGAAAAGCAGAGACATCACTTTGCCAAGCAAAGTCTGTACAGTCAAAGCTATGTTTTTTCCAGTAGTCATGTACAGAGGTGAGCACTGGACCATAAAGAAGGCTGGGTATGGAAGAATTCATGCTTTCAAGTTGTGGTGGAACTGGAGGAACGGAGTCAATCCTAAAGGATCACCCTGAATATAAGCATCTAAAAGAAACATAAGAGAGTAAAAAGAGGTGGCAAGAACATGCAGAAGAACTTTATGTAAAAGGTCTTAATGACCCAGATAACCACAATAGTGTGGTCACTCACCTGCAGTCAGACATCCTGGCATGTGAAATCAAGTGGGCCTTAGGAAACAAAGCTAGGGGACCTTATGGAATTCCAGATGAACTATTTAAAATCCTAAAAGACGACATTGTTACAGTGCTGCACTCAATGTGTCAGCAAATTTGGAAAACTCAGCAGTGGCCACAGGACTGGAAACAAGTCAGATTTCATTTCATTCCCAAAGATAGCCAATGGCAAAGACTGTTCAAACTACCATATAATTGCAATCATTTCATATGCTAGCAAGGTAATGCTCAAAATCCTTCAAGATAGGCTTCAACTGAGAACTTCCAGAGGCGCAAGCTGGATGTAGAAAAGGCAGAGAAACCAGAGATCAAATTGACAAATCTGTTGGATCATAAAAAAAGCAAGGGAATTCCAGAAACAAAATCTACTTCTGCTTCATTGTCTACACTAAGCCACTAACTGTGTAGATCACAAAAAACTGTGGAAAACTCTTAGAGATAGGAATACCAGACCACCTTATCTGTCTTCTGATAAAACTGTATGCAGGACATGAAGCAAAAGTTAGAGTGGGACATAGAACAATGGACTGGTTCTAATGGCAGTGACTGAAGAGGAACTAAAAAGCCTCTTAATGAAGGCGAAAGAGGACAGTGATAATAAAACTGACTTAAAACTCAACATTCAAAAAATTGAGATCATGGCATCTGGTCCCATCCCTTCACGACAAATAGATGGGGAAACAATGAAAACAGTGACAGCCTTTATTTTCTTGGGTTCCAAAATAATACAGACGGAGACTGCAGCCATGAAATTAACATATGCTTGCTCCATGGCAGAAAAGGTATGACAAACCTAAAAAGCATATTGAAAAGCAGAGACATCACTTTGCCAAGCAAAGTCTGTACAGTCAAAGCTATGTTTTTTCCAGTAGTCATGTACAGAGGTGAGCACTGGACCATAAAGAAGGCTGGGTATGGAAGAATTCATGCTTTCAAGTTGTGGTGCTGGAGAAACTCTTGAGAGTCCTTTGGACAACAAGGAGATCAAACCAGTCAATCCTAAAGGACATCAACCCTGAATATTCATTGGAAGGACTGTTGCCGAAGCTCCAATAATTAGGCCACCTGATGTGCAGAGGAAAAGATCCTCATGCTAGCAAAGACTGAAGGCAAAAGGAGGAGTGACAGAGGATGAGATAGTTGGATGGCATCATTGACTCAATGGACAAGAGTTTGAGTAAACTCTGGGAGATAGTGAAGGACAGGGGAGATTGGCAATTCATAGGGTTGCAGAGAGTCAGACACAACTTAGTGACTGAACACCACAAATACACTTAAATTTCAGTGTAATAGGTTTATATGCTGCTCTTCCCAATTCTTTCCTAACTGGAACCATTTTGCAAATTAGATTTTCTATTTATTCATAGTCAGTTACTTGGGAAATTGGCTTGCCTATATACAACTGATAAGACATGTTGGTGTGAAGTCTTTGGGTGGAAGGAAGGAAAGAAATCTACAGATCCTGGCAAATGGCATACCTTGGAATCATGTAGAAAACTTTCCTGTTTCTCTTTCTTTCTCCAGATAACAAAAAGCCACCAATTCCAAAGTCCAGTTGGCCTTCTCCTCATCCCCATTCTTGTTTATCAAGGGTTCTTCCACAGAAACAAATCTTTAAAAATGACGCCCTTGTTGTGAAAGCATCATACTATGTCTTAAAAAGAAAACCACCACTTGAGAATTTATTCTTCATTCTAAACCTAAGTATTCTGAAGAATTTACAGAGACCAAAAGACCTAGACTAAAACCTTGGCATGATTCTTGGCCAAACAAATAAATCCAGGAGATGACACCTAAAACCAGCAGTTCTGGTAAGGAATGATGAGTTACTCCTGGAAGATACAACATCTCAGAGTTCTGTTCTTTTAGAAGAGACCTAACTGATTAGAGAAAAGCCTAATTGAGATATGAATAAAAGAACAATATTCATGTGATCATAGATAAATGTTTTTTTCAATGGGAAACAGATTCTAATAGAGTGATACGTTCCATAAATTCAGCAGAAATACATCAAGAGTTTACAAATAATTCCCAGTGAAAAATAGTCAAATACTGTCTGCTGGTTGAATAAATACATGTTTCACTAAGGTTTTTTCAATTTCTTACAGGAAACTACTCCGATAAGAGTTGTTTCAATTTCTTATATAAACTTCTATACCTGCTCAATTAGGCCTTATTTCAGGCTTTCAGAAATAGTCAGTGATAGACCCTGCCTGATAGAGAATCTGCCTGCAGTGCAGGAGACGTGTGTTCAATCCCTGATCAAGGAAGATCCCCTTGGAGAAGCAGATGTCAACTGGTTCCAGTATTCTTGCCTAGGAAATCCCATAGACAGAAGAGCCTGGTGGGTTACAGTCCATGAGGCTGCAAAGTGTCAGACATGACCTACCACCTCAACAACAGCAACAACAAGGCATTGAGTGAAATGATAAATCAGCCATAGGTGATGGATGCATCAGAGGGAACAGGATGAAGAAGTGGGCAGGTTGGGGGTGAGGGGTAAAGGATGACTTAGAAGCCTTACCCTAGAGAGACCCAGAAGAGGACAGTTGTTTTAATCTGAAAATGCATAACTGACCCTAAACTGAGTATTTTGATTAAATTTGGTTTCACACAATTCTATTAAAACTTATTAAAGGTTTGAACAAGTTCACCTAAAAAAAAACCTAAATGAAGCAATCACCTTGGAAAACAGCCTTGCAGTTTCTCAAAAGACTAAACACAGTCACCATATGACCTGGTAATTGTATTAATACTCTCAGTTATAACTAAGAGAAATATACTTAAGAGAATGAAAATATGTGCCCACACAAGAAAATACACAGAAAAAATTTGTACACATTCACAGTAGCATTTTTCATAATAGTCAAAATGTGGCAACAATCCAAATATTCATCATCTGGTGAACAGATAAAATATGGTATGTATTATACAATGAAATAAAAAGGAACCAGTTATTGATACATGCTACAATATGGATGAACCCTGAACACATTATGCCAAGTAAAAGAAGCTTGTCACAAAACACCAAATATTTCATGACTCCGTTTACAGGAAGTGTCCAGAACAGGCAAACCACTAGAGATATTAGTGGTTGTCTAGAGTGGCAGAGAAGGGCTGGAGGGTGACAGCTAAAGGGAATAGGTTTCTTTGGTGGATAATGAAAATGCTCTAAAATTGTGATGAAAGCTACACAATTCAAAATTACGGAAAAAAATCATTGAATTGTGTGATAGATAAATTATCTCTCAATAAAACTGTTATCAGAAGAAAAAAACCTATCTCATTTAGCTAACAGAAGCAAAACAATAAAATAAAACAAAAACAAGAATTATTTCTCTATTGTCTCCTCCTTTTCTGCTATACTGATGACTCTTTGTGAGGATCCAGGCTTCAGAGCCATTCTTTTTTAAACCAAGTTGATTTCACAGTAGTAAATCATGGGAAAATAGAAGTTTTAGAAATGTACCCAATCATTTATGATTGGGGAACATCAAGGAAGAATGCAGAAAATATGGAATTTGCAACAAGGAAACTGGAAGTTGAGACTTGACCCTGCTGTTAACTATCTGATTGACCGTGAAAAGTAGACTAATCTATGAGCCTCGGTTTTACAATTTAATTGAAAAACAACAACAGGAATCTTACATAACTGTAGATCAAAAAAAGAGTTTATTCATTCACTCAGCACTATGCTAGGGGATATAACGAAGCTTGCAAACCCTCAGGGTGACTGATAGAAGTCACTCTGGATCTGCTTTGAAAGCAGATGGGAAAGCACCTGATGCCAATGAAAAAGTTAAGGAATTAACCTCTCAGGAAAGGTATTGCCTTGGCTGATTCTTGAACAGCGAGGATTTAGGCAGGCAAGAAGGTTCAGTGGTGGGGTTGGAGTCTGAAGAAGGAGAAACTAGACAAGGGCTCAGAAGTGCACATGGATGTTCAAGGAACTCCATGTAGTCAGACATATGAGCAGTGGTTCTCAAACCATTTGCCCAGCCCACTAAGGTCAACATCACAATGGAACTTGGAGGGGATGCAAATCTCAGTTCACACCACAGACCTGGTCAATCAGAGGAACATTCTAGGGACAAGCCCAGCAATCTGTGTTCTAACAAGCTGTCTAGGTGGCTGTGGTGCTTGGTCAGACTTCGAGAACTTGTGGACTAGAGCCTTCTAGTAGGTTCTAGTAGCAAGAGATGTGTCTGCCTATCCTCGTTGCATATTTGTATACTTTACAAAAGCAGCTTTATAGGTCAGTTTATAAGTTGTATAAAATACTTTAGGCTATTTGTTAGAAAATACAGAAAGGGCCAAAGAAAAATGTAATCTCATTATCTAGACATATATATTGTTAGTATTTGGTGAATCATATAAATAGAGGGTTTTTTTTGCAACATTGGGTCATAATGTACATTCTTTCGTATTTTGTTTCTGTTAACTTAGTACTTTATGAGTATTTCTTTGTGGAGTTTGAATTCTGTCAGTGCTAAAAACTCATGGAAAATATTTTTAATGACTGCAAAGTATTTCATCATGTGGGTAGGCCACAATTTAATTTATCACTTGTTATTGCTGGGGATTTAGATTGTTTCAATAACTTTTATAAATAATGCAATGATGAAAAACATTTTCCATGAGTATTTTTCCTGCATTTCTACTTTCTAGGGTAGATTCTTAGAAGCAGAGTTACTGTGCTGAGTACCTATTCTTTGCGTCTCTTCCTCTTCTAGCAACAGACCCACCTTTTTCGGCTACATGATTGTCAAGTGTACTTGATGAGGGCAATTATGACACCCGTTCCTCTGACCACACAGACCACTCAGGGTAACTCAGGCTGGACCAATTATCTTAATCACCTTATTTTGTAGGGAAGCCATTCCCCTCCCTTTCCTAAGAGTAGAAAGAAACCAAGTTAGCTCTAGAAAGCAAGAAAATAAATTTGTAGAGAGCAGAAAGTAAGACAGCATTCACATTTTCAATGTTTTCTAGTTTACTTACTCTTACAAAACAAAATCACTTTTAAAAAGTCTAGCTCAAGTTAGATATGGTCCTGAGTAATACATAGGGCCTGGAAGATTATGGAAGTAGTTCAGTGGTTCTCAAACCATTTGCCCAGCCCACTAAGGTCAACATCACAATGGAACTTGGAGGGGATGCAAATCTCAGTTCACACCACAGACCTGGTCAATCAGAGGAACATTCTAGGGACAAGCCCAGCAATCTGTGTTCTAACAAGCTGTCTAGGTGGCTGTGGTGCTTGGTCAGACTTCGAGAACTTGTGGACTAGAGCCTTCTAGTAGGTTCTAGTAGCAAGAGATGTGTCTGCCTATCCTCGTTGCATATTTGTATACTTTACAAAAGCAGCTTTATAGGTCAGTTTATAAGTTGTATAAAATACTTTAGGCTATTTGTTAGAAAATACAGAAAGGGCCAAAGAAAAATGTAATCTCATTATCTAGACATATATATTGTTAGTATTTGGTGAATCATATAAATAGAGGGTTTTTTTTGCAACATTGGGTCATAATGTACATTCTTTCGTATTTTGTTTCTGTTAACTTAGTACTTTATGAGTATTTCTTTGTGGAGTTTGAATTCTGTCAGTGCTAAAAACTCATGGAAAATTTTTTTTATGTCTGCAAAGTATTTCATCATGTGGGTAGGCCACAATTTAATTTATCACTTGTTATTGCTGGGGATTTAGATTGTTTCAATAACTTTTATAAATAATGCAATGATGAAAAACATTTTCCATGAGTATTTTTCCTGCATTTCTACTTTCTAGGGTAGATTCTTAGAAGCAGAGTTACTGTGCTGAGTACCTATTCTTTGCGTCTCTTCCTCTTCTAGCAACAGACCCACCTTTTTCGGCTACATGATTGTCAAGTGTACTTGATGAGGGCAATTATGACACCCGTTCCTCTGACCACACAGACCACTCAGGGTAACTCAGGCTGGACCAATTATCTTAATCACCTTATTTTGTAGGGAAGCCATTCCCCTCCCTTTCCTAAGAGTAGAAAGAAACCAAGTTAGCTCTAGAAAGCAAGAAAATAAATTTGTAGAGAGCAGAAAGTAAGACAGCATTCACATTTTCAATGTTTTCTAGTTTACTTACTCTTACAAAACAAAATCACTTTTAAAAAGTCTAGCTCAAGTTAGATATGGTCCTGAGTAATACATAGGGCCTGGAAGATTATGAGTACAATTGCATTAAAACTATACATAAGTGGAAATGAGGGTTCAGGATAGAGGGGACACATGTGCGCCTATGACCAATTTACACTGGTATATGGCAAAAACCATCGTAACATTGTCAAGTAATTATCCTCCAATCAAGGAAATAAGTAAAAAACTATACATAAGTCTGAGAACACTGAACACCTTTATAGTATCTAGCCTTCATATTTGGATGCATTTGATGCTTCTCCAATTACTTGGATTTTCTTTTACAATTTGCAGTAAAATTTTGTAATTTCTTTCATTGAGGAGCAACATATTCCTTATAAAGTATATTCTTAAACATGTTATTTTGGATCACCTTTGTTATAATGAGCTCTCCTATATTAGATTTTTAGAACTGCTGTAACTAATTTGTAACACAAACTTATAACAACATAAATTTATCATCTTACCATTTTGGAGGTAAGAGTCCATAGGGCATTTCAAAGGGCTAAAATCAGGCGTCAACAAGGACATGTTCCCTCCAGAGGTCCCTTGTCTTTCCAGCTCCCTCAGGCCAAGCTGTGTGTGGGTGATTGGCCCCCTTCTCTCTCCAAAGCCAGCAATGGCTGTCGAGTCCTTCCCCTAACGCCAGCTCTTTGCTTCTGAGTCTTTGGCTGCCTTCTCCCCTATTTAAAGGTTTGCGCGTTTAATTGTGCCCACCTGGACAATCTCCTTACTTTAAGGTCAGCTGATTAGCAACTTTATTCCATCTGCAACCTTAATTCCCCCCTCACGCCGTAAGCATATTCACAGGTTCCAAAAATTGGGATGGAGACCTCTTTGAGAGACTATTATTGTACCCACTGTATCCGTCATATATGTATCAATTGGCTACTGATTTTTTGTATATATATATACATGTTTGCATGTGTGTATGTGCATATATATGATATATAATATAAATATATAATTTTTCTGCTTTCACAGCAAAACTCCCCAAACAGTTGTGTCTGTATTTTTCCTCTTGAATCTATTGCCATTATACTTTCATTCTCACTATTCTTTAGAAATTTATTTCAAGGTATCAATTAAGCCTAGGGATTAATTCACTGTTCTCATCAGGCAATGCCTACTGATATTCATAAAGTCTTCATGTCTTGGCACATGGAAAGCTTATTTTTCTTTTCTGCCCATGACATAAGTCAAGGTTTTAATATGGGATAACTGGGATCCAGACTGTCATTATGTGACCCAGATCCTTTCGAAATAATAATTGCATCCTCTCCCAGAGCCCCAGAGTCCTCCTCCGAGTCCTCTGCATACAGCTGGCAGATGAGGGAAAATGGTGCAGAGTCTGCTGTTAGCGCTAGAACAGTGTGCATGATGATCATGATGTACAATAAAACTTCCACACCCCATCTGGCATAATTCGATCTCTTTACCCCATCTAACTGCCAGACATGGTGGAAACTGGATCTAGTTGCATGGTCACAAGGGAAGACAGATGGGGCTTAGGGAGTATATTGCATTGTGTCTGATGTTAACTTGTTGTTTGCATTTGGTACAACTGGTAACAACCTTCATGGGTCTTCACTATTTCCCCAAGACCAACTCAGATAGGGTCTGGAAAATTCAGCCAATTTCAAAACCAATATAATTTCCACCTAATTTAGGGCATGTGAGATTATTTAATTCTGTTATTTTTCACTTTCCAAGCCTTTCCTTCATCCTATTTTCCATTTGTCTTTAGTAGTGTTCTGTTCCTCCTTACTACTGACTTTTTTTCACTCTTTCACAACTGAAGCAATATTTTGTCATTTCCTACACAACCTTTCTGCTCCTACCTTCACACTCTTTACTGCCTCAAATAATTTCTTCTCTATTTTAACAAAAGAACTTAAATATGGACATTCCCCTGTGAACTTCTCTAGTGAACAATAAACATATCTCTCCACTTACATAAAAATGCTAGAAGAAGTTGGCATTTTTTCACAAAAATTCTGCTGCTATTTAAAGTCCAAGCCATGGCACTTTTATTCTAAGCTTTAGCCATACAGAGTTTAATACTTACCACTACTATTAATAACAATAACACTAATAAAGAGAGATATCATTTGCACATACATTTGCCAAGCACTAGAATAAGGATTTATGTATGTTAAATTAATCGGCAAGAGAACAAATTCTTTTCTCCCTGATTTCAAAGAATAAGCTCTCTCTCTTTAATATGTAAAAATTTCATTGTGCTCTAACCTCACAATTATTATCTGAAGGTCTTTCCTGATTATTTGATTTTTTATTTTGATGAATATTTGTTCTGTCACAATCCCTTTTCACAATGATTATGTCTACTATGTCTAACCTGCCAATTATGGGCCAGATTTAAGTGCATTATGATAACTATCATATATAATACTCCAAGACATTAGTACTTTTCAACCTGTATTTTACAGAGCAGAAAATAGCACAGAAATATTTAAGAAGTTGTCTGAGACCATGTAGTTTCACAAATGGAAAAGAAAGACCACTAACAGAGATCCATCCGATACAAAGATACATCTAGTGGGGATATATATATATGTCGGGCTGATTCATTTTGCTGTACAGTAGAAACTGACACAACATTGTAAAGCAACTATATTCCATTAAAAATTAACTTAAAAAAGAATTATGGTTTGATTTCACGAGTCATAAATTACCTACCTTTAAAACACTTAATGCACTTTTATGCATTTAGTGAAGTTTTTCTAAATAAGATAAAATTCAGGCATGTGAGAATGAAATACAAAGTCAGACTACTTCAGTTTTACAGATATTTACAACAGGAAGAAATAAGGGTGAGTTTTGAAAAGCCTTCAGATTCAAAGTTCAACATTAATAATGCTAAGCATGATGAATAAATAAGCGTGATAAATAAAAGAGAATTAAAAACCAACACATTTAAGCTCATATCTGCAAAAGTTTACTATCCATGAACTTCTAGCATGGGTTCAAGTAGGCAATACGCACAAAAATTATTCCATTGTCTCTTGACTAAACAAACTGTTAATGCTCACCTCCATAGTCATGAGATTATACACAAGTCATTGTGAATCAAGTAGAACAAAATAGGCCTTGAGGTAACCTGATCCAGAAAATCTTCTGGCTTTTCTCTAAATCCACATTCAATAAAATCTGTAATTTTAATTTAGCCAATTTATGTGCCAAGATGAAAACCAATAAAGACATCTTTTTCAGTATCATTTTGGAGAAAAAGTCTTCATGTTTATTGATAGTAGAAGAAAAGTCAAAAGATTGAGGTTATGCTGAAATTTTCATTAATGAAATATTCTAAAAATGTTTGTTAGGCTTTGGTTATAAGGAAAGTAGATTACATTCTTATTTGAATACCAGTGTTGACCTCGACCCAATGACACTTGTCAACTTTGAAAGTGAAGAGTGTAAAACTGCCTGGATTTCCATGGTGATTTAACTTTGCTGACCCTTTTCATCAGTTCCTATTTGGTTTGTAGTTCAAAGAAAAGTACTATGTCTAACCTGCCAATTATGGGCCAGATTTAAGTGCATTATGATAACTATCATATATAATACTCCAAGACATTAGTACTTTTCAACCTGTATTTTACAGAGCAGAAAATAGCACAGAAATATTTAAGAAGTTGTCTGAGACCATGTAGTTTCACAAATGGAAAAGAAAGACCACTAACAGAGATCCATCCGATACAAAGATACATCTAGTGGGGATATATATATATGTCGGGCTGATTCATTTTGCTGTACAGTAGAAACTGACACAACATTGTAAAGCAACTATATTCCATTAAAAATTAACTTAAAAGAATTATGGTTTGATTTCACGAGTCATAAATTACCTACCTTTAAAACACTTAATGCACTTTTATGCATTTAGTGAAGTTTTTCTAAATAAGATAAAATTCAGGCATGTGAGAATGAAATACAAAGTCAGACTACTTCAGTTTTACAGATATTTACAACAGGAAGAAATAAGGGTGAGTTTTGAAAAGCCTTCAGATTCAAAGTTCAACATTAATAATGCTAAGCATGATGAATAAATAAGCGTGATAAATAAAAGAGAATTAAAAACCAACACATTTAAGCTCATATCTGCAAAAGTTTACTATCCATGAACTTCTAGCATGGGTTCAAGTAGGCAATACGCACAAAAATTATTCCATTGTCTCTTGACTAAACAAACTGTTAATGCTCACCTCCATAGTCATGAGATTATACACAAGTCATTGTGAATCAAGTAGAACAAAATAGGCCTTGAGGTAACCTGATCCAGAAAATCTTCTGGCTTTTCTCTAAATCCACATTCAATAAAATCTGTAATTTTAATTTAGCCAATTTATGTGCCAAGATGAAAACCAATAAAGACATCTTTTTCAGTATCATTTTGGAGAAAAAGTCTTCATGTTTATTGATAGTAGAAGAAAAGTCAAAAGATTGAGGTTATGCTGAAATTTTCATTAATGAAATATTCTAAAAATGTTTGTTAGGCTTTGGTTATAAGGAAAGTAGATTACATTCTTATTTGAATACCAGTGTTGACCTCGACCCAATGACACTTGTCAACTTTGAAAGTGAAGAGTGTAAAACTGCCTGGATTTCCATGGTGATTTAACTTTGCTGACCCTTTTCATCAGTTCCTATTTTTGAGGATTTGTAGTTCAAAGAAAAGTCCACAGTTTAGCCTGTTACAAAGTAGCATATGCTCAAATCCATGTGAACTGCATTCAACATTAACGGAGCTTTACTGGATCTCTTTTGTTTCCAAAGGAATCCGCAGTTACTTAGCAAATGTTTCCTACAGTCTGATTTGATTCTTCTTCTACTTTCCCTGATGTATGATCTACATATCTATAAGCTATTTAAAACTTTTCGACAAAAACTATAAAAATGAATGCAAAAATCAAGGGTATCAAGAGTCAATTATGCAAATAATACAAATAAACATACTCTTACCTTTAGTCCTGCTACCTGTTAATAAATCATAAAAGTTAGCTCTTCCTTTTTTCAGAATAATTTTTTCATCAAGTCAGTGTGTTGGTCACCAGAGTATGTTACTGTAACAACATCAGCAACAGCATATAAATGATTCTATGATTTTTTTTCTACTCTTCCTACCTCTAGCTGTTTTCTGTCTGTGTAAGTTTGTATTAGGTCATATAAAATTTGATTTTTTAAATGTACCTTTTTAAAATCTCACTTACAAATGTTGAAAAAGTATCATGAGATGTTAAGTTTTATTCACTGTAACATTTAAATTTGTCCTGCTAACCAGAAAAGCACCAGTGTAATGAAGATATTTCCTAGCATCAGTCATGAAGGTTTGGGATTAGAAGGGAGGTGGGTCATTTGGGCAACATTCTTCCCTTGGGTCTGATGCTGGTTAATTTAAGGCCTATAGCTAATGGGTCTTATCACCTCCTCTGACACAGAATTGGCCTGAGGCCCAGACCGAGAACATTTAATTGGTTGAATGATTATTAATTCTGAAGACAATATAAATCAAAGGATTTAAAGAATGGGGCTGTAAATGTTCATCACGATTGGCATCTTTGGTAAATTTAGTAATTCCCATCCTCCCCAGTACTGGCAGACCATGTTAATATCGGGGAGAATTTCAATGTAAGAAAAGGTTCAGGCTAATATGACCATCAAGCTCTGCAGCTCAGACTTCAGACAAGGACGATGTAACATTATCTGGGAGCCACCAGATGTCGTACATACATTGTTCTTATTTGATTTCTCCAAATATATATAGTAAGCACAAGAAAGGAAAAAAAAAGTTTCTGCAATTGTTAAAAGGTTAGAGGATTCTATCCAGGGCAGTATTGAGTACACTGATAAAATTTGCTTCCTTTACTTCCAAACATGCAATTTATACAAGGACTTCTGCCTCATTCATGGGAAGCATTTTAAGTGAACATGAAACAGAATAAATATTTTCATGGTGATGAAATTTTCTTGAAACATGCCAATTTATCAAATCTACATATCTATAAGCTATTTAAAACTTTTCGACAAAAACTATAAAATGAATGCAAAAATCAAGGGTATCAAGAGTCAATTATGCAAATAATACAAATAAACATACTCTTACCTTTAGTCCTGCTACCTGTTAATAAATCATAAAAGTTAGCTCTTCCTTTTTTCAGAATAATTTTTTCATCAAGTCAGTGTGTTGGTCACCAGAGTATGTTACTGTAACAACATCAGCAACAGCATATAAATGATTCTATGATTTTTTCTACTCTTCCTACCTCTAGCTGTTTTCTGTCTGTGTAAGTTTGTATTAGGTCATATAAAATTTGATTTTTTAAATGTACCTTTTTAAAATCTCACTTACAAATGTTGAAAAAGTATCATGAGATGTTAAGTTTTATTCACTGTAACATTTAAATTTGTCCTGCTAACCAGAAAAGCACCAGTGTAATGAAGATATTTCCTAGCATCAGTCATGAAGGTTTGGGATTAGAAGGGAGGTGGGTCATTTGGGCAACATTCTTCCCTTGGGTCTGATGCTGGTTAATTTAAGGCCTATAGCTAATGGGTCTTATCACCTCCTCTGACACAGAATTGGCCTGAGGCCCAGACCGAGAACATTTAATTGGTTGAATGATTATTAATTCTGAAGACAATATAAATCAAAGGATTTAAAGAATGGGGCTGTAAATGTTCATCACGATTGGCATCTTTGGTAAATTTAGTAATTCCCATCCTCCCCAGTACTGGCAGACCATGTTAATATCGGGGAGAATTTCAATGTAAGAAAAGGTTCAGGCTAATATGACCATCAAGCTCTGCAGCTCAGACTTCAGACAAGGACGATGTAACATTATCTGGGAGCCACCAGATGTCGTACATACATTGTTCTTATTTGATTTCTCCAAATATATATAGTAAGCACAAGAAAGGAAAAAAAGTTTCTGCAATTGTTAAAAGGTTAGAGGATTCTATCCAGGGCAGTATTGAGTACACTGATAAAATTTGCTTCCTTTACTTCCAAACATGCAATTTATACAAGGACTTCTGCCTCATTCATGGGAAGCATTTTAAGTGAACATGAAACAGAATAAATATTTTCATGGTGATTAAATTTCCTTGAACACATTTAAAATAGTTTTCCTTTCAAGCTGACTCTTTACTTTTTTTCATTCATTCAGTGTACAACACCTCATCAAGTGTTTCCTATATAATCACCACTAGTTAGGTACTGGGGATACAGAGCTAAATAAGTCTTCCTCTGTCCTCAAGGATCATACAGTTCATTAGGAAGTAAATTGATGGAACATAGCTCTTGTGTGGTCTCAGATTAGGCTCTCAAAGAAAGCAGGTGCTGGAGTTTAGGGTGCATGAGGTTTATAATTTAGTATGAACACCTGGGAACGGATGTGGAGCGAACAGGATTGGGTAGCAGAAAATATCAAACCCGTGCCTGTCTGCCAAAAAATTGGTCAACACAACAGAACAGTCTAGAGCAAGTATTAATAGCCCATCACAGCTGTTCCATGCAACGCTGGGTCTTTAAATCTCTTACTTTGCTCAGTGACTGGATGTAGGGGTACCATAGGAAGGGATTCCCTCATTTAAAATTGATCCCATACCTAAGAAATGGATATGTAACTATCGAAGAGTATAGCAGATGAATGATTCAATAAATCCTAAATTGGATTTAAAGTTGAATTAAATTCCTCAGTTCAGTTCAATTCAACTCAGTTCAAAGGTGTATGACTTCAAGACCCATTGAGCATAAACACTTACACCAAGGAGTGTGGTTGGGCTGTTACTTTGGGAAAATAGTGCAGAAAGACATGAATGGCCTGTCAAAGTTCCCAACCTAGCATGTGACTTTAGTATTCATTGAAAAGGATCAGTATGGCAACCATTGTTAATATCGGGAGAATTTCAATGTAAGAAAAGGTTCAGGCTAATATGACCATCAAGCTCTGCAGCTCAGACTTCAGACAAGGACGATGTAACATTATCTGGGAGCCACCAGATGTCGTACATACATTGTTCTTATTTGATTTCTCCAAATATATATAGTAAGCACAAGAAAGGAAAAAAAAAGTTTCTGCAATTGTTAAAAGGTTAGAGGATTCTATCCAGGGCAGTATTGAGTACACTGATAAAATTTGCTTCCTTTACTTCCAAACATGCAATTTATACAAGGACTTCTGCCTCATTCATGGGAAGCATTTTAAGTGAACATGAAACAGAATAAATATTTTCATGGTGATTAAATTTCCTTGAACACATTTAAAATAGTTTTCCTTTCAAGCTGACTCTTTACTTTTTTTCATTCATTCAGTGTACAACACCTCATCAAGTGTTTCCTATATAATCACCACTAGTTAGGTACTGGGGATACAGAGCTAAATAAGTCTTCCTCTGTCCTCAAGGATCATACAGTTCATTAGGAAGTAAATTGATGGAACATAGCTCTTGTGTGGTCTCAGATTAGGCTCTCAAAGAAAGCAGGTGCTGGAGTTTAGGGTGCATGAGGTTTATAATTTAGTATGAACACCTGGGAACGGATGTGGAGCGAACAGGATTGGGTAGCAGAAAATATCAAACCCGTGCCTGTCTGCCAAAAAGTTGGTCAACACAACAGAACAGTCTAGAGCAAGTATTAATAGCCCATCACAGCTGTTCCATGCAACGCTGGGTCTTTAAATCTCTTACTTTGCTCAGTGACTGGATGTAGGGGTACCATAGGAAGGGATTCCCTCATTTAAAATTGATCCCATACCTAAGAAATGGATATGTAACTATCGAAGAGTATAGCAGATGAATGATTCAATAAATCCTAAATTGGATTTAAAGTTGAATTAAATTCCTCAGTTCAGTTCAATTCAACTCAGTTCAAAGGTGTATGACTTCAAGACCCATTGAGCATAAACACTTACACCAAGGAGTGTGGTTGGGCTGTTACTTTGGGAAAATAGTGCAGAAAGACATGAATGGCCTGTCAAAGTTCCCAACCTAGCATGTGACTTTAGTATTCATTGAAAAAGATTGAAAAGGAGTGAGGGTAAAAGAAAGGGATGAAGGAAGGAGAGGGGAAAGTAAACAAGCATATTTAAAGAAATGTTAAAAGATGGATACAATTAGATTAGATACCTGAATCCCAAGTGCTGTTAAGAATCTCCCCAGTTATTCTAAAAAGAATTGAATGGGTATTAGGAAAGTTGTTCTTTGTGTTCTCTGTTTGGGAAGACACTTCTGAGATTATTTCCTCTAATTCACCATCCTTTAAAACTACACATGTTATTTCTCCAGTGCATATCAGGGATACTCTGTGTTGGGATTACTTCCTCAGTTGCTCAGTCATGTCTAACTCTTTGTGACTGTATGGACTTTAGCCCACCGGGCTCCTCTCTCCATGGGACTTCCCAGGCAAGAATACTGGAGTGGGTTGCCATTTCCTTCTCCTAGGATTACTTACAATGTCTTTACACCTTACCTGTGATTTTAGGTACCTTGTGATTCTTGTCTCAGGAAGATTTCAGATTGCCTACTGGATTTGACTTCTCAGGATAATATGCTTATGCTATTTTGATTTTTAATTCTCTGTCTCTTTCCCAACTTTATCCCTTTCTATGTACTTTGTATTCAGCCCATCTCATCTACCATCCAGGGACACTTGTGTCTCTTTTTCAGTTAGAAAGCTTCATGGAAATGTATTCCCACAAGACACAAACCCAATTTCAGTAATATTGGAAGAACTGCATTCTTGATGATCTGGTCTACCCTAAGTATATCATGTTGTTAGGGGTTATTTATTAAAACACTACCATGTGATGCTATTTATGACAACTAATACTATGACACTGTCTTTTAACCTTATATATGGGTTTCAGGATCATGTTGATTACCTTTTTTCTACTTTCTGGCTGCATTTTAACTTATGTATGACCCTAATTTAAAGTCAATGTGTTATAGTTTCTGGAGTTGAGAATAGTACCACATATAAAAAACAGCCTTACATTTAAGATATTGTCATGGAAAAGAATAATGAAATACAATAGGTAACTGACAATATATTTATTTTTTACATAAGTTTAGAAGAGATAATATGTCAAAAAAAATCAGCTGTGATAGTGCTGGGAGTAAGCCTCTGGGGTTCAAACATCCAGCATTGTTTTAAACTTCTACCAGAAGTTCCTTTGTAAAAACTTATAAGCATCTCTATAAAAGAGAAGGTAAGACTCTATGAAAAGCTGATACCATAGGTCCAATCAAGGCCCTGCAGATGTCTGATTTCCTATTGAGTACTGGTGAGCTGAATTGGCCCCAGTGTGATGTCCAAGGTCAAAGCAGGAGCTTTACCTTAAATGATACAAAGCAGGACCAGAGCAGCAAGAACTGGAGGACGTGTGTGCTTAGCATCAAATCCAAGGTTAAATTAGGGGTAGTAAATGAGAAAGAGAGGTGATCAAGTACAGAGCTGAACACCCTGCTGACCAGGACAGAGAAAGAGGATGAGACAACAGAGAGTTAATAAAGGCACAATTTGGGAACACCTCCAAACTAGCTCAGGGAAGGATTTGCTTAACTTCTTCCCTAGTGGCTCAGAGGATAAAGAATCTGCCTGCAATGCAGGATCCCTGGGTGAAGAAGACCCCTTGGAGAAGGGACCGGCTACTGGCTCCAGTATTCTTGCCTGAAGAATTCCACAGACAGGAGTCTGGTAGACTACAGTTCATGGGGTCACAAAAGGCAGGACAGGACTGGGAGGCTAACACTTTCACTTTTCACTTTAGCTTTCCTATATCAGAGCTTGATAGTGGCTGCGGGGTGGCTGTGTCAGCATAGGGAACAGAAGAAAGAGGGAGGTGTGTGATCTCAGAAGGCACATTCTACTCTATTTTCTCTTTTTATCTGATCTACTCAAAAATAGAAGTGTTTTTCAAAATGTCTTCACTTGACTAATAGACTCAATTCTACATGGTGCCCCAACGTATAAAAGAAATAAAAGAAGAGCTACAGGGCTTCCCTGGTGGTCCAGTGGGTAAAGAGTCTGCCTTGCAGTGCAAAGGGCACCAGTTTAATCCCCGGCACGGGAAGAACCCAAGTGCCGCGGAGCAGCTGGGCCAGTGTGTCCAATTAAGAGCCAGCGCTCTGAAGCGCAGGCGCCCAGAGTCGGTGCTCTGCAACCAGAATGGCCACTGCGATGGGAGGCCCACACAGGGCAAAGAACAAAGATGGATGAAAATAAATAAATGAAAGACCAATAGAAGTGGACAAAATTTAAAAAAAAAAGCAGACCTATAGTGGTTAAAAGGGGGTGACAGTTGACACCAGTGCTTGCTCTTCTCCTGAGGGGGTCCTCTGAGAAGAAGCTTCTGGTGGTTTCTACAGGTTTAATAGTATTTGAGAGGAATGAGGCTAAAGAATTAGAAAAATATATTTTGCATGTACTATTAATATAATGCACAGTTATTTTATATGTAGCATTTCAAATTGAATTTAATTCACTAAATTTAATTGTTATTATCATTAGGTCACTTATGACACAATATGTAGGTTGAGAGAAATCCAGACTGCCTGGGATTTGTCCCAATTTCACCTCATGCCTGATACAAATTCTTTATTCTTTCTGTGTCTTTGTTTCCTTACTGAAAAATTATATAGAACTTCATAGGTTCTATAATGATGATTAAATGAATTAATACATGTAAAATACTTAGAATTCTCTAGCATATATATTACTAGTTTCTACTGTTTTTGTCATTATTAATATTATTTTCTTTGCCTTGCATTTGCAAGCAGATTGCAAACATTCTGAGTTAGAGGCATTGGGTCTTTTAATCTTGAGTGACTAGAACAATGTTTTATAGGCAATAGATATTAAGAAAGTAATTAATTAACCACCTATTGATGGGTCACCTGCTATGATACAAAGGCATGCTTGGGGGAGGGCATAAATATGAATAAAGCATGACTCTTGAGAAACTTGCAGTCTAATGACCCAAAATAGAATATCAGTGAAACTAGTTAATTTAATGTAATTTGATTTGGTATAAATTAATGTATAAAAAAGCTCTAATAGAGCTCTAATAGAGGTTACACAAACAAATTTTTAAAAACACTTCAGGAAAACAGGTACTTGGGTTAATTTTTTTTCCATTGGTAACAGTACCCTGAATTTTTCGTTAAATTTTGAAGAATGCATTAGAATGTGCTGGGTCTAAAGTGTAAAGACTTTTGCCCAAAAAGTGAAATAAAGGTACAGATGCAAAACGCATCATGACATTGAAAAATATCAAGGCCTTTAGGCTCTGAAAAAATGAAAAATTATTACTTGTATAAGATGTAAAAGTAAGTAGGAGCTTGAACATAGAAACTCAGTGTGCCATCTTAAGATGTAGGACTTATTCCTATAGGAATTGAGTGGACAAAATTTAAAAAAGCAGACCTATAGTGGTTAAAAGGGGGTGACAGTTGACACCAGTGCTTGCTCTTCTCCTGAGGGGGTCCTCTGAGAAGAAGCTTCTGGTGGTTTCTACAGGTTTAATAGTATTTGAGAGGAATGAGGCTAAAGAATTATAAAAATATATTTTGCATGTACTATTAATATAATGCACAGTTATTTTATATGTAGCATTTCAAATTGAATTTAATTCACTAAATTTAATTGTTATTATCATTAGGTCACTTATGACACAATATGTAGGTTGAGAGAAATCCAGACTGCCTGGGATTTGTCCCAATTTCACCTCATGCCTGATACAAATTCTTTATTCTTTCTGTGTCTTTGTTTCCTTACTGAAAAATTATATAGAACTTCATAGGTTCTATAATGATGATTAAATGAATTAATACATGTAAAATACTTAGAATTCTCTAGCATATATATTACTAGTTTCTACTGTTTTTGTCATTATTAATATTATTTTCTTTGCCTTGCATTTGCAAGCAGATTGCAAACATTCTGAGTTAGAGGCATTGGGTCTTTTAATCTTGAGTGACTAGAACAATGTTTTATAGGCAATAGATATTAAGAAAGTAATTAATTAACCACCTATTGATGGGTCACCTGCTATGATACAAAGGCATGCTTGGGGGAGGGCATAAATATGAATAAAGCATGACTCTTGAGAAACTTGCAGTCTAATGACCCAAAATAGAATATCAGTGAAACTAGTTAATTTAATGTAATTTGATTTGGTATAAATTAATGTATAAAAAAGCTCTAATAGAGCTCTAATAGAGGTTACACAAACAAATTTTTAAAAACACTTCAGGAAAACAGGTACTTGGGTTAATTTTTTTTCCATTGGTAACAGTACCCTGAATTTTTCGTTAAATTTTGAAGAATGCATTAGAATGTGCTGGGTCTAAAGTGTAAAGACTTTTGCCCAAAAAGTGAAAGTAAAGGTACAGATGCAAAACGCATCATGACATTGAAAAATATCAAGGCCTTTAGGCTCTGAAAAAATGAAAAATTATTACTTGTATAAGATGTAAAAGTAAGTAGGAGCTTGAACATAGAAACTCAGTGTGCCATCTTAAGATGTAGGACTTATTCCTATAGGAATTGAGTAACTGTGCAGGCCTCTCTGCATAAATCTTTGTGGATCCTGATGATGTCTATTCTGAATTGAGTAACTTTGTCAAGCTCCCTTTGGAGTTTGTGGATCTTTATACATAGATCTTTTGTTAATTGAAAAATGAAAGATGAAGAACTTTGCTCTATTGTAGCTCCAACTAAGTGTCATTAAAGGTCACTACAAACAACAGAGAGAATGAGTATTTTTTTTTTTTTTTTTTAAAGTTGACAGCTTTTTTTTTTTTTTTTTTTTAAAGATTTATTTATTTATTTATTTTTGGTGGGGGTGAGGTGGGGAGGGAGGGGAGCAGGAGGGCCACTTCTTTAGGTCTTTCATGTGTCCATTTTCATCCATCTTTTTTTTTCTTTGGCCCGTGTGGGCCTCCCATCACGGTGGCGTCTGTTGTCGCAGAGCACCGGCTCTGGGCGCATGCGCTCCAGAGCTCCTGCTCGGTAATTGGACACATCAGTCCAGCCGCTCCGCGGCACGTGGGATCCTCCCAGGCCAGGGATCGAACCGGCGCCCCTTGCACTGCAAGGCGGTGTCCTTACCCACTGGACCACCAGGGAAGCCCGAGAATGAGTATTTAGACTATTTACTCTCCCAGGTTTAATTTTGAAATCCTGTTTTTCTGAAGATAAATTAGATTTTTTAATATATATACATATATAATATATATATATATTTATATAAATATATATATAGTACAATGTCAGGAACATAATCGTCGGAAGTTTTCTTTTGGACAGAAACCACAAGTTCATAGTCTACTATAATTTTGTAGGAGGAAGAACAAGAGCTAAACTTGGCTGTAACACATTCTTTCTCTAAATTTTGAAGAATGCATTAGAATGTGCTGGGTCTAAAGTGTAAAGACTTTTGCCCAAAAAGTGAAATAAAGGTACAGATGCAAAGCATCATGACATTGAAAATATCAAGGCCTTTAGGCTCTGAAAAATGAAAAATTATTACTTGTATAAGATGTAAAAGTAAGTAGGAGCTTGAACATAGAAACTCAGTGTGCCATCTTAAGATGTAGGACTTATTCCTATAGGAATTGAGTAACTGTGCAGGCCTCTCTGCATAAATCTTTGTGGATCCTGATGATGTCTATTCTGAATTGAGTAACTTTGTCAAGCTCCCTTTGGAGTTTGTGGATCTTTATACATAGATCTTTTGTTAATTGAAAAATGAAAGATGAAGAACTTTGCTCTATTGTAGCTCCAACTAAGTGTCATTAAAGGTCACTACAAACAACAGAGAGAATGAGTATTTTTTTTTTTTTTTTTAAAGTTGACAGCTTTTTTTTTTTTTTTTTTTAAAGATTTATTTATTTATTTATTTTGGTGGGGCTGGGGTGGGGAGGGCGGGGAGCAGGCGGGCCACTTCTATTGGTCTTTCATTTGTCCATTTTCATCCATCTTTTTTTTTTTCTTTGGCCCGTGTGGGCCTCCCATCACGGTGGCGTCTGTTGTCGCAGAGCACCAGCTCTGGGCGCATGCGCTCCAGAGCTCCTGCTCGGTAATTGGACACATCAGTCCAGCCGCTCCGCGGCACGTGGGATCCTCCCAGGCCAGGGATCGAACCGGCGCCCCTTGCACTGCAAGGCGGTGTCCTTACCCACTGGACCACCAGGGAAGCCCGAGAATGAGTATTTAGACTATTTACTCTCCCAGGTTTAATTTTGAAATCCTGTTTTTCTGAAGATAAATTAGATTTTTTAATATATATACATATATAATATATATATATATATTTATATAAATATATATATAGTACAATGTCAGGAACATAATCGTCGGAAGTTTTCTTTTGGACAGAAACCACAAGTTCATAGTCTACTATAATTTTGTAGGAGGAAGAACAAGAGCTAAACTTGGCTGTAACACATTCTTTCTCTACATTTAGGAGAATGAGAACCATCAAAGTACATGAGGTGGCCTGTGAGATTTTTGTTGATTTAGTTGAATTTTAGTCTGTCCTTTTGTATTTTATTTATATTCAAAACTGATTTGTAGCTTTACTGTTTTATTAGATATCTTATGCCCTTAGATTTCTTTTTAAAGTGATTACCTTAAAGTTTGATAGTTGTTGTAGAAGTGAATAATATCAACTAAGTAATAAAGTTGATAAAAAAGTTTGCTGATTACATATAGAAGGGGAAAATCTCACTAAATCTCCATCCTTTATGCTAAAAGTGGAAAAGAAAATCTTCCATCATAAGCTCACCACCAAAGGCCTTCCTCTGCCTTCTCACTGTTTTGAAGACTAATGATCTCCCAATTCCTAGACTTAAATAATAGCTCACTTTCTCAAAGCTTATCTCTAACAGGTAACATGTCTTTTTTCTTGGAGAAAAAGAAGAGGGAAAGCAAAGAAAAATGAAAATTTCTGCTCGCTGTATCAAAGTAGCAACATCCTCTAAATAAGAACATTACCATATATGGAAAAATGCATGGTTTTCAGAAGTAGATCTGGGTTCAAAACTGGGTTCTGATTCTTGTGTGACCAAATTTGCCACCTAGCTCAATTTGTTTCTTTTTTTAATTGTAGGATAATTACTTTACAATGCTGTGTTGTTTTCTGCCATACAACAATGCAAGTCCATCATAATTTATATATATATATATATATATATATATATATACACATACATATATATAATATATCCCTTCCCTCTTGAGCCTACTTCCCCTCTCCCAATGCACCCCCACAGTCATCACAGAACACCCCAGACTAGGCTCCATGTGTTATACAGCAGCTTCAATTTACTTCTTTCAATAATAAAATGAAGAATAATACCACATACTTCATAGAGTTGTTTTGTAGGCAGGTGTGGTCACACACAGCTTAGTGAGCATTGTCTGTTGTACATAGAAGTCAGACAATATACTTTGGGTATCCATCCCACTGCCAAATTATGTCTCATGGCTCCTGGAAGATATAAACCATAAAACTTTCCTAAAATAGTTTTTGAAAATAAGAGTCCAATGAATTGTTTATGACTGCTTACATTGAGTGGTATGGTTGACCTTCCCAGTATAAGAAGCACTCTTTCCCATAGCTCTGTGGTTGAGATAACTCTAGACACTCCATTCATCTGTCACAGGGGTGGTCTTGGTGGTCATAAACCCCAATCAAAGTATTTCTTCCTTTAGCCAAAGAGATTGGTTAAGAAATGGGCATGGGATCTCAGTCGGGACAATTCTTCCCTAGTTTTTCACCATAAATGATAGTGAAGCTATCTCTTTCTACTGGGTTTGATAAATTGACAGGATATGAGTCAGGGGTTGTCTTCAGCTAATTTTAGTACTATAAGAACTGCCTGAAGAGGGAAAAAAAAGAGAGAGAATCTTAGAATATCAGCTGAATCCCTGGATAGAGATATTCTAGAAGCCATTTTTATCTCTAGATTTCTTCACTATATTCTTACACTGTTTGAGATGGGTTTCTATTTGCAACAAAAAGAATTCTGAAAATATGCAGTTTGACTTCTGAGGTTTTTTCTGTTGTTGTTGTTGCTGTACTGAGTCTTAGTTGTGGCATGTGGGACCTAGTTCCCTGATCAGGGATCAAATCCGGGTCCCACTGCATTGGGAACACAGAGTCTTAACCACTGGACTACCAGGGAAGTCCCTACAGTTTGGCTTCTGGAAGAAGTTACTTTGATAAATTAAAAATATCAATTAAGTCTTTTACACGTTTATAATTTTCTAAAGATATTGTTATATTGATATATCTTTTCCAACATAAAATTGTTTTTAGAAAATTATAAATGTATAAAAAACACCAATTGAAATTTTTAGTCTATCAAAGTAACTTCTAGAAGCCAGACTGTGTAGTTTCAGAATATATATATATGTACTATATAAATATTTAATATTTTTCAGCCTTCAGGTCCTTAGTATTAATAATTGGACTAAAATTTATAGACTAGGATCAGACTTTCTTGCATTTAAGGAATCATATTAATATTGAAGCTAGGTGACTGATTTAAATACACCTCAGAAGCAGAAGAGGCCACTTGGACTAAGAATACCAAGAAAAGTCAACACAATCACCCAAACCAAAACCATAGACTTGCTGAGAATATCCAAAGGTGTTAACCAGAACAAGTGCTTGACGAAGCTGCTGGATACAAGCCCCTGACAGCTTCTCTTTAATCCCCACAGTATCTGCAGTGTGGTACTCTACACCCACTGCTCTCCAGTGACAAGGGATTTAGTACAATTGAGATGAGAAAAAAAGTGAAATTAATGACAAAAAATAATAGAAAAAATGATAGATGACAATGATATGGAAGACTAAAAAGCCTGTTAGTGGTCAAAATCCTGGGGACATGGCCCTGTACAAGTACAAATCAAAGCCACAATGCATGCCACTTCACCATCATTACACCTTCATCATTCAAAAGGCCTACAAATAACAAATGCTGGAGAGGGTGTGGAGAAAAGGGCACCTTTGTACACTGTTGGTGGGAATGAGAATTGGCACCACCACTATGGAGAAAAGTATGGAGGTTCTTCGAGAAAGTAAAAATGGATTTGGCATATGGTCCAGCAATCTCACTCCTGGGCATGTACTGGGACAAAACTATAAGTTAAAATGGTATATGCACCCTATGTTCATAGCAGTACTACTGGACAATAGTCAAGACATGAAAACAACTTAAATTTCCATTGCAGATGGATAGATAAAGAAGCTGTGGTACATATATACCATGAAATACTAGTCTACCATAAAATAGAATGGAATAACCTCACTTACAGCAACATGGGTGGACTTAGAGATTCTGATGCTGAGTGAAGGAAATCAGAGAAAGAAAAATACCATATGATATCACATATGTTGAATCTAAAATATGATAAAAATGAACTTATCTGTGAGACAGAATCAGACTCAGAGACATAGAGAACAGATTTGTGGTTGCCAAAGCAGAGAGGGGGAAGGGATACGGATGGATTGAGAGTTGAGTTTAGTAGATGCAAACTCATATATAGGAGTTCCCACAGTATGGCCCAGGGAACTATATCAGATAGCCTGTAACAAGCCATAGTGGAAAAGAAAAAGAAATAGAAGGCAGCTAATATAGAGAAACAATGCAAATAAGGTATGTAGTAGGCTTTCTTGGACATTTCTGTTTCTTAACGTGCCATCACCTTCTTTCTGCAAATTGTGTTTTAATTGAAACAGTCTTCCAAGGGCTGTCAGTGTCCCTACTTACTCAGTAAAAGATAGAACACATTCAGCTTCCAGATATGGTAGACCCACTGGACGTCTATGCTCACAGGACACGAAGGTCCCTCCCTGTACACAAAAGAGGTGGTGAGAAACTTCCATATGCATATTGCATGGGTCTCCTCTGCTCAAATACACTCCATTGTCTCATTGAAAAAATACACTTTCAAAGATTGAGAATTTCAAGGTAGTAACAGCAGAGCATGTAATGAAGCTTGGGGTGACCTCACAGGCTGTACATGCATAAACCTGGTTCTGTCTATATCTTACATCTCATTAAGGTGCTCTCTTTCTTTCAAAATTCAAGATGCAACTTCCTGGATTCTCACATGGAGGATGAGACTCCAAGTATTTCCCGGTTTTCCCTTACTTTTCTATGTTTTCTCCTTCTTTCATTTCTGCTTCCCTCACTCCTGGGTTTGCCTTGGAAACTTCCAAATCTTTTCAGTGTTTCCTTACATTGTAGAGTGCTAAGCCCCTTCCCACATCCCACCCCAAACTTGGCCTAACCAGAATCTGAGCACTGGTGGAAGGCGTACCTTTCTATCCATATCACTCATCAAATATATCTGTGGTGAGATTTCCCCATTTGCCAAGTTGTCCTCAACTTATTGCCTCAATACTTCTATGAAAACATATTTTTTCTCTTTTAAACAGTTTTGAAAATGAGATACAACTTAAAATCAATATGAGCATATAATATAACAGTGTATCAGGTGTGTTAAAATTTAAGGAGGGGTGTAAGATTTGCAATAGAGAACAGATTTGTGGTTGCCAAAGCAGAGAGGGGGAAGGGATACGGATGGATTGAGAGTTGAGTTTAGTAGATGCAAACTCATATATAGGAGTTCCCACAGTATGGCCCAGGGAACTATATCAGATAGCCTGTAACAAGCCATAGTGGAAAAGAAAAAGAAATAGAAGGCAGCTAATATAGAGAAACAATGCAAATAAGGTATGTAGTAGGCTTTCTTGGACATTTCTGTTTCTTAACGTGCCATCACCTTCTTTCTGCAAATTGTGTTTTAATTGAAACAGTCTTCCAAGGGCTGTCAGTGTCCCTACTTACTCAGTAAAAGATAGAACACATTCAGCTTCCAGATATGGTAGACCCACTGGGCGTCTATGCTCACAGGACACGAAGGTCCCTCCTGTACACAAAAGAGGTGGTGAGAAACTTCCATATGCATATTGCATGGGTCTCCTCTGCTCAAATACACTCCATTGTCTCATTGAAAAAATACACTTTCAAAGATTGAGAATTTCAAGGTAGTAACAGCAGAGCATGTAATGAAGCTTGGGGTGACCTCACAGGCTGTACATGCATAAACCTGGTTCTGTCTATATCTTACATCTCATTAAGGTGCTCTCTTTCTTTCAAAATTCAAGATGCAACTTCCTGGATTCTCACATGGAGGATGAGACTCCAAGTATTTCCCGGTTTTCCCTTACTTTTCTATGTTTTCTCCTTCTTTCATTTCTGCTTCCCTCACTCCTGGGTTTGCCTTGGAAACTTCCAAATCTTTTCAGTGTTTCCTTACATTGTAGAGTGCTAAGCCCCTTCCCACATCCCACCCCAAACTTGGCCTAACCAGAATCTGAGCACTGGTGGAAGGCGTACCTTTCTATCCATATCACTCATCAAATATATCTGTGGTGAGATTTCCCCATTTGCCAAGTTGTCCTCAACTTATTGCCTCAATACTTCTATGAAAACATATTTTTTCTCTTTTAAACAGTTTTGAAAATGAGATACAACTTAAAATCAATATGAGCATATAATATAACAGTGTATCAGGTGTGTTAAAATTTAAGGAGGGGGTGTAAAGTATAACTTGCTATTTGCAAATATTTTGTGGCCCTTTAAAGAACTAATTAAAAGAGACACACAGAATATACCCCTCGCTCTTGAAAAGTAGCTCATACAAAGCTTTATGATAATACTCATTATTCAGAAGTACAAGCATTTATACCACATGAGCTTCTTCTACTTTACTGAGAGTACTCTGAGGACACAGACTGTGTCATATGCAGATGGACCCCATAGGGTTAATTTGGGGCTCCCAAGAGAAGGTATTTCACACTTTTATCCTAAAAGAATGAAGGACTATTTCTTATTCCATGAGTTACAATTTTAATTGAGCTTTGACAAATAATTTTAATATCTATAGGGCATTCTTCATAGACTGCTCCAATATTTTTTGGTTGATTTATGTGGAAAACCACATTTAGGAATCTAAATGATTTGAGACTACACGGACGCAGTATCTTAAGCATTTTATACTTTGCTTGCACATATACCTTTAATCCCTCAAATTTCTGAAGATAGTTTTTTCCAACACCAATATTAGACAAGAAGTTGATGGCTGTATAGAGAAATCCCCAAGGGCTACTCTATGCCTTTTCCTGGACACTGCTCACTGCACACCTGTACCCATCTGTAGCAATCTTTCCTCCAAACTTTCAAGGTCATTTCTAGGGAGCCAGGACAATAAAAGCTAAGTTGACACAGACAGAGCTGCTATCATTCTACCACATCCACCCACTTATATTTATTTTATAGAATTTTAGAACCCTTGAATTGGGAGCAAGCTTGAAGATCATCTAATTTGACTTCTTAATGCAAGAATCAAGTGTATATCATCCTTGACAAGTTTATAAAAATTTGTCTTTGAGTTCCAGGCTCTGAATCAAGACTTGAAAGTGTGTGCCCTGGAGTAGGAAAGAATGTGTTTCTGTTTTATACTGATAATGCTTCTTCAAGGGTGGCATCTCTCAGTCATCACCATAAGCTACATGCCTTTTGATTTCATAAGACCTCAGCTTTCAGAATGTGTTGCTTTTTAAATCATACTTTTCTTTTAAGAATTCAGAGAACATTGTGGTTTTTTTTGGAATTACTTGACCCTAAATGGCAATTGTTATAATTCTGACTACAACTATGAATTTCTCTTATTTATAGATATGTACCTATACCTGAGGTCAGGGTTTATGAGATGCAAATCCATATTTACTTATTATTTAACAAATATTTGAGGACCTATTAGTTACAAGGTGCTTTTCCTAGACCCTGAAAATAAAGTGATGGTCTCAGAGCTATGGCTCCTACCTTCAGAAAGTTTCTGGTCTTGAGAGTAGAAGGATAATTGAATAATCTTGGACTCGCAGAGGTTTTCTTTTTCTTTTTTTCGGCCACTTTTATTGGTCTTTCATTCATCCATTTTCATCCATCTTTGTTCTTTGGCCTGTGTGGGCCTCTCATGCAGTGGCCCCTTTCGCTGCAGAGTACCAGCTCTGGGTGCATGCGCTCCTGAGCTCCAGCTAGGTAGATAGACACATTGGTCCAGCTATTCCAGGGCACATGAGATCTTCCCAGGCCAGGGATCGAACCGGTGTTCCTTGCACTGCAAGGTGGTGTCCTTATCCACTGGACCACGAAGGAAGCCCCAGGGGGTTTTCTCATGTAAGGAAAGCTGTAGGAGAATGTGTTAGAAATGCCTACCTAGTTAGTCTTCCTGCAGAGTAAATGTTTTTACTGACACCTGAATAAATAAGAATTAACAAGAGAACAAGGAAACCATATCTGATGGCCCAATAACCAGAGATGTCATGATAAATAAGTTAAAGGAACTTTAAAAAATGAACCTGGCTGGTGTATGAATAAAGAGAGGAGTGAGACTGGAGATATGGGCATTGGCCAGACTGTGTAGGGTCTTATCAGTTCAGTGAGGGCTTTGCCACACAGTGCTCAGGGAAATGGGAGCTACTGAAAGTTTTAAGCAAGGAGACTACAGATGATTGGCTGCATGGAACAACACAGGAGGCAGCGGCGAACTTGAGCCAGATCACACTGACACAAAACTGTCAATTGTTTAATGTTTGGGGATTTTGTTAACTGGTTGTTAAACTGTGGGTAGTTTGACATAGAACATGGTGGAAAAATTTACATGTTGGAAATTGGCAAACGCCACAAGTGAGGGTTTGGGGGTTTGTTGTTATTGTTTTTGGAAAACTGGTTTACCAGCACTCCACTGGATAGACGTAAGCGAGACTGGAGACAAAGAGAGAAGGATGATGAACCGGACCAGAGTGGCAGCAATGGGAATGGAAATACATGGTTACCTCTGAGAAATATTTGGTCATGATTTGTCCTTGTAGAAGTAAATACAAAAATAAAAGAAAGGCACAGCAGGCACCAGGGTCATTTCTAATGTGCCAGTGGACCTCTACATTGACACCCTTGAAGTAGTTCCAGTTGGAAAGCAAAGGTCAAACTCTTTGGACATTTCACTCTACGTCCAGTCATGCCATCTGTTTCTTAAGAAAACGTGCATTTAAAAATCTTACATAGGTTATTCTGAACAAATAAATAACACTATACTTCAGTTTTGATCGTACTATCAGTAACATAAAACAAAAACCTCTCTCTCCAGAGGCTTGTTTTGTTCATCTGGCATTTATTGCTGATGTTCTCCAAGCCCTCTCAAAGACAACAGGAATGCCAAATGTGGAAGGCAACTTGGACATGAAACTTGATGTCCTCATGTGCTGCCGCAAAGATGACCTTTCTCCAAGGGAATGCTGAAGCAGATGTTACAATTCTGTGAAAGCTTTATTTGTAATTTTATGAGATTATCCCACCAAAGAAACAAAATCTATATGGTATATTCTTTTGGTTTTCAGCAAGAATTATATACATTATGGACAGGTAAGAAGCAGAAGAGAGAATATTATTTATTTTGGCCAATTCAGTTGCTAAACACACTCATTATGTCCTGGTCCGAAAGTAGCACATTTTAAATGTGGATCAGAATACTTTTTTTTTTCCTTGTTGTGTCAGTTTCCAGGGGTTGAATCGCTTCACCAAGAGTTACCATTTCTGTTACTGCAAAGTCATATCTTGCCATTTTTACACTCCAATGATGATGCTGTTTAGATAGAAAAATGTGTCAATTGTTTAATGTTTGGGGATTTTGTTAACTGGTTGTTAAACTGTGGGTAGTTTGACATAGAACATGGTGGAAAAATTTACATGTTGGAAATTGGCAAACGCCACAAGTGAGGGTTTGGGGGTTTGTTGTTATTGTTTTTGGAAAACTGGTTTACCAGCACTCCACTGGATAGACGTAAGCGAGACTGGAGACAAAGAGAGAAGGATGATGAACCGGACCAGAGTGGCAGCAATGGGAATGGAAATACATGGTTACCTCTGAGAAATATTTGGTCATGATTTGTCCTTGTAGAAGTAAATACAAAAATAAAAGAAAGGCACAGCAGGCACCAGGGTCATTTCTAATGTGCCAGTGGACCTCTACATTGACACCCTTGAAGTAGTTCCAGTTGGAAAGCAAAGGTCAAACTCTTTGGACATTTCACTCTACGTCCAGTCATGCCATCTGTTTCTTAAGAAAACGTGCATTTAAAAATCTTACATAGGTTATTCTGAACAAATAAATAACACTATACTTCAGTTTTGATCGTACTATCAGTAACATAAAACAAAAACCTCTCTCCCCAGAGGCTTGTTTTGTTCATCTGGCATTTATTGCTGATGTTCTCCAAGCCCTCTCAAAGACAACAGGAATGCCAAATGTGGAAGGCAACTTGGACATGAAACTTGATGTCCTCATGTGCCGCAAAGATGACCTTTCTCCAAGGGAATGCTGAAGCAGATGTTACAATTCTGTGAAAGCTTTATTTGTAATTTTATGAGATTATCCCACCAAAGAAACAAAATCTATATGGTATATTCTTTTGGTTTTCAGCAAGAATTATATACATTATGGACAGGTAAGAAGCAGAAGAGAGAATATTATTTATTTTGGCCAATTCAGTTGCTAAACACACTCATTATGTCCTGGTCCGAAAGTAGCACATTTTAAATGTGGATCAGAATACTTTTTTTTTTCCTTGTTGTGTCAGTTTCCAGGGGTTGAATCGCTTCACCAAGAGTTACCATTTCTGTTACTGCAAAGTCATATCTTGCCATTTTTACACTCCAATGATGATGCTGTTTAGATAGAAAAATGTGTCAGGAATGAAGCTTTCTGACAGCAGGGTGAAACTCTCTCACATTGAAAGAATTCTCTCACCAGAGGTGTTTGTAATCTCCCTGAGATTTTTCCTTCCTCGGAAAACCTGTTTGAAGATAAAGCAGAGTGTAACCTGTGCCCTGTCAACTTCCTGCCGGGTGTTAACTCAGAGGCCTCCAGGTCACAGAGTAAAGCATGTAACAGGTTCCTGGTGCTCAGGAATGAGTTCCAGATCACTTTCCATAGGGCTGAGGGTCTATCGCCCAGGCCTCTGCAGCTTCTCCTGGAATCTTCAGAAGGAGATATCGAGCTTCATGCTTAAAGAATCTTGAAACAAGGCACAGCGTGATTCCTTGTCAGCAAATTCACCTCACCTCACCCAGACTAGGAAGATACCAAGTGGCTTATGAGAATGTAATAGTTAAAAAAAGCGAGTATGAGAACACTCTTGATATCCAGGGTGTGTTGTTATAGTTGTTATGGTCATTACTTTTAAGATATAAGGATGAGTCTATACCATTAAATCCTTAGTTCAATTTAAAAAATCCTCTCATTGCACATTATAGTTGGATATTGGGGCTGTAGTGATGAACACAAAAGATACATTTCTTGCATTCTAGGAATAAATAACTGATTGAATGAATAGATGGCAAAAGACAGGAGACCAAATCGACTTTTCACTGCAGATTCCTTCCAGCTTTTAAAAATAATTTTGGTCTTAATAAGAGTTCCAAAGATGGTCTAGAGAGTTCCTTATTCCCTTAGGTTGACATCGTACATCTTGCCTGGTAAGACGATCAGAATTAGAATATTAACATTGGTACAATATTAGTTACCAAACTTTAGGTTTTTATTTGCCTTTCCCAATTTTCCCTTAATGTCTTTTTGCTGTTCTTTGTCTAAGCCTGGATATCACATCGCAGTCAGTTGTTCCATCTCCTCAGACCCCTTCCATCTGTGACAGTCCCTCTGTCTTGCCTTCATGACCTTTCAACACTCTGGAAGTATTTTGGTCATGTCTTGTAATATATTCCTAAGTCTGTGTTTGTGTTTTCTCATTGTTAGACTGTGCTTATGGATTTTGGATGTTCTCTCATCACCATATGAGAATGTTCATATTATCAATGTTTTATTATGAGTGATAGCATACCAGGATTTGTTACTGGAAATTTACTAAATTTCCCTTTCCAAATGCTATTCTTCAGCATTCAACACTAAGCCCAAACCACACGCAAGGCATGTGGGGATTAATTTTCACTTCTTAGAGAGGTGTATCAAAGAGTTTGTGGACATAGGCTAAAACTACCACTGTAAGTAACAATTATATTGAAGGAGGTCATTTGAAGCGATGCAGATTTCCTGTTTCTCTTTAATTTAGCCTTCATCCCTGAATCTTGCCTGCAGAAGTTATTACTATGATGTTCTTACTGTGATCTAGGAGTAATCGCCTTCTTTCATTCATTCAACATTCATTAATTAGACTTCTTCTGCTCCCCAGCTTATTTGGTTATGTATTTGTATCAGCGTGGAGTCATGAGTATCTATTTTATTCTTTGGACTATAAGACCATCTCATTGTTGTTTACTTTGTTGTTGAAAATGTTTAAGCTTTGACCAATTTACTTTTACTTGAATGTTCTACTATTTGCAACTCAGGGTTGGCATGTTACTTTCTTTCTGTACATCATAGTGGAATTTCCTTCTGTGAGAGGCAACTTTAATGAAATGTGTGAGCTTCAGAAATAAAACTGAAACTAAGGAGTTGTTTTCACTGACTTTTATTCACATGTGTATTTTAAAAAATCAGCTGCATTTTGGTGAGTGGAGGTAATAACCCTAGCATGGAAAAATAATGAAAACATATATTTTCTAGGGGTTTTTTATGTACTATTAAGAATAACCATCCATTTCTTTAAGGGAAATACCATGCCATGAAGACACCTATCAATCCTTGAAAGTTTTCTCTGAGCCTAGCAAATGTCATGCAGGAAAACCTAGCTAATCATTGCTTACTGAATTTCATCTCATTTGAAGTTCATTTTCACACAGGAAAATGAAAATGCACATTGACCTTGTCCATCTGTGACAGTCCCTCTGTCTTGCCTTCATGACCTTTCAACACTCTGGAAGTATTTTGGTCATGTCTTGTAATATATTCCTAAGTCTGTGTTTGTGTTTTCTCATTGTTAGACTGTGCTTATGGATTTTGGATGTTCTCTCATCACCATATGAGAATGTTCATATTATCAATGTTTTATTATGAGTGATAGCATACCAGGATTTGTTACTGGAAATTTACTAAATTTCCCTTTCCAAATGCTATTCTTCAGCATTCAACACTAAGCCCAAACCACACGCAAGGCATGTGGGGATTAATTTTCACTTCTTAGAGAGGTGTATCAAAGAGTTTGTGGACATAGGCTAAAACTACCACTGTAAGTAACAATTATATTGAAGGAGGTCATTTGAAGCGATGCAGATTTCCTGTTTCTCTTTAATTTAGCCTTCATCCCTGAATCTTGCCTGCAGAAGTTATTACTATGATGTTCTTACTGTGATCTAGGAGTAATCGCCTTCTTTCATTCATTCAACATTCATTAATTAGACTTCTTCTGCTCCCCAGCTTATTTGGTTATGTATTTGTATCAGCGTGGAGTCATGAGTATCTATTTTATTCTTTGGACTATAAGACCATCTCATTGTTGTTTACTTTGTTGTTGAAAATGTTTAAGCTTTGACCAATTTACTTTTACTTGAATGTTCTACTATTTGCAACTCAGGGTTGGCATGTTACTTTCTTTCTGTACATCATAGTGGAATTTCCTTCTGTGAGAGGCAACTTTAATGAAATGTGTGAGCTTCAGAAATAAAACTGAAACTAAGGAGTTGTTTTCACTGACTTTTATTCACATGTGTATTTTAAAAAATCAGCTGCATTTTGGTGAGTGGAGGTAATAACCCTAGCATGGAAAAATAATGAAAACATATATTTTCTAGGGGTTTTTTATGTACTATTAAGAATAACCATCCATTTCTTTAAGGGAAATACCATGCCATGAAGACACCTATCAATCCTTGAAAGTTTTCTCTGAGCCTAGCAAAATGTCATGCAGGAAAACCTAGCTAATCATTGCTTACTGAATTTCATCTCATTTGAAGTTCATTTTCACACAGGGAAAATGAAAAATGCACATGATTGTTTAGTAAATAAAGACATAATTCCTCCACCAAAGAATCATAATGTTTGTCAGAGAAATAAGATGAAAAAGTTTGAAGCAATTAATTCAGAGCATAACATTACATATGGGCTTTCTTGGCGGCTCAACAGTAAAAAATCTGTCTGACGATGCAAAAGACTCAGCAAACTTGGGTTCCATCCCTAGGTGGGGAAGATCCCTTGGAGGAGGAAATGGCAAACCACTCCAGTATTCTTGCCTGGAAAATCCCCTAGACAGAGGAACCTGGAGGGCTATAGTTCATGGAGTCACAAAGTGCTGGACACCACTGAGCATGCATGCATAACATTTACTTTTTATGGAATAGATAGTAAGGAATGTTCCTAATTAGAAACTTTGCTTTTTGTTATGGTGGTGATTAAGCTTTAGAGGTTTTAATTGTGGTCTATGCTGAAAACTGAAATGGTTTTGAGAGACAGTTTATGCTGATTAATTCAAGAAGGGAGGTAATATGTTGAATGTCATAATTATTTTTTGTTACCTTGCATCCTAAATTAAAATTGCTGTGAATTAGATTCCTAGCTTCAATATAATCTTATAATCTAACATGCTGCATTTAAGGGACTGCTGAATGACTTTGTAATTTAAGAATATTTCTAGTAAACACTGAGTCAAGATCAAAATGTTTCAAAGGAGAATAAAGATTCTCCAGTGTATTTCCTTACTCTAAAATGACCTTATCCATCACAGTGTGTAGAATGAAATTTTATTATTCCATAGGGACCTTCTCCAGTGTCCAAATTCAGGAATAACTCACTTCAATGTGCAAATACAAAGCCTCATGAAGATGTGCGAGTTAAGAGAGGCTGGGCTTACTCACTCACTCACTCACTCACTCATCCACTTTGCATATCCTTTGTAATAATAGGTTCAGGGTCAGCTGAAATGCACAGACATAGACACCATGTACCTGTGAGTATTTCAGGAATATTCAACACGATAAATTTCAGCATGAGAATACCAAGTATGGAGTGTTCCTTCAGGCAATATTTGGAAAAAGAGTATTTTCCCATGTCAAATATAATTCTGTTATCAGATCACCAGGCATTTTTGGCCTTCCTGTTTTGGTATTCTGAAATCCAGTGTCAGAGTTCTGTATCTTTAGGAGCATGTGACCTTGAATGGAGGATTACTAGCCCTTCTTTAGTATGACAGTAATATGTCTGTTGAGATGTAGGAATTTTGGCAGAATCAGCTTTTAAAAACAAAGCTTCAGACAGCTGTCTCTACATCCATGGGTATGTTTGATGGAATCAAGCTTGTGGAGAAGAAGGAAGAATGTATGGGAGTTTCCTGATCAGGGCCTTTGAGGATGTACTTCCCCCACATCTAATAGTATATAGTTCATGGAGTCACAAAGTGCTGGACACCACTGAGCATGCATGCATAACATTTACTTTTTATGGAATAGATAGTAAGGAATGTTCCTAATTAGAAACTTTGCTTTTTGTTATGGTGGTGATTAAGCTTTAGAGGTTTTAATTGTGGTCTATGCTGAAAACTGAAATGGTTTTGAGAGACAGTTTATGCTGATTAATTCAAGAAGGGAGGTAATATGTTGAATGTCATAATTATTTTTTGTTACCTTGCATCCTAAATTAAAATTGCTGTGAATTAGATTCCTAGCTTCAATATAATCTTATAATCTAACATGCTGCATTTAAGGGACTGCTGAATGACTTTGTAATTTAAGAATATTTCTAGTAAACACTGAGTCAAGATCAAAATGTTTCAAAGGAGAATAAAGATTCTCCAGTGTATTTCCTTACTCTAAAATGACCTTATCCATCACAGTGTGTAGAATGAAATTTTATTATTCCATAGGGACCTTCTCCAGTGTCCAAATTCAGGAATAACTCACTTCAATGTGCAAATACAAAGCCTCATGAAGATGTGCGAGTTAAGAGAGGCTGGGCTTACTCACTCACTCACTCACTCACTCATCCACTTTGCATATCCTTTGTAATAATAGGTTCAGGGTCAGCTGAAATGCACAGACATAGACACCATGTACCTGTGAGTATTTCAGGAATATTCAACACGATAAATTTCAGCATGAGAATACCAAGTATGGAGTGTTCCTTCAGGCAATATTTGGAAAAAGAGTATTTTCCCATGTCAAATATAATTCTGTTATCAGATCACCAGGCATTTTTGGCCTTCCTGTTTTGGTATTCTGAAATCCAGTGTCAGAGTTCTGTATCTTTAGGAGCATGTGACCTTGAATGGAGGATTACTAGCCCTTCTTTAGTATGACAGTAATATGTCTGTTGAGATGTAGGAATTTTGGCAGAATCAGCTTTTAAAAACAAAGCTTCAGACAGCTGTCTCTACATCCATGGGTATGTTTGATGGAATCAAGCTTGTGGAGAAGAAGGAAGAATGTATGGGAGTTTCCTGATCAGGGCCTTTGAGGATGTACTTCCCCCACATCTAATAGTATATATTACAGTGTGATAGAATGTAGTGTAATAAATTTAATTTTAGCCACGGTAATGTCTAGGCCAACAATGATTATATTTTAGAACAGAGCATCATAAAGATAAGCATCAGAATTGCAGAAACTGTAGGTAGAATTAGAAAAAAATGACAGGAGGAAACTAATTTCTAGGAGTTATCATTGGGAGGGATTAGAAAATCACTTCCATAAAGTTATATCTTGGTGTTCTCCTTATAGGTGAGTGGTTTTCCTCTTACTGTTATATACAGATTTCATCTCCCTCACACTCCACAGTCAAATGCAACACTTCAAGTGGATTGGTGGATTATTTCACTATAACTCATCTCCTCACCTAACTGACAGTACTGTTTCTTAATTCATATATGTACACACATGCAGATATAAATACACATTTGTTGTTTAGTTGCAAAGTCGTGTCTCTTTTGTGACCTCCATAGACTGTAGCATGCCAGACTCCTCTGTCCATGGGATTTCTCAAGCAAAATTACTAGAGTGGGTTGTCATTTCCTTTTCCAGGGGATCTTTCTGAACCGGAGATTGAACCCACATCTCCTGCATTGAAGGCAGATTCTTTAACACTGAGCCACTGGGGCACACATGTATTTATATAAATCCTTAAGTTTAGTTATTAGACTACCATTATAATCATCATCATCATGCTATTACTGGATATTCTTATCCAGAACAGTAATGGGTGAGAAAATAAATGAAAGGATATTTTTTAACTCCCAGGCTTATATATTAGATGACAGACCTTTTAGAGAAGGGAAATTAGAAAATGTTCCTTCTTAACTTTTAAAATCCTTTTTATCTCCATTTTAATATATGAAACATCTTCTGGCTTTTGTGGTCATGAAAATATCCCCTCAAAATAGAAAAATCAAAACAAATATAAATAGATAATTCTACTACTATCAACAATGGAGAATTACTATTAACAGCTCTTTTTTCTTTATTACAAATGCTGGTTTGGGAGGTCTGGCTTCTAAGAGGTCTGCTTATCTAATGAAGTAGCTCTACATAAATTGAGACTTAACATTACCCAGAAATTTGGCTAAGATTCATAACTGACACACATCTTTTTACTCTTAGATGAAATTCTAAGGAAGCAGATATTTGCCTGTTTCTGATCACGTAGCTGCAACTCTGTGTAGTTAAAGTTAAAATTACAAATCTTATTTAGAAAACGAGCGTTATTCTGATAAGAAGCTCATAAATAAGAGCATGAAATACATTTAAAGATTACGAGCCTTACAAAGTAGATTCAGGAACATATCTTTACAGTGTGAATTATATATGGGAAGGTTCTCTTGATAAGAATTATTACTACATTCAAAATCAATATTATTTCTCTTGAGATAGTAAAATAAATGAGAACCCACAATTTAACACTGCAAATCCAACAACTCACTAATTACTCCATCCCCAAAATTCTGCTGCAACATTATTTAGTTGACACGTTAGAGCTTTAAAAATAACATCTTATTTTAGGAAATTAAATATCTGTGACAATGCAAAAATAAGAATACTATGTGCTTTACAATTTACTTTTTTTAGAGAGATACTTTTTTTGGCCTCTTTTATTGTTTATTTATTTATTTATTTTTCATCCACCCTTATTCTTTGGCCTATGTGGGCCTCCCATTGCAGTGGCCTCTCTTGTTGCTGAGCACCTGCTCTGGGCACATGCACCCCAGAGCACTGGCTTGCAATTGGACACACTGGTCCAGCCACTCCACAGCCTGTGGGATCTTCCCAGGCCAGGGATCCTATCAGTGCTCCTTGCATTGCAAGGCATACTCTTTACCCAATGGACCACCAGGGAAGCTCCACATTTTACTTTTAAAGACTGATGATACTATATTTGTCATCAAATTTATTATTGACATATGAGATTTAATTCTAGTGTCCTCCCTCCAAAAAAATTAGTTAAAAAAAAAGTATCCCTTTCAAGGACAGCTAAAAGTTTGTACAAAATATGTGTTAGAGGCTTAAAAATAAGTCTCAGTTTGTAGTCAGTTCATCATTAGCAGAATGCATTATGGCATTAATTTCATTGCAATTAATCTATGTGAAAAATTATTTAAAATAAAACAGACTAATAAAAATGCTTACATTAACTTCATACCCTTAAGAACGGACCATGTATCTTTACCAAAGTGAATGCTTCTCTGAAACACTTCATGGCTTCCCTAAGCCTTTTATTAACTGTCTGCTATTACCACAATAACCACATAGAGGATCACCAGCTTTCTAATGTCTCTCATTTTCTTCCAGTTTTCTTTTCCTTCTGTAATAGCTGTGATATATTTAGTCCAGACTAATTTCAATTTTGTTCTCATCATGTAATTTTTTTACTCACAGATATTCACTGGTTCCTCCTCTACTTAACAAGTAGCAGCCACACTATTATTAGCTCTTAAAAGCCTTACATATCCAACTACAACATGAGCTTTCAAATCAAATCCTACATTCCTCTTCTTTTACATTTTTCTTCAGCTAATGTGCCTTGTATGCTGTCTTGTAAAGGAGAAATACTTACTGCTGATTTTATAACATTTTTCTCAACTACACTTTGATTAGAATTTGTGTCTCTTTTCTCAGTTTGCATTATCTTCAAGTAGAGTTACCTTTCCAGTCTCCTTTGTTTCCAGGTCCCGTTCAACTCCCACATCGTTTTTTTTATCATTTCAAGCTCCACTAACCTCTCCTCTCAAGCACTTACCACTTTATTTCAATCTCTCACATGTGATCTCATGATTACTTTTTGGTATATTACATTTTTTTTTAATGCACTGTAGTTAGTTCCTGGGCTGTAATTTAAGTACTTTTTCCAGAGTCCAGTAGGACTGACACTTGGTTTTAACTTTTAGAATAGTATGCATAGAAAAGGTGCTGATTTTAGAATAAGTGATTAAAGTTTTGAATCTTAACACCACTATTACTAGCTGTGTCAGGGCCATTATATAACCTCTCTCAGCCTCAGTTCACCCATCTCTAAGAATGACTGAGACAACTCTTTGTAAGATGGTAGTGACAACAGAGGTACTCGGGTAAGGCACTTGGTACTCAATAAATGTCCCCCATCCACATACCATGTATGATAAAAAACCATTTTCTCAAATAATTAATTTATCAAAAGCACAGGGAAAGGAGGCCCCCTCACAATTCTGGGCTCAGTTTCACATAAATTTAGTCACCAAAACAAAATCCTGGAAAAAGCCAGTCATCAAGATGCTAACAAAACTGCCTAAAACCAGCTCCTATAGCCATAATTTCAAATTTTAGTTAACTGTCTGCTATTACCACAATAACCACATAGAGGATCACCAGCTTTCTAATGTCTCTCATTTTCTTCCAGTTTTCTTTTCCTTCTGTAATAGCTGTGATATATTTAGTCCAGACTAATTTCAATTTTGTTCTCATCATGTAATTTTTTTACTCACAGATATTCACTGGTTCCTCCTCTACTTAACAAGTAGCAGCCACACTATTATTAGCTCTTAAAAGCCTTACATATCCAACTACAACATGAGCTTTCAAATCAAATCCTACATTCCTCTTCTTTTACATATTCTTCAGCTAATGTGCCTTGTATGCTGTCTTGTAAAGGAGAAATACTTACTGCTGATTTTATAACATTTTTCTCAACTACACTTTGATTAGAATTTGTGTCTCTTTTCTCAGTTTGCATTATCTTCAAGTAGAGTTACCTTTCCAGTCTCCTTTGTTTCCAGGTCCCGTTCAACTCCCACATCGTTTTTTTTATCATTTCAAGCTCCACTAACCTCTCCTCTCAAGCACTTACCACTTTATTTCAATCTCTCACATGTGATCTCATGATTACTTTTTGGTATATTACATTTTTTTTTAATGCACTGTAGTTAGTTCCTGGGCTGTAATTTAAGTACTTTTTCCAGAGTCCAGTAGGACTGACACTTGGTTTTAACTTTTAGAATAGTATGCATAGAAAAGGTGCTGATTTTAGAATAAGTGATTAAAGTTTTGAATCTTAACACCACTATTACTAGCTGTGTCAGGGCCATTATATAACCTCTCTCAGCCTCAGTTCACCCATCTCTAAGAATGACTGAGACAACTCTTTGTAAGATGGTAGTGACAACAGAGGTACTCGGGTAAGGCACTTGGTACTCAATAAATGTCCCCCATCCACATACCATGTATGATACCATTGCTCAGTAATTATTTATCAAAAGCACAGAGGAGGCACTCACAACTCTTTGACCTTCCCTTGAATTAGTAATTTAAGAGTGTTCAAAATCCAAGTGTTAGAGGTTTGAGAACTACATGGTTCTTTGTGGAAAATTCCTTGTGGATGGTATCCCTGAAACATTTCACCAGCATCAGCTACATTCTGGGCTCAGTTTCACATAAATAGGATTAGGTCACCGAAAACAAAATCCTGGAAAAAGCCAGTCATCAAGATGCTAACAAAACTGCCTAAAAACCAGCTCCGTTGAGGTAGTCACATGCAGGAGACATGTGACAGCATGAATCCAGCCCAAGAGCACCTATAATTGTATGTGAGGTTGACTACGCAGCAAAGTCAGAGAAGTATTGTATTAACATACAGGGAAAAGAACTTAAAACAGAGCACCATAGGGGAGAGATTTGGAAGGTAAAAGAATTCACAGGCAGCTACTTAGACTTGCCTGGTCCTAAGCAATGAGGAGGAGCCCAAATCACATTAAACTGTTAACCACAACAGAAGCTGCATGAGCATGATAATAATTATTAACATAGAAAGCTATACAGAAAATTGAAGGACTTGCATTGGTCTTTAAAATCACACTCATACATGTGAAAGTACTGTAATAAATGTTCAGGAAAGTATATTTGGTAAGGGTGTATAATCTAAAGAACATTTAAGTTACTTATTTGTAATAATGTTCATGGAAATAAATTTGAACTTAATTCTTAGTTTGTCCAGTAAGTGATTAAAAGGATGTGAGACCTCCGCATGGATATATAGAGAAAAAATATTTAAAAATCTTTTTTTGCCACAGGGATTTTATATCAAAGAATTTAATTCAGCACTTAAAAAAAAAATGAAAAGGATGTCAATTTCCAGGCTGCTTATGTCAAAATGTCATTTCTTTTTCCTTTGAAAAATGTTAAATTGTTCCTAACATGTTTTCAAAATATTTATATGCTAGGAGTGAATACTCTTTAGAATGCTTGAGAAATACTTCAAAAGGTATGAATCATTAGTGTTGAAAGACCAAAAAAAATGTGTCTAACATATAAATCTGTAATTCTTTTAAAGGATTGAGAAAGTGAAAGGATCTTTTTTCTTTTCAAAGATTGTGATGAAGTAAAATATAGTGTTCAGCATTCTGGGTACATGTTTGTCATTTTCTTAAACCTACTGTTCTCTGGTACCTAACAACATTTAGCAGGGTGCACAGGATCAGTCAGCGATTCCTATTCCACTACCCAAGTTATGCTAAACTATATAAATATTTGTTTCTCTTTTTCCATAGTAAGTTTAAATAATGATTTTCAGACTTCACTTTAGAATCAAAAGCCCATGGTAGATGAGCTAAAATGGCTTGGCCAACTCCCTGAGCAAGAATCAGTTAAATCAGTTTTATGTAGTGCTGAAAACACGAGTGATTGAAAACTGAATGGTTTGTATTTTCATCTGGCTGTCTAGACCTCACTTGAGGGACATGCACAGAGAAGTCCACAAGAGCCTCTTCTTGACTTTTCACCATTTGCTATTGCAAGGGAAAGGCTGGTCCATAAAGTAAAGGTAATTACATATGCATATTTTATATACGCTTTACTCTGGCCCTACCTACTGTTATCACTGGACTGGAGTAGAATGATGATCCATCAGTTCTCTTCAGGAAGCACTCATATAGTTACACATGTTTTTCTTTTTCTTTTTCTTTTTTTTGCTTTACCTGTAGCTGCAATTTTGAGAACATAATTTGCAATGTCAATCCAATGTCTTAAACTGTATCATAGTGAGTGGAAAGTGGACAGAAAGCAAGATAACTCAAACCTTCTGTTTAGACAAGACTTTGCCTAAAGGCATATGCTGGACAGGAAGTTTTCTTTAAATTGGAAATCACTCTAGATTGAGGTTTATTGTCATCACTGTGCTACTTTAGTTGCTTCTTGTTTTGTCTTAAGAAAAACTATTATTCTATAATGTGCCCTGGGACATTTGATTACACACATGAACTGATAAATTACAAACTAAGGAAATGTCTTTAAAAAGGGGAATCTATAAACCTGGATAATAATGAAAAAGATGGCAATTCTCCCCATAGGGCCAAGAAATGAGTTCTTAAATTTTATTTTTCTGAAAATGTTTTCTTGTCCCAAAATAGATATATGTATATTTATATAGATATACATAGAGTATAATTGTATATTTATACAAAGATATACAAATATACTTCATTAGAGAATATGAGGTCAGTTTCTGTTTGTACCCTTAAGATATTTCAATATACTCTGTTCATTTCATTAAAGTTAAGCCTTAATTATTTGACTCTCTTTTCTTGGGTTAGATCTTGTTTCCTGAATCTTTAACCCCTTCAGAAAAGCCAGGAATTGAGATTGAAGGAGGCAAAGACTTTAGTGAAGAGGTAAGAGAAATTTTTAAGAGCTCAGTGAAAGATGTTGGATATGCTAAGAGCTTTGTGTACTGTCCAGAAGGAATGATCAGCATGTGGTTGGAGTCAAACTTCACTGGTGCTAAGTCAAAGATATTTAGAAAAAGCATTTTAAAAACCAAAAAAAAGCAGTTATTCAAGCAATGCGAGTTGGGTGGCAACAGCAGTGGATGGCACATTATAGAAATGATGCTGTGGGGACTGGGAGAAGGCATGTCCTTACTTCTGTGAATCTTAGATTCTTCATTAGGACTGGCAAAATCAGTAATTGGGATAATAAAAATATCTACAACCCAGGATTATTAAGTCAAAAATATTTGTATAGCAAATGAAAAATGTCAAATAAATTGAGTTCTTGATGTTAGCTCTATAACATGAAGTTTCAAAACTCAGTGTCTTTCCTGATACTCCATGCCTGTCCACCTACCTATGGTTAATGTCGACTGTATTACCTTATTGATACATTGGATTGTGTGTTATGTATAGTAACAAATTTTATTTTCTTGGGCTCCAAAATCACTGTGGTTGCAGTCCTCGGTGACTGCAACCACAAAATTAAAAGATGCTTGCTCCTTGGAAGAAAAACTATGACAAACCTACATGGCATATTAAAAATCAGAGACATCACTTTGCCAACAAATGTCCATATAGTCAATGCTATGGTCCTTTTAGTGGTTATGTATGGAAGTGAGAGTTGGACCATAAAGAAGGCTGAGCACTAAAAAATTGACACTTTAGAACTGTGGTGCTGGAGAAGATTCTTGTGAGTCCCTTGGACAGCAAGAAGATGAAACCAGTCCATTGTAAAGGAAATTAACCCTGAATATTCACTGGAAGGACTGAAATTGAAGCTTCAATCCTTTGGCCACCTGATGCAAAGAGCTGACTCATTGGAAAAGATTGTGATGCTGGGAAAGATTGGCAGGTGGATAAGGGGACAACACAGGATGAGATGATTGGATGGCATCATTGAGTCAATGGACATGAGTTTTCGCAAGCTCTGGGAGATGGTGAAGGACAGAGAAACCTGGATTGCTGTAGTTCATGAGACTGCAGAGTTGGACATGACAGCCCCTGAACAACAGTGTTAAGGATGAATAGCGACCATGGAAGCTAAAATTTCTAAGGATGATAAACTCTCAACGAAGAAGTGTAGTGAAGTTTAAAATAACATATTAACTACTTGGACCAGATGCTGACTCAATCTGGGTATGCACCAGTGATATACAACTGGAATAGATATAGATGTTCCAAGACAGCATCAGCCTTGTCTATGTGATTCCAAGCTAGCTGATTTGTTAGGAGGAACTTTCAGGGGGTAAGGTTTTGTGGATTGTGGAGCATCCACAAGTCTCTTGTGAATCTTAGATTCTTCATTAGGACTGGCAAAATCAGTAATTGGGATAATAAAAATATCTACAACCCAGGATTATTAAGTCAAAAATATTTGTATAGCAAATGAAAAATGTCAAATAAATTGAGTTCTTGATGTTAGCTCTATAACATGAAGTTTCAAAACTCAGTGTCTTTCCTGATACTCCATGCCTGTCCACCTACCTATGGTTAATGTCGACTGTATTACCTTATTGATACATTGGATTGTGTGTTATGTATAGTAACAAATTTTATTTTCTTGGGCTCCAAAATCACTGTGGTTGCAGTCCTCGGTGACTGCAACCACAAAATTAAAAGATGCTTGCTCCTTGGAAGAAAAACTATGACAAACCTACATGGCATATTAAAAATCAGAGACATCACTTTGCCAACAAATGTCCATATAGTCAATGCTATGGTCCTTTTAGTGGTTATGTATGGAAGTGAGAGTTGGACCATAAAGAAGGCTGAGCACTAAAAAATTGACACTTTAGAACTGTGGTGCTGGAGAAGATTCTTGTGAGTCCCTTGGACAGCAAGAAGATGAAACCAGTCCATTGTAAAGGAAATTAACCCTGAATATTCACTGGAAGGACTGAAATTGAAGCTTCAATCCTTTGGCCACCTGATGCAAAGAGCTGACTCATTGGAAAAGATTGTGATGCTGGGAAAGATTGGCAGGTGGATAAGGGGACAACACAGGATGAGATGATTGGATGGCATCATTGAGTCAATGGACATGAGTTTTCGCAAGCTCTGGGAGATGGTGAAGGACAGAGAAACCTGGATTGCTGTAGTTCATGAGACTGCAGAGTTGGACATGACAGCCCCTGAACAACAGTGTTAAGGATGAATAGCGACCATGGAAGCTAAAATTTCTAAGGATGATAAACTCTCAACGAAGAAGTGTAGTGAAGTTTAAAATAACATATTAACTACTTGGACCAGATGCTGACTCAATCTGGGTATGCACCAGTGATATACAACTGGAATAGATATAGATGTTCCAAGACAGCATCAGCCTTGTCTATGTGATTCCAAGCTAGCTGATTTGTTAGGAGGAACTTTCAGGGGGTAAGGTTTTGTGGATTGTGGAGCATCCACAAGTCTCTTGTGATTGTTTAAGGATTTATTAAAGCAATAAAAAATAAGTACAATAAAATAATCAAAAATTGGGCAAACCCTCTTTCTTACTTTAGGTAATATACAATTAAGTTCCAAAATGTTAGAAAAATGAAAAGGTGCCTACAAGGGAACAAAATATTTTTTTTGGTATTGAAATCCTGTAAATAATATGAATATTTGTGAAAAATTAAGTTGGATATAAAAATATAAACAAATAAGCTTTAAAAAAAATCTTGGAAAGCCTGTGTGAGAATGACAGAAGAAATTAAGACAACTAAGCCGATGGTGAAAAACTCAGAAAAGCAACAGATTTTAGGAGATTTAGTCACCAAGTAAATTTCTTACTAAACTTGCTTCTAGGCAAAATGCTTTAAACAAAGTAGACTAAAGTAAATAAATCTAGATGTATTTGATTGAAAAAAAACAACAACAACTTGTCATGTCACACCGTAAGAGAAAGATTTTCTGGATTTGTCAGTTCTGCTTCAAACCTTTATCACTGAATGAACTGTGAAAGTAGCATGATGAAGTAAATTTCACAATCTTCTAAGAACATGCAGTACCATATCTGGAACCAACTCTCTGTAAAGTAGTTGGTTCTTGGGTCTTTTAAAGACTTAAGTTTCTACTACGGGTTTCTTATCAGTTCATTAATGGAATATAAATGCTGGAGAAATGGAGCTTGGAACATAAGGAGTTTTGCTGAAACCACAGAAACTTCAAATATATTGGTCTAAGCCATCTGAGGGCTTCCCAGATGGCACTAGTGGTAAAAGAATCTGCCTGCAGGAGATGCAAGAGACGCAGGTCTGATCCTTTAGTCAGGAAGATCCCCTGGAGTAGGAAAGGGCAACCCACTCCAGTATTCTTGCCTGGAAAATTCCATGGACAGGGGAGATGGGCAGGCTACAGTCCAACGGGCCATAAAGAGTTGGACACAACTGAGCGACTGAGCACAGGTAGTCTGATGTTCCAAGAGGGTAGACACAGGTGTTGATGAATAACCAGGACTAGCTATGTTCTGAAACTCCATAGCCTGGATGAAACTTGACAAGGGTTTGCTTACAAGTGATGATAACTGAGCTGTATGTAGATTGAGAATTGCTACAGGAAAGTTTGAACAGTATATTAGACTATCATCCAAACATATTACATACTAACTCTGATCTTTCCCAAGGCCAGAATTCATGGAGTAAATCCTTCACTTATGAAAAGGTGCCTACAAGGGAACAAAATATTTTTTTTGGTATTGAAATCCTGTAAATAATATGAATATTTGTGAAAAATTAAGTTGGATATAAAAATATAAACAAATAAGCTTTAAAAAAAATCTTGGAAAGCCTGTGTGAGAATGACAGAAGAAATTAAGACAACTAAGCCGATGGTGAAAAACTCAGAAAAGCAACAGATTTTAGGAGATTTAGTCACCAAGTAAATTTCTTACTAAACTTGCTTCTAGGCAAAATGCTTTAAACAAAGTAGACTAAAGTAAATAAATCTAGATGTATTTGATTGAAAAAAAACAACAACAACTTGTCATGTCACACCGTAAGAGAAAGATTTTCTGGATTTGTCAGTTCTGCTTCAAACCTTTATCACTGAATGAACTGTGAAAGTAGCATGATGAAGTAAATTTCACAATCTTCTAAGAACATGCAGTACCATATCTGGAACCAACTCTCTGTAAAGTAGTTGGTTCTTGGGTCTTTTTTAAAGACTTAAGTTTCTACTACGGGTTTCTTATCAGTTCATTAATGGAATATAAATGCTGGAGAAATGGAGCTTGGAACATAAGGAGTTTTGCTGAAACCACAGAAACTTCAAATATATTGGTCTAAGCCATCTGAGGGCTTCCCAGATGGCACTAGTGGTAAAAGAATCTGCCTGCAGGAGATGCAAGAGACGCAGGTCTGATCCTTTAGTCAGGAAGATCCCCTGGAGTAGGAAAGGGCAACCCACTCCAGTATTCTTGCCTGGAAAATTCCATGGACAGGGGAGATGGGCAGGCTACAGTCCAACGGGCCATAAAGAGTTGGACACAACTGAGCGACTGAGCACAGGTAGTCTGATGTTCCAAGAGGGTAGACACAGGTGTTGATGAATAACCAGGACTAGCTATGTTCTGAAACTCCATAGCCTGGATGAAACTTGACAAGGGTTTGCTTACAAGTGATGATAACTGAGCTGTATGTAGATTGAGAATTGCTACAGGAAAGTTTGAACAGTATATTAGACTATCATCCAAACATATTACATACTAACTCTGATCTTTCCCAAGGCCAGAATTCATGGAGTAAATCCTTCACTTATGAATGGGACACAACATTACAACGGTGTACAGGCCTCAAGAAGTTTTAATTGGCTCAGGTGCATACCCCAAGGAGTTTTTAGGTAACCCAGAAAGTCAATTGTTTGTAGACACGGGACTCTCTAATACAGGTTAATACTCTACTTATGATTACACTGGGACATCAGGCATAATTCAGAACTGTTCCAAGCAAATATATGGTCACTGTGATCTTAGGTTTCTAACCAGGTGATAATAAGGATGAATGGGAAAGAAATGGTAGTCACCAATGGTGCCAAGAACTCTGTCTGGACACAGAGCATGGTCTTGAGAGGATTATGGAAAGTGTCAGCCTATTAAATTATCAATTCCTTGACCTATATCACATTGTGGCACTAAAGGCAGGGCTTGACCTGCTCTGTATTAAGTTGGCAGCCCAACACACCCAGCACTGGCAAGAGTTTCAGAGTGAATGGAGGTCAAGCCTGAGCTAGACTGCTTTCCTCAGTACTGTAGAATGTGGTACTTAGCAGTGACAAGTGGTGAGGCAAAAGGGATTTGCCTTTCTAGGTATATGGTACGTATAAGTCAGCATGCTTGGTGTTTAGTGTGCTGTGCTTAGTCACTCAGTCATGTCCGACTCTTTCAACTCCATGGACTGTAGCTCACCAGGTTCCTCTGTCTGTGGGTCTCCAGGCAAGAGTACTGGAGTGGGTTGCCCCCTCCAGGCTGGTGTTTAGTAGCCATCAATAACTATGCAGAAAATGAAATACAAGATTCTGTCATAAAACTTCCTTGACAAATTCTGCAAATCTAGAGGTTGGGATCCAACGAGGACACAACTGAGACTACAGGTAGTCTGATGTTCCAAGAGGGTAGACACAGGTGTTGATGAATAACCAGGACTAGCTATGTTCTGAAACTCCATAGCCTGGATGAAACTTGACAAGGGTTTGCTTACAAGTGATGATAACTGAGCTGTATGTAGATTGAGAATTGCTACAGGAAAGTTTGAACAGTATATTAGACTATCATCCAAACATATTACATACTAACTCTGATCTTTCCCAAGGCCAGAATTCATGGAGTAAATCCTTCACTTATGAATGGGACACAACATTACAACGGTGTACAGGCCTCAAGAAGTTTTAATTGGCTCAGGTGCATACCCCAAGGAGTTTTTAGGTAACCCAGAAAGTCAATTGTTTGTAGACACGGGACTCTCTAATACAGGTTAATACTCTACTTATGATTACACTGGGACATCAGGCATAATTCAGAACTGTTCCAAGCAAATATATGGTCACTGTGATCTTAGGTTTCTAACCAGGTGATAATAAGGATGAATGGGAAAGAAATGGTAGTCACCAATGGTGCCAAGAACTCTGTCTGGACACAGAGCATGGTCTTGAGAGGATTATGGAAAGTGTCAGCCTATTAAATTATCAATTCCTTGACCTATATCACATTGTGGCACTAAAGGCAGGGCTTGACCTGCTCTGTATTAAGTTGGCAGCCCAACACACCCAGCACTGGCAAGAGTTTCAGAGTGAATGGAGGTCAAGCCTGAGCTAGACTGCTTTCCTCAGTACTGTAGAATGTGGTACTTAGCAGTGACAAGTGGTGAGGCAAAAGGGATTTGCCTTTCTAGGTATATGGTACGTATAAGTCAGCATGCTTGGTGTTTAGTGTGCTGTGCTTAGTCACTCAGTCATGTCCGACTCTTTCAACTCCATGGACTGTAGCTCACCAGGTTCCTCTGTCTGTGGAATTCTCCAGGCAAGAATACTGGAGTGGGTTGCCCTCCTCCAGGCTGGTGTTTAGTAGCCATCAATAACTATGCAGAAAATGAAATACAAGATTCTGTCATAAAACTTCCTTGACAAATGGTCAGCTAGACTCTGCTTGAGCTCCATAGCACAAACTTCACAAGAAGTCAATTTCATTGTTAGACGACTCTAATTGTTCAGTATTCTTTCTTACATTATGTTGATCTGAAATCTGTCTTTCTATACTTACTGCCCTTTTCTGTCTTTTGAATTAATAAAGAACAAGTTTCTTTCATTTCTTGGTACTCTCATTTTATAAACCCTGTGGACCCTTATTTTATACTCCAGGGGGAAAACCCCCACTGCTCTCACCATTTATCATATGATTTGTTGTAGCTACTTAGAAGAGAAGTATATTAGAACTATCTTGGGAAGACGCATGAAATTCTCTTGCTTGTGTCAGAATTAACAGATAAGTCACACTATTTGTTTTCTCTATGATATAGAGCATTAATGTCTTGATTCATGAGCTGCACTTATTACTGATGATAAATTCTAGTGCCCTGTTCTGTTAGCTATTATCTTTGCTTTTTCCCATTTATCACTTTTTAATCTACTTTGTGAACAGTCAGATCTGTCACTAGAATTTCAAGAAACTATTAAATAAAACTGTTTTCTAAGAAAATATACTGTCTCCGTTATTGCAGAGTCGTTTTGTTTAAAAAAAGATTTACGGTATTCCTGCACCATCCTCTTGCCCCTAATCCACTGCTGCTTCAGTGCTGTTAAGCTAAGCTTCAGCAGATACATTAATTCTTTTAAATCAGTCATTATTTCCATACATTTTTTTTTTAAAAAAGAGTACATCCTAAATGTGCAAACTTGGCATATATGTTGCCAAGTTTTCAGCAGGGAAATAAAGCTGCTTAAAACTGGGTAACTAAAAAAAAACGTTGTGTGTGTAAACCACAAACTTCTCACATGATGAGAAGGAAGCTAATGAATAACTTAGGTTTGCTAGGCAATAGTAGAACTCATTTATAAAGGGCCTCCAGGGTTAAGACGCATTTTTGTGGATTTTATCTTATGTGGTTCTAAAAAAAAAAAAAAAAACTGTGGCAGTTTTTAGAGAAAGAAAACTCGGAGTGCCATTTGCACTCTGAAGATGCTTTCTAGAATGTTTGTTAGTCACTCAGTCATGTCCAAGTAGCCTGCCAGGCTCTCTGCCCATGGGATTTTCCAGGCAAGGATACTGGTGTGGGTTGCTATTCCCTTCTCCAGGGGATCTCCCTGATGCAGGGACTAAACCCAGATCTTGTGCATTGCAAGCAGATTCTTTACTGCCTGAGCCACCAGGGAAGCCTGCTTTCTAGAATAAATTCCTGATTTTTGAAAGGCAAACTGACAAAATGAAAAAAGGAACACTGGTCTACTGGATTAAGACGGCTCTCTTCAACATGCACCAAAAGAGGCCACTTCCACTCTGTTGGCTACCGTTGAAATCAGCCATTCTGTGTGATTTCTGCTCTTTACAGTTAATTCTCTTATTCCAGTACTGAACCAAGAACTTTTCCTTAAGCATTGTCTAGGTGTTCATGGCAGGAATCTTAGCTCAGTATTTCAGAAACAAGGTGCAAAGGAACAATTGCTTATCGATTTGGGTAATTTGAGGGTTGCATGTAAGCTGTGGATTTTAATTAAATCAGCAAAACATATTATTCCAGAGGTTAGATCATTATAATATAAATTCATTTATCATTATAACATTTTACTCTGGATGTTTCTCCCATTTATCACTTTTTAATCTACTTTGTGAACAGTCAGATCTGTCACTAGAATTTCAAGAAACTATTAAATAAAACTGTTTTCTAAGAAAATATACTGTCTCCGTTATTGCAGAGTCGTTTTGTTTAAAAAAAGATTTACGGTATTCCTGCACCATCCTCTTGCCCCTAATCCACTGCTGCTTCAGTGCTGTTAAGCTAAGCTTCAGCAGATACATTAATTCTTTTAAATCAGTCATTATTTCCATACATTTTTTTTTTAAAAAAGAGTACATCCTAAATGTGCAAACTTGGCATATATGTTGCCAAGTTTTCAGCAGGGAAATAAAGCTGCTTAAAACTGGGTAACTAAAAAAAAACGTTGTGTGTGTAAACCACAAACTTCTCACATGATGAGAAGGAAGCTAATGAATAACTTAGGTTTGCTAGGCAATAGTAGAACTCATTTATAAAGGGCCTCCAGGGTTAAGACGCATTTTTGTGGATTTTATCTTATGTGGTTCTAAAAAAAAAAAAAAAAACTGTGGCAGTTTTTAGAGAAAGAAAACTCGGAGTGCCATTTGCACTCTGAAGATGCTTTCTAGAATGTTTGTTAGTCACTCAGTCATGTCCAAGTAGCCTGCCAGGCTCTCTGCCCATGGGATTTTCCAGGCAAGGATACTGGTGTGGGTTGCTATTCCCTTCTCCAGGGGATCTCCCTGATGCAGGGACTAAACCCAGATCTTGTGCATTGCAAGCAGATTCTTTACTGCCTGAGCCACCAGGGAAGCCTGCTTTCTAGAATAAATTCCTGATTTTTGAAAGGCAAACTGACAAAATGAAAAAAGGAACACTGGTCTACTGGATTAAGACGGCTCTCTTCAACATGCACCAAAAGAGGCCACTTCCACTCTGTTGGCTACCGTTGAAATCAGCCATTCTGTGTGATTTCTGCTCTTTACAGTTAATTCTCTTATTCCAGTACTGAACCAAGAACTTTTCCTTAAGCATTGTCTAGGTGTTCATGGCAGGAATCTTAGCTCAGTATTTCAGAAACAAGGTGCAAAGGAACAATTGCTTATCGATTTGGGTAATTTGAGGGTTGCATGTAAGCTGTGGATTTTAATTAAATCAGCAAAACATATTATTCCAGAGGTTAGATCATTATAATATAAATTCATTTATCATTATAACATTTTATTACTAACTCTGGATGTTTCTCCCTAGACACTTTAACTGTAAACCTATTATTTTAAAAATTACTTTCTGAGATACAACTATTTAACTCTAAGACAGTAAGGAACTTAAATGTGCCCTTAGGTCAGCAGCTGGACTCTAATTGCTGACATTAGGTGAATACGAACCAGCTTAATCACAGTGGCTCCAGAATGTTTTAAGGGGCCATGTCTGCACAGTATATGGCCTCAAGTACAAAACAGAAGACTGCTTATACAAACAGTAGTGTGCATGTGCAAATTCCTTTTGGGGTTGAGAGCTGCTTATTTTGTACAGATAATTACCTGCCCATATTCCCACTAACTGTATTTTGCTGCCTTAAATTGGGGGCTTAATTGTGAAGATTGATCCTTTGAAGACATGAAACTCTTTGAAGGTTTCTTTCCTGACTGTAAAGTTTAATGGGTTTTGTCTATAAATTGAGTTGTGCAGGATGACTGGGCTGACGGATTCTCTCGACTGAGGTCTGGCAGTGTCTCATTACCATTTTCTACCAGAATACCTGCTCTGGCACAAGGACCCATGGGCCATAGGTTGATGGTGAGCTTGACTCTCCAGTAAGTCAGGCCTCTGCTTTTGGATGTTCTCCGCATCTGGACAGTCCCTCATCATCATCAATCAGAAAATGTGTTTCTATCAGGATAAAACTTACATGGTGGGCTTCCCTGGTGGCCCAGTGGGTGGAGAGTCCACCTTGCAGTGCAAGGGGCATCGGTTTGATCTCTGGCCTGGGAAGATCCCACGTGCCCCAGAGAAGCTGGACCAGTGTGTCCAATTGTGATCCCTAGTTCTGGAATGCATGCACCCAGAACTGGTGCTCTGCTACAAGAGAGGCCACTGCAATGAGAGGCCCACACAGGCCAAGGAATAAAGATGGATGAAAACAAATAAATAAAAAACTAATCAAAGAAGCCAAAATTAAAATAAAAACTTACATGGAGATGAAAGCTCTACTTAACACTAATGAAGGATTATGTTTGTTACCTACATGAAATGTTCTGAGCACTGGGGGAGAAATGATTTTATCAGGTCCAAGGCTTATACTTTCTCTGTATATCATTTCAGAGGGAGAAAATTAATGCCAGAATTACTATTGGTCCCCAGATCTTTCCATGGTGCTGGATTAAAATTTACATGTAGATGCAGAGAGCATCTATACAGGCAGGCATGCTTCAGAGACTCATTGAAGGATATTTCTACATGTCTTTTATTTACTTCCTTCTCTGGTCTGCTGATTTTGTCCTGTAGAATTAACATCTGATCCTGAAAATGACAGTGCTAACCTGGCTGGGAAAATTTAAAAACAAACAAACAAAAAAAAAACCCAGCATGTGACTGTGACCAGCATGCAAGGTAGGCGTGAATACTTGTGGTTTGCACTCCAAACCCAGGCTGTTGCTATGAGCTACTCTGTAACTTTGCCTCAAACATTTCCACCAAGAGAACCTTTCTTCATTGCCACATACCAAGCCACTCAATCTGCTGTGGTTTGGCCTGGAAGCCCACATCTGTGCCACGTTGTGAAGGTAGTTCACACTGTGGTTTTGAAAATGCTGCCGTTAATATATTTTGCCTGTGAATTGATGTAACTCTCCTGAAGGGAAATTCAGCAGTATCCATTAGAGGACTTTAAAATGTCTACACTTCATGACTCAGCAGTTTAGCTTCCTGGAATTTATCAGAATAAAAAAAGCAGTATTTTAAAATTTATGCATATAGTTCTTCAAAGTGTTCGGTATAACTTAAAATTTGAAAATTATCATGCTACAAAATGAAAGATTGTTCATATAAATTCCATAATATACACATAAATCAAGTATATCTTAATAAAAATAAAGTACATTAATATAAAATATATTTCATAAATGAAGATGTTATGTAGACATTAAAAACTAGTACAACTTGGATATGGACATCAGAAAATAGTTACAATTGCTTAAAAACTGGAAAGAATAGTTTGGGAAAGTATGATCACTTTCAAGCTACTTTTTGGATAAAAATAAAAAAGGTAACTATATAATAATGAGCATTGTCATATTATATAATGTGTATATGATATTATACATTATTATCATCATACATTTTTATCATCATTAACTCAGGATGTTTTTTATTTTCTGTTTTGTACTAAGGTATTAAAAAAAAAAGAAACTAATAGTCACCATGTATTAATAGTATTTGCAGGTGGCGCTAGTAGTAATGAACCTGCCTGTTAATGCAGGAAGTAGATGCAGGAGACACAGCTCTATCCCTGGGTCAGGAAGATTCCCTGGAGAAGGTTATGGCAACTCATTCCAGTATGCTTGCATGGAGAATCCCACGGACACAGAGAGGAGCTCGGCAGACAATAGTCCATAGGGTCTCAAAGAGTCTAACATGACTGAAACAACTTAGCACGTAGGCATGAATAGTTTTATTCACTCAATGGACGTGAGTTTGAGCAAGCTCTGGGAGATGGTGAAAGACAGGGAAGCTGGCGTGCTTCAGTCCATGTGGTCGCAAAGAGTTGAACGTGACTGAGTGACTGAATAACAACAATGAATAGTATTATAATTAAGTAAACAATAGCTCTTTTGTTTTTGTTCCCTCATACAAAATTACCAAGGGCAGCAGTGTTTTATGGAGAAGTCTGAGGAATAGACAAGCCATGAGTGGGTTTTTTCAATTAAAAGAAAAAAACTTTATTACCACAAAAGCTGTCTAGTTAATATGTGCTGGTAATCCTGCCTTCTCCCTTCCTAGGTGCAATGAAAAGGGCTACAGATTCATTCTGAAATCATTGTCCATTCCTTTCCCAACATTACTGAGAGACAACACTACAATGACCACCACCTCTTCCTGCACTTGAAATAAACAACATCTTTGTATGCACAATAAAGCTAATGCTTCAATCAGTGAAGGTATATACATTTATGAACCTATTTCTGTCACACTGGAACTTGAAGAAGGATTAAAGAAATATTAAATTGCTAGAAAAGAGATTGACGTGTGTGGGGACTGGTTAGACTTTCACATTTCTGGTTTTACCAGAAACATGTGAACTGTGGTGCTGTTATAGGAACAGAGAGATGTATAAGGAAAAAAAGAAGCTGGAACCCAAACCACTGCAGCATGAAATAAATATCAGTGCCACTTCCCAATAAATGTTGCACGGTTGTAATTGCTGCACTTTGGACACTGAAACAGTCTAATTGAGAGGCTTTTTCTGTAAAAGTTCTGCAGAAAACCCCAAAGGAAATCCTTAATCATGGCTTCTTGCTACTTCCAGTAGATTGCAAGTATCTTTGTACATTACTCTTTAACTACTGCTGAGCTGCAATTCCACAGCCCATCACCACAGCATCTATTGATTAGCATGCAGCGGGTAGGGATATAGAGACGGATAAGGCATTGCTGTCCACCTGTGAAAGCGCTCGATATAGAAAGCAAGAAACAACCATTATAATGCAATACAGTTAGCATAATAATTTACATACGCACTCCATACCGCCACCTGAGAAAAGGAATAATTACTGTGTAGATCCTGAAGCTCTGTTTAGGTTTCAAAACCAGGGTGATGCTTGATTTGGATCCTGAAGAACAAGTAGGCAGGAAAATTATGAGTTCTTACAAATGTTGAGTACTACAAATTATGAGTGGTGACATGTGGCAATGTAGTCCCATAATTTAGGGTTTTCTTAGGCCAACACAAAAGGTCAAATTTGGTTCAGTCAACTGAACCACTCACTTCAAAATGTCATTTTAAATTTTACATATATAGCCTTCTACCCACATGCCATCTAAAAAGCACCAAGAATTTCACATCTGTGACAACCATGATGGCACACACGCTCTGTAATGCTGGTAATCCTGCCTTCTCCCTTCCTAGGTGCAATGAAAAGGGCTACAGATTCATTCTGAAATCATTGTCCATTCCTTTCCCAACATTACTGAGAGACAACACTACAATGACCACCACCTCTTCCTGCACTTGAAATAAACAACATCTTTGTATGCACAATAAAGCTAATGCTTCAATCAGTGAAGGTATATACATTTATGAACCTATTTCTGTCACACTGGAACTTGAAGAAGGATTAAAGAAATATTAAATTGCTAGAAAAGAGATTGACGTGTGTGGGGACTGGTTAGACTTTCACATTTCTGGTTTTACCAGAAACATGTGAACTGTGGTGCTGTTATAGGAACAGAGAGATGTATAAGGAAAAAAAGAAGCTGGAACCCAAACCACTGCAGCATGAAATAAATATCAGTGCCACTTCCCAATAAATGTTGCACGGTTGTAATTGCTGCACTTTGGACACTGAAACAGTCTAATTGAGAGGCTTTTTCTGTAAAAGTTCTGCAGAAAACCCCAAAGGAAATCCTTAATCATGGCTTCTTGCTACTTCCAGTAGATTGCAAGTATCTTTGTACATTACTCTTTAACTACTGCTGAGCTGCAATTCCACAGCCCATCACCACAGCATCTATTGATTAGCATGCAGCGGGTAGGGATATAGAGACGGATAAGGCATTGCTGTCCACCTGTGAAAGCGCTCGATATAGAAAGCAAGAAACAACCATTATAATGCAATACAGTTAGCATAATAATTTACATACGCACTCCATACCGCCACCTGAGAAAAGGAATAATTACTGTGTAGATCCTGAAGCTCTGTTTAGGTTTCAAAACCAGGGTGATGCTTGATTTGGATCCTGAAGAACAAGTAGGCAGGAAAATTATGAGTTCTTACAAATGTTGAGTACTACAAATTATGAGTGGTGACATGTGGCAATGTAGTCCCATAATTTAGGGTTTTCTTAGGCCAACACAAAAGGTCAAATTTGGTTCAGTCAACTGAACCACTCACTTCAAAATGTCATTTTAAATTTTACATATATAGCCTTCTACCCACATGCCATCTAAAAAGCACCAAGAATTTCACATCTGTGAGAAATGAGGCAAGTCTTCAACATCAAAGAAACAAGACACACAGGCAGCAGGTTCTGTTTGGAAAGCATAAACTTCAGAACAAGAACTGATAAATGTTGTAGAAATGAACCTCCAATAATTTCACCCATTCATCATAAGGCTCAGTTTAGTGTTTTCCAAGCTTATTTTATCATTCCCCTTCCAAAGAGGCTTAGACATTTTTTCCCCTAATGCCCTCTTCTTCTTCTTCTTCTTCTTTAAAAGATTTATTTATTTATTTATTTTGGTGAGGGTGGGACGGGGAGGGAGGGGAGCAGGCAGGCCACTTCTATTGATCTTTCATTTGTCAATTTTCATCCATCTTTGTTCTTTGGCCCGTGTGGGCCTCCTATCGCGGTGGCCTCTGTTGTCGCAGAGCACCAGCTCCGGGAGCATGCGCTCCAGAGCTCTGGCTCAGTAACTGGACACATCAGTCCAGTCGCTCTGTGGCACGTGGGATCTTCCCAGGCCAGGGATCGAACCAGCACCCCTTGCACTGCAAGGCGGTGTCCTTACCCATTGGACCACCAGGGAAGCCCTCCCTCTTCTTTTACCCATGGAATTTCAACCTGTTTTTATACCATTACAGACTATTGTAGCATCTAAGATTATTTCACCCTCGAAGAGTCAATTTTTGGCCCACTGGGGTTCATGTTGCTCCCCTTTGCTTTGTGTAGTTTAAATGAAAATGTTAGTCCCAAATTTTGTCTCCTAGATTGCTTGTATCCCAAATTATTTTTTTAATATATTTTTATGTGGACCATTTTAAAGTCTTTACTGATTGTGTTAATTACTGTGTAGATCCTGAAGCTCTGTTTAGGTTTCAAAACCAGGGTGATGCTTGATTTGGATCCTGAAGAACAAGTAGGCAGGAAAATTATGAGTTCTTACAAATGTTGAGTACTACAAATTATGAGTGGTGACATGTGGCAATGTAGTCCCATAATTTAGGGTTTTCTTAGGCCAACACAAAAGGTCAAATTTGGTTCAGTCAACTGAACCACTCACTTCAAAATGTCATTTTAAATTTTACATATATAGCCTTCTACCCACATGCCATCTAAAAAGCACCAAGAATTTCACATCTGTGAGAAATGAGGCAAGTCTTCAACATCAAAGAAACAAGACACACAGGCAGCAGGTTCTGTTTGGAAAGCATAAACTTCAGAACAAGAACTGATAAATGTTGTAGAAATGAACCTCCAATAATTTCACCCATTCATCATAAGGCTCAGTTTAGTGTTTTCCAAGCTTATTTTATCATTCCCCTTCCAAAGAGGCTTAGACATTTTTTCCCCTAATGCCCTCTTCTTCTTCTTCTTCTTCTTTAAAAGATTTATTTATTTATTTATTTTGGTGAGGGTGGGACGGGGAGGGAGGGGAGCAGGCAGGCCACTTCTATTGATCTTTCATTTGTCAATTTTCATCCATCTTTGTTCTTTGGCCCGTGTGGGCCTCCTATCGCGGTGGCCTCTGTTGTCGCAGAGCACCAGCTCCGGGAGCATGCGCTCCAGAGCTCTGGCTCAGTAACTGGACACATCAGTCCAGTCGCTCTGTGGCACGTGGGATCTTCCCAGGCCAGGGATCGAACCAGCACCCCTTGCACTGCAAGGCGGTGTCCTTACCCATTGGACCACCAGGGAAGCCCTCCCTCTTCTTTTACCCATGGAATTTCAACCTGTTTTTATACCATTACAGACTATTGTAGCATCTAAGATTATTTCACCCTCGAAGAGTCAATTTTTGGCCCACTGGGGTTCATGTTGCTCCCCTTTGCTTTGTGTAGTTTAAATGAAAATGTTAGTCCCAAATTTTGTCTCCTAGATTGCTTGTATCCCAAATTATTTTTTTAATATATTTTTTATGTGGACCATTTTTAAAGTCTTTACTGATTGTGTTATAACAGTGTTTCTCTATTATGTTTCATTTCTCTGGCTGTAAGGCATGTGGGATCTCTCAGTTCCCCGACCAGGGATCAAATCCACACCCCGCACCATTCTGGAAGACAAAGTCCCAATCATTGGACTTCCAAGGAAGTCCTCAACCCAAATTACTTTAAATGGGCATCTGTATTTTGTTTTGTTGTTTACATGTCTTAAGCATATAAATCAAAAGAAACAAATTGACTAGTATATAGTCCTTTAATGTGACTCCAAATACACATTCAAAGCAAATCTTGTTCAGATTCTTTACAAAACCATTCTTGATTTTTAAAATGTAGTTCTACAATGAAGATTTTGATTGCCTTTCATTTCCCAGATTTTCTAGCAAAACCTAGAAAATCATTTTTGTTGTCACACTATTATGAGTAATAATTTTAAAAAACAGACATAGATAAAAAAAATCCTTCAAGTGGACAGTCCTTCTTTCTTTTGGCCATAATTTCCCCTGGCTATAACCTCAACTATACAAAATCATAGCATCAAGCAGAGCAATTTCAAAGAACACACACATACATACTAAAAAAGAGCATAATTTTGTTTGACAAACACAGATTGTGGCCAAAATTGTACTGTAAAGTATAATGCTTAAAAAAATAGTATACCCACAACTATGCATCATGGGAGCTCCTTATGAAAGAAAGTAGAGATCGGTTGGGATAGGAGGGAGCCTCTACAAAAAGATAAAAGGGACAGCTTCCAGATTTGGCAAAGTTAAAGTGGAAGACGTTTGGAAAGGAGGTGGGTTGAAGACTTCAAGTGAATGGGAAGATGTCCCCTCTTCCCTCGACATACTTAGGATCTGAGGAGCAAAGAGCTTTAGGTCCTTTCCTAGGATAATCAGCATGCACACAAGAGGCCTTGACAAAATGTAGATGGAGTCCAAAAACTCCAAAAGACGAATGTCCAGGAGATTCAAGCAAGAATACCAGAAAAGCACGGAGGACCCAATGAAGGTTTCCTCAGATTCCACAGTCACAGTTCAACTCACATTCACCAGAATTTTCAAAATGTTCTCCTTATTAATGTTTAGTCCCAAATTTTGTCTCCTAGATTGCTTGTATCCCAAATTATTTTTAATATATTTTTATGTGGACCATTTTAAAGTCTTTACTGATTGTGTTATAACAGTGTTTCTCTATTATGTTTCATTTCTCTGGCTGTAAGGCATGTGGGATCTCTCAGTTCCCGACCAGGATCAAATCCACACCCCGCACCATTCTGGAAGACAAAGTCCCAATCATTGGACTTCCAAGGAAGTCCTCAACCCAAATTACTTTAAATGGGCATCTGTATTTTGTTTTGTTGTTTACATGTCTTAAGCATATAAATCAAAAGAAACAAATTGACTAGTATATAGTCCTTTAATGTGACTCCAAATACACATTCAAAGCAAATCTTGTTCAGATTCTTTACAAAACCATTCTTGATTTTTAAAATGTAGTTCTACAATGAAGATTTTGATTGCCTTTCATTTCCCAGATTTTCTAGCAAAACCTAGAAAATCATTTTTGTTGTCACACTATTATGAGTAATAATTTTAAAAAACAGACATAGATAAAAAAAATCCTTCAAGTGGACAGTCCTTCTTTCTTTTGGCCATAATTTCCCCTGGCTATAACCTCAACTATACAAAATCATAGCATCAAGCAGAGCAATTTCAAAGAACACACACATACATACTAAAAAAGAGCATAATTTTGTTTGACAAACACAGATTGTGGCCAAAATTGTACTGTAAAGTATAATGCTTAAAAAAATAGTATACCCACAACTATGCATCATGGGAGCTCCTTATGAAAGAAAGTAGAGATCGGTTGGGATAGGAGGAGCCTCTACAAAAGATAAAAGGGACAGCTTCCAGATTTGGCAAAGTTAAAGTGGAAGAGGGTTTGGAAAGGAGGTGGGTTGAAGACTTCAAGTGAATGGGAAGATGTCCCCTCTTCCCTCGACATACTTAGGATCTGAGGAGCAAAGAGCTTTAGGTCCTTTCCTAGGATAATCAGCATGCACACAAGAGGCCTTGACAAAATGTAGATGGAGTCCAAAAACTCCAAAAGACGAATGTCCAGGAGATTCAAGCAAGAATACCAGAAAAGCACGGAGGACGCCCAATGAAGGTTTCCTCAGATTCCACAGTCACAGTTCAACTCACATTCACCAGAATTTTGCAGATGCAGGCAAAAAATTTTGCTCATTTCATATACCAGTGGCTACAATGATGCATCATTAAAGCCATTAATTTTAAAAACTATGAATAAAATATTTTAGATATAGTCTGCAGGAACAACAGAAATTGGGATGAAGGGTTGAGGGGGGATGGATCTGTCAGCTTGTCTGTGAGAGTATTTACAGGAAAAAAAAAACAGGTGGCAAAAGCCAGAGATGGGGTTCACAAGCCAAATGTGTCTCATTGCTCTCCCTTCTCCTTGGTTTCCTCTTTCATCTCCAGATCTCTTTGCCACCCACCCTTAGATCTATCCTTCAGCCCTCAGTCACCTTCCTTCTTCACTTCTGGAGGAGAGAAGAGTCACTATCTGAAACCCACTGACATTGCTGATTTAGAAACTTTCTGTTGGTCTAGGGCTAAGGCAAAGTGCTGTCTTAAATGGATGGTGGATGTGCACAAATAAAACGCTCCATGGGAAAGAAACTTTGAGAATGAATAGGACAAATAAATGTAAACATATTTTTATTCTTGTTGTCTATTCCCAAAGTTGTGTCTGATATTTTGTGACCCCCATGGACTGTACCCACCGGGCTCCTCTGCCCCTGGGATTTCCCAGGCAAGCATATTGGAGTGGGTTGCCATTTCCTTCTCTAGGGGATCTTACAGATCCAGAGATTGAACCTGTGTCTCCTGCATTGCAGGCAAATTCTTTGCTGCTGAGCCACCAGGAAAAGATCGGCTGGGATCGGAGGGAGCCTCTACAAAAAGATAAAAGGGACAGCTTCCAGATTTGGCAAAGTTAAAGTGGAAGACGTTTGGAAAGGAGGTGGGTTGAAGACTTCAAGTGAATGGGAAGATGTCCCCTCTTCCCTCGACATACTTAGGATCTGAGGAGCAAAGAGCTTTAGGTCCTTTCCTAGGATAATCAGCATGCACACAAGAGGCCTTGACAAAATGTAGATGGAGTCCAAAAACTCCAAAAGACGAATGTCCAGGAGATTCAAGCAAGAATACCAGAAAAGCACGGAGGACGCCCAATGAAGGTTTCCTCAGATTCCACAGTCACAGTTCAACTCACATTCACCAGAATTTTGCAGATGCAGGCAAAAAATTTTGCTCATTTCATATACCAGTGGCTACAATGATGCATCATTAAAGCCATTAATTTTAAAAACTATGAATAAAATATTTTAGATATAGTCTGCAGGAACAACAGAAATTGGGATGAAGGGTTGAGGGGGGATGGATCTGTCAGCTTGTCTGTGAGAGTATTTACAGGAAAAAACAGGTGGCAAAAGCCAGAGATGGGGTTCACAAGCCAAATGTGTCTCATTGCTCTCCCTTCTCCTTGGTTTCCTCTTTCATCTCCAGATCTCTTTGCCACCCACCCTTAGATCTATCCTTCAGCCCTCAGTCACCTTCCTTCTTCACTTCTGGAGGAGAGAAGAGTCACTATCTGAAACCCACTGACATTGCTGATTTAGAAACTTTCTGTTGGTCTAGGGCTAAGGCAAAGTGCTGTCTTAAATGGATGGTGGATGTGCACAAATAAAACGCTCCATGGGAAAGAAACTTTGAGAATGAATAGGACAAATAAATGTAAACATATTTTTTATTCTTGTTGTCTATTCCCAAAGTTGTGTCTGATATTTTGTGACCCCCATGGACTGTACCCACCGGGCTCCTCTGCCCCTGGGATTTCCCAGGCAAGCATATTGGAGTGGGTTGCCATTTCCTTCTCTAGGGGATCTTACAGATCCAGAGATTGAACCTGTGTCTCCTGCATTGCAGGCAAATTCTTTGCTGCTGAGCCACCAGGAAAAGAATCTGATGCTTGGGAAAATAGAAGGTAGAAGGAGAAGGAGATGACAGAAGACCAGATGGTAGGATGGCATCACTGAGTCAATGGACATGAGTTTCAGCAAGCTCCAGGAGATGGTGAAGCTCCTCTTGTGGTGCTTCAATTCATGGTGTTGGATAAGACTGAGTGACTGAACTGAACTGAGCCACCAGGGAAGCCCCTTAAACATATTTACCAATATGCTAACAAGCATTTGATTCTTCAAAGGAGTATATGCTAGAGTTTCCTAACATTGGGAAATAATTTGAGAAATGCTAAAATGCAACATTGTACTTTACTTTTACACTAATAGAAACTGTTATTTGTTAACATTCATTTACAGTAAGGGACAGAAATAACTTTTGGTAAGAACAAACAAAAACAAAAATCTGCCCCCCAAACAACAGCAAGAAAAAAAACACCTTTGTAGTTACTTGGCCTCTAAGTGAATATTCAATTTATTAAGTTCGACATATTTGAAAAGCTTAGCTTTCTTTTAGTTTTTAAATTCAACCTATAGTCTTGATCTTCTCTCTGTACATCTATTATTAATAATATGAAAGCACATTCACCTCTATCAAAATTCTAATACATTAATTCAATTTGAACTGACAAAATCACCTCAAACCATCAAGTATATTTAAATTTTAGTTAAATTCCTTTCTTTTTTAAATTTCATCATAGCACCTCAGTCACCTTCCTTCTTCACTTCTGGAGGAGAGAAGAGTCACTATCTGAAACCCACTGACATTGATTTAGAAACTTTCTGTTGGTCTAGGGCTAAGGCAAAGTGCTGTCTTAAATGGATGGTGGATGTGCACAAATAAAACGCTCCATGGGAAAGAAACTTTGAGAATGAATAGGACAAATAAATGTAAACATATTTTTATTCTTGTTGTCTATTCCCAAAGTTGTGTCTGATATTTTGTGACCCCCATGGACTGTACCCACCGGGCTCCTCTGCCCCTGGGATTTCCCAGGCAAGCATATTGGAGTGGGTTGCCATTTCCTTCTCTAGGGGATCTTACAGATCCAGAGATTGAACCTGTGTCTCCTGCATTGCAGGCAAATTCTTTGCTGCTGAGCCACCAGGAAAAGAATCTGATGCTTGGGAAAATAGAAGGTAGAAGGAGAAGGAGATGACAGAAGACCAGATGGTAGGATGGCATCACTGAGTCAATGGACATGAGTTTCAGCAAGCTCCAGGAGATGGTGAAGCTCCTCTTGTGGTGCTTCAATTCATGGTGTTGGATAAGACTGAGTGACTGAACTGAACTGAGCCACCAGGGAAGCCCCTTAAACATATTTACCAATATGCTAACAAGCATTTGATTCTTCAAAGGAGTATATGCTAGAGTTTCCTAACATTGGGAAATAATTTGAGAAATGCTAAAATGCAACATTGTACTTTACTTTTACACTAATAGAAACTGTTATTTGTTAACATTCATTTACAGTAAGGGACAGAAATAACTTTTGGTAAGAACAAACAAAAACAAAAATCTGCCCCCCAAACAACAGCAAGAAAAAAAACACCTTTGTAGTTACTTGGCCTCTAAGTGAATATTCAATTTATTAAGTTCGACATATTTGAAAAGCTTAGCTTTCTTTTAGTTTTTAAATTCAACCTATAGTCTTGATCTTCTCTCTGTACATCTATTATTAATAATATGAAAGCACATTCACCTCTATCAAAATTCTAATACATTAATTCAATTTGAACTGACAAAATCACCTCAAACCATCAAGTATATTTAAATTTTAGTTAAATTCCTCTAAATGTCTTTTCTGTGTTTATAAATTTCATCATTTGATTTTCTTAAGTTGATTCAAATATATGATAGGGTATACTTAAGAGCCTAACTTTCAAAAAATTTTTAAACCCTAACAACCAATATTTATATAGTGCTTACACTATGCCAGATAATGTTCTAAGTTTTTATAGACGTTCATTTATTTAATTCTCACATCAATTTCATGAGGTAGCTAACTATTCTAATTTCTGTTTTATAAGTGAGGAAACAGAGGTATTGAAATCTTGAGTAACTTGCAGGAAATCACACATATAGTAAGTGGCAAAGTTCTCATTACTTTAATATAATAAACTTAACAGTAAAATAAATCTACTTCTCTTAGTCATGCCAATACTCTTGACTAATTTAAACTCTCAAGTAACTTTCACTTAAAAATGACAAAACAGATATGTCAGATTCTCTCCAACATACAAGGACCTTAATAATAAACAGATTATTGGGGATTTAAAATCATCTTTTAATACTAAGGATTAAGTTTGATGTTTACTTCTAAGTGTTCCTAGAGTTATAAGATCCAAATGAAAAAGAGTTACCATCTCAGACAATTCACAAACTCAGGACAACAATATAGTTACTTCTCAATCAGAAATCAGAGCTAGACCATGGGGCCAGGGAGTAAAAAGCTTCCAGATGACCCTCACAGCATAACAGTGGGAATGCCAGGTCATTTATTTTAGTACTACTATGGGGAATTGTGTTCAACTGAAATTGCAACCTACTTCTGAAATTATAACCTACTTTACTGTGTGTGTGTGTGTGAGAGAGAGAGAGACAGAAGAGAGTACGGGTGTGTGTGTGTATGTTTCCTTGGATTTACATGCTTTTTGTTCTTTAACCATCTCACTGATTTCATAGATTTTCATGTTTTTCCTTTCAGTAACAACTCTACAGTCCTCCTTAAAATCAGCAGTTTGCAAATAAGGAAACTGAGGATTTGAGAATTAACTTGCCAGGGGCCAGCATGGGAACACAGTAGAGTTGAGATCCAAGCCCAGGTCTACTACATCCCAATCCAGTTGCTGTCGTCATTGTTCAGTTTTTAAGTCATGTCTGACTCTTTGCAGCCCTGTGGACTGCAGCATGCCAGGGTTGCCTGTCCTTGACTATCCCCAGAGTTTGTTCAGATTCAGTAGAGTCGGTGAGCCATCTAAGTTGATTCAAATATATGATAGGGTATACTTAAGAGCCTAACTTTCAAAAAATTTTTAAACCCTAACAACCAATATTTATATAGTGCTTACACTATGCCAGATAATGTTCTAAGTTTTTATAGACGTTCATTTATTTAATTCTCACATCAATTTCATGAGGTAGCTAACTATTCTAATTTCTGTTTTATAAGTGAGGAAACAGAGGTATTGAAATCTTGAGTAACTTGCAGGAAATCACACATATAGTAAGTGGCAAAGTTCTCATTACTTTAATATAATAAACTTAACAGTAAAATAAATCTACTTCTCTTAGTCATGCCAATACTCTTGACTAATTTAAACTCTCAAGTAACTTTCACTTAAAAATGACAAAACAGATATGTCAGATTCTCTCCAACATACAAGGACCTTAATAATAAACAGATTATTGGGGATTTAAAATCATCTTTTAATACTAAGGATTAAGTTTGATGTTTACTTCTAAGTGTTCCTAGAGTTATAAGATCCAAATGAAAAAGAGTTACCATCTCAGACAATTCACAAACTCAGGACAACAATATAGTTACTTCTCAATCAGAAATCAGAGCTAGACCATGGGGCCAGGGAGTAAAAAGCTTCCAGATGACCCTCACAGCATAACAGTGGGAATGCCAGGTCATTTATTTTAGTACTACTATGGGGAATTGTGTTCAACTGAAATTGCAACCTACTTCTGAAATTATAACCTACTTTACTGTGTGTGTGTGTGTGAGAGAGAGAGAGACAGAAGAGAGTACGGGTGTGTGTGTGTATGTTTCCTTGGATTTACATGCTTTTTGTTCTTTAACCATCTCACTGATTTCATAGATTTTCATGTTTTTCCTTTCAGTAACAACTCTACAGTCCTCCTTAAAATCAGCAGTTTGCAAATAAGGAAACTGAGGATTTGAGAATTAACTTGCCAGGGGCCAGCATGGGAACACAGTAGAGTTGAGATCCAAGCCCAGGTCTACTACATCCCAATCCAGTTGCTGTCGTCATTGTTCAGTTTTTAAGTCATGTCTGACTCTTTGCAGCCCTGTGGACTGCAGCATGCCAGGGTTGCCTGTCCTTGACTATCCCCCAGAGTTTGTTCAGATTCATGTACATAGAGTCGGTGATGCCATCTAACCATCTTATCCTCTGCCATCTTCTTCTCCTTTTGTCTTTCTCCTTTCCCAGCATCAGGGCTTCAATCCAGTACTTGCTCAGAACTGGTTCCTGGTCCACCTGTTGTGATTGTTCCAGTCGAACTTCAAACCTGCTTTGTATCTCGTGTTGAAACTATATTCCCCCACTGCTTTCTTCTGGCTGTGTCTTTGAAAATATTCACAGTTACTATTAGGTCATTCATTATTTCATCAGCCAGTCATAATATTTACTGGGCTGCTGTCAAACACTGGACACTGCCTTTGGCACTTGCGATGCTGTGAGACCAAAGTATTAATTTATATTGAGAGAAGGGTTAGGCTTTTTTTAAACAGACCCATCACTCCTGTATTTTGACAGGGTTTTTCCCTCAAAGTGACTTAAAGGAAAGCAAATGGATTTATCTGTGTAACTGAAAATTCTATGAGTAGGAAGACAACCCTTCATGCATGGTTGGATCAGGGTTGTTGCAAAGTCTACCTCCCTTGCTCTTACAATGTGTTTCCACAGACTGTTCCCTCTCCATGTCTCAATTTGCTACATTTTGAGTTCTGGCCTGATCTTTATTTTATCCTGCTGCTGACTTCTTCCACTTGGCAATGACAGTGACTGCATCTCTTCATGTGTATTTTCTTTTCATCTTGTGATGTAAAAAGAAGTAAGAGCAGCTCTTCTATGTTCTTGGGGAAGAAATCATGGACAGAACATTAGTTGACCCATCTCTTTGAGCCACATGCTCAACACTGAATGATTTATGGTGAAAAGGGGTTTGGAGAGGCTTGAACCATATGCCCTGGAGTGGAAGCATGACTGTCTAAGCCACTTGGAATGGTAAAGACAGAGGGAGTAACATGGAAACCTATACTGTCATGTGTGGAAAAGATAGCTATTGTCATTGTGCTAAGGGAATAGGAGTACTTACAACCACTTGGGGCGATGGTCTGGAGGGATGGGGGTGGGGAGCTGGGGCGGGAGGGTCCAGGGATATACATATGAATGATCTGGGAACATACATGTTGGTGAACAACAAAACTCTGTTAAAAGCTTTAAAATAAAGGAAAAAAATAAAAATTAAAAAAAAAAGAAAAATATAATTATAATATTGTTTTCAATTATATTAACATATTATATAATATATTATATAAAAATTATATTTAAGACTAAGCTTTAGAGAAAGAAGTACAAGAAGGCTGTATATTGTCACTCTGTTTTATTTAACTTACATGCAGAGCACATCATGTGAAGTGCCAGCCTGTATGAGTTACAAACTGGAATCAAGATTGCCTAGAGGCCCCTGTATAAGAGAACTAAAGAGCAGCAGGAAAGATAAAAAGAAACACTGGACACTGCCTTTGGCACTTGCGATGCTGTGAGACCAAAGTATTAATTTATATTGAGAGAAGGGTTAGGCTTTTTTTAAACAGACCCATCACTCCTGTATTTTGACAGGGTTTTTCCCTCAAAGTGACTTAAAGGAAAGCAAATGGATTTATCTGTGTAACTGAAAATTCTATGAGTAGGAAGACAACCCTTCATGCATGGTTGGATCAGGGTTGTTGCAAAGTCTACCTCCCTTGCTCTTACAATGTGTTTCCACAGACTGTTCCCTCTCCATGTCTCAATTTGCTACATTTTGAGTTCTGGCCTGATCTTTATTTTATCCTGCTGCTGACTTCTTCCACTTGGCAATGACAGTGACTGCATCTCTTCATGTGTATTTTCTTTTCATCTTGTGATGTAAAAGAAGTAAGAGCAGCTCTTCTATGTTCTTGGGGAAGAAATCATGGACAGAACATTAGTTGACCCATCTCTTTGAGCCACATGCTCAACACTGAATGATTTATGGTGAAAAGGGGTTTGGAGAGGCTTGAACCATATGCCCTGGAGTGGAAGCATGACTGTCTAAGCCACTTGGAATGGTAAAGACAGAGGGAGTAACATGGAAACCTATACTGTCATGTGTGGAAAAGATAGCTATTGTCATTGTGCTAAGGGAATAGGAGTACTTACAACCACTTGGGGCGATGGTCTGGAGGGATGGGGGTGGGGAGCTGGGGGCGGGGAGGGTCCAGGGATATACATATGAATGATCTGGGAACATACATGTTGGTGAACAACAAAACTCTGTTAAAATCTTTAAAATAAAGGAAAAAAATAAAATAAAAAAATAAAGAAAAATATAATTATAATATTGTTTTCAATTATATTAACATATTATATAATATATTATATAAAAATTATATTTAAGACTAAGCTTTAGAGAAAGAAGTACAAGAAGGCTGTATATTGTCACTCTGTTTTATTTAACTTACATGCAGAGCACATCATGTGAAGTGCCAGCCTGTATGAGTTACAAACTGGAATCAAGATTGCCTAGAGGAAAATCAACAACCTTAGATATGCAGATGATACCACTAAAGAACTTCTTGAACTAAAGAGCAGCAGGAAAGAGAACGTGAAAAAGCTGGCTTACAACTGAATATTTTTAGAAAAACTAAGATCATAGCACCAAGTCTCATCACTTCGAGGCACATAGAAGGGGAAAAGGTGCAAGCATTGACAGATGTCTTCTTCTTAGGCTCTAAAATCACTGTGGATGGTGACTGCAGCCGTGAAATTAGAAGATATTTGCTTTTGGGAAGGAAAACTCTGACAAACCTAGACACTTTGTCAACAAAGTTTTATATAATCAAGGATATGGTCTTTCCAGTAGTTGTATAAGGAAGTGAGAGCTGGACCATAAAGAAGGCAGAGCACCGAGGAAATGATGCTTTTGAACTGTGATGCTGAAGAAGCCCCTTGAGGGTTCTTTGGAAAGCAAGGAGATCAAACCAGTCAATCCTAAAAGAAATCAATCCTGAATACTCATTGGATGGACTGATACTAAAGCTAATGCTCTGATACTTGGGCCACCTGATGGTAATAACCACCTCACTGAAAAAGACCTGGATGCTGGGGAAGATTAAAGGAAGAAGGAGAAGAGGGACTCAGAGGATGAGATGGTTGGATGGCATCACCAATTCAACAGACACGAGATGGTGAGGGGCTTGGAAGCCTGACGTGCTACAGTCCATGGGGTTGCAAAGAGTTGGACACAACTCTTTGTTGTTGAGTTGGTGACTCAACAACAACAGATGCTTCAGAGATGCAAAGTTATATATGTTTTCTTCCTGATTCTATTTCCATTAAATAGAACATAAAAGGTAACTATTATAATTATATTGTTATAATAAGCTAAATATAATCTATATTATATAAACATATGCATACATGTTAACATAGAAATATATTACAATCTATGTATAAATTATATAAATATAATTATTTATATCTATACAGAGATTATATATAAATATAATACACTTGTATTCTATATTACAAGGGAAGGGAGTCTGAGGTAGGCAGGACCATTGTGATTTAGATGAAGTAAAAGGTTAGTCTGACTGGGTGGTACTGAGCATGGGAGAGGGGAGACAAAGTCAGAAGTGGGGGTTCATAGGGGAACACAAGCGACCAGATCATGCAGGGTCTTAAGAAGTCAGGAGGAGTCTATGTGGCTTCATAGAGACAGTGTCCTACTAGTTTTGAGGTTGTGTAATCCAAAGGAATGAAATTAATGGCAGGAATTTCTGGCCATTAGTAATGTGGAATGGGAAGACATCAACATGTCAGGCTATTTAAGGGTCCCTGCGTTTTCAACGTTCCACAAATCACTCCACATAGCTGGCCAGCTGGCAGGGGAATGACGAGACCAGAAGCCATCATCGCTTAGGTAGGAGTTCCACCCTCAGTCTTTCTCAGCCTGGAGCACATTCAATTGAGCTTGTAAGGATGAGGGACTCTGATAGGATGAGGAACTCCGATAAGCATATTTTGAAACTCTTCTGAAACAAAGTCTGCACTAGTTTTAAATTTTGAAAAATATGAAATTGCCCAGGACTGTCTTTATTGCACCACTTCATCCTCAATCTTTTGCCAAGATAACATCTGTCCATCCTTGGATATAAGCTCAGGCCTCACTTCCTTTGAAAGTCTTCCTTGATATTCTGTCTGGATCAAGATTCATCTGCCACACACTCTTTACCATAGCTCTCTTGCAGAACACTAAAGGAAGAAGGAGAAGAGGGACTCAGAGGATGAGATGGTTGGATGGCATCACCAATTCAACAGACACGAGATGGTGAGGGGCTTGGAAGCCTGACGTGCTACAGTCCATGGGGTTGCAAAGAGTTGGACACAACTCTTTGTTGTTGAGTTGGTGACTCAACAACAACAGATGCTTCAGAGATGCAAAGTTATATATGTTTTCTTCCTGATTCTATTTCCATTAAATAGAACATAAAAGGTAACTATTATAATTATATTGTTATAATAAGCTAAATATAATCTATATTATATAAACATATGCATACATGTTAACATAGAAATATATTACAATCTATGTATAAATTATATAAATATAATTATTTATATCTATACAGAGATTATATATAAATATAATACACTTGTATTCTATATTACAAGGGAAGGGAGTCTGAGGTAGGCAGGACCATTGTGATTTAGATGAAGTAAAAGGTTAGTCTGACTGGGTGGTACTGAGCATGGGAGAGGGGAGACAAAGTCAGAAGTGGGGGTTCATAGGGGAACACAAGCGACCAGATCATGCAGGGTCTTAAGAAGTCAGGAGGAGTCTATGTGGCTTCATAGAGACAGTGTCCTACTAGTTTTGAGGTTGTGTAATCCAAAGGAATGAAATTAATGGCAGGAATTTCTGGCCATTAGTAATGTGGAATGGGAAGACATCAACATGTCAGGCTATTTAAGGGTCCCTGCGTTTTCAACGTTCCACAAATCACTCCACATAGCTGGCCAGCTGGCAGGGGAATGACGAGACCAGAAGCCATCATCGCTTAGGTAGGAGTTCCCCCCTCAGTCTTTCTCAGCCTGGAGCACATTCAATTGAGCTTGTAAGGATGAGGGACTCTGATAGGATGAGGAACTCCGATAAGCATATTTTGAAACTCTTCTGAAACAAAGTCTGCACTAGTTTTAAATTTTGAAAAATATGAAATTGCCCAGGACTGTCTTTATTGCACCACTTCATCCTCAATCTTTTGCCAAGATAACATCTGTCCATCCTTGGATATAAGCTCAGGCCTCACTTCCTTTGAAAGTCTTCCTTGATATTCTGTCTGGATCAAGATTCATCTGCCACACACTCTTTACCATAGCTCTCTTGCAGAACACTAAATTTACTAAATACATACTTGTGTAATGCTAGATTAGGTTATGGTAATAACTCATCACATGAGATTGTAAATGTTATGTGTGTAATGACTATATCCCCCGTGCTTAGCACATAGTAGGTGGCCAGTAACTATTAGTGAATAAGTGAATAATCTTAACTTTTCTGATCTGTGTTTGATTTTTCAGATTTGCATTTAAATCCAGTGATGTTTTATGATTATGATTGGCCTGCAGTTAAAGGCTCTCTCAAAATGAGCTCTCAACAGTATTTGCTGAAAAGGAATTATATGAAGAAAAATAAATCAAGGCTGTTTTTAGAATGCCTGAACCATGTAACTTTTTACATATAATTTGATTAAGAGATCAAAAGCACAGAAAAAATACCCGAGTAATCTCTTTCTGAATTCCACTCTTTGTAAAGTCACACATTCATGACCTTTGTTCCTGCCTCTGAGTCCCTCTGTCAGAAAAATCCCTGCTGCTTCAACCCTGGAGTGGGATGAGACAAGGGGAAGAAGGGATAGAACCTCTGGGCCAAATTATAGTCTCATCTCTTCTGGCAAATACCGTAATATGCTATGGCTCAACTCTTGTCTGGAAAGATCTTTTCAGACATTTTTATTTACTAACTGTTCAGTGTTTAAATGGTTCTTATTGGATGAGAATTGAGCAAGCACACACACACACACACACACACACACACACATTTTCATTTGCTAAAGATGTCTCTCATGTTAGCTTTGTGCCTAACCATAATGCTCACAATTTTACATTATCTTTCGGTGTCCTCTTGAATAAAGGCCTCCAGCAGTAGCTGGTTGGGACTGCACTGTGCTACTAGGAGATGAGATTTCAGTGATGCTAAAATATTCATGGCATTTGGGCTCATAACTATTGTACTGTTCTAGAAAGGGATTCTTAAAGATGAGTTGACATAGCTCCATCAGCAAACATCCCACCGGATGTTTTCTTAAGCATTCAGAACAAAGTTCAACTGCCCTTTGAGAGAGAAACACATTTCTTTCTAATTTATAATTTTTGGAACGATACCAACCCCCAAATTCTGAGAGTTCATTAGAGGAAAAACTGCCCAAATATAACAATGCTTTGCTTGTCCTTTAATCCACAGAACAACAAAGTTATTTTTTAAGTATCTCAGCAATTAATTACTACCATTTCTTGAGGAAGGCAGGAAGTACTAACTACATTTTATAACAATTACAACAGAAACAGGAAGGATTTACTCTTCTGAGATTAAGAGCCTTCCTGGAAGAAGGTTAGCTTCTTGGAGTTAACAATTTCAGATCATGGTTAATTTTAGCCCTGCATAAGAACAGCAGAATTCAAACCGACTGATAAACTCTTACGTCTGCAAGTACAGGTTGTCTTGTGAGGTTTGCTTTAAAATATGAAGGACCTAGTGATTACGAAAACTTGGAATAGTTATGTGGAAAATATTTATACTTCATTGAGTTACATTTACCCATTCATGACCTTTGTTCCTGCCTCTGAGTCCCTCTGTCAGAAAAATCCCTGCTGCTTCAACCCTGGAGTGGGATGAGACAAGGGGAAGAAGGGATAGAACCTCTGGGCCAAATTATAGTCTCATCTCTTCTGGCAAATACCGTAATATGCTATGGCTCAACTCTTGTCTGGAAAGATCTTTTCAGACATTTTTATTTACTAACTGTTCAGTGTTTAAATGGTTCTTATTGGATGAGAATTGAGCAAGCACACACACACACACACACACACACACACACATTTTTCATTTGCTAAAGATGTCTCTCATGTTAGCTTTGTGCCTAACCATAATGCTCACAATTTTACATTATCTTTTCGGTTTCCTCTTGAATAAAGGCCTCCAGCAGTAGCTGGTTGGGACTGCACTGTGCTACTAGGAGATGAGATTTCAGTGATGCTAAAATATTCATGGCATTTGGGCTCATAACTATTGTACTGTTCTAGAAAGGGATTCTTAAAGATGAGTTGACATAGCTCCATCAGCAAACATCCCACCGGATGTTTTCTTAAGCATTCAGAACAAAGTTCAACTGCCCTTTGAGAGAGAAAACACATTTCTTTCTAATTTATAATTTTTGGAACGATACCAACCCCCAAATTCTGAGAGTTCATTAGAGGAAAAACTGCCCAAATATAACAATGCTTTGCTTGTCCTTTAATCCACAGAACAACAAAGTTATTTTTTAAGTATCTCAGCAATTAATTACTACCATTTCTTGAGGAAGGCAGGAAGTACTAACTACATTTTATAACAATTACAACAGAAACAGGAAGGATTTACTCTTCTGAGATTAAGAGCCTTCCTGGAAGAAGGTTAGCTTCTTGGAGTTAACAATTTCAGATCATGGTTAATTTTAGCCCTGCATAAGAACAGCAGAATTCAAACCGACTGATAAACTCTTACGTCTGCAAGTACAGGTTGTCTTGTGAGGTTTGCTTTAAAATATGAAGGACCTAGTGATTACGAAAACTTGGAATAGTTATGTGGAAAATATTTATACTTCATTGAGTTACATTTACCCATTCATCTTACTTTTCTTTAGGCCACCGCAGCTCATGTGCACTGCAGATCGTAAACAAAATAAGAGTTTCGGAAGATAGGCCCTTTCCAGCAATACCAATGAAATCTGAGTAGCCTAAAATGTTTTCCTCCAGTTTAAGCAGTGTTTGCTTTTTCCCATGTAGGAAGGAGTAGCTAGGAAGTTCATCTTTTTCAATTTTGTGGTCATCATTCTTGTTTGTTCTAAATGCTCACTGATTAGATTCCCTGCCCACACTTCCGACCTCTGGCCACCACTGATCTTTTCTCTCGCTCCCTAGTTTTGCCTTTCCCAAAATGTCATGTAGTTGGTACCATAAAATAGGGAACCTTTTCAGATTGAATTTTCACTTAGTCGTATGGGTTCAAGATTCTTCCATGTCTTTTCATGGCTTGATAATTGATTTGTTTTTAGTGCTGAATAGTACTCTATTTTCAGGGTATACCACAGTTTATCCATTCATCTCCTGAAGGACATAAACACCTGCATGTGGGCTTTGTGTGTGGGGATTGGGGGCTTTTGTGTGTACATGAATTGTCAACTCCTTTGGGGTAAATACCAAGGACTGTGATTGCTGTACTGTATTATGAGAAAATGTTTAGTTTTGTTAAAGAAGCTGTCAAACTCTCTTCCAGTGTGGCTATACCATTTTGCATTCCTGTCAGCAATGAATAAGAATTCCTGTCCCTCCATATCCTTGTTAACAACTGGTGTTGTCAGCGTTATGGAGTTTGGTCATTCTAATAGCTGTTCCTCATTTATTTTTATGATTTATTCTCATTGATGTGAGGTTTATTCTCTTTCCTTTTCTAGATAATATTTCATTGTTGGACTTGCACTTTAAAAATTGTTTCATCTCTTGATGGACTTTTGGGTTGTCAATAGTGTTTTTTTTTAATAATCTGAATGGCTCTCCTGTGAACGTTCATGTTCTGTGCAATTCTGTGTCCATAAGCATAAGTGTTTCTCTAGGCTATATGTGTTAGGAGTGAAATTTTAATAGCCTAGTGATTACGAAAACTTGGAATAGTTATGTGGAAAATATTTATACTTCATTGAGTTACATTTACCCATTCATCTTACTTTTCTTTAGGCCACCGCAGCTCATGTGCACTGCAGATCGTAAACAAAATAAGAGTTTCGGAAGATAGGCCCTTTCCAGCAATACCAATGAAATCTGAGTAGCCTAAAATGTTTTCCTCCAGTTTAAGCAGTGTTTGCTTTTTCCCATGTAGGAAGGAGTAGCTAGGAAGTTCATCTTTTTCAATTTTGTGGTCATCATTCTTGTTTGTTCTAAATGCTCACTGATTAGATTCCCTGCCCACACTTCCGACCTCTGGCCACCACTGATCTTTTCTCTCGCTCCCTAGTTTTGCCTTTCCCAAAATGTCATGTAGTTGGTACCATAAAATAGGGAACCTTTTCAGATTGAATTTTCACTTAGTCGTATGGGTTCAAGATTCTTCCATGTCTTTTCATGGCTTGATAATTGATTTGTTTTTAGTGCTGAATAGTACTCTATTTTCAGGGTATACCACAGTTTATCCATTCATCTCCTGAAGGACATAAACACCTGCATGTGGGCTTTGTGTGTGGGGATTGGGGGCTTTTGTGTGTACATGAATTGTCAACTCCTTTGGGGTAAATACCAAGGACTGTGATTGCTGTACTGTATTATGAGAAAATGTTTAGTTTTGTTAAAGAAGCTGTCAAACTCTCTTCCAGTGTGGCTATACCATTTTGCATTCCTGTCAGCAATGAATAAGAATTCCTGTCCCTCCATATCCTTGTTAACAACTGGTGTTGTCAGCGTTATGGAGTTTGGTCATTCTAATAGCTGTTCCTCATTTATTTTTATGATTTATTCTCATTGATGTGAGGTTTATTCTCTTTCCTTTTCTAGATAATATTTCATTGTTGGACTTGCACTTTAAAAATTGTTTCATCTCTTGATGGACTTTTGGGTTGTCAATAGTGTTTTTTTTTAATAATCTGAATGGCTCTCCTGTGAACGTTCATGTTCTGTGCAATTCTGTGTCCATAAGCATAAGTGTTTCTCTAGGCTATATGTGTTAGGAGTGAAATAGCTGTTGGTAGAGCTAGTTCAACATTACTAGGTGAGGCTCAGTTGTCTTCCAGTATATATTCATCTATAATGACGACCCCTTTTGGTGTATAGTCTTATCAACCCTTGGTCTGACATTTAACACTTTTGCAAATATGTTTAGTGTGGATGTTTTATATTTATTTATACTCTAATTTTACCATAACATTCTATCTCATTCTTTACTGTATCTCTCTTCATTTGCTTTACCTTTAAATACAAAGTTTTTTATTATTTTTCTAAAATTTCATCATAGAAGCTTTTGCCATTTATTTACCTGGTTTCAACCTTCATTCCTGTATTTTAAATATATTTAAGATGCTCTTTCTTCCATTTGTTGGTGGTTTCTTCTAAGTTTTAAAACACGATTTTTCTCATTTTCTTAATTCCCTATTTTCTATTTGTGTATTTTTGTTAGCTGTCAGGTCCTGTGCTTTCAGGTCTTGAAAGTTGAATTTCTTGATGCCTATTTCTTTTTTTTCCTTTGTTTTGTTCATTTGAGAATGTCTTGTGCTTATTTGTATTTCTTATCCTTTTTCCACCATTGCTGAGGCTTTATTTAGTGGTTTACTCTTTGGCCTTTTTGATATATTTTACAATTTAATTGAGTAAAGATTTTGCAGAAGAAGTTTAATCTGTCTTATTTAGACATATTTTTATTTCAACTTTTACTTAAGATTAATGTAGAGCTTTATAAATATTATTTAGTCTGTTCTGTATTCTCAAATGAACATAAGGACCAAGTTCATTATGCTGTAAGGACTATGTTCATTGTACTAATGTCTCAAAAAATTATATTCAACTCATGTCTTTGACATGTTGACCACCATCATGAGACATCTTGGTCTCACCACCACTGGTGAGGCAATTACTGACCCTAAAGAAAAACCAAGGAGTGGAATTTCTAAAATACAAAAAAACCTTGGTTTGAATTTGCAGAAATACATTGTATTCTTTGTTCTTTAATATCAGAGGCCAATAGTAAAACTTTGTTTCAAATGATCACATTTATCTTAGAAATACAAAGCACTTACAGAACAAATATGAAATATGAATAAGCTCTATCGGTGGAATCAGCTCTCTTAAAAACAGTGGTGTGGGCTTCCCTGGTGGTCCAGTGAGTAGAGAGTCCGCCTTACAATGCAAGGGGCGCCGGTTCGATCCCTGACCCGGGAAGATCCTACGTGTGGTAGAGCAGCTGGGTCAGTGTATCCGATTATGAGCCAGGGCTCTGGAGCACATGCGCCCAGAGCCAGTGCTCTGCAACAAGAGAAGCCACTGCAATGGGAGGCCCACACATGCCAAAGAATAAAGATGAATGAAAATAAATAAATAAATAAATAAAACAATAAAAGAGGCCAAAATTAAAAAAAAAAAAAAAGACAGTGGGGTGTGTGTGTGTGTGTGTGTGTGTATGTATAGAATCTCCTTTTAATTTTGCCAAGCATTGAACTTTTTATATGTACCTGGAATTCCACATATAACTTTATGTATGTCTGATATTGTGTAAAGTTATTTAGAATTCATCTTAAAAATATGCATATTCTACAAACAACAATTAAATACATTCATTTCTGAATGTGCCAGGTTGCTTGAGGTGTTTGCTTTTAAACTTCACAAAAACCTCCTCACTCTGCCCTGACCCTGGGACAAGAGCGGCAGTACTGAAAATGCATTACTGCTGGCCCGTCAACAAGACGCAGGTCACCTGCAGGAATCCTTGTTGCAGAACCATCTGTTTCCAGCAGTGTGTTGCCTGGCAGCCAACCTGAAGGAGTTTTTTCTCCCCGTTTCTGCCAGCCACGTTCTCCCATGCACAGTCTTTCCACCTCTAGCTTTTTTGTATATCCTGAACTTAAAATTGTTACCAGTTTGCCACAACTTTCATTTTTTTTAATTGGAGGACAATTGCTTTATAATGTTGTGTCAGTTTCTGCTATACAACAAAGTGAATCAGCTGTATGTATACATAAAGCTTCCCGTTGTGGAGCCTCACTCCCCCACCTCCATGCTATCCATCTAGATGATCACAGAGCACAGAGCTGAGCTCCCTGTGATAAACAGCAGCTTCCCACTAGCTGTCTATTTCACACACGGTAGTGTCTATATGTCGATGCTTTGCTCTCATCCCACCTCCCCTATCAGTTCCCTACATCTGTGTCTCTACTCTTACACTGCAAATAGGTTCCTTTGTACCCTTTTACTAAATTTCATACATATGTATTAATATACAATATTTGTTTTTTCTTCTGACTTAACTTCACTCTGTATGACAGACTCTAGGTTCATCTACATAGGTACAAATACAAAAATTCATCCCTTCTCAAGACTGAGTAATATTCCATTGCATATATGTACCACAACTTCTCTATCTACTCATCTGCTGATGGACATTTAGGTTGCTTCCATGTCTTGGATATTGTAAATAGTGCTTCAGTGAACATTGGAATACATGTGTCTTTTGTAAATTATAATTTTATCAGGGTATATGCCCAGTATTGGGATCACTTGGTCATATCATAGTTTCTATTAAAACAAAAATAAACAAATGTGACCTAATTAAACTTAAAACCTTTTGCACAGCAAAGGGAATCATAAACAAGATGAAAAGACAACCTTCAGAATGGGAGAAAATATTTGCAAATGAGCAATAGACAAACGGTTATTCTCCAAATTATACAAGCAGCATATGCAGCTCAATATCAAAAACAAAATGGAAAAGAAAAAAACAAAACACAACAATCCAATCAAAATACAGGTAGAAGACTTAAATAGACATTTCTCCAAAGGAGAAGACATATAGATGGCTAACAAACACATGAAAAGATGCTCAGCATCACTGATTATTAGAGAAATGTAAATCAAAACTACAATAAGGTATCACCATACACCAGTCAGAATGGTCATCATCAAAAAATCTGCAAACATTAAACTCTGAAGAGGCTGTGGAGAAAAGGGAACCCTCCTTCACTGTGGGTAGAAATGTAAATTGATACAGGCACTATGGAGGACATTACGGAGGTTCCTTAAAAGACTAAAAAGGGAGCCTGTTACACTTGAGGGTTCTTCCCTCATCACTGTTCTCCACTGGCCCTCTAGGTAGAACTACACACACCACCTCCTCACTCTTCCTACTATCCCACACTCTCTTTTTCTCCTTTGACTGGAGATATCTGAATTCAGTCCCCAATATTCTGTCTTCTGTATGAACGGCTACAGAGCTGAGCTCCCTGTGATAAACAGCAGCTTCCCACTAGCTGTCTATTTCACACACGGTAGTGTCTATATGTCGATGCTTTGCTCTCATCCCACCTCCCCTATCAGTTCCCTACATCTGTGTCTCTACTCTTACACTGCAAATAGGTTCCTTTGTACCCTTTTACTAAATTTCATACATATGTATTAATATACAATATTTGTTTTTTCTTCTGACTTAACTTCACTCTGTATGACAGACTCTAGGTTCATCTACATAGGTACAAATACAAAAATTCATCCCTTCTCAAGACTGAGTAATATTCCATTGCATATATGTACCACAACTTCTCTATCTACTCATCTGCTGATGGACATTTAGGTTGCTTCCATGTCTTGGATATTGTAAATAGTGCTTCAGTGAACATTGGAATACATGTGTCTTTTGTAAATTATAATTTTATCAGGGTATATGCCCAGTATTGGGATCACTTGGTCATATCATAGTTTCTATTAAAACAAAAATAAACAAATGTGACCTAATTAAACTTAAAACCTTTTGCACAGCAAAGGGAATCATAAACAAGATGAAAAGACAACCTTCAGAATGGGAGAAAATATTTGCAAATGAGCAATAGACAAACGGTTATTCTCCAAATTATACAAGCAGCATATGCAGCTCAATATCAAAAACAAAATGGAAAAAGAAAAAAACAAAACACAACAATCCAATCAAAATACAGGTAGAAGACTTAAATAGACATTTCTCCAAAGGAGAAGACATATAGATGGCTAACAAACACATGAAAAGATGCTCAGCATCACTGATTATTAGAGAAATGTAAATCAAAACTACAATAAGGTATCACCATACACCAGTCAGAATGGTCATCATCAAAAAATCTGCAAACATTAAACTCTGAAGAGGCTGTGGAGAAAAGGGAACCCTCCTTCACTGTGGGTAGAAATGTAAATTGATACAGGCACTATGGAGGACATTACGGAGGTTCCTTAAAAGACTAAAAAGGGAGCCTGTTACACTTGAGGGTTCTTCCCTCATCACTGTTCTCCACTGGCCCTCTAGGTAGAACTACACACACCACCTCCTCACTCTTCCTACTATCCCACACTCTCTTTTTCTCCTTTGACTGGAGATATCTGAATTCAGTCCCCAATATTCTGTCTTCTGGATGAAGCAAGAAAGACTTCAAATCCAGGGAGGTTTGAGGAAATTGAAAGAAGTCAATTAGAAGAACTTGTGCTGGTCTGATCTCCATATCTCTACAAGAAAAACAAATGTTGTCATAGCCAAGGCCTGGATCCTGCAGGCTACATGTGCACTACTTTATCGAAGAGACCCTCTGTTTCGTATCTTGCTGTCAGGAGCAGTGAAAAGGGATCTCTTTTGTCATCCAAGTTTTCTAAGTGCATGTTCCAGAAGGGTGTGTTTTGTGTTCCAGTGTTGGGGTAAGAAAGAGAGAGAACCTCCTAAAGCCTACAGCTATTGAAAATGGATTTGAATATATCAAAAAAGCCATCACAGATGGTGTTGGGCAAAACCTACCTGGAAAACTGTAACATTTTTTGGTAACTCCTGCATTGGCTTCCAGTGTAGTAGATCTAGATGGGCAGAAGAGGAGTGTTGGGTTAAGCCCATGACATTTAACCAACCCTTCCTAGAGCAAGTCATGCATGCATGTGGTTATTGAGGAGCTTCTGGCTTTTGAAAGAAATCTGCACTGGGGGCAGGATTCCAGCTGGTTAAGCAAATAATAGTTCACTTTACACCTGCTCAGAATCATGGACATTTTCAATGTTTTCTGCATCTCTGCCCTGGAGTGAGGAACCTGAACTTGAAGATTTGACTGTTGACATGTATGGTCATTTGAAATATTCCTGGACTTGTCTCTTCTGTTTTTGACTGAGTGCAGTTATAAGTTTGAGCTCAATATTCTGTAGGGAAAGCATTGCAACTGCCAGCTTTCAATGTTCTTTGCAGATTTTTTTAAAGAGACATTTATATGGAATTTTCTGTGCTGGTAAAATATACATTTCAAATGTAAATGAGGACATTGCAAAAGTCATCACCATTTGGGAGGATTTAAACGTATTTTCATATGAACTTTACAACATGCCCTGGGGTAGTATTTATCCTTATAACAATGTATTAGACTGTCATTATCTCACTTAAAGGATGCCTAAAAAATAAAAGCTAGAACAATATAACTCAAAGCACAATGCTTAAGTATTTTCTTTATGTAAGGGGGTACACAGTAATTCTTAACATTTTAGTATCATACAGATCTCTATGATAGCTGATGATTTTTAAGATGTGCTTGTGCATTCTCATCACTTAGTTGTATCCAACTCTTTGCAAACCCATGAACGTAGACTGCCAGGCTACTCTGTCCATGAAATTTTCCAGGCAGGAATACTGGAGTGGGTTTCTATTTCCTGCTCTAGGGTATCTTTCTGATCAGGGTTGAACCCATGACTCCTGTGTCTCCTGAACTGGCAGGCAGATTTCTTCACCATACACCACCTGGGAAGCCCATCTTCCCCCATGAAAGATAGCATAGAAAAAGTAACATTTGCATGCTATAGACTGCTTCCTAAAATGATCAGGGTTAATGTCCTCAAATATCCTTTTTGCTATGTCTCATTTGAACCTCTGAAGCTTAGAAGCATCCAGGGCTCATAAAATTACATGTTTAGGCTTTTAGTCTTGAGTATTTAAATAATAAATGACCAAAACAATGTAAAAAGTGTTTTTTGAAATGTGAGCTATAGAATAAGCGTATCCAGGAATTTCATTCATGTTAATCACTCATGAAAAGTTCAGTTTTAAATAAATTTGGGAAATTCTGGATTACACAAATTTAAACAGGGCTCGTTATTGTAATTCTGTATAATATGCTATGATGTCACAGGTTTCTAGAGAGCACTCAGGCAATAAATATTTATCCAGTCCCTACTGTGTGCCAGGAACAGCACCACATCTCTGCCCTGGAGTGAGGAACCTGAACTTGAAGATTTGACTGTTGACATGTATGGTCATTTGAAATATTCCTGGACTTGTCTCTTCTGTTTTTGACTGAGTGCAGTTATAAGTTTGAGCTCAATATTCTGTAGGGAAAGCATTGCAACTGCCAGCTTTCAATGTTCTTTGCAGATTTTTTTAAAGAGACATTTATATGGAATTTTCTGTGCTGGTAAAATATACATTTCAAATGTAAATGAGGACATTGCAAAAGTCATCACCATTTGGGAGGATTTAAACGTATTTTCATATGAACTTTACAACATGCCCTGGGGTAGTATTTATCCTTATAACAATGTATTAGACTGTCATTATCTCACTTAAAGGATGCCTAAAAAATAAAAGCTAGAACAATATAACTCAAAGCACAATGCTTAAGTATTTTCTTTATGTAAGGGGGTACACAGTAATTCTTAACATTTTAGTATCATACAGATCTCTATGATAGCTGATGATTTTTAAGATGTGCTTGTGCATTCTCATCACTTAGTTGTATCCAACTCTTTGCAAACCCATGAACGTAGACTGCCAGGCTACTCTGTCCATGAAATTTTCCAGGCAGGAATACTGGAGTGGGTTTCTATTTCCTGCTCTAGGGTATCTTTCTGATCAGGGTTGAACCCATGACTCCTGTGTCTCCTGAACTGGCAGGCAGATTTCTTCACCATACACCACCTGGGAAGCCCATCTTCCCCCATGAAAGATAGCATAGAAAAAGTAACATTTGCATGCTATAGACTGCTTCCTAAAATGATCAGGGTTAATGTCCTCAAATATCCTTTTTGCTATGTCTCATTTGAACCTCTGAAGCTTAGAAGCATCCAGGGCTCATAAAATTACATGTTTAGGCTTTTAGTCTTGAGTATTTAAATAATAAATGACCAAAACAATGTAAAAAGTGTTTTTTGAAATGTGAGCTATAGAATAAGCGTATCCAGGAATTTCATTCATGTTAATCACTCATGAAAAGTTCAGTTTTAAATAAATTTGGGAAATTCTGGATTACACAAATTTAAACAGGGCTCGTTATTGTAATTCTGTATAATATGCTATGATGTCACAGGTTTCTAGAGAGCACTCAGGCAATAAATATTTATCCAGTCCCTACTGTGTGCCAGGAACAGCACCACATTTTGCTCAAACAAATGTCAACAAATCAAATATGGTTTCTGTCCTCATAGGGTTTTTGAAAGAATAGGAAGGCAGAGATTAAACAATGATGTAAATATTTAGATTGCATAAATATTTAGATTGCATGGTGCTATAAAGAGAAAGAATAAAATGCTATAAGAATGAATAAGAGGACCAATTTAACTGTAGGATGGATTTAGGAAAGAACTCTGGTAAGAAGTGATATTTAAGCTGAAGCAAAAGAAAAAAAAAAAGTAGGAACTAGCCAGGTAAAGAGGGGCATTCCCTATGGAGTGGACAGCAAAGCTAAAGCCTTGGGGTAGGAGAGAGTTTGCTAAATTAGAGGAAAGAAGAGAGCAGTTGGGCTAGGGTACGGTAGACAAGAGGCCATGAAGAAGAATAGATGGTAAAGGGTAAATTCATGCAAAATCTTATAGGCTATATGAAAGGTTTTTATTTTAAGTGCACTGGGTTTTAACAAGGGGACTGGTGTTAAAATACCATTTCCCTGAAATAAAAATATAATATTTCATTTAGCATCCCCCACTGTATTTGACCATGGAAACATTTTGCTGAGAAATTTTCTGCTAGCAGTTTATTCAGAAAACATACAACCCACTCTAAGCAAGGATTCTGTCTTCAGATCGTAAAGACAGAAAACACTAAAAGAGACTTTACCAATTCTAATTCATTCATCAGCATCGGAAACATTCTGAAGGATGGCAGCCAACACGGGTAGATTGCGGGTTTAAAAGTTATGAGGACTCTGTTTCTCTACATCAGTCAACCTTACCCATCCCTGCTTTAGCTTTATTATGAAGCTCATTAATAGACACTCTAGAATTTTGCTGCTGTGGGGCATGGTGAATGAATCATCACCTTACATGCTCCTAGACTACAAGTCAGTGGGAAAGAGAAGCCTCCTTCACAGCATTTGCAGGAAAATTCCACTGCCTTGTCCTACCTCTCACTGAGGTGGCCTTCTGGAATCTAATCACCAAACTAATCAAAGTAAAAAGCTATGATGATGGGTTTAGCCCTAGGTTATCCATAGCCTTGACTATTTGGATTCCCAAACATATATATCCAGGGTGAATACTACAAAAGGTAACAAGGTTGGAGAGGCATAGAACAAAACTACAGTGAAGATTTAAAAAAAAAATTAGTGTTTATGCGAACATGTTTGAAGTAATCATGGGTGGTTATAGAAAGTAGAAAAATTATGGAACAATGAAGTAGGACACTTCTGTTATTACTATCACTGATAATTCACTCCCCATTCCTGACTGTTTTTTTTTGTCTTTTCCATCTGCATGGATGTTAGTCCACCTAATGAATCACTATATAAATATGACATGCTTTATGAAATTGTCAGTAGCCCTTCCACATACACACCCAAGTAATATGTATGCATGTGCATGTATGTGTGAATATATATATATATATAAGCATGCCTTTAAAAAAGTATAAAACTTTAGGATTACAAAGATGATTTTACCGCTAGATTCTTTAATCAAAATGTTCTCTAGAGTACTCTTAAGATAGCAATAAATATTGGAATTTATAAGAGGAGTAAGTCAAACTCCAGAGCATGTAAAATAAAGTTGAGAAGTGTAAAAGCGGGGAACAAAAGATCTTCTATGAGAAGATTATTTCAGCAGTTTATTCAGAAAACATACAACCCACTCTAAGCAAGGATTCTGTCTTCAGATCGTAAAGACAGAAAACACTAAAAGAGACTTTACCAATTCTAATTCATTCATCAGCATCGGAAACATTCTGAAGGATGGCAGCCAACACGGGTAGATTGCGGGTTTAAAAGTTATGAGGACTCTGTTTCTCTACATCAGTCAACCTTACCCATCCCTGCTTTAGCTTTATTATGAAGCTCATTAATAGACACTCTAGAATTTTGCTGCTGTGGGGCATGGTGAATGAATCATCACCTTACATGCTCCTAGACTACAAGTCAGTGGGAAAGAGAAGCCTCCTTCACAGCATTTGCAGGAAAATTCCACTGCCTTGTCCTACCTCTCACTGAGGTGGCCTTCTGGAATCTAATCACCAAACTAATCAAAGTAAAAAGCTATGATGATGGGTTTAGCCCTAGGTTATCCATAGCCTTGACTATTTGGATTCCCAAACATATATATCCAGGGTGAATACTACAAAAGGTAAAAAGGTTTGGAGAGGCATAGAACAAAACTACAGTGAAGATTTAAAAAAAAAATTAGTGTTTATGCGAACATGTTTGAAGTAATCATGGGTGGTTATAGAAAGTAGAAAAATTATGGAACAATGAAGTAGGACACTTCTGTTATTACTATCACTGATAATTCACTCCCCATTCCTGACTGTTTTTTTTTGTCTTTTCCATCTGCATGGATGTTAGTCCACCTAATGAATCACTATATAAATATGACATGCTTTATGAAATTGTCAGTAGCCCTTCCACATACACACCCAAGTAATATGTATGCATGTGCATGTATGTGTGAATATATATATATATATAAGCATGCCTTTAAAAAAGTATAAAACTTTAGGATTACAAAGATGATTTTACCGCTAGATTCTTTAATCAAAATGTTCTCTAGAGTACTTTTAAGATAGCAATAAATATTGGAATTTATAAGAGGGAGTAAGTCAAACTCCAGAGCATGTAAAATAAAGTTGAGAAGTGTAAAAGCGGGGGAACAAAAAGATCTTCTATGAGAAGATTATATGGTCAGAGTGATCAAAATAGACTTAGATAAGCTATGGAGCCTGCATAAAAACCACAGGTCAAGGAAAAGCTATGACCCTTACAACATCAACTAGCAACATATTTTTAGTCTTAAAGACAGTGCTTAACACTTCTGGTCATTTATACTTTGTTCCTCATTTTATGACTGTCGTCTAAAAATAGTTGGGGCCATAGCAGGGCAGGAATTGTTAGGGAGGAATTTGTAGATGAAATGAGACTATGGGGAATTCTTTTAAAGAAGACTGTTGGAAGTGCATGGCAGAGAGACCTAATAGGATGTCAGATAGAGAGGGAAATAGTTTGGCAAATGGAATTTTACTGTTCCCACCTCAAAAACAGGTCTCTTTGTCTCAAATCCCAAGAATGATCCTGTAGCAAATTTCTTAAATATTTCCAGACTGATAGACAACCAAGGCTAGATTATATTTTCTAATTTCATTCTGGATATTTGTGTCCCTCTAAATTCCCCTCTCATCCTAGAGAAATAACAACTAGATTTGCCTTTAGAAGTGAAGAGACAGGCAAAAATATACCTTCTCTTCTTTCTTTTCGGCCCTTCTGAACTAGGTTCATAGGTTTTAAAGTCAATGGGTTTAAGCATAAATATTGCATCAATGGATTTTTTAACTTAGTAATCGAGTATTAGAACATTTAGTTTATGACTTATATCCATCAGTTATCCTGTTTCATCTTGTTGGTTGATGCACTCTTTACAAAAGTCCAAATTTATAAGAGCTTATTCCTATAATCTAAAATTTACAGATATCTATTCTTAAATATATGTATCTTTAGATTTTATAAGTAAAGGGATTAGTAAACAACTAATTGTCACATGGCTTTGTGAAGTAAAGAGGGCATCATTGGAAATGCTATTAGAATTATTAATATAACCACTAAAATTACTTCCTGAATCATACAGAATCCCATGCATAATGCTCTGGACACTTTTAAGTATTACATATGTTTATTCTTAGTTTCAAATAATAGATTCTTGTACTCTGTTTAAGAATATTAACATTTATATATGTTTAGTTAGATGAGACTAAGGTGATGCATTAGAGTAAACATATTTTTTTTAAATCTCACATGTATGTTTTATCACAAAACTCCTGAGTAATGTACTTCACAAAAAGTAAGCCAATTACAGTAAAATGCTGACTACAAGAAACAGTGTAACTGAGAGAAGAGAGTAGCAACTTGAAATCCCTGTATGGATTGTAAATCTGCAGATGAGAACAGATTGGAGATAGAAGATTACAGGAGAAATCCAGAAACACAAAGAGAGTAAGTTAATAAACAACATATAATTTAGAAAATAACCTTACTTTACCAGATTAATGGTTATCAACATGATTCCTATCATTTTAGCATAGTCTAGGGAGTTTTAAAATCCATCAAGGGCTTCAGCATCACAGAAGAGTTGTGGCTATCATGAGTCTGAGTATGGTAAGTGGTGGGGGGAGAGCATACCCAACAGCAGAGGGCTGAGTTTATCACGCTCCTCATTCATGACCACCATTGTCATTGGTCTTTGCCTGATCACACTCCTAGTTTTTCGATTTCCTGTGATCCCTATGCCACACTTCATTTCTCCTTCCATCATATGAAGCCATTTTGATTTCTTATGTAGTGTCTGTATCTGAGTGTATAACTATACATGTATGTGTGTATCTGTATAATTATGCAAATGGTTTACATCTGTTTAATTGTGGACATGCCAATGAGTCATGTATCTCCACTCTTTTTTCTCCTTGGGATTTTATGTTACAAGGTCATTCTATGTTCTGTGTATCTCTACTCCATTTCTTTGGGATGAATTTACATGAAGCAACAATGAAACGTTATTTCTCATGATTTGACGGCAGTGCTCTTGGTTGTCCATGGTGGTCTTACTTATGCCTGTGTAGTTGGCCGTGAAGTCTTTTAAGGATTTGGGCAGCTAGAATAGTTTGGACTCTCTCATTTTGTGGTCTTTCATCTGTGCTTTTTTTACGTCATGTTTTCTCATGGTTCCAGAGAGCAAAAGCAGAAGCTTCAATGACTCTTAAGAATTCATTTTGAAAGTAGAATAATATTTCTTTCACATTCCTTTGATCAGAACAACACAAAGTCCAGCCCAGATTCAAATGGCAGGGAAGCAGTCTCTGTTTTTTAATGGGAGAGGTAACTGAATCACATTGTAAAGAGAATGGAAAAGAGAGGCATGCTGCACTGGGACTATCACTATTGCCATCAGCCATATAAGTAAAACAAACACAGGAAAAAAAAAAGAAACATAAATGAAGGAAAAATAAGAAAATGTAAATTTAGAAAGTAATTGTAGACCACTACTTGGCACTGAACAATATTTACACAATCATAATAATAATGTAAATATTATTTATCAGTTTGAGTAAAGAGAGGGTGATAACTCTAGAAAGACTGAGTGCTCATCTAGCATCATAAAATATCAGCAGATAATTTATAAAATCAATGAATTAAGGAAAAGAAGAAGTATAATATATTGTTTTTTTAAATTGGAGCAAATACATAAGGAAATAGTTTGAAAAATTAAAAGTTGTTGCCCGTGGGGGAATGGATTTTTGGATTGAAAAAGACAGGAGTTTCTGTTTTCATGTGTGTGGATGTTATGGGCAGTGTGTCAATTTTTTAAAGTGTGCACAGAGTTATTATAGACTAAACAGACTTTAAAACACACTCCTAGTTTTTCGATTTCCTGTGATCCCTATGCCACACTTCATTTCTCCTTCCATCATATGAAGCCATTTTGATTTCTTATGTAGTGTCTGTATCTGAGTGTATAACTATACATGTATGTGTGTATCTGTATAATTATGCAAATGGTTTACATCTGTTTAATTGTGGACATGCCAATGAGTCATGTATCTCCACTCTTTTTTCTCCTTGGGATTTTATGTTACAAGGTCATTCTATGTTCTGTGTATCTCTACTCCATTTCTTTGGGATGAATTTACATGAAGCAACAATGAAACGTTATTTCTCATGATTTGACGGCAGTGCTCTTGGTTGTCCATGGTGGTCTTACTTATGCCTGTGTAGTTGGCCGTGAAGTCTTTTAAGGATTTGGGCAGCTAGAATAGTTTGGACTCTCTCATTTTGTGGTCTTTCATCTGTGCTTTTTTTACGTCATGTTTTCTCATGGTTCCAGAGAGCAAAAGCAGAAGCTTCAATGACTCTTAAGAATTCATTTTGAAAGTAGAATAATATTTCTTTCACATTCCTTTGATCAGAACAACACAAAGTCCAGCCCAGATTCAAATGGCAGGGAAGCAGTCTCTGTTTTTTAATGGGAGAGGTAACTGAATCACATTGTAAAGAGAATGGAAAAGAGAGGCATGCTGCACTGGGACTATCACTATTGCCATCAGCCATATAAGTAAAACAAACACAGGAAAAAAAAAAGAAACATAAATGAAGGAAAAATAAGAAAATGTAAATTTAGAAAGTAATTGTAGACCACTACTTGGCACTGAACAATATTTACACAATCATAATAATAATGTAAATATTATTTATCAGTTTGAGTAAAGAGAGGGTGATAACTCTAGAAAGACTGAGTGCTCATCTAGCATCATAAAATATCAGCAGATAATTTATAAAATCAATGAATTAAGGAAAAGAAGAAGTATAATATATTGTTTTTTTAAATTGGAGCAAATACATAAGGAAATAGTTTGAAAAATTAAAAGTTGTTGCCCGTGGGGGAATGGATTTTTGGATTGAAAAAGACAGGAGTTTCTGTTTTCATGTGTGTGGATGTTATGGGCAGTGTGTCAATTTTTTAAAGTGTGCACAGAGTTATTATAGACTAAACAGACTTTAAAATAGACACCAGCATATTAAAATTTTGGTGTTGTTATACATTATAAATCACAAGATATTAATAAACTAACATTTTTTGTTAAGGAGGATTTTTTTCACCATGAATCTAGTTGTTTAGAAACATGGCATTTTTAAAGCTTTATTGAGATATAATGACCAATAGGAATTGTATTAACTTAAGGTTACAACTTGACGTTTTGATATATGGATTTTTGAAATATGTATGCTTTGTGAAATTATCATTCCAACCAGATAAATAATATAGCCATCACCTCACATAGTTACCATTTTCCTTCTTTCTCCCCTCCCTCTCTCCTTCCTTCTCTCCCTGTCTCCCTCTTTCTTCCTTTCATAGTAAGATCTACTGTCTTCAAAATCACCAAGTATACAATATGGAATTGCTAGCTATAGTCACCATGTGGTATCTTATTTAAAAATACCAATCACCATGTTTTATTTAGTATCATATTGTGCATTGAATGCATACCTACCACATTATATTTTTGGTTTATTTTCTTAGATTCCACACATCAGTGAGACCATATAGTATTTGTCCTTCTTCATCTGACTTACTTCACTTATCATAATGCCCTCAAGGTCCACACCTGTTGCTGCAAGAGTCATGTTATTTTTTAAAACAAACACAACAAATTAGGAAGGGATTATGAAAAAAATTTGACTGACACTACAGCTAAATTCACTTTAAAGTAAAACTCAAGAATTCCTATTTTCTTTCTCTCAAATTTACATAATAATCTGAGGAGACTCTTAAAAACACAGGCTGTGAGCTTAACATTACTTCTAGCTAATATTCTTAGCCTCATTATATGGTTAAAACACAAAAAATACATTCTTCTTCAGTTTAACTCCACTAGCTTTTAAGATTTTCCACACCAGGTTCTATTCAGTTCTCACAATTTCTGTGAGCTCCCAACATCCCAGTCTCGATTTGGAAATTGAATTTTTGGGGCCCGTGGGGGAATGGATTTTTGGATTGAAAAAGACAGGAGTTTCTGTTTTCATGTGTGTGGATGTTATGGGCAGTGTGTCAATTTTTTAAAGTGTGCACAGAGTTATTATAGACTAAACAGACTTTAAAATAGACACCAGCATATTAAAATTTTGGTGTTGTTATACATTATAAATCACAAGATATTAATAAACTAACATTTTTTGTTAAGGAGGATTTTTTTCACCATGAATCTAGTTGTTTAGAAACATGGCATTTTTAAAGCTTTATTGAGATATAATGACCAATAGGAATTGTATTAACTTAAGGTTACAACTTGACGTTTTGATATATGGATTTTTGAAATATGTATGCTTTGTGAAATTATCATTCCAACCAGATAAATAATATAGCCATCACCTCACATAGTTACCATTTTCCTTCTTTCTCCCCTCCCTCTCTCCTTCCTTCTCTCCCTGTCTCCCTCTTTCTTCCTTTCATAGTAAGATCTACTGTCTTCAAAATCACCAAGTATACAATATGGAATTGCTAGCTATAGTCACCATGTGGTATCTTATTTAAAAATACCAATCACCATGTTTTATTTAGTATCATATTGTGCATTGAATGCATACCTACCACATTATATTTTTGGTTTATTTTCTTAGATTCCACACATCAGTGAGACCATATAGTATTTGTCCTTCTTCATCTGACTTACTTCACTTATCATAATGCCCTCAAGGTCCACACCTGTTGCTGCAAGAGTCATGTTATTTTTTAAAACAAACACAACAAATTAGGAAGGGATTATGAAAAAAATTTGACTGACACTACAGCTAAATTCACTTTAAAGTAAAACTCAAGAATTCCTATTTTCTTTCTCTCAAATTTACATAATAATCTGAGGAGACTCTTAAAAACACAGGCTGTGAGCTTAACATTACTTCTAGCTAATATTCTTAGCCTCATTATATGGTTAAAACACAAAAAAAATACATTCTTCTTCAGTTTAACTCCACTAGCTTTTAAGATTTTCCACACCAGGTTCTATTCAGTTCTCACAATTTCTGTGAGCTCCCAACATCCCAGTCTCGACTCTGTGTTCTCTCTCTAGAGGCCATGATGTGATCAATTCCTCCTACATTTATTAAACCATCTTCTTTAAAAAAAAATTTTTTTTTAATTTTGGCTTCTTTTCTTGGTCCTTCATTTATTTATTTTCATCCATCGTAATTCTTTGGCCTGTGTGGGCCTCCCATTGCAGGGGCCTCTCTCACTGCAGAGCGCCAGCTCTGGGCACCTGCGTTCAACCACTGGCTCCTAATTGGACACACTGGTCCAGCTGCTCCACAGCATGTGGGATCTTCCCATGCCAGGGATTAAACCTGTGTGCCTTGAACTACAAGGCAGACTCTTTAACCACTGAACCACCAGGGAAGCCCTAAACCATCTTCTTCACACACAGGACATGCACATGGACTTATCTACCTATGATCCACTTACTGGAGTTTCCAAAAGAGCTGTCTTGGCACAAAATCAAGGAAACTAAGCAAAGATAGAACAGCAAGCTCTTCTTTCATAACTGTCCCTGCTCCCAAGTCTCAAATGCACTTGCCTATCACCAAAAGCACAAAAACTTGAGAGCAAATGTCATTATTATTACCAAATGCTAATGTTTTTCTTCTCCAACATCTGTGCATTCCTACCTGTCAGCCTTCATTAATTAAGTTGTACTAAATACCATCTTGATTACTATAGTTTAATTTTTAATTAAGTTTAATTTTTAAAAATTGAAAAGTTGATACTAACCCATTATTATTAATTATCAGTGTTTTTACCTCTGCCTTTTAGAAAACATGCCATTCTCCACTTTGGGGCCTTGCACTGTTTCCAATTATACTTTTCAATGAGCTCCACTTTTCTAAAAGTAGAATGGATACAGTAGACAATGCTGATATGAGATATAGAATTATTGAAGAAGTTTTACACAGAATTGATAAGGCTTCTTCCCACTGCAAGTGACAGATAAAAATAATTGAAACTGTCTTAAGTTAAAAAATAAAACTTGGGTTTCCCTGGTGGCCCAATGGGTAAAGAGTCTGCCTTGCAGTGCAAGAGGCACTGGTTTGATCCCTGGCCTGGGAAGATACCACATGCCACAGAGCAGCTGGACCAGTGTGCCCAATTAGGAGCCAGCCCGCTGGAGAGCATGCGCCCAGAGCCAGTGCTCTTCAGTGAGAGAGGCCCCTGCAATGGGAAGCCCACACAGGTCAAAGAACAAAGATGGATGAAAATTAAAAAATGAAAGACCAATCAAAGAGGCCAAAATTAAAAAAAATAAAATAAAACTTTATGCATGGCTATTCAAAACTTTAAACAGTATCAACTAAACTCCAGCTTACTCTATGTTTCAGTTTTGCTTCTTTCTGTGTGGGCTCAAGTCTCAAATACTTTCTTTTTCTGGTGGTTGTCACCAAATTGAACTTGTAATTTATCTTATCAACATTCTGCCCAATGATTAATAAATGTCTTAAAATGGAGCCTCTGATTAGGACACATGCTTATTCCTGAGCTTATCCCCATGACAGGAGACCTCAGTGACCTAATTGGACATATGTTGGTTATATACCACCTCTTGCATCTACGGTTGGAGACATTGTGTTATAGAACCACATTGACTAGAGTGGAGAAGGGGTGAGCTTTAAATGATGACAATGCTATTTAGAGAAAATAAAACCAGTAGATGAAAACTAAAAACGAAAAGAAGAAAAGCATATAGGTATTTTATCAGTAGGGAGCATATATAAAATATGAACAAATAATCATAAAGCTTAGTATATCATGACATAGTCTTAGAAATATCTGACATGGCAGTAATCATACAGTAATCACTTTTTAAAATACATAATATTTAAGCTTATTTGGAGAGTTACCAAAAAAGAGATGAAAGAATTTTCCATCAGGCTCCCTGTAATAAATATTCAATCTTTTTTTTTTTTTTTTTGTCAGGGACCAGTAATCTTTTTACTGGAAAAAAAAGACAGATTACCTCAAAGGCATAGGTATATTCATAATATGTCTCAGGGTGATGTCCAAATGCTTCATTAGTATACATTTTTTCCTGTACTTACCTGTAAATATCTTTTAAAAGTGTCATTAATGGGATACTTAACTTCTTAACATATGTACTAATAACAAGGAATGTATGAAAGAAAAATGGATATCAAAGATGAGTATTACAATCTTTAAGCTAAATGCCTTTCATGTGTACTTTGTTGCCCTGCAGCAAAAGCAAGTAAAGTTCACAATCCTGTGCAGAAGTTGCTTTTTCTGGAGTTGAATATGGTCAGCAATGTCCTAATTAGAGTAGGCTGAGAACAGTGCTCAGACCCAGAAACAACTTCACCTGTGGAGAAATATTTGAATCCTGAATAACAATTGGTGACCAATAAATACCCAACACAGTTGAGGAAGAAGACTAGTCTACAAGTCAGAGATCTGGCTTCTAGCCTTGGTTTATTAATTTGCTGTGTGATACTGGCTAAAGACTTCACCTTTCTGGGCTTCAGTTTTCTCACCTGTAATGTGTGTGTATGTGTATATATATGTGTGTGCACGCATATGATTCTGTTTTCTAAACCCACTTTCAAGTACTGAGATTCTATAATCCAGTGGAATGAGGAGATGTAAAGACACATGGATCAGAAAAACACTTTTTTGAAAATCTGTACAACTGCATAACAGCAGTTGTTCTGCTGGTAAAATAAATGCTGCAGAAGGGTTCTAAGCCTGGGCGTAGAATGACATCAACAGACTGGCAGTCAGAATCACCAAGAAAAGACTTATGGAGTGGAGAAACCCAAAAAAGGAAAAGAAAAAAAAAGGAAAAAAAAAAAATATAGGTATTTTATCAGTAGGGAGCATATATAAAATATGAACAAATAATCATAAAGCTTAGTATATCATGACATAGTCTTAGAAATATCTGACATGGCAGTAATCATACAGTAATCACTTTTTAAAATACATAATATTTAAGCTTATTTGGAGAGTTACCAAAAAAGAGATGAAAGAATTTTCCATCAGGCTCCCTGTAATAAATATTCAATCTTTTTTTTTTTTTTTTGTCAGGGACCAGTAATCTTTTTACTGGAAAAAAAAGACAGATTACCTCAAAGGCATAGGTATATTCATAATATGTCTCAGGGTGATGTCCAAATGCTTCATTAGTATACATTTTTTCCTGTACTTACCTGTAAATATCTTTTAAAAGTGTCATTAATGGGATACTTAACTTCTTAACATATGTACTAATAACAAGGAATGTATGAAAGAAAAATGGATATCAAAGATGAGTATTACAATCTTTAAGCTAAATGCCTTTCATGTGTACTTTGTTGCCCTGCAGCAAAAGCAAGTAAAGTTCACAATCCTGTGCAGAAGTTGCTTTTTCTGGAGTTGAATATGGTCAGCAATGTCCTAATTAGAGTAGGCTGAGAACAGTGCTCAGACCCAGAAACAACTTCACCTGTGGAGAAATATTTGAATCCTGAATAACAATTGGTGACCAATAAATACCCAACACAGTTGAGGAAGAAGACTAGTCTACAAGTCAGAGATCTGGCTTCTAGCCTTGGTTTATTAATTTGCTGTGTGATACTGGCTAAAGACTTCACCTTTCTGGGCTTCAGTTTTCTCACCTGTAATGTGTGTGTATGTGTATATATATGTGTGTGCACGCATATGATTCTGTTTTCTAAACCCACTTTCAAGTACTGAGATTCTATAATCCAGTGGAATGAGGAGATGTAAAGACACATGGATCAGAAAAACACTTTTTTGAAAATCTGTACAACTGCATAACAGCAGTTGTTCTGCTGGTAAAATAAATGCTGCAGAAGGGTTCTAAGCCTGGGCGTAGAATGACATCAACAGACTGGCAGTCAGAATCACCAAGAAAAGACTTATGGAGTGGAGAGTGTCTCTTCATGCAGACACACCAAAATTACAACTCTTTATACAACAAATATTGATAATTAAAGACCAGAAGACTAGCTGAAAACATCTTCTACAGCTTAAGGTATAGACGAGGAATCAAAACAATATGGGTAGGTGGGGGAGGAGACATGGTAGAGTGAAGACCCAGACCCCTAGGTGGGTGACCCACGAATGGGAGGATAATTACAATTTCAGAGTGTCATCTAAGGGATCTGAGTTCCACACTGGAGTCTCCAGTGTGGGGAGCCTGTACCAGGAAGATGCGCCTCAAAAATGTTTGGCTTTGGGGGCTCCCCTGGTGGTCCAGTGGGTAAGGACACTGCCTTGCAGTACAAGGGGCACTGGTTTGATCCCTGGCCTGAGAAGATCCCGCGTGCCTCAGAGCAGCAGGACTGATGTGTCCAACTACCGAGCCGGAGCTCTGGAGCACATGTGCCCAGAGCTGGTGTGGTGCAGTGAGAGAGGCCACTGTGATGTGAAGCCCACACAAGTCAAAGAACAAAGATAAATAGATGAAAGGCCACTAGAAGTGGCCAAAGGAAAAAAAAATGTTTGGCTTTGAAGACCAGTAGGACTCAATATCAGGAGAGCTAGAGGGCTATGGGAAATAGAGACTCCTCTCTTACAGGGTGAACACAAAATTTCACATATTCTAGGACCCAGTGCAGAAACAGTGATCTGAAAGAAGTCTGGGTGAGAACCACCTGCTGATCTTAGAGAACTTCCCAGAGAGGCAGGAGGAGACAACTGGAGTTCATCCTGGGAATATATTAATAGACAGTAGCAACAGCCATTCTTGCGAGCTCATTAGACCATGAGGGCACTGGAACTGGTGAGTGCCCCTTGGGAATCTTCCTTCTAGCTAACTGGTTGAGGGATCAGACTCAAGCCACAAGCAGTACAGCTGCCTTAAGACCTTCTGAGGCCTCTGAACTCAACAATGAATTGGTAAAATAAATGCTGCAGAAGGGTTCTAAGCCTGGGCGTGAATGACATCAACAGACTGGCAGTCAGAATCACCAAGAAAAGACTTATGGAGTGGAGAGTGTCTCTTCATGCAGACACACCAAAATTACAACTCTTTATACAACAAATATTGATAATTAAAGACCAGAAGACTAGCTGAAAACATCTTCTACAGCTTAAGGTATAGACGAGGAATCAAAACAATATGGGTAGGTGGGGGAGGAGACATGGTAGAGTGAAGACCCAGACCCCTAGGTGGGTGACCCACGAATGGGAGGATAATTACAATTTCAGAGTGTCATCTAAGGGATCTGAGTTCCACACTGGAGTCTCCAGTGTGGGGAGCCTGTACCAGGAAGATGCGCCTCAAAAATGTTTGGCTTTGGGGGCTCCCCTGGTGGTCCAGTGGGTAAGGACACTGCCTTGCAGTACAAGGGGCACTGGTTTGATCCCTGGCCTGAGAAGATCCCGCGTGCCTCAGAGCAGCAGGACTGATGTGTCCAAAGCCCGAGCCGGAGCTCTGGAGCACATGTGCCCAGAGCTGGTGTGGTGCAGTGAGAGAGGCCACTGTGATGTGAAGCCCACACAAGTCAAAGAACAAAGATAAATAGATGAAAGGCCACTAGAAGTGGCCAAAGGAAAAAAATGTTTGGCTTTGAAGACCAGTAGGACTCAATATCAGGAGAGCTAGAGGGCTATGGGAAATAGAGACTCCTCTCTTACAGGGTGAACACAAAATTTCACATATTCTAGGACCCAGTGCAGAAACAGTGATCTGAAAGAAGTCTGGGTGAGAACCACCTGCTGATCTTAGAGAACTTCCCAGAGAGGCAGGAGGAGACAACTGGAGTTCATCCTGGGAATATATTAATAGACAGTAGCAACAGCCATTCTTGCGAGCTCATTAGACCATGAGGGCACTGGAACTGGTGAGTGCCCCCTTTGGGGAAACTTCCTTCTAGCTAACTGGTTGAGGGATCAGACTCAAGCCACAAGCAGTACAGCTGCCTTAAGACCTTCTGAGGCCTCTGAACTCAACAATGAATTGGCAAAACTGCAAAATAAAAAATTTATATATAGATCTGTTGCATTTATTCTAGAAACAATCAGAAAGAGAAATTAAGAAAACAATCCTCCTACAAATACAACAAAAATTTTAAAATACCTAGGAATTAACATAACTAAGGAAGTAAAAGATCTGTACTTGCGGAAATTGAAGACACTGATGAAAGAAATTGAGGATGACAGAAATAGATTGAAAAATACCCCCATGTTCATGGATTGGAAGTATAGATATTATTAAAATAACCACACCGCCCAAGGTAATCTACAAATTCAAAGCAATTTCTATTAAGAATACCAATTACACCTTTTTAGCAAAACCAGAACAAATAATTGTAAACTTTGTATGGAAACACAAAAGATTCTGAATAGCCAAAACAATCTTGAAAAAGAAAATGAAAGCTGAAAGTATCACTCTCTCTAATTTCAAACTATACTGTGGAAACAGTATGGTACTGGCACATAAACAAACACAGATAAATGGAACAGAGTACTGAACCCAGAAATGAACCCACACTTATATGGGCAATTAATCCACAACTAAGGAGGCAAGGGATACAATGGGGAAAAGACCATTTCTTCAAAAAATGGTGTTGGAAAAACTGGACAACTACTTGCAAAAGAACTGAACTGTATTACTCTCTCAGACCGTGCACAGAGACAAGTTAAGAATAAAGATTAAAATGTTATACCTGAATCCATAAAGTATCTAGAAGGAAATACAGACTCAATATCAGGAGAGCTAGAGGGCTATGGGAAATAGAGACTCCTCTCTTACAGGGTGAACACAAAATTTCACATATTCTAGGACCCAGTGCAGAAACAGTGATCTGAAAGAAGTCTGGGTGAGAACCACCTGCTGATCTTAGAGAACTTCCCAGAGAGGCAGGAGGAGACAACTGGAGTTCATCCTGGGAATATATTAATAGACAGTAGCAACAGCCATTCTTGCGAGCTCATTAGACCATGAGGGCACTGGAACTGGTGAGTGCCCCTTGGGAATCTTCCTTCTAGCTAACTGGTTGAGGGATCAGACTCAAGCCACAAGCAGTTCAGCTGCCTTAAGACCTTCTGAGGCCTCTGAACTCAACAATGAATTGGCAAAACTGCAAAATAAAAAATTTATATATAGATCTGTTGCATTTATTCTAGAAACAATCAGAAAGAGAAATTAAGAAAACAATCCTCCTACAAATACAACAAAAATTTTAAAATACCTAGGAATTAACATAACTAAGGAAGTAAAAGATCTGTACTTGCGGAAATTGAAGACACTGATGAAAGAAATTGAGGATGACAGAAATAGATTGAAAAATACCCCCATGTTCATGGATTGGAAGTATAGATATTATTAAAATAACCACACCGCCCAAGGTAATCTACAAATTCAAAGCAATTTCTATTAAGAATACCAATTACACCTTTTTAGCAAAACCAGAACAAATAATTGTAAACTTTGTATGGAAACACAAAAGATTCTGAATAGCCAAAACAATCTTGAAAAAGAAAATGAAAGCTGAAAGTATCACTCTCTCTAATTTCAAACTATACTGTGGAAACAGTATGGTACTGGCACATAAACAAACACAGATAAATGGAACAGAGTACTGAACCCAGAAATGAACCCACACTTATATGGGCAATTAATCCACAACTAAGGAGGCAAGGGATACAATGGGGAAAAGACCATTTCTTCAAAAAATGGTGTTGGAAAAACTGGACAACTACTTGCAAAAGAACTGAACTGTATTACTCTCTCACACCGTGCACAAAGACAAGTTAAAAATAAAGATTAAAATGTTATACCTGAATCCATAAAGTATCTAGAAGGAAATACAGGCAGAAAGCTCTTTGGGACTAGCCTTAGTAAATTATTTTTTGGATATATCTGCTGAGGAAAAGGAAACAAATGTAAAAATAAATAAATGAGACTACAAAAAAAACTAAAAAGCTTTTGTAGTATGGATTAAATGATCAACAAAAGAAAAGGTCTCTTACTGAATGGGAGAAGTTATTTGCAAATGATATATCTGATAAAGTGTTAGTGTTCAATCTATACCAACTCAAAATTCAAAAAAAATATCAATTAAAAATAGGCAGAGGATCTGAATAGATGTTTTTCCATAAAAGATATACAGACAGTCATCAGGAGCATGAAAAGATGCTCAATGACACTAATCATCAGGGAAATGCAAATTAAAACCATAATGAGAATTCTCACATGTCAGAATCCACCATATCACAAAGACAAAAAAAACCCAGATGTTGGGGATAAAAAAATTGGAATAGATGTAAAGAAAACCAAAGTGCACTGTTACTGGGAATGTAAATTGGTGCAGCTACTATGAAAAGCAATATGTAGTTTACTCAAAAATGGCACTAGCATATGACCCAGGAATACCACTCTGGGCATTTAAACAAAGAACACTGAAAGAGTAATTAGAAAAGATTTATGTGCCACTATGTTCATGGCACTATTACATCTTACAGTATCTAAGATGCAGAAACAATCTAAGTGTCCATCAATAGATACATGAATGAAGACAATGTTAAATATACAAATAGTAGGGTATTATACACAAAAAATAGACCCTTGCTATATGGAAACACAAAAGATTCTGAATAGCCAAAACAATCTTGAAAAAGAAAATGAAAGCTGAAAGTATCACTCTCTCTAATTTCAAACTATACTGTGGAAACAGTATGGTACTGGCACATAAACAAACACAGATAAATGGAACAGAGTACTGAACCCAGAAATGAACCCACACTTATATGGGCAATTAATCCACAACTAAGGAGGCAAGGGATACAATGGGGAAAAGACCATTTCTTCAAAAAATGGTGTTGGAAAAACTGGACAACTACTTGCAAAAGAACTGAACTGTATTACTCTCTCACACCGTGCACAAAGACAAGTTAAAAATAAAGATTAAAATGTTATACCTGAATCCATAAAGTATCTAGAAGGAAATACAGGCAGAAAGCTCTTTGGGACTAGCCTTAGTAAATTATTTTTTGGATATATCTGCTGAGGAAAAGGAAACAAATGTAAAAATAAATAAATGAGACTACAAAAAAAACTAAAAAGCTTTTGTAGTATGGATTAAATGATCAACAAAAGAAAAGGTCTCTTACTGAATGGGAGAAGTTATTTGCAAATGATATATCTGATAAAGTGTTAGTGTTCAATCTATACCAACTCAAAATTCAAAAAAAATATCAATTAAAAATAGGCAGAGGATCTGAATAGATGTTTTTCCATAAAAGATATACAGACAGTCATCAGGAGCATGAAAAGATGCTCAATGACACTAATCATCAGGGAAATGCAAATTAAAACCATAATGAGAATTCTCACATGTCAGAATCCACCATATCACAAAGACAAAAAAAACCCAGATGTTGGGGAAAAAAAAAAGTTGGAATAGATGTAAAGAAAACCAAAGTGCACTGTTACTGGGAATGTAAATTGGTGCAGCTACTATGAAAAGCAATATGTAGTTTACTCAAAAATGGCACTAGCATATGACCCAGGAATACCACTCTGGGCATTTAAACAAAGAACACTGAAAGAGTAATTAGAAAAGATTTATGTGCCACTATGTTCATGGCACTATTACATCTTACAGTATCTAAGATGCAGAAACAATCTAAGTGTCCATCAATAGATACATGAATGAAGACAATGTTAAATATACAAATAGTAGGGTATTATACACAAAAAATAGACCCTTGCTATATGCAAAAACATGAATGAGCTTACAGGGTACTAGGCTGAGTGAAATAAGTCAGGCAGAGAAAGTCAAATACTGTATGAGTACATTTATACATGGAATCTAAAAAATGAAACAAATGAACAAACATAATAAAACAGAAACTACTTTTAGATACAAAGACCAAACAGTGGCTGCCAGAAGAGTGGCAGATGTGGGTATACAAAACAAGAGAGGAGGTTAAAAGATACAAACTTCTAATCACCAAATAAATGAAACATGGATATGAGATACAGTGCGAGGAATGTAGTCAATAGCTATGAATATCTTTGTATAGAGACAGATCATAACTAGACAATGGTGATGATCATTTTGAAATGTACTATCAGAAATATTAGATCACTATGTTGTATAACAGGAACTAAGATAGGTTGTAGTTCAGTAATAGTAAAATAAAGAAACAATAAAAAGATTAATTTGTGGTTATCAGAGGCAGGGATGGTGAGTGTAAGAATTGGATTAAAGTGGATTATTGGATTAAAGAATTGACAAAGGCACAAGCTTCCAGTTATAAGGTAAGTAAGTACTAGGGGTGAAAGCTACAACACGATGAGTGTAATTAACCCTGCTTTATGTCATATATGAAAACTGTTAAGGGAGTAAATCCCAAGAGTTTTCATCACAGGGGAAAAACAGGGTTTTCTTTAATTCTGTATCTACAGGAGATGCTGGGTGTTCACTAAACTTATTGTGATAGTCATTTCGTGATGCATGAAGGTCAGACCATTATGCTATACCCTTAAACTCAAACGGTGCTGTACATCAATTATATTTACATAAAACTGGAAGAAAATGACTCAGAGAGAAGGTAGCTCTCTCTCAAGTGAACTACATTGGGAATGTAAAAAGCAAAGTGCACTGTTACTGGGAATGTAAATTGGTGCAGCTACTATGAAAAGCAATATGTAGTTTACTCAAAAATGGCACTAGCATATGACCCAGGAATACCACTCTGGGCATTTAAACAAAGAACACTGAAAGAGTAATTAGAAAAGATTTATGTGCCACTATGTTCATGGCACTATTACATCTTACAGTATCTAAGATGCAGAAACAATCTAAGTGTCCATCAATAGATACATGAATGAAGACAATGTTAAATATACAAATAGTAGGGTATTATACACAAAAAATAGACCCTTGCTATATGCAAAAACATGAATGAGCTTACAGGGTACTAGGCTGAGTGAAATAAGTCAGGCAGAGAAAGTCAAATACTGTATGAGTACATTTATACATGGAATCTAAAAAATGAAACAAATGAACAAACATAATAAAACAGAAACTACTTTTAGATACAAAGACCAAACAGTGGCTGCCAGAAGAGTGGCAGATGTGGGTATACAAAACAAGAGAGGGAGGTTAAAAGATACAAACTTCTAATCACCAAATAAATGAAACATGGATATGAGATACAGTGCGAGGAATGTAGTCAATAGCTATGAATATCTTTGTATAGAGACAGATCATAACTAGACAATGGTGATGATCATTTTGAAATGTACTATCAGAAATATTAGATCACTATGTTGTATAACAGGAACTAAGATAGGTTGTAGTTCAGTAATAGTAAAATAAAGAAACAATAAAAAGATTAATTTGTGGTTATCAGAGGCAGGGATGGTGAGTGTAAGAATTGGATTAAAGTGGATTATTGGATTAAAGAATTGACAAAGGCACAAGCTTCCAGTTATAAGGTAAGTAAGTACTAGGGGTGAAAGCTACAACACGATGAGTGTAATTAACCCTGCTTTATGTCATATATGAAAACTGTTAAGGGAGTAAATCCCAAGAGTTTTCATCACAGGGGAAAAACAGGGTTTTCTTTAATTCTGTATCTACAGGAGATGCTGGGTGTTCACTAAACTTATTGTGATAGTCATTTCGTGATGCATGAAGGTCAGACCATTATGCTATACCCTTAAACTCAAACGGTGCTGTACATCAATTATATTTACATAAAACTGGAAGGAAAATAAAGAAATGACTCAGAGAGAAGGTAGCTCTCCCTCTCAAGTGCACACGATCTGACATTAGAAGAGAGCTGGATGGTTGGACAAGGTTGGAGGTTGATGGCCGTCTGTGACACACCTTTCCTAGAACCTATGTTGTCTCTTCCTAGAACTAACCCCCTCTAGCACCACCACTGTAGCAAGGAGACACCTGGCCTCTGCTGCCAGATCAGGAGTGGGCTCAGGAGCCAAAGTGGACTAGTGAGTCCTTTCCTAAGAGATTTGCATATGGTGTAGCACTTTCCCCTCGTGCATAACCCTTGAAATGTGTTAACGGTTGTGGCTTCCGCCACATGGTCAAGATAACAGAGGAAACTAGAAAGAGAGAAGGGTAAGTGAATGTTCCGAAATGTGAATCGTTGTGAGGCAGAGAAATCCCTGCTGGTCGTGAAATTCCTCTTCTAATTCCTTGTGAGACCCCCCAGCAGCATTCTTGTCCCAGGGTTCTGTGAGATTCCCCAGTATTACTTTAAATTATTATGAATTCATTATTTCTTTCCTTAAGTTAATTTGAACTCATTCTAACTCTTACCAGCTGGTGGTGGCTGGAGCCAAATGTGTATTTGATCATAAGCTAAGCTTTTAATATTTATTATAACTATTGGAGTTTTTGTTGACAAATTATTAGTTGCTCAGTATTAAACATAGATTATTTTCTTTAATGTCCCTCACATTTAATGAAGTAGGCAATATTAGTCCCTTTGTACAGATGAATAAACTGATTTTTTTTCTTTTCTTCAAGTTTGGCCTCTTTTTATTGACTTTTTAAAATTTATTTATTTATTTATTTATTTTGGCCACTTCTTTTGGTCTTTCATTTATTCGTTTTTTCAGGCATCTTTGTTCTTTGGCCTGTGTGGGCCTCCCATTGCAGTAGCCTCTCTCGCTGCAGAGCACCGGGCTCTGGGCACATGTGCTCCAGAGCTCAGGCTTGGTAGCTTGACACATTGGTCTAGTCTCTCCACGGCACGTGGGATCTTCCCAGGCAGGGATTGAACCAGTGCCCTTTGCACTGCAAGGCAGTGTCCTTACCCACTGGACCACCAGAGCAGCCCTAAAATTTATTTATTTTTCATCCATCTTTATTCTTCAGCCTGTGTGGGCCTCCCATCCCAGTGGCTTCTCTTGATGCAAAGCACCGGCTCTGGGTGCACGCGCACCAGAGTGCTGGCTCATAATTGGACACACCAGTCCAGCTGCTTCACGGCATGCAGGATCTTCTCAGGTCAGGGATTGAAATGGTGCCCCTTGCACTGTAAGGCGGACTCTTTACCCACTGTACCACCAGGGAAGCCCCAGACTTTTTAAAAAATTTTTTAATGTGGTAAAAATCACATAATATAAAACATACTATTTAACCCTATTTAACTGTACAGCTCGGGGACACTAAGTATACCCACATTGTTTTACAACTCACCATCATTCATCTCCCGAATTTTTTACCTTCCTAAACTGAGCTCAGTCCCTGTTGGACCCTAACTCCCCATTCCCCATCAGCACACCCCTATCCCCCAACCCCAGGCACTTTCTATGGATTTGGCTATTCTAGGTATCTTGTAGAAGTGAAATCAAACAGTATTTGTCTGCACCTAATGTACACTGGGATGCATTTTTAAGGTTAATTTAATATATGGATCGTGCCTTCTTTTTTCCTCTGTGGCATAGTAGGTTCTCTTTAGTGACCTATTTTATAAATAGTAGTATCTATTAATATATATAACCCTAACCTCCCCAGTGTGTCCCACCTCCCAAAGAAGATGTGGTATATGTATACAATGGAATGTTACTGAGGTATAAAGACGAATGAAATCATGCCATCTGCAGAGATGTAGATGGGCCTAGAGAGTGTTGTACAGAGTAAGTGGGTCAGAAAGAGAAAAATAAGTGTCATGTCTTAGCACATACATGTGGAATCTAGAAAAGTAGGACAGGAGAACTGATTTGCAACGCAGAAACAGAGTCACAAACATAGAGACTGATATTTGTTTTCATTACTCATCCTGACCTTAGACAGCTCTTCAGTGGTGAGGCTACTTTTTAATAGACTTCCCTTAGCTTGACTGTAACTCTAATCTGTTTAACCCCAGGCCCATGCTTTTAGCAGCTAATTCAAAAGATTTGGCAGGATGATTTGCCATAGGTAAGTCTGAGATAGAGAAAGTGTACAAAATTCTGATCTTCCTAATACTTTTATATTTCCCAGAAAAATCAATACAATTTTGGGTTAGGAATGGAGATAAGAGTATTTAGGGGAGTATTTTATCAAAATGTATCTTGTTATGTTACTCCTCTGTAATTCTAAAATTGGTGACCCAGTGGCTTCTCTTGATGCAAGCACCGGCTCTGGGTGCATGCGCACCAGAGTGCTGGCTCATCATTGGACACACCAGTCCAGCTGCTTCACGGCATGCAGGATCTGCTCAGGTCAGGGATTGAAATGGTGCCCCTTGCACTGTAAGGCGGACTCTTTACCCACTGTACCACCAGGGAAGCCCCAGACTTTTTAAAAAATTTTAATGTGGTAAAATCACATAATATAAAACATACTATTTAACCCTATTTAACTGTACAGCTCGGGGACACTAAGTATACCCACATTGTTTTACAACTCACCATCATTCATCTCCCGAATTTTTTACCTTCCTAAACTGAGCTCAGTCCCTGTTGGACCCTAACTCCCCATTCCCCATCAGCACACCCCTATCCCCCAACCCCAGGCACTTTCTATGGATTTGGCTATTCTAGGTATCTTGTAGAAGTGAAATCAAACAGTATTTGTCTGCACCTAATGTACACTGGGATGCATTTTTAAGGTTAATTTAATATATGGATCGTGCCTTCTTTTTTCCTCTGTGGCATAGTAGGTTCTCTTTAGTGACCTATTTTATAAATAGTAGTATCTATTAATATATATAACCCTAACCTCCCCAGTGTGTCCCACCTCCCAAAGAAGATGTGGTATATGTATACAATGGAATGTTACTGAGGTATAAAGACGAATGAAATCATGCCATCTGCAGAGATGTAGATGGGCCTAGAGAGTGTTGTACAGAGTAAGTGGGTCAGAAAGAGAAAAATAAGTGTCATGTCTTAGCACATACATGTGGAATCTAGAAAAGTAGGACAGGAGAACTGATTTGCAACGCAGAAACAGAGTCACAAACATAGAGACTGATATTTGTTTTCATTACTCATCCTGACCTTAGACAGCTCTTCAGTGGTGAGGCTACTTTTTAATAGACTTCCCTTAGCTTGACTGTAACTCTAATCTGTTTAACCCCAGGCCCATGCTTTTAGCAGCTAATTCAAAAGATTTGGCAGGATGATTTGCCATAGGTAAGTCTGAGATAGAGAAAGTGTACAAAATTCTGATCTTCCTAATACTTTTATATTTCCCAGAAAAATCAATACAATTTTGGGTTAGGAATGGAGATAAGAGTATTTAGGGGAGTATTTTATCAAAATGTATCTTGTTATGTTACTCCTCTGTAATTCTAAAAATTGGTGACCTATGGAGTTGTGAAAGAAAGGAAATTTGCAAGGACTAGTCATTTAGAAGTGAAGTTTGTGCATCATTTGGCTGGTATTTCACCAGTGCCAGAGGTCAAAAGCTTCCACTTCAAGCATTAGTGAATTCTCCCTCAATGAACTCCCAAACTGCCAGGCTGTATAATCCTTCTCATGTCTAGCAGGGCTGCTCTCACAAGTATTTTTAATCACAAACATTAAGTTGGTCACAAACACATTTTTGTACCATTCCTTCATGGGTACCTTCTTAAGAGTGAACTGAACTGTTAACTTACTTTTAAACAAAACAGAATTGTTGAAATGTCTGACTGCTCCCTATCAGTATAAAAAATATGAATTTATACAACAGCTGCAACTTGTTCAGTAGGATTATTTTACCCAAAGAAGGACAAAAAAATGTAACAAGGGAACACTGATGTTCGCAATGGAAAGAAATGAATATACCCACAGCTTTTTAATGTTGGCTAACATAAAAATGGTTTTGAGGATTAAATGAGTAACATCCTATTATGACTCATTCATCTTATTTCCAGACGATTAGCAGTGCCAGACCATAATGATTATAAAATTACTAAAGAAATGGGAGCAGTAGGATTTGAGTTCACTGCAAAAATTCAACAGCAGTAACTACAAACCAGTTGATCAAACTTTGTAAAATGACATGACTGCCTTATAAAGAATGGTGAAAATACACCTTTGAGGTCTTTTTCCTCATTGAAAGCTCTAGCAGTCTTTCCCTATGAGTGAACTAATTGGTATATTTTCAACTGACCAAAGTTACATAACCATGTTAAATGAAGTTAAATATTATTATGAACACTCATGACCCACCACTTCCAATTAACAACCTTCCAAGCATTTGGGGTGCAGCAGCAGTAACTGGGAGGGGAACCAGTAGCTGAATCTCTCAGCACTAGTATCTTGGCTGAACCACAGATTCTATGGTTAATCCTTGCTCTTTAAAATCAGAACTGGGTGTTCTCAGTCCGCTAGAGATGATCAGTTTCTTAATAGACACCTTGTTCATCACATCATTCAATAAGTAATTTAGGAGGCATGACAGGGAGGGTGGGAGAGAAGACTCAGGAGCTGGCTGTCAGGTGTGAATATTACCAGCACTCCCATTTGGCCCTATGGCGTAACCTCTGTGTAACTCAGTCATGATCAGTCAAGTGGAGATGATACAAATTCTAACCTCACAGGATTGTTATGAACAGTATAAATATTAGTCATTAGAAAACCTTCAGGACAGTGCCTGACATTGCAGTAAGCATTAGGTAATGACTGAATATAAAAATGAAATTCATTGATTCCACCAGTACTTACCACGTGCCTTCCAAAGCTTGGACACCATGAGTTGCTCAAGAGTGACAATGTACCTGCCCTGGTTGGAGAAGGGAAACAATGAAAAAGTAACAATTAAATAGAAAAGATTTTGGCTTCCTGGGTTGTGCTAGTAGTAAAGAATCCACCTGTCAATGCACGAAACATAAGAACTGCAGGTTTGATCCTTGACTGGGGAAGATTTCCTGGAGAAGGGAATGCCAACCCACTCCAGTATTCCTGCCTGAAAAATGCTATGGAGGGCTACAAGAGATTAAATGAGTAACATCCTATTATGACTCATTCATCTTATTTCCAGACGATTAGCAGTTGAAAATTACTAAAGAAATGGGAGCAGTAGGATTTGAGTTCACTGCAAAAATTCAACAGCAGTAACTACAAACCAGTTGATCAAACTTTGTAAAATGACATGACTGCCTTATAAAGAATGGTGAAAATACACCTTTGAGGTCTTTTTCCTCATTGAAAGCTCTAGCAGTCTTTCCTATGAGTGAACTAATTGGTATATTTTCAACTGACCAAAGTTACATAACCATGTTAAATGAAGTTAAATATTATTATGAACACTCATGACCCACCACTTCCAATTAACAACCTTCCAAGCATTTGGGGTGCAGCAGCAGTAACTGGGAGGGGAACCAGTAGCTGAATCTCTCAGCACTAGTATCTTGGCTGAACCACAGATTCTATGGTTAATCCTTGCTCTTTAAAATCAGAACTGGGTGTTCTCAGTCCGCTAGAGATGATCAGTTTCTTAATAGACACCTTGTTCATCACATCATTCAATAAGTAATTTAGGAGGCATGACAGGGAGGGTGGGAGAGAAGACTCAGGAGCTGGCTGTCAGGTGTGAATATTACCAGCACTCCCATTTGGCCCTATGGCGTAACCTCTGTGTAACTCAGTCATGATCAGTCAAGTGGAGATGATACAAATTCTAACCTCACAGGATTGTTATGAACAGTATAAATATTAGTCATTAGAAAACCTTCAGGACAGTGCCTGACATTGCAGTAAGCATTAGGTAATGACTGAATATAAAAATGAAATTCATTGATTCCACCAGTACTTACCACGTGCCTTCCAAAGCTTGGACACCATGAGTTGCTCAAGAGTGACAATGTACCTGCCCTGGTTGGAGAAGGGAAACAATGAAAAAGTAACAATTAAATAGAAAAGATTTTGGCTTCCTGGGTTGTGCTAGTAGTAAAGAATCCACCTGTCAATGCACGAAACATAAGAACTGCAGGTTTGATCCTTGACTGGGGAAGATTTCCTGGAGAAGGGAATGCCAACCCACTCCAGTATTCCTGCCTGAAAAATTCTATGGAGGGCTACAATTCATGTGGCTACAAAGAGTCAGATGTGACTGAACACATGCACACACATGGCAGATACAAAAAATTTCTGTGAAGAAAATAAACATTTAAGTAAATGATGAAATGAGAAGATTCGAGTGGGGAGATGAGGAACAGGTACTAGTCAAAAAAGTCCTCATTAATATTTAACTTTAAAAACCTTTTTTTGGCCTCTTTATACTAATTTTGTATTTATTTATTTTTCACCCATCTTTATTCTTTGGCTTGTGTGGGCCTCCCATTGCAGTGGCTTCTCTTGTTGCAGAGCACCAGCTCTGGGCACATGTGCTCCAGAGTGTTGGCTCTTAATTGGACACACCGGTCCAGCCACTCCATGGCATGTGGGATCTTCCTAGGCCAGGGATTGAACCGGTGCCCCCTGCATTGCAAGGCAGAGTCTTTACCCACTGGACTGCCAGGGAAGCCCAATATTTAATTTTTGATGAAAAGCTTCCAGTCATGTGAGGCCCAGAGAGGAGAGCAAGAAGATGGGTAGGGAGGTATAATTTGTGTGAGGGTGGGGTCAGCCTCACAGGAGAACTATGGAGAGAATGGAGAAGGAGGGCTTTCCCAAAGAAAAATTTAAGTGTTCCTAGCAGAACAAGAAGGTATAGATTCTGGGCAAGTAAGCCCTGAATATTTCTATCCAATGTTGGAAGGGTTTTAACCGAGTAAATGATATACTCTTGGTTACATATATTAGGTACAATATTTTTTATCTATAATTTGCCCATCCAAAATACAATTTTTCTTGTTTTTCTATAATTTAAAATAGATTCTCCTTGACTGACCATCCTTCTTGAAGTCAAAAAATGTAATCTCAATGCCAAGTAACCTCAATCAAATTACCAGTTTCCCTATTCACCTCCCTCCTCTCTTTTCCAAAGCTTGGACACCATGAGTTGCTCAAGAGTGACAATGTACCTGCCCTGGTTGGAGAAGGGAAACAATGAAAAAGTAACAATTAAATAGAAAAGATTTTGGCTTCCTGGGTTGTGCTAGTAGTAAAGAATCCACCTGTCAATGCACGAAACATAAGAACTGCAGGTTTGATCCTTGACTGGGGAAGATTTCCTGGAGAAGGGAATGCCAACCCACTCCAGTATTCCTGCCTGAAAAATTCTATGGAGGGCTACAATTCATGTGGCTACAAAGAGTCAGATGCGACTGAACACATGCACACACATGGCAGATACAAAAAATTTCTGTGAAGAAAATAAACATTTAAGTAAATGATGAAATGAGAAGATTCGAGTGGGGAGATGAGGAACAGGTACTAGTCAAAAAAGTCCTCATGAATATTAAACTTTAAAAAACTTTTTTTGGCCTCTTTATACTAATTTTGTATTTATTTATTTTTCACCCATCTTTATTCTTTGGCTTGTGTGGGCCTCCCATTGCAGTGGCTTCTCTTGTTGCAGAGCACCAGCTCTGGGCACATGTGCTCCAGAGTGTTGGCTCTTAATTGGACACACCGGTCCAGCCACTCCATGGCATGTGGGATCTTCCTAGGCCAGGGATTGAACCGGTGCCCCCTGCATTGCAAGGCAGAGTCTTTACCCACTGGACTGCCAGGGAAGCCCAATATTTAATTTTTGATGAAAAGCTTCCAGTCATGTGAGGCCCAGAGAGGAGAGCAAGAAGATGGGTAGGGAGGTATAATTTGTGTGAGGGTGGGGTCAGCCTCACAGGAGAACTATGGAGAGAATGGAGAAGGAGGGCTTTCCCAAAGAAAAATTTAAGTGTTCCTAGCAGAACAAGAAGGTATAGATTCTGGGCAAGTAAGCCCTGAATATTTCTATCCAATGTTGGAAGGGTTTTAACCGAGTAAATGATATACTCTTGGTTACATATATTAGGTACAATATTTTTTATCTATAATTTGCCCATCCAAAAATACAATTTTTCTTGTTTTTCTATAATTTAAAATAGATTCTCCTTGACTGACCATCCTTCTTGAAGTCAAAAAATGTAATCTCAATGCCAAGTAACCTCAATCAAATTACCAGTTTCCCTATTCACCTCCCTCCTCTCTTTTCAGCTGAAATGATCTGCATGTCAGTGGACTTACATAGCATCATGTCTTTATGAGGTCGCATTAGAGAACCGCCAGGATTGCGGTTCCAGGTCCTCATGTGTTCGCTCTGACAGTCACTGAGATGCATTTCATTTCCATCCTTCTTTATGTTTCGGAATCTGTCTGCACTGGTATCTCTGGAGAAGCCAAGTTCCCATCTGGCAAGCAGGTAGGGGTCCACACACATTGCATCCTCTTGGATGCTAGAGAAGTTGATCCTCTCTGGGGGACCTCTGAGTCCTTCTGAGGATCAGAGAAAACTTTTTGACCCTCTCCAAATCATGAAAAATTGAGGTGGGAGGGCACGGCAGCCCCTCTGTCCTGTGTCTGCTTTTCCTCTGTGAATCACCTTGTATGTGAAGATCACAAGAAGGTTTCTTGCCTCAGGCTTACTCAGAGGCTGGCGCATAAAATCTGCTCTCCAATTCTACTATATCTCTTTTGGAATGAGGACAGTCTGAAGATGACATGAGAAACTACCCTTCAGAAACTACCCAACCCAGTCCTCACTGCCCCTTCTCAAGCTCTGCTTCTCCTGGCTCAGTCTGAACTTTTAAAAACAATTTTAGGGTAGAAAAACTGGCTCATCTGTTATATGTATTCTTTTCAACTCTATTGGTTACATACCACAATTTTAATTTAGGTAATCAAAAGCCTGGCTTTAGGAACTCAAAAATCATTTATTATAGCTTATAGTCTTTGCTTAGCATTTCAATAGCTTATTAGTAGTAGTAATAGTATTTTTTTGAGAATTGACTTTTCTCTGTTTAGTGTGACTTTCTTTCTCCAATGCAGTAAGCCCCATCTGCACTATGATGTCTGAACTCACCTTTGTTGATAAAACTGCTGTGTGCTCCAGACCCACTGTCAGTCTTTCTGGGAGAGTGAGGGATGAACACGGCTAGTTTTTTCTAAATCTTGTCTTTCAGGTGATCATTCTCACCTGGTTATCTTTTCCTAAGACAGAACTTCCAAGAGTGCTTCCAATGCATAATTGTAAAATCCAGTTTTTGATTGTAAGCAACAAAAATCTACTCTGGCTATTTCCAGCACAAGAGATATACTTGGTTCCCACCTTGGTTTCACAGATGGAATGGCATACACCAGGAATTTAGGAATGAGCTTGTCACCTCTACAGTGGTAAAGAAAAACCTCTGCCCATGACTCACATCTTGCATCAATTTACTCAGGTCCAGGGAGAGAGCATCTCGTTGGCCACGATCACATTCCACCCACAATGTGCAATGGACCATAGAAAGGGGTTATCCAATCCCTATGACTCTAATAGGAAACAAGCTACCTCCTACCAAGACCACACACAGTGGAGAAAGGCCAACTCCTTGAATAGAAATCAAGATGGGATTAGGAAGGTGAATAACTCCTGGACAGGAAAAATGACTAGGTCCTCTGCCACCATCCTATGATTCTGTATTTTATATAAACTATTGTAAAGGGTTAGTGATATAACTAGTGTACCTTGGGGGAATATGACTGTGACTTCTTTTCAAAGATTAACAATTGAAAAAACTCTACCAAGAAAGAACTTCTCAATTTATTTAATCCCTCTCCCTGTGCAAGGCTTTAATTGTGTTATATACATGGGGGAAGAGAGCACAACATCAATAGCCATTTCTTCTGCTGACCTGTTCTTTAATATTAACAAATAGAAAATAATGAACTGTTAGAGCCAGTGTATGAAACCAAGCTTGGAGAAGAGTCAAGGAATATAATAAGGTAGAAGAAGGGGAATGAGGGGAAGGTGGGAGTGTAAGAAAATAAAGAACTGGCTCATCTGTTATATGTATTCTTTTCAACTCTATTGGTTACATACCACAATTTTAATTTAGGTAATCAAAAGCCTGGCTTTAGGAACTCAAAAATCATTTATTATAGCTTATAGTCTTTGCTTAGCATTTCAATAGCTTATTAGTAGTAGTAATAGTATTTTTTTGAGAATTGACTTTTCTCTGTTTAGTGTGACTTTCTTTCTCCAATGCAGTAAGCCCCATCTGCACTATGATGTCTGAACTCACCTTTGTTGATAAAACTGCTGTGTGCTCCAGACCCACTGTCAGTCTTTCTGGGAGAGTGAGGGATGAACACGGCTAGTTTTTTCTAAATCTTGTCTTTCAGGTGATCATTCTCACCTGGTTATCTTTTCCTAAGACAGAACTTCCAAGAGTGCTTCCAATGCATAATTGTAAAATCCAGTTTTTGATTGTAAGCAACAAAAATCTACTCTGGCTATTTCCAGCACAAGAGATATACTTGGTTCCCACCTTGGTTTCACAGATGGAATGGCATACACCAGGAATTTAGGAATGAGCTTGTCACCTCTACAGTGGTAAAGAAAAACCTCTGCCCATGACTCACATCTTGCATCAATTTACTCAGGTCCAGGGAGAGAGCATCTCGTTGGCCACGATCACATTCCACCCACAATGTGCAATGGACCATAGAAAGGGGTTATCCAATCCCTATGACTCTAATAGGAAACAAGCTACCTCCTACCAAGACCACACACAGTGGAGAAAGGCCAACTCCTTGAATAGAAATCAAGATGGGATTAGGAAGGTGAATAACTCCTGGACAGGAAAAATGACTAGGTCCTCTGCCACCATCCTATGATTCTGTATTTTATATAAACTATTGTAAAGGGTTAGTGATATAACTAGTGTACCTTGGGGGAATATGACTGTGACTTCTTTTCAAAGATTAACAATTGAAAAAACTCTACCAAGAAAGAACTTCTCAATTTATTTAATCCCTCTCCCTGTGCAAGGCTTTAATTGTGTTATATACATGGGGGAAGAGAGCACAACATCAATAGCCATTTCTTCTGCTGACCTGTTCTTTAATATTAACAAATAGAAAATAATGAACTGTTAGAGCCAGTGTATGAAACCAAGCTTGGAGAAGAGTCAAGGAATATAATAAGGTAGAAGAAGGGGAATGAGGGGAAGTTGGGAGTGTGAGCAGGAAAGAAAAATCTCTATTTACAGTGATTCTTCAGGAACAGCTTAACATGGAAGACAATAAGTAAATCAGTATCACGAATGCAAGGAATCTCTCTCCCATCCTTCTTTCATGCCTCCTTCACTCTCCGTCTCTCTCTCGACCCCCTCCCCACCACCACTTTCTCTTTAATCTCACTTTGACACAATATCCATTTCCTGGTATCTGCTATGAGGCAAAAGACTTCTGAGGTAACTTCTGCAATCTTTACTCTTCACCCAAACAATCATCACAAAATGACAATTCAGCAACAACAAAAAACCCTAAAATATGGCACAGAGATTTCTAGGGTTTTCTTCTCTCGACCTTAAAACTTCTAGAATCGCCTTTAATACATTCACCGGAGTCAGTTTGTAACTATTTCCCATAAGAAGCAGGCTTACAGCTTTGGCTGGGTCATGGTCAAGTGGTAAATAATCATAACATGATTTGAAAATGTATAGTTTTGTCTAACTCTAAACTACAGTTCTATGTAAGCTTGCCCACAAATGTGTTTCCACTAAATCTTGACAGCCTACACTTAATGGTGAGAAACATATAGAAATCCATTTCCCGGACTTTAATGATTTCTTCAAGAGAAGAGTCCTTTAGATTTGAGTTGGACGTAGACCAACAAGTTCATTCAACCAGATCAACAAATTCATCCACTCAGCTCTGGATGGAAGTCTCAGATAGGTGTCATTGGACTGGCTGTAAGATTTCATAAGCATTTAAGCTGTATGGCTTTGTGATTCAAGTTGTGTGGCTTTTAATGAAAACAAAGATCACCATTATTGTCTTCTTTATTATTGAATAACTTCTAAACCAAGAAAAAAACTTCCTCAATTTATTTAATCCCTCTCCTGTGCAAGGCTTTAATTGTGTTATATACATGGGGGAAGAGAGCACAACATCAATAGCCATTTCTTCTGCTGACCTGTTCTTTAATATTAACAAATAGAAAATAATGAACTGTTAGAGCCAGTGTATGAAACCAAGCTTGGAGAAGAGTCAAGGAATATAATAAGGTAGAAGAAGGGGAATGAGGGGAAGTTGGGAGTGTGAGCAGGAAAGAAAAATCTCTATTTACAGTGATTCTTCAGGAACAGCTTTACATGGAAGACAATAAGTAAATCAGTATCACGAATGCAAGGAATCTCTCTCCCATCCTTCTTTCATGCCTCCTTCACTCTCCGTCTCTCTCGACCCCCTCCCCACCACCACTTTCTCTTTAATCTCACTTTGACACAATATCCATTTCCTGGTATCTGCTATGAGGCAAAAGACTTCTGAGGTAACTTCTGCAATCTTTACTCTTCACCCAAACAATCATCACAAAATGACAATTCAGCAACAACAAAAAACCCTAAAATATGGCACAGAGATTTCTAGGGTTTTCTTCTCTCGACCTTAAAACTTCTAGAATCGCCTTTAATACATTCACCGGAGTCAGTTTGTAACTATTTCCCATAAGAAGCAGGCTTACAGCTTTGGCTGGGTCATGGTCAAGTGGTAAATAATCATAACATGATTTGAAAATGTATAGTTTTGTCTAACTCTAAACTACAGTTCTATGTAAGCTTGCCCACAAATGTGTTTCCACTAAATCTTGACAGCCTACACTTAATGGTGAGAAACATATAGAAATCCATTTCCCGGACTTTAATGATTTCTTCAAGAGAAGAGTCCTTTAGATTTGAGTTGGACGTAGACCAACAAGTTCATTCAACCAGATCAACAAATTCATCCACTCAGCTCTGGATGGAAGTCTCAGATAGGTGTCATTGGACTGGCTGTAAGATTTCATAAGCATTTAAGCTGTATGGCTTTTTGTGATTCAAGTTGTGTGGCTTTTAATGAAAACAAAAATGATCACCATTATTGTCTTCTATTATTATTGAATACTATCTTTCAGTAATTATGCTCAGCACTTTAAATGTAGTGTTTCATTCAACCCTAATAGCCACTGTAAGAGTTTATACAATGCTGAGTATTGATTGTTGTTGTTATTACCATCCTCATTTTATAGGTCTTTTTGTTGTTTTTTAGTCATTAAGTCAGGTCAGACTCTTTTGAGCCCTGCCAGGCAAGAACAGTGGGCTGAGTTTACCATTTCCTTCTCCAGGAAACCTTCTAAACCCAGGGATTGAACCTGTGTCTCCTGCATTGGCAGGTGGATCACTGAGCCACCAGGGAAGTCTTTTGTATAGGTATTATGAACAGCTCATAAGTAGTGAGCCAAGTTTCAAATCAAGGTATGCTTATTCAATAGGCCATGAAGTGTTACATCCTGAATGTGATGGGCTGGAGCATTTGGGGAAGGTTGCTTTATCAAATTTATTTTTGTTAACAGTAACTCAAATGTTTAAGACTGATGATAGAGTCCAGTATGCACTGAACTGTTTTAATAGAAGGACTTTTGCTAAGCTCACCAAGACACTTAGTATATCACTCTGTTTTACTTTCTTTACGGCACTTCTCCAGTTTGAATGTGAACTGAAGGGAGAAAGGATTTCATTTCTTTTTTTAAAAAACTGCTGTTTCAAGACTATCTTAAAAGACTGACTGACCCGTGGAACATGCTCAATGAATAGCCTTTGAATACTGATGCTACATATTGAATTTCAGCCATAAAAATAAGCTCTGCATCAGATACCCATATGAAATGAAAATCAGGCCATGGTCCCATGGATAAAGTAATCTGTTTTCCAAGTTCTTTCATTTTTACATTCATCTGTATGTGTGTGGGCATTAGTATATACATGTCTGTGTGAGTGTTTGTGTATAGGGGAACACTCAGAGTATTTTCTCCAGCCTTAGGAGCATGGAGTCTGAAAATGTGCCATAGACAAATATTTAAAGCCCCAATTGCCTTTGAAAGTTATTGAAAAGGACAACATATGAAAGTATCTAAAAATATGAGCTGAGACTGTAAGTCAAGGTTAAAATCTCTATAAAAGTCTAATTTTCTAATTATTTATATTTCCTTTACATTTCTTACGCAATTATTAACATGTCCTTTCCCTTGATTACAATGTTAAGATGCTTTGTTTCATTTTATACCACATTTTACTAGCTAGATCTTTCATTTGAATATTGAATAGAAGCAGTAACAGCTAGAATCTTTGTTCTGTTTTTGATTGTAAAGTGAATGCTTCAAAATAAATTACAACAATTGTATATTCTTGTTAGATTTACATCAGTAATTGTGCCAGTTATCAACTTACTTCTTTTTGGCTCTAAGGATCTACTTTATTGCCTGCTCTTTGAAAATGGAGACAGGCCCTTTAAATATTTTTTCTTTCACAGCTGGCTTTTCATTCAACTTGGTCTTCCTAGGTTGCTCAGCGGTAAATAATACGCTTGCCAATGCAGGAGATGCAGGACACATGGGTTCAATCCCTGGGTTGGGAAGATCCCCAGGAGCAGGAAATGGCAACCTATTCCAGTAGTCTTGCCTGGAACACCCCACGGGCAGAAGAACCTGGCAGGCTATAGTCCATGGGGTCACAGAGTGGGACGCGGCTGGGCGACTGAGCACGCACTCATGAGGCTACACTTAGACAGTAGGGGGCAGTAGGGAGACAGTGTGTTCACTGGGCATGCTCCTGCAGACCACAGGGATTCTCCAGTTCCTACTTTCTAAGTTGCTTTTACAGAATAAGCAACTTCTCCAACTTCAGGCTCCCATGGCACCTGCAGCTTCCCTGATGTCTGGCTCCTGCAGCACTAGGCTCCAGCAGTGCATGGAGGTCCATGGCAACTCGTGGATAGCACATCTTCCCGTGCCATCCCCTTGCAGTCTTTCATTGCATAGTTCCTCCAATAACATACCTTTCCATGAATGACTCTCTCCACAATCCTAGAGTAGATTTTTGGGCACTTTCTAGAGGGTAGATTTTCTAGCAAATTCCATGGTATGGAATTTGGTTACAGTAGAGTAACTTCTCTACCCTCCTTCTCTCTAAGGGAGTCAGGATATTTACTAAGAGAAGAGGAAGGGCAGGGTCCTCCTTGAGCACTGTATCCCACCCCTAGGGGTAGTGCTGTCTCTTAGTTTTGCCATATTCTTTAGCATTCTCTTTATTTTTAATGAGCCAATCCCTCACATATTCCAATTGCTTATGACAGTTAAAAACTATTTAAGATTTTCCTGTTCCTGTTCGCACTGCTGTGTTGTTTTTGTCTCTTGACTGGACTGATTCGCCAGGTAAAGTGATTTCCTTCTATATTGATTTTACTGAAAAAAAAATATTTTTTTGGCGGGGGGGGCGGTGGGGAGGAGGGATGGGCCGCTTCTATTGGTTTTTCATTTGTCTATTTTTCATCCATCTTTGTTCCTTGGCCCATGTGGGCCTCCCATCACGGTGGCCTCTGTTGTCGCAGAGCGCCGGCTCTGAGCGCATGTGCTCCAGAGCTCCAGCTCGGTAATTGGACACATCGGTCCAGCTGCTCCAGGGCACGTGGGATCTTCCCAGGCCAGGGATCGAACCGGCGCCCCTTGCACTGCAAGGCAGTGTCCCTACCCACTGGACCACCAGGGAAGCCCTGAAAATTTTTATTATAAACTTTCTGAATGGGCACTGGATATGATTAAAGGCCTTTTTCTGCACTAATTGAGATAACAATGAGTCTTTTTTAAGATTTGATAATATCATGATATATATTAATTTTTGAAAAATATGAAACCATTCTTTCACTCTTGGGATACATCCAATATGGTAATGATTTTGAATGCCCTATTATTTTTTTTATTTTTCCAATATTTACTTAGGACTTTTCTGTGTATGCATAATACACACAAGTTTGAACTATAATCTACCTGCTTTGTTTGTCCTTATCTGGTATTAGTTTTAACCTTACACAAACCTTATGAAACATTTTGGAAAGAGACAGCCTGTCTATCATGTCAATTCCTTTTGTTTCTGGTCTTCTTTTGTTTGTCTCTGAGCATCTACTAGAGAATCTCTTTTCATTCTCTTTGCCTTTTCCTTATCTCTTTATCATCTTTAATTTGGACCATTAATAGAGGCTCCCTCCCTTATCCAAGTTGCTTCTTCCCTAACCCATGCTGCCAGCGAAGTTATCAGTCTCAAAAGGTCGCCTGTCTTCTTAAGGAATAATATTCCTGAAGACTTATCAAAGCAAATATATGCAAGTCACAGAGGGAATTATGCATTACAAGAAAAACTCTCTTTCTGGAAGGCTAAAATTGACCCCAAATTCCTAATTGCAGCTTACCTTTTAGCACAGACTCTTAATATGTCATACAGGGTTTTTTTTTGCTTTGTTCTTTTCTCTCCTAATTACTCATGTAGCCATCAGATTTAGGTCCAATGAGTCTCTAATGATTCCCATCTTTATCTCAAGTTTATTAAGTTCATGGGTTCTTTGCTTGTTATCACTAATGTCAGCACTTTGGGGTAGAGGTAGCAATGTTTTTCAAACAAGAGTAAAATGTAATGAAACATACTATTTGAAAAATTTCCATGCTAAGAAATTGTAAATTATAAAGCAAGTCCTACTGCCAAAAAAAAAAAAAGGTAATTTGAAGAATGGGGGTATAACCACGTATATTTAGTTCCTTGGACTGGCAGAAGATCAAACCAGTCAGTCCTAAAGGAAATCAACCCTGAATATTCATTGGAAGGAATGATGCTGAAGCTGAACCCCCAGTACTTTGGCTACCTGATGCTAAGAGACAACTCACTGGAAAAGAGCCTGATGTGGGGAAAAATAGAAGGTAAAAGGAAAAGGAGATGACAGAGGAAGAGAAGGTTGGACAACATCACTGAGTCAATGGACATGAATTTGAGCAGGCTCCAGGAGATGCTGAAGGACAGGGAAGCCTGGCATTCGGCAGTGCATGGGGTCGCAAAGAGTCAGATGTGAATGAGCCACTGAACTGAACTGAAAAGGCAATTTTAGGGCTCCCAACATAATGGCTGAAAGTAAATTGTTTGAAAATATTAAGATGGTCAAAGGCTCTTTTGCAAAAACTTTTGGGGGTTTCCCATTCTCCCTAAAAGTAAATCCACATTTCCGAGCACACCACTCTGTATCATCTGCAATCCCTGCTGACATTTCAAGCTGGAGTTGTCACTCTTCTCTTACTCCCATCTCCCTGCGTACCACTCATCATTCTCAAGTGTGCTTGGTTTGCAAGCCTGTTTCTTCAGTCTAACTTCACCATCTGACCTCTTCTTTCTAATCACTCTAATTTTTCTAAGTCTTTGGAAACACTAACTCCAACTTATGTCCTCTCCCTTCTTTAAGCCTCTCCAGAACAAATTAATTTTCCCTCTGTGTGCCTATATTACTTTGTTTCTTGACATGGTCTTTTCTAATGGGAGATAACTTTATCAGTTTGAGGTACAGTGTAAATCACATCTTTTAAACTTTTAGTTAAATAGCTTGAGTCGTCATTTAACTTCTCCCACTAAGTTATTCATATTCCCAGAGTCTACATGATAGGACCAGCCTGAGAACAATAGAAGTTCTAACAACCATTGGCAGTTATGGAGTACTTACAATGTGCATTATGTGTACATCAATTCATTTGACTATGAGAACAACTCAACAAGTAGATCTTATGATAATATCTACTTAGTACAGCAAGATGTTGAAGTAGAGAAAGGATAAGAAACTTACTCAAGTTCACACAGTTGGCCTCTATGGCCTAGGTGCATCCTTCTCAGCCCTATGGAGAAAAATGGTACAGGCAAAAAATGAAGAAACTCGTTTTGTGACTGAAAACCACAGTGGCACATGCAGCTTTGAGGGTTAGGTGAGATGTCACAGAGTAATAGCAAGACTGTCTTCTCACTTCTGAGTGAATCACTTCCTGGCTTCAGTGCAGGGGGGATTCAGGGGAAGGCAGTGGTTCAGATAACCAGAGGGGTTTGGGCAGCAAATACCATGTGGGAATCACTGGAAGTCAACATTCTCAGCTCAGGTGCTGGCTTTCTCATGAGGGACACAAACAACACGGGCACAGGCAAAGCTTCAGGTTCAAAGGATACTGATGAGGAAAGCATTGGGGTGTTGAAAATTGTTGGGGAGATCTCCCTGGAAATGTCAAGAAGTAACCAGGCGAGACTTGGAGAAACTAAGTCCTTCTATTATGAGGGACTGGGCAGGAGACACCGAAATCTATATTGTTATGATTAACAAGACGCCACAGTGCTTATGGGTTTGTGAAATATAGAATCATTTTAAATGCAGAGATAATCTATTATCTACAGTTAGCAATCAAGATATACATTCTTATTTGTACTTTGGATGTCTAAAAAAACTGAACTTCAGATAAACAAGTACTGTACTCAAGATTAGGATTCTTGTAAGCAGCAGTGCTGGGGTTCAAACCTCAAAATTTCTGCCTCCAAAGCTCACATTCTCTCCACTGTGGCACACAGCATTTCTGCAGCGATCAAAACAAAACAAAACAAAATACTGTTGTGTCTTCGGTTTGACACACACAAGCAAAGCGTTCCTTTCTGAGTACTTGGCATTTCTCATGACCTAGAAATTAGAATTTATTGAGATTTTCATAAAATGAAGTCCCCAGTGAAGAGTTTTGTCCTCACCCAAGTTAGATAAACCTCAGAATGCTGCTACAATCGGATGAGTCTCAATGTGGTTTCCTTGAGAAAGTGTGAGTGCAGACGGAGCTATCACTTTGAATGTGTGGATAAGTGCGTTTGGAGACCACAGCCTTCACTTTCACCTCATACGGTAGACACATGGGGCAGGACCCTCCATTTTCCACAGCACACAGTCTGGCCTCATACAAGTATATTTTACAAGAAAATGTTTGTTTACAACAAAATGTGTGTTCCCAAGACATGATATTCCTTTAAAAAAATCATATTATCTTTTTTAAAAAAACATTTCCCTTCATTTATTTATTGATTTTAATTAGAGGATGATTGCTTTACAATGTTGTGTGAGTTTCTGTTGTCCAGCAAAGTGAATCCACTCAAGTATATGCATATACCCTCCATCTGGGACCTCCATCCCATCTCTCCATTCCACTCCTCCATGTTATCACAGAGTACCAGGATGAGTCCTCTGTGCTACAGCAGCTTACTATGGGAATCACTGGAAGTCAACATTCTCAGCTCAGGTGCTGGCTTTCTCATGAGGGACACAAACAACACGGGCACAGGCAAAGCTTCAGGTTCAAAGGATACTGATGAGGAAAGCATTGGGGTGTTGAAAATTGTTGGGGAGATCTCCCTGGAAATGTCAAGAAATAACCAGGCGAGACTTGGAGAAACTAAGTCCTTCTATTATGAGGGACTGGGCAGGAGACACCGAAATCTATATTGTTATGATTAACAAGACGCCACAGTGCTTATGGGTTTGTGAAATATAGAATCATTTTAAATGCAGAGATAATCTATTATCTACAGTTAGCAATCAAGATATACATTCTTATTTGTACTTTGGATGTCTAAAAAAACTGAACTTCAGATAAACAAGTACTGTACTCAAGATTAGGATTCTTGTAAGCAGCAGTGCTGGGGTTCAAACCTCAAAATTTCTGCCTCCAAAGCTCACATTCTCTCCACTGTGGCACACAGCATTTCTGCAGCGATCAAAACAAAACAAAACAAAATACTGTTGTGTCTTGGTTTGACACACACAAGCAAAGCGTTCCTTTCTGAGTACTTGGCATTTCTCATGACCTAGAAATTAGAATTTATTGAGATTTTCATAAAATGAAGTCCCCAGTGAAGAGTTTTGTCCTCACCCAAGTTAGATAAACCTCAGAATGCTGCTACAATCGGATGAGTCTCAATGTGGTTTCCTTGAGAAAGTGTGAGTGCAGACGGAGCTATCACTTTGAATGTGTGGATAAGTGCGTTTGGAGACCACAGCCTTCACTTTCACCTCATACGGTAGACACATGGGGCAGGACCCTCCATTTTCCACAGCACACAGTCTGGCCTCATACAAGTATATTTTACAAGAAAATGTTTGTTTACAACAAAATGTGTGTTCCCAAGACATGATATTCCTTTAAAAAAATCATATTATCTTTTTTAAAAAAACATTTCCCTTCATTTATTTATTGATTTTAATTAGAGGATGATTGCTTTACAATGTTGTGTGAGTTTCTGTTGTCCAGCAAAGTGAATCCACTCAAGTATATGCATATACCCTCCATCTGGGACCTCCATCCCATCTCTCCATTCCACTCCTCCATGTTATCACAGAGTACCAGGATGAGTCCTCTGTGCTACACAGCAGCTTCTCACTAGCCATCTAGTTTACAGATGGTAGTGAGTTATGTCACGCCTGCTCTCTCCATTTGTCCCACCCTCTCCTTTCCCAGCTGTGTCCACATGTCCATTCTCTACATGCACATGTATCTTTTTAAGAAAGAAAAATTTAAGAAATTTTCTGAACCTCTTCCTTTAGTAAAAGAAAAGAAAATGAAATTCTGTCTCAAAAGTAGAAATGAGAGTGTCGTAACATCATCAACTGAAATATAACCCAATCAGGAGATTCTGAATTAAATTAGATTAAGTTCATATGAAGTTTCTGAGGAAACTGTAAATCTGATTTTTGTCATAGCAAATGTGATTGTGATACTATAATTCAGAAGAAATTTCAGTTCATTTCAAAGAAGGGGGAACGCCATTGCTTACCATCAAAGTTTCACTGAGAACCTTCGTTCATTTGTTTTCTGATCATATGTATATCAGAGAAGCATATCTGACTCCTTAGGACACCTTGTCTGAGTGGGTGAATGTGTCCCAGGTGGGCTACGTCAGTCTGTACGTACTATTTCTCTCTCAGCTTATCTGAATCGATTGGGTCAAGTTGGCAAAGTGATGCCATCTTCCCTTCCTTGTACCTAATTCTGACTGGCTAAGAATTAGCTAAATTTCAGAAAGTACAGTCTCCTCTGCTAAGATGTTTGCTCCTTGGAAGAAAAGCTATGACAAACCTAGACAACATATTAGAAGACAGAGACATCACTTTCTGACAAAACTCCACATAGTCAAAGGTATGGTTTTCCCAGCAGTCATGTATGTGAAAGTTGGACCATAAAAAAGACTGAGCACCAAAGAATTGATGCCTTTGAACTGTGGTGTTGGAGAAGGTTCTTGAGAGTCCCATGGACTGCAAGGAGATCAAACCATTCAACCCTGAATATTCATTGGAAGAACTGAGACTGAAGCTGAAGCACCAATACTTTGGCCACCTAAGGCAAAGAGGCAACTCATTGGAAAAGACCCTGATGCTGAGAAAAATAGAAGGCCGAAGGACACAGGGACAGGAGAGGATGATGGCATCACTGAGTCAAAGGACTTGAGTTTGAGCAAGCTCTGGGAGACGGTAAAGGACAGGGCGTGCTGCAGTCCACAGGGGAGCAAAGAGCTGGACAGAACTGAGCAACTGAACTGAACTGCTACACAAATAGAATTTTTGCTGAAATGCACAAATGTAACCGATTTATATTTATGTGTATATAAATGTGTATTTTAAAAAATTGTATTTAGAAGCAGGAAAGGAGAAAATGAGTATGTCTGGGAATTAGTCCCTTACAGTTATGCAAAAGTTCCCAAAGTAACTGCCTGAAGGAAAATCAAGAATACATCTTGCCAAGAATATTTCCCTCTAGTACTAAATATTTTAATCCCAATAAATTCTGTGTGTCTCAGAAAATGTGTCCATTCTTTTCTAACATATTTAATTTGCTGGTGTTCATGACTGTCTACAATTTTAATTTGAATCAAAGTGTGAAATGGTACATCAGTTCCAAAAATGGAAAGAAAGGCACTTTGAATTTTGTACCCAGTTAGAATTTTAAAAAGGGTGTTTTTTTTGAATATTTGAGGTTTTTCTTCCTCTTTTAACAATTATGAATAAACTACTGTTCTTATACAATGCAGATGATTAAAAGATAAAACTTGGAAGTAAGTTCAGTAATGGAATAATAAAAACGCATGAGGGTTGTACTGATGCTATGTGAGGTATTCCACTGAAATGATTGTTGCTTCTGAGAAAATGAGGTCCCACTGCTTTTGAGGCTGGTGTGTGACTGGCTGCTGAAAACTTAGCAGACTTCTTGGGTGGCTCAGACTGTAAAGAATCCACCTGCAGTGCAGGAGACCCGGGTTCTATCCCTGGGTCTGGAAGATCCCCTGGAGAAGGAAATGGCAACCTACTCCAGTATTCTTGCCTAGAGGATCCCATGGCCAGAGGAGCAGGCTACAGTCCGTGGAGTCACAAAGAGTTGGATACAACTGAGACACTAAGAGTGACTAACACTTTAGAATATCTTAAAAGGGACAATCTGTTGAAACAAATCTCCAAAGTCAGCACAAGAATCTGAAAACCCTGCAAATGAAAGCCTGCTCTGTCTGCTTCACTGGCAATGAGATACCCCAGACTTCTCCCACTCCAGCACCCACCCATCCCCAACCATCTCCAGATGGTCATACTCTTTATGTGTTTCTAAAAGCATTTCAAATACTACCTTCTCCACCATATCCCAACTCCCCATATCTACTTCACTGCTTTAAAATCAGTTCTCCTCTTTAGATGTCCATATTATTACCTATGTCTTTCTTGAGGCCGATTTGTTCCTTCTTACTACATTCATTTGAATCCCTGTCTTATTTCCCCTATTTGATCCTGAAAGTTCTTACACATCAGACTCCTTATCTGACTCATCTTTGACTTCTTTATGGAGCTGAAGTAGTTCTAGACACCAACCAGGCACAATCATAAAGAGAGCGTACATTTATTGAGAGTTGACTGTGTGCCAATCAGTCTGAAAGGTGTCATTTCATTCTTCAAAAACCATGTAAGGTATAAGCTATGATTATATTTACTTCTATAAGTTTGAGAGTAGAGACTTCAAGAAAACGAATCATGAGTAAACATTCAAACACAACGCTCAAACTAAGCGTGACTTCAGAGACAGTGCTCTTTAAAAAAAATAACACTAAATCGGAAAAAAATGAGTTTCCCAAGAAATTGTCAGAATCAATATAAAACAAAGAACAGATTAAAATTATGCATTCCAACCTTCTGCTGCAAGAGCAGTCAAATAATGTAATTCCCATCTTTCATGAGCTAACCCTCTCTAAACCATTACAAAAACAGCAGTCCACAGTTTTCCTCCAAATAGTTTTCTGGTCAGATTTTTTTCTAACCTGGCAGAGCCAGGATTTAAATCCAGAAATATCAGAGTGCAAAGCCTCGTGTCATCCACCACTATGCTAGGGCCCTCTAAATCCCTTGAAGGTTTATCCTCAGTTTCTGTTATGATTGTTAGAGCTCATTTCCACTGTGTACCTCTGTTGCCCTCTTGACAGGTCATAGAACCTCTCCCTTTACAGCCTGTCTCATGTATTCTTAGGCTTCTAATTTCTCCGCTAGTTTCTAGCATCCAAGGTCAAACAAGCCACTTTTTTTTTTTCACTCGTTCCTGAAGGTCAGACTTTTCAGCCTTGCAACATTCTTGCTCCTCCTCCCTGTCCTCATCAAGTTATGCACACATGATATTAATACTAAGTGAGCCTTTTCTCTAATTGCCATATGGATTTTTCAAATACTACCTTCTCCACCATATCCCAACTCCCCATATCTACTTCACTGCTTTAAAATCAGTTCTCCTCTTTAGATGTCCATATTATTACCTATGTCTTTCTTGAGGCCGATTTGTTCCTTCTTACTACATTCATTTGAATCCCTGTCTTATTTCCCCTATTTGATCCTGAAAGTTCTTACACATCAGACTCCTTATCTGACTCATCTTTGACTTCTTTATGGAGCTGAAGTAGTTCTAGACACCAACCAGGCACAATCATAAAGAGAGCGTACATTTATTGAGAGTTGACTGTGTGCCAATCAGTCTGAAAGGTGTCATTTCATTCTTCAAAAACCATGTAAGGTATAAGCTATGATTATATTTACTTTTATAAGTTTGAGAGTAGAGACTTCAAGAAAACGAATCATGAGTAAACATTCAAACACAACGCTCAAACTAAGCGTGACTTCAGAGACAGTGCTCTTTAAAAAAAATAACACTAAATCGGAAAAAAATGAGTTTCCCAAGAAATTGTCAGAATCAATATAAAACAAAGAACAGATTAAAATTATGCATTCCAACCTTCTGCTGCAAGAGCAGTCAAATAATGTAATTCCCATCTTTCATGAGCTAACCCTCTCTAAACCATTACAAAAACAGCAGTCCACAGTTTTCCTCCAAATAGTTTTCTGGTCAGATTTTTTTCTAACCTGGCAGAGCCAGGATTTAAATCCAGAAATATCAGAGTGCAAAGCCTCGTGTCATCCACCACTATGCTAGGGCCCTCTAAATCCCTTGAAGGTTTATCCTCAGTTTCTGTTATGATTGTTAGAGCTCATTTCCACTGTGTACCTCTGTTGCCCTCTTGACAGGTCATAGAACCTCTCCCTTTACAGCCTGTCTCATGTATTCTTAGGCTTCTAATTTCTCCGCTAGTTTCTAGCATCCAAGGTCAAACAAGCCACTTTTTTTTTTTCACTCGTTCCTGAAGGTCAGACTTTTCAGCCTTGCAACATTCTTGCTCCTCCTCCCTGTCCCCTCATCAAGTTATGCACACATGATATTAATACTAAGTGACTGCTTTGAATTATTCAATTGTTGCTCTAATTGCCATATGGATTTTTCTGAAAACAATAATTGCAAGATTGCACAGGCCTATTCGGTAACTCTGCTGTCTTGTTCATGAATATAAAACAAACACAAGGGAGTAGATGAGAGGATCGGAAAGTCACTGCCAGCTGGAACTTGAGAAAAGAATGATGTTCTGTAACCTCAGGAGCCAGTGAGCACAATTGAACCTTGTCTATTTTTGGCAATCTATGAAGGTTACATGAAATACTGTGGCTTCCCGCCCCATCCTCCTATGCTTTTGGGGTATACGGAACTGATCTAGTGCTTAATGGTAAGCAGCCTAGTAAGCCTGGTTGCGTGGTACTTCTAGTTAGCACGTGGCTTAGAACAATTCTGGGTATTTTCCTTTTATCAAGATTCATAATGATATAGCAAACCTGGTTCTTTCCTATATTTCAGTATTTCTGTGTTTACTCTGCACAAATAACCCAATATAACTTTTTGTGTACACAGAGCAAACAGATTTTATGATGTTATTATAGAGAACTTAAGTACAGATCTTAGCTTCTCTATTTTTAATTAGCCTCTGACAAAATACACAGAGTAGAGAGGAATTTCAATATTTTCCTGTGTACACCATAAAATATGATGCCATTTCTCCCCATACTCTTAAGGGTCCTCCTTTTTTTAAAAAAAATTTTTTTTAAAGATTTATTTATTTATTTATTTTTGGGCGAGGCTCGGGTTGGGGAGGGAGGGGAGCAGGCGGGCCACTTCTATTGGTCTTTCATTTGTCTGTTTTCATCCGTCTTTGTTCCTTGGCTCCTGTGGGCCTCCCATCGTGGTGGCGTCTGTCGTTGTTGAGCGCCGGCTCTGGGCACATGCGCTCCAGAGCTCCGGCTCGGTTATTGGACACATCGGTCCAGCTGCTCCACGGCACGTGGGATCTTCCAAGGCCAGGTCCCTTGCACTGCAAGGCGGTGTCCTACCCACTGGACCACCAGGGAAGCCCAAGGGTCCTCCTTTACATTCTTGCTCCTCCTCCTGTCCCTCATCAAGTTATGCACACATGATATTAATACTAAGTGACTGCTTTGAATTATTCAATTGTTGCTCTAATTGCCATATGGATTTTTCTGAAAACAATAATTGCAAGATTGCACAGGCCTATTCGGTAACTCTGCTGTCTTGTTCATGAATATAAAACAAACACAAGGGAGTAGATGAGAGGATCGGAAAGTCACTGCCAGCTGGAACTTGAGAAAAGAATGATGTTCTGTAACCTCAGGAGCCAGTGAGCACAATTGAACCTTGTCTATTTTTGGCAATCTATGAAGGTTACATGAAATACTGTGGCTTCCCGCCCCATCCTCCTATGCTTTTGGGGTATACGGAACTGATCTAGTGCTTAATGGTAAGCAGCCTAGTAAGCCTGGGTGCGTGGTACTTCTAGTTAGCACGTGGCTTAGAACAATTCTGGGTATTTTCCTTTTATCAAGATTCATAATGATATAGCAAACCTGGTTCTTTCCTATATTTCAGTATTTCTGTGTTTACTCTTCACAAATAACCCAATATAACTTTTGTGTACACAGAGCAAACAGATTTTATGATGTTATTATAGAGAACTTAAGTACAGATCTTAGCTTCTCTATTTTTAATTAGCCTCTGACAAAATACACAGAGTAGAGAGGAATTTCAATATTTTCCTGTGTACACCATAAAATATGATGCCATTTCTCCCCATACTCTTAAGGGTCCTCCTTTTTTTAAAAAAAATTTTTTTTAAAGATTTATTTATTTATTTATTTTTGGGCGAGGCTCGGGTTGGGGAGGGAGGGGAGCAGGCGGGCCACTTCTATTGGTCTTTCATTTGTCTGTTTTCATCCGTCTTTGTTCCTTGGCTCCTGTGGGCCTCCCATCGTGGTGGCGTCTGTTGTTGTTGAGCGCCGGCTCTGGGCACATGCGCTCCAGAGCTCCGGCTCGGTTATTGGACACATCGGTCCAGCTGCTCCACGGCACGTGGGATCTTCCAAGGCCAGGTCCCTTGCACTGCAAGGTGGTGTCCTTACCCACTGGACCACCAGGGGAAGCCCAAGGGTCCTCCTTTTAACTTAAGTTTCTCTAACAACAAAAGTTTATAAAAGCGAGAACTGAGAAATTGGACAAGGCAAGTCTTAGCTGTTGTCATAACTACTATTTCTATTATAGGTTTTTTTTTTTTTTTAAGATTTTTCTGATGCTGACTTTTATTTTTTTTTTTTGTAATCTTGTTGAGTTTTTTACAACCTTGCTTCTGTTTTATGTTCTGTTCTTTTGGCCAGGAGGTTTTCCACTGACTTTTAAGATAAAATCTGATTTTTTTTTCTTTTTCTTTTTTACAGAGTTTTGTTGTTTACTGCCACACATCAACCTGAATCTGCCATAGGTATACATGTGTCACCCCCTCGCCCCAAAACTCACCCCCTTACACTCTCCCCATCCTGCCCCTCCAGCTCACCACAGAGTCCCTATTTGAGATCCCCTAGTCCCACAGCGTACTCCCCTCCCACACCCCAATGTCCATTAACAACAACAACAGATAAATCAGGAAAATCTTGTTTACATTAGTACCTTCATCTCCTATCACTCTCCTTCTGGTTTTTGATGTTTCAGCCCATGCTCCAGCCCATTTGGCTCCCTTTGAGCTATTAAATTTGCTAAGCTTCTTCCCATCCCAAGTCTTTGGCATATGCTATTGCTTTGCCTGAAATGCTCTTCTCATCTAAGACTTTTCATCCTTCACAACTCAGATTAATGTTACCTCACTAGAGAATCCTCATATGACCTTCTGGATTAAGTCACGGCATCATGTTACAAGTTCTTTTAAGACCACTCATTTCATTTAGGGGGCACTTTCAGAGGCCATACTTCCATAATTAAATATGCAAATTAGCCTGCGTCCTTGGATAAAGAACAAACTGCAGGAGGGCATGGATCCTGTCTGTCTTTTCTTGACTTTTATACATCTAGTTCTTAGCACAACAGATAGTTAATAAATGAATGACAAGTAGAAATAGCTATTATTCTGGTCCATTTGTATCTCTCTGTTAAAAACAGATATAGTTTGCCAGTTTTCTATAACAAAATACATTAGAATGTTATCCAGCCTCTTAGATGTGTCCACAAAGTGTTTCAGTGTCTTCCAGTGTTGCCATGCCACTTTGGTAATTTCCATTTTCCTCTAAATTACATAATACAGCTAACAGAAAACTTAAATTACTTGCATGTGAAAAAAACCCCAGCTGTTTATGTATTTGAGAAGTGTTTAATACACTGCCATATATAACCTCCCACCGCTTCCTAAATTGTTTCTGATGACATGCAATCTTTATGTATAGTGAGTTATTATACGTGCTTAAGTGAAAGTGTTAGTGACTCAGTTGTGTCTGACTCTTTGTGACCCCATCGTCTGTAGCCCACCAGGCTCCTCTATCCATGGAATTCTCCAGGGAAGAATACTGGAGTAAGCAGTCATTACCTGGTTTGGGCATTCTAAAAAGCTATGGCTTCATCTTTTTCTGGTTGTAAGAATATACATTGAATCCATTTCTTGAAATTCTGCCACCACCTTAGGACACAGGGGAAGGAAATGGAAGGGTTGCTAATTACCCTTGAACCCTGTGTGCCCTGAGATATTCAGGACTACAGACACACTGGTCCAGGAGATTGTTAGTGTCTCTTTAGAAAGCATTATTTTACAAATATTTTTCAAGTCCTGGAAAGTCATCCTTAATTTTCTGAAGCCAGAGGAAAAGCAAAACTAATTTTAGAAAATCCCTCCATCCATCTTCTGCACTGAAAATAGGAAGATAATTCAAATTGGTGAACTGTAGTCATGTAGTGTGTGGCTTGGTCCACATATCTTCTGAAGGCCTCTATTACCCATGGAGATCACAAGCAGTGACCTCAGCTTTCCCCAGGCTGACACATTCTGCATCTCCAAAGTGGCGATTCAGCGTTATTTTAAGCCCCACATGAAGCAGGGGAGCATGATTCTCCTCAGGTCCACAGTGGGCTCCCAGCCAGCAGCAGCTGTCAGCTCGGCGGGTTTCAGCAAGCTGCTCGATGCGGATTGACATGGAGCCCTTGGCCGGCACAAGTGAGAGTCTTGTACTTATGGGAAAACGCTTAAGTTGTCTACTCTCCTCTCATGGCTGTTGTTTTACAGTTCAAGTTCCACTTCACAGACATCAGGAAAAAGCTGCTCCATCCACAGTGGCAGAGGAAACATCCATTCTCCCTGGTCCTTTGTGGTAACACAGCTTGACTGAAGGTCACTGAACTTCTGAACCACCCAACAGGGTGGTGGGGGGTGTTTTGTTGCTGAGGGGATTAGAGTACATATCACCACGGGGGTATCCTCAGCGACATTTTGGCCGTGACTCTCCCTCTTACTCACTTTCTCACATAGACATCTCAAATCTTAGCCTCTTCCCAAAGGCTTAATAATATGGATACAATAAGCATTCCTTTTTTACTGTCTTTTTTTCTTTTTTTCTAAGCTCCTTCTAACTTTTGTCTGCCATTTTCATTAACCATTCCAGTTAACATCCTTAAAATGCTTATGCTTTAACCTTTGACCTGAATTTCCTAATTTGTAAACAGCGTAGATGGTTGAGATAACCAGGCAATGAGTGAATTGAGAGGCTCAGTCTTCAAATATTCCTATCCAGTATTTAAAGACTTTTATTTTGGGGGTGTTTTAGATATTCCCTCTGATTTTCTTTTTCTTCCTAAAGTCAAGTTCCATCATTATATCTCCAAGGAATCCCAGGATATGTCAACATACACCTTTGCCTTGCCCCTTAGGTTGGAAAGTAAGTTGCCACAGGTTGAGGGGGGAAATGAACTATTTTAAAATGACCCACAGGAAATATACAACCTCTCCTCCTAATACTCTCTTTCCTCTCTTTTACCGTGTCCATGTGCTTCTCACCTCCTCTCATCTTTCCATTTCACTACAAAGCCTTTTATTTTCCTCTTCATTCACTTATTTAACATATTACACCAAGTCTGAGCAGGGCTAGGTATTAGGGATGTTGTAATAAGACAGAATGCTTCTCTGCCCAGCTTGCATTTCAGTGAGGAAAACCAACAGCCAACAAGTAAACCAAGTCATCACCAGGAAAGAAATACTATTAACAGAGATGGTTCCCTTCTGCTTAGAACAGAAACACTGCACTGTATGTAAGACTCAGAAGAACCTTACCTGAGGTGTTATATTTAAGCTGAGAGTCTTGTACTTATGGGAAAACGCTTAAGTTGTCTCCCCCCATGGCTGTTGTTTTACAGTTCAAGTTCCACTTCACAGACATCAGGAAAAAGCTGCTCCATCCACAGTGGCAGAGGAAACATCCATTCTCCCTGGTCCTTTGTGGTAACACAGCTTGACTGAAGGTCACTGAACTTCTGAACCACCCAACAGGGTGGTGGGGGGTGTTTTGTTGCTGAGGGGATTAGAGTACATATCACCACGGGGGTATCCTCAGCGACATTTTGGCCGTGACTCTCCCTCTTACTCACTTTCTCACATAGACATCTCAAATCTTAGCCTCTTCCCAAAGGCTTAATAATATGGATACAATAAGCATTCCTTTTTTACTGTCTTTTTTTCTTTTTTTCTAAGCTCCTTCTAACTTTTGTCTGCCATTTTCATTAACCATTCCAGTTAACATCCTTAAAATGCTTATGCTTTAACCTTTGACCTGAATTTCCTAATTTGTAAACAGCGTAGATGGTTGAGATAACCAGGCAATGAGTGAATTGAGAGGCTCAGTCTTCAAATATTCCTATCCAGTATTTAAAGACTTTTATTTTGGGGGTGTTTTAGATATTCCCTCTGATTTTCTTTTTCTTCCTAAAGTCAAGTTCCATCATTATATCTCCAAGGAATCCCAGGATATGTCAACATACACCTTTGCCTTGCCCCTTAGGTTGGAAAGTAAGTTGCCACAGGTTGAGGGGGGAAATGAACTATTTTAAAATGACCCACAGGAAATATACAACCTCTCCTCCTAATACTCTCTTTCCTCTCTTTTACCGTGTCCATGTGCTTCTCACCTCCTCTCATCTTTCCATTTCACTACAAAGCCTTTTATTTTCCTCTTCATTCACTTATTTAACATATTACACCAAGTCTGAGCAGGGCTAGGTATTAGGGATGTTGTAATAAGACAGAATGCTTCTCTGCCCAGCTTGCATTTCAGTGAGGAAAACCAACAGCCAACAAGTAAACCAAGTCATCACCAGGAAAGAAATACTATTAACAGAGATGGTTCCCTTCTGCTTAGAACAGAAACACTGCACTGTATGTAAGACTCAGAAGAACCTTACCTGAGGTGTTATATTTAAGCTAAGATCTGAAGAAGGAGATCAACTCAAATGTGCAAAGAACCCGGGAGGAACATTTCAGGAAGAGGGAAAGGCAGTGAGCAGAAAAGGCAGAAATTCAGGGTTAGCTGCAGGATAACACACAGTGACAGCTAGGTGAGGCTGGGGAAGGTCACCTGAGACTCCTGTGGGTCACAGTAACCTCTTGAACAGCAGATGACTCTATGAGGATGAACTTCTGAGAGCTCTGGTGATTAACTGGTAAAACCAGGTGATTAGTTCAAGGAAGTCACCTGCTTGTTAGATTTTGTACGGACATGTTCAGCCTGGACCTGGCATGAGTGTCAGGAAAGAAATTCTAGGAAGTTCATTCTCAGGACTGCTACCAACAGAGAAATATCCAGAAGAACAAACCTTTCATTTTCAAGAGTCCACTGTGTGGTATGATATGTACAGTGATGTATGCTCTAGCACCTGGAACATCTCCCCTCTGTTATTTCTAGTCCATACTTCCAGCCACTGTGCCGGGACCTTATCTCCACCTCCAGACTTATTTACGAGACGTCTAAGTCAAGAGGACAATGCAGGTTTCTCAGTAAACTCAGCTGAGCTCAGTCTACTTGAAAACAGACGTAAAGCAACCTCTGAATGCTGACGCCTTTTAGCTTTTCATTCCCATGATTCTTTTCTGCATGGATGCCTACTGGGTTAGTCCTTTGTATAATATTCCACATCTGTTAGCATTTGACTTCTTTTTTTATTCTTAATATGCTTTCATCACCCTCCCTGGTTACATGTTAAAATGTGATCATTTGATTCCTAAATCCCCCTCTTCTATTTGTTTTTTTGTCAGAGGATTACCATCGAGCTGTAAACTGCTAATGTTTTGGTAACAGTTTTAGAAACTTAAAACACAAATGGACTCTCTGCATTATTTTCCATCATACTATTTTTTTCATTTATACTTTAAATGAACAGTTTAATTGACTTCCTTAGGCTCTTTGAATAACAGGTTGAGCCAAGGGTGAAATGACATTATTTTGCATTATTGTATTTCAGAACATGAGACTAACTCTGGTAGAGAACTAGGAAAAGTTACATATATAGGCCCCAGATGGCAGAATATCACATGGTCTATGTCTTAGTATGAGAAACAGCTAAGCAAGTAAACTATTCCCAGACATTTATTACATAGCCCAGGTCTGGAATAATTATTGTGCCTCTGGCAAGAGACAAAGGTGGAAAAATGGATATTTAAGTAGAGTTAACATTAAAGGAATTATTGCATTCTTTTCTGGACATAATCACCTGTAACTGGAAAAGTAAGAGTTCCACATGTCATATTATTTGTTGATCTGTTAAATATTTGCACTTCTTTAACCCAAGTGCGGGTGTAGAATGTTGCCAATAGATATTCTTGAGAATTTAGTAAATCTAAGTAGTTCTTGTTAGCAGAGAAGTGTCTAGAGTATATAAGTTAACATTTCCAAAATATAAATAGCATGCATTTATAAATTGAAATATCCAAAAATATGTCCTACTTCTATTACTTATACAGTTTCAAAAATATTGACATATATCTTGTGTATTCAGTGCAAATTGTGGAACAATTGCATTTGATCACTTTGCACATATACTTTTGAATGTGTATGGCAAAGCTTTTTTCATGGGATTTCTTAACATCAAAGTCATTGATTCTGAGCTAGCATTTCAATATCTCAATGATGTTGTTGTTACATCATTGAGAAATGTGTTTTTTCTCCTATTGAAATTACCTAGACTAAATATACTTTTTATGGCCAGGAATGAAGATTACATAGTATGAGAGCCTTTGTATAATATTCCACATCTGTTAGCATTTGACTTTTTTTATTCTTAATATGCTTTCATCACCCTCCCTGGTTACATGTTAAAATGTGATCATTTGATTCCTAAATCCCCCTCTTCTATTTGTTTTTTTGTCAGAGGATTACCATCGAGCTGTAAACTGCTAATGTTTTGGTAACAGTTTTAGAAACTTAAAACACAAATGGACTCTCTGCATTATTTTCCATCATACTATTTTTTTCATTTATACTTTAAATGAACAGTTTAATTGACTTCCTTAGGCTCTTTGAATAACAGGTTGAGCCAAGGGTGAAATGACATTATTTTGCATTATTGTATTTCAGAACATGAGACTAACTCTGGTAGAGAACTAGGAAAAGTTACATATATAGGCCCCAGATGGCAGAATATCACATGGTCTATGTCTTAGTATGAGAAACAGCTAAGCAAGTAAACTATTCCCAGACATTTATTACATAGCCCAGGTCTGGAATAATTATTGTGCCTCTGGCAAGAGACAAAGGTGGAAAAATGGATATTTAAGTAGAGTTAACATTAAAGGAATTATTGCATTCTTTTCTGGACATAATCACCTGTAACTGGAAAAGTAAGAGTTCCACATGTCATATTATTTGTTGATCTGTTAAATATTTGCACTTCTTTAACCCAAGTGCAGGTGTAGAATGTTGCCAATAGATATTCTTGAGAATTTAGTAAATCTAAGTAGTTCTTGTTAGCAGAGAAGTGTCTAGAGTATATAAGTTAACATTTCCAAAATATAAATAGCATGCATTTATAAATTGAAATATCCAAAAATATGTCCTACTTCTATTACTTATACAGTTTCAAAAATATTGACATATATCTTGTGTATTCAGTGCAAATTGTGGAACAATTGCATTTGATCACTTTGCACATATACTTTTGAATGTGTATGGCAAAGCTTTTTTCATGGGATTTCTTAACATCAAAGTCATTGATTCTGAGCTAGCATTTCAATATCTCAATGATGTTGTTGTTACATCATTGAGAAATGTGTTTTTTCTCCTATTGAAATTACCTAGACTAAATATACTTTTTATGGCCAGGAATGAAGATTACATAGTATGAGAGCCTTTTGATTAATAAAGAACCTTTAAAAAAAAAAACTCTGAAATTTGCAGATGGACCAAGGCAATTTCCAGCAAATACCAGATTTCACCGGATACCACCAACTAAAAGTACTTTCTGTTTCGTTTAGTATAAAAACACAGTTACCTAGAAGAGACAGCTATTCAGACCTCCAGACAGAAAATGACAAATGAACAATTCCAGGCAAAAAACCATAGCTCTGTTGGCTTTGATAAGGTAATATATTATAATGGGAAAGAAATGTTTACCCTATATTTCCTGTATAAATTTTATCTTAACATATCCAAATAGCTTGTGAAGGAAAGTTTTTTGTATACAGAGTAATACAGGTTAATCGAATCAAGAAATAGAATTTAGGAAATCACCTACGATATTTTTGAAAAAAAAAAAAAAATGTGTAGCTCAGGCTAAAGTATCAAGATTTATATCCTACTCATAATTTTAAAACTTTCCTGTATGATAGAATTTCAAACATTATAACAAAATTTTCTTTTCTTTTCCAGAATAGGAATTCAGACCAGAAAAGTAAAGGGACTTGACCCAGCTCACACAGGAAACCCAGTGACTTTATTCATACGGGGGTCACAAGCTACATCTGTCCTTTTAAGATAACAAACTGGTTATTTTGGTGCTCTTTCTATGACACTAGGAGGAGAACATTCGTTCAGACTCTACTCAGGGACAAGGCCAAGCATGATAAAATGGCTGTGGTCTATTTTAATTTTCTGGAAGAAGGAACCCCAAACTGAAATCAAGTGAGTGGAGTCTCTGAGGCCTCTCTCCTCAGATTCTTCTCAGTGTGAGTGTTAGAGATGTTCCCTATTTGCAGTGTGTTCAGTGGTCAGCATCATGATGTCCTGGACCAGTTTTTAAATAAAAACTTTGGTTCATCATAATTAGTGGGTCTGTGGAAAAGGTAAGTGTTCCCAAGCTTTTCCATAACTTGCCATGGCTTACTGCTGGGAGAGCAGGAGAAATATGAGGAAAACAAACAGAAACAGGCTTTCTCTGTGCGCGGGAGCCTCAGTCTGCCAAGTCAGCCGGCTGGATGCAGAGGCGATTTCCTTAGTGCTTGCGGCCTTATGCTGACTTCTGCACCAGGAAGTTGGGCAATATTTATTGTTGAATGGAGGTCTGGGAGATTATTCTTGGAAGGGACAGCCTCTGTGAACCTTTGTGTGTTGACTGAAAATCTCTTGTAGCCAGGGTTTCACAAACTAGATGTAACCGCCTCCTTCTAACACAAAAATGACTGGAAGACGGAAAAATTCTTCCAGTTTGGAAGCCCTGTCTTAAGAGACATGGTTTCTTATTCAAGGTGATTTATGTCTCTGGGACATTGAGTTAGGAAAATGTGGAAATTGGGTTGTGCTTTAACATACTGTGAGCAACTTTCTAGGATTCTGTGAACCATTGAAATTTAAAAATATCTATTTACTCATCTCTTATTTATAAGGGTCTTTTTTGTTGTTGTTGTTAGTTCCTTTTACTTGCAGAGTCATGGTTAGGTACTAGTAGAGATGTAAAGATGAAAAAAAAAAACAAAAAAAACATGCTTTTTGACTTTAAAGGGCTCATTCTGTTTACTACCTTTCAAAAAAAACACAAAAATTTCCAAAAAAACAATAAGAAAAAAAAAACCACATGGCATCAACAGTCACTTTTTCTCTTCCAAAGTTAGTGTCTAAGCATATGGAGCAAGGGGTGCCAAGCACATAGTGTTACATGAATGGGAAGGACTGGGCCCTCAGGCTCCATGCTGTCTGTCACACTCGCTCTCAGACAAAGCTCCTCACCCAACTGGCCTGCTGGTCCTCCTTTCATTTGCAGCTGAAGTGTGCGGCCGGCCAGATTCGTGAGCTGGTCTTTGCCAGCATGGTCAGGGCTGAGCAGGCCTCCCTGGCAAAGGAGACTGGTGTTGGCTGCTGCGTGGGTAGAGACGCTGCAGGGTCTAATGCAGTCAGCCTTGAGCCTTGCAGGCTGCTCTGTGACCTGTGCAATCAATTAGTGTGACAAGCCCTCCTGCTAAAGTCTCAGTTGCTTCAAGACTTTTGGTGACTCCCCGGAATTCACCTTTGAAACCTCCCTCTGCCTGACCACCTGAACGTTGCCAAACTGCGGCCGTCACTTGCCAGCATGATGATGTTTCCTCTTCCTAGAGCTCTCAGTGTAGTGTGGGCGGAGCCCATCTCTTCCTTCAGGGCTTCCCTGACCTTTCTGGAATCTCCTTTTCACTGTGGAGAGGGGATCAGAAGATACCTCTCTGTTGTCCTCTCTCACTGTTCTCTTCTCCTTCTCATACATTTCCTAGGTTGGAAGAGGTTGAACATTGTTTCTATTTCCCCACAAATCATGTCTCCTTTTCACATTCACTTGACCCAGATGGAGCATACTCTCCACAGCACAGCAGTCCCTTGAGTGTATTTTCATAACCCAAAAGGACAACAAAGGCTCAGCGAAACCTGAAAATTCTAGTCTCAGAACAATGATCTGTCTGTTTTGATTTCAGAGGCCAAGTATTAACTTGTTCTTTTTTTTTTTTTTAAGTTTTTTTTTCATACATTCATTTCATTTATTTATTTTTTTTAAATTTTGGCCTCTTTTACTGGTTATTTATTTATTTATGTTCATCCATCTTTATTCTTTGGCCTGTGTGGGCCTCCCACCACAGTGGCCTCTCTTGTTGCTGAGCACCGACTCCGGGCACATGTGCTCCAGAGCACTGGCTTGTAAATGGACACACTGGTCCAGCCACTCCATGGCATGTGGGATCTTCCCAGGCCAGGGATCGAACCAGTGCCCCTTGCACTGCAAGGTGGACTCTCTACCCACTGGACCACCAGGGAAGCCCCATTTCATTTATTTTTGGCTTTGCTGGATCTTCATTGCTATGCATGGGCCTTCTCTAGTGGTGGTGAATGGGGGCTACTTTTCATTATGGTATGCAGGCTTCTCACTGTGGTGGCTTCTCTTATTGTGGAGCACAGGCTCTAGGTGTGCAGGCTTTAGTAGTTGCAGCTCGAGGGCTCTAGAATACAAGCTCAGTATTTGTGGGGCACAGACTTCATTGCCTGAAGGCATGTGGAATCTTTCTGGACCAGGAATTGAACCCATGTCCTCTGCGTTGGCATGCAGATTTTCAACCACTAGACCACCAGGTCAAGTATCTTGTTCTTTTTCTTTATGGTATCCAGATACTTTGGGGGAACATGGGTGAAGGTGTTGCATTCAGAAAGGCAAAAAGAGCACATTGATCATATTTAATGCTTATTGTGTGGGCTTGTGTTACTGCCCGAGTGTCAAAGGATTCATGCCCTAATCCTCATGTGAGGAGCTCTACAGAAATGAGTGAGCAAAACCCAGCTTATTTGCCAGAGTAATCTCCTTGAAACAGGGAAGGCAGGAACTTTCAACAACTTCTTGCAATGAGGAGAAATAATGCCAGAAGGTTCTACAGTGACAGGAGCCACTCAGGAGCAGTTGGTAGAGCCCTCAGGTTAAGAAATTAATGGCCTCAAAAAAAATGGAAAAAAAAAAAAAAGAAATGAACAGCCTCAAGACGGATCTCACCAGTTGGCACAGCCTTCCCCTGGTGCCCACTGGCCTCTGGCAACCCCAAGCAGGAGCGAAGGTGAACGAGCACAAAGAAGAGCTGCTGCTTTGGGGTTCATCAGTCAGGAGAAGGAAACAAACAAGAAGAACATGGAAGAGGCTGAGAGTCCTCACCCAAAGAGCACAGGTAAGAGGGTCTGCATGGGAGTGATGGCACTGTTCTGAAAGAAGTGAGAGGACCTTATGTTCCTTAAACACCAGTGGCAGATAGAAGAAGTCGAGGAAGACCATTTGTAACACCTTACCTTTTTTTCTTCTGGGCCCCCTTTCCTTCTGTTGGGACCTAGGAACAGCAATAGAAACATGTTAGGTCACAATGAAAATGACCATATCCACGTAGTTACGATTTAAAGTATTTAAATTTCTCATTTTACTTGGTGGATTTAGTCTCAATCGTTAAGAATATAAATGTGACAGTTTTATGATGATTTTTAATTTGTAAGCATCAAGTCATTCATGGATCAATTGGTTCTAAAGCCCATCCAGTTTCTGGATAACAGACAGACAACGGATGCTGCTTCTCAGAGTTACTAGCCCAGGGATGGTAAGATAGAATCCTGCTATTCCTTCAGCCTAGAAACCCCTTTCCTCCTACTCTTTACACATGTCATATCCACTGATGCTATTGACCCCACTTCTCAGCTTCAAGCCCGCGCTTAAATCAAATCCCATTATACTGTCTCATTGCATCCTCTTTTCTCACTTAGTGCTTATCTTGATTTGTAATTATATACTTATTTGGGTTATTCATATTTTTATATGTCTGAAACAAGAGTTCACTCTTCAGAAGCCAAGGATAAAGAGATCTTCATCACCGAGAGCAAGTGGTGCCAGGAACCCAAGAAGAACAATTCCGAGCTGTCTAGGCGTTATACCATAAGAGAACAAGCACCCTTTTCCTGACTTGCGGAGAGCCCTTCAGGTCAGTTCAGTTCAGTACCTCAGTCATGATCAACTCTTTGTGACCCCATGGACTGCAGCATGTCAGGCCTCCCTGTCCCTCACCATCTCCCAGAGCCTGCTGAGAGCCCATATTCATTATTATTACTTTCACCCCCAACTCCCAGATGGTTAGCCATCAATTTCTTTTGCTTCCTCTGAAGCATATTTTCCCTGAGCCCCAGAGAATAGATTGGAGGGACATATCCAGCTGGCTGAGAAGGGACAGATTATGGAGGGGTCATGGAAGGATGTTTTAAACCACTGCAAAGCTAAAGTATTGAAAGTGAGCTTCTGGAACCTCCATGTCAGACCACTAGACATATACACTTTTCTCTAAATGCACGGTCATGGGAATCTAAAGTAGTAGCATAGTGAGAGTCAGTGAACTTGAAAATGTGCCCAGGGTCTGTGGCAGATTCGGAACTGAATGTGGGACAACCTGAATCCAGAGTGCATGAGCTTCCTTGTTACAATCCAGCTGCCTGATGCTCACAGCTCAGCATCAAGTTTGAACTAAATGCAACTGTATTTCTAATATTGCATTCTGGAACTGAGCTCCTTGATTGACTTTTCTTTTTTTTAATGACCAAGCCCCTCCTTCAGTGATTTTCAGCATTCCACTTTTTTATTTGTCCCAACACACCTGTTAAGTAAGAAGCTTTCTTGTCAGTGAAAGGATGACTTATTGCGATAGAGTGGGCAGGGTATATCATAATTGTGTGATTTGATAATGACTTGTCCCTACTCCACGCAGATTCAGACATGGATTGCCAAGGGAGACATGTCCCCCTCTACTTCTAAGAATTCTTTAAGGGCTGTTTTATTTCAGAAGAAGATTCATGTGTGCTTTACTCCTTGCCTCATGAGTCTTTCCATTACCCCAGTCTCTCTGGGCTTATCTTGATTTGTAATTATATACTTATTTGGGTTATTCATATTTTTATATGTCTGAAACAAGAGTTCACTCTTCAGAAGCCAAGGATAAAGAGATCTTCATCACCGAGAGCAAGTGGTGCCAGGAACCCAAGAAGAACAATTCCGAGCTGTCTAGGCGTTATACCATAAGAGAACAAGCACCCTTTTCCTGACTTGCGGAGAGCCCTTCAGGTCAGTTCAGTTCAGTACCTCAGTCATGATCAACTCTTTGTGACCCCATGGACTGCAGCATGTCAGGCCTCCCTGTCCCTCACCATCTCCCAGAGCCTGCTGAGAGCCCATATTCATTATTATTACTTTCACCCCCAACTCCCAGATGGTTAGCCATCAATTTCTTTTGCTTCCTCTGAAGCATATTTTCCCTGAGCCCCAGAGAATAGATTGGAGGGACATATCCAGCTGGCTGAGAAGGGACAGATTATGGAGGGGTCATGGAAGGATGTTTTAAACCACTGCAAAGCTAAAGTATTGAAAGTGAGCTTCTGGAACCTCCATGTCAGACCACTAGACATATACACTTTTCTCTAAATGCACGGTCATGGGAATCTAAAGTAGTAGCATAGTGAGAGTCAGTGAACTTGAAAATGTGCCCAGGGTCTGTGGCAGATTCGGAACTGAATGTGGGACAACCTGAATCCAGAGTGCATGAGCTTCCTTGTTACAATCCAGCTGCCTGATGCTCACAGCTCAGCATCAAGTTTGAACTAAATGCAACTGTATTTCTAATATTGCATTCTGGAACTGAGCTCCTTGATTGACTTTTCTTTTTTTTAATGACCAAGCCCCTCCTTCAGTGATTTTCAGCATTCCACTTTTTTATTTGTCCCAACACACCTGTTAAGTAAGAAGCTTTCTTGTCAGTGAAAGGATGACTTATTGCGATAGAGTGGGCAGGGTATATCATAATTGTGTGATTTGATAATGACTTGTCCCTACTCCACGCAGATTCAGACATGGATTGCCAAGGGAGACATGTCCCCCTCTACTTCTAAGAATTCTTTAAGGGCTGTTTTATTTCAGAAGCAGATTCATGTGTGCTTTACTCCTTGCCTCATGAGTCTTTCCATTACCCCAGTCTCTCTGGGCTTCCCAGCTGGCACTAGAGGTAAGGAACCCACTTGCTAATGCAGGAGATATAAGGGATGCAGGAATTCAACTCCTGAGTTGGGAAGATCCCCTGGAGAAGGCCATGACAATCCACTCTAGTATTCTTGCCTGGAGAATCCCATGGACAGAGGAGCCCAGTGGACTACTGTCCATAGGGTCACAAAGAGGCAGACCCTCTTGACTGAAGTGACTTAGTGTGTATGTGTGAAGTCTCTCTAGAATCAGGGCCCTTTTACATATCAGAGATTTATTCTGAACACACCTCCTCTGGGGCACTCTGTACTTCCCAGATTCTGACTTTGCTTTTCTTCCTCAGTTTCAATGTGTTGCTTTCTGCTTGTTCCTGTCCACCACCACCCCTGTGCTCAATCTGGCTTCTCTTAACCCCAGCACACCCCAGCACCTGCCAGCTGTTTACCAAGAATCTCTGGCACATCTGTGTAGATCTCCCTCTCTTTGTTTGTTCTCAAATAAGCCCTCAGAGGACATCCTTGTGGTCTGTCTGGTTACTGGGTCTCCAACATTCTAACTCTACTACCACTCGTCCAGACTTTCCTACCACAGATATTCACACAATTACTCCTTGCTCTTTTTATTGCTGACTTGAACCTTATTTTAGTAGCTTCATCATGGATGAATGAGCTTTTAAAAAGAGAAATGGGTCTTTCTTACATACATTTTTATATAAATTCTTGTTTTATAGTCCCTGAATGGATTGATTTGTTTAGGAAAACACAACAGAGCACAGATGTTTGGGTCAAGTGTGCTTGCTAAAAGGTATTCTCTATAGGATGATGCATATGAGTATTCCCAAAAAAGATGGACATGTTTTCCCTTTAGAGAGTCTTGTTTCTTCTTTGTCTTGTCAAAAGTTGGATTTATAGAGTAAATTGGTAGAAGAGTTATTTTAAAATATCACTAGCAAAATGTATGATAAATATATATTAAAGCTTATGAAACCACTTTCATAAAAACATTAGGCCCTATAAAGGTTGAGATTATCAAACATCCTCCACTAGGTTGGGACCTGCTGGTTTATATTCTTGTTCAGAAGAAATTTCTATTGTGTTCTTTCTCCCCACCCCCTGAGAAATTGAGACTGGATCTTGCAAGGATATGTTGGCAGACTATGGCAAGTTGTACAGTTGCTGGTTGACACCTTTGACAAATATCTATCTGTAGGATTCACTGAATCAAAAAAAAAAAAAAAAACCAACACTGTCTTTATCGTGAGTTTCCTTTTGAAGAATTTCTGTTTCTCCTGGTAGTTTTGGTCATAGCAATTACCTAAAAAAAACCCTGGTAATTGACTTTCTTATTCATACCCAAATCAGACAAAGGCTTACAGTATGCTTCTAATCTTTTAGGACATTAACATTAGTTATTACAGTCTCTATTTTTTAATCTTCCAATGTTTTTGCTTATGAAGAAAAGACCCAGACAAGTCTTCCTGATAATAGCAGGCAGAATATTTTAAATTAGTAATAATTATTATTCATGTTTTTGTAGGAAGGGGCTTTGAATATCTGGAGCTTTGGACTATCATTTCTGCAATAACTGATATATATCTGTATAATAGATGTATATCTCTATATATCTCTATACAGATACGGCTTCAAATTTCAGTAAACCAATGAGGTCAAATACATTCCCAGCACAGTTGAGTGTGCTATTTCAGAGAAGTTTAGGATAAGGTCACAACTGAAAAGGAATCCTCTCTGCATTCTGGAGAAAATGCCAGTTTGGAATTTTCATATTGAAGGCATCCCCTGCTTCTGCCAATAAAATATAGGTTATATGTTTCTAAAGTTTTCAGCTAGCAAGTTTTGCTTTCATGGCAGAGGAAAACTGCAAGCTATTATAGTCTATGAAGTGTATTTATTGGGAATGGGGGGAACACATAATTTCAACTTATTTCTGGACTAAATTAATATGATTATATATTATTTCATACCACAGGAGTAAAACTATTCTCTCATAAGAGTTGATTCTCCTCCCAAATGAACTAAAGTGTTAGTTATTTGGTATGGTATTTTATATTAATACCAAAACCAGCCAGATTGTTTAAGGAAAGAATACAATCATGTTTGCCACTAATAATGATAAGAAATAAGTACCATGTAGAATATGTATGGACTCAACAGAAGCAGAAGATATTAAGAAGAGGTGGAAAGGATACACATAAGAGCTATACAAAAGACATCTTAATGAACTGGATGACCACGATGGTGTGATCACTCACCTAGAGCCAGACATCTCAGAGTGCAAAGTTAAGTGCACCATAGGAACAAAGCTAGTGGAGGCAATAGAATTTTCCAGATAAGCTATTTCAGATATTAAAAGATGATGCTGTTGGGAAACCATAGGAACAAAGCTAGTGGAGAAGACCTAAAAACCCTGGTAATTGACTTTCTTATTCATACCCAAATCAGACAAAGGCTTACAGTATGCTTCTAATCTTTTAGGACATTAACATTAGTTATTACAGTCTCTATTTTTTAATCTTCCAATGTTTTTGCTTATGAAGAAAAGACCCAGACAAGTCTTCCTGATAATAGCAGGCAGAATATTTTAAATTAGTAATAATTATTATTCATGTTTTTGTAGGAAGGGGCTTTGAATATCTGGAGCTTTGGACTATCATTTCTGCAATAACTGATATATATCTGTATAATAGATGTATATCTCTATATATCTCTATACAGATACGGCTTCAAATTTCAGTAAACCAATGAGGTCAAATACATTCCCAGCACAGTTGAGTGTGCTATTTCAGAGAAGTTTAGGATAAGGTCACAACTGAAAAGGAATCCCTCTCTGCATTCTGGAGAAAATGCCAGTTTGGAATTTTCATATTGAAGGCATCCCCTGCTTCTGCCAATAAAATATAGGTTATATGTTTCTAAAGTTTTCAGCTAGCAAGTTTTGCTTTCATGGCAGAGGAAAACTGCAAGCTATTATAGTCTATGAAGTGTATTTATTGGGAATGGGGGGAACACATAATTTCAACTTATTTCTGGACTAAATTAATATGATTATATATTATTTCATACCACAGGAGTAAAACTATTCTCTCATAAGAGTTGATTCTCCTCCCAAATGAACTAAAGTGTTAGTTATTTGGTATGGTATTTTATATTAATACCAAAACCAGCCAGATTGTTTAAGGAAAGAATACAATCATGTTTGCCACTAATAATGATAAGAAATAAGTACCATGTAGAATATGTATGGACTCAACAGAAGCAGAAGATATTAAGAAGAGGTGGAAAGGATACACATAAGAGCTATACAAAAGACATCTTAATGAACTGGATGACCACGATGGTGTGATCACTCACCTAGAGCCAGACATCTCAGAGTGCAAAGTTAAGTGCACCATAGGAACAAAGCTAGTGGAGGCAATAGAATTTTCCAGATAAGCTATTTCAGATATTAAAAGATGATGCTGTTAAAGGGCTATACTCAATATGCCAGAAAATTCCAAAAACTCAGCAGTGGCCTCAGGACTGGAGAAGGTCAGTTTTCATTTCAATCCCAAAGAAGGGCAATGCCAGAGAATGTTCAAACTACCACACCATTGCACTCATTTCACATGCTAGCAAAGTAATGCTCAAAATCCTCCAAAACTAGGCTTCAACAGTACATGAACTGAGAATTTCCAGATGTACAAGCTGGATTTAGAGGAACCAGCGACCAAATTGCCAACATCTGTTGGATCACAGAAAGAGCAAGAGAATGCCAGAAAAACATCTACTTCTGCTTCACTGACTATGCCACAGTCTTTGACTTTAAGGCTTTTGTGTGGTTTGAACAACAAACTTGGAAAATTCTTAAAGAGATGGGAACACCAGACCACCTTACCTGCCTCCTATGAAACCTGTATGCAGGACAAAAAGCAACAATCAGAATTGGACATGAAACAACAGGCTGGTTCCAAATTGGGAAAGGAGTACAGTAAGGCTGTATATTGACACCCTGCTTATCTAGTTTATATGCAGAGTACATCATGCAAATGCTGGTCTGGATGAAACACAAGATGGAATCAAGATAGCTGGGAGGGGCTTCCCTGGTGGTCCAGTGGATAAAGAGTCTGCCTTGCAGTGCAAGGGGCACCAGTTCGATCCCTGGCCTTGGAGGATCCCATACAGAGCGCCTGGACCATTGTGTCCAATTATGAGCCAGTGCTCTGAGCGCAAGTGTCCAGAGCTGGTGCTCCTCCCACTAATAGTTTTGATATAAAAAAGCCAGATTGTTTAAGGAAAGAATACAATCATGTTTGCCACTAATAATGATAAGAAATAAGTACCATGTAGAATATGTATGGACTCAACAGAAGCAGAAGATATTAAGAAGAGGTGGAAAGGATACACATAAGAGCTATACAAAAGACATCTTAATGAACTGGATGACCACGATGGTGTGATCACTCACCTAGAGCCAGACATCTCAGAGTGCAAAGTTAAGTGCACCATAGGAACAAAGCTAGTGGAGGCAATAGAATTTTCCAGATAAGCTATTTCAGATATTAAAAGATGATGCTGTTAAAGGGCTATACTCAATATGCCAGAAAATTCCAAAAACTCAGCAGTGGCCTCAGGACTGGAGAAGGTCAGTTTTCATTTCAATCCCAAAGAAGGGCAATGCCAGAGAATGTTCAAACTACCACACCATTGCACTCATTTCACATGCTAGCAAAGTAATGCTCAAAATCCTCCAAAACTAGGCTTCAACAGTACATGAACTGAGAATTTCCAGATGTACAAGCTGGATTTAGAGGAACCAGCGACCAAATTGCCAACATCTGTTGGATCACAGAAAGAGCAAGAGAATGCCAGAAAAACATCTACTTCTGCTTCACTGACTATGCCACAGTCTTTGACTTTAAGGCTTTTGTGTGGTTTGAACAACAAACTTGGAAAATTCTTAAAGAGATGGGAACACCAGACCACCTTACCTGCCTCCTATGAAACCTGTATGCAGGACAAAAAGCAACAATCAGAATTGGACATGAAACAACAGGCTGGTTCCAAATTGGGAAAGGAGTACAGTAAGGCTGTATATTGACACCCTGCTTATCTAGTTTATATGCAGAGTACATCATGCAAATGCTGGTCTGGATGAAACACAAGATGGAATCAAGATAGCTGGGAGGGGCTTCCCTGGTGGTCCAGTGGATAAAGAGTCTGCCTTGCAGTGCAAGGGGCACCAGTTCGATCCCTGGCCTTGGAGGATCCCATACAGAGCGCCTGGACCATTGTGTCCAATTATGAGCCAGTGCTCTGGAGCGCAAGTGTCCAGAGCTGGTGCTCTGCACTAAGAGAGGCCACTGCAATAGCAGGCCCATAAAGGCCAAAGAATAAAGATGGATGAAAATAAATAAACAAATAAAAACAATAAAAGAGGCCAAAATTTAAAAAATGAAGATTGCTTGGAGAAATATCAATAATCTCAGGTATGCAGTTGACACCAACCCTATGGCCAAAAGTGAAGAGGAATTAAAGAGCCTCTTGATGAAGATGAAAGAGGACAGTGAAAAAGCTGGCCTAAAACTCAACATTCAAAAAACAAAGATCACGGACTCTGGTCCCATCATTTCATGGCAAATAGATGGAAACACAGTAGAAACAGTGTCAGACTTTATTTTCCTGGGCTCCAAAATCACTGCAGATGCTGATTGCAGCCATGAAATTAAAAGACAACTGCTCCTTGGAAGAAAAGCTATGACAAACCTAGACAACATATTCAAAAGCAGAGACAGGATCACTTTGCCAAGAAAAGTCCGTATAGTCAAAGCTATGTTTTCCCCAGTAGTCATGTATGGATGTCAGAGATGAACCATAAAGAAGGCTAAGCCCTGAAGAACTGATGCCTTTAAACTGTGGTGTTTCAGAAGACTCTTGAGAGTTCAAGTAGATCAAACCAGTCAATCCTAAATGACACCAACCCTGAATATTCATTGGAAGTACTGATGCTGAGGCTGAAGCTCCAATACTTTGACCACCTGATGTGAACAGATGACTCATTGGAAAAGACCCTGAGGTTGGGAAAATAGAAGGCAAAATTAGAAGGGGACAACAGAACAAGATGGTTGGATGGCATCACTGATCCAATGGACATGAATTTGAGCAAGCTCCAGGAGATGGTGAGGACAGGGAAGCCTTGTGTGCTGCAGTCCATGGCATTGCAAAGAGTCAGACATGACTGAGCGACTGAACTGAACTGCATGATAAGGAATAGGTAACTTGTAGAGTATGTACCTGTTAGTTTGAATCTGGAGAGGGGTCTGCTAGTAATCAGGGGGTTTTGTTCCCAGATACACAAGGCATGCAAGATGATCAAGATAGCTGGGAGGGCTTCCCTGGTGGTCCAGTGGATAAAGAGTCTGCCTTGCAGTGCAAGGGGCACCAGTTCGATCCCTGGCCTTGGAGGATCCCATACAGAGCGCCTGGACCATTGTGTCCAATTATGAGCCAGTGCTCTGGAGCGCAAGTGTCCAGAGCTGGTGCTCTGCACTAAGAGAGGCCACTGCAATAGCAGGCCCATAAAGGCCAAAGAATAAAGATGGATGAAAATAAATAAACAAATAAAAACAATAAAAGAGGCCAAAATTAAAAAAATGAAGATTGCTTGGAGAAATATCAATAATCTCAGGTATGCAGTTGACACCAACCCTATGGCCAAAAGTGAAGAGGAATTAAAGAGCCTCTTGATGAAGATGAAAGAGGACAGTGAAAAAGCTGGCCTAAAACTCAACATTCAAAAAACAAAGATCACGGACTCTGGTCCCATCATTTCATGGCAAATAGATGGACAAACAATGGAAACAGAGCCAGACTTTATTTTCCTGGGCTCCAAAATCACTGCAGATGCTGATTGCAGCCATGAAATTAAAAGACAACTGCTCCTTGGAAGAAAAGCTATGACAAACCTAGACAACATATTCAAAAGCAGAGACAGGATCACTTTGCCAAGAAAAGTCCGTATAGTCAAAGCTATGTTTTCCCCAGTAGTCATGTATGGATGTCAGAGATGAACCATAAAGAAGGCTAAGCCCTGAAGAACTGATGCCTTTAAACTGTGGTGTTTCAGAAGACTCTTGAGAGTTCAAGTAGATCAAACCAGTCAATCCTAAATGACACCAACCCTGAATATTCATTGGAAGTACTGATGCTGAGGCTGAAGCTCCAATACTTTGACCACCTGATGTGAACAGATGACTCATTGGAAAAGACCCTGAGGTTGGGAAAATAGAAGGCAAAATTAGAAGGGGACAACAGAACAAGATGGTTGGATGGCATCACTGATCCAATGGACATGAATTTGAGCAAGCTCCAGGAGATGGTGAGGACAGGGAAGCCTTGTGTGCTGCAGTCCATGGCATTGCAAAGAGTCAGACATGACTGAGCGACTGAACTGAACTGCATGATAAGGAATAGGTAACTTGTAGAGTATGTACCTGTTAGTTTGAATCTGGAGAGGGGTCTGCTAGTAATCATGGGTGGTTATCTGTCTATACCACTGACAGCATTCAGTCACTAGAATTCCTAGGTTCATCTGTATAGACAGATGACCAGTACAGACTAATTAAATATAACTGAACTCTTTTTTTTTTTTTTTTTTATAACTGAACTCTTGAAGGAAAGAAATGGAGACACATATGGCAGGCATCTGACTAGGTAAGGATGCCATCTAACAAAGACTTAAGAACTAAGATTCTTAATTGATAGTGAAGTATGTGTTTATGTGTTTTAGAGGCTCTATGGAGGCACCCTCTTGCTAAGGAATATTCAGGAAATTAGTCATCATCAACTTACACAAGATGAACGGAAGTGGTCTCATTCGAACAGGTAAATGAGAGAGAGAATTAAAATTGGGAAATGTGCTTCTGCTCACATTACCTTGTTAGCATCTTACAGCTAACCTGTCAACTAAGTTGGAAGATGTACCTCCCAGGTGAGGGAAAACTGAATTCTATAATACAGAACACCATATCACCTAAAGTGTCTGGGTTTAAGAAAATGTAGAGAGAGTTGACCTACTGTATAGTCCACTGAAATTGGAATCTTGACCATAGTTCCTCAAGAAGGAGTTTACCAGTAAAAAGTAAAGTGGTAAAAAGTCAATTGGTGAGATGTTTCACAATGGAATATGCAAGACCCATAAGGAGAAGGCATACCTCACAGAGGAGGCAATTCTCTTTCAACCACTGTGAGGTGAGCACTCCCCAGGAAGTCCCTCATGAACCAAAAGGTGATCGACAGTAATTTTCAGAATTGTGACCTCCTTAGGGGTCTCTTTTTTCTCATCTCATATGCATACCCATGGCCTATTCATGTTGATGTATGGCAAAACCATTACAACGTTTTAATTACCTTCCAATTAAAATAAATAAATTAAAAGACAACAAATTAAATAGATGATTTCCTTAATAAATTGTGCATGTGTGCTAAGTAGCTTCAGCTGAGTCTACTCTTTGCGACCCTGTGGACTGTAGCCCACCAGGCTCCTCTGTCCATGGGATTCTCCAGGCAAGAATACTGGAATGGGTGCCATGCCATCCTCCAGGGGATCTTCCCAACCCAGGGATTGAATCCCTGCATGTCTTATGTTTCCACATTGGCAGACAGGTTCTTTCTCCTAGCCCCATCGAATACATGCAGATTGCTTAGATAATAAAAAATATATTGAGCCAAAATAAAACAACTTGAAAAACAAGTTGAGCAAAAGAACTTGTAGCAAATATTGAAAGCTCTTATCTACATTGGTTTATGTAAACGGCTCATAAAAATAGTAAGAAAAGCTTCAAGAGTCTCAATTTATAAATTAATAATTTATACTGAGGGAATGTAAATATTTTCAACAGCAGTAATGATAGAATACAAATGAAAATGATCACATAATGGTATTTCTGGAGAAAAAATGAAAGGGATATTACAGTCCTTTCATTAATTTTAGCAGAGAAAAATGAAATCAATTTGCCAATTCTTACTAAGAAACTAAATATTCCTTTGGTCTAGTAAATTTACTTGTACAAATATAACTTTAAAAATAAATAATAATATAAGACTGAAAAACTATGCACAATCACATTCATTAACACCTGGCAGATTTGTGATCACACTGGCTTCATCCCTAAGTAGTTCTATGGCTTTGACGGTTATTTCTCTGAGTGAATGTTACTTTTATTGTCTATAAAATATGATAAGATGATGAGAATCTCTATGTCATACAAGTATGTGCTGAGATGGTATATATAAAATGCTAACAGTGTGCTAAATAAATGACAGAAATATAGTATTACTAATATAGCTCTAGAATATTAAAATATTAAATAATGAAAAAGACTATTATCTTATAATATTATGTTAATAAAATATATAAAGCTACACAAAGTCGACTCTCAGAGTGGAAATTGCCCAAAAATGTGAGCCATGCTGAAGTAGATTAGGGTCCCCATTGCACACCTGGAGTAGAGCCTTCATCTTAGGAGAAAGGACTGGGTGGAGGAAGCCCTCCCATGACTTCTTTAGCCTTACTCACCTAGAACATAGCTTCCGCAACAGGAAAACTGAGGGGAATGATAAGCACTGGTGTTCTTCCCAACTTGGGGAGATACCATAGCCTTCAACTGAGCTCTGGGGCTTGGGGAGAGGGGGAGGAGCAAATTTCAACAGAAAGGAAATTTTTAATGGGAGGAAAAGGAAGGAAGAAAATAGGGAGGGAGGAAGAATGGATGGAAAGAATGACAAATGAAAGAAATTTAGTCTATAAAAATATCCTGGAGAGAAACATAGCACAGTGTTAGCAATAGATGTTGGTGGCAGACTGAAAAACATATCTTCCCTGAGTATAGCTGAAAATGTATTGAATAGGTGATTCACTTCCAAAATGATACTGTGATAAGCTCTGTAGACCTGCTCCCCAGCAAAACTGTCATAATTGATAAAAATTATCTTTTTAAATAAATGGTCAGACAGTCATTTAAAATCTCTGCAAATTGTACTGGGGACATACAGCTTACAAAATACATACTCCATGGACTGTAGTCCACCAGTTTGCTCTGTCCATGGAATCCTCTAGGCAAGAATATTGAAGTGGGTTTCCATTCCCTTCTCCAGAAGATCTTTCTGGACCAAGGATTGAACCCAGGTCTCCTGCATTGTGAGCAGATTCTTTACCATCTGAACCACCAGGGAAGCACTCCCACCCCAACACACACACACAATTTATTCAAGAATATCTCTTAAATCACTGTGAGGTCAGGACCTACTCCCTCCTTCCTCCTCCTCAGCTCAGTGTGATGGAAGCTCTACTCTAAGTCAGTATAACCAAGAACACAGATTTCTGCTTCCCTTTTTCCCACAACGAGAAGCTCAGAGGCAAAGGTGGATATATGGGCATTGCCATATCCAGCGTCATGAAAATATATGCTGTAAAATGACCAGTTTTCAGAAAAACTATGAATGTGCCAAGAAAGAGGAAAGCATTTCTCATACATAGGGAAAAATAATAGAAGACAACATGAGAAGGCCTGCATGCCAGACTTAACAGAAATTTCAAAACAGTTACTATAAACATGTTCAAGAACTAAAGTGAAACATGATTAAAGAAGCAAAGGAAAAAGAAATGACAATATCTCACAACATAGAAAATATCAATAGACAAAATTCTTTAACAAATGAATGGAAACCTTAGAGCTGAAAAATATACAGATACCTAGAAAGAAAAACTCATGAGGGGCTCATAGTAGATCTGAATTGGCAAAAGAAAGAATCAGTAAGCTTGATAATAAATAGAGATGATGCAGTCTGAAGAACAGAGGGAAAACATGAAGAAAAAATCAACAGAGTCTTAGAGAAACACTGGACACCACTAAGCTGGGCAACATGCATGTATGCATGTAGCATGTGTGTCAAAAGGAGAGGAAAAAGAAATTTAAAAAAAAATAATCCAATAAAATTATCCAATTTGATGGAAAAATTATCTATACCCTTAAGAACTCCCAATAAGATAAACAGAAAAAGATCTACCCATACACATATCTAGAGAAAACAATAGAAGCTAAAGATAAAGAGAAAATCTTCAAAGTTAAGATAAAAATAACTCATCATAAACAAGAGAATAATAACATTTACAGATGACTTCTCATTACAAATAATGGTGACTGGAAGAAGTAGGATGATATTTAAATTGCAAAAAAATAAAAATCCTATAAGAATCTTATATCCAACAAAACTATCTTTAAAAGGTATGGGCAAAGTACCACTTTCACCACTATTATTCAACATAGTCCTGAAAGTTCTAGCAACAGCAATAAGAGAAGAGAAAGAAATAAAGGGAATCCAGATTGGAAAGGAAGAAGTCAAGCTCTCTCTTTTTGCAGATGACATGATATTACACATAGAAAACCCCAAAGACACTGTTACAAAACTATTAGAGCTAATCAATGAATTCAGCAAAGTTGCAGGATACAAAATCAATATACAGAAATCACTGGCATTCCTATACACAAACAATGAAAAATCAGAAAACGAAATCAAAAAGGCAATCCCCTTCACCATTGCAACCAAAAGAATCAAATATCTAGGAATAAACCTACCCAAAGAAACAAAAGAATTGTACACAGAAAATTACAAGACACTCATGAGAGACATTAAAGAAGATTTAAACAGATGGGGAGATACTCCATGTTCCTGGGCTGGAAGAATCAATATTGTGAAAATGACCATACTACCAAATATCATCTACAGATTCAATGCAATACCTATCCAACTACCATTGACATTTTTCACAGAACTAGACCAAAGAATAACATAGTTCATATGGAAACACAAAAGACCTTGAATAGCCAAAGCAATCCTGAGAAAGAAAAACGGAGCTGGAGGAATCAGCCTCCCTAACTTCAGACTATACTACAAAGCAACAGTCCTCAAGACAGTATGGTACTGGCACAAAAACAGAACTATAGACCAATGGAACAAGATCGAGAACCCAGAGATAAACCCACGCACCTACGGGTACCTTATTTTTGACAAAGGAGGTGAAACTATAAAATGGGACAAAGACATTCTCTTCAACAAGTGGTGCTGGGAAAATTGGACAGCTACATGCAAAAAAATGAAGTTGGAACATTCCCTGACAACATGCACAAAGGTCAACTCAAAATGGATTAAAGACCTAAATATAAGACCAGAAACCATCAAACTCCTAGAGGAAAATATAGGCAAAACCCTCAAGGACGTCAATCAAAGCAAGATCTTCTCTGACCCACGTACTAGAATAGTGGAATTAAAAAGAAAAATGAACATGTGGGACCTCATGAAACTTAAAAGCTTTTGTACAGCAAAAGAAATCACAAAAAAGCGGAACAGATACCCCACAGAGTGGGAGAAAATCATAGCAAATGAAACAACAGACAAAGAATTAATCTCCAAAGTCTACAAGCAACTCAGACAACTCAGCACAGGAAAAATGAACAACCCAATCAAAAAATGGGAAAAAGATCTAAAGAGACGCCTTTCCAAAGAGGACATACAGATGGCCCAAAAGCAGATGAAACGATGCTCAACCTCGTTTATTATTAGAGAAATGCAAATCAAAACTACAATGAGATATCACCTCACAACCGTCAGAATGGTCATCATCAAAAAATCTGCAGACAATAAATGCTGGAGAGGGTGTGGAGGAAAGGGAACCCTCTTGCATTGCTGGTGGGAATGTCAATTGATACAGCCTCTATGGAAGACAGTATGGAGATTCCTTAAAAAACTCAAAATAGAAGCACCCTATGACCCAGCAATCCCACTATTAGGCCTATATCCTGATGAAATCAAAACTGAAAGAAGCACCTGTACCCCAATGCTCATTGCAGCTCTCTATACAATAGCCAGAACATGGAAGCAACCTAGATGTCCATAGACAAATGAATGGATACAGAAGCTCTGGTACATATATACAATGGAATACTACTCAGCTGTTCAAAGAAATGCAGAAGACTCAGTCCTAATGAGGTGGCTAGCTCTAGAACCTATCATAAAAAGTGAAGAGGGACTACTGGGTCTGTATAGTCAAAGCTGTGGTATTTCCAGTGTTCATGTACAGATGTGAGAGTTGGACCATAAAGAAGGCTGAGCACTGAAGAATTGATGCTTTTGAATTGTGGTGCTGGAGAAGATTCTCAAGAGTCCCTTGTACTGCAAGGAGATCAAACCAGTCAATTCTAAAGGAAATCAACCCTGAATATTCACTGGACGGACCGATGCAGAAGCTGAAGCTCTCACACTTTGGCCACCTTATTCTAAGGGCCGATACACTAGAAAAGATCCTGATACTGGGTAAGTTTGAGGATGGGAGGAGAAGGGGGTGACAGAGGATGAGATGGTTGGGTGGCATCACCGACTCAATGGACATGACTTTGAGCAACCTCCGGAAGATAATGAAGGACAAGGGAATCCTGGAGTGCTGCAATCTATGGGGTCACGGAGAGTTAGACGTGGCTTGGTGACTAAACAACACTCCTTTGGTAGGAGGACTTGATGGAAGAAGTAATTGGTTAAATAGCAACTGCCTCATGAATAAACATGTTTTGTCTTAAAAGGGCTCTTTTCTCAACTAGCTGCCATATTTTCAGGCAGTTTTGAAGGTATTTTACATACATTATCTTTAATTCTCATACAATAGATTTTACAAATGAGAATATTAGAGTTTTACAAAGAGGTAATTTTCACGTAACAAGTATATATTACTTTTTGCTGTGCTATGCTCAGTTGTGCCCGACTCTTTGTGACCCTATGAACTGCAGCCCACAAGGCTCCTTGGTCCATAGGATTTTCCAGGCAAGAATACAGGAGTGAGTTGCCATTTCCTTCTTGAGGGGATCTTCCTGATCCAGGGATCGAACCTATGTCTCTTACATCTCCTGTACTGACACACAGATTTCTTACCACTATAGGCATCTGGGAAGCCCTAACAACTATATGGTGCAGTTAAAGAGTAAAAGTTCAGGAATGCTTATCACATCATTCTATGTGAATTATTATAATCTAAAACTGTGTGAGCCACAAAACAAATTTTACTTAAACACATTTTGCATATTATCTGATACAAAATGAAGAACAGAGAATTGAAATTTGTAGTCAAATTCCAAAGTCCTGAAGGAAAACTCTTAGGACTTCTTAAATATTAAACCTTAAAAAGCACCTGTGAAAGTAATGCATTTTTTTCACCCTTTCTGGCTACGTATCATTAAAGACATTTATCACTCATTTCCTTAAAAATGACTGCATGTTGCCAGTTGATGGAGAAGCCTTGGTCACATTTATGAAAAATCTTAAGAGATTCCTTCTCTATTTGGTTGCAAAATATATCATACCAAATATCTTCTCAGCTCAGTAAATTACAGCAATGTCCCTCATATATTGTATAATATCTTAACAATATATACTTAAACACTACACTCTTCCTAATTCTTTAGATTGGCTTTACTAAAGGAAGGATAATATTAGGCGTAAGAGGATCTTTAAAGTAGCTACAGGTTCGCAGTTATTTGTTATCTGTACATGTTGTTATACAGAAAAAAAATTTTTTTTCCAATAGAGAAGTAAACCAGCAATGGAATTTTGACAAGAAGATTTGCACAATTCCAATTAGGATTCAGGTCATGAAGAGTAATAAACATTGGTTATAATCTCCTGCTTGTGGGAGCCTCTTAAAACATGGAGTCCTTGATGAGATCATACATTATCTTTAATTCTCATACAATAGATTTTACAAATGAGAATATTAGAGTTTTACAAAGAGGTAATTTTCACGTAACAAGTATATATTACTTTTTGCTGTGCTATGCTCAGTTGTGCCCGACTCTTTGTGACCCTATGAACTGCAGCCCACAAGGCTCCTTGGTCCATAGGATTTTCCAGGCAAGAATACAGGAGTGAGTTGCCATTTCCTTCTTGAGGGGATCTTCCTGATCCAGGGATCGAACCTATGTCTCTTACATCTCCTGTACTGACACACAGATTTCTTACCACTATAGGCATCTGGGAAGCCCTAACAACTATATGGTGCAGTTAAAGAGTAAAAAGTTCAGGAATGCTTATCACATCATTCTATGTGAATTATTATAATCTAAAACTGTGTGAGCCACAAAACAAATTTTACTTAAACACATTTTGCATATTATCTGATACAAAATGAAGAACAGAGAATTGAAATTTGTAGTCAAATTCCAAAGTCCTGAAGGAAAACTCTTAGGACTTCTTAAATATTAAACCTTAAAAAGCACCTGTGAAAGTAATGCATTTTTTTCACCCTTTCTGGCTACGTATCATTAAAGACATTTATCACTCATTTCCTTAAAAATGACTGCATGTTGCCAGTTGATGGAGAAGCCTTGGTCACATTTATGAAAAATCTTAAGAGATTCCTTCTCTATTTGGTTGCAAAATATATCATACCAAATATCTTCTCAGCTCAGTAAATTACAGCAATGTCCCTCATATATTGTATAATATCTTAACAATATATACTTAAACACTACACTCTTCCTAATTCTTTAGATTGGCTTTACTAAAGGAAGGATAATATTAGGCGTAAGAGGATCTTTAAAGTAGCTACAGGTTCGCAGTTATTTGTTATCTGTACATGTTGTTATACAGAAAAAAAATTTTTTTTCCAATAGAGAAGTAAACCAGCAATGGAATTTTGACAAGAAGATTTGCACAATTCCAATTAGGATTCAGGTCATGAAGAGTAATAAACATTGGTTATAATCTCCTGCTTGTGGGAGCCTCTTAAAACATGGAGTCCTTGATGAGATCATACTTTAGCAAACATTATTCCATGAGCATCTGGTCCTAGAATACCCTGGTTTGATTCAGATAGGTTGATTCAGACCAGACTATGCTGATTAGAGGGGAAAAAAAGGGTGTGCTCCAATCAGAGTAGGCAAAGTTTAGACCAGAACTTTACGTTTAGGGATTGATTTATTTAAAATGTTACAAATTTATAGAGTTTATTTCATTCACTCCAGTGGAACCTCAAACAATTCCCGGATAAGCAAAATGTCCTATATGTCTTTGAGGATAGACATGTATGTTATAGGACAGCTGTTTATGTCTTTTAATAGAAGAGGGGATCTTTTTTCTTTCCAATTTGGCAATGATATATTCTCTTTGGCCAGAAGAGTAGAGATATTGTGGATTAAGAGGAAAGGTACAAAAAGCAAAAGGTAGATCATAAGAAGCAATCACAGGGTGGTGATAAGACAGAGCTGGAAATGCTGATTTAGATAAATGAGGCATATTAAAAAGGCTAAAATGTCATTAGGAGGATACTCCCCCTAAAATATTTTAAACTCTAAAATAGATTGACATTAAAGCATAAGGTTTAAAAAAAACCACATGATCACACAATGATAGTCTAAAACCTCTTATTTTAAAAAATATTATGTAAGAAAATAGATGTTAATGAAAAGCCCTTCCCACACCCCCACCAAAGTAAAGACTATGGAGAAGAATAATGCTGGAGAAATACTTCTCTGAGCTTGAGCTTCCTTATCTATAAAAATCACAGTAAAAGTACTTGCTAGTTTGAACTCATGACTTCTGAGATTCTTTCCAAATTCTTTTTTATGATTCTAGGTAAGATAAAACTTATTTTAAGTTCAAGGTGTCACATTTAGCAGGAGGAAAAATGGGGACTTCTAATGGGTAAGGAAAATTTGCTCCTGTCGTTATTTTTCTGTACATGTTGTTATACAGAAAAAATTTTTCCAATAGAGAAGTAAACCAGCAATGGAATTTTGACAAGAAGATTTGCACAATTCCAATTAGGATTCAGGTCATGAAGAGTAATAAACATTGGTTATAATCTCCTGCTTGTGGGAGCCTCTTAAAACATGGAGTCCTTGATGAGATCATACTTTAGCAAACATTATTCCATGAGCATCTGGTCCTAGAATACCCTGGTTTGATTCAGATAGGTTGATTCAGACCAGACTATGCTGATTAGAGGGGAAAAAAAGGGTGTGCTCCAATCAGAGTAGGCAAAGTTTAGACCAGAACTTTACGTTTAGGGATTGATTTATTTAAAATGTTACAAATTTATAGAGTTTATTTCATTCACTCCAGTGGAACCTCAAACAATTCCCGGATAAGCAAAATGTCCTATATGTCTTTGAGGATAGACATGTATGTTATAGGACAGCTGTTTATGTCTTTTAATAGAAGAGGGGATCTTTTTTCTTTCCAATTTGGCAATGATATATTCTCTTTGGCCAGAAGAGTAGAGATATTGTGGATTAAGAGGAAAGGTACAAAAAGCAAAAGGTAGATCATAAGAAGCAATCACAGGGTGGTGATAAGACAGAGCTGGAAATGCTGATTTAGATAAATGAGGCATATTAAAAAGGCTAAAATGTCATTAGGAGGATACTCCCCCTAAAATATTTTAAACTCTAAAATAGATTGACATTAAAGCAAAAGGGTTTAAAAAAAACCACATGATCACACAATGATAGTCTAAAACCTCTTATTTTAAAAAATATTATGTAAGAAAATAGATGTTAATGAAAAGCCCTTCCCACACCCCCACCAAAGTAAAGACTATGGAGAAGAATAATGCTGGAGAAATACTTCTCTGAGCTTGAGCTTCCTTATCTATAAAAATCACAGTAAAAGTACTTGCTAGTTTGAACTCATGACTTCTGAGATTCTTTCCAAATTATTTTTTATGATTCTAGGTAAGATAAAAACTTATTTTAAGTTCAAGGTGTCACATTTAGCAGGAGGATATGAATTTTAATAAGTAATGAGGAGACTTCAATGGGATAAACCTCTAAGGATGAACTATTGTGCAGTCTGACAGGTTTCTGATGGACATATATGTACATGTTAGGAGGGAGAGATTCCCCCAGCTCTTAAATCACACTGCCATTACCAAAGCAAATTCTAGCAAGGAATTCTCAACCTTAGCTGTGTATTAGAATCTGGGGAGCTTTAAAAAATCCTGATGTTCAGGTCATGTCACAGACCAATTAAATCAGGATCTCTGGGGACGAGACCTGCACACATCAATATGTTTTTTGAAGCTCCTGAGGGCACTCTATTGTGAGTAGTGATGAGAACCACTCCTCTTCTGGTTTTTCCTTGTTCCCCCTTCCTGTCCATTCTCCCTTTGTAACCACTGTTTTCTAGACTTTGGCATCCAGCAAAAGACACAACTAATAAACAGCTTCAAATAGACTATGTAGCCAGCTCTGACAATTGCATACAGTCAAATCCTTATAATAAATTGTGTCTATATCTATATTCCTAGAGCTCTGCTTTTCTAATTGGAGTTCAGTTCAGTCGCTCAGTTATGACCTCATGGACTGTGGCACGCCTGACTTCCCTGTCCTTCACTATTTCCTGGAGCTTGCTCAAACTCATGTCCATTGACTCAGTGATGCCATCCAATCATCTCTCACTCTGTCATTCACTTCTCCTTGCGCCTTCTATGTTTCCCAGAATCAGGGTCTTTCCCAGTGGTCCAACCACCTAGAAATGGGTAAATGGAATCAATTGGCATCACTATCTTGGCCATGACTTCCCTTTGTCTATTGGCAGGCAACAAAGATTAAAAAAACCAAGATCTGACAATACCAATTCTTCACTGACCTTTTGACACCAACCTGCTAAAAGCTTCCATGTGAAAAAAAAAAAACCCCCACCCCCACCAAAGTAAAGACTATGGAGAAGAATAATGCTGGAGAAATACTTCTCTGAGCTTGAGCTTCCTTATCTATAAAAATCACAGTAAAAGTACTTGCTAGTTTGAACTCATGACTTCTGAGATTCTTTCCAAATTATTTTTTATGATTCTAGGTAAGATAAAAACTTATTTTAAGTTCAAGGTGTCACATTTAGCAGGAGGATATGAATTTTAATAAGTAATGAGGAGACTTCAATGGGATAAACCTCTAAGGATGAACTATTGTGCAGTCTGACAGGTTTCTGATGGACATATATGTACATGTTAGGAGGGAGAGATTCCCCCAGCTCTTAAATCACACTGCCATTACCAAAGCAAATTCTAGCAAGGAATTCTCAACCTTAGCTGTGTATTAGAATCTGGGGAGCTTTAAAAAATCCTGATGTTCAGGTCATGTCACAGACCAATTAAATCAGGATCTCTGGGGACGAGACCTGCACACATCAATATGTTTTTTGAAGCTCCTGAGGGCACTCTATTGTGAGTAGTGATGAGAACCACTCCTCTTCTGGTTTTTCCTTGTTCCCCCTTCCTGTCCATTCTCCCTTTGTAACCACTGTTTTCTAGACTTTGGCATCCAGCAAAAGACACAACTAATAAACAGCTTCAAATAGACTATGTAGCCAGCTCTGACAATTGCATACAGTCAAATCCTTATAATAAATTGTGTCTATATCTATATTCCTAGAGCTCTGCTTTTCTAATTGGAGTTCAGTTCAGTCGCTCAGTTATGACCTCATGGACTGTGGCACGCCTGACTTCCCTGTCCTTCACTATTTCCTGGAGCTTGCTCAAACTCATGTCCATTGACTCAGTGATGCCATCCAATCATCTCTCACTCTGTCATTCACTTCTCCTTGCGCCTTCTATGTTTCCCAGAATCAGGGTCTTTCCCAGTGGTCCAACCACCTAGAAATGGGTAAATGGAATCAATTGGCATCACTATCTTGGCCATGACTTCCCTTTGTCTATTGGCAGGCAACAAAGATTAAAAAAACCAAGATCTGACAATACCAATTCTTCACTGACCTTTTGACACCAACCTGCTAGGTCAGAGCAGTGACTTGCCCTCTGCATTTTCCGCTGTCTCCTATTAGGCCTATTGTGCCTTCATAGTGCCTTGTCCTGTCCATTTACCTTCCCTGCAGCCTACCCAAATCCAACCAAAAACAATCAGCTTTTCCAGTAACCTTTCTTTGATACCATTTTTGACCATTTCTGATTTTTGTCATGCCTCTGATTTTTATGTCATCTCTTTGAATATATTTGGATTATTACTATTGCTCTCATTTGCACCAATCTGTGTATTTGTTAAAATTTATTTTTTTGAGTTCAGAATGCAATAATTCTTATATCTTTTCCTATTTATATGAGACAATCAGGAATGTAATAGGGGCTAAGTCATTTTTCAAAAAGAGGAATCATACGGCATGCACTATTACTGCTTTGCTTGTGCGGGTTTAGAGCTGATACAGTCTACTGAAAGGAGACTTCACCTGTAGTCATATGCAAGCTGTGAATGAGTTAGATCCTTCTGAAGTGGTTTTTGTATGAGTAAATGCTTTTTAAATTTCCAAACTTCTGGTTAAAAAAAATCTTTTTCCACCAAAGGGGATTGTCTTTCTATAAGGAAGTCTTCAGAACATGGCAGTTTTGAGATAGGTGGGCTATTGTGGCAAATGTATGAGTTGATTGGCAGGCAGTCTCAACCTACCAACTCCTTGAACATTTGTTGCTATCTCACTGGTATGTTTTGGGGATATCAAGTGACTCATCCTTCTCTGGCATACATTTAAATCTTTTCTATATTTAATACCAGCCATGTCACTTAATTTCCCCCAGAATAAAATTTCATTTCCTTAGGCTTGGAAGTTTCTCAGTCCTTAACCATGTCTAATTGAAAATGCAAATACATCTTTTTGGAGTGAACCCTAGGTTTCATCTTCTGGCAATGTGTTCCTGCTCTCCCAAGATATTTCTCTTCTTCAGGCCCTCACCTTCTAGTATCTTCTTTATTATCTGAAGAGTTATGCAGAAGATAATTAGGATATTGTATTTTTCCTTTCATGGAGATTAAAATAGTTGCCGGTTGGTTTTAGTGTATTAAGTCAAAGGATTTGATCTAGCTCTTCTTGAAATTTTTGATTTGTAACTTTGACACATCTGTGGGTTAAAAACCAAACTCTACTTGTTTTGAAAGTCTGGGATAATTTCCTATCTTCGTAGTTTGCTTAAATAGTGAGTAGCTGAGACTTTCTCTGAAAGCCTTCACTGTTTGAACTACCATGGTGTTCCTCTTTGGTATGTGGGGGAAAAAAACATTACTTTTCATAAAACCCAAGAAGACAAAAGATGAGTCAAAGCAGTTATGGTCTTTTTTGAAAAACCAATCTGTGTATTTGTTAAAATTTATTTTTTTGAGTTCAGAATGCAATAATTCTTATATCTTTTCCTATTTATATGAGACAATCAGGAATGTAATAGGGGCTAAGTCATTTTTCAAAAAGAGGAATCATACGGCATGCACTATTACTGCTTTGCTTGTGCGGGTTTAGAGCTGATACAGTCTACTGAAAGGAGACTTCACCTGTAGTCATATGCAAGCTGTGAATGAGTTAGATCCTTCTGAAGTGGTTTTTGTATGAGTAAATGCTTTTTAAATTTCCAAACTTCTGGTTAAAAAAAATCTTTTTCCACCAAAGGGGATTGTCTTTCTATAAGGAAGTCTTCAGAACATGGCAGTTTTGAGATAGGTGGGCTATTGTGGCAAATGTATGAGTTGATTGGCAGGCAGTCTCAACCTACCAACTCCTTGAACATTTGTTGCTATCTCACTGGTATGTTTTGGGGATATCAAGTGACTCATCCTTCTCTGGCATACATTTAAATCTTTTCTATATTTAATACCAGCCATGTCACTTAATTTCCCCCAGAATAAAATTTCATTTCCTTAGGCTTGGAAGTTTCTCAGTCCTTAACCATGTCTAATTGAAAATGCAAATACATCTTTTTGGAGTGAACCCTAGGTTTCATCTTCTGGCAATGTGTTCCTGCTCTCCCAAGATATTTCTCTTCTTCAGGCCCTCACCTTCTAGTATCTTCTTTATTATCTGAAGAGTTATGCAGAAGATAATTAGGATATTGTATTTTTCCTTTCATGGAGATTAAAATAGTTGCCGGTTGGTTTTAGTGTATTAAGTCAAAGGATTTGATCTAGCTCTTCTTGAAATTTTTGATTTGTAACTTTGACACATCTGTGGGTTAAAAACCAAACTCTACTTGTTTTGAAAGTCTGGGATAATTTCCTATCTTCGTAGTTTGCTTAAATAGTGAGTAGCTGAGACTTTCTCTGAAAGCCTTCACTGTTTGAACTACCATGGTGTTCCTCTTTGGTATGTGGGGGAAAAAAACATTACTTTTCATAAAACCCAAGAAGACAAAAGATGAGTCAAAGCAGTTATGGTCTATATCCTCCGTTAAGCATAAATATTCAGTGTTAAAAAGAAAGGGAACATTTCACAATTTTCAAAAATTTCTACTCCAACTGCCTTGATCCACAAGGGAAATGTCAGGATTGCAGTAAAGGAGGAGACCTGTTTCTAATTCACATCCCTGCTGTAGGCAGATCTGAAGCCTTTGAAAGTTTGGGGGAATTCATCCCCTTAACTCCTGGCTTCACTGTGAAGTTCAAAGACTTTGAATGTTCTCCACTCCTCGCTGGCTCTTTCAAGAATAATTAGCACCCTCATCAATTTCCCTGCTCTTGCTCATTTGACAAAAGAGTGCCATTTGAATGAAATGTTTGCATTCTCTGCTGAGTAGAATCTGGGCAGTTTCTAATTCTATAGGTTTCATAGCACCAAGGCTCCCAAGAGAGTCATAAGTGAATTTGTGGTAATACAAGCAGTTTTTGACAACCAGTAGTGTTTGAATTGGCCTTTCACTTCAGTGATTAACAGGTGTGGGTGCCGGAAGCCTTTGGTTTCAGCTTCACTTAATTCAACAGCTTGCTTCTGCTTGGCTACCAGCTCTAAGAAACAATAATATCAGGCTGGCAGAAGAGTAACTAGCCTTCTACAAGTTTTGATTATTTAAGACATGATGTAGGTAGAAAAATCTAACCCATAGCACCAAGCAGGCACAATTTCCTAGCTCTTTACTTATATAATTTTATGAATAGAATAACTTGTTTTTGTTTGAGAAAGCAAGAGACTTTATTGGGAAAGGGGACTCCAGCTGAGAGCAGAAGGGTAAGAGAACTTAGGGCAACTGCTTTGCTACTAGCAGTCTCAGGTTTTATGGTGATGGGATTAGTATACAAGTTGTCTTTAGCCAAACACAGAAGAATTTACTTTAAACTAGATGTCTTAATAAAAATATCTTCTAATATCAAAACTATAATAAGTTATGACCACTTATCAATAAGACCAATCCCAAATCACTGTCTAAGGATGAGTCATTTTCCTGAATTGCTTTCTTTTTAACTTCATTAAGTTTCCTATTGCAAATGACGATCAGAAAGGAGAGAGGGAGTGCGGGGGGCCTTCCGCAGAAAGGAAGGCAGCAGGATTGCCCCCGGCTGAACCGGGAGATCTCGGAGAGAGATGGGTCTTCCTGTCCACCACCCAGCCACCCCACCCCCCCCCCCCCCCCCAGGCGGGAGACAATCAGACGTGACAGGGGTTCCATCAAAGCAGTTCCGCTTTATTCATGCAGATTCACAGCTTTTATAGGCAAGTGAAGGGGGTTTTGCACGAGACTTCCTATAGATTACACCAATCAAGCTAAAGGTCAAGCAATCATCCATGAGCGTGGAAACCAGGGAAACCAATCAGAAATTTTGAGCATCACTTAACAATTTAGATCACGCCCTCCTCTCTTCCTGTAGGCGCCATCTTAGCTCCAAACCGCAAACATGTGCTTAAGCTTCCTTAAACAATGCGCTTAAGCTTCCTTTCACTCCCATGTCCCTTCCTGTAGGCGCCATCTTAGCTCCAAACTGAAACAATGTGCTTAAGCTTGCTTATGCTTGCAATGGTCATCTTTCAATTCAGAGCCCCACAAGGGAGGATTGTAATTGCAATAATTTATGTTACTGCCCATCTTAAAATAGTCTAAAAGTTGGTTTGAATGGTTAACAACAACAACAAAAAGAGTTTTTTGAAGCGGTGTGTGTCTTAGTCACTCAGTCATGTCTGACTCTTTGTGATCGCATGGACTATAGTCCACCAGGCTTCTCTGTCCATGGAATTCTCCAGGCAAGAATACTGGAGTGGGTTGCCCTTCCAGGTTGCCATTCCCTTACCTAGGGGACCTTCCCAACCCAGGGACTGAAGCTTGGTCTCCCGCACTGCAGGCAGGTTCTTTACTGACTGAGCCACCAGGACAGTGCTATTGAGAGGGTTCCCTCCAATTGCACTCATGTCCCTTCACTCCGCTGAAGCACCTACTGTATAATGAGTACTGCAGTTGGCTCTGGGTGAAATACCAGGAAAAGAAACACATTGTTTCTGCCTTTTTGAGAATGAGAGACAAGTCAGTGACACACGAAATAAAAAGTAATACAAACAGCTAAGAGAATCAGAAAATTCAAAATAAAGGGATTGGCCCCCTGGAGTGAAAACTGTCAAAAAAGTTAAGGCACTCAAGGTAGAGGACACAGAGACAAAAAGAATGAAATACATGTACCAAAAGGTAAGGCTGAATCAGCCACACATGCGGAGGAGGACAACACTCGAGTGGCTATGGAACCTGCTATTCTTAGGTTTGGAATAATGACATTTATAGTGAGAGAAACTCTAGATTCTTAACCAGAAAAACGAGGCAGAGATAGCTTTTGTGTATTTCATTACTGCAATCTAAATTAGAATGGATGTCCGTGTCAGTTAAAACTCACTTTTGCAAGAATAATTTGAAACAAACAATTGCATTTGCCTTATTAATGATAATATGAATGATCAAGGAAAGGCTCCAAATCAACTAACTTGTGGCTAGTTATTCCGGGACTGATCTTAATCAAAACAGTGGATTGAACTTAATGAATTCACTGGAGCTCCAACTAATGGCAAATGTTACTGAGTCATGGTAGCCATTCACATCTCCAAATGATTCACCTTAAGTAATTAAGGGGCAAAACTATTACCTGAGATGTGATCGAATCCAGACATCTTAGACAGAAAACCTGAAGATCCAAGGTTATTGACATATTCCATTCCTTATCATGACACTTAAAATCCTCAAGAAATAAGGACTTCTTAGGCACAAGTTTATGGAATTCACTGGAGCCAAGGGTGACCTTGCAATCCCTGCAGTCAGTTTGCAGAGAGATCTCACACACAGTATAACTGTTTGAAAGCAGACTTGTCATTATAAGATCTGGACTTAAACTTGAAATTTATGGTCAGCACATGATATGTACTGCAGTGTAAATTAAACTTTGATACAGCTTGACATTCACTGGAAGACAGTTGAAAGGCAAAACTTGGCTTTTGTTTTAGTCATTGGTGCTTTGTTATCTAAAACAGAAGAAAGCATTTATCAATGCATCAATCAATGTTTTGGAGACTCAGGGAACCATCCAAGACTGTCTACCTAAAATGACTTCAATGATTATCGTAGCCACCAGGACAGTGCTATTGAGAGGGTTCCTCCAATTGCACTCATGTCCCTTCACTCCGCTGAAGCACCTACTGTATAATGAGTACTGCAGTTGGCTCTGGGTGAAATACCAGGAAAAGAAACACATTGTTTCTGCCTTTTTGAGAATGAGAGACAAGTCAGTGACACACGAAATAAAAAGTAATACAAACAGCTAAGAGAATCAGAAAATTCAAAATAAAGGGATTGGCCCCCTGGAGTGAAAACTGTCAAAAAAGTTAAGGCACTCAAGGTAGAGGACACAGAGACAAAAAGAATGAAATACATGTACCAAAAGGTAAGGCTGAATCAGCCACACATGCGGAGGAGGACAACACTCGAGTGGCTATGGAACCTGCTATTCTTAGGTTTGGAATAATGACATTTATAGTGAGAGAAACTCTAGATTCTTAACCAGAAAAACGAGGCAGAGATAGCTTTTGTGTATTTCATTACTGCAATCTAAATTAGAATGGATGTCCGGTGTCAGTTAAAACTCACTTTTGCAAGAATAATTTGAAACAAACAATTGCATTTGCCTTATTAATGATAATATGAATGATCAAGGAAAGGCTCCAAATCAACTAACTTGTGGCTAGTTATTCCGGGACTGATCTTAATCAAAACAGTGGATTGAACTTAATGAATTCACTGGAGCTCCAACTAATGGCAAACGTTACTGAGTCATGGTAGCCATTCACATCTCCAAATGATTCACCTTAAGTAATTAAGGGGCAAAACTATTACCTGAGATGTGATCGAATCCAGACATCTTAGACAGAAAACCTGAAGATCCAAGGTTATTGACATATTCCATTCCTTATCATGACACTTAAAATCCTCAAGAAATAAGGACTTCTTAGGCACAAGTTTATGGAATTCACTGGAGCCAAGGGTGACCTTGCAATCCCTGCAGTCAGTTTGCAGAGAGATCTCACCCACAGTATAACTGTTTGAAAGCAGACTTGTCATTATAAGATCTGGACTTAAACTTGAAATTTATGGTCAGCACATGATATGTACTGCAGTGTAAATTAAACTTTGATACAGCTTGACATTCACTGGAAGACAGTTGAAAGGCAAAACTTGGCTTTTGTTTTAGTCATTGGTGCTTTGTTATCTAAAACAGAAGAAAGCATTTATCAATGCATCAATCAATGTTTTGGAGACTCAGGGGAACCATCCAAGACTGTCTACCTAAAATGACTTCAATGTCATTTTTATTTTTTACAGTGAACACTAAAGCTATCTGATAATAGCAACTTTGCCTTACACTTACTCAAGAACAGATTCATGACCGTGCTTTCAAGCTGAGTTTAAACCTTAGAGAGATTCCAAAGTATAAATAAAATAGCATAATCAATATCACCCTTTTATAAGACTCTGGGAAATAAATTAGAAATTCCATTCTTCTAAAATGAAACATAAATTAACGATATTTTCAAAATGCAGTTTAAATGATGTATTCTGGCTACTCTTCAGGGTTGTTTTCAAAGCACAGAAATTAAACTACAGCATATTGTATTGAGAACATCCCATACTTTGGGAAAATGTGCCACAACTTTTTTTTTATGTATTAGGTTCATGTTAATTTATTTGTGCTACAAATATTTATTTAGCATTTATTATGCCTCAAAGATCATAAGAGACACCAGGACACAAAAAGAAATGGGAAGGAAATCTGTATTTGCTACAATTCATTCTCCCATTATCTTAAGATATTCTAAGGTTTTAGACTGTTTGGTCCATGATTCTTTTTTTACCCCCACAGAATTTAAAGACTGTTTCACTCAGAACCTAAAGACTTAAGCTAAATGTAGGGATGGTTAATCTAGGTTGATTATTAATGTATAGTTGGAAATAATTAACATGCATCCCAATCCTTTTAAGACTGGTGTTGGAAGTAGGCTGATATAGTCACTTCTTGATCTTCTTTGAAGGACAAGGGGTCCTAAACTATTTCTAACTCAAGGAAAACATTGCACCAGATTTCAGTATGTCATAAAAGACAGTATAGAGGTAATTAGAGAATAAAGGGATGAAGGCAAACCAGTGTCTCTCTTGATGGCAGGGGTCAAGGAGGAGGATGACAAAGTACAAATAAGGATACACATGGGGCGCCTTTGAAAACACTCATTTTTTAAGAGGTTATAAGCTTCTGTAGAGAAATGGTGTGTGTGTGTGTGTGTGTGTGTCTATGCATTAATCATGTTAGAATCTTTGACAACCACATTAGTGTAAATAGAAAAATCAATATAAACTACATGGACAAAAAGAAAGGGGAGGCCAGCATTGCTGTAATTCCACTTTGTGATTAAGAAAGCATGGATTTCTTCTTTTCTAGTAAGTGTGGACAGGTTGTAAATATTATGGACAAAATATAGAAGACAAAAATGAACCAAGAGAAATATTTACAATGATCCTCGCTTTGGCTGCCTGTGAAAATTGCACAAGTGTGCTCCTCTTACTAAAGACAAACAAAATACAAGCACAGCTTTGGGGGCTAAAGCAAGTATTATGTTTGTCTCCATGATGATAGGTTTGCAGGCTATGAAATATGTGGGCAAAAACATCTGAAAGCTTGTAGGTGTAAGTCTGAATGGGAGGGGTAGTAGGGTTGGCTTAGAAAGGTAGATCTTGAAATAGTCTGCAAGATGCTGCTGTACCAGCTGGAAGCCTATAGGAGTCTGCTGGGTAGTGGGGGTCTGGGCACCATGTCACCCAGGAGCCAAGCCAAGTTGGAGGTAGTCCCAGACATGGGGGGAGAAAGGCTTGGGAGCGGGGAGATTGCTTTGGGCATGTTTCTAGAGCTGGAGTTTCAAGATTCTGTTTCTATATCAATCCTGCCTCTTCTTTTGACTAAACACTTTCATTTCAGAAACTAGCAAAAGTAAACAACAACAGCAACTAAGCCAAAAACAAAGAGAGGACTGATGTTGGCAAATACAGGAACGTGCCTACAGAAAATAGAAATGTTACCACAGATCAAGCAGAGTGAAAATGCGTGAATGGCAGGTCCATCCAGTACACTTAGTTACTATAATTTGTAATAACTTTTTGTTCACATATTTTTAAATTCAAGAAATACATACGAAACAGCTTATATGGTTACGCTTTGTGCTATAAGCCAAGGATATAAAATGGCTGAAACTCTCTCCCTGCCTTCAAGGTGCTGCCAGACTAGTGGGGTTAATAGAAATCACTGAAAAATCACACCTATACATGTGTAACTTCAAATGGTGATGGATGCACAAAAGGAACAATGCAGGGTGCTATGAGAACATCAAAAAGATCTAGTTTGTGAGGAGCATAACCCAGGAGAAGGTGTCGGGGTGGGGAAGGAACAAAGGGCAGAAGGAGCCCCACGTATAGAGGCCTGTTGGGGAGGAGGAGCTTAAAGCATAAGATATACAGAGATTAAGTTGGTATAGCTGAAGTCCAGCGAGCAAGCGGCTCTGCTTTTTTTCCCTTAACTTTAGATAATTTGCTACAATATCTTACTGTACCACTTATAACCCATGTCTGAGTCAAGTTTTAAATGCACTTGCTTTCACTGATATTATAGATTGATGTTATGGATCAGCACTTGAAAATGGAATTCCCCTACCCTGTGCAAAGCACCTTAACTAATTTCCTGGTTAGCACAGCAGATGACTTTGAGGAGTCAGCAGTCTGGCTGAGAAACTAAAACTGATGGAGAAACATTAAGCAGAGAACAGAAATAGGCATAGTTAAGGACTAAATGGTGAATTACATGTCAGTTGCGGATACAGGATTTTGTAATAAGAAATACAGGGAGGGCTCAAGAAGGAGTCTTCTGAGCCCAGCACTGAAGGATAGGTAGGATTTGGCTTGAAAGGGAAGGAGACAGGCTTTACTCGTATGAGAAGTGACATGGAGATTAGACTAAAAAATGGCATCTTTGAGGTCTGGTAAGATAACCAGGCTCTCAAAAATAAATGGTGTATGCTTTAAGGTTTGGGAGCTAACACTACCTAGATGAAGGAGAACTCGGAAACATAGGAAGAGGAGCTCATATTTTAAGCTGGTTCCAGGTGACTTGCCCCTACATTTGGAGCGTGAGGTCTGACAGAGACAGACCAAGTCAGGCAGTTCCTGACTTAGAGGACCACTGGGGTCCAGAAGAGGCAGAGGGGGACGAGGGGATGTCCCTTCTCACACAACAGCTGATGAGGGTCAGCGGTGCCCAAATTCCCTTCACTGGAGTGTAACTATTCCACTGCAACAGTGACCCACAGCCCATACCAGCAATGAACACCAACCTGCACTTTCTCTCCTTGCAAGACTGTTAGCTGTGATTCTAACACTCAGTCTGATTAAAGTCTTAGGCGTAAGACTCGGCAGTTTTATGGTTTAAGCACACGTTAGATGAAAGCTAGAGACTTAGCTCTTACCTCAGAACATGGCACGCGGAAAGTGACTATAAATCGATGGTAAGTCCTCTTTTTTTCCTTGCAATCAGCATAACCCAAGTTTTCTTTCTACAGTTTAAATGAAAACCACGCTTCTTTATTCTTCTAGACTGCTTCTGGCTTTCTAACACCCACAGCTGAAGACGATCCCGGGATCATCTCCTGAGGCATTGGCCTCACCTGCCTCGCATTACCTCCACAGTCCTCTCCCCCACCCCGCCCTGCTGAAGCAGAAACTCTGCGAGGGGGGTGGGGAGGGCCCGCAAGCTGTGGTTTTAAAGAGCCATCCAGGTGATTCTCCAGTCTGCTAAAAGGGAGAATGACTCACCTACAGTATGCAACTATGGCTCCTTAGATTATCGCGCAAGATTTTTTACAGTTTATTCCTAACTCACTTCCCCAGTGGTGCTCAGCCTTTGCAATAGCAGATCGTCCAAGCCCCACACAATTTTTGGAGTCCCATGATCGCACCGAACTCTGTGACGCTCCCTTGCTTTTGTACCATATTTCCTAGGATCTTGTGTGCTGGCGCTGCACTCATTTGGGTAAACTCAACCTTTTCTTTCAAGTCCATCCTCAACATTTTTCAGCCATATCCAGCAGGTACTCCCTCCTTAGTCCTGAAACTGTTACATTTGTCATAATGTCTCAATTATCACAATGAACTGAATGCTCTGTTTATGTGTCTGTCTAGGTTCAGGACAGGAATTTTGTTGCATTCAATACTGAATACTTACCCACATCTGAGAGAGTCCAACCCACCCTCTGAATTCACATCCCAGCTCTGTTGACCAGCCGGTGCCCTCAGAATCCCTTGTCCCCAGTTCTGCCTCTGTAAAACAAAGGAACAGATTAAACAATCTCCAGGGGTTTAAAACTACAGTTTTACATTTCTAAATTGCAGCCTGGTGATTCTTAAGCACTCTAAAGTTGGAGAACCATTGTTTATAGCCTCCTTACCTACACAAAATTAAAAAGCCTCCAGTTAAAGACGTATTTAGGAAATTTTTATCTTTAGCTCTTGCCATAAATAATTCAGACTCCTGTATCACTGACTACTGAGCAAACCATAATGAGGAAGCCAGACTGCTTCTTGGTCTTTTGGCTGAGATCAAGCATAACAAGGAGGCCAGCCAAGGGTTTGTATCTGCCCTCAGCTGTATTAACTTGAGGAATTTTCTCTTAATTTCACAAGTCTGTGGAGGCCCAGCAAGGAGCTTTGCTGGAAGTTCCTTAAAGTCATCAGTAACTTGGAGAAGCAGCTACATTCCATAGTGGTGGCAAAGAGCTGGACACGATTGAAGTGACTTAGCATACACGAAGGTTGGATACATTTCTGTTTGACCATATTTTAAAAAGTATTTAACAATTCAATAATCATCTATTAAAATAATCAAATCAGTTCCCAGATAAAGATGAAATATCATAGCCTCTCGATCCCTATTTCTCATAAGCTGGTTGTTACAGTTTTATAAAGTAGTAAGCACCCCGGAATATGCATATTCAAATATTCTTTTTCTTATCAGCAATGACTGAATCAGGGGCAAAGACAGGCCACCCACAGTACCTTGAAGCCACAGTTTGCTACCAGCAATGATTTGGTTAACCTTTGATTAAACATAGGAATTTAAAGCATGAAAAGGTCTGGAACCCGACACAACCTTTTGACACGGTGCTGTCTGTCATTAATGATAATCCACCATTAGGTGTTCAGCTTTGAAAATGGAGTTAGACGACTCCAGATTGCAGCCCTAACCTTGCAGTACTGTAAACTGAACCCTGCTAGCTTTGGGGACTTCCTGATTTACTGCTTCGCCTTTTAACTGTTTTCAGGCAAATAGGAGTTGGGGGCAGAGTAAAAGAGACCAAGGATCAAGTGAGTACAAACAAGGCGTCTCAACGACCATCAAGGGAAGCGACTTTTGGCTTCAATAAGTCACCAGGTCAAAAGAGCTTTACTCCCAAGTTGATTTAATCTTCCCTTTCTTCTTTCTTTTTTTTCTTTTTAAACTAGGTGTAAGAATTTCCTTGTTGGGACATCATGCAAGAAATATTTGGTATCCTTTTTCACTTCCTTCTAAAAACAAGGGCCATAATGTTAGAGTTCCCTGGGCACCCCACTAAATCTCAAAAGTTCTTTTCCTTTTTTAGCCACAGTGCAGCACTATGTCCGAAGGCTCCACATCTCATTTTACTTGTAGTGAGATGTTCAGAGCAGTGTTCAATATATGTGTAAAGGCTTGTTGTGTGAAGATTACTAGATCTGCCTCCTAGTTTCAGGACTGTGGTTTCCACATAAAAGCAAGCAAAAAAAAAACCCCCCCCCATAGTTTTTAATCCCAACCCCTTCCTTAAAGTCATCAGTAACGGGGCAGCTACATTCCATAGTGGTGGCAAAGAGCTGGACACGATTGAAGTGACTTAGCATACGAAGGTTGGATACATTTCTGTTTGACCATATTTTAAAAAGTATTTAACAATTCAATAATCATCTATTAAAATAATCAAATCAGTTCCCAGATAAAGATGAAATATCATAGCCTCTCGATCCCTATTTCTCATAAGCTGGTTGTTACAGTTTTATAAAGTAGTAAGCACCCCGGAATATGCATATTCAAATATTCTTTTTCTTATCAGCAATGACTGAATCAGGGGCAAAGACAGGCCACCCACAGTACCTTGAAGCCACAGTTTGCTACCAGCAATGATTTGGTTAACCTTTGATTAAACATAGGAATTTAAAGCATGAAAAGGTCTGGAACCCGACACAACCTTTTGACACGGTGCTGTCTGTCATTAATGATAATCCACCATTAGGTGTTCAGCTTTGAAAATGGAGTTAGACGACTCCAGATTGCAGCCCTAACCTTGCAGTACTGTAAACTGAACCCTGCTAGCTTTGGGGACTTCCTGATTTACTGCTTCGCCTTTTAACTGTTTTCAGGCAAAGAGGAGTTGGGGGGCAGAGTAAAAGAGACCAAGGATCAAGTGAGTACAAACAAGGCGTCTCAACGACCATCAAGGGAAGCGACTTTTGGCTTCAATAAGTCACCAGGTCAAAAGAGCTTTACTCCCAAGTTGATTTAATCTTCCCTTTCTTCTTTCTTTTTTTTCTTTTTAAACTAGGTGTAAGAATTTCCTTGTTGGGACATCATGCAAGAAATATTTGGTATCCTTTTTCACTTCCTTCTAAAAACAAGGGCCATAATGTTAGAGTTCCCTGGGCACCCCACTAAATCTCAAAAGTTCTTTTCCTTTTTTAGCCACAGTGCAGCACTATGTCCGAAGGCTCCACATCTCATTTTACTTGTAGTGAGATGTTCAGAGCAGTGTTCAATATATGTGTAAAGGCTTGTTGTGTGAAGATTACTAGATCTGCCTCCTAGTTTCAGGACTGTGGTTTCCACATAAAAGCAAGCTTTAAATAACAATAAAATTACTGATAGTTGACCCAACCTCTCCTGTTAACCACTGACTTGCTATTCTCAGGTTTACTTTTTTGGTTATTGAATCCACAAGCCATCCCTCTCAACTCTAACCCTGAAGATTTGGGTCATTGGAGTTGAAGTATCTCTCTCACCTTTAGCTGGTGGACCCAGGGATTTCAATGTCAAGGCGCCTTCTTTGGTCTCCATCCCAAGGACCCCCTCAGGAGGACTGCAATTCACCTTCTCCACCCCCTCAGAGGAGAGATTTGAACATCATTTTCAATCTCAATGTGAAAGACGAGAATAAACTGTATTCTCTTTGGGTCTCAGGTGGAGGAATGGGTTTGACATAATTTAATCATTTTACTCTTTTCACCAAATGTAATTTCCTTGTTATTTCTGACATATTAAAGTTTGTCAGACTGTAGTCACCTCCATAAAATTTCTGTTTCAAGTAAAGAGATGTGACACAACCACCAGAACGATGACATCAGCAATACTTTGGGAATCTAGAGGCTATGTCATGCTAAATCAGCACACACACACTTGGGCTTCCCAGGTGGCCTTGGTGGTAAAGAGCCTACCTCCCAGTGCAGGAGAGGTAAGAGACATGGGTTTAGTCCCTGGTTAGAAAGATCTCCTGGGGGAAGGCATGGCAACCCACTCCAGTATTCTTGCCTGGAGAACCCCATGGACAGAGGAGCCAGGCTACAGCCCATAGGGTTGCAAAGAATCAGACATACTGAAGCAACTTAGCACACACATAGCACTTACCATAAAATAGCACTGTTATATGTGCTTTATACATTTTAATTTATTTATTTTCCAAAATGTAAGAGGTAGATACCATTATTAACTCTATTTCAAAATGAGGAAAGTGAGACATGGAGAATTAAGTAACTTACTCAAGATCACTTCAGTAATGAAGGCAGGGTTTGGATTCAAATTCAGAGAACTGCAGCTACAAGGTTTGTGCTCATAACCACTCCATTGGACTGCAGCTATTATTTCCAAAAAAACTGAAGCTAAAAGAAAATGATAATTTAATGATACCATTAAAAGTCACTGATGGCAGGAGTAGGATAAATTTTTTATTAATAATAATATATTAATAATTATAGTAAGATAAATAGAATATAATTTCTCCTGTTATTTGATAGTGTGAGCCATGTTCTGGTATATATTATACCATACCCCATTTAGATATTCATTTGAAAATGAGATTTTTTTTTTACTATGATTCATAGGTACTATAATATTAGTGCTTGTTTCTTTTTTATTGTGATATATATACTTATATGTGTAATAAAATTTGCCATTTCAACCATTTTAGGTGTACAATTCAGTGGCATTATTTTCACAATGTGTGAAACCATAACCACAATTCTGAAATTTTTCATTACCTTAAGCAGATGCTTTGTTCTCAGTAAGCAATAATTCCCTATTTTTCCTTCCTGTAATCACTGATCTCCTTTCTGTCTATATGAATATGCTTATTCTAAATATTTCTTATAAGTGGAATTATATAGTGTTTATCATTTTGTATTTGATTTATTTCTCATAGCATAATCTTTTCTGAGTTCATCCATATTGTAGCAGGCTTTAGAACTTTATTCCTTTTTATGATGGAGTAATATTCCACTTAATGTATATGCCAGTTTTTAATCTACCCATTTATCTGTTGATAGAGCCTTGGGCTGTTTTGTCTTTTTGACTACTGTGAATAATGCCTGAATAAACATTGACAGACATGTTTTTTTGCTGGAGTCCCTGTTTTTCCATCTTTTGGAATTACTAGGTTGTATTATATTTCTATTTAGCTTTTTGAGGGTGGCCAACAGTTTTCAATAGCAGCCATACTATTTGGCAACCCTAATAATAATGTATGTGGGTTCTAATTTTTCCATATTTCAGCAACAGTTGTTACTTTCTGGGATTTGTTTGATTATAGTCATCCTAGTAGGTATGAAATGATGTCTCACTGTGGTTTTGATTTGCACTGCCCTAATGACTAATGTTCAGATCTTTTTGTCATTAATATATCTTCTTTCAAGAAATGTCTATTCATGTTCTCTGCATGTTTTCTTTAATTGGGATGTTTATATTTCTGTCATCGATTGTATAAGTTTGTGCTCATAACCACTCCATTGGACTGCAGCTATTATTTCCAAAAAAACTGAAGCTAAAAGAAAATGATAATTTAATGATACCATTAAAAGTCACTGATGGCAGGAGTAGGATAAATTTTTTATTAATAATAATATATTAATAATTATAGTAAGATAAATAGAATATAATTTCTCCTGTTATTTGATAGTGTGAGCCATGTTCTGGTATATATTATACCATACCCCATTTAGATATTCATTTGAAAATGAGATTTTTTTTTTACTATGATTCATAGGTACTATAATATTAGTGCTTGTTTCTTTTTTATTGTGATATATATACTTATATGTGTAATAAAATTTGCCATTTCAACCATTTTAGGTGTACAATTCAGTGGCATTATTTTCACAATGTGTGAAACCATAACCACAATTCTGAAATTTTTCATTACCTTAAGCAGATGCTTTGTTCTCAGTAAGCAATAATTCCCTATTTTTCCTTCCTGTAATCACTGATCTCCTTTCTGTCTATATGAATATGCTTATTCTAAATATTTCTTATAAGTGGAATTATATAGTGTTTATCATTTTGTATTTGATTTATTTCTCATAGCATAATCTTTTCTGAGTTCATCCATATTGTAGCAGGCTTTAGAACTTTATTCCTTTTTATGATGGAGTAATATTCCACTTAATGTATATGCCAGTTTTTAATCTACCCATTTATCTGTTGATAGAGCCTTGGGCTGTTTTGTCTTTTTGACTACTGTGAATAATGCCTGAATAAACATTGACAGACATGTTTTTTTGCTGGAGTCCCTGTTTTTCCATCTTTTGGAATTACTAGGTTGTATTATATTTCTATTTAGCTTTTTGAGGGTGGCCAACAGTTTTCAATAGCAGCCATACTATTTGGCAACCCTAATAATAATGTATGTGGGTTCTAATTTTTCCATATTTCAGCAACAGTTGTTACTTTCTGGGATTTGTTTGATTATAGTCATCCTAGTAGGTATGAAATGATGTCTCACTGTGGTTTTGATTTGCACTGCCCTAATGACTAATGTTCAGATCTTTTTGTCATTAATATATCTTCTTTCAAGAAATGTCTATTCATGTTCTCTGCATGTTTTCTTTAATTGGGATGTTTATATTTCTGTCATCGATTGTATAAGTTTTTTTTTGTTGTCAATACATATTCTGGATATTAAATCTTGGGTAGATTTAAAATTTTCAAACTGTCTTTCATTGTGTGCATTGTCTTTTTACTCTCTTGATAGTGTTTTTTCATGTACAATAGTTCTTTTTTAATTATTTTCATGAAGACAAATTTATCTAGTTTTTGTTGATGCTGTTGTCTGTGCTTATAGCATTATTTTTAAGGAACAATTGCTAAATTAAAGGTTGTGAAGATTTGCTCTATGTTTTTGCCTAAGAGTTCAACAGTCTTAAATTTAGGTTTTGAATTTAAGTATAACTGTATGTTGAGTCCGCTGACTTATCCTAGTGAACTGTGGGACTGAGAGTAGTCTAGAGGATCCTCAACATAACCTCCAACTTCCAGCTTCCAGTAATGGCTGGTTGCTCTTTTGTTTTTGACAATGCCCTAGGGCATAAACTGCTTCACAGTTTAATCTAATTAATGCCCAGCGCTTTGTATGGGTAGGGGTTGTTAGACGTGGAGACTGACTTTACCCTAGTAGGGGCCCTCTTAGCTGTCTCTTCCCTTGTTTCTCTCCATTTATCTCTTAGATTTTGTTATTGTTACTGGTAGCATGGAGCTATCCATTTTTTTTTCAACTGCTCAGGACCAAGGTCACCAGTGTTTATTATACCTTCAGGCATATAGTCTGTGTGTGTGTGTGTGTGTGTGTGTGTATGCATTTAGTCATGTCCAACTCTTTGCTACCCCATGGACTGTAGCCCTCCAGGCTCCTCTGTCCATGGAATGTTCCAGGAAAGAATACTAGAGTGAATTGCCATTTCCTTCTCCAGGGGATCTTCCTGACCCAGGGATTGAACCTGTGTCTCTTGCATCTTCTGCATTGCCAGGTGGGTTATTTACCACTGCATCACCTGGGAAGCCCAAACTTTCCCCATGCTCTATTCCAAATGAAATTGGGAATAGAGATTAAAGAAGCAGAGAACTTCAGAGCTCTCTGATCTCATGGCCCAACTGACTATCCTACAACTCGAGGGCAAGACTTAGATCATATGGCAATGAAGTTGAGGCCAGGGACCTGGGCTTGCTTCTTCCATGAAGACACTCTACTCTTCGGGAGAGAGTACAAGGTGGGGAGGCAATCCCTGTTCTTACAGGTTGCCCCTTCTGGCATGGATCCTCCTCCCTATGAGTGAAGTGATATAGAGTCAATTTAAGGCCTTATCTTCTTGGCCTAACATCTGGAGTAGGGATGCTGCCCTATGAATGAGGATTGGGGAGGAGAGGCAAGCATCAGCCCTCTTAGTCTGGAAGGGCCTTTGCAACATAGGATGTGGGAATGAGAGAGGCCAGCATCCCCTTCTGGGTGAAACTGTCCTCCTAGACTAGGAGTTGGGGGAAGAGGGAGCCCCATCTCTTGGCCACCTTTGCCTAAAGCAGAGCTTCTGTTACACTGATCAAGGGAAAGGGTGGGAGTAGAGTGTAACTGAGATGTCACAGACTCTCACTGTTCTCACTAAGAGTTAATAGATTTCCTTGAATGAATATTTGCTTATTTAAAGTTTCCAGATTTAAGTGGGTATTTTTAAAAACTTATCATTTATAATTTTCATCAGTCAACAGATTTCTTGACTGGGCTGAGAGTTCACTGAACTCCTCAAACCACTATTCTGGAAGTTCTACTTCTGGCTATATCATTATCATACTCAAAATTGTCAAAGACTCGTCATTTCCTATGAAGATAAAATCTATATTCCTTAGCTTGATTTTCAGTGATCTGTATAATTTTGCTCCACAGGGTATCACTGTAAGACTGACAGAGCAAGTCTGATGTTCCCTGAACATATCTCATGTTGTTCACTCTATCAAAACTTTCATTTCTTTTCATATCATAACACATAGTCATAAACTTCATTACATCAATATAAAATAGCCCTTCATGGGTTCCTGACTAATTTTCCAGATCACAGTTGTCTCTCCCTATAAAATATGTTAGTGGGCTTCCCTGGTGGTTCAGTGGTTAAAGAGTCCTCCTTGCAGTGCAGCTGGCCCGGGAAGATCCCACATGCCATGGAGCGGCTGGACCGGTGTGTCCAATTATGAGCCGGCACTCTGGAGTGCATGTACCCAGAGCCGGTACTCTGCACCAAGAGAGGCCACTGCTATGGGAGGCCAACATAGGCCACAGAATGAAGATGGATCAAAATAAATAAATAGAAATAAAACATGTGTTAGTATCTAAATACACTAATCACATTCTCCTTTTCTAATTTTGTACAAGTATTAATAGGTACTATCATTTACTGGAGTTAACACAACTCCCAACACACAGGAGACACTCTAGAAGTATTTCTTGCTTTGTGAACAAATGGCTGAATGAGAATGAGTCATAGCAACATGTCAAAAGGAAAGATTTTACCATTTACAGAGGACTTTCTCACACATGCTTCCTAGTTGCTTGTCCCAGTAACAGTACTGGTCAAGATTGTCATAATTACCCCCATGAGGAAATCAGGGCTTTTAAATTTAAGAGTGTCACCCTAGATCACACAGATACTGAGTGGTCAGTCATTGCAGATCTGAGTTCAACACCTGTGTTCTGTTAAAAACCAAACTCTTCCTATAGTGAAAGGGATAGAGAAAATGAAATGCCTTCTCCTACTGAGACTTGCTTTTCTAATTTTTCCATTAGAAAGGGATAAGGGCAATTAAAACTAAGGACAAAATAGATAAGGGAATTCCTTTCTGAAATTTTTTCTTAGATTATCTAAAATGTAAACTCAAGCCTTTGGTAATGAATGTTGGTTATATAATAGATAAAAACAAAGTCAGTATTCTTCACAAAAATGCTCTGTGCTAAACCAACCACATGGCCATTCTATTCCAAGATAAAATCTATATTCCTTAGCTTGATTTTCAGTGATCTGTATAATTTTGCTCCACAGGGTATCACTGTAAGACTGACAGAGCAAGTCTGATGTTCCCTGAACATATCTCATGTTGTTCACTCTATCAAAACTTTCATTTCTTTTCATATCATAACACATAGTCATAAACTTCATTACATCAATATAAAATAGCCCTTCATGGGTTCCTGACTAATTTTCCAGATCACAGTTGTCTCTCCCTATAAAATATGTTAGTGGGCTTCCCTGGTGGTTCAGTGGTTAAAGAGTCCTCCTTGCAGTGCAGCTGGCCCGGGAAGATCCCACATGCCATGGAGCGGCTGGACCGGTGTGTCCAATTATGAGCCGGCACTCTGGAGTGCATGTACCCAGAGCCGGTACTCTGCACCAAGAGAGGCCACTGCTATGGGAGGCCAACATAGGCCACAGAATGAAGATGGATCAAAATAAATAAATAGAAATAAAACATGTGTTAGTATCTAAATACACTAATCACATTCTCCTTTTCTAATTTTGTACAAGTATTAATAGGTACTATCATTTACTGGAGTTAACACAACTCCCAACACACAGGAGACACTCTAGAAGTATTTCTTGCTTTGTGAACAAATGGCTGAATGAGAATGAGTCATAGCAACATGTCAAAAGGAAAGATTTTACCATTTACAGAGGACTTTCTCACACATGCTTCCTAGTTGCTTGTCCCAGTAACAGTACTGGTCAAGATTGTCATAATTACCCCCATGAGGAAATCAGGGCTTTTAAATTTAAGAGTGTCACCCTAGATCACACAGATACTGAGTGGTCAGTCATTGCAGATCTGAGTTCAACACCTGTGTTCTGTTAAAAACCAAACTCTTCCTATAGTGAAAGGGATAGAGAAAATGAAATGCCTTCTCCTACTGAGACTTGCTTTTCTAATTTTTCCATTAGAAAGGGATAAGGGCAATTAAAACTAAGGACAAAATAGATAAGGGAATTCCTTTCTGAAATTTTTTCTTAGATTATCTAAAATGTAAACTCAAGCCTTTGGTAATGAATGTTGGTTATATAATAGATAAAAACAAAGTCAGTATTCTTCACAAAAATGCTCTGTGCTAAACTAACCACATGGCCATTCTATTACAGTAACTATGTTGTTTTGAAAAATAACTCATTCCACTGGAGATGAAAGATAAGTGGCTGCAGTATTTGGAGCAAAAAGGGGAACTTTTGTTGTACTTATGAACCAGGCTAAGGGTGGGTGAGAGGTGCCTAAAGAAAAGGATTTGGGAAGGAATTAACTTGTGGGTGAAGGGAAGGCCATTCAGAAATGATACCCTGCCCCTTTCTTTTAGTCACTGAGTCACCTATGTACTCGTTCACCCAGGGTTAGTTTAGCTTCAGACAAGCCCTGTTTAATTGACACTTGATAAACTTTGGTCAGGGCTTCCCTGGTAGCTCAGCGGATAAAGAATCCTCTTGCAATGGTTCAACTTCTGGGTTGGGAAGATCCCCTGGGGAAAGGATAGGCTACCCACTCCAGTATTCTTGCCTGAAGAATTTCATGGACAGAGGAGTTTGGTGGGCTACAGTCCATGGGGTCACAGAGAGTCAGACAGGACTTAGCGAGTAAGCACACACACACAAACTCTGTTCACAACCACAGTGGCTTGGTATATGATTCCTCCACTTAAACACATAGTTATCAAGAGAGGGGCTTTTTTGGTAGGTGCTAGGTTAAGACCATATCCAGTCTCTTGAAGAGGAAGAACCAATATCACAACACTGTATCTGGTCGCCCTGAACCCTGAATCTTGAGCATCATGTTACCTATCTTAAAAATGTTTTGTTTCTATTTATATGTTATTATAAATTATACATTTCTATTTATTATATGTTTATTTATATACTATTTATTATATTTATTTTAAATATACTATTTATTTGTATTTATTGTACTATTTATACTATTTATTTATACTATTTATTATACTATTTATACTATTTATTATACATTTCTATTTATATGTTATTATAATGTATTGTTTCTATTTATACGTTGCCCTAAAGATTAAAAAAGTGAACATGTCTAGGACAATGCCTGGCATATGAGTTGTACTCAAAAAGGTTGTACTTGCCTACCTTGCCTTCCCATTACTCTATACATGGTCCCAGTTCCCTTGATTGGTCTTATCAAAGTCGATAAAAATATATACAAAAAAATGTTGATGAGGTAAGACATTAAGGGGGCTTGAATTTCCCCATTAGTCACTGATTTTAACTGTGACGTTACAGCAGTGGTGGGGAGTGGGTGAATAGAGAAGGAAACTGCAGAATTGCTTAGGATATCACACAAATAAAAGATGACTTATCCTGTGAGCTTACCAGTTGGAGAAATAATCTTCCTTGACTCACCTCAGGCATGATGATGGAGATGTGCTTATCTTCCCTTTTATAAATACAGACTGGAATTGAGAGTGGACTGGTGACTCGCTAAATGTATTTGAATGAAAGCATTAATACAGATGGTCACGTTTTCTATGGAGACAAAAGAAATGGTCCAATTATTTTGTAGAAAGAAGGATGAACTTTCCTGGCAATTTGCAGTGAAGAATCTACCAGCAGTGCTGGAGACGTTTCAATCACTGGATCAGGAAGATACCCTGGAGAAGGAAATGGCAGCCCACCCCAGTATTCTTATGTGGGAAATACCACAGTCAGAGGAGCCTGGTGAGCTATAGTCCATGAATTCACAAAAGAGTCAGACACAACTTAGTAACTAAACAACAACAATGGAAAAAAAGGTGGCAACAGACAAGTAATTTTGGATTTGGAATGAGATATACTTATGCTTAGAAGTGAAGAACAAAATTTATTTTGGGACTGTATTTGAATTAGACAACTTATTTTTGGTATCTGATATTTTTTTTGAAAAGAATTTTCACCCAGCTTCTCTTGTTCCTATAGACTTTTTTTTTTTTAGACTTTTTTTTAGGCGGGGGGGTGGGGGAGGGGGAGGCGCGGGTTGGGGAGGGAGAGGGGCACGTGGGCCACTTCTATGAGTGTTTCATTTATCCATTTTCATCCATCTTTGTTTTTGGCCCGTGTGGGCCTCCCATCGCGGTGGCCTCTGTTGTCGCAGAGCACCAGCTCTGGGCGCATGCGCTCCAGAGCTCCAGCTCAGTAATTGGACACATGGGTCCAGCCGCTCCGCGGCACGTGGGATCTTCCCAGGCCAGGGATCCAACCAGCGCCCCTTGCACTGCAAGGCAGTGTCCTTACCCACTGGACCATCAGGGAAGCCCCCCTATAGAATTTCTGATGAATGCAGAACATCACAGACTGAAAGTGTAGGCACTTTCACTTACTATATATTCCTCCAACAAAAAGCTCTTATTGGATAGCAAGGAATTTGGAATAGTATAAAAGAATTGTATTTATTGACCATTTCTTTACTTTTTGTTCATTTGTAGCAAATAGGTTGAAGAGTACGATGAATGTGTTGAAGAGTACAATGAATAGATTGCCATTATTATTTGCCAGCATATTTTTACTCACTTTCTTCCCAATTTAAATCTCTGAATATTCCTCATGCGTCATTTTTAAATCCTAAGAACTCCAGTTCTTTATTATTTTAAGGGGATAATATTTATATGGTTTGTTTCCAATTAAAATAAGAAAGAGCTGTTGTTGTTCAGTTGCTAAGTCATGTCCAACTCTTTGTGACCCTTTGGGCTGTAACCCACTAGGCTCCTCTGTCCATGGGGATTTCCACACAAGAATACCAGAGTGGGTTGCCATTTTCTTCTCCAGGGGATCTTCCCAGAACAGAGATTGAACCTCAGTCTCACACATTGGCAGGTAAATTTTTTACCACTGAGTCACCAGGGAAACCTTAAGATGAGTTATGTAATAATAAATACTTACCTGTAGTAATCAATTCACTCTTATAAACATGAAAAGATTTCAATAAAAAATACTAATGAAGCAAAATAAGTAAGTTTAAGAAAAATAATTGAAAATGACTTAAGTAAATCTGAGTTTGGGAGAAATAAAATGAAATACTGTGAATATTTTGGCCTATGATTTTCTAAACTAATACAGAATTATTTGCACAAATTATTTTATTCACATTGTATTTTATTATTATTAATATCATCATTTAATTAATATAAACAACAAGACTTAAGAATTCATGGTTAAAGACAAAGAAAATTTAACATGAACTTAAGAGACAGTTTTATTCCTTCCTAGAAATATACATAAAATTTTATTCTAGGTTCAATTTACAGAAAATTAAATCTTAATTTATTTTTAGTCTGATTTTTGCTGCAAGATTGAAACCCCTTTTTAAAAAGTTGTTATCTCTGATAACATTACCCAGAATACTTGCTGAAGAGAAACACGGTGGAATCAACACAGTAAGGTGATATTTCCTCCTGGAATACTAAGCTTATCCCTTCTGGGACAGGAAACCCATAGTCAACTGGCAGGGTTGTGAAGGTCTTTCTTACACACTAGATTGATCTGATAATCCATACCATGTTTGGACATATTTTATGTATTACAATTTATATTCCTTTGCTTCTATGGCTTTTTAGACTTTTGAAACACTAGGGGAAGAAACATATTGGCAGGATGCTTAGTTTCATTTTTCCACAAGATAGAAAAAGCAAGATATTCAACAACTAGCTATGATGATGTGATGAGAGATTATTTAATTATTTTTGACAAGTTCCTGTGTAGCCAAGAAATAACTTTTAACTTTGTTAAAGGCCTGCATTGATTTAAAAACAAACTCAAATACAAAAGTTTATTTTTTTATTTTATGAAATAATAGAATTTTCAGTACAACAACATGCATGTGAAGAGTATGTACTATTTTGGTAATAGAATTGAAACCTTGCAATTTTGAGTATTTCAGGTGGATTTTAGTTTTGAGTCATTGTGTTTTAATGACACAGATTTTATTAGATATTTTAAAATCTCAGGTTTCTTAAATGTATTTCTACAGGAAAAATTTAAAATATACATTCCTAAGTTTCCATCAAAACGTACATGTATTCCCCGTGATAAATACTCGTGAATATATTTGGCCTATGAAATAAGTAAGTTTAAGAAAATAATTGAAAATGACTTAAGTAAATCTGAGTTTGGGAGAAATAAAATGAAATACTGTGAATATTTTGGCCTATGATTTTCTAAACTAATACAGAATTATTTGCACAAATTATTTTATTCACATTGTATTTTATTATTATTAATATCATCATTTAATTAATATAAACAACAAGACTTAAGAATTCATGGTTAAAGACAAAGAAAATTTAACATGAACTTAAGAGACAGTTTTATTCCTTCCTAGAAATATACATAAAATTTTATTCTAGGTTCAATTTACAGAAAATTAAATCTTAATTTATTTTTAGTCTGATTTTTGCTGCAAGATTGAAACCCCTTTTTAAAAAGTTGTTATCTCTGATAACATTACCCAGAATACTTGCTGAAGAGAAACACGGTGGAATCAACACAGTAAGGTGATATTTCCTCCTGGAATACTAAGCTTATCCCTTCTGGGACAGGAAACCCATAGTCAACTGGCAGGGTTGTGAAGGTCTTTCTTACACACTAGATTGATCTGATAATCCATACCATGTTTGGACATATTTTATGTATTACAATTTATATTCCTTTGCTTCTATGGCTTTTTAGACTTTTGAAACACTAGGGGAAGAAACATATTGGCAGGATGCTTAGTTTCATTTTTCCACAAGATAGAAAAAGCAAGATATTCAACAACTAGCTATGATGATGTGATGAGAGATTATTTAATTATTTTTGACAAGTTCCTGTGTAGCCAAGAAATAACTTTTAACTTTGTTAAAGGCCTGCATTGATTTAAAAACAAACTCAAATACAAAAGTTTATTTTTTTTTATTTTATGAAATAATAGAATTTTCAGTACAACAACATGCATGTGAAGAGTATGTACTATTTTGGTAATAGAAGTGAAACCTTGCAATTTTGAGTATTTCAATTGGATTTTAGTTTTGAGTCATTGTGTTTTAATGACACAGATTTGATTAGATATTTTAAAATCTCAGGTTTCTTAAATGTATTTCTACAGGAAAAATTTAAAATATACATTCCTAAGTTTCCATCAAAACTTTTTAGTAAACTATGGACAATGAGTCAAATCCAAACCAGTGATAAATTTGTACAACTTGTGACCTAAGAAAGATACACTGTTGCTCAGTTGCTCAGCTGTGTCCAACTCTTTGAGACCTCATGAACTGCAGTATCTCAAGCTTCCCTGTCCTTGACTATTTCCTAGACCTTGCTCAAACTCATGTCCCTTGACTCAGTGATGCCATCCAAACATCTTGTCCTCTGTCACCCCCTTCTCCTCCTGCCATCTATTTTTGCCAGCATTAGAGTCTTTTCCAATGAGTCATCTCTTTACATCAGGTGGCCAAAGTATTGTAGCTTCAGCTTCAGTGCCAATCCTTCCATGAATATTCAGGGTTGATTTCCTTTGGATTGACTGGTTTGATCTCTTTGCTGTCCAAAGGACTTTCAAGAATGATCTCCATCACGAGTGTTCAGAAGCATCAACTCTTCAGTGCTCAGCCTTATTTATGGTCCTACTCTCATAATCATACATGACTACTGGAAAAAATAAAGCTTTGATTACATGGACCTTTGTTGGCAAAGTGATGTCTCTGCTTTTTAATACACTGTTTAGGTTTGTCATAGCTTTTCTTTCAAGGAGCAAGCATCTTTTAATTTCATGGCTGCAAGTCACCATCCCCATTGATTCTGGAGTCCAAGGAAATAAAATCTGTCACTATTTCCATTTTTTCTCCATCTGTTTATCATGAAGTGATGGGACCAGATGTCATGATCTTAGTTTTTTGGGGGGAGGGGCACTTCTATTGGTCTTTCATTTATCTGTTTTCATCCATCTTTGTTCTTTGGCCCGTTTTGGGCCTCCCATCACAGTGGCCTCCCTCGTCACAGAGCACTGGCTCTGGGTGCATGCGCCCCAGAGCACTGGCTTGGTAGTTGGACACATCAGTCCAGCTGCTCCAGGGGGGGCATGGCTGGACCTTGCACTGCAAGCTTTCTCCACGCAGGGGCCTTCCCAGTCTGTGTTTTAATGACACAGATTTGATTAGATATTTTAAAATCTCAGGTTTCTTAAATGTATTTCTACAGGAAAAATTTAAAATATACATTCCTAAGTTTCCATCAAAACTTTTTAGTAAACTATGGACAATGAGTCAAATCCAAACCAGTGATAAATTTGTACAACTTGTGACCTAAGAAAGATACACTGTTGCTCAGTTGCTCAGCTGTGTCCAACTCTTTGAGACCTCATGAACTGCAGTATCTCAAGCTTCCCTGTCCTTGACTATTTCCTAGACCTTGCTCAAACTCATGTCCCTTGACTCAGTGATGCCATCCAAACATCTTGTCCTCTGTCACCCCCTTCTCCTCCTGCCATCTATTTTTGCCAGCATTAGAGTCTTTTCCAATGAGTCATCTCTTTACATCAGGTGGCCAAAGTATTGTAGCTTCAGCTTCAGTGCCAATCCTTCCATGAATATTCAGGGTTGATTTCCTTTGGATTGACTGGTTTGATCTCTTTGCTGTCCAAAGGACTTTCAAGAATGATCTCCATCACGAGTGTTCAGAAGCATCAACTCTTCAGTGCTCAGCCTTATTTATGGTCCTACTCTCATAATCATACATGACTACTGGAAAAAATAAAGCTTTGATTACATGGACCTTTGTTGGCAAAGTGATGTCTCTGCTTTTTAATACACTGTTTAGGTTTGTCATAGCTTTTCTTTCAAGGAGCAAGCATCTTTTAATTTCATGGCTGCAAGTCACCATCCCCATTGATTCTGGAGTCCAAGGAAATAAAATCTGTCACTATTTCCATTTTTTCTCCATCTGTTTATCATGAAGTGATGGGACCAGATGTCATGATCTTAGTTTTTTGGGGGGAGGGGCACTTCTATTGGTCTTTCATTTATCTGTTTTCATCCATCTTTGTTCTTTGGCCCGTTTTGGGCCTCCCATCACAGTGGCCTCCCTCGTCACAGAGCACTGGCTCTGGGTGCATGCGCCCCAGAGCACTGGCTTGGTAGTTGGACACATCAGTCCAGCTGCTCCACGGCAGGTGGGATCTTCCCAGGTCAGGGATGGAACTGGCACCCCTTGCACTGCAAGGCTTTGTCCTTACCCACTGGACCACCAGGGAAGCCCTAAAAGCAGTGACTCTTTTTAATGTGTCATCTTAGGCTAATGAGAACTGGATTTTCAAGAAATCCCTTCCCTAAGTGATTTCAGGTTAGCCTTGGGCACAAGGGAAATTTGCATTAGATTTGTTAGCTGAGTGGCTCTATGCTCTGAAGCTCAGTGTGGAGCCAGCTCATACCCAGTGTCATTGATTTGCCAGATCCCTTAGCATGAGACAGCACTTGGCCTCCTGGCTCCTTCTGCTTCTCCATGCCCTCAGCCTATCACAGTGCAACTCTCCTACCATGCAGGGTGCTAGCTTCTTCTGCAGGTCACCCCATCATCTCAGTTGGAGGTGGTAAGGAGCAGAGGCAAATTCCAGTTTGACCTCATAGCTTCCTGTTGTCCTTGAGAGTTTCAGTTGGTGCAAACTCTCTGTTTCATGTTCAGAATTTCTTCCCAGAAAGGTTGATTATGCTGACCTATAGCAACTTCAGACCCACTCCCAGACATAGATACAATAACCTTCCATATGTGTCTCAGAGATCACACCTTTGTATATGATGGAATACCAAGGTTCCTTATCCCATACCACTTCAAGAGGTATGCCTCTCTAATGGATCATAACAAGTACACTAAAAAGTATTTGAAAGCTATACCTCATCTACACATACTGTTTTGTAAATAAGGAAACTGCATAGACAACAGCAGTCATTGGGATCACAGGAGTAACAGTACTAAAAATTTAGTCAGGGCTTAACTCAACAAATATTTTAACATGTAAAGTCACCTAATTCTTAATCTAACCCAAGAAGTTAGTGTTACCATTTTCCCCACTTAAAGGCAGATAAAACTGAAGCCGAGAGAATCCTTAAGTTTAAGGCTTGAGGTCATAGCTATCTAGATGGTAGAGTTAGAATTTGAATCAAAACAGTTTGATTTACTTCAAGTTCTTAATCATTGGTTGTCTTTGATAGTAGAGATTTTGTAGAAATGAATTGAAAAAAAAATGATTTTCAGGTCTCTATTTTCCCAGGTAATTTTTTTTTTTTTAAGATTTATTTATTTATTTATTTTGGGTGGGGGTCGGGTTGAGAAGGGAGGGGAGTGGGTGGGCCACTTCTATTGGTCTTTCATTTCTCTATTTTCATCCGTCTTTGTTCTTTGGCTCCTGTGGGCCTCCCATCGTGGTGGCGTCTGTCGTTGTAGAGCGCGGGCTCTGGGCGCATGCGCTCCAGAGCTCCGGCTCGGTAATTGGACACATCAGTCCAGCCGCTCCGCAGCACGTGGGATCTTCCCAGGCCAGGGATCGAACCGGTGCCCCTTGCACTGCAAGGCGGTGTCCTTACCCACTGGGCCACCAGGGGAAGTCCTTCCCAGGTAATTTATTAAACAATTCACAAAAATTATTGAGTATCTACTAGAGGGTCTCTCCTAGACAAACATGATTCTTGCCTTCATGGGACCAGAGTATATTTTGTTATATCTGCATTTGTGAAATGAGAATTGTGCACATTGAAGCTATATCTATCTTTCTGGAGCTATATCTATCATTCTTACTCTCTCCTTTTATGTATAATTCATCACATTCAAAATACAAACATATTCATGGTGGTTTGAAGAAAATTATAGGCATTTAGTGTAAATGCTAAGAAATAATGAAAACTTTGTAGTTTTAAAGTTATTTAAAATAGATTCTGTATTTTTAAAATGTAATCATTTCACATGAAAATTTCCATGCATGTTTTTTGGGAAGACATTTATATAGGTCTTTTTCTAATCTGGAAATGAATAGCCATGTCAAATATGTATTGTGGTTTGCATTATATTTTTATCAATCATCTGCTTAGTTAATATGGATCCATTTTCCTAACCACTATTTTAACATGTAAAGTCACCTAATTCTTAATCTAACCCAAGAAGTTAGTGTTACCATTTTCCCCACTTAAAGGCAGATAAAACTGAAGCCGAGAGAATCCTTAAGTTTAAGGCTTGAGGTCATAGCTATCTAGATGGTAGAGTTAGAATTTGAATCAAAACAGTTTGATTTACTTCAAGTTCTTAATCATTGGTTGTCTTTGATAGTAGAGATTTTGTAGAAATGAATTGAAAAAAAAATGATTTTCAGGTCTCTATTTTCCCAGGTAATTTTTTTTTTTTTAAGATTTATTTATTTATTTATTTTGGGTGGGGGTCGGGTTGAGAAGGGAGGGGAGTGGGTGGGCCACTTCTATTGGTCTTTCATTTCTCTATTTTCATCCGTCTTTGTTCTTTGGCTCCTGTGGGCCTCCCATCGTGGTGGCGTCTGTCGTTGCAGAGCGCGGGCTCTGGGCGCATGCGCTCCAGAGCTCCGGCTCGGTAATTGGACACATCAGTCCAGCCGCTCCGCAGCACGTGGGATCTTCCCAGGCCAGGGATCGAACCGGTGCCCCTTGCACTGCAAGGCGGTGTCCTTACCCACTGGGCCACCAGGGGAAGTCCTTCCCAGGTAATTTATTAAACAATTCACAAAAATTATTGAGTATCTACTAGAGGGTCTCTCCTAGACAAACATGATTCTTGCCTTCATGGGACCAGAGTATATTTTGTTATATCTGCATTTGTGAAATGAGAATTGTGCACATTGAAGCTATATCTATCTTTCTGGAGCTATATCTATCATTCTTACTCTCTCCTTTTATGTATAATTCATCACATTCAAAATACAAACATATTCATGGTGGTTTGAAGAAAATTATAGGCATTTAGTGTAAATGCTAAGAAATAATGAAAACTTTGTAGTTTTAAAGTTATTTAAAATAGATTCTGTATTTTTAAAAATGTAATCATTTCACATGAAAATTTCCATGCATGTTTTTTGGGAAGACATTTATATAGGTCATTTTCTAATCTGGAAATGAATAGCCATGTCAAATATGTGTTGTGGTTTGCCTTATATTTTTATCAATCATCTGCAGTAATAGAAACACTTTAGGTACTTAAACACCTTTTATGGAACTCTTTAGTACTCATTCTGAAGATTCTTGACAAAATGCATAACTTGACTATAAACTAGAATTGACATTAATCTTGGGTCTAATGTGGAACTGCTGTTATCCAAGAATTATCTTTCCAGGAAGCCCAAGCTTCTATAACAAGTTCTATTCTTTATGTAGCCTTCTAAAATGAGGCTTTCTATGCTTATGAAGAAGATGCCTTAAAAGGCATCTCTAAGGCCTGTCTTTAGTCAGGTTGCCATGCAGAAAAGATCTTTTTGCTGGCTGGTGATGTCGATAAATGTCATTCTTTCATGCATTAATTGGGACGTTTGTGAGAGAGGTGACAAGAGATGAATAAGATAAGATGAAAAGAGATTCAGACAAGGTAAGAGAGCAATAAAATGAGATTCCACACAGAGGTAATTGCAATTAGAAGTGGCAAAAGGAGGGGTGAGTAGCAAACTGTGGGAGAGAGGAATGAACACTTTTGCTCCATTAGCCCTTCAATGTGTAAGACATCATTAAGGCTTAATTCTGCGGGTACTGTTAGATGAAGCAGTACCTCCTCTCGCTCTGCTTTCTCTTTCCATTTGTTTTGCATCGAATCCTCCCTCTGCTCTCTGACTGACTCCTCCTCTTGTCAGATAGGATGCTTACATGTAGAATTTTCAAGAAGGACTGCTTCTCTGTAATGTTGTCCTTTCTGCTCCCTTTTCTCTCGGTGAATATCTTGGCTATTGAGAGCAGGTGTTCAGAAATGGAATGAGTTTAGAGGAAAAGATTCTGCCTCTGTCGTAGGGGGGCTCTGAGGTTGTCTAGCACTGTATATGATGGGAGCAGGGAGGCAGGGTGGATCCTGTCTAGTTCTGAGGTCCAATGCTGATAAGTCGAACATCCCTAGCTGAGGGACCTTTATGTCAGGCTGTCCTGGACCATGGATGGAAGAGTGGTCTGTTCTCTTACTGGTAGGTCATGGGTTGTGAGGAAGTACTAAGCAGAAGTGGGAGGTGTGGTCTAAGTCATTTGTTCCACTGTTATCTTGCAGGAAGCTGAGGCAGCCCAATCTGTGATACCTCCACTGTCTGATGGCTCTCACTCCTACCCCAGGGGTCCGATCAGACTGCAGTGGCATTATCAGGTTCATAGAAGGGGCTGCCCACTCTTCTATCGAACACTTATAATGTCCGTGACCACAAAGAAGGCAGTAGGGAAACTTGGACAGCTCTCTTCTAGGCTTTAGGGAAATATACTTATTTTCCTTTGGGTTCATCTTTTCGTGGCTCTTTCCATTTAGAGTGATGAGATTACAAGGACTACATTTGGATCCGAGACAAAGGTTCTACCAAGTCTGCCTGGGCAAGCCTCAAGCAATAACATCAAAAGGAAACCATATGTCCCTCATAATACTCAGTCTAGTATGTGGCATAGAAAACCATAGAAGGACTTCGGGCTAAGGTTTCTCAAGTAACAAAGGGTATTTTGGCCTAGAGGGTCAAGTGTGTCCCTCTCAGAACCCATGATGGAAAAGGCATGTAGTCAAAGATGGGGCACTTTTCTAGTTTAGCTGCATTTCCTTCTTTGTCTCAAAGATGGTTCTGGTAAAACTGCTGCTTTTTTCTCACAAATAAATTAGTAGAAGTCCTGACTTAGTGTGTCTAAGGAATTAGACTCTAGCCAAAAATGTGCTAATTGATTTAATTCTGCTAAAACTTTTTCATTTTGGTAACACACAACATTCTCGACTTCTAAAATATCACCATATAAATTAAAACTATAACATTTCCTTTTGAGATCCTTTATTCACAGGCCTCATTTACATACTTGCATAAAGTTCTCCAGTCTTAATGTGTATGGAATCTAGAAAGATGGTGCTCATAAATAAATATGCAGAGCAGTGATGGAGAGGCAGGCATAGAGCACAGTCTTATGGACATTGGAGTGAGGGAGGGGGATATGGTGTGAGACTAGAGGATCTCAAGCAGCAGCTCTGTGGTGACCTGGAGGGGTCGGATGGGGAGGAGGGTGGAGGAAGGTTCAGCGGGGTGGACATGTGTATACCTATGGCAGATTTGGGTCAATATGTGGCAGTAAACAAGAAAACCCTGTAAGAAATAATAATAATAATAAAAATTTGTATAGAATAAAAAAATCTCTTCAAAAAAATAATAAAGTTCTCTAGTCTTTAGCTACTTGTTTATTCAACTGCCATCTTGACCTTGAAAAGTGCTGCAAAATGTTTGGTTGTGCCAGTTCATCTCAGACATGGTGTTGTGTTTGTTTACTTGGATCTGTAATCCACTGAGGGGTTTAATGCCCTATTCTTTTTATCTTCTCTTTGCTAGATGTGCTCCATGACATGGGTGATGGGTAGGGAGGATGTCACATTTTTTTATTAGGGTTATTGAAAACTCCACCCCATGCTGTTTAACACTATGCTTAGATTTCGGTGGAGAACCACTACTGTCAGATCAGGGGCACTTCAGCTAAGCAACTTCATACCTAGTATCATGTGGAATTTGGGATTTGGGATTTTGGTTATCTATACCTTCCTTTGGTGACTGTTGAAGGGATTAGAAACAATAGGATGAGTCAAAATATGGTTCACTGCCCGTCTGTGAACATAATAATAGTGGTTGTTCTGTAGATGATATTCTCTATAACGTGATATTTTCTATAATGTGATATTTTCTTAAATGTTTTCTAGGGAAAATGAATTTTGAGTCTTTTGGATAATGGTTCAATGAGAAAAGCATTTTGATACTGGGAAATGCTGTATATAATAACCACTTCAATTAAAACTCTACTAGCATATTAAAAGCAAGTAATTTTGCAATAAATATACTGTTTGAATTTTTAATCCAGAATTTCTGGATTTTATTGGAACACAGACTTTTCTTTGTCATCATCAAATCAGTTTTTCATGGGGAAGTTGATACTGAATGAAAAACAAAGTACAGAACCACATTATTGGTTGTACTCACATGAAGAAAAGCAGTGGACCTTTGTTTATACCCAATGAGACAGGGTAATATAGATTTATGCCCCTGTTGAATATGAGGGTTAAGAAAGGGCAGTTATTGAAAGTCTTTGTAAGTCTTGAGTGGAAAAGATAAGTACATACCTCATTGACTGATATGTTAAAACTGTACTCTGAGAATCCTTTTCAATCTCTCTGATGAGTGTGGTGACATTGCTGGGTTTCTTCAATAACTGCATCTCCTCTTCTGCCAGGCACGTGGGAGATTGTACTTCTCAGTCCTTTCACTTTTGGGCTGGGCAATGTGATGAGTACTGGCCAGTGAAAAGTGGGCAGAAGTGACACATTTTACTTCCTGGTAAAGGAGAAGAGAATGAAGACTCTGTGAAATGACTCTGTCCTCATAACCAAGTCCATGAGCTTCTAAAAGTAAACTGATGAGACAGAGTCTCCTTTATATTGTATCTTTGAGTGACTGTGAGGAGGTTCACCTACCTGGTTTCCCCATCCCACCACTCCCATGTACCTATCTTAGACATAGGCCATGAGCAAGAAGCTCTTGTTGACCGTGATTAGTGGTTGGGTTAAAACTCCTGTTAAGACGGACCTACTGTCAGATCAGGCACTTCAGCTAAGCAACTTCATACCTAGTATCATGTGGAATTTGGGATTTGGGATTTTGGTTATCTATACCTTCCTTTGGTGACTGTTGAAGGGATTAGAAACAATAGGATGAGTCAAAATATGGTTCACTGCCCGTCTGTGAACATAATAATAGTGGTTGTTCTGTAGATGATATTCTCTATAACGTGATATTTTCTATAATGTGATATTTTCTTAAATGTTTTCTAGGGAAAATGAATTTTGAGTCTTTTGGATAATGGTTCAATGAGAAAAGCATTTTGATACTGGGAAATGCTGTATATAATAACCACTTCAATTAAAACTCTACTAGCATATTAAAAGCAAGTAATTTTGCAATAAATATACTGTTTGAATTTTTAATCCAGAATTTCTGGATTTTATTGGAACACAGACTTTTCTTTGTCATCATCAAATCAGTTTTTCATGGGGAAGTTGATACTGAATGAAAAACAAAGTACAGAACCACATTATTGGTTGTACTCACATGAAGAAAAGCAGTGGACCTTTGTTTATACCCAATGAGACAGGGTAATATAGATTTATGCCCCTGTTGAATATGAGGGTTAAGAAAGGGCAGTTATTGAAAGTCTTTGTAAGTCTTGAGTGGAAAAGATAAGTACATACCTCATTGACTGATATGTTAAAACTGTACTCTGAGAATCCTTTTCAATCTCTCTGATGAGTGTGGTGACATTGCTGGGTTTCTTCAATAACTGCATCTCCTCTTCTGCCAGGCACGTGGGAGATTGTACTTCTCAGTCCTTTCACTTTTGGGCTGGGCAATGTGATGAGTACTGGCCAGTGAAAAGTGGGCAGAAGTGACACATTTTACTTCCTGGTAAAGGAGAAGAGAATGAAGACTCTGTGAAATGACTCTGTCCTCATAACCAAGTCCATGAGCTTCTAAAAGTAAACTGATGAGACAGGGGAGTCTCCTTTATATTGTATCTTTGAGTGACTGTGAGGAGGTTCACCTACCTGGTTTCCCCATCCCACCACTCCCATGTACCTATCTTAGACATAGGCCATGAGCAAGAAGCTCTTGTTGACCAAAGTGACTGAGGAGTAGAAGATTCCTTGTTACTGCAGCATAACAAAGCCTTCTCTGAATGTGTGTGTGTGTGTGTGTGTGTGTGTGTGTGTGTGTGCGCGCGCGTGCGTGCGTGTGTGTATTTACGGGTGCTGTGGGTGGATGCTGGCCCAGGTCTCCATACTCAAGTTTTCTCCTCTTTAAACCTCCTATCCCTCCTTACTACACTCAGAGACACTATAAGTTGTTTGTTTACAGGTTTGGGCTTCTAAAATAGATTTTCTCAAGTAATTCAATAGCTAAAAAGTGTTAGAAATCATTGTTAAATATATCTCTTTTCCCAACTCAATAAAATTACTGTTGGCAGCAGTAAAACCAGAAATAGAACTCAAACTCTTCTTGTGTTATGCATTAAGCTTAATTTACTATGTTGCACTATAAGGTCAGGAGTTAGTAATATAATGAATGAAACAAAAATAATACAGAACAATAGAAGAACAAAAAATAGGTTCACCACCCAAAGACAAACACTCTGTTTTCTCATGTGTTTATGATTTTTTTAAATTAATGATAATGGTCATAATCGTTTGTATTTATTGAGTTCTTCCAGACGTAGACAACCAGGAGTTAAAGGCAAAGCTTTTGGATCTGTCTGGTAAGTATCTGTATGCCTTCTCTTATCAGCTATGTGACCTTGTTTAACCCTCTGTACATCAGATTCCTCATCTTTAAAACAAGGATTTTACTAGGGTTTCATAGGGTTGAATATATTTTAAAATATGTGTAAAATATTAACACTTGGAAGAATGCCTGGATTATTGTAAACACTTAATAAATGTTAGCAATTTTACTTTTTATTTTTTTTCCCAGTTAATTCTCATGTCAAACCTATGCAATGGGTATTACTAGCATTCTTTTACAGATAATGTAAAGAATGATTAGGGAAGTTAGTGATTTCCCACAGTCACACAGACAACAGGCAGTCAAGACTTATTCTAGAACTTGTTCTCTTAATTACTGTAATGTAAAAATATGCAATTTTTGTGCAGCATTTTGTGTAACACACAAATGATAGGTACTACTGTCCCTGATTTTTTTCACTCATAAGTAATATCTTGCATGAAATGAATGTTATTGTGAATTAAATATCATTTTTATAAAAGTTTTTGCATGTTTTTATAGTTGTTCCTTAAGCTAGATTACCTGTAATGAAGGGAGGGGAGTGGAGATGAGAGAAATAGGTGCGGGAGATTAAGAGATACAAACTTCCAGTTACAAAACAAATGTTTTGTTATCATGGTGATCATTCTGAAATGCATAGGAATATTCAGTCACTAGGTTGTACACTTGAAACAAAGTGCTTTAGTCAATTATACTTAACAAACAAAGTAACTAATAGAAAAACGGATCAGATTTGTGGTTACCAGAGGAGGAAGGGTAGGAGGAAAAGTGGTTGAGCAAAAGTTACAAACTTTGAGTTATAAAATAAATGAGCACTAGGGATGTAATGTAGAGGATGGTAAGTATAATTAGCATTGCTGTATGTTTTATGTGAAAACTAGGAGAGTAAACTTGAGTTCTCATTACAAGGAAACATTTTTTTTTTCTTTTTCTTTGTATCTGTATGAGATGATGAATGTTCACTAAATGTACTGTGGTAACCATTGTATGATGTGTGTAATCAAATCATTATGCTGTACCCCTCACAGTTATACAGTGCTGTATGTCAACAATCTATTAACAAAATTGGAAGAAAAAAAGACAAAAAAGCAAAGCTGTATTTTTAGACTCTTGACTCTTACCCTTAAGATGTGAAGATTGTTTTATCAAGCCTACCAGTTGTAATTAAGGATGAAAAATAAGATTGGAAAAGAGTATTTGTTGTTCAGATTTAAAAGGAGAAGTGGTGGTGGTTATTCACATAGATTTTTTTTTTAAAAAAGGATCCCATTTTAATTTGCATTGCTTCCATGTTCATTCTTTAACCAGTAACATTTTATTTAACATTATATGTTGTCTAATCAAGTGCTTAAATTGATGTATTCTGTGACCCGAAGCCCTTCTTTAGTTGAGCCAGAAATTTACAGTTTCCACGTGGCTTTATCCCTTGCCATTCTTTCTCCTTGCTGCCCATTCACTCCTGGGGACAGCATCCTCACCTGTGACTCATGTATCATTGATATCCTCCCCATATCCGTAGATCCATAGCTCCAACTCTTGAACTCAGATCTATCTTCTACGTGCCACCCTAGACATCCCCACATACTCTGAAAAATACCATCTGGTAGTTGTCCAGTGCCTCACTTATCTTCTTTGCCTCCAAATCAGTTCCTCTTAATTTGTTCTGTAAATGGTGACTTGGTGATTTAAATTAAAACAAACAAACGAAAAAAGCAGATTGCCCCAATTTGAAATGAGTTTCCTTTCTTATTTTTTTCTCTTTCCCTCACACTCCCAAGGCACTGAGGTTCTGAAGCTCCAGATACCTCTAAAATCCATTTCTTCTTTTCCCCTTCACTCTGCAGATTTCATCCATCCACTGGAATCAATCAACTCTGGCCTCCTTTCCTCCTACCCAGTTCCCCTTTAGTTCAGCTTTTGCACCATGTCCAAAACGACAGAGGGCAGCCCTTCTATCACACCACAGCCTCATTAAAAAGCTCCCATTGAAAAATTCTCTGATTTGCTTATATGATGAGACCTAATTTTTACCCGGAAATCTGAGGGAGTGCCTACTTCCAGCATCACTTTTGCCACCTCTATACCCGCTTCCGCCACTCCTACATGCATGTTGCTGGATGAACGGTTTTGAAGTCCAGTCCAACTGTGCATTCGAATCACCTTGGGAGCTTTTAACAAAGACCATGCCAAGACTTCATGCCCAGACCGGGGGGTGTGAGTGAAGCCTACACACTGGTATATTTAAAAAGCCATGCCAAACTGCTCACTAAATTAAATAAGATTGGAAAAGAGTATTTGTTGTTCAGATTTAAAAGGAGAAGTGGTGGTGGTTATTCACATAGATTTTTTTTTTAAAAAAGGATCCCATTTTAATTTGCATTGCTTCCATGTTCATTCTTTAACCAGTAACATTTTATTTAACATTATATGTTGTCTAATCAAGTGCTTAAATTGATGTATTCTGTGACCCGAAGCCCTTCTTTAGTTGAGCCAGAAATTTACAGTTTCCACGTGGCTTTATCCCTTGCCATTCTTTCTCCTTGCTGCCCATTCACTCCTGGGGACAGCATCCTCACCTGTGACTCATGTATCATTGATATCCTCCCCATATCCGTAGATCCATAGCTCCAACTCTTGAACTCAGATCTATCTTCTACGTGCCACCCTAGACATCCCCACATACTCTGAAAAATACCATCTGGTAGTTGTCCAGTGCCTCACTTATCTTCTTTGCCTCCAAATCAGTTCCTCTTAATTTGTTCTGTAAATGGTGACTTGGTGATTTAAATTAAAACAAACAAACGAAAAAAGCAGATTGCCCCAATTTGAAATGAGTTTCCTTTCTTATTTTTTTCTCTTTCCCTCACACTCCCAAGGCACTGAGGTTCTGAAGCTCCAGATACCTCTAAAATCCATTTCTTCTTTTCCCCTTCACTCTGCAGATTTCATCCATCCACTGGAATCAATCAACTCTGGCCTCCTTTCCTCCTACCCAGTTCCCCTTTAGTTCAGCTTTTGCACCATGTCCAAAACGACAGAGGGCAGCCCTTCTATCACACCACAGCCTCATTAAAAAGCTCCCATTGAAAAATTCTCTGATTTGCTTATATGATGAGACCTAATTTTTACCCGGAAATCTGAGGGAGTGCCTACTTCCAGCATCACTTTTGCCACCTCTATACCCGCTTCCGCCACTCCTACATGCATGTTGCTGGATGAACGGTTTTGAAGTCCAGTCCAACTGTGCATTCGAATCACCTTGGGAGCTTTTAACAAAGACCATGCCAAGACTTCATGCCCAGACCGGGGGGTGTGAGTGAAGCCTACACACTGGTATATTTAAAAAAGCCATCAAGAGATTCTAACAAACTGCTCACTAAATTAAATTATTGTAGTTCCCTCAATTTTCCTTTCCCTGTCTTGCCTTTCTGCCAGGGATGCCCTTGCTTATCATTTTAATCTTACAAGCCTCTATTCGTCTATAAGTACTCATTTGAAGTTATTTGAGGGGAGAGAGAGTTGGAGTAAATTTGGCACCTCCTCCAGAATATTGCTCACGTCCCTTCCACATTTTCTCTTTTATGAATGCCCGATATTTTATCAGTCTATAAAGAGCCATGCAAATACAACTGCATGTCAGCCCACCTGTAACAGACTGCTGCTCCTATGGGGGAAGTTATTCCAAATAGTCCAAGTTTTGTCCCTAGGCAGTTATTCCAAACCCACTGGTTCAAGTGCTACAACCTCAGTAAGAGTCTTTGCTATTCCTTGGGTAGAGTGGAGCGCCCCTCCCTCAGATGCACATGGTATCTTGCATTTTGGCAGCTCTTTGACAACTCTTGTCACCACACTGTGTGGTAACTCATCCTCTACACATTTCTAGCATCACTGGATGCTGTATAATTCTAAGGTGGTTGCAGCAGAAGCACCTCAGCCATCTTTGTTTCTCTACAGTCAGTTCAGTTCAGTCGCTCAGTTGCGTCCGACTCTTGGTGATCCCATGGACTGTGGCAGGTCAGGCTTCCCTGTCCTTCAGCCATCTAACAGAGCCTGCTCAAAATCATGTCCACTGACTCAGTGATGCCATCCAACCATTTTATCCTCTGTCATCCCTTTCTCCTCCTGGCCTCAATCCTTCCCAGCAGCAGGGTCTTTTCCATTGAGTCGTCTCTTAGCAGTAGGTAGCAAAAGTATTGGACCTTCAGCTTTAGCATCAGTCCTTCCAGTGAATATTCAGGGTTGATTTCCTTTAGGATTGACAGTCTGGCATAGCATCCAGTTATATAATTGAGACTCAATACATGTTTATCCAATGAAGATCTTTGTTAATCAACCCAGCTGCTGCTGGTTGCCTACTACAAGCTCTGCAGATCTCAAGGGACTTAAGTAGGTGATGATTTAGTCATAAGGAAGTGACTTGCTGCACTCTTGAATCTTAGTTTACCTACCAAGTTCACCTTGGAGTTTCATTGCATTTTTATTATCCATCTTTATTTTATGTATCTGGAAAAAATCCTTTCCATGTGCTAGGGTTTATGTGAAATAGTTTCAACCTTTAAAGTACTGATTCCTGTTTCTGGAGTATGGACAGTATACTTACTCTATTTTTTCTGCAGTTCAGGAGTTTGTGATACATAATAAGTTCAGGATGTGCCTTTTTCCAGTTTCTTTACATCTAAATAAATCAAAATAATGAAAAGCCATTATTTACTCTGTTTTTAATAAGGCTTATAGTCTTTAAGCTGGGATAGACAGAGAAGTCCAATTCATTTCTGCTTTTCTTAAGGGAAAATGGGATCCTTAATCTTAATTAGTTTGTGGGAGTGTGTTTCTTTATTCTATAATTTCAACATGTGACTGAAAATGTCTCTTGGTTGGCAATGCTTATATGTGACCCTATGCACTCTGATAAGGCCCTGGTAAACAACAATCGTTCTCTTGAGTTAAAAGTTAATAAAAATAATACTGATAGTTCTACTACTAATACAATGATTACTACTATGGATCAGACAATGAGTTAAGTGCATGTAATGCATGACCTTATTTAATGCTTAATACTAAAATTCAAGGTTTAAGTTATTTCTGTGTCATATCCCTACTAAGCCATGGAACTGGCATCACATTATTGAGCTGACCACAAGATGATCTCCCTGAAAGCCTGCCAGACCCATGACTAATGCATAGAAGCACGCTGCTACACCTCTCAAACCCAAGAGTATCAGCAGCTAGATAGACCCCAAGGGTGACTCCAGACTCATCCAAAGCAAGGAGGTCCCTGCGTTTTCTCTGCACAAATCTCTTGAACCAAAATATTTCTTTTTTTTTTTTGTTTTTTTTGTATTACTTATGTCAATACATGTTTATCCAATGAAGATCTTTGTTAATCAACCCAGCTGCTGCTGGTTGCCTACTACAAGCTCTGCAGATCTCAAGGGACTTAAGTAGGTGATGATTTAGTCATAAGGAAGTGACTTGCTGCACTCTTGAATCTTAGTTTACCTACCAAGTTCACCTTGGAGTTTCATTGCATTTTTATTATCCATCTTTATTTTATGTATCTGGAAAAAATCCTTTCCATGTGCTAGGGTTTATGTGAAATAGTTTCAACCTTTAAAGTACTGATTCCTGTTTCTGGAGTATGGACAGTATACTTACTCTATTTTTTCTGCAGTTCAGGAGTTTGTGATACATAATAAGTTCAGGATGTGCCTTTTTCCAGTTTCTTTACATCTAAATAAATCAAAATAATGAAAAGCCATTATTTACTCTGTTTTTAATAAGGCTTATAGTCTTTAAGCTGGGATAGACAGAGAAGTCCAATTCATTTCTGCTTTTCTTAAGGGAAAATGGGATCCTTAATCTTAATTAGTTTGTGGGAGTGTGTTTCTTTATTCTATAATTTCAACATGTGACTGAAAATGTCTCTTGGTTGGCAATGCTTATATGTGACCCTATGCACTCTGATAAGGCCCTGGTAAACAACAATCGTTCTCTTGAGTTAAAAGTTAATAAAAATAATACTGATAGTTCTACTACTAATACAATGATTACTACTATGGATCAGACAATGAGTTAAGTGCATGTAATGCATGACCTTATTTAATGCTTAATACTAAAATTCAAGGTTTAAGTTATTTCTGTGTCATATCCCTACTAAGCCATGGAACTGGCATCACATTATTGAGCTGACCACAAGATGATCTCCCTGAAAGCCTGCCAGACCCATGACTAATGCATAGAAGCACGCTGCTACACCTCTCAAACCCAAGAGTATCAGCAGCTAGATAGACCCCAAGGGTGACTCCAGACTCATCCAAAGCAAGGAGGTCCCTGCGTTTTCTCTGCACAAATCTCTTGAACCAAAATATTCTCTTGTGTTTTTGTATTACTTATTCATACAGTTTGTAATACAATAAAAAGATATGTTGCTTAAAATGTGACATGAATCATTGTACCTGATAAACTTACCTTTGTGTCTTTCCATTTGGGGAAGGCTTATCTTTCAACTGAGAAACACAGATTGAGGGTTTGTGATTGCCAGCTAAGAACTATATTCCTTGAATATAGTCAAGAAATTTCTTGGTCCCTTAAAAGCTGAACATATATTTTCAAAACAATTTTGAAAGGGAACTTTAGATTCAGAGCTGGTTAAAAAAGTCAAAGTCAAGTCACTTGGTTGTCTGATTCTTGGCGAGTCCATTGTCAGGTCATGGAATTTCTCAGACCATTCTGGAGTGAGAAGTCACTCCCTTCTCCAGGGCATCTTCTCAACCAGGGATCAAACCCAGGTCTCCTGCATTGCAGGTGGATTCTTTACCATTTCAGCCACCAGGGAAGCCCTCAGAGCTGGTTGTCCTATAATAAATCACAGATTTAGGTTTTTTAAAAAATGTTAATTAATTAATCAGTTAATTAAATAGGCTTAATTAGTATTGTTTTAGTTCCACATAAATCATATATACCTATTCTGTCATGTCTATGTCAACTTGTATTTGAGGATATTCAAGAAATATCATTACTGATTCACATTTTCAAGAAAAATTAAGTTTATTTCTGAGTGTCAGTGATTCTGCAAAATACTCTCTTTGGAGATCACTTATTTGGTGGTATTTCTTTGCTTGAGCATGTAAAATGTCATATATTGTGTTCACACTAGGCTAGTTGTATGTAATTAGTGATTTTCTACTATGGATCAGACAATGAGTTAAGTGCATGTAATGCATGACCTTATTTAATGCTTAATACTAAAATTCAAGGTTTAAGTTATTTCTGTGTCATATCCCTACTAAGCCATGGAACTGGCATCACATTATTGAGCTGACCACAAGATGATCTCCCTGAAAGCCTGCCAGACCCATGACTAATGCATAGAAGCACGCTGCTACACCTCTCAAACCCAAGAGTATCAGCAGCTAGATAGACCCCAAGGGTGACTCCAGACTCATCCAAAGCAAGGAGGTCCCTGCGTTTTCTCTGCACAAATCTCTTGAACCAAAATATTCTCTTGTGTTTTTGTATTACTTATTCATACAGTTTGTAATACAATAAAAAGATATGTTGCTTAAAATGTGACATGAATCATTGTACCTGATAAACTTACCTTTGTGTCTTTCCATTTGGGGAAGGCTTATCTTTCAACTGAGAAACACAGATTGAGGGTTTGTGATTGCCAGCTAAGAACTATATTCCTTGAATATAGTCAAGAAATTTCTTGGTCCCTTAAAAGCTGAACATATATTTTCAAAACAATTTTGAAAGGGAACTTTAGATTCAGAGCTGGTTAAAAAAGTCAAAGTCAAGTCACTTGGTTGTCTGATTCTTGGCGAGTCCATTGTCAGGTCATGGAATTTCTCAGACCATTCTGGAGTGAGAAGTCACTCCCTTCTCCAGGGCATCTTCTCAACCAGGGATCAAACCCAGGTCTCCTGCATTGCAGGTGGATTCTTTACCATTTCAGCCACCAGGGAAGCCCTCAGAGCTGGTTGTCCTATAATAAATCACAGATTTAGGTTTTTTAAAAAATGTTAATTAATTAATCAGTTAATTAAATAGGCTTAATTAGTATTGTTTTAGTTCTACATAAATCATATATACCTATTCTGTCATGTCTATGTCAACTTGTATTTGAGGATATTCAAGAAATATCATTACTGATTCACATTTTCAAGAAAAATTAAGTTTATTTCTGAGTGTCAGTGATTCTGCAAAATACTCTCTTTGGAGATCACTTATTTGGTGGTATTTCTTTGCTTGAGCATGTAAAATGTCATATATTGTGTTCACACTAGGCTAGTTGTATGTAATTAGTGATTTTCTGAGGATGTGGGTGGGAACAGAATGGAAACACTGTATGGACACAAAACATAGCCTCTATTTTAATTGAAAGTAGACTCATTCTCCCAATGGAAATTGTTTTATAGCACTCTGCATAGAAAGAGACGAAATTGCTTTTCATTTATCAAAAAGTTTTCCCCTAAGACAGCTTGATTTCTGTAACTAGTATAATACTTATTCTTTTGCTTAAATTTCACGCTATCAAAGAAACAACCACATTCCTCAAGGATGACTAATTGTTTGATAAAGATGTTAGTGAAGGATCTTTCTCTGTGACTCTACTTTGCCTCCCCCTTCACTCCCCCCTTTCTTTTTTCTGGTTTAGTTTCTAAAATTCTCATTGAGTGCAAACAAGCCTCTATGAATCCTCTGTGAATGTATGTGAGCTCAGTGTGTGCCTAAAATCAGGCTTACTGTTAAGAAAATTTACAGGAGTTGGAGTGGCCTAAAAAAAAAAAAATTAAGTTCTGTCCATACCAACATCAATAAGAGCAACAAGAAGTGGCTGTATTTTGACAATACAGTGTCCTTTATCTGTGTTATTAAACCACTTCAAATCATCTGAGTCTTGTGGTGCTCCCTCCCTCTAAATTAAACATACATGAAAGACACCTGGTTTTACATTTTGAAGTGAAATGCAAACCAGATGGATTTTGTTGAAAATGTGGTCTTCGACTCATGCTGAAATGGGAAGTTGATTTTCGCAAATGACATCTACAAATACACACTTAAAAGGCAGCTCTTGTTGGTCAGATGTTAGGGCCCTTGGGGTTTTGGCCTGTCCCAAGAAGCTACCCTATAGAGAATTTGGCCTCCTTGTATTGGAAGATAAGAAAATAGAGCTTCTGTTGAGACCTAGTATTTAGCATCCAAAAGAGCCAGTTTTTCCTTTAATTATAATATAGTATCATTGCTTTAGTATACTAATTCAAGACATAAAGTGGCAGGGAAAATTTGATCTTTACATTATTTTTTTAAAATTAGTGATATAGTCTATATGTTATAAATTACAATCTGTCCTACACAGTCTTCTGTGTGGCTGCCACTCAAATTGATAATTATGGAAAAATAATTATCATGATTTCTATCCATTTTTTCTGTTAAATATCTCCAGTTCCTTTACCTGCTCCTGGAATAACAGAACCTTGAGTTTCTTCACTTGAAACCTTAAGTTTCTTCACTTGAAACAAAGATGGTACCAGAGCTAAATTCTACATTCCCAATGTGATTTTATGTAAATAGTATACCGATTCTAAACCTTTTCCCTTTATTTTAATACAATCTCTCTCTTTTTATCAATATCATCTAAGTTCATATTAGTTTATTTTGGAAGTCACTTAGTTTTGACTAAAACTGAGCCTATGCTCAACTTTAAATCCTGTGCTTCCAAACCTATGCTTTGTTTCAGCATTACCTTCAGTGCTGTTCTTTGGATGTTTACCGTCAGTCTAAGCTTATTTCCATCCTGTACTTCTCATTGAGTGCAAACAAGCCTCTATGAATCCTCTGTGAATGTATGTGAGCTCAGTGTGTGCCTAAAATCAGGCTTACTGTTAAGAAAATTTACAGGAGTTGGAGTGGCCTAAAAAAAAAAAAATTAAGTTCTGTCCATACCAACATCAATAAGAGCAACAAGAAGTGGCTGTATTTTGACAATACAGTGTCCTTTATCTGTGTTATTAAACCACTTCAAATCATCTGAGTCTTGTGGTGCTCCCTCCCTCTAAATTAAACATACATGAAAGACACCTGGTTTTACATTTTGAAGTGAAATGCAAACCAGATGGATTTTGTTGAAAATGTGGTCTTGACTCATGCTGAAATGGGAAGTTGATTTTCGCAAATGACATCTACAAATACACACTTAAAAGGCAGCTCTTGTTGGTCAGATGTTAGGGCCCTTGGGGTTTTGGCCTGTCCCAAGAAGCTACCCTATAGAGAATTTGGCCTCCTTGTATTGGAAGATAAGAAAATAGAGCTTCTGTTGAGACCTAGTATTTAGCATCCAAAAGAGCCAGTTTTTCCTTTAATTATAATATAGTATCATTGCTTTAGTATACTAATTCAAGACATAAAGTGGCAGGGAAAATTTGATCTTTACATTATTTTTTTAAAATTAGTGATATAGTCTATATGTTATAAATTACAATCTGTCCTACACAGTCTTCTGTGTGGCTGCCACTCAAATTGATAATTATGGAAAAATAATTATCATGATTTCTATCCATTTTTTCTGTTAAATATCTCCAGTTCCTTTACCTGCTCCTGGAATAACAGAACCTTGAGTTTCTTCACTTGAAACCTTAAGTTTCTTCACTTGAAACAAAGATGGTACCAGAGCTAAATTCTACATTCCCAATGTGATTTTATGTAAATAGTATACCGATTCTAAACCTTTTCCCTTTATTTTAATACAATCTCTCTCTTTTTATCAATATCATCTAAGTTCATATTAGTTTATTTTGGAAGTCACTTAGTTTTGACTAAAACTGAGCCTATGCTCAACTTTAAATCCTGTGCTTCCAAACCTATGCTTTGTTTCAGCATTACCTTCAGTGCTGTTCTTTGGATGTTTACCGTCAGTCTAAGCTTATTTCCATACTGTATTAGTCATTTTGTCCCTTCCTACTTGCTTTTAAATTTTATTTAGTGTCTTGTAGCTTTATTGGGTTAGCCCTAGTTGTAGCTTTGTGGTCTTCCCTGAATCTAAGACTTTATATCTCATGTTGTTTCTGTAACTTTCTCAGCCATTTTATCTTTAAAGTTTATCTTTCCTATATTCTCTGAATTTTCTTTCTCTGATTCTAAAATAGGATATGGTTTTTGACTATTTTACTGTATCCTCTACTTCTCCTTTCCTCTATTTTATATTTGTGTTGTGTTGTATTTTGATTACTTTATGCATACCTATATTTGTGGCATGGGGATTTTTAAGTGAAATTTAAATTTGGATATTTCTAGAGATTTGCTTATAGCTCCCCTATATTTTTTTTTACATTTTGATCTAATAAGTCCACTTTTGAAAGTTCACATAAATTTACAAAGATCTGTTAGTCAGGATGTCTCAGCATTATATATAAACAAACAGACTTTCAATGTACAGGAAATTAAGGAGGCACTACTTAGTAGACTGTTAGGCAATTGTTAACAAGAATTAAGTGTGTCAGTCCATATGTATACATACATACGTATATCTATCTATTATACTTATATTCATATGGAAAATGTCCAAAAGGATTGACAAGAAGCATTGAAGAGTGATTTTATTTGAGAAGTGAGTAGGAGTCCAGAAGGATGGTAAAGAAACCAATAAGTGTTACTTTATAGCCTTCTGTCCTGTATTTTCTAAATTTGTTTTTGACAGTGACTATGGCTTTCTATATTTACAATATAATTTTAAATTCATCTCCTCACCCTATTTATCTTTTTTTTTTTCTTTTGGTGGTGGTGAGGCAGAGACCTGACAGATGGTCAATAGGTTAGATCACTTTCTTTCCTTCATGTCATCTGAAAATTGGTTAAACATGATTACAAAATTGTCAGTATTTTGGAAGTCACTTAGTTTTGACTAAAACTGAGCCTATGCTCAACTTTAAATCCTGTGCTTCCAAACCTATGCTTTGTTTCAGCATTACCTTCAGTGCTGTTCTTTGGATGTTTACCGTCAGTCTAAGCTTATTTCCATACTGTATTAGTCATTTTGTCCCTTCCTACTTGCTTTTAAATTTTATTTAGTGTCTTGTAGCTTTATTGGGTTAGCCCTAGTTGTAGCTTTGTGGTCTTCCCTGAATCTAAGACTTTATATCTCATGTTGTTTCTGTAACTTTCTCAGCCATTTTATCTTTAAAGTTTATCTTTCCTATATTCTCTGAATTTTCTTTCTCTGATTCTAAAATAGGATATGGTTTTTGACTATTTTACTGTATCCTCTACTTCTCCTTTCCTCTATTTTATATTTGTGTTGTGTTGTATTTTGATTACTTTATGCATACCTATATTTGTGGCATGGGGATTTTTAAGTGAAATTTAAATTTGGATATTTCTAGAGATTTGCTTATAGCTCCCCTATATTTTTTTTTACATTTTGATCTAATAAGTCCACTTTTGAAAGTTCACATAAATTTACAAAGATCTGTTAGTCAGGATGTCTCAGCATTATATATAAACAAACAGACTTTCAATGTACAGGAAATTAAGGAGGCACTACTTAGTAGACTGTTAGGCAATTGTTAACAAGAATTAAGTGTGTCAGTCCATATGTATACATACATACGTATATCTATCTATTATACTTATATTCATATGGAAAATGTCCAAAAGGATTGACAAGAAGCATTGAAGAGTGATTTTATTTGAGAAGTGAGTAGGAGTCCAGAAGGATGGTAAAGAAACCAATAAGTGTTACTTTATAGCCTTCTGTCCTGTATTTTCTAAATTTGTTTTTGACAGTGACTATGGCTTTCTATATTTACAATATAATTTTAAATTCATCTCCTCACCCTATTTATCTTTTTTTTTTTCTTTTGGTGGTGGTGAGGCAGAGACCTGACAGATGGTCAATAGGTTAGATCACTTTCTTTCCTTCATGTCATCTGAAAATTGGTTAAACATGAATTCTATAACATCATCAGTCATTGGTAAAAGTTTGGAATGCCTTTCAGAAACTTCCTTCCAGAGAGGTTTTATCAACTGGTAACCCTGGCACAAAGGAAAATAATATGAACCCCTATTTTTTTTTCTTTCTAATTCTCTCCTTTCTTCTTCTTCTTTCCTTTTCTTCTTTTTCTCTCTTTGATATATATATTTATGTGTGTATGTATAATATGCCAAGCACTCTGCCAAGCATGACAATATTGACATATTTGTTTCCTGTGTATGAGAAAATATGCCATCTTCTTTCCTGTATTACTAAAATTACTGGGGATTATAGAATTATAAAATTCATATCTTGATAATTTTCCAAATCTTTTATGCATCTCCTTTTACTATGTCAAGCTACAAAAGCATTCTTGACTTACATTTTTGTCTTGACACTCATAAACTTCAAGATATAAGACTCAGAAAGCAGAATGTCTTGAATTGAGAATTGTTGCTATAAGTCACATGAAGTCTTTGGTTTGAGAAATCCCTCCATGCCACAGTTCTTCAAGCTATCAAGTTAAGAGTCCAAATTAAAACTAGATTTTGTAACATCTGAAGAGAGAACTGAAACTGCTTGCTAGGAAATAGGAATTTTCTGTTGTGATTAACTTTGATTTTCCCTTCAGTGATGCTGCATCTCACTGTATTTCTGAGGTACCAAGCAGGGAATGAGGTGAAAAGTGCTTCTTTAGTACTGCACATTTTCAATTTCCAAAGCTCCCCAGTCCTTTGCTTAAAGAAGGACATTGCTTAAAGGAAGCTCCCTGGAAGAGCGTCCAGATACTTAATCTAAGTTTTTTTCTATTAAATTTCTGGAGCAATATGAGTCAACTTTTTTGCAGTCATTTTTTAATTCTATCCATTCCTAGATACTATGCAAGATGTCAATTTTAAACTATCTTTGCATGATTATAATGTGTTACCTTTGGGATCACTTTTGCTCGCCCTTTACATTCCATTGAAGATGAGTCATTTCACTCATCTCCATTGGATTCAACTATTTTGGAAAGTCTACTGTTGTACTCTGGAGTCCCATTATTGACTCTCAGAGAACAGTGAGCACATCACTTTAGGTCACCTGTACCTAGGAACCCAAAGTTTTCCTCTTTTTAGGGGTGTGGCTTTATATCTTTCATGTCTTTCAATATATATAAATTTCTTAAGACAGGAGAACTCTTTACAAATGATTTCATCATTTTTTAAGTGACTAAAACAATCTGAATAAATAAAAAACAATGAGAGGAACCTAGTACAAGCATCTAAAAAATTAATGTATTATTTTCCTTCTAGTTGGTAATTCTTGGTTCCCTAACTGTTGCTGAGTTAGGTTTCAGAAATAAAGAGCAAAATTTTGTGATTATAGAATTAGTCTACCTGAAGGGATGTTTACAGACAAAATTAGTCCAGCCAATTTTGATTTGAGTGCTGAAACTAAAATTCACATATATTCCATAAGTGAAAACTAGCCAGTGTTTACAAGAAGGAATTGATTCTTTTTCCAACTAAACTACTCTGTGAAGTAATACAAAAATTTTGTTCTTATATATCTGACCCAATGCATACACACAAATCATCTTTTATTTCTTCTAAACCGATAAGGCTGTAAAACTAAATTATACCCACTGTGCTTAAGCACTTTACATGATTTATTTTTAATCCTTGGTATAAATCTAAATTAGAGAAATTAATATTGTTCCATTTTGCAGGTGAGAACTGAGATTAACTATCAGGCCCAAGGTCACCCATTTAATAAGTACAAAATGTGTTATTAAAATGGAAATCTAGATCAGTGCTGGAGCCCAAGATCAGGATCGTTATACCAAACAGTTTTTCGGGATCCTCACTTTCCCCATGTTAGACACATGATACAGACTGGTTTGGAAATTCTATACTATGGAAAATGTCAAGTTTGCAATTCAGTACTAATCTACTGATACAGGAAGAATTTTTTAAAGACACGTTCTTGGATAATAGTGGCCCACAGTAGAAATCATGAGTGTTGCAATTCAAAATAACTAATTTTTACTTGAATAAACAAAAAAGGGAGAATTTTTACAAGACACGTTCTTTCACTCATCTCCATTGGATTCAACTATTTTGGAAAGTCTACTGTTGTACTCTGGAGTCCCATTACTGACTCTCAGAGAACAGTGAGCACATCACTTTAGGTCACCTGTACCTAGGAACCCAAAGTTTTCCTCTTTTTAGGGGTGTGGCTTTATATCTTTCATGTCTTTCAATATATATAAATTTCTTAAGACAGGAGAACTCTTTACAAATGATTTCATCATTTTTTAAGTGACTAAAACAATCTGAATAAATAAAAAACAATGAGAGGAACCTAGTACAAGCATCTAAAAAATTAATGTATTATTTTCCTTCTAGTTGGTAATTCTTGGTTCCCTAACTGTTGCTGAGTTAGGTTTCAGAAATAAAGAGCAAAATTTTGTGATTATAGAATTAGTCTACCTGAAGGGATGTTTACAGACAAAATTAGTCCAGCCAATTTTGATTTGAGTGCTGAAACTAAAATTCACATATATTCCATAAGTGAAAACTAGCCAGTGTTTACAAGAAGGAATTGATTCTTTTTCCAACTAAACTACTCTGTGAAGTAATACAAAAATTTTGTTCTTATATATCTGACCCAATGCATACACACAAATCATCTTTTATTTCTTCTAAACCGATAAGGCTGTAAAACTAAATTATACCCACTGTGCTTAAGCACTTTACATGATTTATTTTTAATCCTTGGTATAAATCTAAATTAGAGAAATTAATATTGTTCCATTTTGCAGGTGAGAACTGAGATTAACTATCAGGCCCAAGGTCACCCATTTAATAAGTACAAAATGTGTTATTAAAATGGAAATCTAGATCAGTGCTGGAGCCCAAGATCAGGATCGTTATACCAAACAGTTTTTCGGGATCCTCACTTTCCCCATGTTAGACACATGATACAGACTGGTTTGGAAATTCTATACTATGGAAAATGTCAAGTTTGCAATTCAGTACTAATCTACTGATACAGGAAGAATTTTTTAAAGACACGTTCTTGGATAATAGTGGCCCACAGTAGAAATCATGAGGGTGTTACAGGTCAACAGTTACTGAAGAGAATTTCAGAGATGCTTGTACTAGGTCTGGTTCTAATTAGTAGTTCATTGTGAAGAATACTAAACACAGACGGGCACTCAAGATTAAATGAAAAGAAGAAAAGGCTGTTTTATCCAATGGAAACCTTTTAAAAATTGTCCTGAATAAATTGTTGCATACCTAACAATTTTCTCCTGGTGTTTATTACAGGATGTTGCCAAAGTTTGCCTATTTGGTGCACAGCCAAAAGTTTTGCAATTTCTCTCTGTTCAGAAAACATTCTTGTCAGATTTTCTTTGAGTCATCAACTTTTCCAGACATCACACAGTTGAGTCAATTAAAATAAAGTTAATTGGTATTTTTGTCCTTTGTCAAATTAAATCATTCCATATGGAGGAGTTTGCAGATTGCTAGAGATGTCTTTTGGGAAGGTGAGAGGTCAGAGGTGAAGGCCAAGGAATTGTTTTACTCCTTTGGGAAAATAATAAGTAATCTCTTTCAAAAAATAAGAAATGTCATTTTAAAATAATCTAGATGCCAACCCTTGAAAAAATACTTTCTTGAGTTTCATAAGATTTTACTTAAGTGTGCCCACAGAGGAATGTTAAGTAAAATTGACCATCATAGAGAAGTCATCCTGAGAGATTATTCTCTTTCATAAATGTTCAATCATTATTTATTATTCATGTTCTTTGTTTAATTCTTAAAACACATATTTGGAAGTAGAGCTATTTTGTGGTGAATTTACCTAAATTTTGGTTAAAAATATTCACATGTTCGTATAACTTTTTGACCTTTCTTATAAACCCTTGCATAAGGGTCTCTGCATTTCTTTAGGTAATTTAGGGACCATAAATGGTTACATGATCTCTATGCTTTCTCTTTTAATCAAAATATGAGGCTGCAATGGTAAACTGTTTTTTAACCACTTAAATAATAAAAGCTACCATTTAAGTATATTTACCATATACAGGATGCTAAAATGTGAAATAAATTTATATTTTTTCCCCTTAACCTTTATCACAGTTTTAGGAATAGGCATGCAGGCTTGCTTAGCAATGACCAACTCTTTGTAACCTCATGAACTGTATGTAGCTCCCAGGCCCCACTGTCCATGGGATTATCATGGCAGGAATGCTAGAGTGGGTTGTCATTCCTCCTCCAGGGAAACCTTCTATATGTTCCTACCACATAGCATGAAGAAGAAAATTTCAGAGATGCTTGTACTAGGTCTGGTTCTAATTAGTAGTTCATTGTGAAGAATACTAAACACAGACGGGCACTCAAGATTAAATGAAAAGAAGAAAAGGCTGTTTTATCCAATGGAAACCTTTTAAAAATTGTCCTGAATAAATTGTTGCATACCTAACAATTTTCTCCTGGTGTTTATTACAGGATGTTGCCAAAGTTTGCCTATTTGGTGCACAGCCAAAAGTTTTGCAATTTCTCTCTGTTCAGAAAACATTCTTGTCAGATTTTCTTTGAGTCATCAACTTTTCCAGACATCACACAGTTGAGTCAATTAAAATAAAGTTAATTGGTATTTTTGTCCTTTGTCAAATTAAATCATTCCATATGGAGGAGTTTGCAGATTGCTAGAGATGTCTTTTGGGAAGGTGAGAGGTCAGAGGTGAAGGCCAAGGAATTGTTTTACTCCTTTGGGAAAATAATAAGTAATCTCTTTCAAAAATAAGAAATGTCATTTTAAAATAATCTAGATGCCAACCCTTGAAAAAATACTTTCTTGAGTTTCATAAGATTTTACTTAAGTGTGCCCACAGAGGAATGTTAAGTAAAATTGACCATCATAGAGAAGTCATCCTGAGAGATTATTCTCTTTCATAAATGTTCAATCATTATTTATTATTCATGTTCTTTGTTTAATTCTTAAAACACATATTTGGAAGTAGAGCTATTTTGTGGTGAATTTACCTAAGTTTTGGTTAAAAATATTCACATGTTCGTATAACTTTTTGACCTTTCTTATAAACCCTTGCATAAGGGTCTCTGCATTTCTTTAGGTAATTTAGGGACCATAAATGGTTACATGATCTCTATGCTTTCTCTTTTAATCAAAATATGAGGCTGCAATGGTAAACTGTTTTTTAACCACTTAAATAATAAAAGCTACCATTTAAGTATATTTACCATATACAGGATGCTAAAATGTGAAATAAATTTATATTTTTTCCCCTTAACCTTTATCACAGTTTTAGGAATAGGCATGCAGGCTTGCTTAGCAATGACCAACTCTTTGTAACCTCATGAACTGTATGTAGCTCCCAGGCCCCACTGTCCATGGGATTATCATGGCAGGAATGCTAGAGTGGGTTGTCATTTCCTCCTCCAGGGAAACCTTCTTGATCCAGGGATTGAACCGGGGTCTCCTGTGGTTCTTGTATCAGCCCATGGATTCTCTACCACTAAGCCACTTGGGAAGCCGATCATAGTCTCATGATGTGGGCATTAGTTCCTTGCAGAAACTGAGGTTCAGACAGGTTAGGTAATTTGCCCAGCATCACTCTGCTTTAAGTGGGAGGGATTCAACCTATTCTCTGTCTATAAAAATGTTTTCTTCCAGAGTCTGCTTATCCTACATACAGTTCTTATTAATAATACAGGCACAGGAGTGATCAAAATATTTTATTTATTGGTAACGAGAATTGACTATGTAGCTCAGATGGTAAAATCTAGCTGCCATGCGGGAGACTGGGTTTGATCCTTGGGTACACAAGGCCCCTGGGGAAGGAAATGGTTACCCACTCCGGTGTTCAGTTCATGGATTCGCAGAGAGTCAGACACAACAGAGCAACTAAAACTTTCCTTTGGACAAATAGAGATACGGTCAAACGATGACCAGAGTGAAAAGGAAAGACCCATGTAGAATGGGGCTTTTTAAACAAATAATTGTGTCTGTCTTGGTGGCAAATATGCGGTATCCCTGGCTGCAATAGGAAATGTACAACAGGATATGTGCATTAGGAAGTACACAACAGGAAATATGCCCAAATGAAGGCAGCAGTGACTGAGAGAACACCGAGGAATAGACCTCAAATCAGGAAACATTCCTCTCTTGCCAGAATTTTGTTCCAGTGGGTTATTTTGATGGGAATTATCTTTAAGGAATTTTTGGTACTTTTTTTTTTTTTCCAAGAGAAAAGCATACTCCCTTGTTACTACATCTTCTACCATCAGAAGAAATTTACTATCTTTGAGAACATTTCATACGGGAAACTTTTTCTCTGTGGAATTCATCTTTAATGATTGTTTTCATTCATTATCTTCCTGAATTTTTCCACAGGAAAGACATCCGTGAAAGAATGTACTTCTGGAATAATACTTAGGATAATATTTGGCATATGCTCTGTGCCCATGGTGACATCAGTGATAAGACAGGGATGCGGGGGATTAGACATGCAGCTATAACTCTCTTTACAAAGCCAAAAAAAATTGAGATAATTTAAAAATATTAAATCAGATGATACTGTTTGCTGCTGAAAAACCTCCTCTGCTTTCTACAGCACTAGGTACAAAATTCAATTCCTCAGAATACACCAAGAAGAGCTACATATGCTGCCAGCCTCTGCAACCCCGATTACCACTCTCAGGCCTGCCTCTCTCCAGGACACTTTCTGTCCCCCAAGCACACCCAGTACGTGCCTGCCTCTGGGGTTTTTCGTTTGCTGTTTGCTCACCTGGAACACTCTCCTCAGAGGTTTTTCTGGGCTCAGTTCTTCACATTTAAGTCCCCTTCAGGTCCTCTTCTCTCTGCTGTCTGACTACTTTCCCTGAAATGCCCCTGACCATCCATTCTTCCTTGGGTACACAAGGCCCTGGGAAGGAAATGGTTACCCACTCCTGTGTTCAGTTCATGGATTCGCAGAGAGTCAGACACAACAGAGCAACTAAAACTTTCCTTTGGACAAATAGAGATACGGTCAAACGATGACCAGAGTGAAAAGGAAAGACCCATGTAGAATGGGGCTTTTTAAACAAATAATTGTGTCTGTCTTGGTGGCAAATATGCGGTATCCCTGGCTGCAATAGGAAATGTACAACAGGATATGTGCATTAGGAAGTACACAACAGGAAATATGCCCAAATGAAGGCAGCAGTGACTGAGAGAACACCGAGGAATAGACCTCAAATCAGGAAACATTCCTCTCTTGCCAGAATTTTGTTCCAGTGGGTTATTTTGATGGGAATTATCTTTAAGGAATTTTTGGTACTTTTTTTTTTTTTCCAAGAGAAAAGCATACTCCCTTGTTACTACATCTTCTACCATCAGAAGAAATTTACTATCTTTGAGAACATTTCATACGGGAAACTTTTTCTCTGTGGAATTCATCTTTAATGATTGTTTTCATTCATTATCTTCCTGAATTTTTCCACAGGAAAGACATCCGTGAAAGAATGTACTTCTGGAATAATACTTAGGATAATATTTGGCATATGCTCTGTGCCCATGGTGACATCAGTGATAAGAAAGGGATGCGGGGTATTAGACATGCAGCTATAACTCTCTTTACAAAGCCAAAAAAAATTGAGATAATTTAAAAATATTAAATCAGATGATACTGTTTGCTGCTGAAAAACCTCCTCTGCTTTCTACAGCACTAGGTACAAAATTCAATTCCTCAGAATACACCAAGAAGAGCTACATATGCTGCCAGCCTCTGCAACCCCGATTACCACTCTCAGGCCTGCCTCTCTCCAGGACACTTTCTGTCCCCCAAGCACACCCAGTACGTGCCTGCCTCTGGGGTTTTTCGTTTGCTGTTTGCTCACCTGGAACACTCTCCTCAGAGGTTTTTCTGGGCTCAGTTCTTCACATTTAAGTCCCCTTCAGGTCCTCTTCTCTCTGCTGTCTGACTACTTTCCCTGAAATGCCCCCTGCCCCACTCCATCCCCAGCCCCTTCAAGCTAACATCCTACCCTGCTTTATCTTCTTCACTGCATCTGTTGTTATCTGAGACTGTATCATTGAATTATTTTTCCTGTCTCTTAAGTCTCCCTCAGAAAAATATAACCTCAGTGACGTAGAGAATATGTTAATCCTGTTTCCAGTCTAGGGCTGTATGAACATGTCTATTTATTCTGTTCATTAATAAACATATAAACACAAAAACAAATGTTGCAGGAGGTGACTTCTAAGTCCCTTTCCATTCTCTCAGGAGTATTCTAATGTTCTCTATGTTTTAAAACCAAGGCAAAAGACAAAGAGAACGCTTTGCCTTTTATCAACCAAATGTTTGTCTTCTAAGTCACTGCTTCCTCTCTGGGTTTTGGACACTGAGAATGGGCTCTGCCTCCAGGGGAAACCCCATCTCCAGTTATTCATTGTTTATCCTTCACGACAATTTCCGAAAACTATTTTCCTATCGTGTTACTGGGATCTCCCGGCCTCACCTCCCCTACTGTTCCCTGGACTGGGCTTTGCAGTTCTGCCTTGTTTATGGTGAGATTTCCAAAAATAATTTTGAGTAGGCTGCTGTTTGCCCCATTTCCACCAAAATGTTAAGATGATACTCCTTCCATTAAGCCACAGATCAAAATTCCCTTAAGCAGGCTCCACATACCTACCCAGAACATGCTCAGTCTTCTTGTAACAGAAGTGTAGTTGATTCTGTTTTGAAATGTACATCCAACTGGGGCTGGTTTCCTGACAATCGTGTCTTTCTAAGCCTGGTCTTCAATTGCTCCTGGCATGCTTCTTCATACTATCTCCTGTCAGGGATGCATATTAGCCTCAAGTTGGAGGTGGCCCTTTCACTTACCATTGGTTCTTTCTTTTATTTTAGAGGCAACCTCCTTGGTACAGCTTTCCTTTCTCCTTCCTTGTTTGAGTTTCAGTTTTGCTTTCTGGGAACCAAGCCCTAATTCCCATTCACTGTTTCAGGAAAGGGAACAAAGAGCTTTCAAGCCCATAGAATCTGGGAAGCTTGCTGTAGCATCGTAAAGACCTGGGATGGAAATGATGAACAGCTGTTGTCAGGATCCTCAAGATGCTACAATCAGCATTCAGGGTACGACAGAATTAGAAATGAGACCTTAAAATTGTAAGAATAAAAAATAAAAAGACTTGAAATCATTCAGTTATTACTGTTACACTCATTTATCTATCAGAGTGACTAGTATGACATTGATGCTTTGACACTGTGATGTCCCAACTGAAATGTTCATTCCTTGTAATGAAATGTTTCCTTTTTTTTTTTTTTTTTTTGGCTATCCATGGGGCCACTACAGCATTTTCCACACAGCGGATGCCCCATAAATAGGGGCTGGAATTAAAATTTCAAGTGTCATAACTTAGAAGTTATTGTTTCCTTTGATTTCAACTGTGGACTACAAATGTACCTAAAACTCGATCTCTACCTTGAGTTAATTCCATTCAGCCTCTGGTCTAAGTCACAAAGCAAATTCTTAAAGCAGACATTATCCTTGTTTTTTTTTTTTTTTTAATAGCTCCAAGTCTATTATTTAAGGCCAATAAACAGTGGTTAATAATGGAGAAGTCTTAAATTTAAGGCATGTTTTTAGAGATTAAATCTAATAATATCATTAAGTGGAAGCAAATAAATACTATTTATTTTGGTGGTAGTCATTAAAAATCTAAGAGAAGGACACACAGTATGCCTCAGTAATGGTTTTGTGGTTTGCCTCTTGCTTCCTTAAATATAGGAAATGACACTGAAAATAGTGCAATAATTTTTTAATGGTCAGAGTCCCTTCTAAATTAAGCAGATATTTGCAACATTCTAAACCAGATTTCAGGTATGTGGGGATGCTTATTTTTAAGAACTATAATAAAATACAGCTCACCTTAATGAGTGTCATTGTTAAACACTGTTATGTCTATTATCAATGTCATTCAAAAGTGAGTGAAATGAACCTTAGATAATAAACAGTGAATCAGGCAAAATTTTCTCTTCTGAAAGAGTAAACACACATACAACTTAATCAATATCTAATATTTCAGTTCTTTTTAGCTCCATAAGTAGTTATTTAGCTTGTGCCAAACACTGAACTTGGATCTAGCTTTACAAATATGATTGAAACTTTAGTCTCTGCCTGGGAGAGTTTACGAGAGAGAAGAAGGATTTCAAAGTGGGGTCCCACCAGAGGGCTTGTAGAACAGAACTTTGATCACAGGGAGAAATACTAAAATGTCTGTTTCTGTTTCAGTTTTTAAAATTAAAAATTGTTTTAATAATAAAGGATGAATTGGTAAAATATAAAGTCTAAATATTTTCAATGCAGAGAAATTAAGACTTACTCATCATCTACATGGCCTTTGGGGGCTCTCTTATTTAGTATGAGGAATTTTGAGGGAAGTAGTCAGAACTGCTGTTTAAAATGTAGATATCTATACATTTGTATTGTAGAAGGAAATGGCAGTACCCTCCAGTACTCTCACCTAGAGAATTCAATGGACCGAGGAGACTGGCAGGCTACCGTGGGGTTGCAAGAGATAGGCATAACTTAGCGATGACTCGGTGGTAAAGAACCCACCTGCTAATGCAGGAGATGCAGGTTCAATCCATGGATTGAGAAAATGCCTTGGAGAAGGAAATGGCAAGCCACTCCATATGGGAAATGCCATATGGACAGAGGAGCCTAGTGGGTTACAGTCCAGTGGGTTGCAAAAGAGTCAGCCACGTCTCAGCGACTAAACAATAACAAACCTTTGTCCAGCATATAAAGTAGCAAGAAACACCAGCACACGTCACAAAATTTTAGTAATTAAAATAATCAATGTTTTGAGGCTTATTACTTGATGATGAAAAACAGATAAAGAAAATATAGGAAATGACACTGAAAATAGTGCAATAATTTTTTAATGGTCAGAGTCCCTTCTAAATTAAGCAGATATTTGCAACATTCTAAACCAGATTTCAGGTATGTGGGGATGCTTATTTTTAAGAACTATAATAAAATACAGCTCACCTTAATGAGTGTCATTGTTAAACACTGTTATGTCTATTATCAATGTCATTCAAAAGTGAGTGAAATGAACCTTAGATAATAAACAGTGAATCAGGCAAAATTTTCTCTTCTGAAAGAGTAAACACACATACAACTTAATCAATATCTAATATTTCAGTTCTTTTTAGCTCCATAAGTAGTTATTTAGCTTGTGCCAAACACTGAACTTGGATCTAGCTTTACAAATATGATTGAAACTTTAGCCTCTGCCTGGGAGAGTTTACGAGAGAAGAAGGATTTCAAAGTGGGGTCCCACCAGAGGGCTTGTAGAACAGAACTTTGATCACAGGGAGAAATACTAAAATGTCTGTTTCTGTTTCAGTTTTTAAAATTAAAAATTGTTTTAATAATAAAGGATGAATTGGTAAAATATAAAGTCTAAATATTTTCAATGCAGAGAAATTAAGACTTACTCATCATCTACATGGCCTTTGGGGGCTCTCTTATTTAGTATGAGGAATTTTGAGGGAAGTAGTCAGAACTGCTGTTTAAAATGTAGATATCTATACATTTGTATTGTAGAAGGAAATGGCAGTACCCTCCAGTACTCTCACCTAGAGAATTCAATGGACCGAGGAGACTGGCAGGCTACCGTGGGGTTGCAAGAGATAGGCATAACTTAGCGATGACTCGGTGGTAAAGAACCCACCTGCTAATGCAGGAGATGCAGGTTCAATCCATGGATTGAGAAAATGCCTTGGAGAAGGAAATGGCAAGCCACTCCATATGGGAAATGCCATATGGACAGAGGAGCCTAGTGGGTTACAGTCCAGTGGGTTGCAAAAGAGTCAGCCACGTCTCAGCGACTAAACAATAACAAACCTTTGTCCAGCATATAAAGTAGCAAGAAACACCAGCACACGTCACAAAATTTTAGTAATTAAAATAATCAATGTTTTGAGGCTTATTACTTGATGATGAAAAACAGAAAGCCAGATATTTTGGGGAGAGGACATGCCTATTCTTCTTGTCACAACAAAAGGCTAAATCAATATACAGAAAATAATATAAAAATATAGTTATCTATTTAAATGCATGCCTTTGGCATAAAATCATTGAAAAATGCACAAGACTGATACAGATGAGTGGATATGAAAATTAGAAAGAAGCCACCCACTTGGGATTTGAAAATGCAGATGGAGGGAAGACCCAAATGTTACTAACATGTCTCAGCTAATGGCATTTTCTCAATTTGATTTAATACGAATTACAGAAAGAACTATTTTTTATAAACCACCAAAGGAAAGATGTAGCAGAGATGATGCATTCTCAGCATAAAATTATTTTCTTAATAAAAACAATGTTTTGTGGAAATAACTGTGAATTGCAACCACTGATGAGGCAGCTGCTTTTCACTGAAATTCTTCAAAGAGATTCCAGGAAAATATTGAAGAAAAAAAAATTATTTCCTGATTTCTTCATAGGTAAGCTATTTAGACAAAGGAGTACATAAATGCAGAAATTCTCAGAGTGCATAAACTCTTAAAGAATATCCTCTGTATGAAAGCAAGGCATCTAAGATGCAGTAGGCTCTTGAAAATATTTTGTAGTGTGATAGGGCATAGTCATAAAAATCTTCTGTGCATAAATATATTACAACTGGAAATACAGAATACTTTAAAGGACTTTGTAAGTGTTGGATTTAAAGCTAATCTTCACACTTCATTTTATTGAAGTATAGTTCATTTACAATATTATACTACGTTTGAATGTACAACATAGGGATTCAATATTTTTATACATTCTATTCAATTTAAAGTTATTTAAAAATGTTGCCTGTATTCCCTGTGCTTTACAATATATCGTTGTAGTTTATTTTCTACATTGTAGCATGTACCTCTTAATCCTTTACTCTATCTTGCCCCTCCTCTATTCACTCTCCTCATGAGTGACCACTAGTTTGTTCTTTAATCTGAGTCAGTATCTGTTTTGTTATGTTCATTCCTTTATTTTTTTAGATTACACATGTAAATGGTAACATGCTGTATTTGTCCTTCTTGGACTTAATTTCCCTAAGCATAATACCTTCAATTCCATCCATGTTGCTACAAACAGCAAAATTTCATTCTTTTTATGACTGAGTAATAGTCCATTCTGGGACTTCCCTGGTATCTCAGATGGTAAAGATATGCCTGCAATGCAGGAGACCTGGGTTTGATCCTTGAGTCAGGAAGATCCTCTGAAGAAGGAAATGGCAACCCACTCCGGTAATCTTTCCTGGAGAGTCCCATGGACAGAGGAGCCTGGTGATCTACAGTCCATGGTGTCACAGAGAGTTGGACACAACTGAGTGACTAAACAGCAATATCTTGGCTATTGTAAGTAGTGCGTGGATCTTTTCCAATGTGTTTTGCTTTCTTCAGATATATGCTTAGGAGTGGAACTGCTGGATCATATGGTAGTTCTCATTTTAATTTCTTGAGGAATTTCCATACTGTTTTCCATAGTGGCTGCATCAATTTATTGGGATGGCAAAAAAGCTCTCAGTTTTGTTTTGTTTTGTTTTTTCAGTAAGATGGCTCTAGTAGTGCTGAGTTGTCTTTAGCTTCATTCAAAAGAATTTTCTTACATTGTATTGTGAGAGTTGTCGTCTCAGCATACATGAAAATAACTTATTGAAGTTGGCAAATATTTGTTGAGCCATTTTAATAGTTAAGATTGCCAAGAAAATTTTAAGCATAATATGCTTTATTATTTCAAGAAAGGGAAAAATCCCACTGAAAAGCAAAAGATCAATTGTGCAATGTATGGAGATGGTGCTGTGACTGACTGAATGTGTCAAAAGTAGTCTTTCAAGTTTCATGCTGGTGATTTCTCTCTGTACAATTCTCCACAGTCAAGCAGACCTGTTGATAGAGATCAAATCCAAACACTAATTGAGAATAATCAATGTTATATCATGTGGGAGACAGTGGACATACTCAAAATATCCAAACCAAGTGTTGAAAATCATTTGCACCAGCTTAGATGTTAATTGCTTTTTGAATGAAATTTTTACTGTATTTCCACATGTTTCTTTAACATAATGACAATGCTCTATTTTCAAAACAAATTATGACAGGCGGGAAAATCTGAGTCAGTATCTGTTTTGTTATGTTCATTCCTTTATTTTTTTAGATTACACATGTAAATGGTAACATGCTGTATTTGTCCTTCTTGGACTTAATTTCCCTAAGCATAATACCTTCAATTCCATCCATGTTGCTACAAACAGCAAAATTTCATTCTTTTTATGACTGAGTAATAGTCCATTCTGGGACTTCCCTGGTATCTCAGATGGTAAAGATATGCCTGCAATGCAGGAGACCTGGGTTTGATCCTTGAGTCAGGAAGATCCTCTGAAGAAGGAAATGGCAACCCACTCCGGTAATCTTTCCTGGAGAGTCCCATGGACAGAGGAGCCTGGTGATCTACAGTCCATGGTGTCACAGAGAGTTGGACACAACTGAGTGACTAAACAGCAATATCTTGGCTATTGTAAGTAGTGCGTGGATCTTTTCCAATGTGTTTTGCTTTCTTCAGATATATGCTTAGGAGTGGAACTGCTGGATCATATGGTAGTTCTCATTTTAATTTCTTGAGGAATTTCCATACTGTTTTCCATAGTGGCTGCATCAATTTATTGGGATGGCAAAAAAAAAGCTCTCAGTTTTGTTTTGTTTTGTTTTTTCAGTAAGATGGCTCTAGTAGTGCTGAGTTGTCTTTAGCTTCATTCAAAAGAATTTTCTTACATTGTATTGTGAGAGTTGTCGTCTCAGCATACATGAAAATAACTTATTGAAGTTGGCAAATATTTGTGGAGCCATTTTAATATTTAAGATTGACAAAAAAATTTTAAGCATAATATGCTTTATTATTTCAAGAAAGGGAAAAATCCCACTGAAAAGCAAAAGATCAATTGTGCAATGTATGGAGATGGTGCTGTGACTGACTGAATGTGTCAAAAGTAGTCTTTCAAGTTTCATGCTGGTGATTTCTCTCTGTACAATTCTCCACAGTCAAGCAGACCTGTTGATAGAGATCAAATCCAAACACTAATTGAGAATAATCAATGTTATATCATGTGGGAGACAGTGGACATACTCAAAATATCCAAACCAAGTGTTGAAAATCATTTGCACCAGCTTAGATGTTAATTGCTTTGATGTTTAGGTTTCTCATAAGTGAAGAAAACTTTCTTGACTGTATTTCCACATGTAATTCTCCATTTAAACATAATGACAATGCTCTATTTTCAAAACAAATTATGACAGGCGATGAAAAATGGATAACTGTACAATAATGTGGAAAGCGGAGATCATGGGGCAAGTGAAATTAACCATCACCAACTACACCAGAGACCAGTTTTCATCCAAAAAAGGTGATGTTGTGTACATGGTAGGACTGGGACAGAATCCTCTGTTGTGAGTTCTTGGAAAACCAAATGATTAATTTCAACAAGCACTGCTCCCAGTTACACCAACTGAAAGCAGCACTCCATGAAACGTATCCAGAAGCACTCAAGAGAAAACGCATTATCTTCAATCAGGATGACACAAGAGTGCATGCTTCTTTGAGGATTTAGCACAAACTGTTACAGCTTGACTAGGAAGTTCTGATTCATCTGCCATATAAACCAGACACGGCATCTTCAGATTTTCATTTATTTCAGTCTTTACAAAATTCTCATAATGGAAAAGCTTAAATTCCATAAAAGACTATAAATGGCATCTGGAACAGTTCTTTGCTCCAAAAAATAGAAAGTTTTTGGAAGGTGGAATTATGAAGTTGGCTGAAAAATGGCAGAAGGTAGTGGAACAAAACTGTGAACACGTTCTTCACTAAAGCTCTTGGCGAAAATGAAAAATGTGTCTTTTATTTTTACTTAAAAACGTATTGGATAGTCAATCCAATACATTCCCACCAACAGTGTACCAGGATTCCCTTTGCTCCATGTCCTAACCAACATTTATTATTTGTGGTGTTTTGGTGATAGCCTTTCTGATAGGTGTGAGGTGATACCTCACTGTGGTTTTTATTTGCATTTCTCTGATGACTAGAGATGTTGACCATCTTTTCACACGTCTGTTGGTGATCCGTATGTTTTCTGTGGAAAAATGTTTGTTCAGATATTCCACTCATTTATTAATTTATGTAAACTCATAGTTAGATGTAGAATTTGCATAGGATTCAGGTTTGGTTTTGACAAGACTGTTTCATAAACAGTGTTGTGTGATTTAGTCAGGAGTTATATGGTGCCTAGTTCATTGTTTTTATTAACATCAACATCTATTACTTGGATCCACTAGTTCACCAGGGAATGTAAAATGATGACATTGTAATTCTGCCATTCTATGATTTCCATTATTTATTTACTCTGAGGTGCCTTTTGTCCAGAGGAGGGAGGAAAAATCTCTAATTCTTTCCTTTCATTTTCCACTTTTCAACACAATTTCACGTCTTGAATATTTTCTAGAAGGGTTGATGTTGAAGCTGAGCTCCAATACTTTGGCCATCTGATGCAAAGAGCTGACTCAATGGAAAAGATCCCAATGCTGGGAAAGACTGAATGCAGTACAAGAAGGGTACAACAGAGGAGGAGATGGTTAGGTAGCCTCATTGACTCAATGGACATGAGTTTGAGCAAGCTCTGGGGATACTGAAGGACAAGGAAGCCTAGTGTGTTGCAGTCCATATGGACACGATTGAGTAACTGAACAATAACGACATAATGATAGTCTTCCCTGAGAGTGGCCAGGAGCCCAGGATGGCTGCCAGCTCACCTCTAGCAAGAAAGAGAGACTTCTACAACCTCAAGAGCTTCATTCTGCCAACAGTGAGCTTAAACAGATCCTGAGCTCCAGATGAGGGTGCAGCTTGCTGAAGCCTTGGTTTTGACCTTGTGAAAGACTGAGCAGAAAGCTCAGTACAATAATATGAAAGGACATGACAGTTTTGAAATAAATATTTTGGTAAAATGCTTCTTGTAGAAAGTAAATAAGGTTTTCATACTGGAAAACAATAAAACACACTGAAATGTTTTAAGCCAAGTACATGTTTCCCACAGAAACACTTATATTGAAAATGAGCTCGAGATTGAATTTAATCACTTTGATAAACATGGGAGCTTTAGTTAGATGGTTTGCAGGACTAACTGTTCTGGGTCTATATAATCGGGGAGGAATGAAGTTGGAGTGGTAGAAAGGCAGCGGGGAAATGGAGCTGGGGCAGTGACAGGCATGCTGATAGAGAAGAGGTGAAGAATAGTATAAAATAGGGAAGTGGGCATTGGCTTCATTCTGGGCAAATGTAACCAGTACATATAGGATGCATTTAACTTGGGGGCCACCCTAAAGTCTGATGATTTCCTTAATCTGAAATAGTCCAAGGTTATGGTGGCAGAAACACCTCATGAGGAAGGGCAATGTGACTTAGCTGCTCAAATCTGTATCACTCCAGGTTCACCACTCCCATGGAGACCTTCCTAGTCCCCATGAAGATGAAAAGTGAAAGTGTTAGTCTCTCAGTTGTGTCTGACTCTTTGTGATCCCATGGACTGTAGCCTGCCAGGTTCCTCTGGCCATGGAATTCTCCAGGCAAGAATACTGGAGTGGGTAGCCATTCCCTTCTCCAGGGGATATTCCTGACCCGGGGATTTAACCCACATCTGCACTGCAGGCAGATTCTTTACCATTTGAGTCACCAGGGAATCCTAGAATACTAGAGAAGGTGGCCATTTCCCTCTCCCAGGGATCTTCTCAATCCAAGGATCCAACCTGTGTCTCCTGCATTGGCAGGCGAATTCTTTACTGCTGAGTCACTAGAGCAGAGGCTTTTGTGGGCTTTTGGTACAATAATGGAAATCCCCATGTCTCTCTTTCCCTGCTCCACTGCCCCCAGAAATGCAGTCATCTGTGCCCTGCCTGTCCCTTCCTGAGCTGGGGCTCAGATCCACATTGTTACTTCCTTAGTACTAGACTCATTGTGTTTCTTACCAGTTTGGCCATAGGCAACTAAAATATTATCAGATGCTTTTGTTATACTAAGATCCAGGGCTTGTTTCTGGTTGTTCCTTATACTCTAAACAAAACATCTTTAATTTTGGAAAAATGTAACCCACATGACTCTCATTAGTATACAAATAATCTGATGTTCTTTGATGTCGGACATAGTTTGAAATCGAAAGTAAATAAGGTTTTCATACTGGAAAACAATAAAACACACTGAAATGTTTTAAGCCAAGTACATGTTTCCCACAGAAACACTTATATTGAAAATGAGCTCGAGATTGAATTTAATCACTTTGATAAACATGGGAGCTTTAGTTAGATGGTTTGCAGGACTAACTGTTCTGGGTCTATATAATCGGGGAGGAATGAAGTTGGAGTGGTAGAAAGGCAGCGGGGAAATGGAGCTGGGGCAGTGACAGGCATGCTGATAGAGAAGAGGTGAAGAATAGTATAAAATAGGGAAGTGGGCATTGGCTTCATTCTGGGCAAATGTAACCAGTACATATAGGATGCATTTAACTTGGGGGCCACCCTAAAGTCTGATGATTTCCTTAATCTGAAATAGTCCAAGGTTATGGTGGCAGAAACACCTCATGAGGAAGGGCAATGTGACTTAGCTGCTCAAATCTGTATCACTCCAGGTTCACCACTCCCATGGAGACCTTCCTAGTCCCCATGAAGATGAAAAGTGAAAGTGTTAGTCTCTCAGTTGTGTCTGACTCTTTGTGATCCCATGGACTGTAGCCTGCCAGGTTCCTCTGGCCATGGAATTCTCCAGGCAAGAATACTGGAGTGGGTAGCCATTCCCTTCTCCAGGGGATATTCCTGACCCGGGGATTTAACCCACATCTGCACTGCAGGCAGATTCTTTACCATTTGAGTCACCAGGGAAGCCTAGAATACTAGAGAAGGTGGCCATTTCCCTCTCCCAGGGATCTTCTCAATCCAAGGATCCAACCTGTGTCTCCTGCATTGGCAGGCGAATTCTTTACTGCTGAGTCACTAGAGCAGAGGCTTTTGTGGGCTTTTGGTACAATAATGGAAATCCCCATGTCTCTCTTTCCCTGCTCCACTGCCCCCAGAAATGCAGTCATCTGTGCCCTGCCTGTCCCTTCCTGAGCTGGGGCTCAGATCCACATTGTTACTTCCTTAGTACTAGACTCATTGTGTTTCTTACCAGTTTGGCCATAGGCAACTAAAATATTATCAGATGCTTTTGTTATACTAAGATCCAGGGCTTGTTTCTGGTTGTTCCTTATACTCTAAACAAAACATCTTTAATTTTGGAAAAATGTAACCCACATGACTCTCATTAGTATACAAATAATCTGATGTTCTTTGATGTCTGGAAAAAAATTGTCTCTATAATCTTTTTGTTGAAAGCAGAAAGGCATTTTTCTTACAGTATAAATTCTCAAGGGAAAAAAAAGTTTATCTTTTGGATTCCTTCAGTTTTCATTCACGTGTCATAGGTCTATCCATCCCTCCACCCACTCACACAATCAACTCAATTTACTTACCATCTATTATACCATCTATTACCATCCTCACATTATACTGGTTCCTGGAGCCACAAAATAAAATAAGACACAGAATAAGAACTCAAGTTCTAATCTGGAACAGAAAAAGTGCAAATCATCTAGCACTAGCATTGAGATTCAAGACTGTTCCAGACACAGTGTTAGGTTCTGGTAACCAAAAAAAAAAAAAAGCATAATTCAATTTGACTCCAAGTGTTCATCATCTGGACAGAGAACAAGTATATTCATAGCTGACTGTAACACAAGTCAACTTAAAACCCTTAACATAAGTAGAAGTAAAATGCCATGGGAACACAGAAGAAGGGTAAGTAATTGAGCTTAGGGGAATTCGGGTGGACTTCAAAGAGGAGACAGTGAGCGTTTAGGTGAGGTTTTTTATTTCATTGTTTTCACACATATGAAAATCACTGGGAAACATGGATCAGTCTGTTCACACTCATGATTTCCAATCTCAATTAAATCTTTAGAAGGTCTTAGTTGCTCAGTCATGTCTGACTCTTTGCAACCCCAAGGACTATAATCTGCAGGTCTGTCTGTCCATGGGAATCTCCAGGCAAGAATACTGGAGTGGGTTGCCATTACCTTGTCAAGGGGATCTTCCCAATCCAGGGATTGAAACTGGTTCCCTTATATTTCAAGTGGATTCTTTACCATCTGAGCCACCAAAAGCACTTGGTAAAGCTGTGACTCCTCTTCTGGATGTTTGGAAGAAGTAAATGGATGTTTACTTCTCTCATTACGTTCAGTGATTTATGCCAAACCTATTTTCAAGCACTATTTAACTGAACTGCCCACACTCTTAAAACATTTCCTTCCCTTCCACTACCTCTGTGAAATGGAGGCATTAGCTGACTATGCCTCCTACAGCATTTCATTATCTCCTAGTCCCTTTAGAGATGTTTCTCCTACTATTAAAACTAAACCTCCTCTCACTCCTGACACTTGGTCCATCCTGTCTGCCACCTCAGAATACTTTTTCTAAAGGTTTTCCCTTTAGAGAGTTCTTACAGTATAAATTCTCAAGGGAAAAAAGTTTATCTTTTGGATTCCTTCAGTTTTCATTCACGTGTCATAGGTCTATCCATCCCTCCACCCACTCACACAATCAACTCAATTTACTTACCATCTATTATACCATCTATTACCATCCTCACATTATACTGGTTCCTGGAGCCACAAAATAAAATAAGACACAGAATAAGAACTCAAGTTCTAATCTGGAACAGAAAAAGTGCAAATCATCTAGCACTAGCATTGAGATTCAAGACTGTTCCAGACACAGTGTTAGGTTCTGGTAATCAAAAAAAAAAAAAGCATAATTCAATTTGACTCCAAGTGTTCATCATCTGGACAGAGAACAAGTATATTCATAGCTGACTGTAACACAAGTCAACTTAAAACCCTTAACATAAGTAGAAGTAAAATGCCATGGGAACACAGAAGAAGGGTAAGTAATTGAGCTTAGGGGAATTCGGGTGGACTTCAAAGAGGAGACAGTGAGCGTTTAGGTGAGGTTTTTTATTTCATTGTTTTCACACATATGAAAATCACTGGGAAACATGGATCAGTCTGTTCACACTCATGATTTCCAATCTCAATTAAATCTTTAGAAGGTCTTAGTTGCTCAGTCATGTCTGACTCTTTGCAACCCCAAGGACTATAATCTGCAGGTCTGTCTGTCCATGGGAATCTCCAGGCAAGAATACTGGAGTGGGTTGCCATTACCTTGTCAAGGGGATCTTCCCAATCCAGGGATTGAAACTGGTTCCCTTATATTTCAAGTGGATTCTTTACCATCTGAGCCACCAAAAGCACTTGGTAAAGCTGTGACTCCTCTTCTGGATGTTTGGAAGAAGTAAATGGATGTTTACTTCTCTCATTACGTTCAGTGATTTATGCCAAACCTATTTTCAAGCACTATTTAACTGAACTGCCCACACTCTTAAAACATTTCCTTCCCTTCCACTACCTCTGTGAAATGGAGGGCATTAGCTGACTATGCCTCCTACAGCATTTCATTATCTCCTAGTCCCTTTAGAGAGATGTTTCTCCTACTATTAAAACTAAACCTCCTCTCACTCCTGACACTTGGTCCATCCTGTCTGCCACCTCAGAATACTTGTTTCTTCTAAAGGCCCTTCTGTTTCTTCTTTCAGCCTCAGTTCCTAGCAAGGCTCATTTTCCTTAGCCTGTGTGTACATTCACACTCCTGCCATCCTAAAAGGGATGACATTCCTGTCCCTCTAGTTTCCTCCATATCTGCTCTCACTCTCAGCCTTCTTTTTGAAAGTCCAGTCTAAACCAATGGGCTTCCAGGTGGCTCAATAGTAAAGAATCTGCATGCCAGTGCAGGAGGCGCAGAAGATATGGTTTGATTCCTGGGTCAAGAAGAGCCCCTGGAGTAGGAAATGACAATCCACTCTAGTAGCCTTGCCTGGAAAATTCTATGGACTGGGGATCCTGGTGGGCTACAGACCATGGGGTAGGAAAAGAATCGGATATGAACTGGGACTCAATAACAGTGACCAAAAGAAGAATCTAAACCAAAGCTCCTTAAATCCTAATGCCCACAAGTCACTTGAGAATCTAATTAAAATGAAGATCCTAATTCAGTAGTGGGATGAGGTCAGAGATAGTACATTTCTAACAAGCTTCCAACCTTATGACACTAGCCTAGAAGTAATTCTATTGTAAGTAGAAAGGGTCTGAGTTCTAATTTTCCTCTTGTCTTTACCTCCCATTTATTTATAACCCTCTTGCTCTCTGGTGTCTTACCCCTATACCTCTAATTCTGGCGTAACAAAAATCACCAGTGACCCCTTGTATGCCAAATTCAGTGGACACTTTTCAATCATAATGTCTCCACCCTTTACAGTGTTTTTTCAAGTGTTTAACTGAGATCTATTTCATTATATACACTTTTGAAATAATCTCATCTAATAATTTTAATTTCTGTTTGGTAATTTAGAGTCCAGTACAATCCACGTTAGTCTTGCTTGAGCTCAGAAACGCACATCCCATTGTCAAGCTTGAATCACTAATATCTCTAACTCAACAGGTAAAATTGAACTCATCAGCCACTCCCTCAAACCTGTGCCCCCTATTTTGGATATTTGCACCATCTTCTATCTAACTAACCAAGACAAAAATCTGGAATGACCCTGACCCTTCCTACTTTCCATCTAATCATTAAATTATTTGAATTATTTTTTCTTAAATCCTCTTGATATTCAACTGATCCAGTACTCTCATGCTGTATGGCTGTATATATCAGGTTCTCATTCTAACAGATTGAATCCTGTTTCCTCAATGATCCAAACATTTCCAGTTTTACCACCTTCCAACTCATCTACTAGTTGCAGCAAGTATATTGTCTTTCTAAAGTGTACCAAAAAAAAAAAAAAAAACCCTCAGACACCATCTTCTATAAAATATATTGTGTAAATTGAGGGAGGCCTGCATGTTTCTTTAAAATTAAAAAAAAATGTACATATAAAATTTACTATTGAGTAGTAGTTATTTGGGCTTCCCTGGTAGCTCAGCTGGTAAAGAATCAACCTGAAATGCAGGAGACCCTGGTTCAATACTTGAGTCAGGAAGATCCTCTGGAGAAGGGATAGGCTACCCACTTCAGTATTCTTGCCTGGAGAATCCCCATGGTCAGAGGAGCCTGGTGAGTTCATGGGGTCTCACATAGTCAGACATAACTGAATGACTTAGCACAACACCAGAGTTACGCACTCATTTTCCTTACACATTATTATTAGTGTAAACTATACAGAAAAAATAACTTTTAGCATATAATCTTCTCTCAGTATTCTTATTGCAACTTAAACATATTAATTTTTTAAATATAAACTTTGTCATACTGTTCATTAATGTAACTTGCTTATTTTTCCAGTGATTGTAAATTTCCTTATGCCTTAATTACCTGTGTCCTTAATACCTTGTTCTGGATGCTTACTCATGCTTAATACATTTGTTAAAATATTTCTCATCTGGATGCTTAAGTTGTGCTCAATATGTTTGTTGAATTTCACATTCTGCTCATTAAACCTATAAGATAATTGCCTAAAGGGAGTGTTATGTAACTACAATCCAACAACTCATTATGAATATCTGATTTATATCTTTCTCCTAATGGAAATTTTCAAGTTAATTTAGAGTCATAATAATTTTCTTCTTCAACTTTTATATTTATGTTTTTATGTTTAGACACTGTATTAAAATACATACATATTATTTTAATTCCATTTTTAAATTACAATGTTTTATTACCCTTTTTTCAATCAATTCTAGTTCCTTATAGCATAGGTTGGAAGCATACATTTATTTTTAGATTTAACTTATATAAGAAGAACTTAGGGGGCTTCCCCTGGTGGTCCAGTGGGTAAGGACACCGCCTTGCAGTGCAAGGGGTGCAGGTTCGATCCCTGGCCTGGGAAGATCCCATGTGCCGCGGAGCGGCTGGACCGATGTGTCCAATTACCGAGCCGGAGCTCTGGCACGCGTGCGCCCAGAGCCAGTGCTCTGCAACAACAGAGGCCACCGCGATGGGAGGCCCACAGGAGCCAAGGAACAAAGACGGATGAAAATAGACAAATGAAAGACCAATAGAAGTGGCCCGCCCGCTCCCCTCCCTCTCCAACCCGACCCCCGCCCAAAATCAATCAATAAATAAATCTTTAAAAAAAAAAAGGAGGAACTTAGGTAGTCCCAGTTCTGTGGCAGAAATAGCTGATAATGGTACCCACCTTTATGCTCTTTCCCCTTTATATATATAGATATTCAAAATGGGTCCTATTATTCCACACTGAGTTCTCAGAGTCTGTTGTCAATTGTCATATTATAATTCACCATTTAATAATTGACAGGACATCCTATAGCAAAGAAAATAAAAGCAGAAATAAACAAAATGAGACCTAATTAAACTTAAAAGTTTAAGTTAATTAAACTTGAAAGCTTGCACAGCACAGTAAACCATCAGCAAAACAAAAAGACAATCTACTGAATGAGAGAAAATATTTGCAAATGAGTTGACACATCAGAGCTTAATATGCAACACATATAAGCAGCTCATACAATTCAACATCAAAAAAATAATTAAGACCCCAATTTTAAAAGGGTAGAAGAACTAAATAGACATTTTGCCAAACAGGAAATGCAGATGACCAATGGGTACATGAAAACATGATCAACCACCAGGGAAATGCAAATCAAACCCACAATGGGATACCACCTCACACTTGTCAGAATGGTTATTATCGAAAAGAATACACATAAAAATGTGGTTCAAGATGTGGAGAAAAGAGAACCTTTATACTATTGTTGGTGGGTTTGTAAATTGGTCTATCACTGTGGAAAATAATATAGAGGCTTATCAAAAAACTAAAAATACAACTACCATCTGGCCCAGAAATTCCACTTCTGGGTATATATCCGAAGAAAGCAAAAACACTAATTTGAAAAGATACATGCACCACAATATTCTTAGCAGCTTTATTTATAATTGCCAAGGTACAGAAGCAATCTAGGTGTCCATCAACATATGAATGGATAAATAAGATGGGTTACATATATACACAATGGAATGTTGTTGCTATTTAGTTCGCTAAGTTGCATCTGACTTTTTTGTGGCTCCATAGATTGTAGCCTACCAGGCTTCTCTGTCCACAGAATTCCCAGAAAATAATACTGCAGTGGGTTGCCATTTCCTTCTCCAGGGGATCTTTCCAACCCAGGGATAGAACCCACATCTCCTGCCTTGGCAGGCAGATTATTTACCACTGAGCCACCAGGGAAGTCCATACAATGGAATACTACTCAGCTTTAAAAAAGAAGGAAATTTTGCAATTTGTAGTAACATGGATGTACTTAGGGCATTATGCTTAGTGAAATATGTCAGAGAAAGATAAATACTATATTGTATCACTTACATGTAGAATCTAAGAAAATACAACAAACTAGTGAATAAAATAAAAAAAAAAAGCAGAATCACAGATATAGACAACGAATTAGTTGTTATCACAGGAGAGAGGAGAAGGGGAAGGGGCAGTATAGCGGTAGGGTAAAGGAAGCTATTATGGGATTTATTAAATCATGTATGTGAAACTTTGGCAAATTATAAAACACTATAGAACTTATAGAACCTGTTCAATAGAAGAACACAAAGAATTTTAAAAAATAATAGGACATAACAATCATAATAGAGACGTGGGCCTCAGACCCACTGCTTTGATCTAACATTCAAACAGAGCTAAGCCTTCTTGTTCAGATGAAAAAGGGACACAAAGATAAATGCATACCACCAGGAAATGCAAATCAAACCCACAATGGGATACCACCTCACACTTGTCAGAATGGTTATTATCGAAAAGAATACACATAAAAATGTGGTTCAAGATGTGGAGAAAGAGATCCTTTATACTATTGTTGGTGGGTTTGTAAATTGGTCTATCACTGTGGAAAATAATATAGAGGCTTATCAAAAAACTAAAAATACAACTACCATCTGGCCCAGAAATTCCACTTCTGGGTATATATCCGAAGAAAGCAAAAACACTAATTTGAAAAGATACATGCACCACAATATTCTTAGCAGCTTTATTTATAATTGCCAAGGTACAGAAGCAATCTAGGTGTCCATCAACATATGAATGGATAAATAAGATGGGTTACATATATACACAATGGAATGTTGTTGCTATTTAGTTCGCTAAGTTGCATCTGACTTTTTTGTGGCTCCATAGATTGTAGCCTACCAGGCTTCTCTGTCCACAGAATTCCCAGAAAATAATACTGCAGTGGGTTGCCATTTCCTTCTCCAGGGGATCTTTCCAACCCAGGGATAGAACCCACATCTCCTGCCTTGGCAGGCAGATTATTTACCACTGAGCCACCAGGGAAGTCCATACAATGGAATACTACTCAGCTTTAAAAAAGAAGGAAATTTTGCAATTTGTAGTAACATGGATGTACTTAGGGCATTATGCTTAGTGAAATATGTCAGAGAAAGATAAATACTATATTGTATCACTTACATGTAGAATCTAAGAAAATACAACAAACTAGTGAATAAAATAAAAAAAAAAAGCAGAATCACAGATATAGACAACGAATTAGTTGTTATCACAGGAGAGAGGAGAAGGGGAAGGGGCAGTATAGCGGTAGGGTAAAGGAAGCTATTATGGGATTTATTAAATCATGTATGTGAAACTTTGGCAAATTATAAAACACTATAGAACTTATAGAACCTGTTCAATAGAAGAACACAAAGAATTTTAAAAAATAATAGGACATAACAATCATACAATAGAGACGTGGGCCTCAGACCCACTGCTTTGATCTAACATTCAAACAGAGCTAAGCCTTCTTGTATCCAAGACTGAAAGATTTTCAAAGGTTGAGACTTCAGTTCATTTAGTCGTTTTTTTCCCATAGTACCCACATTTCCATATACCTCTAATTTTAAAACTTGTAAAACACTTAAAATGAGGAGCTGCACAAATATGTTACTTTAAGTTTTATTCAAATCAAATAAAGCTGCGACTGATGTGCAGAAATTGGCATAGAAACTACATGAATTTAATTCATACAAAAACTGAAAGACAAAATCCTATTACCTAACTGTCTTATCCTGATTAATTAAATGCAAAGGATATACATGTTAAATGGGCACAAACATGTAGGCATTACACAGTGCACATAATGGAGTCATAAAATGTTTTATACTGCTTTATTATAAATAATTGGAAATATTTCATTTTTTAAACCAAGATAACAAAACAGTAAAATACCATGCTTTTCCTCATTACTTCCTTTTATTTTTGTGAGTTAGGAAATTTTACTACTTTTCAAAAGACTGGTTAGAAATATCTCTAGAAACACAAAAAAAACCCACTCACTTTCATTCACTTTAATGAAACATCAAAATTTTCAGAGGGAGCGGCTAAACAGTGCCGCAAAAGAGTCATCAAGAAAAACTGTAGAATACCTGAAAATACCACTTTCAAGGCAGAACAGGTTTGTACACACACACAAAAGTATAAACACTTGATGGTAAACTTTGAAAAAATAATTTCTTAAAAATGTGAGTAGCTTTATTCTCTCAAATGGAGGAAACCCACAAAGGCACAACTAATCAAGCTACCAGATCTGAAACTGGTCCTTGTGCCCTGATAAAAACTTTTATTTTTTTTTTAAGAAAGGAGACCCATGTGGATTTCAATTTTCTTATCTCACAGTACACCTCATTTTTTGATAAAAACTGTTCTTGCTTGTAACCTTGAACACTTACAGGCAGAAAGCACTTCTTGATAAAATGTTGCAGTGACTTCAAATTGTCACAAAAATCAGTGTCCAAAATTGACTTAAAATAAGTTATCCCATAGGAATATTTTCATTGAGATTCATAGCATCTATTAATTAAAATTTTCTTAGTTGAGTGATAATGATTAATTTTCTTTTTATGTGTGTGTTTTCCTTAACATATAAAATAAAGTTCCCCAATTTCCTTCCCTAATGATAATGTATTAAAATCAGAAATTGCCTAAGAAAAGAGAGTCCAAGGGTGAAAAATATGAAGAAATAGTATATTTCATAAAGTGGTACAGCAGATTTTTTTGAAAATGTGTTTGTTTGCATCAGTGAAGGACAATGCTGCATATTCCTGATTAAACAGCTATAAGGTTTACTGTAGATATAAACATACTATGTACAATGATAGTTATAATTCTTCTTTCATTTTTAATAGACTTCAAAGTGTATCTTTTATAGAAACTGGAACAGAGTGAATCTGGAAAGTAAGTTTCAGTTAACTAGCAAAAATTAAATTAGCATGAAATAACAGAGTGAAGAACTGAAGATAATTATTTTAAAAATAATAAAGTTACACTTAAGTGTATACATGCAAGATACTGTAAAATGAACTGTTCCAGTTTACTTGGTTTCATTTCAACCTAATACACTCTAAAATACTGCTTTCATGTATAATATCAAAGGAAATATTAAATGCATGTATATTATTTTAAGGGCTTGATGATATATTTCACATTCTTTAAACTTTACTCAGGCTATAAATATATTTATATATCAGTCAGTTAGTTTTTAAAGTAAATGAAAACTGTAGCATGGGGGACAATTTTTCATCTCACACGTCCATACTTGATTATGTCCATTTTTCCAGAAAACTGTATTAAAAAGTCAAAGAGTAATGGAGTGTGCTTCTAGTTCACACGGCTATTCTTCATGCACTATAGTTCCTTATAGTTTATCAAAATGGAATTTACATTTGAAGATGGGTTAAATGAAATCAACTAATAAGTATGATTTAGGAATCAGACTTCTGAAATCCATTTCACCAACTCAGAGGGTGATGCTGTTCTTCCTGGACTTTCATTAAAGTTGTGCAACAGTACAAACTTATTGCTATTAGGTTTGCATAGAAATAACACCACTTCACTGGTGTAATACATCTTTCCCAAAGGATTATGGCAAGCCAGTTTTAATTCTTCATGCATACTCTTTTTGTTGTTATTCATTTTCTTCTTTTTTTTTTTTTTCGGTTTTACATGAAATAAGCCATATTTAACATCTGTCTACCAGAGTTCTAAAATAAGATACAGTAGTAGTTTGAAGCACAGTGAGCTTAACAGTTTCTTCCCTTTTTAAAGATGAGTGGCAGTCTGTATAGTCAAGCCATATGAACATAGTCACTCCAAGGAGAGACGTCTGTGAACTCAATAGGTTCCACATTCGTAGTTAAGAACCTTGGTGACCTCACATAACTGCTGCTTGTTGCTAGAAGGGAGACGATACTGTTAGCTTCAGAAGTTTTCAAGCAGTTTCTTATCTGGCAGCTTCTCCAGACTTCTTGGTGGCTTTTATAACTGTTCTTGACATGAGGCCTTCAGAAGTCCAAAGGTCGAATCATCATAGTTGTGGAACGTAAGGAGTAACTGGGCCCTTTGAAATAATGCCATTTTATTCCGTTCAGTTTTCCGTGGTTCTGTCCCGCTGCATAAAACATTCCATTTAGGTTGGATGGGCCACAGGCATCAAACCACCAGCCTGAAAAATTAGTTAATAGTGGAAGAGAAGGAGAAGAAACAATTACATAAGTAGATTGAGCATTTGGAAATTCAAGCCATTAACTGAGGGGACACTTACTGGTGCTTGTGATTATTTGCAAATCAGAGGTATTCAAAAACTATCTTGTTCGTAGTGAGGTTGTTTTAAATGGCAGTCAACTTACACAGTGTACTCTCAGAAAGAGGCATGCTCTCAAGAAAATCAGCTTTCAGTGTCACTCTGTTGGGGTTCATTTCTCAATGTAATGATGGGACACATCTGGGCTTCAAGGTATGATATAGTCAGGCCGGGATTTGTATAAAGGGCAAGCAAAGAGAAATCATTAAGAGGCATTTGTATAAAAAGACTTCTGAAATCCATTTCACCAACTCAGAGGGTGATGCTGTTCTTCCTGGACTTTCATTAAAGTTGTGCAACAGTACAAACTTATTGCTATTAGGTTTGCATAGAAATAACACCACTTCACTGGTGTAATACATCTTTCCCAAAGGATTATGGCAAGCCAGTTTTAATTCTTCATGCATACTCTTTTTGTTGTTATTCATTTTCTTCTTTTTTTTTTTTTTCGGTTTTACATGAAATAAGCCATATTTAACATCTGTCTACCAGAGTTCTAAAATAAGATACAGTAGTAGTTTGAAGCACAGTGAGCTTAACAGTTTCTTCCCTTTTTAAAGATGAGTGGCAGTCTGTATAGTCAAGCCATATGAACATAGTCACTCCAAGGAGAGACGTCTGTGAACTCAATAGGTTCCACATTCGTAGTTAAGAACCTTGGTGACCTCACATAACTGCTGCTTGTTGCTAGAAGGGAGACGATACTGTTAGCTTCAGAAGTTTTCAAGCAGTTTCTTATCTGGCAGCTTCTCCAGACTTCTTGGTGGCTTTTATAACTGTTCTTGACATGAGGCCTTCAGAAGTCCAAAGGTCGAATCATCATAGTTGTGGAACGTAAGGAGTAACTGGGCCCTTTGAAATAATGCCATTTTATTCCGTTCAGTTTTCCGTGGTTCTGTCCCGCTGCATAAAACATTCCATTTAGGTTGGATGGGCCACAGGCATCAAACCACCAGCCTGAAAAATTAGTTAATAGTGGAAGAGAAGGAGAAGAAACAATTACATAAGTAGATTGAGCATTTGGAAATTCAAGCCATTAACTGAGGGGACACTTACTGGTGCTTGTGATTATTTGCAAATCAGAGGTATTCAAAAACTATCTTGTTCGTAGTGAGGTTGTTTTAAATGGCAGTCAACTTACACAGTGTACTCTCAGAAAGAGGCATGCTCTCAAGAAAATCAGCTTTCAGTGTCACTCTGTTGGGGTTCATTTCTCAATGTAATGATGGGACACATCTGGGCTTCAAGGTATGATATAGTCAGGCCGGGATTTGTATAAAGGGCAAGCAAAGAGAAATCATTAAGAGGCATTTCACCTTAAGCCTGTTATTGGAAATAGGACAATTAATTATCAGTAATGACATTCAAAAGCTTGGACAGCTAGCATCTAAATAAAAAGAAATGTCCTCCCTGTAGTTCATGATTTTGCCAAGAACTGGCTGTCAACTGCTTCTGAAATTGACTGAATACCAGAGAATTACTATGAATTTGAATTGCTATGCCTTCTCTGCAGTTTATAGCAATATGGGAAGTGTTCATCCATAGTAGCCACGTAGTTCCTGTTATAGACACAGTTTTTCCTGGGATTGTTCAAAGGCTTTCTAAACATTGTAAATAGAAAAATGATGAGTAAAAGAAAAATGCAGATCCTGTGCTCACACAAGGATAATTCAGTACTTTATTTTTTAAGTGAATTAAGTTCTTAGCTGTTAGATAAAACATAGTACTTTTTCTCCCTCTCCTAAAGTAATACTACAGAAATCTTTAGGGAGAGATTTATGCCAGAGACATTCTGACATATTTGTATTTGGATACAGCTGACCTCCCTTTGATTATAGAGTTATACCTAAGGGACTAATAGCTAAAGAAAGAAAAAGCTGTACAGCTGATGTTTAACTGTAACACAAGCATCATCTTGCAGAAACTTTGAAAAAGTTAAACAGAGAAAAACCAGTTCTCATTTTTCAGTTTTGGAGGGTGAATACAGCTGGGTGCTGTTTATGAAGTCATACTGGAGACGTAACAAGCTGTACTGGTCACTAATTGATAGGAAAAAGTAAGGTATGTCAGTGAATTTGGAAAGACATTGTACTTAATATTTTAGCAACTGTATGTAAACAATGTATATGTTAATGTAGTCAAAACATGAGGGACAAGAAAGTTCTTATTTGTCAAAGAAGGAGGAAACTGTAGAATTTCACCTTTTTCTTAAGATTAATTCCTTTAAAATTTTTGGTAAGTACAACTAGTAAAAATATACTACTTATATTTAAAAAGACATTCTAATATTAGGTAAACTGAATTTATTTAAGAATTCAGTCACTCTGTTGGGTTCATTTCTCAATGTAATGATGGGACACATCTGGGCTTCAAGGTATGATATAGTCAGGCCGGGATTTGTATAAAGGGCAAGCAAAGAGAAATCATTAAGAGGCATTTCACCTTAAGCCTGTTATTGGAAATAGGACAATTAATTATCAGTAATGACATTCAAAAGCTTGGACAGCTAGCATCTAAATAAAAAGAAATGTCCTCCCTGTAGTTCATGATTTTGCCAAGAACTGGCTGTCAACTGCTTCTGAAATTGACTGAATACCAGAGAATTACTATGAATTTGAATTGCTATGCCTTCTCTGCAGTTTATAGCAATATGGGAAGTGTTCATCCATAGTAGCCACGTAGTTCCTGTTATAGACACAGTTTTTCCTGGGATTGTTCAAAGGCTTTCTAAACATTGTAAATAGAAAAATGATGAGTAAAAGAAAAATGCAGATCCTGTGCTCACACAAGGATAATTCAGTACTTTATTTTTTAAGTGAATTAAGTTCTTAGCTGTTAGATAAAACATAGTACTTTTTCTCCCTCTCCTAAAGTAATACTACAGAAATCTTTAGGGAGAGATTTATGCCAGAGACATTCTGACATATTTGTATTTGGATACAGCTGACCTCCCTTTGATTATAGAGTTATACCTAAGGGACTAATAGCTAAAGAAAGAAAAAGCTGTACAGCTGATGTTTAACTGTAACACAAGCATCATCTTGCAGAAACTTTGAAAAAGTTAAACAGAGAAAAACCAGTTCTCATTTTTCAGTTTTGGAGGGTGAATACAGCTGGGTGCTGTTTATGAAGTCATACTGGAGACGTAACAAGCTGTACTGGTCACTAATTGATAGGAAAAAGTAAGGTATGTCAGTGAATTTGGAAAGACATTGTACTTAATATTTTAGCAACTGTATGTAAACAATGTATATGTTAATGTAGTCAAAACATGAGGGACAAGAAAGTTCTTATTTGTCAAAGAAGGAGGAAACTGTAGAATTTCACCTTTTTCTTAAGGTTAATTCCTTTAAAATTTTTTGGTAAGTACAACTAGTAAAAATATACTACTTATATTTAAAAAGACATTCTAATATTAGTGAATTTATTTACCCATAAGACCTTTTTTTTTAAAATTTTGGCCTCTTTTATTGGTTTTTTATTTATTTATTTTCATCCATCTTTATTCTTTGGCCTGTGTGGGCTTCCCATCGCAGTGGCCTCTCTCGTCAGAGAGCACCGGCTCTGGGCGCATGTGCTCCAGAGCACTGGCTCGTAATTGGACACACCGGTCCAACTGCTTTGTGGCACGTGGGACCTTCCCAGGCCAGGGATTGAACCAGTGCCCCCTGCACTGCAAGGTGGACTCTATACCCACTGAACCACCAGGGAAGCCCCCGCTCCCAATAAGAGGTTTAAGGGACAAAATGAAACTCAACTTGATTGTTTCAGTATTTTAACTTCCTCCTCCTTTTATATGACCTACTTGAGGCACTCTTCCATCATGTTAATGAGTCTTTCATGGTCTTTCAAATAGCCACCATAGTCTCTAAAGCAAACACAGTTACTCTATTGTTGAGGACTACTACAAATCATAGAAGGATTCTTCAACGTACATTAAGATGCTCAGGGTAGAAGTGTGTGGTTTTGTTTGGCTTATAGAAAGTCATAAAAGTTCTGGAAGAGTGTGGGAAGGCAGACAGGCAGATGTCAGTTGCAACATAGCCTGGCAATGAAGTGCGCAGACTGAAGAATACATTTATTGGAAAAGTTACAATGAACATAGGAAAGAGACAAGAAACAGCAGGGGCACTGAGGGAATATGATAAATTGATCTCGGGTATCTCTCCCAATCAGTAAAGTGGGACAGTGTGTGTGGTAAGAAGAATGGCATTTTGGAGACATTGAAAGGTGACCAGTATGGCTGTGTCAAAGTTAACAAAAGAAACAGTTGCCTGAAACTGAAAGGGTCTGAAGATCAAATCACGCAGTCTTTTATTCATTACCCCCAGTCACTCAGTGGTAAAACATTCGCCTGGAATGGAGGTGAAGCAGGTTTGATCCCTGAGTCAGGAAGATCCTCTAAAGAAGGAAATGGCAACCCACTCCAGTATTCTTGCCTGGGAAATCCCATGGACAGAGGAGCCTGGTGGATTACAGTTCATGGGATTGAAAAAAGAGTCAGATAGGACTTAGCGATTAAACAACAACAGTAACAAATGAAAGGCATGGTCTGTATTTCCCATACATATTGCCACGCCTAACAGTGTTCCTGTGGCAGATGACTGGTAAGGGACTACAGACTTTTTGACAGATTGGCTAACTGTTTCTCCTTTTAAAGCCTCTATGGTCAGTCTATGAGGTCACAAAGAGTCAGACATGACTGGGTGACTGAACACACACACACAAATGGTCTGAATTAGTCTAGCTTACTTTAAAAAAAGCTATGTTTGATAGACACCTGAATATATAACTTCCAAGTTTATTGTACTCAATTTTTCTTTCTTTACTCATTCAACGTGTAATTATCATGAATTATTGTCATACAACATAAGACAGATGTGGTCCTTACTCTTATGGAGCTTATCCTAATATGAGAAACAGGCCAAAAAAATTAGCAAATAAATAAAATACCTACAAATCATGATGATGATGATGATGCAGAAAAGAAAGACAAAGAGGAGGAAGGGGAGGAGAAAATGGTGAAAGAAGAGGGGGGAGCTAGAATCAGGTAGCTGTGAAGGAGATAAACAGGAGACCTATTTGACTTCTCAGGTTCATGGAAGAAGTTGACATTTAATGAGACCTGAGGGATGAGGAAACAGCAATATGTAGATGGGGAAAGACTCTTCTAAACAGAGCATAGCACAGGCCGATGCCAAAAGGAAGAAAGAGAGCTTGGTGTTTAGGGAGTAAAAGAACATCAGTGTAGGTGGAATATAGTGAACAAGAGAGAGGCTCACAGGAAATGAAGGTGGAGAAATGGCAATCTTGGTGGAAAGTTGAACAATGAGGAAAAACTTATAGTTTATCCAGTCTACTTATCTATCATCAGGTGAACAAGTGGGACATTATCTAGGAATGGGAACCAATATTTGACCAGGGGAACCAGATCTGCCAGGTTAAATGTTTAATCAAATATTATTTAGAGCCCTTGCTCTGTAACTGTTGTCTGCCAAAGTCACCCGGAGCATATATGGCAGCATGATGAAGGGGAGGAAGTTGAATCCAGAATCAATTCAACAAATACTAATCAATGGATAGACAGAGAGGTCAGAGGTGAGTAAAACAAAATTCCTGACCTCAAGGAGTATACACTTTTGTGTTAGGGAGAAACAAACTGTTAAATAAATGAGAAGATAGCTTTTTAACAGAGATGAAGAAAATCTTAGGAACAGGAGCAGAACATCCTATTTGTGGGTCCATAAGCTCAGCAGATAAAGAACTCGCCTGCAGTGCAGGAGACTCCAGTTTAATTCCTGGGTTGGGAAGATCCCCTGGAGAAGAGATAGGCTACCCACTCTAGTATTCTTGGTTTTCTCTAGTGGCTCAGATGGTAGAGAAACTGCCTGCACTGTGGGAGATCTGGATTTGATCCCTGAGTGGGAAGATCCCCTGGAGAAGGGAATGGCTACCCACTCCAGTGTTCTTGCCTGGAAAAATCCATGGACAGAGGAGCCTGACAGACTACAATCCACAGGACTGCAAAGAGTCAGACATGACTGAGCAATTACACACACACACACACACACACACAGTTCGTTCATCACTTGAGCTGGATCCTGAAGGATGGATGTGAGTTCACTGGATAGAAAGAGATTATCTAAAAACAATACGTACTCTGGAAGAGCAGGAAAGAGTGCCTGCGAGCAGCTTGGCAGCAATGCCAGTGGGTAAGGGGCTAGAAAACACTGGGCTAGCAAAATAAACAGGAGCAAGAACAGGGAGGTTTTAAATTGAATGTTTGAAAATGTGCTTGTGGGCAATAGGGAGCCTAGGGCACCAGGCCAGAAATTAGAAGACCCTGGTTTTGATGCTGGTTTAAAACTTCAACATTGAAAAGAATGTGCTTTTTGAAAGACTCTTCTAAACAGAGCATAGCACAGGCCGATGCCAAAAGGAAGAAAGAGAGCTTGGTGTTTAGGGAGTAAAAGAACATCAGTGTAGGTGGAATATAGTGAACAAGAGAGAGGCTCACAGGAAATGAAGGTGGAGAAATGGCAATCTTGGTGGAAAGTTGAACAATGAGGAAAAAGTTATAGTTTATCCAGTCTACTTATCTATCATCAGGTGAACAAGTGGGACATTATCTAGGAATGGGAACCAATATTTGACCAGGGGAACCAGATCTGCCAGGTTAAATGTTTAATCAAATATTATTTAGAGCCCTTGCTCTGTAACTGTTGTCTGCCAAAGTCACCCGGAGCATATATGGCAGCATGATGAAGGGGAGGAAGTTGAATCCAGAATCAATTCAACAAATACTAATCAATGGATAGACAGAGAGGTCAGAGGTGAGTAAAACAAAATTCCTGACCTCAAGGAGTATACACTTTTGTGTTAGGGAGAAACAAACTGTTAAATAAATGAGAAGATAGCTTTTTAACAGAGATGAAGAAAATCTTAGGAACAGGAGCAGAACATCCTATTTGTGGGTCCATAAGCTCAGCAGATAAAGAACTCGCCTGCAGTGCAGGAGACTCCAGTTTAATTCCTGGGTTGGGAAGATCCCCTGGAGAAGAGATAGGCTACCCACTCTAGTATTCTTGGTTTTCTCTAGTGGCTCAGATGGTAGAGAAACTGCCTGCACTGTGGGAGATCTGGATTTGATCCCTGAGTGGGAAGATCCCCTGGAGAAGGGAATGGCTACCCACTCCAGTGTTCTTGCCTGGAAAAATCCATGGACAGAGGAGCCTGACAGACTACAATCCACAGGACTGCAAAGAGTCAGACATGACTGAGCAATTACACACACACACACACACACACACAGTTCGTTCATCACTTGAGCTGGATCCTGAAGGATGGATGTGAGTTCACTGGATAGAAAGAGATTATCTAAAAACAATACGTACTCTGGAAGAGCAGGAAAGAGTGCCTGCGAGCAGCTTGGCAGCAATGCCAGTGGGTAAGGGGCTAGAAAACACTGGGCTAGCAAAATAAACAGGAGCAAGAACAGGGAGGTTTTAAATTGAATGTTTGAAAATGTGCTTGTGGGCAATAGGGAGCCTAGGGCACCAGGCCAGAAATTAGAAGACCCTGGTTTTGATGCTGACTTCACCAGTTAATAACTAAGGGAATCTTAGGCAATAGCATATGTAATATTTGATATTTATTGAACAGTGAATATGTATCAGGGACATTGCTAAAATATTTAAATGCATTCTGTCATTTTATTCCCCACACAGCCCTGTGTGGTGTAGCAAGTACTAAACTAAAGACACTGATGCCCAGATAATATAAGGAACTTTTTCACTGTCACATAGTCACTTACCTCCTCATTTCTAAGATGCGGATCATAAATGTCTAATCAACCATTTTCACAGCACATTGCAAAGACCATGTAAGATGTACGCTATTAAAGCCTGTAAAATCCTATCTAAGTGTTCTCATATGAGTTATCCAGGAAGCAGGCAGAAATTTTAGAGCTAAATTAAAAAGAATCAGATCTTATAGGAGCATCATACTGATTTAATAATGACAACCAAGTCATCAGTGCCAACATATTTCCTTATTTGCTTGGTAGGGTTCATTAGAGAAATATAAAACAAGTTGGATCTAAATGAGTACAGTGACTCAGTGTCTGTATTGTAAAGACATGGCACTTAAGTATCTAATATGGGTTTTAGGTGGTAAAGAATCTGCCTACAAATTATCCTCCAATTAAAAAAAAGATGGCAGAAAAATGAAATGAAAACACTATTATTGCTCATGGCAATTTCAGTTGTGGTGTCCTTTATAAAATACTCTGAACTTCAAGGTCACAAAAAATAGTTATTTATATGTAAATAGTTACTTATATGGATTCCCTTGTAGTTCTGCTGGTAACATCTGCCTGCAGGAGACCCCAGGCCGATTCCTGCATGGGGAAGATCCTCTGGAGAAGGGAGAGGTTGCCCGCTCCAGTATTCTTGCCTGACGAATTCCATGGAGTATTCTGTTTTCTCGGACAAGGGACAGCAAGGAATTTATTTGTATCAAATATTTTGGTGTGTCCACTTTCTACCGCTCTGAGAAAAAAGTAAGCATTACCAGGTCTTTTAAACACAACTCCTGAAAAGATGTGGTTTTAAAGCATATTCACATAAAAGCCGGCAAAAAGTAGAGCAGACTCCAGGCTACTCACATGCACCCTCTGGCATTCACAGATACTCATATGTCCTCATGGGTCCTCAGGACAATAATGTAAGCCTGCATAGCTGGGAGGTGTGCTTGTGAACCTATAGAAGAGTGAGCCTGGGCTGGCAGTTCCTCTTTGATCAGACATCCAATAGTTGAATCATATGTCATCTAAATTCTGGGGAAATATTAACTTTGTACTTTGTTCTATAAGTGCCTGGGGATGATGAGCACCATGTTAAATAAGTTAATTTAGAAGAGGCACTTGAAGCTTAGAAGTACTTAGCGATGTAAGCAAAGGATGGAAGAGAGCAGCAGCTTCCATCAGCTCCTGGGACAACTGATAAAATGTCTTAAATGTTTTAAGATTGGCAATTGCTGAGATGAACTTTGCCAAGCATTCTTCTTCATAACCTGTAACCTCGTGTATATTTTAACAAGAAATCTGAGAAGCATGCTTCTAATTCATTTACACTTAACTCATTAAAATTTAGTTTTGGAATAACTATCTCGGGCTTCCCAGGCCTTGAAACCAAGTCATCAGTGCCAACATATTTCCTTATTTGCTTGGTAGGGTTCATTAGAGAAATATAAAACAAGTTGGATCTAAATGAGTACAGTGACTCAGTGTCTGTATTGTAAAGACATGGCACTTAAGTATCTAATATGGGTTTTAGGTGGTAAAGAATCTGCCTACAAATTATCCTCCAATTAAAAAAAAGATGGCAGAAAAATGAAATGAAAACACTATTATTGCTCATGGCAATTTCAGTTGTGGTGTCCTTTATAAAATACTCTGAACTTCAAGGTCACAAAAAATAGTTATTTATATGTAAATAGTTACTTATATGGATTCCCTTGTAGTTCTGCTGGTAACATCTGCCTGCAGGAGACCCCAGGCCGATTCCTGCATGGGGAAGATCCTCTGGAGAAGGGAGAGGTTGCCCGCTCCAGTATTCTTGCCTGACGAATTCCATGGAGTATTCTGTTTTCTCGGACAAGGGACAGCAAGGAATTTATTTGTATCAAATATTTTGGTGTGTCCACTTTCTACCGCTCTGAGAAAAAAGTAAGCATTACCAGGTCTTTTAAACACAACTCCTGAAAAGATGTGGTTTTAAAGCATATTCACATAAAAGCCGGCAAAAAGTAGAGCAGACTCCAGGCTACTCACATGCACCCTCTGGCATTCACAGATACTCATATGTCCTCATGGGTCCTCAGGACAATAATGTAAGCCTGCATAGCTGGGAGGTGTGCTTGTGAACCTATAGAAGAGTGAGCCTGGGCTGGCAGTTCCTCTTTGATCAGACATCCAATAGTTGAATCATATGTCATCTAAATTCTGGGGAAATATTAACTTTGTACTTTGTTCTATAAGTGCCTGGGGATGATGAGCACCATGTTAAATAAGTTAATTTAGAAGAGGCACTTGAAGCTTAGAAGTACTTAGCGATGTAAGCAAAGGATGGAAGAGAGCAGCAGCTTCCATCAGCTCCTGGGACAACTGATAAAATGTCTTAAATGTTTTAAGATTGGCAATTGCTGAGATGAACTTTGCCAAGCATTCTTCTTCATAACCTGTAACCTCGTGTATATTTTAACAAGAAATCTGAGAAGCATGCTTCTAATTCATTTACACTTAACTCATTAAAATTTAGTTTTGGAATAACTATCTCGGGCTTCCCAGGCCTTGAAAAATCATTTGAGTCTTTTATCTTTAAGGCAGAAAATTCACATTTTATCACCAATAAATGAAACTTTGCCCAGAAAACAGGAACTTGACTCTAAACTTTGTACTCAGGAAGTTCAAATTTATTTGAAAGGCAGGAAACCTAAGTCTCAAATTCTTCTGATCCTAAACAAAATGCCTGTCAACACTTCTAAGGTAAAAAGTACAGCAAAATGAAAAGATCTATCTGTGGTTATAGATTTCTTTCTAATCAGCCTGATGCAAAAGAACTTGCACAGGGAATAAGCATTTTCCTCTTTTATCACTAACTAAGGAAGAGGCTGAAAAAAACTGACTGACGGCATAATTATCAATGGGATCATCATGAAAATCATGCGCCGAGTTCACGGGCACCCAGAGCAAGCCTCGAGGAGCAGCTGCAAACTCTCGTGTGCAGGAGGCAAAGGATCTTTCCAGAGGCCTGCATTCCTTCTGTCATTTCATCCCATACCCGCTTCAAGTCAGGGACTTGGCTTTCTTTTTTTCCTTTCTCCTCTTTTTGTTCCATAGATAGAACACTGTTTATCCTGGCTGGTAATCTTGAATTCATTTAAATCCTTTAGGTATCCTCTTACTGCCTCTTTCCTCCCTTGGACTTCATTTCACTTTTAATCACAGTTAAGTGAGGATATTCTCTTGAAAATGGGCCGTAAACAGTCAAACAGAGCTAAATTCTTGCCTTTGAATGCCATGGGTAGTAGAAGGAGAGGATAAGGTAAGGGCCTATCTGGAGGTCATATTCAAATCCTCTGACATGGATCCTGCGACTTTAAGCAATTTATCTAACTCTTCCATATCTCAGGTCTTGCCAAAGATTTCTATTTCAAATGATTTGTGGAAGTGTCGTAAAAACTATTATATGTGTCATTTGTGATAATGCAAAAGTGACTGTAACACACTGCAAGTGCAACAGATATAATAATAATAAATAATACATTATTTATTAGTAGAGTAAAATATTTTAAAAAATTGTTTGGTTGTTCTCATCAATTACTAAGCTTTGGTGGCAACCTGGTATTATAGGCTTGTCAGTTCTGATTCACTTTTTTCCAAATTGATCTTTTAAAAGACATGTTCTGATATCATTTCTTCATTTTTCCAATTAGTAAAAATTTACTCCCAGAGAGCAGGAATATAATCCTAAACTTTGCACTTAGTATATTCAAATTTATTTGAAAATTATAAACCCAACACTCAAAAGCTTTACAATATGGAGCTGAGTCTTCTAGGATTTGGTTGTTCTTAAATTTCAGTCCTAGTCTTCAGTATTTATCCCTTTGTTCCACGTAGGTGCAGGCAAATTAAGATATACAAACTTGTGAATGTGTTAGTGGCTCAGTTGTGTCTGACACTTACAACCCCATGGGCTGTAGCCTGCCAGGCTCCTCTGTCCATGGAATTCTCCAGGCAAGAATACTGGAGTGGGCTGCCATTTCCTACTCTAGGGTATCTTCCCAATTCAGGGATTGAACCTGGGTCTCCTGCATTGTAGGCAGATTGTTTACACTCTGAGTCACCAGGGGAGACATATACATACTTAGGCATTTTAAATCTAAGCTCACAAAAAGCTCACATTCATACTCACATTGATTTATTTTTTATGTGTTTTCACAGGATTATTTCTGATTCAATCTGTTTATCCTGGCTGGTAATCTTGAATTCATTTAAATCCTTTAGGTATCCTCTTACTGCCTCTTTCCTCCCTTGGACTTCATTTCACTTTTAATCACAGTTAAGTGAGGATATTCTCTTGAAAATGGGCCGTAAACAGTCAAACAGAGCTAAATTCTTGCCTTTGAATGCCATGGGTAGTAGAAGGAGAGGATAAGGTAAGGGCCTATCTGGAGGTCATATTCAAATCCTCTGACATGGATCCTGCGACTTTAAGCAATTTATCTAACTCTTCCATATCTCAGGTCTTGCCAAAGATTTCTATTTCAAATGATTTGTGGAAGTGTCGTAAAAACTATTATATGTGTCATTTGTGATAATGCAAAAGTGACTGTAACACACTGCAAGTGCAACAGATATAATAATAATAAATAATACATTATTTATTAGTAGAGTAAAATATTTTAAAAAATTGTTTGGTTGTTCTCATCAATTACTAAGCTTTGGTGGCAACCTGGTATTATAGGCTTGTCAGTTCTGATTCACTTTTTTCCAAATTGATCTTTTAAAAGACATGTTCTGATATCATTTCTTCATTTTTCCAATTAGTAAAAATTTACTCCCAGAGAGCAGGAATATAATCCTAAACTTTGCACTTAGTATATTCAAATTTATTTGAAAATTATAAACCCAACACTCAAAAGCTTTACAATATGGAGCTGAGTCTTCTAGGATTTGGTTGTTCTTAAATTTCAGTCCTAGTCTTCAGTATTTATCCCTTTGTTCCACGTAGGTGCAGGCAAATTAAGATATACAAACTTGTGAATGTGTTAGTGGCTCAGTTGTGTCTGACACTTACAACCCCATGGGCTGTAGCCTGCCAGGCTCCTCTGTCCATGGAATTCTCCAGGCAAGAATACTGGAGTGGGCTGCCATTTCCTACTCTAGGGTATCTTCCCAATTCAGGGATTGAACCTGGGTCTCCTGCATTGTAGGCAGATTGTTTACACTCTGAGTCACCAGGGGAGACATATACATACTTAGGCATTTTAAATCTAAGCTCACAAAAAGCTCACATTCATACTCACATTGATTTATTTTTTATGTGTTTTCACAGGATTATTTTTGATTTTGCAATGTCCTTTCAGAGTCTCTGGTAGCATAGTCATGCATTTAACCAATATTTATTGAGTACAACCATTGAGTCAAGCACTACACTAGACACTAATGATACAATGGTTAACAGTATGATGTCCGTGCCTTCAGGAAATGCACTTTTCTATAGAACAGGCTTATGTACTAAATAAGCTTTGAAATAAAGCAGTGGAATGCAGATTTCTGTGGTCAACCTTAAATTATCCATATGGAACTTTTCTCTCAACATTTTCCCCTTAAAACCTAGGGAATGTCAGTTATCTGACAATGGTTAACATATCCTTCCTGGGTTATCAAAACCTCTAAGATGATTACATTTTCCCAAAGATCTTCTCACTTCAAACCAGTTAGAGAGGTTGTTAATTTCTTTCATTTGTCCTCTTCAGGGTTATATAGCAGGCAAGGTAAGCATTTATCAACTCTCTACTGCTAACATCTAGTAAGTTCTAGGGCATACTAAGAATTTATGTGTATGACTTTATCCCATCTTTTAGAATAGAGCTGAGAATATCCTTTGTTAGCTTTAGCAAAGTCTTGTCTGTCAACTGACATATTTTATGCGTGGGAAAAGAGACTAGAGTTTCTACCACAGCAGATTCTTTCTGCAGAGGGTTAGGTCACATTTTCACATAGCTTTTATATTAGATACCAAATAAGAAAATTGTGTTGAAAGAAAAGGTAGGAAAAAAAAGTAAAACAATACCATGTTTTTTTAGGAATTGATTTTTGGGAGGAGGAGGTTAGCAAACTCCAGTAATTTTAGTTTCTAACAGAATCATAGAAAAATTTATTTTGAAGAATGCCAATTTCATACCAAAGCCTGTATCTTCTTTGAATGTAAAACTTGCTTTGAATATAACAATCTAATGAGAAAAAGTTTTCATTTTCATAATTTTAGAGTCATAGATTTTTTGCATATTTATGTTTATATACAATAAACCCATATAAACAAAAGCATGTATTGAGTGACATTACATTTTAATTATCTCAATATTAAATAATAGAGAAAACATTAAGTTTATAATGAAACTGATTCCTTTCCTTGAGTTCATGAAGGTACAAAAAGGGCTCTCCTGTGGAACTAAGAAAATATTTCCTGTAATCACCTCTTAAATTTATCCCTCCCACTATTGAAATGTGTATGCTTGTTGTAATATATAAAGAGGGAAACCTAAGGAGAAAGCTTGCACACTTTTCTAAGGTCAGTGAATCACAGAACATAGATATCTCTGGCTTATAAATGTATTGTGACTAATTAAGAGGTCAGTTCCATAGAAAATATGTACGGCAATTTTGATTTTGAAGTATATGGTCTGGTCTCATAACAACTGTGTAATAAAACATAAAAATTATTCAGTATTTAAATTGGACAGAACAATTTCTGTTAAGAAATAAGTACACATAAGCCTGGGACAGGAGGTCTAAAACATCATGGTTTTTTTGAAACTTTGGGTCCTCTTCAGGTTATATAGCAGGCTGATTTATCAACTCTCTACTGCTAACATCTAGTAAGTTCTAGGGCATACTAAGAATTTATGTGTATGACTTTATCCCATCTTTTAGAATAGAGCTGAGAATATCCTTTGTTAGCTTTAGCAAAGTCTTGTCTGTCAACTGACATATTTTATGCGTGGGAAAAGAGACTAGAGTTTCTACCACAGCAGATTCTTTCTGCAGAGGGTTAGGTCACATTTTCACATAGCTTTTATATTAGATACCAAATAAGAAAATTGTGTTGAAAGAAAAGGTAGGAAAAAAAAGTAAAACAATACCATGTTTTTTTAGGAATTGATTTTTGGGAGGAGGAGGTTAGCAAACTCCAGTAATTTTAGTTTCTAACAGAATCATAGAAAAATTTATTTTGAAGAATGCCAATTTCATACCAAAGCCTGTATCTTCTTTGAATGTAAAACTTGCTTTGAATATAACAATCTAATGAGAAAAAGTTTTCATTTTCATAATTTTAGAGTCATAGATTTTTTGCATATTTATGTTTATATACAATAAACCCATATAAACAAAAGCATGTATTGAGTGACATTACATTTTAATTATCTCAATATTAAATAATAGAGAAAACATTAAGTTTATAATGAAACTGATTCCTTTCCTTGAGTTCATGAAGGTACAAAAAGGGCTCTCCTGTGGAACTAAGAAAATATTTCCTGTAATCACCTCTTAAATTTATCCCTCCCACTATTGAAATGTGTATGCTTGTTGTAATATATAAAGAGGGAAACCTAAGGAGAAAGCTTGCACACTTTTCTAAGGTCAGTGAATCACAGAACATAGATATCTCTGGCTTATAAATGTATTGTGACTAATTAAGAGGTCAGTTCCATAGAAAATATGTACGGCAATTTTGATTTTGAAGTATATGGTCTGGTCTCATAACAACTGTGTAATAAAACATAAAAATTATTCAGTATTTAAATTGGACAGAACAATTTCTGTTAAGAAATAAGTACACATAAGCCTGGGACAGGAGGTCTAAAACATGATGGTATTTATTTCTATTGATGTAAATATGCTTTTTCAGTTGGCTACACTTCTTTTCCTCTAACAATGAACTACAACCCATACACTGAAAATACTACTACTTGTTTTTCTCTGCTGAAGCCACAAAGAGCACACGGAATAGCAAAATCACAGAACCAGAAGAAAATGTGAGAAACAATCTTATCTAGACAGGAAACTATAGGGGTGTGTGGATGTAAACACTCTCATATAGCTATCTTTATATTCTCTTCTTGAAGGCGGCAATAAATAGACATGCAAAGTCCTTCCTAGCAACTCATTCCAGCTGTTGATTCCTGGACACTCCATCTAAAGTCTCTTTCTCCTTCCTCTAATAACTCTATCATATGGTATATTTTGTCCCTAGAACTTGTTATGATGTGAAATCATGTTATTTATTGCTTACTTTTGGTTGATGGTCTTCTTCAATAGATGCAATTCTTGTTCAATTTTCTAACAGGTAGTTGATTCTTGACATTACTCATTAAAAATGTGTTAAGTAGATAGAAGGAGGTTAAGAAGTTAGGATGTCAGGCAAGAAGGAAGAAAGATCAGAATGGTCCACTTTACGTCTACACTGTAATTTCAACTAAGCCTATCTCTTGTTTTTCAGTCACTGATAGGGTAACAACAATACCACCTTCTCCAATAAAACTTCCTCCACGTACTTGAAGAAAACTATTTAGGACAGTTAAGCAGGCAATAAATCTGACTTTATCCTTAATTCCCTTTAGAAGAAACAATGGAAAACATATAAATAAACAAAAGAAAACAAAGCTTTAACTGATGATGACAGAGAACTAAGAATTATTAGTTTCAAGGAGTATGAAATCTCTCTGCTTAAAACTCTTTTAAATATGTAAGAAGTCAAAATACAATTTTTTTTAAAAAAGAGAGGAAAAATCATTAGATGGAAAAATCATTTGAAGGTGAGCCATGATGAAGAATAAATGGTGGTGGTGGTGGTGTGGGGAGTAGCTAAGTAGGACACAGGCTTCAGACAATACTCAAGTTACCTGGACTGGCACTGACATTCACCCTTGTGTTCTCCAGTTCTTAGCTACCTAAATTCCACATATTAGTTTTGCAGAGTGAATATCTTCGCAAGACCTGGATTCTTTCAAAAGGATATTTGATAGAGCAACAACGTTTATTACAAAAACATATTTACTTAGACAATTCCAGCCCAAGCAATAAGTGGAAATTTCTTCTCCCCAGTGTATGTGTTTATTGGTAGATAAGAAGTAGGTCCAAGAATGACTATGGATGAAAGAACATGACAAAGTTCAATCATCTGAAGCAGAATTAAAATCACAAACCTGAGCAATGAAGCTTTCTCATCAACAACCAAGAGATACATTCTCTTCTTTGCTCCATATTTTCATTATTATGACAGTAATATGAACATATTGGAACACTATTCTAAGTAAACATTTGAAAGAGTTTACAGTTGGTCTTTCATGTGCTATATTAATTTTGTAATAAAAATTATCTGTAAGAACAGACATGGAGAAAATGAAGTGTATTTCTGTATTAAAATGGGCAGAAAACTAGACAATCAAAGTCCCTTTGTCCTTGTATAAAGTTACTGACAATTTCATTTATGGGATCCAGGAAGTAATAAAAAGAGGTATTTTTTTTAGGGGAAAAAGTTCAAAACCTAAATCTGTGGGTAACACTTCAAAAATATTCTAAATTTGTAACAACTGTTTAGGAGGAGGGGATCATAAAGTTTCATATAGAAGAATTTTGAATGTTATGCCAAATGACACATTTAAACCTTAAGAAGTAGGATATGACAGAGGCAGAATCATAACAGGCTGACTTTGGCAATAATAGGGATGTTCTCATGTTGAAAAGATGTTACTGTAAGTGAGTGAATGGGAGTCAAAATGGGATGTGATTTGGCAGAACCTGGGTATGCCTGGGTATAGGAATGAGGTGGAAAGACTTCCCCAAAACTTTCCCTCTGTACTCTTCCATGCTGTTAATTGATGAGAAAAAAATTCAGTTCATTGACTTCAAAATTTGAAAGTAACTTCAAGGGTTCTAAGATAGCTATTCATTCATTCACTCACCACATATTTCATGGAGTTTCTATGTGCCACAATCTACTGAGCTAGGTGTTAAGAATAAAATAGTGAACATTTAATTACTTTTGTTTTCCTTGTGCACAAAATAGAGATACGAGCTTTTCTCCCTACTTGTATCACAGATTTGGTAGGGAATTCAAGGAAGATATTATAACATGTTCAGTAATGGGTAATAATGTCTATTACAATAATGTTATAATAATTGAAGGCAGAAGGAAAAGAGGGTGACAGAGGATGAGATGGTTAGGTGGCATTACTGATTCAATGGACATGAACTTAAGCAGACTTTGGGAGATGGTGAGGGACAGGGAAGCCTGGTGTGCTACAGTTCATGGAGTAGCAAAGAGACACAACAAAGACAAAAACATATAATAAGAAGAATAGCAACAATATATTTGGAGAAGTAAAATGTTAGAGTTTTTTCCTTACTAGCATGAAAACATGTTTTGTTCTAGGATAATAAGCAGAGAGAATCAGAATAGCTGAAGAGGGCAGTGATTACCATGCCATTAAGAGAGGGAAACAATACTAGAACTGTGAGAAGAGAGACACTGGAAAAAAGCTTTCTTTACAACTTTTTTTGGTGTCCACTCCCTTTACGCCAGAGCTTGAAACATTTTTGAGTTATGTCATTTGCTATCAGGTGTTAGTTCAGCATTTCTTATACTTCAATCAGTCATTTATTAACTTTACTAGCAGTTCCATGCCTTTTACTTTTTATAAAAAATTTTAATAAAAAGAGGTATTTTTTTTAGGGGAAAAAGTTCAAAACCTAAATCTGTGGGTAACACTTCAAAAATATTCTAAATTTGTAACAACTGTTTAGGAGGAGGGGATCATAAAGTTTCATATAGAAGAATTTTGAATGTTATGCCAAATGACACATTTAAACCTTAAGAAGTAGGATATGACAGAGGCAGAATCATAACAGGCTGACTTTGGCAATAATAGGGATGTTCTCATGTTGAAAAGATGTTACTGTAAGTGAGTGAATGGGAGTCAAAATGGGATGTGATTTGGCAGAACCTGGGTATGCCTGGGTATAGGAATGAGGTGGAAAGACTTCCCCAAAACTTTCCCTCTGTACTCTTCCATGCTGTTAATTGATGAGAAAAAAATTCAGTTCATTGACTTCAAAATTTGAAAGTAACTTCAAGGGTTCTAAGATAGCTATTCATTCATTCACTCACCACATATTTCATGGAGTTTCTATGTGCCACAATCTACTGAGCTAGGTGTTAAGAATAAAATAGTGAACATTTAATTACTTTTGTTTTCCTTGTGCACAAAATAGAGATCGAGCTTTTCTCCCTACTTGTATCACAGATTTGGTAGGGAATTCAAGGAAGATATTATAACATGTTCAGTAATGGGTAATAATGTCTATTACAATAATGTTATAATAATTGAAGGCAGAAGGAAAAGAGGGTGACAGAGGATGAGATGGTTAGGTGGCATTACTGATTCAATGGACATGAACTTAAGCAGACTTTGGGAGATGGTGAGGGACAGGGAAGCCTGGTGTGCTACAGTTCATGGAGTAGCAAAGAGACACAACAAAGACAAAAACATATAATAAGAAGAATAGCAACAATATATTTGGAGAAGTAAAATGTTAGAGTTTTTTCCTTACTAGCATGAAAACATGTTTTGTTCTAGGATAATAAGCAGAGAGAATCAGAATAGCTGAAGAGGGCAGTGATTACCATGCCATTAAGAGAGGGAAACAATACTAGAACTGTGAGAAGAGAGACACTGGAAAAAAGCTTTCTTTACAACTTTTTTTGGTGTCCACTCCCTTTACGCCAGAGCTTGAAACATTTTTGAGTTATGTCATTTGCTATCAGGTGTTAGTTCAGCATTTCTTATACTTCAATCAGTCATTTATTAACTTTACTAGCAGTTTTTGCCATGCCCATTTATAACTTTTATTAATATTTAATGAATTTTTCAAGTAAAGATTTATTAAATATAAAATATCATGTGTCCTTTTTAATGCAAAGCTTATGTCATTCCTTTAATGAGGAAATCAGTTTCACTTACTATAATAAAATGCAGGGACAAAACTATAAAATTAAAACAGAATCACTTTAATTAATTTGAGGAAGGTACTACTGCCTCACCAGGGCATTGAGACAAGGGTAAGGAGTTTGCTCCTTCTTTGCTACGAAAAGTAGTTATTAAGTGCTGAAGAAATACTCTAGATAAGCTAGCACTGTATTGAGAATTTCTCTTTGACACAAAAGACTAGGAAAAAATATTTTAAAGGTACAAGAGGATTAGCTTTCTCACTCAGTGATACAATATTATTTAATGGTATTTCCCATACCTGCTCGAATGTCTTACAGAGGTCATTACCTTATAATGTAAAGCCCTGGTATAGCTAGTCTGAATTAAATTTTGAATTAGCTGCACCATTTTATTCATCTTACTCCATTTCAATAGAATGCTCAATTACACAATTGTAAAGCATTCTGTAAGAAAGTCTGACTTTTTGTTTTTTCCTGTATGCTGAATCTTCAAACTGTTGTTCATTTCACTATGAGTATTATTATGAATATTTAGAAAGCAGAATAACTGGGACTATCAAGAGGTTCAAGAATTTATTCAGAACGAAGGTTAGTACAGCCCCACCAAAATGTTGGGGGAGGAGGAAAACTTCTAAATATGCTAGCAATGTCTTGTACAAGAACATGTGGTAAATTAGTGGGCAGAGCAAAATGATCTCCAGGGACTTGCTCTTAAGTTTCCTGACCAGAAGATCAGAGCCTTTTCTCATAGATAAGAAACCTCAAGCCTCAAACCAATGAAACGTAACTTAGACAATGGCCCCATAGGACTTACCTCCTGTTAGCATGAGGGCACATTTGCACATGCAGTTGTCATTATCAGCATCTTTAGTGCTGAAATCAGCACCGTGTAAGATCAGACTGCTCTGTTTTCCTGCTGTCCCAGTGTGACCCTTTAAATACAACCTGAAGTTTAAAAAAAAAAAAAAAAGATAAGTCATTCAACAGAATAACAGAATCCAGAAGATTGCTTTGTTGAATGTTTGGCTTTTTCATCATTTTCTCCCTTCTCTGAACTCAGCCCTTCCATCAAACTGCTATAAGACCAAAGCTCCCTCAACAAAGAGTGAGGGGGTGGGGGCGGAGACAGAAGGACTGGAGAGAGGAAGGGGGTCAGGAGGGAGGGAAGAATTGAAGAGGAAGGGAAGGAGGCAGAACTCCACATTACAGACAGGTAAACTTCTCTATGGTTTGTGTGCTTGATGTTTATTTTACTATTTATACTCAAACTCTTATGGTTCTCTGATAATGCAGGATCCACCAAAGGAAAATGGATTTATTTTTATTATTACAAATATCAATCTCTAGACAAAAGTACTTCGTAGGGTGTTACTACAGCAAATATCACTTTGTTAATATTGAATACTGATGATATGCTAAAGGAGGACTTACTCTGTGCCAAGCACTCTGCTAAATGCTGTCCAGGTATTATTTGATTTTTATATTAAATCTGTGATTCAGGAATCAATATCCCAGTTTTGCATTCTAAGGCTCACAGAGGCTTATGGTTATTGTTGATTATAAAATTCAAGTTCTTATTAATCATTATGTATTCACTGAACAAGTATTTGTTGAGTAGATACTATGTGTCAGAAATTGTTCTAAGCATTTAAGATATATCAGCAAGCAAAACAGATGGAAAAGCCATATTCTGAGATACTGATTACCATGGTACTACCCACATTTGGTAGTACTCCTAAAATTACTTTCAAAAACCCTAACTGTTTAACTTCAGACACTGCATTCTTCAAAGACTCTGCTTTACTATCTAGGAACATTTCTTATTTAAATTTACATTAACCTAGAACAGGAGCTCTCCCAACAGTCACCCATATATCAAGTCATCTAGTCATTTGTGAAAAAGGCCTATTCACGAGACTGAGGAATTTATGTTTTCAACTAGCACTGTATATTACTCTTACACACTGTCCAAGGAGAACATTCTGAATTCAGAAATTAGTGAACACTTTACAACAGTTGCCTAATGTAGTTCCCTGAAAACTGCCCATTTCCTACGTATCCAACATGCTGCTTTCACATCCATCTGGGCACTTGAAACGAATGCACACGGGCTCTGGTCCTTCACTGGCTTCTGAGGACTCAGACTTCTCGCCAGCTCCTCAGGACTCGAACAGTTAAAGCTGTCAGTAGCCTCCGTTTGATAGTCAAAGTCTTCTCTGATTGAGCTTGTCCCTCTCTCTAACTCTACCTAATACCCCTGTGCTCTCATTCATCAAAATCATCTAGCAATATTCTCTTCAAATCCATGTGTATTACCACTTTTGTGCCTGAGTCTCATTTATGAATCCTTCCCACCCACAGTATAGATAGTGAGCAATTAAATCTCTGTATGAGTGAGATACTACTAGAACTGAAGCCAGGTCTGAAAAAAATTCTACATTATTATTCACATATAATAAAGATCAATTAATATTTGAAGATACATATGCAAATATATTATATATATATACACATATATGACTTGTGTTTGCACCTAAGTATATGTACTGTCCTATTATTATTTTGTGAGGCTGATAACTTTTTCAGCAAGTAACACTACTGTGTTGTTCTGTTGTATGACTGTGCCAAATATTTTACAAATGCAATCCAGAAATTTTTCAGCATGAGTAAATATATAATTAAACCCTATTCAAGTTTAAATTGTTTCAATAATTAATGGAACTTGCAGCTAAGTTGGCTCACAGAGGCTTATGGTTATTGTTGATTATAAAATTCAAGTTCTTATTAATCATTATGTATTCACTGAACAAGTATTTGTTGAGTAGATACTATGTGTCAGAAATTGTTCTAAGCATTTAAGATATATCAGCAAGCAAAACAGATGGAAAAGCCATATTCTGAGATACTGATTACCATGGTACTACCCACATTTGGTAGTACTCCTAAAATTACTTTCAAAAACCCTAACTGTTTAACTTCAGACACTGCATTCTTCAAAGACTCTGCTTTACTATCTAGGAACATTTCTTATTTAAATTTACATTAACCTAGAACAGGAGCTCTCCCAACAGTCACCCATATATCAAGTCATCTAGTCATTTGTGAAAAAGGCCTATTCACGAGACTGAGGAATTTATGTTTTCAACTAGCACTGTATATTACTCTTACACACTGTCCAAGGAGAACATTCTGAATTCAGAAATTAGTGAACACTTTACAACAGTTGCCTAATGTAGTTCCCTGAAAACTGCCCATTTCCTACGTATCCAACATGCTGCTTTCACATCCATCTGGGCACTTGAAACGAATGCACACGGGCTCTGGTCCTTCACTGGCTTCTGAGGACTCAGACTTCTCGCCAGCTCCTCAGGACTCGAACAGTTAAAGCTGTCAGTAGCCTCCGTTTGATAGTCAAAGTCTTCTCTGATTGAGCTTGTCCTCTCTCTAACTCTACCTAATACCCTGTGCTCTCATTCATCAAAATCATCTAGCAATATTCTCTTCAAATCCATGTGTATTACCACTTTTGTGCCTGAGTCTCATTTATGAATCCTTCCCACCCACAGTATAGATAGTGAGCAATTAAATCTCTGTATGAGTGAGATACTACTAGAACTGAAGCCAGGTCTGAAAAAAATTCTACATTATTATTCACATATAATAAAGATCAATTAATATTTGAAGATACATATGCAAATATATTATATATATATACACATATATGACTTGTGTTTGCACCTAAGTATATGTACTGTCCTATTATTATTTTGTGAGGCTGATAACTTTTTCAGCAAGTAACACTACTGTGTTGTTCTGTTGTATGACTGTGCCAAATATTTTACAAATGCAATCCGCAGAAATTTTTCAGCATGAGTAAATATATAATTAAACCCTATTCAAGTTTAAATTGTTTCAATAATTAATGGAACTTGCAGCTAATAGACAGTGAAGGAAGCTTCTAATGCACAATTGTCACATAAAAACTTACATTTTAACTCTGGAGACAGTCATGCTAAAAGTCACTCATAGTGCAAAACTGCACAATTCCTAAGTGGAATTTTATGCTGTAGTGCAGCCCATGCGGAGGTAGGTTTCACCAGGGGAAAGCTTAAGGTGAGACCAAGGGAGTCCTAGGATATGCAGCTGGGTGAATTCAACACCTTCAAGATCTGGTCTGAAGTTTTAATTTGATCATTTGTTCTGCCTCTCAGAGACAGACAACACACTTGCAAAACTAACAGGGACTTGAATTAGCTCTCCATTTACAGTCAAAATAGGGGGCCCAGTCTCACGTTCTCCTTAGAGGGAGTTTCACACAGAAAGCCAAATTATAATCAGAAAGTTGCTTGTTTGGTGAACACAGAATTGGAGTCTGGGGAGAAAGATGAATGATTTCAAAATTAAGTAGCTATGACTCTGCTGGCCTGAAATCTCCTCTCTATTGGGAATAGGTAAAATTTAGCCCACAGGCACTCTTGGATCAGTGATGCTAATTCCAACTCTATTCTTGGATTCTTTATAATTTATGATGACTTTCCTTCTTATTGACTCTAGGTAAGTCAATACCATTTTCCCTGCAGTAGCTTTAAGCTCTCTACTGGGGACAGACTTTCCAGGACACAATGACTTTCTACACAGTGTTTTGTAGGTAATTAAGCACAAAAATGTTGAGACGACATTAATTGAGTGACTGCTATGCGCTGAACATAATTTATGCTTTTATATGAGGGTTATCATTTAAGACTCATAATTTACAATGGTTTCTTTGTGTTAGGCAACAGGGATAAGACTTTTGTACATATGCAAATATATTATATATATATACACATATATGACTTGTGTTTGCACCTAAGTATATGTACTGTCCTATTATTATTTTGTGAGGCTGATAACTTTTTCAGCAAGTAACACTACTGTGTTGTTCTGTTGTATGACTGTGCCAAATATTTTACAAATGCAATCTGCAGAAATTTTTCAGCATGAGTAAATATATAATTAAACCCTATTCAAGTTTAAATTGTTTCAATAATTAATGGAACTTGCAGCTAATAGACAGTGAAGGAAGCTTCTAATGCACAATTGTCACATAAAAACTTACATTTTAACTCTGGAGACAGTCATGCTAAAAGTCACTCATAGTGCAAAACTGCACAATTCCTAAGTGGAATTTTATGCTGTAGTGCAGCCCATGCGGAGGTAGGTTTCACCAGGGGAAAGCTTAAGGTGAGACCAAGGGGAGTCCTAGGATATGCAGCTGGGTGAATTCAACACCTTCAAGATCTGGTCTGAAGTTTTAATTTGATCATTTGTTCTGCCTCTCAGAGACAGACAACACACTTGCAAAACTAACAGGGACTTGAATTAGCTCTCCATTTACAGTCAAAATAGGGGGCCCAGTCTCACGTTCTCCTTAGAGGGAGTTTCACACAGAAAGCCAAATTATAATCAGAAAGTTGCTTGTTTGGTGAACACAGAATTGGAGTCTGGGGAGAAAGATGAATGATTTCAAAATTAAGTAGCTATGACTCTGCTGGCCTGAAATCTCCTCTCTATTGGGAATGGGTAAAATTTAGCCCACAGGCACTCTTGGATCAGTGATGCTAATTCCAACTCTATTCTTGGATTCTTTATAATTTATGATGACTTTCCTTCTTATTGACTCTAGGTAAGTCAATACCATTTTCCCTGCAGTAGCTTTAAGCTCTCTACTGGGGACAGACTTTCCAGGACACAATGACTTTCTACACAGTGTTTTGTAGGTAATTAAGCACAAAAATGTTGAGACGACATTAATTGAGTGACTGCTATGCGCTGAACATAATTTATGCTTTTATATGAGGGTTATCATTTAAGACTCATAATTTACAATGGTTTCTTTGTGTTACCAAGGCAACAGGAATGCACAATTACAAATTTGGCAAGTAGAGAAAAGCAAAAAGAAGAAAAGTAAAGAGTAACCCAAATCTCATCTCCAAATATAACTACTCTTGACATTATGGTTTATATACATTTAGTCTTTTCCTTGTTTTTTTTTTTCCTCTCTGAATAGAAAATATTATTTATATTAAATGCAGGGTTCAAACCTTGGGTCAGGAAGATCCCCGGAGGAGGGCATGGCAACCCACTTCAGTATTCCTGCCTGGGAAATCCCATGGACAGAGGAGCCTGGTGGGCTACAGTCCATAGCATTTCAGAGTTGGATACAACTGAAGTGACTGAGCGTGCATGCATACATTTAATACCTGATCATATATTCTATAAACATTTTTGAACAGTGGGAGTAAAGTTTTGCCACAGGTCCATCTCATCTACACTCTAGAAGTAACTGCTTATGTCAGCTTGGTACCCTTTAAAACAGTTTCTTTTCATGTATAAACACAAATGAAAATAAAATAATACTTCATATGCTTTTTAGTAACATGTTTTTAATATATGATTTTATGACTATGTTTCCATGTCATCACATATTCTTCTTCAACATCATTTGGAAGCTGTCCTATGACTATATCATCAATTGTCACAAGTTTAAGGGAGCCTTTATATGTCTCTAAACATCTATGCAAGTCTATATGTTAGGGTTAGAATAAACTGTACAATAAACATCTACAATGTTGTTTTGTCATGACCTTCACCAGCATGGAACTCATCAACGATGTATGTTAGAATTTGTGAGGAAAAGGAGACATTTTTTCCAGATTCACTTAATCAAGATCTGAAGGTCAGTCTTACAGTTCTGTCAGCTCTTCTTTTTCTTATTGAAAACATCTTACAACCGGTCTCACTGTCCTGAGTCCTGATCTTTTCCTTTCTCCTTAAAATCTATTCTACATGTGGCTCATTCAAAACATGTCTCTCATTGTAATTCCTCTGCTTTAATTAAAATCCTTCAGTTCTCCCAACACATGAAAGATATAGTCCAAGTTCCTTCTGGTGGTTTATGATGACTTCAAAGATCTAGCCCTCGTCTACGTTCTCACAGTCAGCCCCATAGTCTATCTCTTATTTCCTGCAGACATGTATAATGTTCCAGTTTTACCACACACTTGCTCTCTCAAAGCATCATATTCTCATTTCTCTGGCCCCTCTTCCCTGAAAGGGCTTTTTCACTGCTGATTCCTTACTCATCCTTTAAGATTCAAGTGTGATCTCAAAGAATATCAGATGAATACCTTTAAGATGAAACTTACTGTGCTGTATTTTAGTTTTTTTTTTTTTAACTTGTCTTCTCTCATAATAAACTGTGAGCTCCTTGAGGCATAAACTGTGTCTGACTCAACTTTAAATCACCAGACTTTAGAAAAAAAATAGAATCTGATACTGAGGAAAACCTCAATGTTCACTGAATAAAGAAATTATGAATGTGAACTAATGTTTGGTATAATTAATTTTCAGTAGGCTAAAGGTAGGAGGTAAAAATCAAACTTAAATATTAACAACCCTAATAACAAAAATATGCCTGGCTCATATTTTCAGAAAGATAGCTTTTGCATTTCATTTAACCAGGTACTCAACATTCCATTTCCTTGTCAATCAACTGAAATAATTTAAAAATACATACACATACTTTTCTTGGTCTTTCCAATGATGTTTTTGTTATAAATTTTCTCAAAAACTGCAGGATATGAAAACAAGTCTGATAGATTATGCAGATAGAATGAAGGAAGAAAAATTATGTCTCAGTTCTCATCAGATCTTAGGTTTTACTGAATGACTTATTTACAATGTTGTTTTGTCATGACCTTCACCAGCATGGAACTCATCAACGATGTATGTTAGAATTTGTGAGGAAAAGGAGACATTTTTCCAGATTCACTTAATCAAGATCTGAAGGTCAGTCTTACAGTTCTGTCAGCTCTTCTTTTTCTTATTGAAAACATCTTACAACCGGTCTCACTGTCCTGAGTCCTGATCTTTTCCTTTCTCCTTAAAATCTATTCTACATGTGGCTCATTCAAAACATGTCTCTCATTGTAATTCCTCTGCTTTAATTAAAATCCTTCAGTTCTCCCAACACATGAAAGATATAGTCCAAGTTCCTTCTGGTGGTTTATGATGACTTCAAAGATCTAGCCCTCGTCTACGTTCTCACAGTCAGCCCCATAGTCTATCTCTTATTTCCTGCAGACATGTATAATGTTCCAGTTTTACCACACACTTGCTCTCTCAAAGCATCATATTCTCATTTCTCTGGCCCCTCTTCCCTGAAAGGGCTTTTTCACTGCTGATTCCTTACTCATCCTTTAAGATTCAAGTGTGATCTCAAAGAATATCAGATGAATACCTTTAAGATGAAACTTACTGTGCTGTATTTTAGTTTTTTTTTTTTTAACTTGTCTTCTCTCATAATAAACTGTGAGCTCCTTGAGGCATAAACTGTGTCTGACTCAACTTTAAATCACCAGACTTTAGAAAAAAAATAGAATCTGATACTGAGGAAAACCTCAATGTTCACTGAATAAAGAAATTATGAATGTGAACTAATGTTTGGTATAATTAATTTTCAGTAGGCTAAAGGTAGGAGGTAAAAATCAAACTTAAATATTAACAACCCTAATAACAAAAATATGCCTGGCTCATATTTTCAGAAAGATAGCTTTTGCATTTCATTTAACCAGGTACTCAACATTCCATTTCCTTGTCAATCAACTGAAATAATTTAAAAATACATACACATACTTTTCTTGGTCTTTCCAATGATGTTTTTGTTATAAATTTTCTCAAAAACTGCAGGATATGAAAACAAGTCTGATAGATTATGCAGATAGAATGAAGGAAGAAAAATTATGTCTCAGTTCTCATCAGATCTTAGGTTTTACTGAATGACTTATTTGCACTGTGTGCACAGACAACTGATATCAGGGAACAAATTCAAAATTTAAAAAATGCTTATGGTAAATTCTTTAGCTAAAATCATTTTGGAAAAAAAAAAAACAAATAAGGTGCACCTGTATTTATCTGAGCCTGCTCAGACTAAGGATCTTGAAAACATGAGGCAGAAATGTAAGAGAGTTCAAAGATAGGGCAATGCACATACTGGGACATACTGGTTGCAATGATTTAAAAGCAGAAGTGATGGGCAGTCAAAATAGGGGCAGATGGTCAAAAGGTACGGACTCTCAGTTACAGAATAAACAAATCCTAGGGATGTAATGTACAGTGTGGTGATTATAGTTAATAATAATGTATGCAAATGGCCAGGAGACTGTATCTTAAAAATTTTCATCTCAAGGAAACAAATTTAAACTATGTGTGATGACTGATGCTAACTAGGCTTATTGTGGTGATTATTTTGTAATATACACATATAGGCATATATTAAATTATTTTGCTATAAACCTAAACTAATATAATGTTATCTGTCAATTATCTCAGTAAAAAAAAGTAGAAGAGACAAATATTTTGAGGAACAGTTATTTTTCACCATACAAGACTGAGCAGAATTTATATACAAAAGTATTCATCCCCTCTGTGATTATATCCTTAAGATGCTGCAGGGAGTTGCTTATGTGCTTCTAAAGAAGTTGTTATCTTGCATTGGAAAATAGAGATGGCACTTGTCAAAAAATTTTTTTTCAACACTCTCTTAAGATATTTACAGTAAGGACAAGATCCTGTGGGATCCCACAAGGATTTTGGGAGTAACAGCGTTGTTGAGGACAGGTTCTCTTCACAGCTATTTAGCTAGCACAGAATAACAATTATTAACCCAAAGCCAACAATCGTAGTTGGTTATTCGATAGGGCCAGACTAAGGGCTGACCATTTACTACTGCCAAGTATTTTTTCTAGTTAGATAAGAAAACTTATTTGAATTGAGGTTCAAATAGGAATACTTACGTGGTTCTTTTTCTTAGTGGTTCTGGTTAATTTCTAAAAACTTTATGCATAATTAACTATCCATGACTTTCTCTGTTCTGCTAATGGAATGCCACTTTACCAAAGAAAAGTCAATATACAGAAGGGCCAAAATCAGCTTTGCATCTGACTGTGCTGAAAAGGACTTAAAAGTGTGAGCCACAGGAGAGAATGCTTCCCCCTAGATAATACTATGAGAATCTTGGACATTTATTTCTTGTCTTCAGCCAGTGTAGATGTGGTTTACAAGAAGGATGATGTGTTAGGAGATAAAAACCAAATGTTACTCCAGAGCCAAGTATCTGGCTTAGGAACAGAAATATGAAGGATACTAAAACAACAACAATGACCACCAACACCAAATAATAACAGCACAAAAACTCCAAAGAACACCATTAGTTGTGACCAAAAAGGCAGTCACAAAATAAGGTCATGGCATTTATCCTTTTAAACCCATTTTTCCTAATTAAGGAAAAAAAACCTCTGAGTACCAATTGGTCAGTGACTGTAAAGAATGTCAGTATTTCTATTTTTCCAATTACCATATGAAGGGAAAATGAAGCATGTATACTGAAATCACACATGATTTTCTAGTCATTCCTGATGCAAATATAGCTACTCCTTTTCTTTTGCTTATAGAAATTTCAATAACTAGAAAGACTGAGCAGAATTTATATACAAAAGTATTCATCCCCTCTGTGATTATATCCTTAAGATGCTGCAGGGAGTTGCTTATGTGCTTCTAAAGAAGTTGTTATCTTGCATTGGAAAATAGAGATGGCACTTGTCAAAAAATTTTTTTTCAACACTCTCTTAAGATATTTACAGTAAGGACAAGATCCTGTGGGATCCCACAAGGATTTTGGGAGTAACAGCGTTGTTGAGGACAGGTTCTCTTCACAGCTATTTAGCTAGCACAGAATAACAATTATTAACCCAAAGCCAACAATCGTAGTTGGTTATTCGATAGGGCCAGACTAAGGGCTGACCATTTACTACTGCCAAGTATTTTTTCTAGTTAGATAAGAAAACTTATTTGAATTGAGGTTCAAATAGGAATACTTACGTGGTTCTTTTTCTTAGTGGTTCTGGTTAATTTCTAAAAACTTTATGCATAATTAACTATCCATGACTTTCTCTGTTCTGCTAATGGAATGCCACTTTACCAAAGAAAAGTCAATATACAGAAGGGCCAAAATCAGCTTTGCATCTGACTGTGCTGAAAAGGACTTAAAAGTGTGAGCCACAGGAGAGAATGCTTCCCCCTAGATAATACTATGAGAATCTTGGACATTTATTTCTTGTCTTCAGCCAGTGTAGATGTGGTTTACAAGAAGGATGATGTGTTAGGAGATAAAAACCAAATGTTACTCCAGAGCCAAGTATCTGGCTTAGGAACAGAAATATGAAGGATACTAAAACAACAACAATGACCACCAACACCAAATAATAACAGCACAAAAACTCCAAAGAACACCATTAGTTGTGACCAAAAAGGCAGTCACAAAATAAGGTCATGGCATTTATCCTTTTAAACCCATTTTTCCTAATTAAGGAAAAAAAACCTCTGAGTACCAATTGGTCAGTGACTGTAAAGAATGTCAGTATTTCTATTTTTCCAATTACCATATGAAGGGAAAATGAAGCATGTATACTGAAATCACACATGATTTTCTAGTCATTCCTGATGCAAATATAGCTACTCCTTTTCTTTTGCTTATAGAAATTTCAATAACTAGAAAGACTAAATCATATTTTCTAATGAATATAGGACAACAGTGTGTTCTATTATGGAGGAATAGGTATTATGGAGGAGTAGATTTCAAAATATACCTCTATATCATATAAGTGATTCTATAATTTCTTTTCTTTAAAATAAGCAGCCTGATACCATGTATCTAGTTGTCACTAATTTTATCTACTTAAAAGATTGCTACACTCCTCACATTTTTACATCTTCACTGTATTGAGGTTGGAGGCTGGTGGGCGGGGTATCTCTTTCATTATACAAGGCAGTGGGAGTTGTATGTATGACAAATTGAAGTTTGGCCTCAGTTCCTTTAAACAGTAGACATTCTCTTAGATATCTTAACTCTAAGGTCTTACGTACTGACAATCTGAGCAGCTTTTATTTTGGCTCTGAGTTCTCTCCCCGCCACCATATGGAACTAGTTTGTCTTTTTCTTAATCACTTGAAGAAAATGCAAAATAACCCCAACAGTTCTCTTTCAGAACCTGGTAGCAATGACTCAATCTGACAGAGTTTCCCAACACTGTTATGTCTTCTGGTTGCTGCCCCAGGGTTGTCTTTAACCACCCTCTCTGCTCTGCCCCCACCCTACTGAAAGGGCTAGGCATCAGCAAAAAGTGATATCAGAACACGTCTTTTAGCACTGAGTTTAAATGATATAGGTGACATATTTTGCTAAAAGTAAAGACAATATTTCTCCTTCCAATCTATACATAGAGAAAAGAGTGTTTGCCTTACTGTAAACTTCTGTTTCAATGACTACGCTAAAGCCTTTGACTGTGTAAATCATAACAAACTGTGGAAATTACTCCAAAGAACACCATTAGTTGTGACCAAAAAGGCAGTCACAAAATAAGGTCATGGCATTTATCCTTTTAAACCCATTTTTCCTAATTAAGGAAAAAAAACCTCTGAGTACCAATTGGTCAGTGACTGTAAAGAATGTCAGTATTTCTATTTTTCCAATTACCATATGAAGGGAAAATGAAGCATGTATACTGAAATCACACATGATTTTCTAGTCATTCCTGATGCAAATATAGCTACTCCTTTTCTTTTGCTTATAGAAATTTCAATAACTAGAAAGACTAAATCATATTTTCTAATGAATATAGGACAACAGTGTGTTCTATTATGGAGGAATAGGTATTATGGAGGAGTAGATTTCAAAATATACCTCTATATCATATAAGTGATTCTATAATTTCTTTTCTTTAAAATAAGCAGCCTGATACCATGTATCTAGTTGTCACTAATTTTATCTACTTAAAAGATTGCTACACTCCTCACATTTTTACATCTTCACTGTATTGAGGTTGGAGGCTGGTGGGCGGGGTATCTCTTTCATTATACAAGGCAGTGGGAGTTGTATGTATGACAAATTGAAGTTTGGCCTCAGTTCCTTTAAACAGTAGACATTCTCTTAGATATCTTAACTCTAAGGTCTTACGTACTGACAATCTGAGCAGCTTTTTATTTTGGCTCTGAGTTCTCTCCCCGCCACCATATGGAACTAGTTTGTCTTTTTCTTAATCACTTGAAGAAAATGCAAAATAACCCCAACAGTTCTCTTTCAGAACCTGGTAGCAATGACTCAATCTGACAGAGTTTCCCAACACTGTTATGTCTTCTGGTTGCTGCCCCAGGGTTGTCTTTAACCACCCTCTCTGCTCTGCCCCCACCCTACTGAAAGGGCTAGGCATCAGCAAAAAGTGATATCAGAACACGTCTTTTAGCACTGAGTTTAAATGATATAGGTGACATATTTTGCTAAAAGTAAAGACAATATTTCTCCTTCCAATCTATACATAGAGAAAAGAGTGTTTGCCTTACTGTAAACTTCTGTTTCATTGACTACACTAAAGCCTTTGACTGTGTAAATCATAACAAACTGTGGAATATTCTTAATGATATGGGAATACCAGACTACCCTATCTGTCTCCTGAGAAGCCTGTATTCAGAACAATAAGGAACAGTTAGAACCAGACATGAAACAATGGGCTGGTTCCAAATTGGGAAAAAGAGTGTGTTAAGGCTGTATATATTGCCACCCTGCTTATTTAACTTACATGCATAGTTCATCACATGAAATGCCAGGCTGAATGAATCATAAGCTGGAATCAAGACTGCCAGGAGAAATATCAACAACCTCAGCTATGCAGAGGGTACCACTTGAACGGCAGAAAAAGAAGGGCAACTGAAGAGCCTCTTAATGAAGGTGAAAGAGGAAAGTGAAAAAGCTGACTTAAAACTCAACATTCAGAAACGAAGATCATGGTATCAGGTTCCATCACTTCATGGCAAATAGATGGGGAATAAGTGGAAGAAGTGACAGAGTTTATCTTCTTGGGCTCCAAAATCACTGCAAATGGTGACTGCAGCCGTGAAATTAAAAAAAAATTTGCTTCTTGGAAGAAAAGCTATGACAAACCTAGACAGCATATTTAACAAAGCAGAGACATCATTTTGCTGACAAAGTCTGTATAATCAAAGCTATGGCTTTTCTAGAAATCATTTAGAATGAGAGAGCTGGACTATAATGAAGGCTGAGCACTGAAGAACTGATGTTTTTGAATTAAGGTGCTCAAGACGGCTCTTGGGAGTCCCTTGAACAGCAAGGAGGTCAAACCAGCCAATCCTAAAGGAAATCAAACCTATTTATTCATTGGAAGGATTGATGGTGAAGCTGAAGGTTCAATATTTTGGCCACCTAATGTGAAGAGTAGACTCACTGGAAAAGACCCTGATGCTGGGAAAAACTGAAGGGAGGAGGAGAAGGGGGTGACAGAAGATGAGATGTTTGGATTGCATCACTGACTCAATGGACACGAGTTTGAGCAAACTCTGAGAGATAGTGAAGGACAGGGGAGCCTGGCATGCTGCAGTTCAGAGCGTCACAAAGAGTTGGACAGGATTTAGTGACTGAACAATATTTAAACTCCAATAATACATTTATGTCTTACAATTCAAGTGCCATGGACATTTTTTCTGATTTGAAATGTTTCCAATATTAATGACCTTATGATATGCTCAAATAATACTACTTTAATAAGGCTGGAATTAACTTTGTGGCTGTCACTAGAAATTTGAAGAAATAGCTCATGGAATACTCTATCAAAGCAAAATATGAGAAATGAGACCATCAAGTTTAACAGAGGGATCGCTGTAAATTATTTAATTTTTGCCACCCTGCTTATTTAACTTACATGCATAGTTCATCACATGAAATGCCAGGCTGAATGAATCATAAGCTGGAATCAAGACTGCCAGGAGAAATATCAACAACCTCAGCTATGCAGAGGGTACCACTTGAACGGCAGAAAAAGAAGGGCAACTGAAGAGCCTCTTAATGAAGGTGAAAGAGGAAAGTGAAAAAGCTGACTTAAAACTCAACATTCAGAAACGAAGATCATGGTATCAGGTTCCATCACTTCATGGCAAATAGATGGGGAATAAGTGGAAGAAGTGACAGAGTTTATCTTCTTGGGCTCCAAAATCACTGCAAATGGTGACTGCAGCCGTGAAATTAAAAAAAAATTTGCTTCTTGGAAGAAAAGCTATGACAAACCTAGACAGCATATTTAACAAAGCAGAGACATCATTTTGCTGACAAAGTCTGTATAATCAAAGCTATGGCTTTTCTAGAAATCATTTAGAATGAGAGAGCTGGACTATAATGAAGGCTGAGCACTGAAGAACTGATGTTTTTGAATTAAGGTGCTCAAGACGGCTCTTGGGAGTCCCTTGAACAGCAAGGAGGTCAAACCAGCCAATCCTAAAGGAAATCAAACCTATTTATTCATTGGAAGGATTGATGGTGAAGCTGAAGGTTCAATATTTTGGCCACCTAATGTGAAGAGTAGACTCACTGGAAAAGACCCTGATGCTGGGAAAAACTGAAGGGAGGAGGAGAAGGGGGTGACAGAAGATGAGATGTTTGGATTGCATCACTGACTCAATGGACACGAGTTTGAGCAAACTCTGAGAGATAGTGAAGGACAGGGGAGCCTGGCATGCTGCAGTTCAGAGCGTCACAAAGAGTTGGACAGGATTTAGTGACTGAACAATATTTAAACTCCAATAATACATTTATGTCTTACAATTCAAGTGCCATGGACATTTTTTTTTCTGATTTGAAATGTTTCCAATATTAATGACCTTATGATATGCTCAAATAATACTACTTTAATAAGGCTGGAATTAACTTTGTGGCTGTCACTAGAAATTTGAAGAAATAGCTCATGGAATACTCTATCAAAGCAAAATATGAGAAATGAGACCATCAAGTTTAACAGAGGGATCTATATCAACACCTGAGTTCCATTCTGTTGCATAGTTCTCTCTGGAACCTGGATACTCATTTTAAAGTTCTGTTACAAAAGCTTCATCGTCTTTGGTAGAGGATAGAAGGCTTGTTTTCCAATGCTGGATCTTAGGACTATGCTTTCTGTGGGAAGACGCGGTAATTAAATGTGTCATTATGTGCAATGCTATTTTTCATATGCTAGAGACAATACTACTCCATTGTCCATAGGTGAATGGACTATGTACTTATTTGCAACAGCCTGTAAATGAGTATGTGAGAGGATAGGAAAATATATGAAGCAAAGTTGGTGCACCTATGAAAAAAAGAGTGAACATATGCCTATGACAGAGAGTTGTATGATAATGATCTACATTCATGGCTATGAATCTGTAAGTAGAAGGAAAAGTTCAAATGAAGTTTCAAGACAAAAGAGAATGTAAATAAAAAGATTAAAATATCTAGGGCTTGCCTGGTGGTCCAGTGGGTAAGGATACTGCTTTGCAGTGCAAGGGGCGCCGGTTTGATCCCTGGCCTGGGAAGATCCCACGTGTCGTGGAGTGGCTGGACCCATGTGTCCAGCTACCAAGCCGGAGCTCTGGGGTGCATTGCCCAGAGCTGGTGCTCTGCAGTGACATAGGCCTTTGTGATGGGAGGCCCACACAGGCCAAAGAACAGAGATGGATGGAAATAGATAAATGAAAGGCCAATAGAAGTGACCAAAAAAATATTAAAATATCTAATAACATATGATTTGGCTAATTAAAAATTAAACACATGATAGAACTTGAGAGATACTTAAAGAGACATGAAGATCAACAAGATATAGGTGGTTTAGTACAAAGTATGAATGCAGAAAATAACTGACAATAAAGTCATTAACCAAAACTTTTCCTTCTTTCATCTCTCCACTCTCCACAAAAAATAAATATGTAAGATATTAACTTCTGAAGAGTAGGACTGTGTCATGCATATTTACATACAAGTGTCTATAGCACTCAAGAGATAACAGAACACAGTTGGGAGGTTATCTGTCTGGGTATGCAATATAGCTCTTATCTTTTCTGATCTTTAGTTGCCTCATTTGTAAAATGACTCTAACAATAGTACTGTCCTTCTAATATTGTTGTGACAATTAAATGAAGTAATGCATATAAAGGGACTTCCCTGGTGATGCAGTGGTAAAGAATCCACCTGCTAATGCAAGAGATGCAAGAGACATGGGTTTGATTCCTGGGTTGGGAAGATTTCCTGGAAATGGAAACCCACTCAAGCATTTTGATTGGAAAATTCCATAGACAGAGAAGCCTGGAGGGCTACAGTCCTGGTGCTGCTAAGAGTCAAATGCGACTGAGCAACTGAGTACACACCCACTACATATAAAAACCTTGAAAAGATGATTGCACGTAGAGTACTTACCAATATTAATAAAGAATTAAAGAAACCAGGGGCTTCCCAGGTGGTCCAGTGGGTAAAAAGTCTGCCTTGCGGTGCAAGGGGCACTGGTTCGATCCCTGGCCGGGGAAGATACCACATGCCTCAAAGTGGCTGGACAGGTGTGTCCAATTGCAGGTCAGTGCTCTGGAGCACATGCACCCAGAGCCGGTGCTCTGCAACAAGGGCGGCCACTGCAATGAGAGGCCTACAAAGGCCAAAGAACAAAGATGGATGAAAATAGGTAAATGAAAGACTAATAAAAAGAGGCCAAAAAAAAAAAAAAAGAATTAAAGAAACCAAACTTCCTTTACCAATATAACTATAAACTATACAGAAGCACGGTGAATAGGAGGTATACAAATGAGTCTAAATTAAACGAGCAAAATGTATATGACATTGATCTACATACATAAGCATACTTAGAGTGATGAAAACAGTGAGACAGGCATGCAGCTAATTAAGACATGTAGGTAATAAGTATGTAGGTAATAAGCTGGTAATAAGCTGGAGAAATTAAAGATGAAAAAGACCACTTTTCTCAAATTTATGGGTCCCATTTCCTTTGAAAGTTTGTCTCTTTTTAAAAAAATTTTTGGCCTCTTTTACTGTTTTTTAATTTATTTTCATCCATCTTCATTCCTTGGCCCATGTAGTCCTCCCATTGCAGTGGCCTCTTGTTGCAGAGCACTGGCTCTGGGCACATTTGCTCAAGAGCACCAGCTTGTAATTGGATGCATCAGTCCAGCTGCTCTGTGGCACGTGGGATCCTCCCAGGCCAGGGATCGAACCAGTGTCTCTTGCACTGCAACGTGGACTCTTTACCCACTGGCAGGGACACCCCAGTTTTTCTCATTTTTATGTAGAGCAAGCAGAATAAAAAGAACAAAGATCAAGAGACATGGGTTTGATTCGGGGGCCTGGAAATGGAAACCCACTCAAGCATTTTGATTGGAAAATTCCATAGACAGAGAAGCCTGGAGGGCTACAGTCCTGGTGCTGCTAAGAGTCAAATGCGACTGAGCAACTGAGTACACACCCACTACATATAAAAACCTTGAAAAGATGATTGCACGTAGAGTACTTACCAATATTAATAAAGAATTAAAGAAACCAGGGGCTTCCCAGGTGGTCCAGTGGGTAAAAAGTCTGCCTTGCGGTGCAAGGGGCACTGGTTCGATCCCTGGCCGGGGAAGATACCACATGCCTCAAAGTGGCTGGACAGGTGTGTCCAATTGCAGGTCAGTGCTCTGGAGCACATGCACCCAGAGCCGGTGCTCTGCAACAAGGGCGGCCACTGCAATGAGAGGCCTACAAAGGCCAAAGAACAAAGATGGATGAAAATAGGTAAATGAAAGACTAATAAAAAGAGGCCAAAAAAAAAAAAAAAGAATTAAAGAAACCAAACTTCCTTTACCAATATAACTATAAACTATACAGAAGCACGGTGAATAGGAGGTATACAAATGAGTCTAAATTAAACGAGCAAAATGTATATGACATTGATCTACATACATAAGCATACTTAGAGTGATGAAAACAGTGAGACAGGCATGCAGCTAATTAAGACATGTAGGTAATAAGTATGTAGGTAATAAGCTGGTAATAAGCTGGAGAAATTAAAGATGAAAAAGACCACTTTTCTCAAATTTATGGGTCCCATTTCCTTTGAAAGTTTGTCTCTTTTTAAAAAAATTTTTGGCCTCTTTTACTGTTTTTTAATTTATTTTCATCCATCTTCATTCCTTGGCCCATGTAGTCCTCCCATTGCAGTGGCCTCTTGTTGCAGAGCACTGGCTCTGGGCACATTTGCTCAAGAGCACCAGCTTGTAATTGGATGCATCAGTCCAGCTGCTCTGTGGCACGTGGGATCCTCCCAGGCCAGGGATCGAACCAGTGTTTCTTGCACTGCAACGTGGACTCTTTACCCACTGGCAGGGACACCCCAGTTTTTCTCATTTTTATGTAGAGCAAGCAGAATAAAAAGCACAAAGATCAAGAAACCAGAGTCAATTTGCTGACTATCTAATTTAAGGTCTACATTATTTTGAACCCAGATGCCTGAATAATCATCCATTAATTCAAATGTTTATTCTTTAATAAATTAAAATTCCAATCTTTTGAGAATCCTATGTTTTTCTTGCCATAGGGTGCTTTATTAGCAGAATCCAGCATGTGTATTTTTTCCTTTCTTTACTCATAATTGATGCTTGGAAAATGTCCCTGAAGCTATCACCCATTCCAACCTATCTTTTCATTCTCATTTCTACTTCCTGAAAACTTCCTTTTTGACACTATCTTCTTTCAATTGGTATTATTTGTTCTCAAATTGAATTGAATCATTGGGAAATCACCAGAATTTGTGTGGTACATTTGTCTAATGATTATTTATGAAGGAGCACCTTATCTCATTTGCTTCTTAAGCCTCCAATGCTCTGATATACATATGTAATTTGATACATACCTATAACATGTTTAATAAAAGATGTACAAGTGTGAAAAATGCCCAAGAGAGCAAGGGTCATGGGAATCAGTACTGTGATTAAGAAAGATACATTTCCAGAATTACAGAAATTCTCAGCCCCAAATAATGAGAAACTTCAGAGAACCCAGTTTCATTTAACCCCTGATTCTGATTGTTTTATACAGTATTAGCTTTCATTATACATGTTTAAACTATACACTAATTTTTCATCTAAGTTTTGACAATATATATCTTAATATTCCTTTCTTGACTTACAAATATTAATATAATATAGAACTTTTAGAATAATGAGTTTATCAGGTTTTCTCAAGTGAGATGAAGACTGCACTTGTTGAAAAGTCATAGTAAATTCTTCCTCCATAAAAACGAAAGAATGAATTCACACTCTGTTATCTCTGAGTGCTTTTGCACAGTCCTGAGAGGGTATACTCTATTTTGTACATTAAAAACAAAACTATTTTCATGAAAGCTGTGACAACGAAACCATATTTTCAAAGTTCTGAAAAACACTATAGTGATTTTCTGTTTTCAGTTCTAAATAAAAATAATGTTCTTCTAGTATTCCTCCCTTTTCTAAGAATACATTAAAAAATGAGTGTCAAGTGAATTACATGGAACTAAGACCCCAGTAAAGAACATAAACAGTCCCTTAAACTTATTTCAGTTCCCTTGGCATCATGTGTGGCTGACAGAGTTCGTTCGTGTGAGTGGCTCACTGACCTGACCTCTTCTGGTGCCTAAAAGACCAGGCCACTAGCCATCTGAGAGAGTTTGCCTTTTACCCCAAATTAAGTCAGGACCTTGTAAAACTCATGACTGAAATTGGTTATTTCTTTCTTCTTCTTCTTCTTTTTTTTTTTACTATAAACAAGTTCAAGGGAGGTAGTTTTGTTCTCATTTTTCTGTCTGCCTAAAGAACAGCAAAAAAATTTCCTTGCAAAATCCCTTAGGAGAAGACCCAGGAAGAGGAAAGGGTGAGTAGAGTGCTGAAAACCATTGAGAGACACTGAGGATTTCTGCAAAGAAAGCCAGAATTTGTGTGGTACATTTGTCTAATGATTATTTATGAAGGAGCACCTTATCTCATTTGCTTCTTAAGCCTCCAATGCTCTGATATACATATGTAATTTGATACATACCTATAACATGTTTAATAAAAGATGTACAAGTGTGAAAAATGCCCAAGAGAGCAAGGGTCATGGGAATCAGTACTGTGATTAAGAAAGATACATTTCCAGAATTACAGAAATTCTCAGCCCCAAATAATGAGAAACTTCAGAGAACCCAGTTTCATTTAACCCCTGATTCTGATTGTTTTATACAGTATTAGCTTTCATTATACATGTTTAAACTATACACTAATTTTTCATCTAAGTTTTGACAATATATATCTTAATATTCCTTTCTTGACTTACAAATATTAATATAATATAGAACTTTTAGAATAATGAGTTTATCAGGTTTTCTCAAGTGAGATGAAGACTGCACTTGTTGAAAAGTCATAGTAAATTCTTCCTCCATAAAAACGAAAGAATGAATTCACACTCTGTTATCTCTGAGTGCTTTTGCACAGTCCTGAGAGGGTATACTCTATTTTGTACATTAAAAACAAAACTATTTTCATGAAAGCTGTGACAACGAAACCATATTTTCAAAGTTCTGAAAAACACTATAGTGATTTTCTGTTTTCAGTTCTAAATAAAAATAATGTTCTTCTAGTATTCCTCCCTTTTCTAAGAATACATTAAAAAATGAGTGTCAAGTGAATTACATGGAACTAAGACCCCGGTAAAGAACATAAACAGTCCCTTAAACTTATTTCAGTTCCCTTGGCATCATGTGTGGCTGACAGAGTTCGTTCGTGTGAGTGGCTCACTGACCTGACCTCTTCTGGTGCCTAAAAGACCAGGCCACTAGCCATCTGAGAGAGTTTGCCTTTTACCCCAAATTAAGTCAGGACCTTGTAAAACTCATGACTGAAATTGGTTATTTCTTTCTTCTTCTTCTTCTTTTTTTTTTTTACTATAAACAAGTTCAAGGGAGGTAGTTTTGTTCTCATTTTTCTGTCTGCCTAAAGAACAGCAAAAAAATTTCCTTGCAAAATCCCTTAGGAGAAGACCCAGGAAGAGGAAAGGGTGAGTAGAGTGCTGAAAACCATTGAGAGACACTGAGGATTTCTGCAAAGAAGAAATACTTTCTCTTGTTGTACTTGGACAATGTGTTGCTATAAGTTCTTTCAATAAGGCTCTAGCATGGATAATCAGATTTTTCTGTTGACCAAGATCATCACTGTACTTTCTTTCCACTAATGTAAGATAGAGTCAAAACTCCTCATCATGTAAAATGACCTTTGTTTTCTGTAGCACAGTGAACCTCACCATACAAGATACTTGCTTTTGTCTAACTAAAAGGCAGGCTCCCTCCCACCTCTGGGTCTTTGAGATTGCCCCTTCTGACTGGAATCTCAAGACTTTCCTCCTTCCGCCACCATCCTCCATACGAGTGTCATGAATACTTACTCATTATTTACAAATAACCAAGAATTTCCTCTAGGAACCCTTTCCTGGCTGCCTTCAATATCCTCCAGCATACCCCCATCCACTGCTAACACTAGCCACGTTGATCATTCTTCCTTGGTGCCCAACTATAGCCTAATCCCTAGGGTGCTTAACTATGAGGCTGAGTCATACACAAATGTAAGCAAAATTTTGTGCTTCTTCATTTATTCTGGGGAAAAGATGCACAGCTCCAGCAATATTTTTAAAATGTCTATAATTCCTCAATCAAAAGCCAGACCAGTACAAAACAAAAAGATTAAATGGTCATGCTAAAATACACCTCAACTGAAACTTTTAAGTCAACTGTCCCATCTTTTCTTATATCTCTTCATCTATGAGTTCCACATGACCAGCAAGGATGATGCTCCCTTTCAGTACCATTAAAGTGTGGTTTCTGCATCAGCATCACCTGGGTGTACTTGGTAGGGCTGAGACACCTAGGTTCTAACCCAGGATCAGACTGTCTGGATGTGAGACTCAGAAATCTACACTTCAGACAAACATCTTAATTGACTATACTCAAGTTTGGAAATTTCTTTCTTCTTCTTCTTCTTTTTTTTTTTACTATAAACAAGTTCAAGGGAGGTAGTTTTGTTCTCATTTTTCTGTCTGCCTAAAGAACAGCAAAAAAATTTCCTTGCAAAATCCCTTAGGAGAAGACCCAGGAAGAGGAAAGGGTGAGTAGAGTGCTGAAAACCATTGAGAGACACTGAGGATTTCTGCAAAGAAGAAATACTTTCTCTTGTTGTACTTGGACAATGTGTTGCTATAAGTTCTTTCAATAAGGCTCTAGCATGGATAATCAGATTTTTCTGTTGACCAAGATCATCACTGTACTTTCTTTCCACTAATGTAAGATAGAGTCAAAACTCCTCATCATGTAAAATGACCTTTGTTTTCTGTAGCACAGTGAACCTCACCATACAAGATACTTGCTTTTGTCTAACTAAAAGGCAGGCTCCCTCCCACCTCTGGGTCTTTGAGATTGCCCCTTCTGACTGGAATCTCAAGACTTTCCTCCTTCCGCCACCATCCTCCATACGAGTGTCATGAATACTTACTCATTATTTACAAATAACCAAGAATTTCCTCTAGGAACCCTTTCCTGGCTGCCTTCAATATCCTCCAGCATACCCCCATCCACTGCTAACACTAGCCACGTTGATCATTCTTCCTTGGTGCCCAACTATAGCCTAATCCCTAGGGTGCTTAACTATGAGGCTGAGTCATACACAAATGTAAGCAAAATTTTGTGCTTCTTCATTTATTCTGGGGAAAAGATGCACAGCTCCAGCAATATTTTTAAAATGTCTATAATTCCTCAATCAAAAGCCAGACCAGTACAAAACAAAAAGATTAAATGGTCATGCTAAAATACACCTCAACTGAAACTTTTAAGTCAACTGTCCCATCTTTTCTTATATCTCTTCATCTATGAGTTCCACATGACCAGCAAGGATGATGCTCCCTTTCAGTACCATTAAAGTGTGGTTTCTGCATCAGCATCACCTGGGTGTACTTGGTAGGGCTGAGACACCTAGGTTCTAACCCAGGATCAGACTGTCTGGATGTGAGACTCAGAAATCTACACTTCAGACAAACATCTTAATTGACTATACTCAAGTTTGGAAATAACTGAGTAGTATCAGTACAGAGAAACAATAGCAACATGATAAATGTTTGGTGACTGACTAGAGAACTAGATAAATGAATGAATGCAGGCTCTGATTTCAAAAGAACTGTAGAGTAATTCTAGTGAAGTTATGTAATTAAAGCAAAATCATACTCACTTAAGAGAGAAATAAAATGATTATTGGTCTTAGACTACTATATATACAATAATCATTATTTATTAGCAAGCTGTAAAAGTGGTGCACTCAATGTGGCAGCAAATTTGGAAAACTTAGCAGTGGCCTCAAGACTGGAAAAGGTCAGTTTTCATTCCAACCCCAAAGAAGGGCAATGCCAAAGAATGTCCAAACTATTGCACAGCTGCACTCATTTCACATGCTAGCAAGGTAATGCTCAAAATCCTTCAAACTAGGCTTCAACAGTATGTGAACTGAGAAGTTCCAGATGTACAAGTTGGATTTAGAAAAGGTAGAGAAGCCAGAGATTAAATTGCCAACATCAGCTGGTTTGTAGAAAGAGCAAGGGAATTCCAGAAAAACATCTACTTTTTCTTCACTGATTACACTAAAGCCTTTAACTCTTTGGTTCAAAAAAAAAAAAACTGTGAAAATTCTTAAAGGGATGGGAATACCAGACGATTTTAACTGTTTCTCGAGAAACCTGTATCACAAGAAGCAACAGTTAGAACCAGACATGGAACAATGGACTGGTTCCAAATTGGGAAAAGAGTACATCAAGGCTATACACACACACACACACACACACACACACACATATAGTCACCCTGCTTATTTAAATTATATATAGAGTACATCATGCAAAATGTCAGGCTAGATGAAGCACAAGCTGGAATCAAGATTTCAGGGAGAAATATCAATAATCTCAGATGTGCAGGTAACACTACTTGAATGGCAGAAAGTGAAAAGAAATTAAGGAGCCTCTTGATGAAAGTGAAAGAGAATGAAAAAGCTGGCTTAAAACTCAACATTCAAAAATGAAGATCATGGCATCTAGTCCCATAACTTAATGGCAAATAGATGGGCAAACAATGAAAACAGTGACAGACTTTACTTTCTTGGGCTCCAAAATCACTATGAAGGGCAATTGGAACCATGAAATTAAAAGACACTTGCTCCTTGGAAGAAAAGCTATGACAAATCTAGACTGCGTATTAAAAAGCAGAGACAATACTTTGCTGACAAAGGTTCATATAGTCAAAGCTATGGTTTCTCCAGTAGCAATGTATAGATGTAAGAGCTGGATAATACAAAAAGCTGAGCACCAAAGAATTAATGCTTTCGAACTAATGTACTAGAGAAGACTCTTGAGAGTCCCTTGAACTGCAAGGAGACCAAACCAGTCAATCCTAAAGGAAATCAACTTGGAACATTCATTGGAAGGACTGATGCTGAAGCTGAAGCTCCAATACTCTGGCCACCTGATGTGAAGAGATGACTCATTGGAAAAGAGCCTGATGCTGGGAAAGATTGAAAGCAGGAGGAGAATGGGACGACAGAGAATGAGATGACTGGATGGCATCACTGAGTCAATGGACATGAATTTGAGCAAATTCTGGGAGATAATGAAGCACAGGGAAGCCTGGCATGTTTTAGTCCCTGGGTCACAAAGAGTTAGATACGACTAAACAACTGAACAACAAAAAAACAAGCCAAGGAAATACTGACTTATTATCTCTAATTGGCAGCATATATTCCAGGTTAGGAAATATTAAAGAAGTATACTATATTCAAATGTAATTCTTCTGCCAAGAAAGAATGCTAGGTATACTTTAAAAATCAGGTTATAAAAAGGTACAAATTACTCATTTTATCTTTAACACATCTGTTAGTTTTAAAGCACGGCTCATTAATATAATTAATTAAAATAATGTTGTGATTCCAACTATTTATATAATGACTTCTGATCTTCATATCTGGAAAATTCTGTCCAGAACTGATCATAAGCACATGCGAGGAGAAAGAAGTGTTTTTCATCTGAAGCCTAAAAATAAATGAGACTAAAATAATTCTTTATACAGGTGATTAGTTGAGCTTCTAACTGAGGTAGGTAATAAAATAGCACTTTTGATTCTTTCAATAGAGTATAAGCAAACTAACATAAGCAGGGCATTTGTAATGCTAGTACCAAAGGATACATATCTAAGCATTGGGCAAATATTTGGCATAGACTAAACGTTCAATTGACACTAGTTAGAGTTGATTATAATGATGATACTATCAGCACAGAATTTACAGCTGAGCATTTAATGTTGATACTTGGCATTGTTATTATTATTTAGTTGCTAAGGCTCCTTTGGAAATTCCATGGAATTTCCCAGGCAAGAATAGTGGAGAGGGTTGCTATTTCCTTCTCCAGGGGTTCTTCCCAACCCATGGTCCAAACCTGTGTCTCCTGCATTAGAAGGTGGATTCTTTACCACTGAGGTACAGCTAAGCCCTATGGTTTTATAACTACTTATGGTTGAAATGGGGCTTCCCTGGTAGCTCAGATGGTAAAGAATCCTCCTTCAATGTGGAAGACATGGGTTTGATCCCTGGGTTGGGAAGATCCCCTGGATAAGGGAAAGGCTACCCAATCCAGTATTCTTTCCTGGAGAATTTCATCCATGGGTTGCAAAGAATTGGATACAACTGAGTGACTTTCACATGGTTAAAATGAGTAGGCTTTCAAAAAGAAATAAATCACCTAGAGAGAAAAAACACTGTATTAGTTACAGGGTAGTCAATATTTATATGGTGATTTTCATCTTTTAAAAATTTATATATATATATATATTTACATTTTTTGGAGGGGACGGGTTGGGGAGGGAGGGGAGCAGGCGGGCCACTTCTATTGGTCTTTTTCATTTATCTATTTTCATCCATCTTTGTTCTTTGGCCCATGTGGGCCTCCCATCGCAGTGGTCTCTGTTGTCGCAGAGCACTGGCTCTGCGACAGTCCAGCTGCTCCATGGCATGTGGGATCCTCCCAGGCCAAGGATCGAACCAGCACCCCTTGCACTGCAAGGCGGTGTCCTTACCCACTGGACCACCAGAGAAGCCCGATTTAAAAACTTTTTATTCAAAAAAATATAATTAACTAAATCATGTACTTTCTAATAAGCTCACAGTTGTTACCCACAGCCAATCCTAAAGGAAATCAGCCCTGAGTATTCATTGGAAGGACTGATGTTGAAGCTGAAGCTCCAATACTTTGGCCACCTGATGCAAAGAGTAGACTCACTGGAAATGAGTCTGATGCTGAGAAAGATTGGGGGCAGGAAGAGAAGGGAGTGATAGAAGATGAGATCAGTGGATGACAACATGGATTCAGTGGGCATGAGTTTGAGCAAACTCAGGGAGATAATGAAGGACAGGGAAGCCTGGGGTGCTGATATCCATGGAATTGCAGAGTCAGACATGACTTAGCAACTGAACAACAACAATTTAGCTGTGAGTTCAAAAAATTCAAAGCTTACCCTCACCTAGTGGGAGCTATCAAAACTGCAGGCAGAATACCTAGTCCTTAAAACCCACAAACTACTTATTGGCAACATAGCATCATAGTATCCTTTTCTAGGATTAATTGGCGTGGACAATAAGGTATCATGTATACTTATTTTATTAACATTTTCTTTCATTTGCTTGACATCGTGTAATATAGAAACCCTCGCATAACTTTTGCAATCCCGTAAGTAAATATTCTTTCCTGGAGATTTCACATTTAAAGAATTGGATACAACTGAGTGACTTTCACATGGTTAAAATGAGTAGGCTTTCAAAAAGAAATAAATCATCTAGAGAGAAAAAACACTGTATTAGTTACAGGGTAGTCAATATTTATATGGTGATTTTCATCTTTTAAAAATTTATATATATATATATATTTACATTTTTTGGAGGGGACGGGTTGGGGAGGGAGGGGAGCAGGCGGGCCACTTCTATTGGTCTTTTTCATTTATCTATTTTCATCCATCTTTGTTCTTTGGCCCATGTGGGCCTCCCATCGCAGTGGTCTCTGTTGTCGCAGAGCACTGGCTCTGCGACAGTCCAGCTGCTCCATGGCATGTGGGATCCTCCCAGGCCAAGGATCGAACCAGCACCCCTTGCACTGCAAGGCGGTGTCCTTACCCACTGGACCACCAGAGAAGCCCGATTTAAAAACTTTTTATTCAAAAAAATATAATTAACTAAATCATGTACTTTCTAATAAGCTCACAGTTGTTACCCACAGCCAATCCTAAAGGAAATCAGCCCTGAGTATTCATTGGAAGGACTGATGTTGAAGCTGAAGCTCCAATACTTTGGCCACCTGATGCAAAGAGTAGACTCACTGGAAATGAGTCTGATGCTGAGAAAGATTGGGGGCAGGAAGAGAAGGGAGTGATAGAAGATGAGATCAGTGGATGACAACATGGATTCAGTGGGCATGAGTTTGAGCAAACTCAGGGAGATAATGAAGGACAGGGAAGCCTGGGGTGCTGATATCCATGGAATTGCAGAGTCAGACATGACTTAGCAACTGAACAACAACAATTTAGCTGTGAGTTCAAAAAATTCAAAGCTTACCCTCACCTAGTGGGAGCTATCAAAACTGCAGGCAGAATACCTAGTCCTTAAAACCCACAAACTACTTATTGGCAACATAGCATCATAGTATCCTTTTCTAGGATTAATTGGCGTGGACAATAAGGTATCATGTATACTTATTTTATTAACATTTTCTTTCATTTGCTTGACATCGTGTAATATAGAAACCCTCGCATAACTTTTGCAAGTAAGAAAAAAACAACAACAACAGAATAGCTTGCAGTTGAATAGATTAGGGAAATGAATCTCATCCAAGCAACAATCCAAGAACCTAAACGACACAGCACTTTATCGAAAATCTTACATGGAAACTGTTTTATGCTGCCATTCTATAACATAAACCTCTGGATTTTGACTTGGTCTCTGAAATTCTAGCATCTAGATCAATAATTTCCACATAGTAATCATTTGCGCTTGTTAAATGAATGAAATAAGTCTTTGTCACTGTGCATTTCATATATTTATTAGAAAAAAATAAATTCTTTCCAGACATATACCAAGCATTTTAGAGAGGTCCCTGTCCTCCTAGAAGTGTCTAGTAAGATGCAGTAACCCATTATCATCCAGTGTGATAAGGCCTCAAAGAAGGTATGCACAGAGCACAGGGAGAGTGCAGAGCAGGGGCTCCTTACCCAATCTTAAAACAGAGTTCGGGCTTCCCTAGTGGTGCAGTGGGTGGGAAGTCTGCCTTGCAGTGCAAGGGGCACTGATTTGATCCCTGGCTGGGAAAGATCCCATGTGCCATGGAGCAGCTGGACCAGTGTGTCCAGTTGAGGGTTGGCACTCAGGAGTGTGGGCGCCCAGAGCCGGTGCTTTGCAACAAGAGAGACCACTGCAACGGGAGACTCACACAGGCCAAAGAATAAAGATGGATGAAAAATAAATAAATAAAAAATCAATAAACAGAGGCCAAAATTAAAAAGAAGGAAAAAACAGAGCTCTACAGTCTGAACTAAGACTTAAAGGGTAAGGAAAATCAAGTCAGGAAAGAGGTTAAGATCATGAAGAACAAGGGATGAGTTGTATGGATTTTCCTCACTCTGAATATTTTGCACATTTTTGTTGCTCATATTTATTTTACAGAGTAATAAAAACATTGAGTGAAAAAAAAAACTGATTGGGATGTGAGAAAAGACCATGAAGATGGGCTGCCCTAAGAGGGTATACCCTAAGTCTCTCACACATCACTAGCTGCATGGCTCTCCTCTTTACTCATAGCATCATAGTATCCTTTTCTAGGATTAATTGGCGTGGACAATAAGGTATCATGTATACTTATTTTATTAACATTTTCTTTCATTTGCTTGACATCGTGTAATATAGAAACCCTCGCATAACTTTTGCAAGTAAGAAAAAAACAACAACAACAGAATAGCTTGCAGTTGAATAGATTAGGGAAATGAATCTCATCCAAGCAACAATCCAAGAACCTAAACGACACAGCACTTTATCGAAAATCTTACATGGAAACTGTTTTATGCTGCCATTCTATAACATAAACCTCTGGATTTTGACTTGGTCTCTGAAATTCTAGCATCTAGATCAATAATTTCCACATAGTAATCATTTGCGCTTGTTAAATGAATGAAATAAGTCTTTGTCACTGTGCATTTCATATATTTATTAGAAAAAAATAAATTCTTTCCAGACATATACCAAGCATTTTAGAGAGGTCCCTGTCCTCCTAGAAGTGTCTAGTAAGATGCAGTAACCCATTATCATCCAGTGTGATAAGGCCTCAAAGAAGGTATGCACAGAGCACAGGGAGAGTGCAGAGCAGGGGCTCCTTACCCAATCTTAAAACAGAGTTCGGGCTTCCCTAGTGGTGCAGTGGGTGGGAAGTCTGCCTTGCAGTGCAAGGGGCACTGATTTGATCCCTGGCTGGGAAAGATCCCATGTGCCATGGAGCAGCTGGACCAGTGTGTCCAGTTGAGGGTTGGCACTCAGGAGTGTGGGCGCCCAGAGCCGGTGCTTTGCAACAAGAGAGACCACTGCAACGGGAGACTCACACAGGCCAAAGAATAAAGATGGATGAAAAATAAATAAATAAAAAATCAATAAACAGAGGCCAAAATTAAAAAGAAGGAAAAAACAGAGCTCTACAGTCTGAACTAAGACTTAAAGGGTAAGGAAAATCAAGTCAGGAAAGAGGTTAAGATCATGAAGAACAAGGGATGAGTTGTATGGATTTTCCTCACTCTGAATATTTTGCACATTTTTGTTGCTCATATTTATTTTACAGAGTAATAAAAACATTGAGTGAAAAAAAAAACTGATTGGGATGTGAGAAAAGACCATGAAGATGGGCTGCCCTAAGAGGGTATACCCTAAGTCTCTCACACATCACTAGCTGCATGGCTCTCCTCTTTACTCTTAGCATCATACTTTGTCACTACCCCTTTACTCTATGCTTAAACAATACCCTACTACTTGCAGTTCACCTAATGAGACATGCTGGGTATCCCTTGTAAGTTTTCACATATGTTATTTACTCTTCTACCTCCAACTTGAACTATTTCTTTAGCCAATTCTAGTTTGCCATTTTTATGTCAATTTAGGTCACTCCTTGGAGGCCTTTCCAACCCATTAAAATTGGCTAGGTCCACCTATTCATGCCATACTTGTCTTTAGCCCTGAACTCACTATGTTCATGGCCTTGTAACTGCCCATTTTTCTCTGTCTATGCCAAGTCCCATTGCACATGAGTATAGACATGTGTAAACACACACATAAATGACTGTACTGAAATATCTCTGGAAATCTTACCCTAGGAGAACACATAATAGAAAATAACAAATATTTTCTTCATTGAAAATAAAACATTCATCTTTTCAGTAGTGGCCAACATTTAGGAGGACCCCCAGCAGTAGGATCACAGTTGATTTTTCTAGATTACTTTCTACATGCAGTATTAGCTGGTTCTAGCAATATTTGCCAATCTTTAAGTGTCTAGGAAAGCAGTTCACTGAGTTCCAGCATTATTCATTCTGGAACAGAAATCCTGAGAATTCCTAGATTTAGCAGCACCAAGACATTTGTTTTTTTTGGTTTGGAAAAATCCAAGACTCTAGAGTCTAACATTAATCTGCATTAAAGTCAAGAGATTTCTTGACTGAAGAAGGTATAGAGTGCTTTGCAAAATCATGCCATTTTACTTTCAAGTATTTCATCTCAGTCAAGGAGAATAAAATACAGATTCCGTTGAGTAAAACAATGCCTTTTCTGTTTTAAAAAAGTATAACCACAACAAAAATCATAGTCTGTTTTAAAAAGAGGTTAAGATCATGAAGAACAAGGGATGAGTTGTATGGATTTTCCTCACTCTGAATATTTTGCACATTTTTGTTGCTCATATTTATTTTACAGAGTAATAAAAACATTGAGTGAAAAAAAAAACTGATTGGGATGTGAGAAAAGACCATGAAGATGGGCTGCCCTAAGAGGGTATACCCTAAGTCTCTCACACATCACTAGCTGCATGGCTCTCCTCTTTACTCTTAGCATCATACTTTGTCACTACCCCTTTACTCTATGCTTAAACAATACCCTACTACTTGCAGTTCACCTAATGAGACATGCTGGGTATCCCTTGTAAGTTTTCACATATGTTATTTACTCTTCTACCTCCAACTTGAACTATTTCTTTAGCCAATTCTAGTTTGCCATTTTTATGTCAATTTAGGTCACTCCTTGGAGGCCTTTCCAACCCATTAAAATTGGCTAGGTCCACCTATTCATGCCATACTTGTCTTTAGCCCTGAACTCACTATGTTCATGGCCTTGTAACTGCCCATTTTTCTCTGTCTATGCCAAGTCCCATTGCACATGAGTATAGACATGTGTAAACACACACATAAATGACTGTACTGAAATATCTCTGGAAATCTTACCCTAGGAGAACACATAATAGAAAATAACAAATATTTTCTTCATTGAAAATAAAACATTCATCTTTTCAGTAGTGGCCAACATTTAGGAGGACCCCCAGCAGTAGGATCACAGTTGATTTTTCTAGATTACTTTCTACATGCAGTATTAGCTGGTTCTAGCAATATTTGCCAATCTTTAAGTGTCTAGGAAAGCAGTTCACTGAGTTCCAGCATTATTCATTCTGGAACAGAAATCCTGAGAATTCCTAGATTTAGCAGCACCAAGACATTTGTTTTTTTTGGTTTGGAAAAATCCAAGACTCTAGAGTCTAACATTAATCTGCATTAAAGTCAAGAGATTTCTTGACTGAAGAAGGTATAGAGTGCTTTGCAAAATCATGCCATTTTACTTTCAAGTATTTCATCTCAGTCAAGGAGAATAAAATACAGATTCCGTTGAGTAAAACAATGCCTTTTCTGTTTTAAAAAAGTATAACCACAACAAAAATCATAGTCTAAATAAAAGTAATACTAACTCCCAAGCTGGAGAAATTATTTGAAAATATAAATAAAACTTCTTAAAGCCTTACATCCGATATCTAGTGCAAAAATTCAAGAGGGTAGAATCTGCCAAGAGATTCCCTATATCTTTATTTTCTACCTTGATCCAGTTCAGAACTGCTGTAAGAAATAAATTTCCTCTTGGTGTTTAAACACATCTGCTACTGGTTCCAATCAGGACCATGCAGCCCAGAGGATCAGAGAAATGAAAACATTTCATTGAAAGGTAAAACAAGTTCTGAAATATCTACAAAAAATGCAGGGCTTAAATTTTCATGGGAGACTTCAGAGAATTCTTTTCAATCCACACTAATTTGTTTTGTCCTTGAAATACATACATGGCATGGGAATACTTTAATAATTGAAAAACAGGGTTTTGGAATTGGAAAGACTTCATCCTTACCTCCTCATTTTACTTCTGAGTACCTCAAAATGGGAAAAGTAAAGTAAATTGTCCAAGGTCACTCCAAAAAGTAACTACAGACCCAAGTCTAGAGTTCATGTATTTTAATTCTCAATAAAATAGTTTACCAATTATATAAAACTGTTTCCCAACAAATACCTTGACCAAAACAAACTTTGTGCCAAAAGATGTTAATGGCCAAATTATTTTCAAGTTGTTTTTTAGGTAATTTTGTCCAAATATCTTATTCATCTCATCGCAAATCTCCAGAATAAGGCTTAACACAGCTATGGACAGTATTAGCTGGTTCTAGCAATATTTGCCAATCTTTAAGTGTCTAGGAAAGCAGTTCACTGAGTTCCAGCATTATTCATTCTGGAACAGAAATCCTGAGAATTCCTAGATTTAGCAGCACCAAGACATTTGTTTTTTTTGGTTTGGAAAAATCCAAGACTCTAGAGTCTAACATTAATCTGCATTAAAGTCAAGAGATTTCTTGACTGAAGAAGGTATAGAGTGCTTTGCAAAATCATGCCATTTTACTTTCAAGTATTTCATCTCAGTCAAGGAGAATAAAATACAGATTCCGTTGAGTAAAACAATGCCTTTTCTGTTTTAAAAAAGTATAACCACAACAAAAATCATAGTCTAAATAAAAGTAATACTAACTCCCAAGCTGGAGAAATTATTTGAAAATATAAATAAAACTTCTTAAAGCCTTACATCCGATATCTAGTGCAAAAATTCAAGAGGGTAGAATCTGCCAAGAGATTCCCTATATCTTTATTTTCTACCTTGATCCAGTTCAGAACTGCTGTAAGAAATAAATTTCCTCTTGGTGTTTAAACACATCTGCTACTGGTTCCAATCAGGACCATGCAGCCCAGAGGATCAGAGAAATGAAAAACATTTCATTGAAAGGTAAAACAAGTTCTGAAATATCTACAAAAAATGCAGGGCTTAAATTTTCATGGGAGACTTCAGAGAATTCTTTTCAATCCACACTAATTTGTTTTGTCCTTGAAATACATACATGGCATGGGAATACTTTAATAATTGAAAAACAGGGTTTTGGAATTGGAAAGACTTCATCCTTACCTCCTCATTTTACTTCTGAGTACCTCAAAATGGGAAAAGTAAAGTAAATTGTCCAAGGTCACTCCAAAAAGTAACTACAGACCCAAGTCTAGAGTTCATGTATTTTAATTCTCAATAAAATAGTTTACCAATTATATAAAACTGTTTCCCAACAAATACCTTGACCAAAACAAACTTTGTGCCAAAAGATGTTAATGGCCAAATTATTTTCAAGTTGTTTTTTAGGTAATTTTGTCCAAATATCTTATTCATCTCATCGCAAATCTCCAGAATAAGGCTTTAACACAGCTATGGACAGTTCTACTCTGAAAGTATCATTCATCCTCAACACATAATAGGAAATAATAAATTGAGAAAAATCCGCCAGCCTGTATATTATAAATATTATGGTAAGACTACAATTATAATCTAAAATGTACATTAAATAGTTAAACATTATCATTCAGTCTTTATGAATAGAAATTTTCTATTGGTTCAAAGAAGGGGTATCTGTTTTTTTTTTTTTTTGGATTTTGGTCCTATTTTATTGGTCCTTCATTTATTTACATCCGTTTTAATTGTTTGGCCTGTGTGGGCCTCCCATTGCAGTAGCCTCTTTTGTTGCAGAGCACTGGCTCTGAGCACATGCACCCAGAGCCAGTGCTCTGCTACAGGAAAGACCACTGCAATGGGAGGCCCACACAGGCCAAAGAACAGAGATGGATGAAAATAAACAAAAGTGAAATACCAATAAAGGAGGCCAAAAAAAATTTAAAAAGAAATAATCAGATAAATTAATAAGGAGACACCTGGAGGAAAACGGGACCTGGATTAAAAGAAACACAAACGGTGAGTATGTGGTAGACTGCTTTTGATAAAGGTTATTGAAGAGATCCCAGATGAAATGAGGGAAAATGAATTGGGTCCTGAATCCAAAGAAATAGACAACTAGCAATCAGTGGTGAGGGGGGATGAATTTTAATGTAGAAATATACCAAATTTTCATTGAATAAATGATAAACTTCTTGGGTGTGATAAAAATTGATTTACTCAATAAAATATATCTTTCATGGTTGTATGGCACTTAAGTTTTTCCAATACAAAATACATTTAGAAACTTTTTCTGATTGGATTCATACAAAAAAATGTTGAAAATTACAGGTTTAAAATGAGGTGATATAAAAATTTAATTCTCAATAAAATAGTTTACCAATTATATAAAACTGTTTCCCAACAAATACCTTGACCAAAACAAACTTTGTGCCAAAAGATGTTAATGGCCAAATTATTTTCAAGTTGTTTTTTAGGTAATTTTGTCCAAATATCTTATTCATCTCATCGCAAATCTCCAGAATAAGGCTTTAACACAGCTATGGACAGTTCTACTCTGAAAGTATCATTCATCCTCAACACATAATAGGAAATAATAAATTGAGAAAATCCGCCAGCCTGTATATTATAAATATTATGGTAAGACTACAATTATAATCTAAAATGTACATTAAATAGTTAAACATTATCATTCAGTCTTTATGAATAGAAATTTTCTATTGGTTCAAAGAAGGGGTATCTGTTTTTTTTTTTTTTTGGATTTTGGTCCTATTTTATTGGTCCTTCATTTATTTACATCCGTTTTAATTGTTTGGCCTGTGTGGGCCTCCCATTGCAGTAGCCTCTTTTGTTGCAGAGCACTGGCTCTGAGCACATGCACCCAGAGCCAGTGCTCTGCTACAGGAAAGACCACTGCAATGGGAGGCCCACACAGGCCAAAGAACAGAGATGGATGAAAATAAACAAAAGTGAAATACCAATAAAGGAGGCCAAAAAAAATTTAAAAAGAAATAATCAGATAAATTAATAAGGAGACACCTGGAGGAAAACGGGACCTGGATTAAAAGAAACACAAACGGTGAGTATGTGGTAGACTGCTTTTGATAAAGGTTATTGAAGAGATCCCAGATGAAATGAGGGAAAATGAATTGGGTCCTGAATCCAAAGAAATAGACAACTAGCAATCAGTAAAAGGCATTCTGGAGGCAATGGTGAGGGGGGATGAATTTTAATGTAGAAATATACCAAATTTTCATTGAATAAATGATAAACTTCTTGGGTGTGATAAAAATTGATTTACTCAATAAAATATATCTTTCATGGTTGTATGGCACTTAAGTTTTTCCAATACAAAATACATTTAGAAACTTTTTCTGATTGGATTCATACAAAAAAATGTTGAAAATTACAGGAGAGAGGGGATTAATCATACTTAAAGATGAGGAAACTGAGGTATAAAATTATTAGGCTTAGTTAGATTGTGCTACTGTCAACTCAATTAATCTGAGCGCTGTTTCTTGGAAAAGGTCAGTTTTCATTCCACTATCAAGGAAGAGCAATGCCAAAGAATGTTCAAACTACCACTTCATTGCAGCCATTTCACATGCTAGCAAAGTAATGCTCAAAATTCTCCAAGCTAGTCTTCAAAAGTACGTGAACTGAGAACTTCCAGATATACAAGCTGGATTTACAAATGGCAGAGGAAGCAGAGATCAAATTGCCACTATCGTTTGGATCATAAAAGAGCCAGGGAATTCCACAAAAACACCTATTTCTGCTTCACTGACTATACCTTTGACTGTGCAGACCACAACAAACTGGAAAATACTGGAAGAGATGGAAATACCAGACCATCTTATTTGCCTCCTGTGAAACTTATATGCAGAACAAGAAGCAACCGTTAGAACTGGACATGGAACAGACTGGTTCCAAATTGGGAAAGGAGTATGTCAAGGTTGTATACTGTCACCCTGCTTATTTAACTTCTATGCAGAGTACATCATGTGAAATGCCAGTCTGGATGAAGCAGAAGCTGGAATCAAAATTACCAGGAGAAATAACAATAACCTCAGGTATGCAGATGACACCACCCTTATGGCCAAAAGCAAAGAGGAACTAAAGAGACTTTTGATGAAGGTGGAAAAGAGAGTGAAAACGTTGGCCTAAAACTCAACAATCAAAAAATGAAGATCATGGCACCCTGTCCCATTACATCATGGCTAATAGATGGAAAATCAATGCTTTGAAAAGGTATTGAAGAGATCCCAGATGAAATGAGGGAAAATGAATTGGGTCCTGAATCCAAAGAAATAGACAACTAGCAATCAGTGGTGAGGGGGGATGAATTTTAATGTAGAAATATACCAAATTTTCATTGAATAAATGATAAACTTCTTGGGTGTGATAAAAATTGATTTACTCAATAAAATATATCTTTCATGGTTGTATGGCACTTAAGTTTTTCCAATACAAAATACATTTAGAAACTTTTTCTGATTGGATTCATACAAAAAAATGTTGAAAATTACAGGAGAGAGGGGATTAATCATACTTAAAGATGAGGAAACTGAGGTATAAAATTATTAGGCTTAGTTAGATTGTGCTACTGTCAACTCAATTAATCTGAGCGCTGTTTCTTGGAAAAGGTCAGTTTTCATTCCACTATCAAGGAAGAGCAATGCCAAAGAATGTTCAAACTACCACTTCATTGCAGCCATTTCACATGCTAGCAAAGTAATGCTCAAAATTCTCCAAGCTAGTCTTCAAAAGTACGTGAACTGAGAACTTCCAGATATACAAGCTGGATTTACAAATGGCAGAGGAAGCAGAGATCAAATTGCCACTATCGTTTGGATCATAAAAGAGCCAGGGAATTCCACAAAAACACCTATTTCTGCTTCACTGACTATACCTTTGACTGTGCAGACCACAACAAACTGGAAAATACTGGAAGAGATGGAAATACCAGACCATCTTATTTGCCTCCTGTGAAACTTATATGCAGAACAAGAAGCAACAGTTAGAACTGGACATGGAACAGACTGGTTCCAAATTGGGAAAGGAGTATGTCAAGGTTGTATACTGTCACCCTGCTTATTTAACTTCTATGCAGAGTACATCATGTGAAATGCCAGTCTGGATGAAGCAGAAGCTGGAATCAAAATTACCAGGAGAAATAACAATAACCTCAGGTATGCAGATGACACCACCCTTATGGCCAAAAGCAAAGAGGAACTAAAGAGACTTTTGATGAAGGTGGAAAAGAGAGTGAAAACGTTGGCCTAAAACTCAACAATCAAAAAATGAAGATCATGGCACCCTGTCCCATTACATCATGGCTAATAGATGGAAAAACAATGGAAACATTGACTTTATTTTCTTAGGCTCCCAAACACGTGAATGGTGACTGCAGCCATGGAATTAAAAGATGCTTGCTCCTTGGAAGAAATGCTATGACAAACCTATACAGCATACTGAAAGCAGAGACATCACTTTACCAACAAAAGTCTGTATAGTCAAACCTATGGTTTCTCCAGTAGTCATGTATGGATGAGAGAGTTGGACCGTAAAGAAGGCTGAGCACTGAAGAATTGATGCCTTTGGACTGTGGTGCTGGAAAAGACTCTTAAGAGTCCCTTGGACTGCAAGGAGATCAAACAAATCAGTTATAAGGGAAATCAATCCTGAATATTCATTGAAAGAATGATGCTGAAACTGAAGTTCCAATAATTTGCCACCTGATGGGCAGAGGCGACTCACTGGAAAAGAGCCTGTTGTTGGGAAAAATGGAAGGCAAAAAGACAAAGGGACAAGAGAGGATGAGATAGTTGGATGGCATCACTAGACATGACTTTGAGCAAGCTCTGAGAGATTGCTCCATGATGGATATGGAAGCTGCAGTCCATGGGGTCACAAAGAGTTGGACATGACTGAGTGTCTGAACTGAACTGAACCTTCTTTGTACTGTTCCAAGTTAGAGTTGGCCCAAAGAGGACTTTGTTTGAGACTTGGTGGAAGTAAAGCAGTGGTGCAGCTCTCAGATTAGCATCAGACATAGTGATGCTCAGGATCAGAGGTGCACAGCAGTTCTCAGGCTTGTCCTCTCTTTCACTCTGCATCCAGCTTGCCTCTCCCATGCCGGGAATTTGCCCAAGCTCACCACCAGATGCTTGACTGCACAGGCCCACGTAACATAGCTACAACTTTCCAAGATGTCTCCTACTGTGGTCCACTTGGATGTGCCTGATTTCCCAGATCTCCTTGCTGGCTCCAGCTTGTAGACCACTACCTTAAGGTTCAAGCATATACTGACCCTTCCTCTGATTATCCACCTTCATTTCTCAGACCTTCATTTCTCCAGCTCATCTCACATGTGTAAGGTGTAATTTGTATTGATAAATCCCTGATTTCCATAATACTCATCATGCCTCTGTTTCTGTGACTGAACCCTCACTGATACGACAGAGTTGGATTTATGGATAGCGAAGCCAGATTTCACTATTTAATAGTTTCTACATCTTCTGATTCCCATCCCAGAGTTCTTTCTGGTAGATCATAGTATATCCCTAAACTCACAATTAAACTTTTATTTCTTTTCAGCATTTGGTGTGGTAATGGCTATGTATTTGTTTTTCTTTCTTATTCTAAATATTAGGACCAGGAAAAATCAGTGAAGTTTTAATGAGAAGAAAAAGGTTACTATAAGCCCTAAACTGATTTTTAAAAATCATACTTTAGTATTTTTTTTTCAGAGAGATAAAAATGCAATCATTTATCAAAGAACTAAAGGGGCAAAAATGCAAAAAAGAGGGTTTCTCTGGTGATCCAGTAGGTAAATAGTCTGCCTTACAGTGCTAGGGGTGCTGGTTAAATCCCTGGCCTGGGGAGGTCCCACGTGCCATGGAGCGGCTGGATCCATGTGTCCAATTACGAGTCAGTGCTCTGGAGTGCATGCACCCAGAGCTGGTGCTCTGCAGCCAGAGAGGCCACTGCCATGAGAGGCCCACAAAGACCAAAGAATAAGGATGAATGAAAATAAATAAATAAAAAACCAAGAGGAGGCTAAAATTTTTTTTTAAATGTAAAAAAGAAAGTATATATAAAGATGCCTTTATTTTAGTGAACAAGTTCGAGCTCCAAGGAGCTTTATAAATAATTTATAGAACAAAAAATTGAGAGAGATAATGTGTCCACAGACATTTAGATGATTAAAGATAGAAATGGGGTTAGAAGAAACATATTTTATCTCTTAGAAAATGCACTTGGAGTGTATTTAATTCCAGAAATTAACTGATGTATTTCCCTTATTGACAGATGGCCATATGGTGGGGAGTTATGAGATCAAAGCTCAAATTGTGACTTTTACTCTCATTAGTACCTATGACCTGGTGTGAAGTACCACACTTTAATTTTATTGTATAAAACAAAGTGTCTGGTGCATAGCATGCATTCAACAAATACTAAATATTACCTGTTAATAATAATTTGATTGGGTTAGATATATATCTTGAATTTTGATAAAAATGGTTTCTATATTTTAGGAACTTAGAAATTAGTGAGAAAGATCACACACATGGTTATCTAATAACACTTTTTAATAACTTAGAATATGGATTGTTTGTTCCTTAGTCACTAAGTTGTGTTTGATTCTTTTGCAATGCCATGAACTGTAGCCCACCAGGCTCCTCTGTCCATGGGATTTTCCAGGCAGGAATACTGGAATACCCAGGGACCAAATCCTTGTCTCCTATATCGGCAGGCAGATTTGTGAATATGGCATGGTTGTTCACAGGCTGTTATGTATCTTTGGGACCAAAAAGCATCCAAATTGCCTTGCGAATGAAGGTGATGTTGTATTTCTCTGGGAAATCAGTGTAGGGAAATTTATAGGAATGATATTAGGATTGACTCCCGTGATAGAGTGAAGAAAGTGGTACTGAGCAGAAGAATCTGGGCTCACATGCAGTCACACTGAACACCTCATCTACTTTCAAGTGACAGCCCTGGATAGTCCCTCAGAACTGTCCTGAATTATGGCAAGTGGTCCTTAAGATACTCCTGTACTGACCAGTCATTGGATGCAATCTGTCTGTAGGAAGGAGCAGGGACTTTGAGTGATATGACTTTCTTCAGTCCCAAGCATACTCAATCAGGGCGCCTTGGCTATAAGCTGTTAGCCAGTAACATTCCCAGAAAGTGGGGGAAGGTGTGTTTCCATTCTGGAGGAAGGCTATAGGTGAGCACATCATAGCATACACCATAGCAGGTGTCATGGAAGACTTCCTGGAATAAGGAGAATCGTACAGATTTACAAGGTGTATCCAAAACTGGATTCATGTACATAGGGTAAGGATACAGAGTTACTTTTGATCAATATGTCTCTAGAGATGAGAAAGATCTATTTAAACTTTTTTTTGGTTTATGCAGTGTGGCCACAACTATTATCAGTTCAGTTCAGTCATTCAGTTGTGTCTGGCTCTTTGCGACCCCATGGACTGCAGCACACCTGGGTTCTCTGTCATTCACCATCTCCGGGAGCCTGTTTAAACTCATGTCCATTGACTCAGTGATGCCATCCAACCATCTTATCCTCTGTCATCTCCTTTTCCTTCTGCCTTCTATTTTCCCCAACATCAGGCTCTTTCCCACTGAGTCATCTCTTCTTATTAGGTGACCAAAGTATTGTAGCTTCAGTTTCAGCATCAGTCCTTCTAATGAATATTCAGGGTTGATTTCCTTTAGGATTGACTGGTTTGATTTCCTTGCAGTCCAAGGGACTCTCAAGAGTCTTCCTCAATACCACAATTCAAAGACATCAATTATTCGGTGCTCAGCCTTCTTTATGGTCCAACTGTCACATCCATACATGACTACTGGGGGAACCATTACCTTAACAACTATTATAAGAATTTTTAAAATACAATGTCTATTAAGATAAAATATTTTTCTAAAGAAAACTCAAAAAAAGTGTGGATGATTAAGGGAAATTGCAAGTAGTTTTTGGACTATATTCAAAATGAGGGGGTTATCTGGTTGGGTTAGGTTGAAGAAATAGCGTGGCAGTAATAGCTGAATCAATAGGTGGGACCAGGTCGCAAATAGTTTCAGGTGACAGACTTTAACCTGCAGATATATGAACACTGTTGAAATATGTGAAGGATGGCAGAGATCAAGTCAGATTATCTTTCAAAAAAAATCTCCATAATAGTATGGAAAATATATTTGAGCACATGAAGACTGGAGGCAGGAAGGCTTTCTAATAGTCTGGGTGTTGGATGACAGAATGTGAATAACACTACTTCTCTAGAAGTATTTAATAATTTCACATTGATTGTGTGTTATTTCACATGATGTGTCTGTCACGCCATTCTCACATTGCTGTTTTTTCTTATTTATATTCTCCTGGGTTCTATATATTTTATTTTCTATCTGAGAAATATCATTTGAATTTTCCTTGGAGGATAAATGAAAAATATGTGTATTACATGGACATCTGTAAGCTCATCAATCTATTCATGACATTTACTTTTAATCCAGAGTAAATGTTGTTAAGAGTATGAGAAAGATCTATTTAAACATTTTCTTTTGGCTTATATAGTATGGCCACCACTATTATAAGAATTTTCAAAATATAATTACTATTAAGGTAAAATATTTTAAAAAGAAAACTCAAAAATTCTGAATCTTAATTTAGAAGAGGAACAAAATATAGAAAACGTGAAAATAGAAAACAAAAGCCTACCATGTATTTCATATTTAAAATTTCAGTTGAATTTAATTGAGTGGGTCAAATTTCCAAGCCTCATCCAAGCTTCTTGATCTTTAAATGTATCTGATAGTACCTGGCTCAAAAGTCATTGCAAGGATTACATGATTGTAATATGAAACATCACTTCATACTTATATGATAGGTGTTAGTATTAATTCCTTTAATAATTAATCACATCAAGGCCTCCTACTTCAGAGGGAAGAGAAATGAGCTGGAGAACCAGCACAGAAAAGAGAAGCTGGATTTTGGGCACCCTGACTTGAGGCCACCCATGCTGTTTCTGGGTTTGGAGAATAAGGGCTGAGCATGAGTGAAGATACAGGTGGAGGGAAGTCACAAGGGTGGAGTTTCTCATTTCAAGCTTCTGTCTGAATTTTCTTTGAATGAGTGAATAACACCAGTGTATAGTGTACTTATTTTAGATAACCTTTGGTAGTAAATCGTGAAATGCGAATCAAGGTCGGGCAAATAGTTTCAGGTGACAGACTTTAACCTGCAGATATATGAACACTGTTGAAATATGTGAAGGATGGCAGAGATCAAGTCAGATTATCTTTCAAAAAAAATCTCCATAATAGTATGGAAAATATATTTGAGCACATGAAGACTGGAGGCAGGAAGGCTTTCTAATAGTCTGGGTGTTGGATGACAGAATGTGAATAACACTACTTCTCTAGAAGTATTTAATAATTTCACATTGATTGTGTGTTATTTCACATGATGTGTCTGTCACGCCATTCTCACATTGCTGTTTTTTCTTATTTATATTCTCCTGGGTTCTATATATTTTATTTTCTATCTGAGAAATATCATTTGAATTTTCCTTGGAGGATAAATGAAAAATATGTGTATTACATGGACATCTGTAAGCTCATCAATCTATTCATGACATTTACTTTTAATCCAGAGTAAATGTTGTTAAGAGTATGAGAAAGATCTATTTAAACATTTTCTTTTGGCTTATATAGTATGGCCACCACTATTATAAGAATTTTCAAAATATAATTACTATTAAGGTAAAATATTTTAAAAAGAAAACTCAAAAATTCTGAATCTTAATTTAGAAGAGGAACAAAATATAGAAAACGTGAAAATAGAAAACAAAAGCCTACCATGTATTTCATATTTAAAATTTCAGTTGAATTTAATTGAGTGGGTCAAATTTCCAAGCCTCATCCAAGCTTCTTGATCTTTAAATGTATCTGATAGTACCTGGCTCAAAAGTCATTGCAAGGATTACATGATTGTAATATGAAACATCACTTCATACTTATATGATAGGTGTTAGTATTAATTCCTTTAATAATTAATCACATCAAGGCCTCCTACTTCAGAGGGAAGAGAAATGAGCTGGAGAACCAGCACAGAAAAGAGAAGCTGGATTTTGGGCACCCTGACTTGAGGCCACCCATGCTGTTTCTGGGTTTGGAGAATAAGGGCTGAGCATGAGTGAAGATACAGGTGGAGGGAAGTCACAAGGGTGGAGTTTCTCATTTCAAGCTTCTGTCTGAATTTTCTTTGAATGAGTGAATAACACCAGTGTATAGTGTACTTATTTTAGATAACCTTTCACCAGAGCAGGCATTATGTTATGGTTTTTGTTTTACATATATATGTATATATATATTTTGCTTTACAGAGTTGTGTTGTTTACAGGTATGTATAATTATAGATTAGTCATATATATGTGTTTTAATGAACTTTAATTTCTCATTTGATACCAACGTGAATCTTAATATTGCATGAGAAGGTAATGATTACAGACTTGTTTTCTGCTGGGTTTTGGCAGGAAAGAGGGCCAGAGCCACCAGCTTTATTACAGTAAGATTACAGAATGGAACCCATACTGAACTAGGCAGGAATCAAACATCTCATTTTTAAGCCATTCTCCTTCCCTGGGAAAAAAAAATATATTGCAGATTTCTGAACATCAGTTTTGTTTTCTTTAAAACCAAAGGTTTGGAATTATTAAATTCCTTCTGGATTTATAAATTCTGATTCTCAAGGTTCACAATTCTCTCGAGAGAGAAAAATGGAGATCTCAAAGTATACACCTCTCTTAAGTTTTCTGACCACAGCCTCACATCATTTGGGTCAAGTTCAGAATTCCAAAGATGTTCAAGGACTGGAAGATGTTCTTCAGTGAGGGCAGTGGGCTTGAAGAGGAGACAAGTGTGTCTTTCTCAAGCAGATGCCAGGATGACAATTATATTGTGTACCCTGTAGCCTACTTCAGAGGGCTACCCCTAAACCTACCTATTCTTTGTACCCTTAATACAACCCCTACTTCATAAGTGTGCTTATACGGACACACACACACACACACACACACACACACACACACACTGAGAGACATTTTGGAAAAGAACCAAAACAAATTCTTCAGGAGCCTAGAAAAGGACTAGACTAATTATTTGCTGGTCCTATTGTCAGTCTGTCTGACATTAGCCAAGTTTCATATAGTTTCAAGTTTCAACTCAAAACATTTACACAAGAGTATCCCTGATGTTTTACAGTGGTTTTTCTTGTTATAAAACTCTCAAAATATTGACCTCCTTGGAAACATTTCTTCTTACACTCCATTGGATTTTATAAATGTCTCTTCTTTTGTTTCTTGAGCTGCCATATGCACACCCTCAGTACCCACCAGGAGACTATCAACTCTTTGGATCCATTTCTCATCTTCTGCTGTAGTGACATCATCACTGTTTGTTAAGAAAAAGATTATTATGTCTCCAAGGATCCAATCCCATACATTAAAAGAAAATGAGATGTGATCATAAAAGAGTTGTAGCTCTACACTCCTGAAGGATAGTATGTCTTAGAAAGACAAATAAGCAGCAGAAACAGTTGGACTACTGGGAGATGGCCACACAGGTTGGAATACAAGCATGAGGCCTTGGTTGCTGTCACTGCATTTTGCTTGAAGTAGTGTCCTTTCGATGTCCACAGTTGTGTTTCCAAGACCAATGCTGAGTAGCCACGATATTGAGAGTTTAAAATCATTGCAACCCTGATTTACTGAGGAAAGAGGGCCAGAGCCACCAGCTTTATTACAGTAAGATTACAGAATGGAACCCAAATGGCTCAAACATCTCATTTTTAAGCCATTCTCCTTCCCTGGGAAAAAAAAATATATTGCAGATTTCTGAACATCAGTTTTGTTTTCTTTAAAACCAAAGGTTTGGAATTATTAAATTCCTTCTGGATTTATAAATTCTGATTCTCAAGGTTCACAATTCTCTCGAGAGAGAAAAATGGAGATCTCAAAGTATACACCTCTCTTAAGTTTTCTGACCACAGCCTCACATCATTTGGGTCAAGTTCAGAATTCCAAAGATGTTCAAGGACTGGAAGATGTTCTTCAGTGAGGGCAGTGGGCTTGAAGAGGAGACAAGTGTGTCTTTCTCAAGCAGATGCCAGGATGACAATTATATTGTGTACCCTGTAGCCTACTTCAGAGGGCTACCCCTAAACCTACCTATTCTTTGTACCCTTAATACAACCCCTACTTCATAAGTGTGCTTATACGGACACACACACACACACACACACACACACACACACACACTGAGAGACATTTTGGAAAAGAACCAAAACAAATTCTTCAGGAGCCTAGAAAAGGACTAGACTAATTATTTGCTGGTCCTATTGTCAGTCTGTCTGACATTAGCCAAGTTTCATATAGTTTCAAGTTTCAACTCAAAACATTTACACAAGAGTATCCCTGATGTTTTACAGTGGTTTTTCTTGTTATAAAACTCTCAAAATATTGACCTCCTTGGAAACATTTCTTCTTACACTCCATTGGATTTTATAAATGTCTCTTCTTTTGTTTCTTGAGCTGCCATATGCACACCCTCAGTACCCACCAGGAGACTATCAACTCTTTGGATCCATTTCTCATCTTCTGCTGTAGTGACATCATCACTGTTTGTTAAGAAAAAGATTATTATGTCTCCAAGGATCCAATCCCATACATTAAAAGAAAATGAGATGTGATCATAAAAGAGTTGTAGCTCTACACTCCTGAAGGATAGTATGTCTTAGAAAGACAAATAAGCAGCAGAAACAGTTGGACTACTGGGAGATGGCCACACAGGTTGGAATACAAGCATGAGGCCTTGGTTGCTGTCACTGCATTTTGCTTGAAGTAGTGTCCTTTCGATGTCCACAGTTGTGTTTCCAAGACCAATGCTGAGTAGCCACGATATTGAGAGTTTAAAATCATTGCAACCCTGATTTACTGTTTATCTAATTTACAGAGCTGAGCTACACATACAATGTTTAAGGACCTGCTATGTGCCAAGTACTGTTTTAATGGGTAGTGATATAAAAGTAACTGAAATAAACTTCCTGTTCTCAAGGAAGGCCCACCAGTTATATAGTGACCCTCTTTGTGAGGTCTAGGAGACTAGTGATCTCATCACTGACTGCAAATTTGGCAGTGCCTAGAAGAGTTCCTGGAACATAGCAGTAATGCAGTAAATTTTGTGAAATAAAGTGGCCCTTGGTCAGCCACTTTTTCTAGAACACAAGCTGCTCACTGAAAAAAAAAAATGAAAACAGAGACCTTAACAATTAAGGACATAGTCTGTCTATTTTTATATCTGCAATGATATAAAACAACACACAAACCTGTTTTGTATATTGATGTCATTACTTGAACTTCTTTTTTTTTTAATTTTATTTACTTATTTTGGGGGGGGGTGTTGGGGTGGGAGCGGGGCAGGTGGGCCACCTCTGTTGGTCTTTCATTTATCTATTTTCATTCATCTTTGTTCTTTGGCCCTTGTGGGCCTCCCATCGCAGTGGCCTTCGCTGTTGCAGAGCACTGGCTCTGGGCGCACGAGCTCCAGAGCTCCAGCTCGGCAATTGGACACATCAGTCCAGCCGCTCTGCGGCACATGGGATCTTCCCAGGCCAGGGATCGAACTGGCACCCTTTGATCTGCAAGGCAGTGTCCTTACCCACTGGACCACCAGGGAAGCCCTTGAACTTCTTCTTGTCTTTCACATTATTGACCAAAAATTATAAATTATGTCTCACCTTATTTTTCATGTAAATCACTCAAACATAAAATTTTACTCCTGTTTTGTCATATCCTCTTTTATCAAGAGAATGCAAAACATAATTTAAGAAAGGTAAATCAGTATAAGTAAAAAAAAATTTTTGTAGAATAAAAGTATTTATTTCAAACCTCTGAGTCTGAGTCAATTCTCTGTCACCAGTTTTATGAGTTCAGTGTAACTTCATAACAACCATTGCTATAATAAACATGATAACAACAATAATATTATGCTTTAATTAATTCCCTATCCTCTAGAATTTGAGCCAACATCAAAACAATCAGTCTGTGAAAACTGAAATTGAAAGCTGTGAACAGGACTTTACAGGGCTTTTTGTATCTCTCTGTCATAGGCCTAGAGAGCCAGATTTTCATTTTGAAGGATCATTTCTTTTTTTCATACTTTTTCACTAAAACTCTTAAATGACTAGACTTGACGCAGTTGAACACCACATCCATGAAGGATTTACCTGTAGTTTTGCTTTTCATTTCCTATGTGGAATCTGTCGTACTGTGAATAGGCTCGGTTTCCTTCCCAGTCCATTAACTCGATTCTTAGCATGTACTGCCTCTGACTGGTTATGGCGAAGATAAATTCATTCCCCAGCCAATATTCTCCAGAGGGATTTCCAAAACCCTGCAAAAGAAGACAGGGGTGCAGTTGTTAATTCAGAGAGATAATAAAACATTCCTTAAAAGATGGCTCTTTCATATTTTTACGCATTTTTTTTTCAATTACTCACTCAATATTTTTCTTCTGTTTCCCTCCATCAAAGCTTATTATAATAATTCTTAATACAGTAAAAATATGATATTCAAACTTGTGCAGACAAGATGTTTTTGAATTAAATGAACCTGGTTAATAGGTTTAACCAGTAAATGCTTCTCAATCAGTTAGCTTTTGAATAGTTCCTTGTATACTAGTTAATAAAATACTTTCAACACAGTTTAAATAATTTTCAATGAATGTCATCAGTGTAGTATCAGAAACTATTTAACAAATACTATTATTGTTTTATGTTATTATTATTCACAAGTCAAATTACGCTTAGATGATAACAAACAGATTACTAGACCCTTAACTTCTGAAGCTTTAACATTTTCATTTTTAAGTAATAATAAGCAAATCTGTAAATCCAGGACTTTAGTTAAATACTTCACTTCCATAGGTTATGATTTGGAGGCAGAAGGCCAACACTTAAGAGCTAATGAAGGAACCTAGCTGGAGGCTCCAATCTTGAATCTCAGTAAGGTTCTACTGTTCTCTTGGGGCAATCCCAGTCACTGATACTAAGTGTTCAAAATAGTTTCTTTTTGGTAATGCTAGCTATGCTAGTGATAGGAAAACTGATGACCCTAGGAAATTATTGGCACTCTAGATTTTGAGTATTCACAATTGCCTCAGAAAGTATCGCTTGGTAAAACTTGAAAGTTCAGCATGATTCCTGATCTACATGTTTGTTTTACCGACCAGACTATGAGCTCCTTGAGGACAGAAGTTATGTTGTTTTTGTAAATCCTCAAAGACTAGCAGAATTCTGGCATACAATGGGCACTCCATATGTTTTATTGAAGTCTAAAGATAACAGAAGAAAGAGTGAAAAGAAGAAAATAAAAGACTATAGCATTCTGCAATTGCATTCAGAGAAGTGACTTTAAACGTAATTCTTGTAGGTAAGTTGATTGTGTCTGACGGGTGTATTTTTAAGTGCCCAACTGAATTCATAATCACTAGAACACTAGTTGAAAAAGAAATATTCCTGGCTGACTCCAACTGGAATCAAACTATCTGAGACCCATCCACATATATAAATTTGAACAAACTTCCCATTTATCTTGTACACATTCATACTTCGAAGACTTGGAGGTGTCTAGGAGTCACATGATATACCTTGATGTTGCAGAAAGAAACATATTCTGTTTCACTAAGGTATTCACTAATAAAAGGTTTTATTTTATCTGTATGAATGAGAAGTCTGACAGAAGTACTAAGAATATCAGAGCAATTCTTATTTTCTCAACACAGAAGATAGAATTTGGAAAACATCTGCTTCTTTTCAAATTTAATGTATATCAGCTTTACAAAATTACAACTACAGTAGAAGTGTTAAATGATTTCTCCTTTAACCAACTTAACACATGAATCAGTATTCTCCATTCCTTATTTAAAGATTGTTGATCCCCAAGGTAGACTAAAAGTATCAAAAATAAGTATCAAATACATTTGTGCACTTCTGTATGCCAAATGAGTTACTTACCACAGACCAATTGCATTTGGTCTCAAGTTCATTTATGCCAGTTCTGTTGGGGTTATAATAAGACTTATAACATTATGTAAATAAGTTAAATATTAGGAAAGAGGAGGTTTTTTTTTTTTTTTTGTAAAAGCTAATTTAAATGTTTAGATTTGCTCTATGAAAGCAAATCACTAAAAATGCTTTTGAACTATAAGTTGCTGCAACAATTCTAAAAGATTGGGGAAAACAATAAGACTTTAGAGAACTTTTAATATATATTTATTTGTGCCTCACTTGCTCTAGTTTAAAAAAACACAAAAGCAGAAGCCAGACATTTGATGCATTTGGTTATAGGAAAGTTTTATGAAAGAATCTCTGAGTCAGAATTCTTAAGCTTTGAGCCTACATTTTAAAAATGTGGGCAAACGAATGTATATATTTTTATATTTCAACTAAACTATTCACATATATATGCATACTTTTAAGGCTATTCCTTGATTTAATTTAATTTTTGATGAATTACACACTCTTTGTCTAGATTGAAGTGCATACATGCATCCCCAAAAATCATCTCCCCGTAGCACAGAGTACAGATACAAGATCTATTGTAGTCTATATTCAGAGTCTCTTGTCTTCTCCGTTCCTAAGATGCTCATTGTAAGAGTTCCACAGTGGCAGGAAATCTTAGAGTATTTAAAATGTGCTAAGAATTTTACATACTCTTACAGCAGCCAGTGCTATGGTGAAGCTTACCTTCTCCAATGAATAAGCAAAGTAGAAAGTTACGGGGGACTGAAAATGAGCACATTCTCAGTTGCAGCAGCCACTGGGAAGAAAAAGAAGACCACTGGGATTCTTCTCAGCTCAGACATGTCAAAACTCTCTTGATAGCCACTTGATGATTTCCTCTTTTGTATAGTCAGTTATAAGAGATTCAGTAATTATACCAAATGTGAATAAGGAGGGTGGGGATGATGAAGTGTTAAGTTTCAGGTCAAATATTTCCATGTTGTTGAAAGTGTGTTAAGGATAAAAGCTCTCCAGCCTCCCAAGGGAAAAGCACAATGATCTCCAATGAGCCTCCAAAAAGGAAGGACCTTTGTGTAATTCCTTCATGAACCTCTGTTCCCAACTTGGCATGCGAGTTTGTACCCTGCTCTAAGAGATTACTAAGCCTTCCTAAACAGTTGGGTTTTTCTGACTGAAGTTAGAGGAAGAATAAACTGAAAGCAAAGCAATGAAATTTCTTTTGATGAACCAAAATTTTATTTTATGCACCTTCCTCCAAAACTTTCTAAATATATGCTCTATTGGCTGCAAGGAATCAGCATGACTGTTAGGGAGTGTAGGAGGAAACCTTCTAATAGCTAAGTGCAGAAACAACCATTTCATCATAAAGATGAACGGTTCAAGAAAAAAGCAAGAAAGAAGGAAAACTGAGTTCCTACTTAGTCAACTGTCTATACAGATAGGTTTTTCAAGTCAGAATTCTTAAGCTTTGAGCCTACATTTTAAAAATGTGGGCAAACGAATGTATATATTTTTATATTTCAACTAAACTATTCACATATATATGCATACTTTTAAGGCTATTCCTTGATTTAATTTAATTTTTGATGAATTACACACTCTTTGTCTAGATTGAAGTGCATACATGCATCCCCAAAAATCATCTCCCCGTAGCACAGAGTACAGATACAAGATCTATTGTAGTCTATATTCAGAGTCTCTTGTCTTCTCCGTTCCTAAGATGCTCATTGTAAGAGTTCCACAGTGGCAGGAAATCTTAGAGTATTTAAAATGTGCTAAGAATTTTACATACTCTTACAGCAGCCAGTGCTATGGTGAAGCTTACCTTCTCCAATGAATAAGCAAAGTAGAAAGTTACGGGGGACTGAAAATGAGCACATTCTCAGTTGCAGCAGCCACTGGGAAGAAAAAGAAGACCACTGGGATTCTTCTCAGCTCAGACATGTCAAAACTCTCTTGATAGCCACTTGATGATTTCCTCTTTTGTATAGTCAGTTATAAGAGATTCAGTAATTATACCAAATGTGAATAAGGAGGGTGGGGATGATGAAGTGTTAAGTTTCAGGTCAAATATTTCCATGTTGTTGAAAGTGTGTTAAGGATAAAAGCTCTCCAGCCTCCCAAGGGAAAAGCACAATGATCTCCAATGAGCCTCCAAAAAGGAAGGACCTTTGTGTAATTCCTTCATGAACCTCTGTTCCCAACTTGGCATGCGAGTTTGTACCCTGCTCTAAGAGATTACTAAGCCTTCCTAAACAGTTGGGTTTTTCTGACTGAAGTTAGAGGAAGAATAAACTGAAAGCAAAGCAATGAAATTTCTTTTGATGAACCAAAATTTTATTTTATGCACCTTCCTCCAAAACTTTCTAAATATATGCTCTATTGGCTGCAAGGAATCAGCATGACTGTTAGGGAGTGTAGGAGGAAACCTTCTAATAGCTAAGTGCAGAAACAACCATTTCATCATAAAGATGAACGGTTCAAGAAAAAAGCAAGAAAGAAGGAAAACTGAGTTCCTACATTAGTCAACTGTCTATCAGATAGTTTATCAGGCAACCATGAATCTGACACCTAGGAACAAAGGTATCTTTGATTAAACAACTTCTACTCCCTATCTGTGCTCCAATAGGTCGCCTTGCTCTGCCACATATTTGCTCTTAACTTTTAAGTCTCAGTTTCCTTATATGCAATATAAGGATTTAAAATATCATTTCCATATATAGTGTTGTGTGAAAGTATCTAAAGCATTCATCTCAGTGCTGATGCATGAGGAGCACTTAAGAAAAATCTAGTTTTTATTATAATTAAAGGATATATCACAATATATAGTGATTTTCTCATTATTTGCTTTGGTCCCAAGGTAGACTATAAGCTATATGATGTCAAACAGGTTATTTTTCATTCTGTAAGAGAAATCCAGTGTCTCACCTTAGCCTGAAAATTAGTAAGGGGATACTGAACCAGTTCTTTAAATGGTTTTCAGATGCTAGGAACTAGTATATTCTTAAGATAAGTTGAGTATTGGTTTATACAAATAAATACTGTCATTTTAACCCAAGAAGTTAATTATTCAGTAAGAAGTTTAAACCAGTTGGTTTCAACTGGGGCTAAATTATGGTACAAACCATAGTTTGTGTCTATAGATTATCTTCTTACTCTTGTTTCTGCTTTCCTAATGCTAAAGAAAAGCTGTCTTCTTTAACTTTACCTTGGTCCTATTTTTTAATTTTCTTCTCACTACATCTCCTAAGTTTTAGGATTTGCAAAAAATGAAGACTTTGAGACCTTGAACCCACGCTAATAAATTGATAGTTCTGACATTCTCTTTCAACCTGCAGTGCATACCAGAAACAGCTGTGGATCTTTTTCAAAATACAGATGACTTGGTTCCCATATGGAGGTTCTCAGTATGTTTGGGGTTAGAGATCTATACACTTAAAAGGTTCCTCACATGAGTATGCTGTGTACTAGAGGTATCGGACTGAAGAATTATAATGTAGAATAACTATTTTGAATGTAAATGAGAAATGATAAATTAATCAGAACAAATTATCGAAGTGGTACATAGGAAAACTTCATCTTCATACTTTTTTTTGAAAATGTAAAGAAGGAAAAAGAAAGAAAGAAGGAAAACTGAGTTCCTACATTAGTCAACTGTCTATCAGATAGTTTATCAGGCAACCATGAATCTGACACCTAGGAACAAAGGTATCTTTGATTAAACAACTTCTACTCCCTATCTGTGCTCCAATAGGTCGCCTTGCTCTGCCACATATTTGCTCTTAACTTTTAAGTCTCAGTTTCCTTATATGCAATATAAGGATTTAAAATATCATTTCCATATATAGTGTTGTGTGAAAGTATCTAAAGCATTCATCTCAGTGCTGATGCATGAGGAGCACTTAAGAAAAATCTAGTTTTTATTATAATTAAAGGATATATCACAATATATAGTGATTTTCTCATTATTTGCTTTGGTCCCAAGGTAGACTATAAGCTATATGATGTCAAACAGGTTATTTTTCATTCTGTAAGAGAAATCCAGTGTCTCACCTTAGCCTGAAAATTAGTAAGGGGATACTGAACCAGTTCTTTAAATGGTTTTCAGATGCTAGGAACTAGTATATTCTTAAGATAAGTTGAGTATTGGTTTATACAAATAAATACTGTCATTTTAACCCAAGAAGTTAATTATTCAGTAAGAAGTTTAAACCAGTTGGTTTCAACTGGGGCTAAATTATGGTACAAACCATAGTTTGTGTCTATAGATTATCTTCTTACTCTTGTTTCTGCTTTCCTAATGCTAAAGAAAAGCTGTCTTCTTTAACTTTACCTTGGTCCTATTTTTTAATTCTCTTCTCACTACATCTCCTAAGTTTTAGGATTTGCAAAAAATGAAGACTTTGAGACCTTGAACCCACGCTAATAAATTGATAGTTCTGACATTCTCTTTCAACCTGCAGTGCATACCAGAAACAGCTGTGGATCTTTTTCAAAATACAGATGACTTGGTTCCCATATGGAGGTTCTCAGTATGTTTGGGGTTAGAGATCTATACACTTAAAAGGTTCCTCACATGAGTATGCTGTGTACTAGAGGTATCGGACTGAAGAATTATAATGTAGAATAACTATTTTGAATGTAAATGAGAAATGATAAATTAATCAGAACAAATTATCGAAGTGGTACATAGGAAAGAAATAGGCATAAAACTTCATCTTCATACTGAAGATATTAGGAGCTAAGTTTTGACTGTGTATTATGGGAGTGTCCTTGAAAAAATTCATATTTATGCTGGAAATACAGAGATGGCCAATACGCAAACAAGCAAAAAATTTACCCATTATTGTATCACTAACAATACAAGCTATTTACTCCAAATAGCTTGCAACATTCATAAGAATAAAAGTAAAATATATACAAAATTCAGTGCTGACGCTGAAAAAGCAGCAAGTCTTTACAGAATGAACAAATAATAGTAATAAAAACAGAACTTTTTTTTTATAAATAAAATCCAAGGATATTATACCATATCCTATTAATCATAATCATGTGAAAAATTTTTGATATCACAACTTTATTTCTCTTTTACCTCTTCAATAAAAGGCAAAAGAGCCTGGAATTTAGTTTAAACTAATGCTGACTTAAAATTGGTCTTAAAAAAATCACATTTTGCTTAAAAAAAGTAGCACACAGAGAATAGCTCAATATTCATTAGTTTCTACCAAAATCTGCAAAAATGTTCAGTTTTGGTTTGTATTTTTCCAACTTAATAAAATAATTGTCTCTGATACATTGTTTTGTCTGATAATGTTCATAGGAAGTGTTGACTTTTTAAGGCTGAAACACAATTGAAACCAGACGCAGTCTATGCACCCTATGGGTTTCATCTCTTTTCATAAAATGATCAAAGAAAACAGATAAGAAATCAGGGTTACTGAGCTGTGGCTTTCCAATGGTGCTTAATATACAATTCAATTGTGCATCTTCTCTAACTGCTGAGATAGCCCAAGAAAGATCAAAAGATGAACTATTTCAGCATTTTGAATTTCTGATACATTTTTCTCCTTTTAATGTGAAGACGTTAAAATGAAGCTGAAAATGTGCTCTTAATTTCTTTTCAGAAACAAAGAACTCACATGAGTATGCTGTGTACTAGAGGTATCGGACTGAAGAATTATAATGTAGAATAACTATTTTGAATGTAAATGAGAAATGATAAATTAATCAGAACAAATTATCGAAGTGGTACATAGGAAAACTTCATCTTCATACTGAAGATATTAGGAGCTAAGTTTTGACTGTGTATTATGGGAGTGTCCTTGAAAAAATTCATATTTATGCTGGAAATACAGAGATGGCCAATACGCAAACAAGCAAAAAATTTACCCATTATTGTATCACTAACAATACAAGCTATTTACTCCAAATAGCTTGCAACATTCATAAGAATAAAAGTAAAATATATACAAAATTCAGTGCTGACGCTGAAAAAGCAGCAAGTCTTTACAGAATGAACAAATAATAGTAATAAAAACAGAACTTTTTTTTTATAAATAAAATCCAAGGATATTATACCATATCCTATTAATCATAATCATGTGAAAAATTTTTGATATCACAACTTTATTTCTTTTTTACCTCTTCAATAAAAGGCAAACGAGCCTGGAATTTAGTTTAAACTAATGCTGACTTAAAATTGGTCTTAAAAAAATCACATTTTGCTTAAAAAAAGTAGCACACAGAGAATAGCTCAATATTCATTAGTTTCTACCAAAATCTGCAAAAATGTTCAGTTTTGGTTTGTATTTTTCCAACTTAATAAAATAATTGTCTCTGATACATTGTTTTGTCTGATAATGTTCATAGGAAGTGTTGACTTTTTAAGGCTGAAACACAATTGAAACCAGACGCAGTCTATGCACCCTATGGGTTTCATCTCTTTTCATAAAATGATCAAAGAAAACAGATAAGAAATCAGGGTTACTGAGCTGTGGCTTTCCAATGGTGCTTAATATACAATTCAATTGTGCATCTTCTCTAACTGCTGAGATAGCCCAAGAAAGATCAAAAGATGAACTATTTCAGCATTTTGAATTTCTGATACATTTTTCTCCTTTTAATGTGAAGACGTTAAAATGAAGCTGAAAATGTGCTCTTAATTTCTTTTCAGAAACAAAGAACTCCCAGAAGGTATGGTGCTCTAACTGAAATATATTTGCATCAATAGGAAGTTCTGTTTATGGGGTTAAATGCTTTCAACACAAAGACAGGTTGTCTCCAGGGCATTAGTCACTACCTTCTATAAAGTTAGGCCACTGGGGTACTGTTTGGAACTCCTAGCTTGATTAGACTTTATATGCAAAAGTACTGCTGATAAGTGTTATTGCTATAGACCACTAAACAGTCTCCTCATGGCTTGAAGGAATTAATGTAGTTCCTTAAGTGCCTCATTAAAAACACCCTCTCCAGACTTCCCTCTTGGTAAACATCTTTACAAATCCATAAACCAGATTTTGCTGAATCTCCTCACAAGGAAGTTTAAGTGAAAACAAAGCTTAGGTAAAAGATTTTGTAGACTTAAAACCAATGTAAAGAATCAAATAAGTTGCAAATCTTCCATGGTGAGAGAGGTTTAAAGACAATAATACTATATTTTTAATTTCTTGTGTTGATAATTTTAACATTTTTCTGGAGACCTTAGATATCAACCAGTATGAAGGAGAGAGGAAAGGCAGAAAAGGAAGGAAGGATGAAGCTTTTAGTTCTACACTCAGTGCTTGAGAAAGAAGTGAAGCGTCTTATTGTGTATAACAGTAGGTCAGTGAAGACTGAGGAGGAAGTGGTACACATCAAGTTCTTTTTCCCAAAGGAGGTGCACCCTAGGAGCCATTTCTTACTCAGGTAGCAGAAGTAGATGTGATTGATAAGAGTTGGCCATTCTTTATGGAGTCCTGTTATTTTGTCTTTAGGTTAAAGAGGAGATATGGAGGAGACAACCAAAACACTTCATACCATATGTTTTTGGTGACAATTAACTAAGTTATAACATATGATAAAATTCTTTAATTAGAACCGAAAAAATGCTATCAGACCCATTTTTGCCAAATGTTTCAGAATTTTAGAGTTTATCTCCTTTTAATGTGAAGACGTTAAAATGAAGCTGAAAATGTGCTCTTAATTTCTTTTCAGAAACAAAGAACTCCCAGAAGGTATGGTGCTCTAACTGAAATATATTTGCATCAATAGGAAGTTCTGTTTATGGGGTTAAATGCTTTCAACACAAAGACAGGTTGTCTCCAGGGCATTAGTCACTACCTTCTATAAAGTTAGGCCACTGGGGTACTGTTTGGAACTCCTAGCTTGATTAGACTTTATATGCAAAAGTACTGCTGATAAGTGTTATTGCTATAGACCACTAAACAGTCTCCTCATGGCTTGAAGGAATTAATGTAGTTCCTTAAGTGCCTCATTAAAAACACCCTCTCCAGACTTCCCTCTTGGTAAACATCTTTACAAATCCATAAACCAGATTTTGCTGAATCTCCTCACAAGGAAGTTTAAGTGAAAACAAAGCTTAGGTAAAAGATTTTGTAGACTTAAAACCAATGTAAAGAATCAAATAAGTTGCAAATCTTCCATGGTGAGAGAGGTTTAAAGACAATAATACTATATTTTTAATTTCTTGTGTTGATAATTTTAACATTTTTCTGGAGACCTTAGATATCAACCAGTATGAAGGAGAGAGGAAAGGCAGAAAAGGAAGGAAGGATGAAGCTTTTAGTTCTACACTCAGTGCTTGAGAAAGAAGTGAAGCGCCTTATTGTGTATAACAGTAGGTCAGTGAAGACTGAGGAGGAAGTGGTACACATCAAGTTCTTTTTCCCAAAGGAGGTGCACCCTAGGAGCCATTTCTTACTCAGGTAGCAGAAGTAGATGTGATTGATAAGAGTTGGCCATTCTTTATGGAGTCCTGTTATTTTGTCTTTAGGTTAAAGAGGAGATATGGAGGAGACAACCAAAACACTTCATACCATATGTTTTTGGTGACAATTAACTAAGTTATAACATATGATAAAATTCTTTAATTAGAACCGAAAAAATGCTATCAGACCCATTTTTGCCAAATGTTTCAGAATTTTAGAGTTTATCTCATTTTTGATGGGGTGGAATTGACACTAAGCTGGTAAATTGTTCTAATTTGAATAAAACATGATAGTCTTTCTATTTCCCCTAAAAATAGGAAGGGGACAAAACTTCACAAAAGCTATGATTAAAGAATAATTTAGCCCCATTCCCAATAATGAAAATAATTGCTTAAAATATATACATTTGGTAAATGCTTATAAGATGTGAATCAATGCTTTATATGTCTGTCTGTTCTATTGATGTGTCTGGTTTGCCAAGGCAGCAGATGATTACAGCTAGTAAGTCATCATTTTGGAAAGTCACTGTGATGACAACTTTAAATTGAATTTTCTTTTATCATTTGCATTATGATATTATAATGTAATAATGACATTATGATATAATGATATTAATAATAATGAATGCATTTCAGACTTGCCAGAATCTATAGCTATAGTCTAATTCTCAAATAACTTCTTCACCTTTTTTAGTAGTGAAAATAATCATGATTTAAGGTGATTTGCAAAATAATACTTTTGCCAGAGTTAAGAAAACATTTGCAGTTTTTGATGTGTTAATCTTGGATGATAATAATAATACCTATGGTTTACTGACAGTTCAGTGTGCCAAGTGCTTTGCTTAGAGCTAATCCTTACAATAGCCCTGCACAGCAAGTGAGGTACGATTATTAATGTCCACTTTTAAGGTATGGGTTAAATTATTTGCCAAAGATCACTGCATTTCTAAGTGGCAAAGTGATGACTAGAACTGTGCACATGCAAGACAGGAAGTCACGCCTCCAGGGTGACCCCAACCAAGACTCTTCAGTCCACAAATAACAGAAATGTTGCCTCTGGAACTCTTTATAAAACAATAAATCTTGTAATTAAAAAATCTGGGTTCTGGCAGCTTATCTGGACTGATTCAAGACTAGCCAATTTAGTCTCTAAGTTTGAAATTCTCCTGGCCCCGATCCAAGTAAAGAATCTTGTAATTAAAAACGGTCTGCAGCTTATCTGGAGGAGATATGGAGGAGACAACCAAAACACTTCATACCATATGTTTTTGGTGACAATTAACTAAGTTATAACATATGATAAAATTCTTTAATTAGAACCGAAAAAATGCTATCAGACCCATTTTTGCCAAATGTTTCAGAATTTTAGAGTTTATCTCATTTTTGATGGGGTGGAATTGACACTAAGCTGGTAAATTGTTCTAATTTGAATAAAACATGATAGTCTTTCTATTTCCCCTAAAAATAGGAAGGGGACAAAACTTCACAAAAGCTATGATTAAAGAATAATTTAGCCCCATTCCCAATAATGAAAATAATTGCTTAAAATATATACATTTGGTAAATGCTTATAAGATGTGAATCAATGCTTTATATGTCTGTCTGTTCTATTGATGTGTCTGGTTTGCCAAGGCAGCAGATGATTACAGCTAGTAAGTCATCATTTTGGAAAGTCACTGTGATGACAACTTTAAATTGAATTTTCTTTTATCATTTGCATTATGATATTATAATGTAATAATGACATTATGATATAATGATATTAATAATAATGAATGCATTTCAGACTTGCCAGAATCTATAGCTATAGTCTAATTCTCAAATAACTTCTTCACCTTTTTTAGTAGTGAAAATAATCATGATTTAAGGTGATTTGCAAAATAATACTTTTGCCAGAGTTAAGAAAACATTTGCAGTTTTTGATGTGTTAATCTTGGATGATAATAATAATACCTATGGTTTACTGACAGTTCAGTGTGCCAAGTGCTTTGCTTAGAGCTAATCCTTACAATAGCCCTGCACAGCAAGTGAGGTACGATTATTAATGTCCACTTTTAAGGTATGGGTTAAATTATTTGCCAAAGATCACTGCATTTCTAAGTGGCAAAGTGATGACTAGAACTGTGCACATGCAAGACAGGAAGTCACGCCTCCAGGGTGACCCCAACCAAGACTCTTCAGTCCACAAATAACAGAAATGTTGCCTCTGGAACTCTTTATAAAACAATAAATCTTGTAATTAAAAAATCTGGGTTCTGGCAGCTTATCTGGACTGATTCAAGACTAGCCAATTTAGTCTCTAAGTTTGAAATTCTCCTGGCCCCGATCCGTGGATAGTGGAGACAGATTTGAGAGTCTATGCCATAGTACTGGGCTTCCACATACCTTGGACATTGAGCCCTTGCTTGGTAACATCATCTTTATTCCAAATTCTCACAGTTAATTTTGTATATTTTTGGTCTAGGTGAAAGACTTCACGTCTATCTTAGTGGAATTCTATCTGGTTGGCTTTAGGTTACCTTTGTATCTTGATTTTATGGGTTATTGAAGACATCAAAGCTTCAACTATGCTACTTTCATAGTGTTAAATCTGATAAAAAAAAATATTGTGGACACAGAGACACCCCTAGACACTTTCCTCATTCCTTAAAACCTTTATTTACTGATGTTTGGTCAACTACTAACCTACTATGGGCAAACTGTAATATTCACCGGCAAGTCACAGTTTTTACACATTTTAAACATGAATATCAAGGCAGCACTTAGGCTAGTACAATATTTCTCTTTATCTTTTTCTTTGCCTTTTGAGAGAAGAATTTGTCAAAATTTGTCAAGACAGGAATTACTCAGAAGATACAGATTAAAAGATTAATCCACAAACGGAAATTCTCCTCCATTACTGTTCCTTGAAATTTTATGACCAAATTTTAACAGTTAATATTGTAAGCACTATGTGATTACTGAATTATGGATTCTTCCAACCATCTCCTGTATTATCTTGGAAACACTGATCTCCCAACTGGCTCAGTTTACTCTTAAAAGGGAGGGAGCATTAGCCAATAGGTTTGATATAAAAATTAGACAATAATTTATGTGTGAGATTTATACGGGCTAAATACTGAAAGGGTTAGCTCTGACAATGGTGATGACGGTGATGAGGATGTCTGCTGCTACTCTGGAGACCTATGGTTTACTGACAGTTCAGTGTGCCAAGTGCTTTGCTTAGAGCTAATCCTTACAATAGCCCTGCACAGCAAGTGAGGTACGATTATTAATGTCCACTTTTAAGGTATGGGTTAAATTATTTGCCAAAGATCACTGCATTTCTAAGTGGCAAAGTGATGACTAGAACTGTGCACATGCAAGACAGGAAGTCACGCCTCCAGGGTGACCCCAACCAAGACTCTTCAGTCCACAAATAACAGAAATGTTGCCTCTGGAACTCTTTATAAAACAATAAATCTTGTAATTAAAAAATCTGGGTTCTGGCAGCTTATCTGGACTGATTCAAGACTAGCCAATTTAGTCTCTAAGTTTGAAATTCTCCTGGCCCCGATCCGTGGATAGTGGAGACAGATTTGAGAGTCTATGCCATAGTACTGGGCTTCCACATACCTTGGACATTGAGCCCTTGCTTGGTAACATCATCTTTATTCCAAATTCTCACAGTTAATTTTGTATATTTTTGGTCTAGGTGAAAGACTTCACGTCTATCTTAGTGGAATTCTATCTGGTTGGCTTTAGGTTACCTTTGTATCTTGATTTTATGGGTTATTGAAGACATCAAAGCTTCAACTATGCTACTTTCATAGTGTTAAATCTGATAAAAAAAAATATTGTGGACACAGAGACACCCCTAGACACTTTCCTCATTCCTTAAAACCTTTATTTACTGATGTTTGGTCAACTACTAACCTACTATGGGCAAACTGTAATATTCACCGGCAAGTCACAGTTTTTACACATTTTAAACATGAATATCAAGGCAGCACTTAGGCTAGTACAATATTTCTCTTTATCTTTTTCTTTGCCTTTTGAGAGAAGAATTTGTCAAAATTTGTCAAGACAGGAATTACTCAGAAGATACAGATTAAAAGATTAATCCACAAACGGAAATTCTCCTCCATTACTGTTCCTTGAAATTTTATGACCAAATTTTAACAGTTAATATTGTAAGCACTATGTGATTACTGAATTATGGATTCTTCCAACCATCTCCTGTATTATCTTGGAAACACTGATCTCCCAACTGGCTCAGTTTACTCTTAAAAGGGAGGGAGCATTAGCCAATAGGTTTGATATAAAAATTAGACAATAATTTATGTGTGAGATTTATACGGGCTAAATACTGAAAGGGTTAGCTCTGACAATGGTGATGACGGTGATGAGGATGTCTGCTGCTACTCTGGAGACCGCAACCATGCCTCATGGTTCATACCTCATGTACTTGTCTCCCTTTGAGTCTGGACTGGCCCTGTCATCAACTTTAAGAGAACGCAGTGCCAGTGGCAACACAGCCTTTCTGGGTTTAATAAGCCTCAGAAGACCTGGAAGCTTCTATTTCTGTGCTCGAGGGATGTCAACTGCCATATAATAAATCTGAGGACCCTGGATCGCTATCCTGAGAGAGGAGGAGGAGGAGTTCTCAGTCCAGAGCCAACAACAACTGGCCAGCCATGTGAGTGGAGCCACTGGCGGGGCCCACAGCCCTGCTCCCAAGTCACAGCTCTGCACTTGTCTTGGCTTCCCTTGTCTTGGCTCACGCATCCCAGAGAGAGTCTAAATTAGCTTATTTCACCCTCATTCAACCAGGGACAAATTCAGACAAAACATAATGGTTTGCTAAATAATTTCACTGATATATTTTACTTTCTGATGCAGACATGGAAAACATTTACTGAAAAAGATTTGTGAGTGTTTTGTGGTCAATGAGAACAATGTCACTAATGTATCATTTTCTTTTAAAGTGACTAAAAGACATCTAAAAATACAAGGGTTTATCACATAATATAGTGAAGAAAATCCCATTATGAAACATCAGAAAATAGGTAAGTTCTTCCAACTTACCATTTTATATTCTTTCCAACCTCTTTGAAAATCTAGACTTCCATCTTCACGATGTTGTATTACAGTCCAACCTCCCCCATTGAGATCCATATTGCAAAATACCTGGCAAAGAGAAATCAAGTCAAGTGAAAATTATGTCTAATTTAAACCATCGTCAACTTTTTTTTTTTAAAATTTCAAAATTTGTCAAGACAGGAATTACTCAGAAGATACAGATTAAAAGATTAATCCACAAACGGAAATTCTCCTCCATTACTGTTCCTTGAAATTTTATGACCAAATTTTAACAGTTAATATTGTAAGCACTATGTGATTACTGAATTATGGATTCTTCCAACCATCTCCTGTATTATCTTGGAAACACTGATCTCCCAACTGGCTCAGTTTACTCTTAAAAGGGAGGGAGCATTAGCCAATAGGTTTGATATAAAAATTAGACAATAATTTATGTGTGAGATTTATACGGGCTAAATACTGAAAGGGTTAGCTCTGACAATGGTGATGACGGTGATGAGGATGTCTGCTGCTACTCTGGAGACCGCAACCATGCCTCATGGTTCATACCTCATGTACTTGTCTCCCTTTGAGTCTGGACTGGCCCTGTCATCAACTTTAAGAGAACGCAGTGCCAGTGGCAACACAGCCTTTCTGGGTTTAATAAGCCTCAGAAGACCTGGAAGCTTCTATTTCTGTGCTCGAGGGATGTCAACTGCCATATAATAAATCTGAGGACCCTGGATCGCTATCCTGAGAGAGGAGGAGGAGGAGTTCTCAGTCCAGAGCCAACAACAACTGGCCAGCCATGTGAGTGGAGCCACTGGCGGGGCCCACAGCCCTGCTCCCAAGTCACAGCTCTGCACTTGTCTTGGCTTCCCTTGTCTTGGCTCACGCATCCCAGAGAGAGTCTAAATTAGCTTATTTCACCCTCATTCAACCAGGGACAAATTCAGACAAAACATAATGGTTTGCTAAATAATTTCACTGATATATTTTACTTTCTGATGCAGACATGGAAAACATTTACTGAAAAAGATTTGTGAGTGTTTTGTGGTCAATGAGAACAATGTCACTAATGTATCATTTTCTTTTTAAAGTGACTAAAAGACATCTAAAAATACAAGGGTTTATCACATAATATAGTGAAGAAAATCCCATTATGAAACATCAGAAAATAGGTAAGTTCTTCCAACTTACCATTTTATATTCTTTCCAACCTCTTTGAAAATCTAGACTTCCATCTTCACGATGTTGTATTACAGTCCAACCTCCCCCATTGAGATCCATATTGCAAAATACCTGGCAAAGAGAAATCAAGTCAAGTGAAAATTATGTCTAATTTAAACAAACATGTGTTAGATATATCTCAAAACAGAAATAGGATGGATAGGCCTCTGGACAAAAATAATAAAAATTGCCATATTGAAAATGTTCACTTAGACATTTTATTGTCTAAGTATGTATCTCAGAGTTCCTCTTCCTCCGAAGAAATGCACAGACAATTTGTCCTTTGAATGACAGTTCTTGCCATTGTTTTCATACCCTTTCATACTATTTCTTCCTATAGCCACATTGTTTCTGATTAAATTCCATCAAGTGTACATAAATTACTTTTAAAGTTTTATATCAGCTGAAAATTTTCTCACAGAAAATAAAAATTATTTTTAAAAATTTGTCTTAAATGATAAAAGGCACTGTGTATAATCAATTTTTTAAATGTTACTATGGTTTCCAGAATTGCAGACCATTTTACTGCTAAAACATAAGATTTCAAATATTTGCCTTTAATTTATTAAATCACAATATATGCATAACAAAGGTTTTGGAAAAATACTATTTTAAAAATCATATATATTGGGCTTCCCCTGGTGGCCAAGTGGGTAAGGACACCGCCTTGCAGTGCAAGGGGCGCCGGTTCGATTCCTGGCCTGGGAAGATCCCACGTGCCACGGAGCGGCTGGACCCATGTGTCCAATTACCGAGCCGGAGCTCTGGAGCGCATGCGCCCAGAGCCAGCGCTCTGCAACGACAGATGCCACCGCGATGGGAGGCCCACAGGGGCCAAAGAACAAAGACGGATGAAAATAGAGAAATGAGAGACCAATAGAAGTGGCCCGTCTGCTCCCCTCCCTCCCCAACCCAACCCCCACCCAAAATAAATAAATAAATCTTTAAAAAAAAATCATATATATTTAGCTATTACAGATTTCATTGCATATTAACTCCTATACACTCATATACTACAATAATTATTCTTGACAGTTCAGTATAACATTAGAGGCAAAATTTGGTCCCCAGCAGATGGAGAACACATTATTTGCTTAAATTTTCATCACGAACAATATGAGAATATGACATACAGTATTCCTTCTGACTGTGAGAAGCCTTTCTTTCCCATGTGGATAAGTTCTCAAAATATTTCAAAAGACTTATGCTTATTTCAATTATTGTAAATACAATAGTATTTATTTAGATATGGGTTCATTTCCCTCAGAGTCCCCCAAGGAGAGAAACATATCTGTAACAGGATTATCTTTAGAGAGCAATCACTGTGATGGATGTAGCATGAATGTGGCAGTTTGAGTATTCAAGGGCTCAGAAATGGGGAGCATCATTCCCCTGGTGACTACTTCTACTAATGCAATCTGGAGGCTGGCTACAGGTGTATATCTGAGGCAACAGCAGCAGGCAGGCTGTGTGGGCATTGAGCCTGATTAAAGGAAAAAAACCTCAAGTGTTTTCCCTGAGGCATTCACTTTTGAGCACATATGGCTAAAGGGTATGAAAACAATGGCAAGAACTGTCATTCAAAGGACAAATTGTCTGTGCATTTCTTCGGAGGAAGAGGAACTCTGAGATACATACTTAACTGTAAGCATATAGAACTAGGCAGAATGCTCTCCTGAGGACCGTTCCTCTGATCTGACAACAGCCACCCCTCAGTGTGTGTTCATCACTAGGAACTGACTCACCTCCAGTACTACAAATTTGAAATTCCCCTCCCTATCCTAGAGTTCTCCCTCTTTTAATCCCTTAGCTTCTATGCACCTGCTCTTTGTCCTCAACATAACCTCTATCTAGCCTTTTGTATTCCTTAATTCTAATTCAGTTTTTCCACCCACAAGCATTTTTTGGGCATTGAATCTGTGCTACAACTGGTGATATCATGATGAACAAAATATGAATCATGTCATCAAAACAGCTAAAAGTTTCTTTTTTTAATTTTTATTTTACTTTTTACTTTTATAAAGTTTTGTTATTTACTGATATGTATGATCCCAGATTAGTCATATGTATATTCCCCCCATCCCACCCCTCCAGGCTGTCACACAGTTAAAAGTTTATATAGTGATTGCTCCTATAGAATTAAGATGATGCAGGAACTCACAGTTCTCAACTCCAGTGACCTGAAGAATAACAGAGTCAGCAATCTAAATGAGAAATTTAAGGAATAGAGCTAACAAGTGAGAGAAGAAAATGATCATGGTTTTGTAAACCTAATGTTTGTGATAGCATAGCCATCCAAAACAAGGAGTTTGTTGATCAGAGATGATATAATTACAGGTAGACCAAGAATAAGTAAGAATAAGGATAAGAGAATGAGGGACTAAGGAAGGAATAGTTATCACAATAGCATGCTTTTTAAGTGCTAGATAATTTAAACACTTTACTGTGTTTTTTCTATTTATTTCACAACAGCCCAGTGATGTAGATATGACCATTACCTCCATTCTGCAGATGAAAAACCTAAGATTCAAGTATTTTAGGAACTTACCAATGTTATTATTAATAAAACAAATACTGAACTTAAGATTTGAATCTCTTGTTTACCTAATTCAAAATTACATTGGGGGTAATCTTGAAAGTCATAGCTGGTAGTATAAACATGTATTTTTAAAGAACTAAAAGAAAAAGTGGAAACAGATATGAGGGGTGATGGCCCAAGAATGGGCTTTGGTGAGCAACTGATGGAGAAAAAAGACATGAATAATCTTTGGGTAGGCAGGAAATTAATTTTATTTGCTACTGTTCCTAGAGCTAGAGCAGTGCCTAGCTCAGAGTAGATACTAAATGAATTATTTGTTGACTAAAGATGCAAAGAGGAAAGATAAAATAAGAAAACTTGACTAATGGAATGCAATGAAAGCTGGGAATGGATGTTGAGTTTGGGGAATGATCAACTAAATCAAATATTTCAGAGAAGTCAAGATAAATAGAGATGAAGAAAATACACATTTAAATTTAAAATGAAGGAACCATTAGTGACCCTGAAGAGAGAGACTGCAAGATTCCTATAAGAATAAAATCCAGATGGCACAGTTTACAGAGGACAGAGAGGGTGATTCGACACAAGTGGCCAGAGTGGAACTTTACTGGTAAAACAGATAAGAGTAAGTGAAAATGTCAAGGAAATATTTTCTTAGAGGAAACTAATGTCACTTCTGTTTTAATTAAATTTATGTATGATCCCAGATTAGTCATATGTATATTCCCCCCATCCCACCCCTCCAGGCTGTCACACAGTTAAAAGTTTATATAGTGATTGCTCCTATAGAATTAAGATGATGCAGGAACTCACAGTTCTCAACTCCAGTGACCTGAAGAATAACAGAGTCAGCAATCTAAATGAGAAATTTAAGGAATAGAGCTAACAAGTGAGAGAAGAAAATGATCATGGTTTTGTAAACCTAATGTTTGTGATAGCATAGCCATCCAAAACAAGGAGTTTGTTGATCAGAGATGATATAATTACAGGTAGACCAAGAATAAGTAAGAATAAGGATAAGAGAATGAGGGACTAAGGAAGGAATAGTTATCACAATAGCATGCTTTTTAAGTGCTAGATAATTTAAACACTTTACTGTGTTTTTTCTATTTATTTCACAACAGCCCAGTGATGTAGATATGACCATTACCTCCATTCTGCAGATGAAAAACCTAAGATTCAAGTATTTTAGGAACTTACCAATGTTATTATTAATAAAACAAATACTGAACTTAAGATTTGAATCTCTTGTTTACCTAATTCAAAATTACATTGGGGGTAATCTTGAAAGTCATAGCTGGTAGTATAAACATGTATTTTTAAAGAACTAAAAGAAAAAGTGGAAACAGATATGAGGGGTGATGGCCCAAGAATGGGCTTTGGTGAGCAACTGATGGAGAAAAAAGACATGAATAATCTTTGGGTAGGCAGGAAATTAATTTTATTTGCTACTGTTCCTAGAGCTAGAGCAGTGCCTAGCTCAGAGTAGATACTAAATGAATTATTTGTTGACTAAAGATGCAAAGAGGAAAGATAAAATAAGAAAACTTGACTAATGGAATGCAATGAAAGCTGGGAATGGATGTTGAGTTTGGGGAATGATCAACTAAATCAAATATTTCAGAGAAGTCAAGATAAATAGAGATGAAGAAAATACACATTTAAATTTAAAATGAAGGAACCATTAGTGACCCTGAAGAGAGAGACTGCAAGATTCCTATAAGAATAAAATCCAGATGGCACAGTTTACAGAGGACAGAGAGGGTGATTCGACACAAGTGGCCAGAGTGGAACTTTACTGGTAAAACAGATAAGAGTAAGTGAAAATGTCAAGGAAATATTTTCTTAGAGGAAACTAATGTCACTTCTGTTTTAATTAAATTGTACTCTGACTTGACAGGCTAATTTAGAATGTTTTTTTCCCAGATTTTGATTTTCTAATGGACACTGATTGCCTGAAAGTTTGCCAAAATGTGTTTGCAGACCTATAAAGTCCACTTACACACTCAGGGAAAGGAATAACTGCGTCTATAAATAGTGTATAGAGAAAACTGTTCTTTACAGTTTTTTGTTACCATTCCTATGTTGTTAAAATTCTATGCACTTAAGAAGTTTTAAAATCACTCACAAATTTTAGAAAGGACAACTTTCTTTTTTAAAAAAAGGTATGTAGCAACTTGCAAGTGTTAAAATGTGCTGGAAGTACTTAGATAAAGACTCAAACAAAGTTACCCAGAGGAGGAGAAGTTATCTAGGCAGATTACTGCCTGGGAAGTTCCAGTGCACAGAAGTTAACAAATTAGACTTATATTCCACAATTAATACAGGAACTCAATAACAGCAAGGGCAACAGCTGCTTTTTGTGGAATATGGACACAAGAGAACTGAATGACATGCTGGTTAGGGGCATGGACTTGTGTGCTACATTACCTGTATTCAAGTCTCACTTAAGCTCTTAACTATATTGTCGATCTTTTGCAAGGATTAAATTAATTAATTCATACAGACTTTTCAGAACAGTGTTTGGCAGATAACAAGCTTTGTCATTAATTTCTTAGATGCATTTTACATATGAGATACGTATTTATATTATGCATATATACTCTATGTATATAATATCTTTGGAGTACAAAATGGCAATTCACCCCAGTATTCTTGCCTGGAGACTCCCATGGATAGAGAACCTGGCAGTCTACAGTTCATAGGCTCACAAAGAGTCATGACAACTAAATCAAATATTTCAGAGAAGTCAAGATAAATAGAGATGAAGAAAATACACATTTAAATTTAAAATGAAGGAACCATTAGTGACCCTGAAGAGAGAGACTGCAAGATTCCTATAAGAATAAAATCCAGATGGCACAGTTTACAGAGGACAGAGAGGGTGATTCGACACAAGTGGCCAGAGTGGAACTTTACTGGTAAAACAGATAAGAGTAAGTGAAAATGTCAAGGAAATATTTTCTTAGAGGAAACTAATGTCACTTCTGTTTTAATTAAATTGTACTCTGACTTGACAGGCTAATTTAGAATTTTTTTTTTTCCCAGATTTTGATTTTCTAATGGACACTGATTGCCTGAAAGTTTGCCAAAATGTGTTTGCAGACCTATAAAGTCCACTTACACACTCAGGGAAAGGAATAACTGCGTCTATAAATAGTGTATAGAGAAAACTGTTCTTTACAGTTTTTTGTTACCATTCCTATGTTGTTAAAATTCTATGCACTTAAGAAGTTTTAAAATCACTCACAAATTTTAGAAAGGACAACTTTCTTTTTAAACAAAGGTATGTAGCAACTTGCAAGTGTTAAAATGTGCTGGAAGTACTTAGATAAAGACTCAAACAAAGTTACCCAGAGGAGGAGAAGTTATCTAGGCAGATTACTGCCTGGGAAGTTCCAGTGCACAGAAGTTAACAAATTAGACTTATATTCCACAATTAATACAGGAACTCAATAACAGCAAGGGCAACAGCTGCTTTTTGTGGAATATGGACACAAGAGAACTGAATGACATGCTGGTTAGGGGCATGGACTTGTGTGCTACATTACCTGTATTCAAGTCTCACTTAAGCTCTTAACTATATTGTCGATCTTTTGCAAGGATTAAATTAATTAATTCATACAGACTTTTCAGAACAGTGTTTGGCAGATAACAAGCTTTGTCATTAATTTCTTAGATGCATTTTACATATGAGATACGTATTTATATTATGCATATATACTCTATGTATATAATATCTTTGGAGTACAAAATGGCAATTCACCCCAGTATTCTTGCCTGGAGAATCCCATGGATAGAGAACCTGGCAGGCTACAGTTCATAGGCTCACAAAAGAGTTGGACACAACTGAAGCAACTAAGTACATCTAATATCTAATATAGTATAATATAGATTATTATTATTTCATATGATTTATTATGAATGATGTGAAATGTACAAAGCCAAAACAGAAGTTTAATAAACTGTGCTTATGATTCCAATTACCAGATTCTTGTTAATAATACTGGCATCATCAATCTCTAAGCACATTTTCTATTGTATGCATAGATGTATATGATATATATATATGTATATATATATATGTTTATTTACATATTTGCTTATCTATATATTTGTTTATTTATATATATGTCCATTTATACATATGAAGTTGGGCTTCCCAGGTGGTTCAGTGGCAAAGATTGCCAATGCAGGAGCTGTAGGAGATGTGGGTTCAACCACTGGGTTAGGAGATTCCCCTGGAGGAGGAAATGGCAACTCACTCCAGTCTTCTTGCCTTTAGATAATCCCATCAACAGAGGAGCCTGGTGGGCTACAGTCCATGGGGTTGCAAAGAGTCAGACATGACTGAGTGACCAAGGACACACACATGCACATATGAAGTTGAATTTATACTAGCACAAACACATAAAAGACCACATTATCTCTAGTCAGAAGAAAAACAAAACACCTACACTTAACAGGTGAAGGGAGTTCCAAAAAATAGGTGATTGGTTTCAAAAGATTTGAGACATGGTAGGACTTAAAAAGCTGCTTTACCAGTATAGTCTGGTCTCTGCTATCTGGCGGGGTCCTTTCTGTAGATACACAGCCTACTATAGTTACTGTGCCTGTTGCATTTATTGATCATATGGCTTGGGCTTAACTCTATCCAAGAAAAAACTGAACTGGCTCCTATCCCAGGCAAGGTCAAAGCTTTCAAGCATTAAATATCTTTTAACATAATAAAGATTTAAACCCAAACAAAAAGGAGAAATTTGATTCACATAGCTTTTATGCTTTTATGCTGCATACAAGTTGGAATGATTAACCTCGTGAATGTTAATTATTTTTCCAAAACCTTAAATAAAAAGGGTTCAACTCATTTGTTATAGTCCTTTTCCAAGAATTAGGGAAATTATAAATTTATCAATACATTTAAAAATATTTTATAATAATGAAGATATGATTTAATAGTTTGTTTTACTGAAAAAAGCTAAGCTGACTATAATGCATTTTGTTTTAGAAACTTACGAAATCAAAGGAAAAACCCTGTTTCCCACTGCCATGCATTGAATGGAACTCAGAGAAGAAAATAAGCACAAGCCATTAATAATGGGAAAAAAGTAGAAAATAAATAAATGATCTATTTTTGTTTCTATATGCTTGAAAATTTTAATAGTCTTAGAAAACTGCCTTTGGCTTCCACGTCACATTTGAAAAGATAATACTTTTCTAACTTGTGCAGACATTATTTCTTGGCAGAGAATGATGTCAATCAAAACAACTATATAACATGTGGGTATATTTGCAACTTTTACTCTGTCTAAAATTAATAATTGCCTAAATAGGCCAATAATATATTATATACATAGCTGAACATTCCATTTGGTTTTGGTTTGTTTGTATAGACTTGCTTTGAGTTTCTTACCCTTGGTGGAACTTCTAGAAGCATTAAAATGAGCAAAATTTTTGCTAAGCATATCCACGATTAGCACCAAACTTTATAGCCACAATGTAAAGTCTACCTGGAAGGGTAATGGTCCCTAAGGGTGCATGAACTTTTATAGAACTGAGAGGATACTAAGGATTTATACAAAAAAAAAAAAGGAGAAGACAATGAGATTACAGGGTAGGAGGAAATAGGGAGGCTTACCATCAGATCTGACAATGAACGTTTACCCACGTCACTCACATAGATTCCCAAAAAAATATTATGCATGGTGCAGCTTCAGTCAGAATATAAGTAATTATCTCAGCCTCCTGTTAAGATGGGGTAGTCTAGAGTTGATTTCTTTGTTATAAAGCCTATGTTCACTATTTACTGTGTGATTTGGGAAAGATATTTTTCTAAAACAGGGATAATAAGAGCACCTAAATCATAGAGCTATTGAAAGGGGCAAACACGTGAGTATATGTATCTAAAGTACTTAGAACAGAAACTGGCAAACTGTAAATGCACAGTACATGTGAACTATTATATGAATCAGTTTCTTAATTACACCAGGGAAGGCAACACAATGTTCATTTTACTAGTGCTAAGATATGTGACTATAACAAGGATTTAAAGCAAAATTTGCTACCTCTAGGTAGCGTGATTTGTCAAACTTACGAAATCAAAGGAAAAACCCTGTTTCCCACTGCCATGCATTGAATGGAACTCAGAGAAGAAAATAAGCACAAGCCATTAATAAGGGGAAAAAAAGTAGAAAATAAATAAATGATCTATTTTTGTTTCTATATGCTTGAAAATTTTAATAGTCTTAGAAAACTGCCTTTGGCTTCCACGTCACATTTGAAAAGATAATACTTTTCTAACTTGTGCAGACATTATTTCTTGGCAGAGAATGATGTCAATCAAAACAACTATATAACATGTGGGTATATTTGCAACTTTTACTCTGTCTAAAATTAATAATTGCCTAAATAGGCCAATAATATATTATATACATAGCTGAACATTCCATTTGGTTTTGGTTTGTTTGTATAGACTTGCTTTGAGTTTCTTACCCTTGGTGGAACTTCTAGAAGCATTAAAATGAGCAAAATTTTTGCTAAGCATATCCACGATTAGCACCAAACTTTATAGCCACAATGTAAAGTCTACCTGGAAGGGTAATGGTCCCTAAGGGTGCATGAACTTTTATAGAACTGAGAGGATACTAAGGATTTATACAAAAAAAAAAAAAAAAGGAGAAGACAATGAGATTACAGGGTAGGAGGAAATAGGGAGGCTTACCATCAGATCTGACAATGAACGTTTACCCACGTCACTCACATAGATTCCCAAAAAAATATTATGCATGGTGCAGCTTCAGTCAGAATATAAGTAATTATCTCAGCCTCCTGTTAAGATGGGGTAGTCTAGAGTTGATTTCTTTGTTATAAAGCCTATGTTCACTATTTACTGTGTGATTTGGGAAAGATATTTTTCTAAAACAGGGATAATAAGAGCACCTAAATCATAGAGCTATTGAAAGGGGCAAACACGTGAGTATATGTATCTAAAGTACTTAGAACAGAAACTGGCAAACTGTAAATGCACAGTACATGTGAACTATTATATGAATCAGTTTCTTAATTACACCAGGGAAGGCAACACAATGTTCATTTTTACTAGTGCTAAGATATGTGACTATAACAAGGGATTTAAAGCAAAATTTGCTACCTCTAGGTAGCGTAGGTTTATCAGCCTAAAATATCCATCTTCATACAGAACAATATTACTACTAGGGAAAGGATCATGATTACAAAAGGGGAATCAAGAATGAAGCAAGGGAATAGACACTTAAGCCAAGAAGAAAGCCAAAGTCTTTCTTCCTTATGGTCAATTATCTCCCCCGCTCACCATACCCTGGTGCTATTTCCAATTAAACTAAATCCAATAACAATACAAATGACATGTGGATTCCTTCTTCTTCCCTCTAAAGGGCCAAAAGGGCCATTTTTATACTGAAGAAATTTGTCTCCTGCAGACCTGTATCAATATTATTACTTTGCTCACCTGTTCAGTATATTATTTTTCCCTAGGCCTAAATCTAATTAGTCCCAATTAAGCAGCTATTTGGCATTTGTGGGCACGATGTTTCAGATTTTTATTTAAGAAAATTGAGGCTATAATATACAAAATTCATCATTTTGCAGAGGCATAAATTTAAATCATGCTGTCTTTCTGAAAGCAACATAGAAGTCACCACTGAGCTAGTGAACTGGATCCTCTAACCCACTCTTTTATATAAATCTTTAAAAAAGCAAATTCATTCAAGCTTATAAGTTATTATTCAATTTTTATGAGTTAGATAAGATATTTTTCTTCCTTCCTAACAGAAGCAGTGATTCTGCAAATAGCCTGTGCTTTATTTGCATCTCAAAATGCTTTGAACTAGAAGAGAGTTATGAGTATCACATAAATTTAATGGAAATGATTGACCTTTACTTTAATGCCCTCACTAAGGGCCACATGCTACTGTGAGTGATAGACTGAATCAGAAAGATTCTAAAAGTGTGAAATTTAAGCTAAAAACTTTAAAAATATTTTTTATATTCATATATAATAATTATTAAGATTTTAAAAGGAGGCTCACAATGTTTCTAACTAGCCTTATTTTTATAGTCACTATGTTTGAGGGTAATTGATAATCATTTAGGGGTTCTTTCAGCTCTTCGCAGAACTATAGGTAAATCAAAATTGTTTGCTCCCCCTCTCCCCACCAAGGGTTTCGAACTATTATATGAATCAGTTTCTTAATTACACCAGGAAGGCAACACAATGTTCATTTTACTAGTGCTAAGATATGTGACTATAACAAGGGATTTAAAGCAAAATTTGCTACCTCTAGGTAGCGTAGGTTTATCAGCCTAAAATATCCATCTTCATACAGAACAATATTACTACTAGGGAAAGGATCATGATTACAAAAGGGGAATCAAGAATGAAGCAAGGGAATAGACACTTAAGCCAAGAAGAAAGCCAAAGTCTTTCTTCCTTATGGTCAATTATCTCCCCCGCTCACCATACCCTGGTGCTATTTCCAATTAAACTAAATCCAATAACAATACAAATGACATGTGGATTCCTTCTTCTTCCCTCTAAAGGGCCAAAAGGGCCATTTTTATACTGAAGAAATTTGTCTCCTGCAGACCTGTATCAATATTATTACTTTGCTCACCTGTTCAGTATATTATTTTTCCCTAGGCCTAAATCTAATTAGTCCCAATTAAGCAGCTATTTGGCATTTGTGGGCACGATGTTTCAGATTTTTATTTAAGAAAATTGAGGCTATAATATACAAAATTCATCATTTTGCAGAGGCATAAATTTAAATCATGCTGTCTTTCTGAAAGCAACATAGAAGTCACCACTGAGCTAGTGAACTGGATCCTCTAACCCACTCTTTTATATAAATCTTTAAAAAAGCAAATTCATTCAAGCTTATAAGTTATTATTCAATTTTTATGAGTTAGATATTTTTCTTCCTTCCTAACAGAAGCAGTGATTCTGCAAATAGCCTGTGCTTTATTTGCATCTCAAAATGCTTTGAACTAGAAGAGAGTTATGAGTATCACATAAATTTAATGGAAATGATTGACCTTTACTTATAATGCCCTCACTAAGGGCCACATGCTACTGTGAGTGATAGACTGAATCAGAAAGATTCTAAAAGTGTGAAATTTAAGCTAAAAACTTTAAAAATATTTTTTATATTCATATATAATAATTATTAAGATTTTAAAAGGAGGCTCACAATGTTTCTAACTAGCCTTATTTTTATAGTCACTATGTTTGAGGGTAATTGATAATCATTTAGGGGTTCTTTCAGCTCTTCGGCAGAACTATAGGTAAATCATTGAAAGTATTTATTGTTTGCTCCGCTCCTCTCCCCACCAGGATAGTTTCCGAGATGCTTTACATGTGATCTGTATGATGTGTCAATATGGGATACATAGCATACCTGTGTATATGTATGAAGTGAATGTAGGCTTCAGTCTTATTTTACAATATCAGCAAGTAGAGTAGGAAGGCTTCATGTCATGATCCAAAGGATGCAAAAGCCTCCTTTTTACAATAAACTACTCTCGTCTCTCTACTCCAAAACTTTATATAATACCTTCACAGTTTTTTTTTTTTTTTTTTATGATATGGTTCACCTGATTCAGTGAAATTTTGCACAGAAGCCCCCAAAAGAAATACAGTGAAAGCAAATTTCTCTAGTAGGTAACCCAAGTAGCAATGTACATAACTGCCTGCCATCTCTTACTTGCTGAACCTTCTCTATTTCTCCTTGCTTCTACAGCACAGTATGAAAGGTCTCTTTCCAGAAGAAAATTTTGTCCCAGCAAAGGGAAAAAATATTGCGCTAATTTAAACCACTAATCCTCACTGGAATCAACAGGGAGACTACTGGTAGAGTCCAGACTCTCTCTTGACAACCGTGTGACGAGATGCAAACTGGTCTTCGAAATGCATTTACCTCCCCTATCAAAGGGAATGAACAGTCAGAACCTTTAAGTTAGCCTTACTTACTATACTATGCAGAAGTGTTGACATTATCATCAGCAGGTCATTCACTCATTCATTTATTTCAGCACGTATTTACTGAGGACTACCATGTGCCAGAAACTATTCTGGGAAATCAAGGATGAAAGTAAAATCCTTCCCTTGTAGCCCTCTGATAGTGAGCAAATCATGCAAGTTTGCTTGAGGGAATCAGGGAAAGTCTCTGAAAGCATGTGCACAGTCCCCAGATAAAATGGGAACACGGGGCTGATAATTTACGTGTGGTAAAAGCATGGAAAAGACTGTCCCATCCTTTGATTAGATAAAGCACTGCAAGGTTAGGTGGTCCTCTTGGGGTCTTCAGCATCTGGTTAAAGCTTTTTTACTGGTTGAAGAACAGGGCTGTCCTCAAGGCTCTCCATAAACCCTGCTTCAGATAGTCTGTATCATTGCACTTCCAGAGTATATTATAATTTATGTGTTACTGTTTGTCTTCACCACTACACTGGGAATTGTTTTATATTATGTCCCGAGTCATTAACTGACATACACTTAATATGCAATGAATGCAGGAATGGATGGACGGCTTAATGAATGAATAGGAAGAAAGAGTATAAAGAACAGATATGACAGCAAAAAGACACTGTTTTCTTACTTCAAAGTTGACTTTGGACCCTGTTCAATATACTGATAAAAACTATTCTTTAACACACTTCTTTAGGTAAATATGAAAAGCAAATCCTTTCAAGATTGTAAGTTAAGATAGAATGTCCTTACCCTAATAGAAGCAGTGGTTCTGGAAATATGTCCCTAGATCTTTCTCCACAGTATTGAACATAGATGGTGTGTACCATCTGGGTCCTTGGGACTTTGGAAGATGGTTCCTAACTTATTCCCATGAGCTTGTAGTATGTGACTTCAACATGTTGTCTGTATAAGGCAAACATTTATGAACAATGGGATATCCCAGGAATGAGCAGAGGGAAAACGGAAAACTGTGTGGGAAATAGAGATGGGATGTGTAGGGTTGGAAGCAGTCTGTACAATTGGGTTTTCATCTTTTATGGACCTGGGAAACAGAGTATCTTTGGGGAAAGATTGGAGCAAGTTAGCCTTACTTACTATACTATGCAGAAGTGTTGACATTATCATCAGCAGGTCATTCACTCATTCATTTATTTCAGCACGTATTTACTGAGGACTACCATGTGCCAGAAACTATTCTGGGAAATCAAGGATGAAAGTAAAATCCTTCCCTTGTAGCCCTCTGATAGTGAGCAAATCATGCAAGTTTGCTTGAGGGAATCAGGGAAAGTCTCTGAAAGCATGTGCACAGTCCCCAGATAAAATGGGAACACGGGGCTGATAATTTACGTGTGGTAAAAGCATGGAAAAGACTGTCCCATCCTTTGATTAGATAAAGCACTGCAAGGTTAGGTGGTCCTCTTGGGGTCTTCAGCATCTGGTTAAAGCTTTTTTACTGGTTGAAGAACAGGGCTGTCCTCAAGGCTCTCCATAAACCCTGCTTCAGATAGTCTGTATCATTGCACTTCCAGAGTATATTATAATTTATGTGTTACTGTTTGTCTTCACCACTACACTGGGAATTGTTTTATATTATGTCCCGAGTCATTAACTGACATACACTTAATATGCAATGAATGCAGGAATGGATGGACGGCTTAATGAATGAATAGGAAGAAAGAGTATAAAGAACAGATATGACAGCAAAAAGACACTGTTTTCTTACTTCAAAGTTGACTTTGGACCCTGTTCAATATACTGATAAAAACTATTCTTTAACACACTTCTTTAGGTAAATATGAAAAGCAAATCCTTTCAAGATTGTAAGTTAAGATAGAATGTCCTTACCCTAATAGAAGCAGTGGTTCTGGAAATATGTCCCTAGATCTTTCTCCACAGTATTGAACATAGATGGTGTGTACCATCTGGGTCCTTGGGACTTTGGAAGATGGTTCCTAACTTATTCCCATGAGCTTGTAGTATGTGACTTCAACATGTTGTCTGTATAAGGCAAACATTTATGAACAATGGGATATCCCAGGAATGAGCAGAGGGAAAACGGAAAACTGTGTGGGAAATAGAGATGGGATGTGTAGGGTTGGAAGCAGTCTGTACAATTGGGTTTTCATCTTTTATGGACCTGGGAAACAGAGTATCTTTGGGGGAAAAGAGCTTAGGCATATATACTTTCAGTTTAACAAGCTCACAAATCAATCTGATTATTCAGCAATTCAACTAGGATCTGCTTTACATCTCATAAACAAACACTTCTGGTTTTACCTTTTTGGGTTCTGGCATATTATTAATATAAATAGTGTAGATTCCACTTTTATTAAAACCAGCTTGATATACATCTGCACAGTCTCTAAATGGCTTTTCTTCCTCTGTTTTTCCTCCCTTTAGTAAAACTGCAAAAAAAAATAAAAATAAAAAAAATAAAAGATTGCAATATGTGAATATCAGTACCATTAGTGCCCAAATGGACTTTAAGTATAGCCAAGCAAGTCTTCATTTCCTCCAAACAAATGTCAATGTTGCATTTATTGAGAAATCAATCATAGGAACAATACTAGATTCTAAAGTGACAGAATTACAAAACTTTAGGAAAAACATGTGATCAATTTATAGCTGAATACTTTTTTATATTTTTCTTATTTTCTTAAGTCTTGTTTTTCTCTATCACTTCCAGAACATCAACTCAAGGGACAGATAATCAAATTCATGAAATATGTACAATTGGTAATAGTTATGTCAGTGTTTCTGCAAAATGTCTAAAACCTTCTTACCTACATTACATGGGAGAGTCTGTAAAATGGTAGCATTTTTGGAGAAGGAAAAGTTGAAGATAAATTTAAATAAAAATACAATATAGAGGTTTAAACTGCTAAAAGAAGGATTTACTGTTTTTCTGTGGCTTTATATTGAAGTTATTCTAGACATCATTATTTTTAAACAAACTCTCAAAGTAATTAAAAAGTAGAAGTCTCTGATCCAATTCAACTATCTAGAATGAAAGAGAAGTTTATTTTGATTTTTATTTAATGACCAAAGTTATCAGATGGATGACATATAAAACAGAAGAACAAAAATAAATACGATTTGAAATTAAGCTACATAGGTGGAAGAACTCAGCAGGGCTGGACCTTAGGACCTGGGAAACAGAGTATCTTTGGGGAAAATGAGGCTTAGGCCAAAAAAAAAAATTAAATAGAGATGGGATGTGTAGGGTTGGAAGCAGTCTGTACAATTGGGTTTTCATCTTTTATGGACCTGGGAAACAGAGTATCTTTGGGGGAAAAGAGCTTAGGCATATATACTTTCAGTTTAACAAGCTCACAAATCAATCTGATTATTCAGCAATTCAACTAGGATCTGCTTTACATCTCATAAACAAACACTTCTGGTTTTACCTTTTTGGGTTCTGGCATATTATTAATATAAATAGTGTAGATTCCACTTTTATTAAAACCAGCTTGATATACATCTGCACAGTCTCTAAATGGCTTTTCTTCCTCTGTTTTTCCTCCCTTTAGTAAAACTGCAAAAAAAAATAAAAATAAAAAAAATAAAAGATTGCAATATGTGAATATCAGTACCATTAGTGCCCAAATGGACTTTAAGTATAGCCAAGCAAGTCTTCATTTCCTCCAAACAAATGTCAATGTTGCATTTATTGAGAAATCAATCATAGGAACAATACTAGATTCTAAAGTGACAGAATTACAAAACTTTAGGAAAAACATGTGATCAATTTATAGCTGAATACTTTTTTATATTTTTCTTATTTTCTTAAGTCTTGTTTTTCTCTATCACTTCCAGAACATCAACTCAAGGGACAGATAATCAAATTCATGAAATATGTACAATTGGTAATAGTTATGTCAGTGTTTCTGCAAAATGTCTAAAACCTTCTTACCTACATTACATGGGAGAGTCTGTAAAATGGTAGCATTTTTGGAGAAGGAAAAGTTGAAGATAAATTTAAATAAAAATACAATATAGAGGTTTAAACTGCTAAAAGAAGGATTTACTGTTTTTCTGTGGCTTTATATTGAAGTTATTCTAGACATCATTATTTTTAAACAAACTCTCAAAGTAATTAAAAAGTAGAAGTCTCTGATCCAATTCAACTATCTAGAATGAAAGAGAAGTTTATTTTGATTTTTATTTAATGGCCAAAGTTAAACTATCAGATGGATGACATATAAAACAGAAGAACAAAAATAAATACGATTTGAAATTAAGCTACATAGGTGGAAGAACTCAGCAGGGGCTGGAAGTCATGTAGAAAAAAATGTAATTAGAGATAGTCTCTACTGGGAGGATCTTTATTTCATTCACTGAGCTTCATTAATTATTAAGTTCTTATTAATGATTTCAAAATATAAAAATGCCTCATCTAATAGCTCTTAGCTAAAGATATACATAGCATATTTATACCTTATTTATGATTTAATATTTTCTAATAAATATTCATTATTTTGGCAACTTGCCTCATTAGCCTTTTTCTTGAAGTTAAGATTAAAAATATTTTATAATCTTGCCTTAAAGTCTCTGATTATTTTATAATTATCTGTTTCCAATCACTCTATCACAATGAGATCTTAAAATGATAACATCAAAGATAAACTATGAATCAATGTTTTTTAATTGATTTTAAGTGTTCTAACAATCTAAAATACAACCTGATATCAATTTGACACATGTCATTACTAATTTATAAGTAAAGATAGTCTAAACTTAATAGAATGAATGACTGTCTCAATATAAATATTTCAAATTTTCAAAAATAAGATGGCTCAAGGAAATATCTGTCAAATATGCTATCATAACAAAAATACGGAGTTATAACATTTAATAACGTGATAGTTCTCCACATACCTCATGTTTGCATTAATGGTTTTGCTTACTTACATTAAAAAGTACCTCTAAACACCACCATCACAACTGGAATATCACCACAAAAATAAGTAATCATAGGACTAACAGTTCATATGATAGTAAGAAACACTGCATGTAGAAAGCAATTAAAAATGAATATGGGAACTTCCCCTGGTGGTCCAGTGGGTAAGGACACTGCCTTGCAGTGCAAGGGGAGCCGGTTCAATCCCTGGCCTGGGAAGATCCCACATGCCGCGGAGCGGCTGGACTGATGTGTCCAATTGCTGAGCCGGAGCTCTGGAGCGCATGCGCCCAGAGCCGGCGCTCTGCAGCGACAGACGCCACCACGATGGGAGGCCCACAGCAGCCAAAGAACAAAGATGGATGAAAATAGAGAAAGACCAATAGAAGTGGCAACCCGAATTAGCTCTCGAGATCTTTATTTCATTCACGGGAGCTTAAAAAAAAATTAGATTAATTAAGCTACATAGGTGGAAGAACTCAGCAGGGGCTGGAAGTCATGTAGAAAATGTAATTAGAGATAGTCTCTACTGGGAGGATCTTTATTTCATTCACTGAGCTTCATTAATTATTAAGTTCTTATTAATGATTTCAAAATATAAAAATGCCTCATCTAATAGCTCTTAGCTAAAGATATACATAGCATATTTATACCTTATTTATGATTTAATATTTTCTAATAAATATTCATTATTTTGGCAACTTGCCTCATTAGCCTTTTTCTTGAAGTTAAGATTAAAAATATTTTATAATCTTGCCTTAAAGTCTCTGATTATTTTATAATTATCTGTTTCCAATCACTCTATCACAATGAGATCTTAAAATGATAACATCAAAGATAAACTATGAATCAATGTTTTTTAATTGATTTTAAGTGTTCTAACAATCTAAAATACAACCTGATATCAATTTGACACATGTCATTACTAATTTATAAGTAAAGATAGTCTAAACTTAATAGAATGAATGACTGTCTCAATATAAATATTTCAAATTTTCAAAAATAAGATGGCTCAAGGAAATATCTGTCAAATATGCTATCATAACAAAAATACGGAGTTATAACATTTAATAACGTGATAGTTCTCCACATACCTCATGTTTGCATTAATGGTTTTGCTTACTTACATTAAAAAGTACCTCTAAACACCACCATCACAACTGGAATATCACCACAAAAATAAGTAATCATAGGACTAACAGTTCATATGATAGTAAGAAACACTGCATGTAGAAAGCAATTAAAAATGAATATGGGAACTTCCCCTGGTGGTCCAGTGGGTAAGGACACTGCCTTGCAGTGCAAGGGGAGCCGGTTCAATCCCTGGCCTGGGAAGATCCCACATGCCGCGGAGCGGCTGGACTGATGTGTCCAATTGCTGAGCCGGAGCTCTGGAGCGCATGCGCCCAGAGCCGGCGCTCTGCAGCGACAGACGCCACCACGATGGGAGGCCCACAGCAGCCAAAGAACAAAGATGGATGAAAATAGAGAAAGACCAATAGAAGTGGCCCGCCCGCTCTCCTCCCTCCCCAACCCGACCCCCGCCCCAAAATAAAAAATAAACAAATAAATCTTAAAAAAAAAAAAGAATATGTATATACTCAAAAGCTATCTTTTTAATGGCCATGGGCACGTTAACAGATTATATAAAGGTCTTTTTTCAAAAATGTTAGAGCATTTCACTTGTTTATTGATTACTTGAAGCTAACTGAACTATTATTTTGCTAAAACAAAACTTTCTAAATTCTGAACGCTTGTTCTTCTGTTGAAAATTAAAAACAACCAAATCAGATGCAAAAAAAAGGATGCAAAGAAATACTAACTAAAATTTATAATCTCATGAGAGTATAAACAACACAGGAAGATGTGGTTAAGAGGAATTTAACGGTAGACCCGTTTTTCTTTTTGAGGTTAGAGATGGAGAGAATCATTCTCTAAAGAGAAAGAAAATGCTTCATTGTTAAATGTACCACTTCTTGCCCTTCCTTAGTTAGCTATGTGAGGAGAATACATTTTTTTCCCCCCGCTTCTCTGCCACTTCACTTCCCCCTTTCTTTTCCTTTTCTGGATGATGTGGGTGAAGCTGTTGTGTGGGAAGAGGGAAGCCATTTCACACACATTTTCAATAACACAGAAAAAAAGAAAAATTTAGGTATTATTTTCTGGAGGCTAATTTATAAAAATGATGTTCAAATTCTGAATGTAAGTCTTATAACTAGAAAAATGTTTTGAGGAGTCTACCATAAAAGGTACCAAAAAGTACCATGGTTATACTATGGATATGTTGTTGTTGTTGTTATGGCATCATATCTGATATAGATATCTCATTTTCTGGAATACAGTTTGGTATTTTTGAAAAGTTGAAGCACTCACATTATTTCCAGAAAGATTATATGGCATGTTTTTAATTAGTTACTAGTTAGTAATATTATGCTTGAATTTTTTATTAGGCTATACTTTAGAACATTACAGCATTTAAAAGCAATTTAAAAGTTTCATTCAGAGCTTACCTTTAATGTTTCCATAATATTGAATTTCTAAGGGATTTTCAAGGTTTTGCTTTCTTTTTTAATGTATAAAGTGGGGCACTTATACATATCTCTGAGGCAAATATGTGAATTATATAACACAGAGACACTGAATTATAGTAAGTACCAAGAAATGGTAGTTATTATTATCATTATGGTAATAATAATATCATCTTTGGTAACATTATATTACTTTCTTTCTTAGGCATTCAGGCTGTGGAATGCTAGCCAATCCGCCACCCACGTAGGGAGAAGGCTGTTGTGTGGGAAGAGGAAAGTTGTTTCACACACATATTCAAAAAAACGGGAAAAAGGAAAAGTTGGATAGTGGAAGCTCAATGGAGTGATGGATGCTATTGTCTTCCACCCTCAGATCCAAAGAGTGTAGCTGACTAAATGCAGGGAAGCTACGTTAGACTGGCTACATTTAGGACTATTCTGAGTTGGCCTCTCCTTGTCAGAGTTGGCTAACTGGATTATTTCATTCATGAACTATATCAGGTCACACCATTATTAAGCCTAAAAACCCCAGGAATCTAAGCTTGCTGTATACTTGAAGCTTTATCTATTAAGAATTAAAAATTATTTCAGATGAAATGGTATGTGATATATACACCCATATGCTGCTTGTAGAGATTTTAATCTCATCACTTCAGTTTTCGTGACTATTTTCTTCATTAAATATTGAAGAATCATGAAACTTAGTGTTATGAGTAGATGCTCTAATATCTAATGTTTAATGGCCACAGTAAACATTTTAAAACACAGAAAACCAATAACAAAGATGAATTAACTGAACTTTACAAGTGTCAGAAATAAGGATACATTTTTGTAGGAGGGCTTGAGATTCAATAAGATGGAAGATAGTCCCTGGAGGAATATAAGATAAATGACAAGAGACAAACACAGAAAACCTGATGGAAGAAGGTAAAAGAAGCATCAGCTGAACACTGCAGGAGGGACAAGTTGGATACTTGATATGGTGTTTCAGTGTCTGTAAAAGTAGCCTAATTTGTTATAATAATACACTGGCTTAAAAGCGTGAGCTTGTCTTACCTCTAAAATTTTTTAGAACATTACAGCATTTAAAAGCAATTTAAAAGTTTCATTCAGAGCTTACCTTTAATGTTTCCATAATATTGAATTTCTAAGGGATTTTCAAGGTTTTGCTTTCTTTTTTAATGTATAAAGTGGGGCACTTATACATATCTCTGAGGCAAATATGTGAATTATATAACACAGAGACACTGAATTATAGTAAGTACCAAGAAATGGTAGTTATTATTATCATTATGGTAATAATAATATCATCTTTGGTAACATTATATTACTTTCTTTCTTAGGCATTCAGGCTGTGGAATGCTAGCCAATCCGCCACCCACGTAGGGAGAAGGCTGTTGTGTGGGAAGAGGAAAGTTGTTTCACACACATATTCAAAAAAACGGGAAAAAGGAAAAGTTGGATAGTGGAAGCTCAATGGAGTGATGGATGCTATTGTCTTCCACCCTCAGATCCAAAGAGTGTAGCTGACTAAATGCAGGGAAGCTACGTTAGACTGGCTACATTTAGGACTATTCTGAGTTGGCCTCTCCTTGTCAGAGTTGGCTAACTGGATTATTTCATTCATGAACTATATCAGGTCACACCATTATTAAGCCTAAAAACCCCAGGAATCTAAGCTTGCTGTATACTTGAAGCTTTATCTATTAAGAATTAAAAATTATTTCAGATGAAATGGTATGTGATATATACACCCATATGCTGCTTGTAGAGATTTTAATCTCATCACTTCAGTTTTCGTGACTATTTTCTTCATTAAATATTGAAGAATCATGAAACTTAGTGTTATGAGTAGATGCTCTAATATCTAATGTTTAATGGCCACAGTAAACATTTTAAAACACAGAAAACCAATAACAAAGATGAATTAACTGAACTTTACAAGTGTCAGAAATAAGGATACATTTTTGTAGGAGGGCTTGAGATTCAATAAGATGGAAGATAGTCCCTGGAGGAATATAAGATAAATGACAAGAGACAAACACAGAAAACCTGATGGAAGAAGGTAAAAGAAGCATCAGCTGAACACTGCAGGGAGGGACAAGTTGGATACTTGATATGGTGTTTCAGTGTCTGTAAAAGTAGTCTAATTTGTTATAATAATACACTGGCTTAAAAGCGTGAGTTTCTAAAAAATGATCTTTACCTCTAAAAGTTCCTTCTTTGACCACACACTCTTATTTTCCTTCTCCCAATTTTAAATTTTTAATGAGCTTGTCTTTCTTTTAATTGACAGTCTATATCCCCACCATGACTATCTGCCTTTTTCTTTCTTCTTGTCTTCAGTCTGAGAGCGGGGCATGAAAGCACGGTTCCGGTGGAATTGCTAGGGCCTTCAGTCCACTGTTCTTTCATTCACTAGTCCCTTGGATGGGAAATCCTGACCCAAGAAAGGATGTTTACTCAAGTTCTCACTCCCACTTCTAGATGGCAAACACTAAAGTGAAGCTATTTAATGTCATTCAAATGCATGCTTTCTAAACTCAGCTGAGTTCTCTATTCTACTCAGTCAAAACCTTGGCCATTTCTAATAGACTTTTTTAAAATTACATTTCTTGAAAAGTATATTTCAAATCTTTGTACTTTTTTCAGGATTAAGTCTCACTCCTATCTTCTCTCACTATTTATATGTGACCTTTCTTATGCTTTACTATGAAGAGCAAAGCTATTTAAAATGTCACTTTTACCTTCTTCCCCTACTGAAGTTGTCTTTTCCTGTCTTTTCCCTGGACTTTTGTGTTGACCTCTCTTAGTTCCTTTTCTATTTCTCTAATTGTCCCTTCTCTTTCCTCTTAATTGCACGTGTTCCTCTTCTCACCTACCAACAGATGTTCTATTCTTGGACCTCTATTTCTTTTTCATCTGCTCTTTTTGCCAACTGTCTTCCATGGCTTCAAACTTTTACACAGATATCTAAGATACAAGCATTTCTGAAATGATCTCCAGATCCATATTTCCACTGCTGAGCCATTCCTGATGCTACCTAAACTTTCATTTGTTTAATGTCACCTAATATTTTCTCCAAAACTAATGTTATTTTTTCTCTTACTAATACCACTATCTTCCCTCTGTTGTATCATTAAAAATTAGGAAAAGCCTGAAATACAAGACAGGCTTCCCAGGTGATTCAGTGGTAAAGTATCTGCTTGCCAGTTTAGGAGATGTGATTCGATTGTTGGGTTGGGAAGATCCCTTGGAGAAAGGAACAGCAAACCCACTCCAGTATTCTTCCCTGCAAAATCCCATGGACAGCAGAGTCTAGTAGGCTATAGTCTACGGGGTTGCAAAAGTGTTGAACATGACTTAGAGACTAAACAACAACAAATATAAGGCAAACAGATTGAGGCTTTTTAATTGGTTTCTCAAATAAAAAGGCTGCCTCTCATTCTTAGTTTAAGCCATCTATATTAACAATTTCAGTAAATATTGATTAAACATCTGCTATTTGCATGACTTTTCTAGACAATGGAGATACAGACATAAGAAAATGATCATGAGCCCTTAATGTGATCACAGTCTGATGAGACAAAGATCCATTTAGGGCCTTCAGTCCACTGTTCTTTCATTCACTAGTCCCTTGGATGGGAAATCCTGACCCAAGAAAGGATGTTTACTCAAGTTTCTTATGCTTACTAGCAGCAAAAGAGTTCTCTATTCTACTCAGTCAAAACCTTGGACATTTCTAATAGACTTTTTTAAAATTACATTTCTTGAAAAGTATATTTCAAATCTTTGTACTTTTTTCAGGATTAAGTCTCACTCCTATCTTCTCTCACTATTTATATGTGACCTTTCTTATGCTTTACTATGAAGAGCAAAGCTATTTAAAATGTCACTTTTACCTTCTTCCCCTACTGAAGTTGTCTTTTCCTGTCTTTTCCCTGGACTTTTGTGTTGACCTCTCTTAGTTCCTTTTCTATTTCTCTAATTGTCCCTTCTCTTTCCTCTTAATTGCACGTGTTCCTCTTCTCACCTACCAACAGATGTTCTATTCTTGGACCTCTATTTCTTTTTCATCTGCTCTTTTTGCCAACTGTCTTCCATGGCTTCAAACTTTTACACAGATATCTAAGATACAAGCATTTCTGAAATGATCTCCAGATCCATATTTCCACTGCTGAGCCATTCCTGATGCTACCTAAACTTTCATTTGTTTAATGTCACCTAATATTTTCTCCAAAACTAGTGTTATTTTTTCTCTTACTAATACCACTATCTTCCCTCTGTTGTATCATTAAAAATTAGGAAAAGCCTGAAATACAAGACAGGCTTCCCAGGTGATTCAGTGGTAAAGTATCTGCTTGCCAGTTTAGGAGATGTGATTCGATTGTTGGGTTGGGAAGATCCCTTGGAGAAAGGAACAGCAAACCACTCCAGTATTCTTCCCTGCAAAATCCCATGGACAGCAGAGTCTAGTAGGCTATAGTCTACGGGGTTGCAAAAGTGTTGAACATGACTTAGAGACTAAACAACAACAAATATAAGGCAAACAGATTGAGGCTTTTTAATTGGTTTCTCAAATAAAAAGGCTGCCTCTCATTTCTTAGTTTAAGCCATCTATATTAACAATTTCAGTAAATATTGATTAAACATCTGCTATTTGCATGACTTTTTCTAGACAATGGAGATACAGACATAAGAAAATGATCATGAGCCCTTAATGTGATCACAGTCTGATGAGACAAAGATCCATTTACAGGTCTTCCATGATATCTTATGATACCTATATCCATGATTAGTATCTTCCACGATACGGAAAAACCCAACTCAGGCTGACTTAAGAAAAAGATCATTTGCTGAATCATGTAATTGCATAATAGAGCTTTAGGAAAAGCATGATCAGGTTTCAAACAATGGGATCAAGAATTGGTTTGTTTATCTTTTTCTTGGCTCACTTGTTGTTGGCTCTCTACCTGTCCCCAAGACAGTTAGAAAACAGCTTCTGAGTCTAATGTTACCAGTTTAAATATAATGCCCCAAACAGATATACTACCCACAACAGCTGTTTTGAAGGTATGTGTCAAGTGCATTGAGAGTAGCTGCAGAGACTACACTCTATTTCTAGCAGGTAGACTCGGGGAAGACTGTTCAGTAGAGAGAACATCTGAATGAATAGAATATGCAAAAGAACTATCTGAAATAAAAATTTAAAATTTAAGAGTTTTACCCACACCAAAATCAGTAAATAAATCTATAAAACCCTTAGGAAGGAATCATTATTCATTTCTTATCTATACAACCAAATCTTTGTGATCCAATAGGGACACAAGCAGGTGCATGTATGTCTTTCACCAGCCAACATTCAATCAGTAAGCAACATGAGACACTGACTTTCAGCAGCTGTTAACTTTATCTGGCCCTTCCTTTTATTTTTCCCAACCAGTTTCAATCCAGATGGCATGTCTGCTAACAGGCCGAGTTCAGGGAAGAACCGTGAAAGCTAAGGCAGAGGGTCACTTCAATTCAGATGAACCCTTGACAGAAAACATCCTGGAATGTAGAACTCATAATTTAGTCTCAGAACCTAAGATCCTTGGAGAAAGGAACAGCAAACCACTCCAGTATTCTTCCTGCAAAATCCCATGGACAGCAGAGTCTAGTAGGCTATAGTCTACGGGGTTGCAAAAGTGTTGAACATGACTTAGAGACTAAACAACAACAAATATAAGGCAAACAGATTGAGGCTTTTTAATTGGTTTCTCAAATAAAAAGGCTGCCTCTCATTTCTTAGTTTAAGCCATCTATATTAACAATTTCAGTAAATATTGATTAAACATCTGCTATTTGCATGACTTTTTCTAGACAATGGAGATACAGACATAAGAAAATGATCATGAGCCCTTAATGTGATCACAGTCTGATGAGACAAAGATCCATTTACAGGTCTTCCATGATATCTTATGATACCTATATCCATGATTAGTATCTTCCACGATACGGAAAAACCCAACTCAGGCTGACTTAAGAAAAAGATCATTTGCTGAATCATGTAATTGCATAATAGAGCTTTAGGAAAAGCATGATCAGGTTTCAAACAATGGGATCAAGAATTGGTTTGTTTATCTTTTTCTTGGCTCACTTGTTGTTGGCTCTCTACCTGTCCCCAAGACAGTTAGAAAACAGCTTCTGAGTCTAATGTTACCAGTTTAAATATAATGCCCCAAACAGATATACTACCCACAACAGCTGTTTTGAAGGTATGTGTCAAGTGCATTGAGAGTAGCTGCAGAGACTACACTCTATTTCTAGCAGGTAGACTCGGGGAAGACTGTTCAGTAGAGAGAACATCTGAATGAATAGAATATGCAAAAGAACTATCTGAAATAAAAATTTAAAATTTAAGAGTTTTACCCACACCAAAATCAGTAAATAAATCTATAAAACCCTTAGGAAGGAATCATTATTCATTTCTTATCTATACAACCAAATCTTTGTGATCCAATAGGGACACAAGCAGGTGCATGTATGTCTTTCACCAGCCAACATTCAATCAGTAAGCAACATGAGACACTGACTTTCAGCAGCTGTTAACTTTATCTGGCCCTTCCTTTTATTTTTCCCAACCAGTTTCAATCCAGATGGCATGTCTGCTAACAGGCCGAGTTCAGGGAAGAACCGTGAAAGCTAAGGCAGAGGGTCACTTCAATTCAGATGAACCCTTGACAGAAAACATCCTGGAATGTAGAACTCATAATTCTGAGTCTCAGAAAACCTAGTAGAGAACAGAGGAGACAATGAGCCTTTCTACCAGAGACAATATAAAAAGCAGGATTCCCTTAATCCTATTTCTTCCCTAGTAAGTTGCTATAGAAGGATCAATTCTTCAATTATTCTTTTAAAGTCTTAGATGTGGCTAGTTATGCATATCTCTTCTGTATTTAGCAAACATAAGAATGTATGTAGATCACATTATTTGTTTCAGAATAATCTTTGTGGTACTTTATTGGCTATCAGCATTCAAGATATCATAGTACTAGGAATTGACTCTAGCCTGTGATTTTCAACCCAACAGGTCACTGAAGGTAACTGGACATACAATGAGTAAAACTGTGTCTTTGACAAGGTGCAAACCAGCAAGAATGATTAGATTGCTTACTCTTTGGAAGTTGGGCATTTTGTGGAATATCCATCTGAAGAAATCCCCTTGTATCCAAATTAATTTGAAAAGACTTTTAGAAGTGGAATAAAGTAATACTTTAAATTTCAAGGGTGCAGACAGATTTTTAAAGGTTTGTAGGCAATATTCACTATTTCAATATTTTGTGGGTGGGGAGGCAGGCTTCCCAATGATTTCATAAATATATATCCCATATGTATAGCTATATAAACACATAAGATTGTTATGCTTATAAATTAAAAGTTTCAAAACTGGTATTTTATTTCATATAAAATATATTCACATGAAAATCTTCATGAAATTTTTCAAAATGAAAAGAACTATCTGAAATAAAAATTTAAAATTTAAGAGTTTTACCCACACCAAAATCAGTAAATAAATCTATAAAACCCTTAGGAAGGAATCATTATTCATTTCTTATCTATACAACCAAATCTTTGTGATCCAATAGGGACACAAGCAGGTGCATGTATGTCTTTCACCAGCCAACATTCAATCAGTAAGCAACATGAGACACTGACTTTCAGCAGCTGTTAACTTTATCTGGCCCTTCCTTTTATTTTTCCCAACCAGTTTCAATCCAGATGGCATGTCTGCTAACAGGCCGAGTTCAGGGAAGAACCGTGAAAGCTAAGGCAGAGGGTCACTTCAATTCAGATGAACCCTTGACAGAAAACATCCTGGAATGTAGAACTCATAATTCTGAGTCTCAGAAAACCTAGTAGAGAACAGAGGAGACAATGAGCCTTTCTACCAGAGACAGTATAACAAGCAGGATTCCCTTAATCCTATTTCTTCCCTAGTAAGTTGCTATAGAAGGATCAATTCTTCAATTATTCTTTTAAAGTCTTAGATGTGGCTAGTTATGCATATCTCTTCTGTATTTAGCAAACATAAGAATGTATGTAGATCACATTATTTGTTTCAGAATAATCTTTGTGGTACTTTATTGGCTATCAGCATTCAAGATATCATAGTACTAGGAATTGACTCTAGCCTGTGATTTTCAACCCAACAGGTCACTGAAGGTAACTGGACATACAATGAGTAAAACTGTGTCTTTGACAAGGTGCAAACCAGCAAGAATGATTAGATTGCTTACTCTTTGGAAGTTGGGCATTTTGTGGAATATCCATCTGAAGAAATCCCCTTGTATCCAAATTAATTTGAAAAGACTTTTAGAAGTGGAATAAAGTAATACTTTAAATTTCAAGGGTGCAGACAGATTTTTAAAGGTTTGTAGGCAATATTCACTATTTCAATATTTTGTGGGTGGGGAGGCAGGCTTCCCAATGATTTCATAAATATATATCCCATATGTATAGCTATATAAACACATAAGATTGTTATGCTTATAAATTAAAAGTTTCAAAACTGGTATTTTATTTCATATAAAATATATTCACATGAACCTAAACATCTGTGAGTTGCTATGAGCATGATTTTTAACCTACAAAAGTGACAAATACCTATAGTTTAATCTAATACATAGGTAATATAAATTGCTATACCACAATATAACAAATGTACATTTTAATCTGAAGTCTTTAGTTAAGTAGCTAAAGGCGTTCTTTTTGAACATCTGCTGTTTCTTTTCCTCACCATCCCTCAACTGTGGTGTAAGGGAACATTTGACCTTATATTTTTTTTACTTGTTGCACTATTATTTTAATTAAATTTTTGTAAAAAGAACAGATTTTACTCTCTTTCAACTTCTTTACATGTGTATACTTTGCAGATGATGTGTAAAATCTTAACCATCGTTTTAGTGGAAATTTAATAATTGTGATCAAATCAACCAGGACATAATTGAATACTATGTGCCTAACTCTGAATTTCTTATACTAAGTATGCTTTATATGTTTCATTTCATATTCCTACATATGAGATGGATTTATTAATGTGTCATTTTAGATATGAGAAAACCGAGGCTTTGAGATGCTATCTAACCTCATCCAAACTTATAAATAGTGGAAGTCATTAAGTTTAAGGCCAAAAATCTTAACTGCTTCGTATTGGATTCTGAAGCAATGTCAAATTCAAATAGAACCCTAGTGCATCATCTGTCATAGGGTGCATTCCCAGCAATACTTATCTTAACTTCAAAGGGCCCACCTAGGGTCTAGGGCGAGTCAGAACAGGCCTTAATTATGAATGGATATTCTGGAAGCAGGAGGTGTGGAAAGAATGACAGGAGGAAGAAATGACGAAAGAAAACTGTGTCTTTGACAAGGTGCAAACCAGCAAGAATGATTAGATTGCTTACTCTTTGGAAGTTGGGCATTTTGTGGAATATCCATCTGAAGAAATCCCCTTGTATCCAAATTAATTTGAAAAGACTTTTAGAAGTGGAATAAAGTAATACTTTAAATTTCAAGGGTGCAGACAGATTTTTAAAGGTTTGTAGGCAATATTCACTATTTCAATATTTTGTGGGTGGGGAGGCAGGCTTCCCAATGATTTCATAAATATATATCCCATATGTATAGCTATATAAACACATAAGATTGTTATGCTTATAAATTAAAAGTTTCAAAACTGGTATTTTATTTCATATAAAATATATTCACATGAACCTAAACATCTGTGAGTTGCTATGAGCATGATTTTTAACCTACAAAAGTGACAAATACCTATAGTTTAATCTAATACATAGGTAATATAAATTGCTATACCACAATATAACAAATGTACATTTTAATCTGAAGTCTTTAGTTAAGTAGCTAAAGGCGTTCTTTTTGAACATCTGCTGTTTCTTTTCCTCACCATCCCTCAACTGTGGTGTAAGGGAACATTTGACCTTATATTTTTTTTACTTGTTGCACTATTATTTTAATTAAATTTTTGTAAAAAGAACAGATTTTACTCTCTTTCAACTTCTTTACATGTGTATACTTTGCAGATGATGTGTAAAATCTTAACCATCGTTTTAGTGGAAATTTAATAATTGTGATCAAATCAACCAGCACATAATTGAATACTATGTGCCTAACTCTGAATTTCTTATACTAAGTATGCTTTATATGTTTCATTTCATATTCCTACATATGAGATGGATTTATTAATGTGTCATTTTAGATATGAGAAAACCGAGGCTTTGAGATGCTATCTAACCTCACCCAAACTTATAAATAGTGGAAGTCATTAAGTTTAAGGCCAAAAATCTTAACTGCTTCGTATTGGATTCTGAAGCAATGTCAAATTCAAATAGAACCCTAGTGCATCATCTGTCATAGGGTGCATTCCCAGCAATACTTATCTTAACTTCAAAGGGCCCACCTAGGGTCTAGGGTGAGTCAGAACAGGCCTTAATTATGAATGGATACTAGCTCTTCTCATGGAAGCAGGAGGTGTGGAAAGAATGACAGGAGGAAGAAATGACGAAAAAGAAGATGAAGATGTGTTGAGGTCGGATAGAAGAGAGAAACAGGTAGTAGAATTTTCTGAGATGGGAGCTCTTCACAGAAACGTGAAGTAGTGATAGCCCTCAATTTCAAAAGCAGAGGATTAGGAAGTAAGAGATCTCTGAGCATTCACACTGAACTTAATAATGTTCATACCTTAAAAGCCACGCTAATCAGGACTCTTCTCTATTAATTTTACATATTATAAAGCCTAATTACTTGATTGCGCCAGCCTTGGATCATTTGCTAGAAGCTACCAGTTTAGAGGAGGCCTGGTCAGGGAGGTGAGAATGGGTACGTGTGTGTGTGCGTGCACACGCTCATCTTCGAGAATCAGGCCCAGGAACAATAATAAAATTGATGATTAAAATGTTTTTTTTTGTGCTTATGAGGAAAAGTGTTTTTTAAGAAAGCACAAATAACAAATGATAATAGTTTGGGCAGTACATAATATAAGGTATAAGGTTTATACATTTCCAAAGGTATCATGGTATGACAGCACAAATTAATTCATGCTGATGATAATGAATTAAATTATTATAAAAAGCTTTAATTTTATTTAATTTTCTCTTCTTACAGGAAAAAACAGGAGAGCATGAAAATACTGAGAGAAATTTGCATTACCTGGAGAGTATATTACTCATTTCATATAATTGTGGGTAAATATATACATTTTACACATATTGAGATTTACGCATAAGGCACAGAAATGTCTAAATCCATGTGGATATGCATAGTACCCTATGTTATGAGTGGGTTGCTAATTTTAGGGTGTTTTTTCCAGAGTGGAATAATGAAATATGAAGTAACTCTACATATTTTTATTTTAGGCTGGTTAGTATATTTAAATAAATTTTCTAACACTGTGAAGGGACTCACATATATAACTGAATGTATATTCAATGTATATTACACATAGAGCAACTAAGAATAAAAACAATTACTAAAAGTTGAAAATAGATTTACGCACAATCTTTGTTTAATTAAGTGATCATTCACTTTATATAAAATTCATTTCTGTATTTTCCCTTGGGCACCCTGATGGGCAGTTATGAGTGCTACATGATCCTTACTATTTGTTCAGAAGGTCATTTCATTAACAAAGACATTTTAGGTGTTTCATGTGTGTTAATTTCCCATGTAATGCTTTCAGCCTGACTGGAAAATATTGATTTTGAACAAAACATTTCTCATGCATGTGGGAAGGCTTAAAGGGGATTTTTTTGCTCTATTATGAGTGGACAAGTAATTGATTTCAGCAAAAGCCATGAAAAATGGAATGAAAGTCCTTGGGCAATGCTGTAGACATGGAGAGTAGTTGCCAGATCCTTTTGAAAACTGACAACAACAACAAAACCCAAACCCTGTCACTTTGAAGTTTTAAATAAAACTGTCACCATAGTTACGTCATTTTGACTCTTACTCTGAGAGGCGAGATATATTCTTGAAGAATACCACTTTACCAGCTGCAGTATACATGGGACTCTATGTTGGTTTCTTAATCATTATGAGTGACACGACATCAAGAAAAGATATGGAATGATTGATCAGAGTCACAAAATGCATGAGTTTGCCTAGGACACCAAGCACCTTTCATATTTAGCAACCTGGCAGCAGCACTGGGACTAGAACTCAGTCGTATTTATTCCTGTTCCTCTAGACCACCATGGCCCTGCCTTTTCTTTCTTTCTTTTTTTTTTTTCCTTCATTTTTTTTTATTCTTTATTTTAAAGGTTTTACAGAGTTTTGTTGTTCACATACATGTATGTTCCCAGATCAGTCATATGCATATCCATGGTCCCCATCCCACCCCTCCAGACCTTTGCCCCAAGCCATTGTAAGCACTCCTATTCCATTAGCACTGTGACACTAGCTATCTTTTCCACACATAACACTATAGGTTTCCTTGTTACTTCCTCCATGCTTCCCCCTCCCTATTTATTCGCCACGATGTCCCTATGTCTATGCTCTGTCTTTTTTTCCATGAGTTCCCTGTGTGTGATATCAAGCCCTGCCTTTTCAATGGTATTTGTCACAGCTGCTCCAAGACACTGGTGAGGAGCATTTCAATCTAAGTTCTGGTTCTAGGGACATGGACTAGATTTATTGCAGTTGAGATTTGGCTTATATGTGCACTTGTGAGTGTGTATGTGGGGCCAAAGCAACCTGCAAAACCTTTCTTTAGAATTAAATCTCCTTTTAAAATTAAACCCTCAGTTCAGATTCACTGTTGCAAAGGAACTCACACTGGTTGTGGAAACAGAAGATTCACACTTAAAAATAATTATGAGTACATTCAAATACATGATAAAGTTAAAAGAGTTCTGACTTAAATTTACTAATTTAACTTTATCTTAACTTTTTTTTTAAATTTATTATTAGTCAATTGCCCTGTAAAACCGGATGGAGACTATGTTGCCGTCTTTTAAAACTGACAACAACAACAAAACCCAAACCCTGTCACTTTGAAGTTTTAAATAAAACTGTCACCATAGTTACGTCATTTTGACTCTTACTCTGAGAGGCGAGATATATTCTTGAAGAATACCACTTTACCAGCTGCAGTATACATGGGACTCTATGTTGGTTTCTTAATCATTATGAGTGACACGACATCAAGAAAAGATATGGAATGATTGATCAGAGTCACAAAATGCATGAGTTTGCCTAGGACACCAAGCACCTTTCATATTTAGCAACCTGGCAGCAGCACTGGGACTAGAACTCAGTCGTATTTATTCCTGTTCCTCTAGACCACCATGGCCCTGCCTTTTCTTTCTTTCTTTTTTTTTTTTCCTTCATTTTTTTTTTTATTCTTTATTTTAAAGGTTTTACAGAGTTTTGTTGTTCACATACATGTATGTTCCCAGATCAGTCATATGCATATCCATGGTCCCCACCCCCCCAGTTTCCCCCATCCCACCCCTCCAGACCTTTGCCCCAAGCCATTGTAAGCACTCCTATTCCCTTAGCACTGTGACACTAGCTATCTTTTCCACACATAACACTATAGGTTTCCTTGTTACTTCCTCCATGCTTCCCCCTCCCTATTTATTCGCCACGATGTCCCTATGTCTATGCTCTGTCTTTTTTTCCATGAGTTCCCTGTGTGTGATATCAAGCCCTGCCTTTTCAATGGTATTTGTCACAGCTGCTCCAAGACACTGGTGAGGAGCATTTCAATCTAAGTTCTGGTTCTAGGGACATGGACTAGATTTATTGCAGTTGAGATTTGGCTTATATGTGCACTTGTGAGTGTGTATGTGGGGCCAAAGCAACCTGCAAAACCTTTCTTTAGAATTAAATCTCCTTTTAAAATTAAACCCTCAGTTCAGATTCACTGTTGCAAAGGAACTCACACTGGTTGTGTAAACAGAAGATTCACACTTAAAAATAATTATGAGTACATTCAAATACATGATAAAGTTAAAAGAGTTCTGACTTAAATTTACTAATTTAACTTTATCTTAAGTGCATAAAAGTTATGGTTTATTTATCTCTTCTTCATAGGTCACAGAGTAGTGTGATTCCATACAGAGATGCTCCCACTTAGAATATGAAAATCAAAGTCAGAAGTAGGATGAGATTCTAATGTACTCAGAAGCTGTCATATTGTTGGTATTATTTAGTTGAAAATAAATGATGCATTCCCATAGGAAGCTAAAAATGTTTTAAGCAATAGTATTAATGCAGGCTTCCCTGGTGGTCCAGTGGGTAAAGAGTCTGCATTGCAGTGAAAGGGGCACTGGTTCGATCCCTGGCCTGGGAAGTTCCCACATGCCACGGAGAGGCCGGACCGGTGTGTCCAACTGTGGGCCAGCACTCTAGAGTGCACACGCCCAGAGACGGTGCTCTGCAACTAGAGGCCACTGCAATGGGAAGCCGGCATAGGCCAAAGAATAAAGACAGCTTAATAATAAATAAATAAATAAGCAATAAAAGAGAACCCTCACTCCAAAAAAATAGTATTAATGTTTCTTCACATATGACTTCTAGAAAAATATTTTTCTAAAAAAATCAATATTTTGTTTATAGATGAAAGTGAACGTGGCTCAGTAATGTCCAGCTCTTTGTGACCCGTGGACAAGTGATGGAATTCTCCAGGCAAGAATACTGGAGTGGGTAGCCTATCCCTTCTTCAGGGGATACTCCTGATCCAGGAATTAAACTGGGGTCTCCTGCATTGCAAGCAGATTCCTTTACCAGCTGAACTACAAAGGAAGCCCTTGTTTATAGATAGCTAAATCAACCTGTATAGTTGCAACATTTTTTCAGGGTTTATTTTTTTCTCCCTTCTTAAAGCATCAGAGGTTTCATAAGGGTTTCCCTCTGTGGTTGCTGTGATACATACATAAGTGAATGATGTTAATAGAATGTTTTCCCCATACTTTCTCTGTGAGCAATTAAAGATTCTCTCTGGCTTATCTGTACCACAGCTTATATGTAACTTGTCCCTGGACTTAAGGGGAAAACAAACAAACAAAGAAAAAACTGTAGAATTTGACTTGAGTATGGATGAATCCAGGAAATGATTTCATTAAAATTTTATTTAAAGTACTTTGTGCTTCTTTGTTTTAGGCAACCTGGCCATGAAAGCACAAAAGAAGAAGGATGGAGTTTGTTCATAGCAATGTTAGAACATTAGAACATCAAGGCAACACTTTTTTTTTTCCATGTCCTTTCATCCTGGTAACTTCCAGGCCCAGCTGGAATTGGGGGATATCTCTCTGCATTTCAGAAAGCTTGGTTTCTGAAACTGCAACTCTAATTCCAAAAGACAATTACCACAACATTTCAAATTTCCCCCAAAAGATGTGATTTAGAAATAGTTCATGGGAGAGGTCAAGGACTGTATTATTTTTTATTTTGTTATCATTATTTTGGCTTTCTGCTATTCATATAATTTTTTTTTACAGAAATTAGGACTTTTCAAAAGACAGATAAATGCTCCATCAAAAAGGAGAAACATACAATTTCCAAAAATAAATAGTCACTTTCCCCTTAAGCCATTAGGTTTTGTGAAAGGAAGCTCTAGAAGTGTGGTTCATTTTAAGGAAATTGGAAGTGTTTGACATGTAATTTTCTGTCAAGATAAAGCATTTCCCTCATTAAATGGAGACAAGTGCTCACTGTAGTGTTCAGCAGATGACTTCCTGTATTTTTCTGTTTCTTTCTACCTAATGCTAAATTGTGCATTACAAGCAGTCAACGAGAAACCAAATATTTTACTAAGTCAATAAAAATGATAATTTCTATTTTTATCAATGTTTATATGCATGACATGGAAAAAGTTTTAATTTCCTCCCATCGCCTATGATGTTCTTAAGAGTTGTTCTTAACTCAAGGGACTTCCAGGAGTTCAAGCTATCTCATCCCTTGACTGAATGATTTACTTCACAAACTCAATAGACACTGCACGGGAGGTAAATTCCTTGCAGATGGTAGAATTATTCTGAGAACAGAGCCAAATGTCCCCTTAGCACTGGAAAGGAAGCAAATGCTTCATTTCCCCTTTTCAGAAGGCCAGAGGACAGAAAATAATGATCAAACATTCTGTATCACTGCAGTCAGCCTCTGGGAAAGGCACGTTAAATCAAATAATTCAGATTGCTTAAAAATTTGTAGTATCAGTCATTCTCTCAGATGACAAGAAAGAAACTTTAAAAAATTTAAATTCAAGAGAAGTTTCTTATGGTTTGAAATTTTTACACTTCATATGAAGGAACTAAGTATTTAAACATGCCCCTGTCTCTTGGTATTTTTACTTAAGTTTCTTTTTATTCCTCTCTAGGCTGTGTGCTTCTCTACCCAAAACTGTTATCTGACCTTTCAACATTCAACTGTTGGGTGGGTAGATAACATTCTGCTTACTTCACCTTACTCATTTTAGTTCTAAGGTTCAAACCCCCTCTAGGCTGTGTGCCTTAAAGACAATTACCACAACATTTCAAATTTCCCCCAAAAGATGTGATTTAGAAATAGTTCATGGGAGAGGTCAAGGACTGTATTATTTTTTATTTTTTTATCATTATTTTGGCTTTCTGCTATTCATATAATTTTTATTTACAGAAATTAGGACTTTTCAAAAGACAGATAAATGCTCCATCAAAAAGGAGAAACATACAATTTCCAAAAATAAATAGTCACTTTCCCCTTAAGCCATTAGGTTTTGTGAAAGGAAGCTCTAGAAGTGTGGTTCATTTTAAGGAAATTGGAAGTGTTTGACATGTAATTTTCTGTCAAGATAAAGCATTTCCCTCATTAAATGGAGACAAGTGCTCACTGTAGTGTTCAGCAGATGACTTCCTGTATTTTTCTGTTTCTTTCTACCTAATGCTAAATTGTGCATTACAAGCAGTCAACGAGAAACCAAATATTTTACTAAGTCAATAAAAATGATAATTTCTATTTTTATCAATGTTTATATGCATGACATGGAAAAAGTTTTAATTTCCTCCCATCGCCTATGATGTTCTTAAGAGTTGTTCTTAACTCAAGGGACTTCCAGGAGTTCAAGCTATCTCATCCCTTGACTGAATGATTTACTTCACAAACTCAATAGACACTGCACGGGAGGTAAATTCCTTGCAGATGGTAGAATTATTCTGAGAACAGAGCCAAATGTCCCCTTAGCACTGGAAAGGAAGCAAATGCTTCATTTCCCCTTTTCAGAAGGCCAGAGGACAGAAAATAATGATCAAACATTCTGTATCACTGCAGTCAGCCTCTGGGAAAGGCACGTTAAATCAAATAATTCAGATTGCTTAAAAATTTGTAGTATCAGTCATTCTCTCAGATGACAAGAAAGAAACTTTAAAAATTAACTTCAAGAGAAGTTTCTTATGGTTTGAAATTTTTACACTTCATATGAAGGAACTAAGTATTTAAACATGCCCCTGTCTCTTGGTATTTTTACTTAAGTTTCTTTTTATTCCTCTCTAGGCTGTGTGCTTCTCTACCCAAAACTGTTATCTGACCTTTCAACATTCAACTGTTGGGTGGGCGTAGATAACATTCTGCTTTTACTTCACCTTACTCATTTTAGTTCTAAGGTTCACTCAAACTCTCCCTATAGGTGACATCCAGTTCCAAAGTTCACTTCTGTGTTTTTTCATTTGACCTTTCTGTTTATTTGCCAGTAAAATAAAGCCTTCAGAACAGTCTTTTATCCCTACTATAACCTCTATTTTGGTTTCTTTTAATCTGTCCCCTAAGGAACTCCCAATTTTCTGTCTTTGACTTTATATACTTATTTTGAAATAAGTTAATAATATGTAGCCTCTGTATTTTATGAATTTCTGTAATTCACTCTGTAAATCCTCTGAACCTGGACATGAGATTTGTGCCAAGGTATTTACACTAAGTAGGAAAGAAAGGTAAGCTCGTTTATACAAACTTGTTAATTGTTATTATAAACTCATCAGGTATGTTCATCAGGTATGTATGTACCAGATTCTTGAATGGATTTGTAAACTCCTGAATAATTGAGCTGTTATAACACACTTTCAATTATTCCATTTGCTGCATGGCTTTACCCACTGTCTCTTCTGAGGACACACCAATCTAAATGGTCATTAGGATCTTACTAACTGAAGTTCAGACTCATTCCCCTGCCTTCTAGAGTCTGTTTCACAGTCACCTCAGTAACTCAAACTAAATCTTCCCTTCTAAGTCTGTTTTTCTTCACATGTTGCTGATTTTTTAAGAAATATCATCAAAATTGGTCAATTCAGAATTTATAATATATATGAGTCTACTTCTATATAAGTGGTTATTTCTTGTTAATTCTAATTCTTTGTTCACAGACTTCCCCTCCACTTGACTTCCAATTTGCCCTGGTTTGATCCTGACCTCTGTGCCTCTCTTCCAGAAGATCCTTTTGAGAACCTAGTGAAAACTATCAATCTACCTTTTTTTTCAATCATAGTGTAGTGGATAACATACAGACTCAAGAATCAGACTCTGTGGGTTTAAATCTCAGCTTGCTCACTTGCTAGCAGTGTAATATTTGAAAATTATTTACCTTTATATGCTTAATTTCCTTTTCTGCCATATAAGGTTATTACCTGCACTTAGAGGATTGTTATCAGAATTAAATAAGTTAATATATGCAAGGGGCTAAAAAGATTGGCTCATACAATTTAAATATTTGTTAATATATGAATAAATGGCAAAACCTCCATCTGGTCCCTGTGTGTCCAGCCTTGTCAACTTTCCAGTGCATTGTTCCTTTATTGTAACTGGGGTGATTTTTCTAAAATGAAAATGTCACCATTGTCCTTATATACTGACAGTGACTTCTTACTGCTTTCAAGGAAAAAGTGCAGCTTCTTTGACCTGCTTCTTTGATCTTCTGTTTATCTAATGTCATCTTTCAATTCTGAGGATTAGGTTGTGCATTTAGGTGTCTGCGCCACCCCCCAATCCATTTTGATGTGGCAAATGTGCATGCTGTTTATGCTCTCTGGAGCATCCACAGCTTTTTTTCACTTTGGAGACTTAGCCACTATCTCCTCATTAGACCCCTCCTGCCTGTTTTAATCCTGGATAGACCTTTTCTAGCTTTGCAGCCTTAGGTAAATCACTCAAATTGCTTGTGGAATTTATAAAATGGGGCTAACCAGAGTAGTTCTTTCATACTGTTATGGTGTCTACGTTAATAGACATAAAGCCTAAGTTATGTTTGAATCATAATAAGGATTCAACAAAAGCCTTAAGAAGACTCTGAAGATGCTAGGTTCTGCCTTCATTCCTCTGTCTCAGTCATGATTTTAATATTCCTCCTAGGTGACTGGCTAGTCCTTGGCACCCTGGCCTCACCTCTAGCAAACATTTATGAAATGCAATTTTCTGTTTACCTATCTCTTTCCCTACCAAATTCTGGTTTTCTTGACATGTCACAAACAGTACATCTTTTCTCTCTTCCTAGTGGCCTGAACAATATCTGGCATATTATAGGAACTCAGCAAATATTTGTTAAATAAAAATAGATGGATATCCTTATCCCCAGAAGAGAATCTGAAGCAAAATAGCTGCTGCATAACTATTTTGTGAATGAATGGTAAATTTATGACTCATATCTTAGTATCACAGGGGTATATTTCTGATTCGGACAGTAAGAAAATCAGTCACTGTAATTTTATGATGGAGCCTAAATACTGTTTTCTTTATTTTTTCTTATTTTTTTATGGTTTGTCAGCAATTAAATTCTTGATCACATAACTTGATGCTGTCTGGTGTGTGCTCAAGGAATGCAGTGATGCTTCAATCATCTCTAAACAGAGGTGACTACTAGATGTTGCAATCACAGTACCTGATTATCCTCCCCCAAAGAATTCTAAATATTGCTTCCATGTTATTACCAAATTATTTAATTCCCACAATAATTTGAATTGCCAAAACCCTGAAGTAATCATCTAAGCTTTGACACTATGGTAACATTGAGAGCAATATTTCTTCAGTGGTAATGAATAAACGTGACCAAATGTTTGCAGACAAAGCTTACACAAGATAAATGTAAGTGTGCTATCCAGAAGTCTTACAAAATAGACACAATTCAGTCTGCAATGACTATTTGCCTAACAAACCACTATTGCCAGTTAAGAACAAGACGAAGGCTTGCTGAACTATTACAGAAAATGACATTAGATGTTTCAGCAGGAAAAGAGAAAGCAAACAAATATACTACTTACACTTGATGCTATGTGTTTTATATAAACTTCTGTTAATTCTCATTAAAAACTCACCAGCTATGTATTGAACATGATGATTCCATAAGTGATTAGAAAATTGAAGCTAAAAAACATGGATGGTTTGGATGACTGTCAATAGTCAGATACTCCAGGGGATTATATTCAGACATTTTCTATGAAAAAAATTTTTACTTAGAGCTAAGACTTAACAAATTTGCATTTATCTTGTCACTTGGAGGAAAAGTAACTAATATTTAATGAATCAGCTATGTAACATATTTTTGTTTTCATAAGCAGTATCTAATTTAATCCTCTCATCATTGTGAAGTAGATATAATTACCCTACTTTATAAATGACTAGCATTTTCATTATTCTAAAACACATAAGTAAAATCTTTTCCTTCTTAAAACCAAAAATTCATTTATCAAGTAGATGTGATATTTATCAAAGATAATATATAAATGTTCTCTCTTTAAAAATAAATACGTGCATTCAAGCATGCTAAGTCGCTTCAGTTGTTTCTGATTCTTTGACAACCCACGGACTACAGCCCACCTGTCTCCTCTATCACAGGGTTTTTTCCAGTCACTGTAATTTTATGATGGAGCCTAAATACTGTTTTCTTTATTTTTTCTTATTTTTTTATGGTTTGTCAGCAATTAAATTCTTGATCACATAACTTGATGCTGTCTGGTGTGTGCTCAAGGAATGCAGTGATGCTTCAATCATCTCTAAACAGAGGTGACTACTAGATGTTGCAATCACAGTACCTGATTATCCTCCCCCAAAGAATTCTAAATATTGCTTCCATGTTATTACCAAATTATTTAATTCCCACAATAATTTGAATTGCCAAAACCCTGAAGTAATCATCTAAGCTTTGACACTATGGTAACATTGAGAGCAATATTTCTTCAGTGGTAATGAATAAACGTGACCAAATGTTTGCAGACAAAGCTTACACAAGATAAATGTAAGTGTGCTATCCAGAAGTCTTACAAAATAGACACAATTCAGTCTGCAATGACTATTTGCCTAACAAACCACTATTGCCAGTTAAGAACAAGACGAAGGCTTGCTGAACTATTACAGAAAATGACATTAGATGTTTCAGCAGGAAAAGAGAAAGCAAACAAATATACTACTTACACTTGATGCTATGTGTTTTATATAAACTTCTGTTAATTCTCATTAAAAACTCACCAGCTATGTATTGAACATGATGATTCCATAAGTGATTAGAAAATTGAAGCTAAAAAACATGGATGGTTTGGATGACTGTCAATAGTCAGATACTCCAGGGGATTATATTCAGACATTTTCTATGAAAAAAATTTTTACTTAGAGCTAAGACTTAACAAATTTGCATTTATCTTGTCACTTGGAGGAAAAGTAACTAATATTTAATGAATCAGCTATGTAACATATTTTTGTTTTCATAAGCAGTATCTAATTTAATCCTCTCATCATTGTGAAGTAGATATAATTACCCTACTTTATAAATGACTAGCATTTTCATTATTCTAAAACACATAAGTAAAATCTTTTCCTTCTTAAAACCAAAAATTCATTTATCAAGTAGATGTGATATTTATCAAAGATAATATATAAATGTTCTCTCTTTAAAAATAAATACGTGCATTCAAGCATGCTAAGTCGCTTCAGTTGTTTCTGATTCTTTGACAACCCACGGACTACAGCCCACCTGTCTCCTCTATCCATGAGATTTTCCTGGCAAGAATAATGGAGTGGATTGACATTTCCTCCTCTAGGGAATTTTCCTGACCCAGAGACAGAATCTGTGTCTCCTGCATCTCCTACACTGCAGGTGGAATCTTTACCACTGCCCCACTGAAGACCCTATATTTGATTAGAAAGCTTCATAAAGATTAGATTAATTGCCAATGAGAGAAAAAACTCACTAGAATTTTTTCCTCTTACTCTGTAGTATAATATTCAGGCTGTCTTCATAAATGACTGACTTAGTCAAGTTAGAATGAGAAGACCTTTAGGTCAATTATAATTTTTGGCTTTTTGGATTATGACACAGTTCATAAATTTTTTTAAAAAAAATAAGACTACAGCTCTTTGCATTTTTGAAATATACACTTTAGAAAAGTGGCACACTTATTGTAATGTATTGATTTATGCTTATTTGGGGGGGCTTCCCAGGTGGTGCTAGTGGTAAGGAACACACCTGCCAATACAGGAGACTTAAATGTGGGTTCAATCCCTTGGCCAAGAAGATCGCCTGGAGGAGGTCATGGCAATACACATCAGTATTCTTGCATAGAGAATTCCATGGACAGAGGAGCCTGGTGGGCCACAGTCCATAGGGCCACAAAGAATCAGACACAGCTACAGTGATTTAGCATGCTTGCACACATGTATTTATTTTTAAAGATATATATATATATATATATATATATATATATATAATCTTTGATAAATAATAAATCTACTTGAGAAATGAATTTAGGTCTTAAGGAAAAATTTTACTTATGTGTTTTAGAATTAGAATGAAATAAACGTTTGTTTCAATAAATGATACTTAATCTAGTATTATGCAGTTAGTCATTTAAAGTTCACCATAACTGAAGGCCACAGTGCCAGTGAAAGTGAAATAAACTCTTTGTAGAAAACATAGTGAGAGACACTTTCCAGTTTTGTCTTTCTTATAAATCCTCAAATTATCCAATACTTAGTAGAATACTTAACTGTGGGATTAAAGAAAAAAAACTGTACTAGCAAGAAGCAAATAAATCTATGGTTATGAGAGCAAAGAGTCCATTGGATAAGAGAGCAATAGGCTGACAAAAGGATTACACATCTTATAGTTAAACAGCATTCATTTTCCCATTTTTATCCTTAAAAATAAAATAAATGTCTAGAGGTTTGGAGTATTAAATAATATCAGTCTCCCTTTGTAGTAGTAGTATTATTTTTAGATATGCTCTGTGATGTAGTATTATTATTTTATGGATATTATTTTTTGGATAGCACAAAAAGGCACAGTTACCCTGAGTCAATGTTCTGGGTAGCATCTATCAGCAGTGCTACATTTCTTGAATTGAATATATGTTTGGTTCCTGATGTTGCACTCAAAGACTAAAACTAGCCAGGAATTTTTTATTTTGTAGTCACCCCCTCCTGCCTGAAAAATTTTGCAGACATATTTATTGCACAAATACCCAGAAAAGAAGTGAAATTATGATAAGTAGGCAGACATATGAGCTCTGTGAGAATCACCAGGGCCTGATATTTCTAACGTCATGCATAAAAAAAGAACTACTCAATTTCATGTGCATTACATCTTAGGATGATAAGAAAAATATGTTTTCAATTTTTCCCCGAATGTATTCAGTTCAATGTGAGAATAGATACATCTCATATTAATACTTAATTTCTAAATCCTCATGAGCTCTATTAAAATTATCTGGCAAAATTCTATCATGTTTTCCTTTCAGTGGACTCTAACTCAAGGTTTTGGCAGGCTCTGACTGATTAGCAGGTTTTTTCCTTCCCAATCACATTTCTGAGCACACCCAAATGGAGCACTGAGAACTCACTGTTTAAAAAATATTCTTCACAAAGTGTATTAAGGACTTGTTTAGACTATCTAAAGCAGATAGAACTGAAGGTAATGGAGTGTAACAGAGAAATGTTAAATGTCTTTAAAACAAGATCATTTAATATGGAGTTAGTCATTTAAAGTTCACCATAACTGAAGGCCACAGTGCCAGTGAAAGTGAAATAAACTCTTTGTAGAAAACATAGTGAGAGACACTTTCCAGTTTTGTCTTTCTTATAAATCCTCAAATTATCCAATACTTAGTAGAATACTTAACTGTGGGATTAAAGAAAAAACTGTACTAGCAAGAAGCAAATAAATCTATGGTTATGAGAGCAAAGAGTCCATTGGATAAGAGAGCAATAGGCTGACAAAAGGATTACACATCTTATAGTTAAACAGCATTCATTTTCCCATTTTTATCCTTAAAAATAAAATAAATGTCTAGAGGTTTGGAGTATTAAATAATATCAGTCTCCCTTTGTAGTAGTAGTATTATTTTTAGATATGCTCTGTGATGTAGTATTATTATTTTATGGATATTATTTTTTGGATAGCACAAAAAGGCACAGTTACCCTGAGTCAATGTTCTGGGTAGCATCTATCAGCAGTGCTACATTTCTTGAATTGAATATATGTTTGGTTCCTGATGTTGCACTCAAAGACTAAAACTAGCCAGGAATTTTTTATTTTGTAGTCACCCCCTCCTGCCTGAAAAATTTTGCAGACATATTTATTGCACAAATACCCAGAAAAGAAGTGAAATTATGATAAGTAGGCAGACATATGAGCTCTGTGAGAATCACCAGGGCCTGATATTTCTAACGTCATGCATAAAAAAAGAACTACTCAATTTCATGTGCATTACATCTTAGGATGATAAGAAAAATATGTTTTCAATTTTTCCCCGAATGTATTCAGTTCAATGTGAGAATAGATACATCTCATATTAATACTTAATTTCTAAATCCTCATGAGCTCTATTAAAATTATCTGGCAAAATTCTATCATGTTTTCCTTTCAGTGGACTCTAACTCAAGGTTTTGGCAGGCTCTGACTGATTAGCAGGTTTTTTCCTTCCCAATCACATTTCTGAGCACACCCAAATGGAGCACTGAGAACTCACTGTTTAAAAAATATTCTTCACAAAGTGTATTAAGGACTTGTTTAGACTATCTAAAGCAGATAGAACTGAAGGTAATGGAGTGTAACAGAGAAATGTTAAATGTCTTTAAAACAAGATCATTTAATATGGAGTTAGCCTCTGTATTCATATCTAGCCATGAGAGTATGGAACTGAATGATTTTTAGTATAGCTCAAGTCCACTATTAAAGAAGGCTGCAACTGTGTACATAGCATATGAACAGTGAGCATGAGTGGCCACATAAGTCACAACTTAATGACAACCATAACCTTCAGATGTAAGTGGTGTTCTCTTTTTCTTATCACCATTTACACTTCTATGTTCACTCACTGAAGGGCTGATTAGTGAGCAGGACTATAGAAGCTCCTAACTTTGAAGAGCTCTCCTGAGGCTCCTCACTGAAAGGCTGATTAGTGAGCAGGACTACAGAAGCTCCTAACTTTGAAGAGCTCTCCTGAGGCTCAGGTGAGGCTCTGCTTGAAGTGGAAAAGTGAACACAGAGGCATTTATTCAACAATTGATGGCTGTATGCATGGACAGATGGATGGATGTGTCTCTAAAGAGACACAGGCCTACAATATTTCTAATGGTTAAATGGCTCCAGATATTCTAGTGATATTGAAATCTTGTACTTCTACTATCATGAAGACAGCCCAGAATAAATTTGTTCATATGCCCCGGCTAGCTCTTCTCCATACAGGACTGCATAAATAATCTTAAAACAGACTTTTAATAACAAATGCTTTTTATTCTTCATAACAGTTATTAGGAACTTCTGTACGTCTTTTCCTCTGTAGGAAACAGTGAAATAAATAGTTTTAAGATAGGAAAAAATCTATTATCATCTTAGGATGATAAGAAAATATGTTTTCAATTTTTCCCGAATGTATTCAGTTCAATGTGAGAATAGATACATCTCATATTAATACTTAATTTCTAAATCCTCATGAGCTCTATTAAAATTATCTGGCAAAATTCTATCATGTTTTCCTTTCAGTGGACTCTAACTCAAGGTTTTGGCAGGCTCTGACTGATTAGCAGGTTTTTTCCTTCCCAATCACATTTCTGAGCACACCCAAATGGAGCACTGAGAACTCACTGTTTAAAAAATATTCTTCACAAAGTGTATTAAGGACTTGTTTAGACTATCTAAAGCAGATAGAACTGAAGGTAATGGAGTGTAACAGAGAAATGTTAAATGTCTTTAAAACAAGATCATTTAATATGGAGTTAGCCTCTGTATTCATATCTAGCCATGAGAGTATGGAACTGAATGATTTTTAGTATAGCTCAAGTCCACTATTAAAGAAGGCTGCAACTGTGTACATAGCATATGAACAGTGAGCATGAGTGGCCACATAAGTCACAACTTAATGACAACCATAACCTTCAGATGTAAGTGGTGTTCTCTTTTTCTTATCACCATTTACACTTCTATGTTCACTCACTGAAGGGCTGATTAGTGAGCAGGACTATAGAAGCTCCTAACTTTGAAGAGCTCTCCTGAGGCTCCTCACTGAAAGGCTGATTAGTGAGCAGGACTACAGAAGCTCCTAACTTTGAAGAGCTCTCCTGAGGCTCAGGTGAGGCTCTGCTTGAAGTGGAAAAGTGAACACAGAGGCATTTATTCAACAATTGATGGCTGTATGCATGGACAGATGGATGGATGTGTCTCTAAAGAGACACAGGCCTACAATATTTCTAATGGTTAAATGGCTCCAGATATTCTAGTGATATTGAAATCTTGTACTTCTACTATCATGAAGACAGCCCAGAATAAATTTGTTCATATGCCCCGGCTAGCTCTTCTCCATACAGGACTGCATAAATAATCTTAAAACAGACTTTTAATAACAAATGCTTTTTATTCTTCATAACAGTTATTAGGAACTTCTGTACGTCTTTTCCTCTGTAGGAAACTGTTCCCTCTCCTCCACAGTGAAATAAATAGTTTTAAGATAGGAACTCTCTTGAAACTTTTCTAAATACTCTGAAGCAATTGCTAAAGTGTTGGAATTCTGCCCTATATAGTTCAGTGTCTAACATCACAAAACTTAATATTTATCTATGACAATATAATATGCTTTATTTAAGGCTAAAAAAGCTAATAAAAAGGAGAAATTAGAAAGATATTGTGAATTCATGAATTCAAGCTTATGAATACTTTCTCTGAAGTGAAAAACATGAGAAAACTGTCAGTGCAAACTTCATGAAAGAAAGGCCATTTTGCTGTTTCTACACCAACAATCATTACAACTTAGAAAGTTATACAGACTATTCACTTGCTCTATATTAAATAAAATATTTACTATATCAAAGTAAGGAAGAAATTCTTACCACCTTCTTTAGTGCAGAGATTGACGAGGTTATGCACTGTGTCCATCAGCTCTAGCTGCTGCTTCTGAAGGACACTGTTATTGGTGGTGGCTCTGTTCAATTGTTTCTCCAGTTCCTGGATTATATATGTTTGACGAGTAACCAAGCCTTGAAGATTTTCTTTCTCTTCCTTTAAAGTGTCCAATTCTTCCTTGTGCTTTCCCTCCATTTCAAAGATTTTATGTTCTAATAAACTACAAGGAAGTAAAGATAATGGTTTAGTTTTTAAAATACTATAAAAATGTGATTCAACTAGTTCCTGAGTTTATTTATTGTAAGAAATTTTAAGTAGATATTTCACCATGGAAATATTAAGTGAGTGACTCAGAAAAAAGTGTATATATTCCTATAAATGCACATATATATATATATATAAATGCATATATATATAATGGAAGTGACATTTATAGCACTTGAAATGAGGAATTACTAGATCACTTTTCATTAGAGAATATTTGTTTTCTAAATGTAATTTATTTCTTGGGGTATATCTCATATTCAAGGTAGATAACTTGGACCCTCTCTGGAGAAAGTATAGCATAATTTTCATTAAATAAATGAATCTAATAAGAAAGAGAATCAGTAGTTCACAAAAAAGTTTAAACAAAATACAGAATTTTTTTTTTTTTTAATTTTTTAAACCTTTATTTTACTTTTAACTTTTACAGAGTTTTGTTGTTCACAGACATGCATGTTCTCAGATTAATCACATGTATATCCCCTCCTTCCCTCCCCTCCCGACCATCACACAGCACCCCTGAAGGATCCCCTTTTTTCACAGAGCAATGACTATAGCTATTTTCTTCACTTATGATAGTACAGGCCTTCATGCTACTTCCTTTACGCCTCTCACCCACTGTTCCTTCCCCACAATGTCCATATGTCCACTGTCCATGTCTGTCTTTCTGTCGCTTCACTGCATGTGCCATCATCACCATCCTACTAGATTCCATATATATGTGTTAATATACTGTATTTGTCCTTCTCTTTCTGACTGACTTCACTTTTGATGATACGTTCTAGATCCAGCCACCTCATGAGGGTTGATTCTTCTGCATTTCTCTTTACAGCTGTGTAGTATTCCATTGTATATATGTACCAGAGCTTTTGGATCCATTCGTTCGTCGATGGGCATCTAGGTTCCTTCCATGTTCTAGCTATTGTATAGAGAGCTGCAATGAACATTGGAGTACAGGTGCTTCTTTCAGATTTGATTTCGTCAGGGTATAAGCCTAAGAGTGGGATTGCTGGGTCATATGGTGCTTCTATTTTTAGTTTTTTAAGAAATCTCCAGACTGTCTTCCATAGAGGCTGTATCAATTTACACTCCCACCAGCAATGCAGGAGTGTTCCCTTTTCTCCGCAGCCTCTCCAGCATTTATTGTCTGTTGATTTGTGGATGATGGCCATTCTGACGGGTGTGAGATGATATCTCATTGTAGTTTTGATTTGCATTTCTCTAATTATTAGTGAAGTTGAGCATCGTTTCATGTGTTTTTGGGCCATCTGTATGTCATCGTTGGAGAGGTGTCTGTTTAGGTCCTTTTCCCATTTTTTGATTGGGTTGTTCGTTTTTCCAGTGCTGAGTTGTCTGAGTTGCTTGTAGATTTTGGAGATTAATTCTTTGTCTGTTGTTTCATTTGCTATGATTTTCTCCCACTCTGTGGGCTGTCTGTTGAGCTTTTTTGTAATTTCTTTTGCTGTACAAAAGCTTTTAAGTTTCATTAGGTCCCACATGTTCATTTGTCTTTTTAGTTCCACTATTCTAGTAGGTGGGTCAGAGAAGATCTTGCTTTGATTGATGTCCTTGAGGGTTTTGCCTATATTCTCCTCTAAGAGTTTGATGGTTTCTGGCCTTACATTTAAGTCTTTAATCCATTTTGAGTTGATCTTTGTGCATGGTGTCAGGGTATGTTCCAACTTCATTTTCCTGCATGTAGCTGTCCAATTTTCCCAGCACCATTTGTTGAAGAGGCTGTCTTTGTCCCATTTTATATGTTCGCCTCCTTTGTCAAAAATAAGGTACCCATAGGTGCGTGGGTTTATCTCTGGGTTCTCAATCTTGTTCCATTGGTCAATATTTCTGTTTTTGTGCCAGTACCATACTGTCTTGATGACTGTTGCTTTGTAGTAGAGTCTGAAGTTGGGGAGGCTGATCCCCCCAGCTCCATTCTTCTTCCTGAGGATTGCTTTGGCTATTCGAGGTCTTTTGTGTTTCCATATGAACTGTGTTATTTGTTGGTCTAGTTCTGTGAAGAATGTTATTGGAAGTTTGATAGGGATCGCACTGAATCTATAGATGACATTTGGTAGTATGGTCATTTTCACAATATTGATTCTTCCGACCCAGGAACACGGAATATTTCTCCATCTGTTTAACTCTTCTTTAATGTCTCTCATGAGTGTCTTGTAATTTTCTGTGTACAGTTCTTTTGTTTCTTTGGGTAGGTTTATTCCTAGATATTTGATTCTTTTGGTTGCAATGGTGAAGGGGATTGCCTCTTTGATTTCATTTTCTGATTTTTCATTGTTTGTGTATAGGAATGCCAGTGATTTCTGTATATTGATTTTGTATCCTGCGACTTTGCTGAATTCGCTGATTAACTCTAGTAGCTTTGTAATAGTGTCTTTGGGATTTTCTTCTATGTATAATATCATGTCATCTGCAAATAGAGAGAGTTTGACTTCTTCTTTTCCAATCTGGATTCCTTTGATTTCTTTCTCTTCTCTTATTGCTATTGCTAGAACTTCCAGGACTATGTTGAATAAGAGTGGTGAAAGTGGACACCCTTGTCTTGTTCCTGATCTTAGAGGGAATGCTTTGAGTTTTTCACCATTGAGGATAATGTTCGCTGTGGGCTTCTCATATAAAACTTTCACTATGTTAAGATAAGTTCCTTCTATGCCCATTTTTTGAAGAGTTTTTATCATAAATGGATGCTGTACTTTGTCAAAGGCTTTTTCTGCATCTATTGAGATGATCATGTGATTTTTGTCTTTCAATTTGTTGATATGGTGTATCACATTGATTGATTTGCATTGAAGAATCCTTGCATGCCAACTTCATTTTCCTGCATGTAGCTGTCCAATTTTCCCAGCACCATTTGTTGAAGAGGCTGTCTTTGTCCCATTTTATATGTTCGCCTCCTTTGTCAAAAATAAGGTACCCATAGGTGCGTGGGTTTATCTCTGGGTTCTCAATCTTGTTCCATTGGTCAATATTTCTGTTTTTGTGCCAGTACCATACTGTCTTGATGACTGTTGCTTTGTAGTAGAGTCTGAAGTTGGGGAGGCTGATCCCCCCAGCTCCATTCTTCTTCCTGAGGATTGCTTTGGCTATTCGAGGTCTTTTGTGTTTCCATATGAACTGTGTTATTTGTTGGTCTAGTTCTGTGAAGAATGTTATTGGAAGTTTGATAGGGATCGCACTGAATCTATAGATGACATTTGGTAGTATGGTCATTTTCACAATATTGATTCTCCCGACCCAGGAACACGGAATATTTCTCCATCTGTTTAACTCTTCTTTAATGTCTCTCATGAGTGTCTTGTAATTTTCTGTGTACAGTTCTTTTGTTTCTTTGGGTAGGTTTATTCCTAGATATTTGATTCTTTTGGTTGCAATGGTGAAGGGGATTGCCTCTTTGATTTCATTTTCTGATTTTTCATTGTTTGTGTATAGGAATGCCAGTGATTTCTGTATATTGATTTTGTATCCTGCGACTTTGCTGAATTCGCTGATTAACTCTAGTAGCTTTGTAATAGTGTCTTTGGGATTTTCTATGTATAATATCATGTCATCTGCAAATAGAGAGAGTTTGACTTCTTCTTTTCCAATCTGGATTCCTTTGATTTCTTTCTCTTCTCTTATTGCTATTGCTAGAACTTCCAGGACTATGTTGAATAAGAGTGGTGAAAGTGGACACCCTTGTCTTGTTCCTGATCTTAGAGGGAATGCTTTGAGTTTTTCACCATTGAGGATAATGTTCGCTGTGGGCTTCTCATATAAAACTTTCACTATGTTAAGATAAGTTCCTTCTATGCCCATTTTTTGAAGAGTTTTTATCATAAATGGATGCTGTACTTTGTCAAAGGCTTTTTCTGCATCTATTGAGATGATCATGTGATTTTTGTCTTTCAATTTGTTGATATGGTGTATCACATTGATTGATTTGCGGATGTTGAAGAATCCTTGCATGCCTGGGATGAACCCAACTTGATCGTGATGAATGAGCTTTTTGATGTGTTGCTGAATTCTGTTTGCTAGGATTTTGTTGAGGATTTTGGCATCTAGATTCATCAGTGAAATTGGCCTATAATTTTCTTTTTTTGTGATGTCTTTGCCTGGCTTTGGTATCAGGGTGATGGTGGCCTCGTAGAATGTGTTTGGAAGTGTTCCTTCCTGGGCAATTTTTTGGAAGAGTTTTAGAAGGACAGGCATTAGTTCTTCTTTAAATGTTTGGTAGAATTCACTTGTGAAACCATCTGGCCCTGGGCTTTTATTTTTGGGTAGATTTTTGATCACAAGGTCGATTTCTGAGCTTGTGATTGGCTTGTTCATAGTTTCTATTTCTTCCTGGTTGAGTCTTGGGAGATTAATCTTCTCTAAGAAACTGTCCATTTCTTCCAGGTTGTCCAGTTTGTTGCCATAGAGTTGTTCATAATAGTCTCTTATAATCCTTTGGATTTCTGCATTATCCGTTGTAATCTCTCCTTTTTCATTTTTGATTTTGGTGATCTGGTTCTTCTCTCTTTTTCTTGATGAGTCTGGCCAGTGGTGTGTCGATTTTATTGACCTTTTCAGAGAACCAGCTTTTTGTTTTATTTATCTTTACTATTGTTTCTTTTGTTTCTTTTTCATTTATTTCTGCTCTGATCTTTATGATTTCTCTTCTTCTGCTGGCTTTGGGGTGTTTTTGTTCTTCTTTCTCCAGTTGTTTTAAGCGTAAGGTAAGGTCGTCTGTTTGAGATTTTCCTAGTTTCTTGAGGTGGGATTGTATTGCTATAAACTTCCCTCTTAGAACTGCTTTTGCAGTATCCCATAGGTTTTGCACTGTCGTGTGTTCATTGTCATTTTCTTCTAGGAATTTTTTTATTTCTCCTTTGATTTCCTCAATGATCAGTTGGTTTTTTAGGTATGTGTTGTTTAATCTCCATGTGTTTGTGTTTTTAGCAGTTTTTTTCCTGTAGTTGATCTCTAGTCTCACTGCATTGTGGTCCGAGAAGATGGTTGATAGAATTTCAGTTTTCTTGAATTGACTGAGGATTGATTTGTGGCCCAAGATGTGGTCTATCCTGGAGAATGTTCCGTGAGCACTTGAGAAGAAAGTGTATTCTTCTGCTTTTGGATGGAAAGTCCTAAAGATATCAATGAGGTCCATTGATTGCTGATCTGTTGAGGATTTTGTTGAGGATTTTGGCATCTAGATTCATCAGTGAAATTGGCCTATAATTTTCTTTTTTTGTGATGTCTTTGCCTGGCTTTGGTATCAGGGTGATGGTGGCCTCGTAGAATGTGTTTGGAAGTGTTCCTTCCTGGGCAATTTTTTGGAAGAGTTTTAGAAGGACAGGCATTAGTTCTTCTTTAAATGTTTGGTAGAATTCACTTGTGAAACCATCTGGCCCTGGGCTTTTATTTTTGGGTAGATTTTTGATCACAAGGTCGATTTCTGAGCTTGTGATTGGCTTGTTCATAGTTTCTATTTCTTCCTGGTTGAGTCTTGGGAGATTAATCTTCTCTAAGAAACTGTCCATTTCTTCCAGGTTGTCCAGTTTGTTGCCATAGAGTTGTTCATAATAGTCTCTTATAATCCTTTGGATTTCTGCATTATCCGTTGTAATCTCTCCTTTTTCATTTTTGATTTTGGTGATCTGGTTCTTCTCTCTCTTTTTCTTGATGAGTCTGGCCAGTGGTGTGTCGATTTTATTGACCTTTTCAGAGAACCAGCTTTTTGTTTTATTTATCTTTACTATTGTTTCTTTTGTTTCTTTTTCATTTATTTCTGCTCTGATCTTTATGATTTCTCTTCTTCTGCTGGCTTTGGGGTGTTTTTGTTCTTCTTTCTCCAGTTGTTTTAAGCGTAAGGTAAGGTCGTCTGTTTGAGATTTTCCTAGTTTCTTGAGGTGGGATTGTATTGCTATAAACTTCCCTCTTAGAACTGCTTTTGCAGTATCCCATAGGTTTTGCACTGTCGTGTGTTCATTGTCATTTTCTTCTAGGAATTTTTTTATTTCTCCTTTGATTTCCTCAATGATCAGTTGGTTTTTTAGGTATGTGTTGTTTAATCTCCATGTGTTTGTGTTTTTAGCAGTTTTTTTCCTGTAGTTGATCTCTAGTCTCACTGCATTGTGGTCCGAGAAGATGGTTGATAGAATTTCAGTTTTCTTGAATTGACTGAGGATTGATTTGTGGCCCAAGATGTGGTCTATCCTGGAGAATGTTCCGTGAGCACTTGAGAAGAAAGTGTATTCTTCTGCTTTTGGATGGAAAGTCCTAAAGATATCAATGAGGTCCATTTCTTCTAGTGTGGCATTTAAGGCTTGTGTTTCTTTATTAATTTTCTGTTTGGATGATCTGTCCATTGGTGTGAGAGGAGTGTTAAAGTCTCCTACTATGATTGTGTTGCTGTCAATGTCTTGTTTTATGTCTGAAAGTGTTTGTCTTATGTATTGGGGTGCTCCTGCGTTGGGAGCGTAGATATTTATGATTGTTATGTCTTCTTCTTGGATGGATCCCTTAATCATGATGTAGTGACCTGCCTTGTCTCTTAGAATCTTCTTTACTTTAAAATCTATTTTATCTGATATGAGGATTGCTACTCCAGCTTTCTTTTGATTTCCATTTGCATGGAATATCTTTTTCCAGCCTCTCACTTTCAGTCTATGAGTGTCTCTAGGTCTGAAATGAGTTTCCTGGAGGCAGCATATGTATGGGTCGTGTTTTGGATCCATTCAGCCACTCTGTGTCTTTTGGTTGGGGCGTTTAGTCCATTGACATTCAAAGTAATTATTGATACAAATGATCCTATTGTCATCTTCTTAGATGTTATGATGGGTTTGTTTCGTGGATCTTCCCCTTTTATACTTGTTTTCTATATAAGTCCCTTTAACATTTGTTGTAGGGCTGGTTTGGTGTGACTAAATTCTTTTAATTTTTGCTTGTCTGTAAAGCTTTTGATTTCTCCATCAATTTTGAAGGAGATCCTTGCAGGGTAGAGGATTCTTGGTTGCAGATTATTCTCTTTCAGCCGTTTAAATATGTCCTGCCATTTCAGCCGTTTAAATGTGTCCTGCAGAGTTTCTGTTGAAAGATCAGCTGTTAAACGGATGGGCTTTCCCTTGTATGTCACTAGTTGCTTTTCCCTTGCTGCTTTGAGAATTCTATCTTTGTGTTTAATTTGTGTTAACTTCATTAATATGTGTCTTGGTGTGTTTCTTCTCGGATTGATTCTGTTAGGTACTCTTTGTGCTTCTTGGACTTGATTGACTATTTCTTTTCCCATGTTGGGGAAATTTTCAACTATAATCTCTTCAAAAATTTTCTCATAGCCTTTCTTTTTTTCTTCTTCTTCTGGAACCCCTATAATTCGAATATTGGTGCGTTTGATATTATCCCAGAGGTCTCTGAGGCTGTCCTCTGCTCTTTTCATTCTTTGAGCTAGAGTCTGTTTTTCAGCAGTTACTTCCACCATTTTATCTTCCAGCTCACTTATCCGGTCTTCTGTCTCAGATACTCTGCTCTTGATTCCTTCTACAGAGTTTTTCAGTTCAGCAATTGAGTTGTTTGTCTCTGTTACTTTTTTGGTAAGTTCTTGTATTTCTTTATTCAGTGTGTTAGTTGTACCTTGCAATTTCTCTGAAATTCTGTTTTCAGTGTCTTTGATCATCTTTACTATCATTCTTCTGAAATCACTTTCAGAAAGTTTGTCCAAATTCTCTTCATTAATTTGATCTTGTGTGTTTGTGGATTGTTCCTTCGCTTGTGTGGTATTTCTCTGCCGTTTCATTGTTATTATTAATTTTTTAAAAACTGATTCTGTTTGGGATTTCCTTTTCCCAGACTTTGAGTTACGTCTGTCTGTGTTTGTTGTTGGGATGGGGCTTCTATTCTGGGTGATGCTGGTGATTGGGTGATGTCAGGACCTGTATACAAGTGATTACTTTTGCTGGCGTTCTCACTTGTATACTGCTCTTTAGTGTTATGCGTTCTCTAGTATTGTAGAGTTTTGGAGTCAGTGCACCCTCCTTAAAACCCCGGGGCTTGTTGCCTGACCAGGGAATGAAGATTTCACGGCTGGTTTGTTATGGTATTAAATGATATTAAAACATATATATGCAAATGAGAAACAGAAGGTATACCTTTGACAAATGGCAATTATTAAAACACTATATATCAAATAAAACAAAGATCAGCTGTTAAACGGATGGGCTTTCCTTGTTTGTCATTAGTTGCTTTTCCTTGCTGCTTTGAGAATTCTATCTTTGTGTTTAATTTGTGTTAACTTCATTAATATGTGTCTTGGTGTGTTTCTTCTCGGATTGATTCTGTTAGGTACTCTTTGTGCTTCTTGGACTTGATTGACTATTTCTTTTCCCATGTTGGGGAAATTTTCAACTATAATCTCTTCAAAAATTTTCTCATAGCCTTTCTTTTTTTCTTCTTCTTCTGGAACCCCTATAATTCGAATATTGGTGCGTTTGATATTATCCCAGAGGTCTCTGAGGCTGTCCTCTGCTCTTTTCATTCTTTGAGCTAGAGTCTGTTTTTCAGCAGTTACTTCCACCATTTTATCTTCCAGCTCACTTATCCGGTCTTCTGTCTCAGATACTCTGCTCTTGATTCCTTCTACAGAGTTTTTCAGTTCAGCAATTGAGTTGTTTGTCTCTGTTACTTTTTTGGTAAGTTCTTGTATTTCTTTATTCAGTGTGTTAGTTGTACCTTGCAATTTCTCTGAAATTCTGTTTTCAGTGTCTTTGATCATCTTTACTATCATTCTTCTGAAATCACTTTCAGAAAGTTTGTCCAAATTCTCTTCATTAATTTGATCTTGTGTGTTTGTGGATTGTTCCTTCGCTTGTGTGGTATTTCTCTGCCGTTTCATTGTTATTATTAATTTTTTAAAAACTGATTCTGTTTGGGATTTCCTTTTCCCAGACTTTGAGTTACGTCTGTCTGTGTTTGTTGTTGGGATGGGGCTTCTATTCTGGGTGATGCTGGTGATTGGGTGATGTCAGGACCTGTATACAAGTGATTACTTTTGCTGGCGTTCTCACTTGTATACTGCTCTTTAGTGTTATGCGTTCTCTAGTATTGTAGAGTTTTGGAGTCAGTGCACCCTCCTTAAAACCCCGGGGCTTGTTGCCTGACCAGGGAATGAAGATTTCACGGCTGGTTTGTTATGGTATTAAATGATATTAAAACATATATATGCAAATGAGAAACAGAAGGTATACCTTTGACAAATGGCAATTTAAAAATTATGCAAGTACTATCTAGCGTATTGAATTATACACATAAACATATACAGCTATAACATAACCCAAGCATTCCAATCAAAAATACAGTACAATACGTTAGCACAGCGAATAGAGAAATCCAAGAATGATATCCACAAGTTAATAAGCAAACTAAGTAGAGCACCCATTGGAGAATAATGCTAGAGCAGGATCCCCGTTGGGGATAAGGCAATGAGGACAGAACAGACTAAGAAATATAGTGGGGAAAGGGAAAAAGAGAAAGGGAGGATAGAAGAGAAATATAGAATAATATTGCAAAGTTAAATATAGGGAGATAAAGATTTGTATGTATTAGAATTTAGTGCTATAGGAAAGGAGCTTCAGAGAAAGCAAAGAATTATAGAGGAGGTAGTAGTACAAATGAAAAAATTATTAAAAATTAAAAGATCAAAATTTTATAGAAAAATATAGAAAAACAAAGCAAAAATAATAAAAACAAACAAAACCCCCACAGAACCTTAAAAGGCCAATGGGGAACCAGAAGTTTATACCAAAATAAAATGTGTGGTTTAAAAGGAAAAAAAAAAAAAAAATTATGTAAACTTGAATATATTCAGTCTTACTGATAAGATTAGTAGCTTCAATAGAATTCAGTGAAGGAAATGAACACACCCGCTCTCTCTCACACACACACACCCCCAAGAAAAGAAAAAAAAAAAAAACAAAGTGGTGGGTGCACTGAGTGGGTTTGGAAAAAAGAGAAAAAAAAATTGAAACAAAGTAATACAATACAAAAAATGAAATTTTAAAGTCCAGCAGTAACTCCAGCTTCAGACAAAACGTGAAAATAGTGTTTATGTTCTTCTGTCTCTTGCTGACTATTCAGGAATTATCAGTCTTTTTCTTGCCTCTGGCAGTGGTTGGATCTGAAGACCTCTTTGACTGCTTGTTTTGGCCTATTCCAGAATTAAAAGGCCCGCCCAGGCTGACCCTGGGAGTTTCTTAATCCAAATCCCTTTTCTTGCTGGGTGGAGCTAAGTTCCTCCTGTAGCTTGACCAGCAGCCCTGCAGTTTGACCAGCAGCCAAACTACAGTAGGGAAAATGGCGTCTGTCTCACAGAGGATTTATTCCCACACGCTCTATGGGAAGCACTTCCACAGTGCCCCCGACCCTGCTGCAGGCCACCGTCGACCCCCGCCACCGTGGGAGACGTCAGGTTACTCAGAGGTGAGTCTGGCTCAGTCTCATGCGGGATCGCTATTCCTCTCTCCCTGATCACAGTGCGCAGAGACTTTCCAGTCCTCCTCGGAGGCTCTGTGATCGGGTTAATGGTAACCTCCTCCAAAGGGAACTGAGTGCCGCCCTTCCGAGGCCTGTTCAAGGGCACTTCTAGCTCAAGGGGGCTCCTGGACCCTCCAAAGCAGGTCTGGCTCAGTCCCTTGTGGGTGTTAGTGCTCCTCTCCCGGGTTTTGATCTGCAACAGGCTTTGCGGCTTTGGCCCGCCCAGCCTCTCCGGCGGGTATGAGGTTTGACTTTTAAAAGTACGATTGCACCCCTCCTACCGTCTTGATGCGGCTTCTCCTTTGTTCTTCGATGTGGGGTGTCCTCTCTGTGATCAGATCCAACCTCCTTTCGTCGATGGTTTCCCAGGAACTCGTCGCAATTCAGGCGATTTTGCAGGAGAGATGAGTGCACGTCCTTCTACGCCGCCATCTTAGCTCCACCTCCCAGAATTTTTTTTTTTTACTTTGCTTCATTAATTTGGGTTTTTTAAAACATTAACAGTGATTACATTTTACATGGAATAGCATATTGATACAGAAATTACAGGACCAGAAAGTAAAGTCACAATGAATTACATTTCTTGGGATTTTTGATACCTGGTCTTATAATCATAACAACTAGCTTACTTTATTTCTCAATCTACAGCTTCAAGATAAGGCCTAAGAGCATGACAAATTCCCAAGTTACTGAATAATTGGTTCCAAAATGGAAGACCATGTTGCTGGTGGCATGGTCTTTCAGAAGGACTTGGGAAGATTTGCTTGGAGTGAAGCAGCCTTCAACTGAGAATCTTCCCTCTCTCAGAACTCTTCACAGGATATTCCCTTTCCATATTGCACATTAAAAATGATAAAAATGCAGAAGCACTCTTGGATGCTAGCCACTGACTGGAAATAAGAAGTACTTATGTTTTATAGAGTGTATAATATACTAATATTCCTCAGAGAAAAGTCTTATTCAGTCTTCTCACTTTTATTTACAGAAGGTTCAACCAGTCCTTATTTTACAAGGTGCTATTCAAATGTAATACTCCAGACTGGGTACTTAATTTACCTTGGAGAAATGTAGCACTGAATCATTCCTATCAGTTTTCAGAATGGGGACACTAGGGAGTGTTTTAAACTTAAGTCATAACATAGAGAATGTTTAAAGAGGCAAATTTTCCTCCTCCCTGTGGTAGGGAGATGAGCTGGAATATCTGACTCTCCACAAGACAGGTTAAGAAGTGTGGAGAGTACTGCTCATGGTGATTCCAGATCTTTGCTAACAAATTTGTCCTCCAAGAAAATGTGGAACATGAAAGAACAGCTGCCCTTTGAACCAAACCTGAAAAATAACCGGGATGCTTCCAGGTGTAAGACCTTACAAATTTACACCACCTTTGGTAGCATGCCCAGAAAACTTCACACTGAGACCCACTGAGGGCAGCTCTGTGACCTCTGCAAGATAAGAAAAGCCACATCTCTATTTCGAGTTGCTTTAAATGCTGCAGGGCCGTGAAAGGACCTCTGCCCTGACCTAGCATTATGAAAACTCAGTTTGGATAGATCTTGGGTATAATGATTTGGGAAAACATGACGGTCATCTGTATTTTTTAAAGCATTTTTTTTGGAAATGTAAACTTCAGGCAAGCATGTTGGAGTAAGATGAGCATTTCTGAAGGAGTGGGTATGATTCATTATCTTTTAGTGTTTTCTTCTGTGTCAATGACTTGATACCTGGTCTTATAATCATAACAACTAGCTTACTTTATTTCTCAATCTACAGCTTCAAGATAAGGCCTAAGAGCATGACAAATTCCCAAGTTACTGAATAATTGGTTCCAAAATGGAAGACCATGTTGCTGGTGGCATGGTCTTTCAGAAGGACTTGGGAAGATTTGCTTGGAGTGAAGCAGCCTTCAACTGAGAATCTTCCCTCTCTCAGAACTCTTCACAGGATATTCCCTTTCCATATTGCACATTAAAAATGATAAAAATGCAGAAGCACTCTTGGATGCTAGCCACTGACTGGAAATAAGAAGTACTTATGTTTTATAGAGTGTATAATATACTAATATTCCTCAGAGAAAAGTCTTATTCAGTCTTCTCACTTTTATTTACAGAAGGTTCAACCAGTCCTTATTTTACAAGGTGCTATTCAAATGTAATACTCCAGACTGGGTACTTAATTTACCTTGGAGAAATGTAGCACTGAATCATTCCTATCAGTTTTCAGAATGGGGACACTAGGGAGTGTTTTAAACTTAAGTCATAACATAGAGAATGTTTAAAGAGGCAAATTTTCCTCCTCCCTGTGGTAGGGAGATGAGCTGGAATATCTGACTCTCCACAAGACAGGTTAAGAAGTGTGGAGAGTACTGCTCATGGTGATTCCAGATCTTTGCTAACAAATTTGTCCTCCAAGAAAATGTGGAACATGAAAGAACAGCTGCCCTTTGAACCAAACCTGAAAAATAACCGGGATGCTTCCAGGTGTAAGACCTTACAAATTTACACCACCTTTGGTAGCATGCCCAGAAAACTTCACACTGAGACCCACTGAGGGCAGCTCTGTGACCTCTGCAAGATAAGAAAAGCCACATCTCTATTTCGAGTTGCTTTAAATGCTGCAGGGCCGTGAAAGGACCTCTGCCCTGACCTAGCATTATGAAAACTCAGTTTGGATAGATCTTGGGTATAATGATTTGGGAAAACATGACGGTCATCTGTATTTTTTAAAGCATTTTTTTTGGAAATGTAAACTTCAGGCAAGCATGTTGGAGTAAGATGAGCATTTCTGAAGGAGTGGGTATGATTCATTATCTTTTAGTGTTTTCTTCTGTGTCAATGACTTGTTCTGGAAAAGTTAGTAGCTAAAAAACAATTAAAATAACACCGAATACCATTTTTATTGGTTAAAATGTTAATCTCACACACTGCTTAAGTGATTAGGATACTTGCTATGTATGCCAGAGGAGGTGTTCTCTGTGACTGTTAACTTTTGGCCTTCAGATCTGAGAACTAACCACAACGGATACCTTAGCTCATTCTCAGTTTAGTTTTAAATTACTTTTGTTTCTCTTTCTAGGGTAATGATCAGATGTTAAATGCCCATAAAATAGAGTCAGTAACTTATGAGAAAATTTTCTTTCAAATTCACAAGAGTTATAGTATACTATCAAGAAACCTTAACTGTAATATAAAGAGCGGCATTTGGGTGTCAAGTCATAAACTGCTAGATAAAATTTCTGAATTACCATTTTGTTCGTGAAATAAGAGGAACACTGGCCTCTCAGTTTTCCTAATTACTAGGTAACACTATGATTTGAAAAACATCACTGCTATAGTTAAAACCTGCAATTATTAGCTGCTAAGTGGTAAAAGGGCTCTTAGCTCTATGTAAAATATAAAATGACCATATTCCTGCCTTAACCATTTATTTTCAGAGAGAAATGAAAGAAACTCAAAAAAAATGCAGCTATAAGAAACTTCTGTTTCAGACCTAATACTTCTTTTTCTGCATCCATGTTGTCCTGCTTTCTACTTGTGGAGCATTCTTTATTCAAGACATACACTAAAAGATGGAAACTACCTGGGTCAATAAACGAGGTTTTGTTTGTTTTGTTTTGATTTTCAGGATATTTTGGAAAGAGCTGAGAATGGAAAGTTGATCAAAGAAGCCTTGTTGCTGAAAGAAATAATTCTGCTCTAGTTTGTGGAGGAACAACCTGTACTTCCCCCCAAAAAAGGAGCATACACTTAGCATGTTGGAAAGAACATTAATTCACCTAATAACCTTAATGCACCATGGCTATCAGGTATTAAAAGATATCAACATAGCCTGCCATTTTAAAATAGCTATTCATGCAAAGTAAAAACGGAATGCTCAGGAAAGTAAGAAATTTGCTCTACATCACAGATGTCTCACAAGACTGAGAATGAAATATATGCATTAAAAATCACATACATAAGAACTACAGGCAAGTTAGGAACATGTCACACTGTTTCCCAAATGGCCTGTCTGAGCACCTAATTAGCTCCTCCAGTCATTTTCTCATCTCATTTCTTCACTTGAATTCTCTTTAATAGCTTTTTTCTTCTAGTAATTTCACTAGAGATACTCTTTACATTAATGACAACTCTTTAGACTTCTTCGGGAAAAACTGGTATCTTTTTTGACACCACTCATCCCTCTCTTCCATCTTCTCTTCATATTTGGCTTTCAAAAATATGACCCTCTTTTCTTGGCTAATTCTTATCCATTAGTTATTATCTACTTGAGAAGTCAGCCCTTCCTCACTATTCCCAAACTGGCTTGAATCCAAAACTCTTCTGCCAGAAAATATTCATATACTATCTCTACTTCCTAAGTACATTGTTGTAATGCATCATTTTTTGTTGTAGAGCATTTGAAAACCCTATCTCTTTTTATTCTTAAAGTAAAATAGTGATGCAGTGGGAGTAGATGTTATTACAAGCCCCAAGTTTTAGATAAAAATCTACAAATGTCTTGTACAAAATTGTGTACATACTGTGTCGGAACCAGAATTAAAGCCAAGTCTTCTAACTTGTCAGACTAGAAAAATGCCTCTGACAACTCATTGCTATGCAAATTAACTTTAGAGTCTCATCTCTGTGGTTTAGTCTAACATAAATCTGTACCTACTTCCATGCACTTACATTTTCATAGCCATCAACTTACATCCCTTTACTATTTGCTGCTCTCCATCTCATTAATTTTGGAAGTTTGTCTTTCACAATATTCCAACCTATCCATCTTTACCATGTATAAAAACAAAATTTCCTTTGCAAAGCCATTAAGCAAACAAAGAAAAAAGTCTGAATGGAGATTTTAAGTATCACTCTGCTTTAACCCCACTGCCATTACATTTAATTTTCCTATTCAATATATTGATCATATCCCAATTTGTCCTGAAGCCATTAATTTACACTTTCCCTATCCAGATCAGTTGGGAGAGACCACCTCAGCTGGGCGTGGAAACTTACGTACAAAGTTTGATCTGAAGAAGATGACAGCTGCACTGTCCTAAGTTCAGTCGGCAAAGCAGTCGTATTTTTCCTGATGACGGCCTTCAGCAACAAGTTTACTTTAGGTTTAAGTGCATAATCTGAAACCTAGATGCTGATTCCAAACTCCAGTGCACTGTTTTCTTAGAGTGCATGCAGTATTTTTTTTATTAGGCACTCCATAGTTAAGAGTTCTACAGCCAATTTTTGGGGAAGCCTAAATCAAATAAATAGTTTATTACGATGCATCCTTTAGAACTGGTGTTCCATGGGACAACAATTTATGAAAACTGTGTGCCTATATTTCTTCAGATTGAACTTGAAATCCAAAGATTTTCTCATAGGATTTTCGATACTTCCTGTTTCTCATCTTTCTGGAAACTTTGAGAAGAAACATGCAAATAATTTCAGCACTTCATTCCTAGTTTAGGGCAGAGGTACACTTTTTTGGTGTGTGTGTGTGCTAAGTCACTTCAGTCATGTCCGATTCCTTGCGACCCCATGAATTGTAGCCCACCAGGCTCCTTTGTCCATGGGCTTTCCTAGGCAAGAATACTGGAGTGGGTTGCCATTTCTTTCTCCAGAGGTATACTTTAATGAAGAATAAAATAAAATAAAATACTCTAAACCTTTAACCTCAGTAAAAGGTTCTATCTAACTGAATGTATAGAAAGCCCTACTGTAAATTTTTGGTTGACTTTTCCCCCTAATTTTCACAGTCTGCCTCCTCCAACATATCTTATTGGAAATACTGATATTTTAATGCATTGAACATATCTTGAAATTTTCATGCAAAAAGTTCTCCCTTTCTAATTGTTTCACTCAGTAGAGTTCTTTACAGAGCAGCAGCTTAATTCCCAGCAGCGATGGTTACCTAAGCACTTTGTATGTAAATGTAGCCCTCAAACAAGGAGGAAGATGTCAGAAATACAGAAACCTTTTCATTTTCATCTGTCTGAATCTCTTCACAGATATTTCAATTTTTAAATTATTTTTAATCTGTATGGTGTCAACATGTGTTACAAGTATGGCTTTTAAAGAATGGTGTACCCCAAGCCCCAACTCAAACAAGGTTTTACTAAGTTCAGGTTAAATTTATTAAGTTTCTAATTGAATGTAGTAAACTGTGTCTCAAAATATGAAGTTAAGTATTTTTGAAAATCAAATGTGCAAGAACATAGAGCACTACAAGCAGTTTTAAAGCTGGCATAAATAAGAATAAGCTAAATATACTGTGGAACCAAAAGCTAAGAAGAAAAAATATATATACAACTTTGTAACATTAAAAATTCTTCTGTAAAAATTAGGTTGAGCAACAAATGACAAAGTAGAGAAAACATTTGCCATATATATATCACAAAATTTAAAAATCCACTAAAGAGCTTATGTAAGGAGTTAATGACATTAAGCAAACAACCTAATTTAAAAAATGAGAAACACACATGAATAGGCTAGTCCGAGAAGAAGAAAGAAAATGGTCAATAACCAGGAAAAGATGTACAACATAACCTCTTGGGTAAATAAGATTAGTAAAAATAGATAGCAAGGTCTGAGAAAATTAGAAAGAGCAATCCCACTTGGAAAGAATATAAAATTTGCTGATAATCTATCAGTATCTTTGAAAATTTAAAATAACACATAAAAGTTCTACTGAGCTGTAAATTTTAGTGCATCTCTTAGCAATGAAGGAGGTATATCTGCATCTAGTTAAGTGTGTAATATAATCATGATAAATATTTACAAAGTAGAAATAAAACCAGCCTTTTAAAAACGGTTAACAATCAATACACATACACATATATGATATAAATATATGCTTATGCATATGTATAATTGCATATTGGTGTGCATCTCTGTAAGCACACAGATAAGTAAGTGCACACTCTCCATATACACGTGTATATTTAAGAATATTCATTAAAAAGTTTGGAAGAATAGGCACCAAACTGCTAATCTGTTAAAGATGATTCTTTGCAGGGTGTAGGGGAATACGGAATTAGGGACTTTGCATTTCAACTTATACATTTCTGTACAGTTTAATGCTTAAATCAATTAAGTTTGTGTCGATTTTTTATTAATCAGGAAAATGTAGCAAATGACCATGAGTCTAGAATGGTCTGAGGAGATGCTGTCTAGAGAGGAAAATGTTGGGCTGAATTAGTGAATTTCAGAATGTGTACTGATAACCTTGGCTGCCATGCAGTGGACTTTTAGGGATGCAGAACAGTGGTATAAAAGCCATCTGTATTCTATTTATGTTAAGAACAATGAATATGTTTATAATATTTAATGTAAACTATGTGATCTGTGTTTTCCATTAAAATATTTTTAAAATTGTGTGTGTTTGTGTGCACACAGATAAATGACATTTGTTGGGATATTTGCCAGCTCGCTTGCCATTCATCAGTCAAAATTCAAAAAGTATTTATTACTATATCTACTATATGCAAGATTACTAAAGTGAAGAAATTAATCCCAAAATGGTTAAAAAAATGTTAAACAACACAAAACCTCCCCAAAAATTTAAAAATGAGAAACACACATGAATAGGCTAGTCCGAGAAGAAGAAAGAAAATGGTCAATAACCAGGAAAAGATGTACAACATAACCTCTTGGGTAAATAAGATTAGTAAAAATAGATAGCAAGGTCTGAGAAAATTAGAAAGAGCAATCCCACTTGGAAAGAATATAAAATTTGCTGATAATCTATCAGTATCTTTGAAAATTTAAAATAACACATAAAAGTTCTACTGAGCTGTAAATTTTAGTGCATCTCTTAGCAATGAAGGAGGTATATCTGCATCTAGTTAAGTGTGTAATATAATCATGATAAATATTTACAAAGTAGAAATAAAACCAGCCTTTTAAAAACGGTTAACAATCAATACACATACACATATATGATATAAATATATGCTTATGCATATGTATAATTGCATATTGGTGTGCATCTCTGTAAGCACACAGATAAGTAAGTGCACACTCTCCATATACACGTGTATATTTAAGAATATTCATTAAAAAGTTTGGAAGAATAGGCACCAAACTGCTAATCTGTTAAAGATGATTCTTTGCAGGGTGTAGGGGAATACGGAATTAGGGACTTTGCATTTCAACTTATACATTTCTGTACAGTTTAATGCTTAAATCAATTAAGTTTGTGTCGATTTTTTATTAATCAGGAAAATGTAGCAAATGACCATGAGTCTAGAATGGTCTGAGGAGATGCTGTCTAGAGAGGAAAATGTTGGGCTGAATTAGTGAATTTCAGAATGTGTACTGATAACCTTGGCTGCCATGCAGTGGACTTTTAGGGATGCAGAACAGTGGTATAAAAGCCATCTGTATTCTATTTATGTTAAGAACAATGAATATGTTTATAATATTTAATGTAAACTATGTGATCTGTGTTTTCCATTAAAATATTTTTAAAATTTTGTGTGTTTGTGTGCACACAGATAAATGACATTTGTTGGGATATTTGCCAGCTCGCTTGCCATTCATCAGTCAAAATTCAAAAAGTATTTATTACTATATCTACTATATGCAGAGAACTGTGCCTGGGAACATGAGCACAGAAATAAATAAAACAGGGTCTCTACGTTCCAGAAGGGTCACAGTCCACACACACACACACACACACACACACCAGAATGTGAACAAATCGTATAGTCAGAAAAAACTTTCTTGAAGAGGGTAGTATCTACTCTGAGTTATAAAGGGACAGAAGTCTGTGAGCTCTATAGGGCATTCTGGACAAGACAAACATCAAATATATCTGAAAAAAACATCAAGTCTTCAGTGTGATACTAACAACAGCATGATTAAAACACCATATGTTTCAATCATTGTATTAAGTGTTTCATATGCAATAACTCAACTAATCCTCATATCAACTCCATGCACAACTATTATTATCATCTGTATATGTTACAAATGAGAACATCAAAGCACAGAGAGTTCATACAACTTGCACAATATCACACAAATTATAAATGGCAGAAAAGGTAACAGCAGAATCAAGGTCAACCCAGGCAGTTGGACTTCCAGAGCTCCTGTTCTTAGCTATTAGACTATACTTCTAAATTATAGGAGGACTTCTGAAAGTAAGACTATAAAATTAGGATTATAATGGTCATGGACTATGTTCCATGCTAAAGTACTTGAGAACTTTTCTCAGTTCATTACAGAGAATATGAAGAGGGTTGGGCAGATGCTATCTAGAGGTTTAGAAGTTGGGCTGAATTAGTGAATTTCAGAATGTGTACTGATAACCTTGGCTGCCATGCAGTGGACTTTTAGGGATGCAGAACAGTGGTATAAAAGCCATCTGTATTCTATTTATGTTAAGAACAATGAATATGTTTATAATATTTAATGTAAACTATGTGATCTGTGTTTTCCATTAAAATATTTTTAAAATTGTGTGTGTTTGTGTGCACACAGATAAATGACATTTGTTGGGATATTTGCCAGCTCGCTTGCCATTCATCAGTCAAAATTCAAAAAGTATTTATTACTATATCTACTATATGCAGAGAACTGTGCCTGGGAACATGAGCACAGAAATAAATAAAACAGGGTCTCTACGTTCCAGAAGGGTCACAGTCCACACACACACACACACACACACACACCAGAATGTGAACAAATCGTATAGTCAGAAAAAACTTTCTTGAAGAGGGTAGTATCTACTCTGAGTTATAAAGGGACAGAAGTCTGTGAGCTCTATAGGGCATTCTGGACAAGACAAACATCAAATATATCTGAAAAAAACATCAAGTCTTCAGTGTGATACTAACAACAGCATGATTAAAACACCATATGTTTCAATCATTGTATTAAGTGTTTCATATGCAATAACTCAACTAATCCTCATATCAACTCCATGCACAACTATTATTATCATCTGTATATGTTACAAATGAGAACATCAAAGCACAGAGAGTTCATACAACTTGCACAATATCACACAAATTATAAATGGCAGAAAAGGTAACAGCAGAATCAAGGTCAACCCAGGCAGTTGGACTTCCAGAGCTCCTGTTCTTAGCTATTAGACTATACTTCTAAATTATAGGAGGACTTCTGAAAGTAAGACTATAAAATTAGGATTATAATGGTCATGGACTATGTTCCATGCTAAAGTACTTGAGAACTTTTCTCAGTTCATTACAGAGAATATGAAGAGGGTTGGGCAGATGCTATCTAGAGGTTTAGAAGTTGGGCTGAACTAGTATCTGAAAAACTGGAAAAAGAATCCGACTTGAATTTTAGAAAGGAGACTTTGGCAGACTTTTGGACAGCAGGTTTCAGAAGCTTAAGGTGTAAGCCATGCAAAAACATCACTGCAATGACTGAGACGAAAATGAATGGGATTCTGATCTAAGACAGAGAGAGAGTGAATAAATAGAAAAAAGAAGACAGATTGGGAAAATGTTTAGGAGATGGAATTGACAACATCAATAGTGATGGATGAGTTGTGATTTTTCTTTAGTACTTTGTAAAGAACTTATCAGATGGAGGACATTTAATTAGAAAGACTGATTTAGTTTTTCATTTATTTAGGCATATTATATATTAAAATCAATACTTCACTATTTCATTACATTAATTTGTTAGCAAGTTATAATTTAGTATCTGGAAATTTCCCAGACTTTAATCACTGAAAATTAACTTAGTAACTTCCCATAAAGATAAAGCTTGTCCAATGATTTCAATGAATTCCCAAGATAAAATAAATAGTTTATATTTATGACTCTCGTATTAGGAGGAATAAATAATGATCTATATAGGAACAGGCCAAAACCAATTCCTATTCCTTTCTTCAAATTTGTATTTCATTATGCTAAGAGGATAATTTGATAACCATATCAATTAATCTTGAGGGTGCACCACATTAGAAAAACATTTTTATAATAATTAAGACAGAGACTCATCATGGATTTGAACCCTAGTTTTGTCATACTTCAGCTGTTTGGTCATGGGCAAATTACCTGACCTCTTGGAACTTAAGTCACTTTATATAAAATAAAAATGGTGATAAACACTTTAGACGATTAGTTGGAGTATTAGCAGTAGTTTACACAAAGCACCTAGCTCAGATGTTCACCTGCCTAACATAAGATAGCGAGGTAACATATAATTGTGCTGAAACTATGTCAGAATGACCACCACTTGTGTAGTTTCACTTCATCCTAACTGGTTTTATTGAAGAGTGCCCTAATCTTCATTCGGCATACTCAAAACAAGTTTGATTAAGAAAGCCCAAGGGCTCCGTGTTTTTACACATGGAATGTTGATTTCTCTTCCTGTGTACCCTGATAAGGTAGAAGAATTTCTTCTAGAATTTTTTTTTTTTTTTTTTTTTGCCAGGCTATGCTTCAACCTTGGGGGAGAAAATGGGGTTAAGTCAGAAATGGACAAGTACCTTGAAACATGGTCGGCTGACTAAATCCTTACACCAAATGACCCAGTTACAGATTTGACTCTGCTGAAAGAACCTGCATTATGATGTCTATCTCTCTTTCCTATTTTTTTTTGGGGGGTGGGAGGGGGCGGGCGGCCACTTCTATTGGTCTTTCAATTATCTATTTTCATCCATCTTTGTTCTTTGGCCCGTGTGGGCCTCCCATTGCAGTGGCCTCTGTTGTCGCAGAGCACCGGCTCTGGGCGTGTGCGCTCCAGAGCTCCGGCTCGGTAATTGGACGCATCGGTCCATCCGCTCCGCGGCACATGGGATCTTCCCAGGCCAGGGATCAAACCAGCACCCCTTGCACTTCAAGGCGGTGTCCTTACCCACTGGACCACCAGGGAAGCCCCTTCTTTTCTATTTTTTTGAGCAGAAGAGGCAGGAAACATACTGGAGGAATCCAAGAAAAAAGTTGACAATTACATGTCTCACTTTGTTATATCAACCTTCTATTTGGGTAGATGTTAATGCTTCCCATTTCTTGATTTCTTGGCTGCATAATTTCAATTATATGAGCCAGTTACTGATCTCTTCTTTTTTTTTTTTTTTTTTTAAGGAGGGTCGAGAGATCTCTTACCTCTAAAGTGCTCTCTCCTTGAGGTAAGGAAGAAAACCAAGTTTTGAGATTAGGAGAGCATCCAATAATTTTTTTTTTTAAAGAAAGCAAACTCGAAGCTTCTTAGAGCCACACATGCCCCCCCCCTCACCTCCCCCCTCACCCCCTCCTCTCCTCCACACACACTAGATTCTTAGAAAAACAAACAGCAGAGCAAGTGCTGTTAATCCTACTCCTGCTTTGTGCCTTTTGCCATTTAGGGGATAAAGAAGTGAATCTAATGAGGCCAGCATTCTGTTTTGGACCCTACAAGTGATGCATTCAATTTGTCAGGATGCAGATCAGCAGGGCTCCTCAGCATGACTGTGTAGTATAATCCTGTCCATAAACTATTCCTCCATGTTCTGCCAAAGAAGTGGTGGGCCCTCTGAAGGGCCAGTCCACTGACTTGGCAGCTGTAGCCCCATCATACTCAAAACTAGTAAGTCACACACCCAGACACAACCCCTGACGTTCCTTGGGGAGGAAGCAAAGCTTAATTTAGATAATCCCCTTTGCAAAGTGTATTAGCTGATCCAAACCAGACCTGGCCAACTCATGACATGTTGTTCTTACATTTCAGAGATGCTTCAACATAGAAATAGCTTCTAGTTGCATTTGAAGGATTGAGGTTCATTTCAGGAATAGGAGGAATGATCAATAAACTATTTTTAAATGCATAAACAGTTTTGTGCTTGACCTTGACCTTCTATCCACTTAAATGGCACTGGGGGCGGGGGGCACGTTTCTTTGTTGTTCTAGTAAGAGGTTGGTAGAGCTTCTCCAATTCCATTTCACATATGAAAATAAATAATAACAGTAAACATAATAGGGTGAATATGCTGGGTATCACAAATAGGTACTTCTAGCTTGGAGATAGAAAAACACTTTTTTCTAAGTCATTTGTAGAAAAATATACTTGACTTAAGAACAGATGTCCCACCAAAACTCCACTGCACATATGGATCTGTCAACAGAAGACACCGATGACTAAAGAGATATGGAAATGCTAGAAGATTCAGTGCTTTGATAGAAAAATACCCTCAGGAACCAAATGTGAAGTAACATCATACTTGAGAGGCAAAAAGGAAAGAGATGCAGAGTTGGAATAAAAGAAGCATGTAAGTTTTTTTCAGTATGAGTACAGAAATGAACTTCAAGTTCAAACCTAGGCCTCTGAATACATTTTGAAATGCCTGTACTGAAATTGTTATAATCTTGAAAAAAAGAAGGAAAAAAGAGAAAGGATGAATATGAACAGAGGGGAGGGAAAGAAGAGAGAGAGACAGAGATGGAGAGAGCTGAGTACAAGTGACACTTAAGAAAAACATTTGTTTTTTTTAGTTAAGGGTGAGCCCTTTCAGGATTCCCAGTTTCTTTATGGTATGCTGATAGCGAAAGTGTCAGATACAAACCAAGAGATAACATACATATCAACAGGAGAATGAAAAAAATGTGAATTCATGTTGACGACCTTTTTTTTAACAGAGAAATCATATGTGGTAACACACTTAGTGAGAGATGAATCAAAACCACCTCAGGTAACACCACCTATAAAATTAAATATTATGTAGATTTTAAGAGTTACACTATAGGGATCTGTACTGATTAAAAAAGGTATCTGTCTTCATAAGAAAACAGGCTATAAAACCGCATGCATAGCTTGATACAACTTTTTGAGAAAATATATTTTTAATATTTTAATACAGAAACATATGAAGCTCTCTCAGTGTGATGGGGTCATGATTTTTAAATTGTGCACTTTCTCAGTTTTCTACAATAAATGTGCATTATTTATAGATTTCCACAAACAGCCTAAAAACAATGTAAAATTGTCATTATGTTACCTCTTCATTCATAGACAAATCTTTCACAACAGCATCATGAAAGATGACTATCAATGGGGTTTGCTTTTAGCAACAAAGTTAAAGCATGGTGGGATCCTAAACCAAGGAACAGTTGCAGGAAAGTATACCTCTCACATGTATGTGTCTAGTTACTGTGAAACTGAAGTGTAGTTTTGGTACTTTTATTAAACAGAACTTTCAATCCAGAACATTTCATCATGCAATCAATTCAAGTCTTATCAAATTTACAGTTACACAGTTTACCCCATGATGCAACACAAAGATAAATAAGTGTAGAACTTATACGAGTCAGAGTATGGAGTAATCCCTTTCAGACTGTAAACCAACAGTTAGGTTTATCTTCTTCATGTGAAAGTTTAATTATAGGCATAGTCATTAAGGTTAGCACTTAGCATAAAATTGGGAGTTTCTTCTAGGTTGTCCACAGTACTGAAAGATCACGTGCTACAGTGGGAAGAACAGAACTAGGAACAAAAAACCTGGATTCCCAGAGTTGTGTGACCTTGGATAGCTCCCTCACTTCCACTCAGTCTGTTCCCGCATCTATAAAGTTAAGAGGAGAAATGGCAATCCACTCCAGTATTCTTGCCTGGAGAATTCCATGGTAGGGCTACAGCTCATGGGATCGCAAAGAATCGGACACAATTGAGTGACTAACACTTTCACTTCCACTAAGCAACAGTATTAATTTTACTGTTCCCACACTTGCTGTATTTACCTTAGACTTCCATTTCTCTTTATACTAAAAATTAATTTGTTTTCTATATTTCTGCAAATTACTTCAATCCTTTTTAACAGTTGGAAGGAGGTGGAGGATATAAATAAGTACACATGTACATATTTTTGGAATACAAATATCCTCACCTGTTTTTCTCATGAATCTTTAGGATTTCATTTGTCTGTTGAAGAAGCTGTTTCTCTAGCTTGTATGTTGACAAAGAATTCTCCAGAAGTTGTATTTCCAGTCGAGAAGTTTGATTTAGTACCTTAAAATAAAAGACAAGAACATTTCATTTGTCACAGAGTCACAACCATTATTTTGGGATTTTTATTTAGCTGTGTTTTTTTTTAAATAATTATTTCTCTAGGATAATAAAATAGTCTACATTCTACTAGATAATGCTTGACACGTCTCAAACATTGTATTTCTTTGAGATTGAAGTTGCAGTTAAATGAGAAAATTGAATTATTAAAACCATTTTCATGTTTCAATTTTCATGTCCTCAATACTTACATGACTTAGAGACTAACCCCGCCACCAGTACAATCCCTAGGATACCCCACTATGCTAACTGTCTTATATATGTATCATCTCCAATGTTTACAAGTACAAGGTAAGTGTCAGTACAAGGTCTTAGATATTGTGTATAACTAAGAATAGCTAACAGGCATGTAAAACATACCTGCTTCGACTCATCACCTAGCAAAAACTAATTTGAATGTGAAAAAAAAATCATGACGCAGTTTAAACAGATTCATGATCACAATTTAGCACTTAGCATAAAATTGGGAGTTTCTTCTAGGTTGTCCACAGTACTGAAAGATCACGTGCTACAGTGGGAAGAACAGAACTAGGAACAAAAAACCTGGATTCCCAGAGTTGTGTGACCTTGGATAGCTCCCTCACTTCCACTCAGTCTGTTCCCGCATCTATAAAGTTAAGAGGAGAAATGGCAATCCACTCCAGTATTCTTGCCTGGAGAATTCCATGGTAGGGCTACAGCTCATGGGATCGCAAAGAATCGGACACAATTGAGTGACTAACACTTTCACTTCCACTAAGCAACAGTATTAATTTTACTGTTCCCACACTTGCTGTATTTACCTTAGACTTCCATTTCTCTTTATACTAAAAATTAATTTGTCTCTCTATATTTCTGCAAATTACTTCAATCCTTTTTAACAGTTGGAAGGAGGTGGAGGATATAAATAAGTACACATGTACATATTTTTGGAATACAAATATCCTCACCTGTTTTTCTCATGAATCTTTAGGATTTCATTTGTCTGTTGAAGAAGCTGTTTCTCTAGCTTGTATGTTGACAAAGAATTCTCCAGAAGTTGTATTTCCAGTCGAGAAGTTTGATTTAGTACCTTAAAATAAAAGACAAGAACATTTCATTTGTCACAGAGTCACAACCATTATTTTGGGATTTTTATTTAGCTGTGTTTTTTTTAAATAATTATTTCTCTAGGATAATAAAATAGTCTACATTCTACTAGATAATGCTTGACACGTCTCAAACATTGTATTTCTTTGAGATTGAAGTTGCAGTTAAATGAGAAAATTGAATTATTAAAACCATTTTCATGTTTCAATTTTCATGTCCTCAATACTTACATGACTTAGAGACTAACCCCGCCACCAGTACAATCCCTAGGATACCCCACTATGCTAACTGTCTTATATATGTATCATCTCCAATGTTTACAAGTACAAGGTAAGTGTCAGTACAAGGTCTTAGATATTGTGTATAACTAAGAATAGCTAACAGGCATGTAAAACATACCTGCTTCGACTCATCACCTAGCAAAAACTAATTTGAATGTGAAAAAAAAATCATGACGCAGTTTAAACAGATTCATGATCACAATTTACTGAACACCTGTCATGTTAGTTCATGCCAGTCCTTCTAGATGCCATCCTTTCAAAGGCATGGGTACCCACTGAATTATTAAGAGGAATTATTATCAGTTTAAGATAAAGAAACTAAGGTTCAGAGAGATGCCAGAATCCACACATAAACCAAGGGAAGAGTTGGGTTCAAACTCAGATACTGTGATTCTAATTTTAATGCTTCACACAGAAAATCAAGAAGAGGGAGGATCAGATCATCCTGAGTTTTCATTTGAGGAGATTAAGTGACCACAAACCCAGAAAACAGATTGTTAGTTATCTTTCAACTACACTACACTGTGTCTTCCACAAACTCTCAATCTTCATCTCATGCTGCTAGCTAGGCTTTAATATAACCTGACTCAGAGCCTTGAATGCAAACCTACCTATCCTCCGAGCAAATATCATACATTCCCATCCTAGAAGATGCCTTCAAGCTGTGCCAATGCCCTGATTCTGCCCTCTTCTTCTTTTTTAAGAGAGGTAAAAAAAAAAAAAAACAAGGAAGAAGGTCTAATAAGTTTTAAAGCTTCCTATGTCATTTGAGAACTTTTATAACTATCATCCCTTTTTTAGAACTACTTGTTGAAAAGGACCTGGGTGACCTTCTAGAGGGTCAATATCAATCTAAAGGATCCTCCTCTAAAATGACACCATTAAAACTTTCCTTTTTTTTTATAGTTTTTAAATAATTATTTCTCTAGGATAATAAAATAGTCTACATTCTACTAGATAATGCTTGACACGTCTCAAACATTGTATTTCTTTGAGATTGAAGTTGCAGTTAAATGAGAAAATTGAATTATTAAAACCATTTTCATGTTTCAATTTTCATGTCCTCAATACTTACATGACTTAGAGACTAACCCCGCCACCAGTACAATCCCTAGGATACCCCACTATGCTAACTGTCTTATATATGTATCATCTCCAATGTTTACAAGTACAAGGTAAGTGTCAGTACAAGGTCTTAGATATTGTGTATAACTAAGAATAGCTAACAGGCATGTAAAACATACCTGCTTCGACTCATCACCTAGCAAAAACTAATTTGAATGTGAAAAAAAAATCATGACGCAGTTTAAACAGATTCATGATCACAATTTACTGAACACCTGTCATGTTAGTTCATGCCAGTCCTTCTAGATGCCATCCTTTCAAAGGCATGGGTACCCACTGAATTATTAAGAGGAATTATTATCAGTTTAAGATAAAGAAACTAAGGTTCAGAGAGATGCCAGAATCCACACATAAACCAAGGGAAGAGTTGGGTTCAAACTCAGATACTGTGATTCTAATTTTAATGCTTCACACAGAAAATCAAGAAGAGGGAGAATCAGATCATCCTGAGTTTTCATTTGAGGAGATTAAGTGACCACAAACCCAGAAAACAGATTGTTAGTTATCTTTCAACTACACTACACTGTGTCTTCCACAAACTCTCAATCTTCATCTCATGCTGCTAGCTAGGCTTTAATATAACCTGACTCAGAGCCTTGAATGCAAACCTACCTATCCTCCGAGCAAATATCATACATTCCCATCCTAGAAGATGCCTTCAAGCTGTGCCAATGCCCTGATTCTGCCCTCTTCTTCTTTTTTAAGAGAGGTAAAAAAAAAAAAAAACAAGGAAGAAGGTCTAATAAGTTTTAAAGCTTCCTATGTCATTTGAGAACTTTTATAACTATCATCCCTTTTTTAGAACTACTTGTTGAAAAGGACCTGGGTGACCTTCTAGAGGGTCAATATCAATCTAAAGGATCCTCCTCTAAAAATGACACCATTAAAACTTTCCTTTTTTTTGTATAGCAAAAAGCCTTTTCAAAATATACAAGCACAATCAGGACTGGGCTTGAGCTAATGGATATTGTAGCAGATGGGGATGTTTTTGTAGGGAAGGAGGACAGGTACTAGGCTGAGATGACAGATGCAGCTGCCTCAGGTATAAAATGTAAGGATATTGCAAAAACTCAACTGAATGCAACATTTTGAAAGATCAAAAATAACGTAAAAAATCCATGTGGAGGGCTTCCCAGGTGGTCCAGCGGGTAAGGGCACCACCTTGCAGTGCAAGGGGCGCTGGTTCGATCCCTGGCCTGGGAAGATCCCATGTGCCATGGAGCGGCTGAACAGATGTGTCCCACTACTGAGCCAGAGCTCTGGAGCGCATGCTCATGGAGCCAAAGAACAAAGATGGATGGAAATAAATAAATGAAAGACCAATAGAAGTGGCTAAAGGGGAAAAAACAATCCACGTGGAACAGAATACCACTTTAAAATAAAGATAGGATATTCTCCTACAAATCTATGATTCAGCCTTGCATAACTTGATCTCATTCCTTTCACCCCAGTCCCAGCCCTGGTAAAGGGGTTAGAGAAGAGAATACTGAGATGGGGTATTTGGGCTTTAACAAAATTTTAAGCTACTGTGATAACATTTATACAATTGTCATATTGAATATGCATCTGAAAACTAGTCTAAAAGTTACTACTACTCATATTTGTGTTTAAAAAGTACTTCTCATCCTGAATTTGTTTCATTTGAGGGAAAACAGCAGCAAGGGGACCTGGGATCTGAAGACAGAGCTAAATGCAGCCCAGAGGAAAAGACTGTAGAGAATGTCAAGATTAGGAATACACAGGATACAATTTTCAAGTGTTAAACATATCTTTGGATAAATTTTCTGTTTGTTGGTTCATTAACTAGGATGACCAATTTAGAACATAATTCAATAAGGGATGAAACATCTTTTTTTTTTTTGGTGAGGTTTAGAACAGTGTGAGGCACAGAGAAGACTCTCAATATTTACTAAATGACTGAATTCATTGTCTCATTGAATCAAGCATATCATACACTGTTAAATAAAATCTGTTTTCTCCTTTATTCTCTGTAATCTCTGATCACAGTTTCTGATATCCTCAAATATAATTTTTTTTTTATTTTACAAAGGACAGAAATTGTTCTTGTCCAAGCACATGAGAGAATACTGAGAACAAAATGCAATCATCCATAACTGAAAATTAAGTTGCCCATGTATAAGTCTGGGGACACTATAACTTCTTATTTTTCTCTACTTTGTCCTACCTCTAGTCCACTTGCTACACAGCAAACAGAGTGATCTTCTAAAAAGCACAAATCATATGTCATCTCCTATGCTAAATATGCTATGACTTCCCTTTACAATTAGAACAAATTCCAAAGTTCTTAGCCTAACCTTCAGGGTCCTCTGTGATCACGACTCTGGTTCCTTTCCACTCTCCCAAACACATCAGACTCCTTACTGTTACCCCAATGTGCCAAATTCATCTGTACTTCAGGGTCTCTGCAGTTTCCTGCTTGGAATGCCCACCTTTCCAGGAAATAAAAAACAAAGATCCAATAGAAGTGGCTAAGGGGTGGAACAGAATACCACTTTAAAATAAAGATAGGATATTCTCCTACAAATCTATGATTCAGCCTTGCATAACTTGATCTCATTCCTTTCACCCCAGTCCCAGCCCTGGTAAAGGGGTTAGAGAAGAGAATACTGAGATGGGGTATTTGGGCTTTAACAAAATTTTAAGCTACTGTGATAACATTTATACAATTGTCATATTGAATATGCATCTGAAAACTAGTCTAAAAGTTACTACTACTCATATTTGTGTTTAAAAAGTACTTCTCATCCTGAATTTGTTTCATTTGAGGGAAAACAGCAGCAAGGGGACCTGGGATCTGAAGACAGAGCTAAATGCAGCCCAGAGGAAAAGACTGTAGAGAATGTCAAGATTAGGAATACACAGGATACAATTTTCAAGTGTTAAACATATCTTTGGATAAATTTTCTGTTTGTTGGTTCATTAACTAGGATGACCAATTTAGAACATAATTCAATAAGGGATGAAACATCTTTTTTTTTTTTTGGTGAGGTTTAGAACAGTGTGAGGCACAGAGAAGACTCTCAATATTTACTAAATGACTGAATTCATTGTCTCATTGAATCAAGCATATCATACACTGTTAAATAAAATCTGTTTTCTCCTTTATTCTCTGTAATCTCTGATCACAGTTTCTGATATCCTCAAATATAATTTTTTTTTTATTTTACAAAGGACAGAAATTGTTCTTGTCCAAGCACATGAGAGAATACTGAGAACAAAATGCAATCATCCATAACTGAAAATTAAGTTGCCCATGTATAAGTCTGGGGACACTATAACTTCTTATTTTTCTCTACTTTGTCCTACCTCTAGTCCACTTGCTACACAGCAAACAGAGTGATCTTCTAAAAAGCACAAATCATATGTCATCTCCTATGCTAAATATGCTATGACTTCCCTTTACAATTAGAACAAATTCCAAAGTTCTTAGCCTAACCTTCAGGGTCCTCTGTGATCACGACTCTGGTTCCTTTCCACTCTCCCAAACACATCAGACTCCTTACTGTTACCCCAATGTGCCAAATTCATCTGTACTTCAGGGTCTCTGCAGTTTCCCCTGCTTGGAATGCCCACTCCTTCCCAGATGGCACAAACAATTCACTCTCACAATTCAGGTCTTGCCTAAGGAGGCCCTTCCTGGCTATTCTCTCTAAAGGAGCTCCCCCATCATCCTCCAGCAGGTTGCCCCACTTCACTTTTTTAATAAAACCATCACTATTGGAAATCATCATCAATTCACTCATATGCTATCTTTCTGCCCCATGAGGACGTCAGCTGCAAAGAGAAAGGACTATTCCATCTGGAGCCCCCAAACCTCCAGAACCCAGGGTGAGGCCTGGAACTCTGCACATTCAGAGCTACTTGTTAGATGATATGGCTAAACAGTAGATAGTGAGTCGGTTTTCATTCTCAGACAGTAACAGTCCAGGTGAATATCAAGCTGGACTTCCATTATAACAGCCCCAATCTAAAACAGTGTCTGCATGTGGGAGAATGACAGGGACAAATCTCAAAGGTCCAGACTAGGTGTCAGGTCATCTTGGGCCAGTTTTGAACACAAAAGCCAATCTCTCTAACCCCATCTCCTTAACCCAATAGCTGCTTTATTTCAACTCTCTCCCTTGATGCATTAAAATAGGCCTGAAGTTCAAAAGCAGCCCACTGAAAATAATTGTACAGGAAACTATGATAAATTGACCACTTTCTTTCCATGTGTCTATGGAACTTGCTGCTTAGCAATAATCTAAGTGTTCCATTAAAATGACAAAAGACATTTCCTTCTTTAGCCTAAATGCATTCCAAAAGCACATATCAGAAAGAAAGAGAGAGAAGGGGAGAAAAAAGGGGGAAAAAAAAACAGTAAGGAAAGGAAAGAAGAGAGAAGGGGAAAGGAAAAGAGAAAAGTAGAGTATGTGACACAAGTCCCCAAGAAACAACTTCAAAGCATACATTTTCCACAGCATACCATAGAGAGTAAAGAGGATATGGACTTCCCAGGTGGCTCAGTGGTAAAGAATCCACCTGCAGTGCTGGAGACATGAGCTCAATTCTTGAGTTGGGAAAATCCCCTTTAGGAGGAAATGGCAACCCACTCCAGTATTTTTACCTGGGAAATCCCATGAAAAGAGAAGCCTGGTGGGCTACAATCCATGGAGTCACAAAGAGTAGGATACGACTTAGCAATTAAAGCAAGAAAACAGGAAGATGTAAGGTTTCGAACTGAGGATTTACAGACTATAAAATTTCAGTTCTTTCTTTAAAAATAAGCAAAATGTTAAAAATAAAAGTTACTGTTTTCTGAAGACAGTGAACTGGATAATTTCATCCAGCTTCCCTTTAATATTTGAATGACTCTAACCTTCCTTAAAAGGAAAATCTCCCACAAAAGACAATTTCTTTCACTGGCATATTAATGTTAAAATCCGCCTTGCTATACGTTTCTGTTTTCTTTTACTTTAACTATGCTTTCCAAATTAAAAAAAAAAAAAAAAAAAAAAAACACAAGGTATGATGCCTCAGAAATTAGACTTTTGCAGAAGAATGAAGGCTAATACATGTACATAAGAGGAGAATTAGAAGTTAGAAGATCATTACCAATTGTTTCATCACCAAACCAATGAAACAATTCATTTGATCAGTGATGGGCAATGTGACAATGCATCATCCTACAATTTTTTGCTATTATTGCTAATTTTCAAGGGGAAAGTGGACAATTGGAATGGAGAGCTATAGATCTTTTACCCTAAACAATTAAACTTAGTGTTATTGAGTGGATGACAACCTGGCATTTGTGCCTACTGATGAGATGTAGTAAGAAGTGCCCAGTAATTCTACAAAACATGACCACAACCATATTTAACTCAACCCAATTAAGCATGTTGACCTAACTTCCAGTTAAAAAAAGCACAGGGGATGGAAGAGTAAATTAAAAGTACATCATAAAGAAATACTCAAATTAAGAATATGAGACAGTACACAGAACTGACTCAATTTTTCAAGTCTCTAGTAAAATGAAAAAAGTGATACAGAAAGACAAATATTGTATGTTATCACTTATATATGGAACCTAAAAAATAAACTAGGGAATATACAAAAAAGAAACAAATTTGCAGTTACAGAGATCAATTAATGATTACCAGTGGGGACATGGAAGTAGGGAAGGGGTGAGATTGGGGTAGGGAAGGGGTGAGATTGGGGTAGGGAATTAAGAGGTACAAACTATTATGTATAAAATAGATGAGTCTTCCCTGGTAGCTCAGTGGTAAAGAGTTAGCTTGCAGTGCAAGAGATGTGGGTTTTATCCCTGGGTCAGGAAGATACCCTAGCGGAGGGCATGGCAACCCATTCCAATATTCTTGCCTGGGAATCCTATGGACAGAGGAGCATGATGGGCTACAGTCCATAGGGTTGCAAAGAGTTGGAAATGACTGAAGCGAATGAGCACGTATGTGTGCATAAAAGAAATGTTACAAGGATATATTGTATAACACAGGGAATATAGTTGATATTTTATAACTATAAATGGAGTATAATCTTTAAGAGTTGTGAATCACTATGTTGTACACCCGAATCTTATATAATGTTATAAATCAACTGTACCTCAATTTAAAAAAATGTAAGATTACTCTACATTAAAAGAGACTACTGTCTTAAAAAATAAAATGTCTACAAAATTTCTGGTAGAAAAGTTAAGGAAATTTGAATGTGAAAATTAATTGAAGATCATTACCAATTGTTTCATCACCAAACCAATGAAACAATTCATTTGATCAGTGATGGGCAATGTGACAATGCATCATCCTACAATTTTTTGCTATTATTGCTAATTTTCAAGGGGAAAGTGGACAATTGGAATGGAGAGCTATAGATCTTTTACCCTAAACAATTAAACTTAGTGTTATTGAGTGGATGACAACCTGGCATTTGTGCCTACTGATGAGATGTAGTAAGAAGTGCCCAGTAATTCTACAAAACATGACCACAACCATATTTAACTCAACCCAATTAAGCATGTTGACCTAACTTCCAGTTAAAAAAAGCACAGGGGATGGAAGAGTAAATTAAAAGTACATCATAAAGAAATACTCAAATTAAGAATATGAGACAGTACACAGAACTGACTCAATTTTTCAAGTCTCTAGTAAAATGAAAAAAGTGATACAGAAAGACAAATATTGTATGTTATCACTTATATATGGAACCTAAAAAATAAACTAGGGAATATACAAAAAAGAAACAAATTTGCAGTTACAGAGATCAATTAATGATTACCAGTGGGGACATGGAAGTAGGGAAGGGGTGAGATTGGGGTAGGGAAGGGGTGAGATTGGGGTAGGGAATTAAGAGGTACAAACTATTATGTATAAAATAGATGAGTCTTCCCTGGTAGCTCAGTGGTAAAGAGTTAGCTTGCAGTGCAAGAGATGTGGGTTTTATCCCTGGGTCAGGAAGATACCCTAGCGGAGGGCATGGCAACCCATTCCAATATTCTTGCCTGGGAATCCTATGGACAGAGGAGCATGATGGGCTACAGTCCATAGGGTTGCAAAGAGTTGGAAATGACTGAAGCGAATGAGCACGTATGTGTGCATAAAAGAAATGTTACAAGGATATATTGTATAACACAGGGAATATAGTTGATATTTTATAACTATAAATGGAGTATAATCTTTAAGAGTTGTGAATCACTATGTTGTACACCCGAATCTTATATAATGTTATAAATCAACTGTACCTCAATTTAAAAAAATGTAAGATTACTCTACATTAAAAGAGACTACTGTCTTAAAAAATAAAATGTCTACAAAATTTCTGGTAGAAAAGTTAAGGAAATTTGAATGTGAAAATTAGATGATCTTATAGAATTATTATTAATTTTAGTCATAATAATATAATCATATATAGTTAATACATATAATTGTTATAATTGTATATTTTAGTTTATAACATATTAAACATATAATGTTTGTAATATAATGACAACCTCACTGGGTTATGGAGTTTAGCAGAGATACTATTTATATTGCAGATGTAGGTAGAAGTAACTTGTCCAACAGAGGTAAGACACAGCAGAGTTAGAATGGAAGCCAGGGAATCTGTCTTGAATCAGTTCTTTCCCAAAGGCTCATATAGCTGTATATGTGAAGTTTCCCTCTGGCAAATAAAGAAATCTCCCCTCAATCAATAACAACTGCTATCAACCTGATTTCTTTCAATCACTGGGAGATCTGCTTATTGCAGTTGATGGCAGCTGGCTTCTCCCCAACACCCACCCCAACACTGCACTAGCCATTATGAATGAGGCCAGAAGAGGCCAGATTTCTCAGTACAGAGAAAGCACATCTGTCCAATATTGTTAGCCAGTTAGAACAACTTTACAGTAGACTGCTTCTGTTCAAAGTACTATTTTGACCCATCCACTACTCATGGGTATGCACATACAGCAAATCACTTCGGTTGTGTCTGTCTCTTTGCGACTCTATGGACCATAGCCCGCCTAGCTACTCTGCCCATGAGGATTCTCCAGGCAAGAATACTGGAGTGGGTTGCTATAGCCTCCTCCAGGGGATCTTCTTAACCCAGGGATTGAACCCGTGTCTCTTATGCCTCTTGTGGCGGGTGGGTTCTTCACCACTAGTGCCACCTAGGAGGTATGTACTCCTGGGTATATACTACCATAAACACACAACCCTTTGGACATTGCCCTTGGGTTTGGAAGCACTGGAAATACACAGAAATAAAGCGAATAAGTATGTGTATAGATAAAAACTTTTTTCAAAAAATTTTTAAGTTGTAATACATTTACGAATCTTATATAATGTTATAAATCAACTGTACCTCAATTTAAAAATGTAAGATTACTCTACATTAAAAGAGACTACTGTCTTAAAAAATAAAATGTCTACAAAATTTCTGGTAGAAAAGTTAAGGAAATTTGAATGTGAAAATTAGATGATCTTATAGAATTATTATTAATTTTAGTCATAATAATATAATCATATATAGTTAATACATATAATTGTTATAATTGTATATTTTAGTTTATAACATATTAAACATATAATGTTTGTAATATAATGACAACCTCACTGGGTTATGGAGTTTAGCAGAGATACTATTTATATTGCAGATGTAGGTAGAAGTAACTTGTCCAACAGAGGTAAGACACAGCAGAGTTAGAATGGAAGCCAGGGAATCTGTCTTGAATCAGTTCTTTCCCAAAGGCTCATATAGCTGTATATGTGAAGTTTCCCTCTGGCAAATAAAGAAATCTCCCCTCAATCAATAACAACTGCTATCAACCTGATTTCTTTCAATCACTGGGAGATCTGCTTATTGCAGTTGATGGCAGCTGGCTTCTCCCCAACACCCACCCCAACACTGCACTAGCCATTATGAATGAGGCCAGAAGAGGCCAGATTTCTCAGTACAGAGAAAGCACATCTGTCCAATATTGTTAGCCAGTTAGAACAACTTTACAGTAGACTGCTTCTGTTCAAAGTACTATTTTGACCCATCCACTACTCATGGGTATGCACATACAGCAAATCACTTCGGTTGTGTCTGTCTCTTTGCGACTCTATGGACCATAGCCCGCCTAGCTACTCTGCCCATGAGGATTCTCCAGGCAAGAATACTGGAGTGGGTTGCTATAGCCTCCTCCAGGGGATCTTCTTAACCCAGGGATTGAACCCGTGTCTCTTATGCCTCTTGTGGCGGGTGGGTTCTTCACCACTAGTGCCACCTAGGAGGTATGTACTCCTGGGTATATACTACCATAAACACACAACCCTTTGGACATTGCCCTTGGGTTTGGAAGCACTGGGCGGAAATACACAGAAATAAAGAGGCTAATATTAGTGACTTTAATCATTCAACATGTACTTATTGAGAGCCTGCTGTGTAAGTACTGTTTTAAATCTTAAGTATTGAGCAGTGACCAAGATAGGCAAAATCCTTGCTCTCTCAATTTGAATCTTGGTGCAGCAGTTAGTCAGGTTTTTCTGCAAAGGGTCAGATAGTAAATATCTTATTTTTAACAGGTCCTAGTGCAACTACTCAAATGTGCTCTTTTATTGAGAAAGCACCCATATCCAATGTATAAAAGTTTATTTTATAAAAATAAACGGCATTTCAAATTTGACTGAACCCACTCCTAATGGGTTATCAAACACTTTTTCCAAACCTTGCGAGAAAATTAATTACCAGCGTGTTTCCTTGTATGATAATAAATGCATAATTGCTTTTAAAAAGAGGCAAGTATAGATTATTAGGAATGAATTTTAATTTTTTTTACAAGTTTATCTCTAATCAAAATTGGCCTTGGGAAGAAGTCAGAAATAGATGCACAGTACAGGAAGGGGCATGAATAATGTCTGAAACTAAACCCTTCACACTGCACACTTGGAAAGAGGAACTGGAAAGAGAGGAGATATTGGTATGAACTGATAACAGAGTAAGGAAAACACTGCAGGTAAACTAAGAGGGGAGGGATAGCCCGGTGTTGGTCCCTGATCACACCACCATGACTAATGGGGTTATTTAGTTGTGCTCATTCTCTCTCTTTTCTGATCATGAGGCATACTGAACACAAGAATATTTTAAAATGCCACTGCAATAAAGCCAAGGTTATACCACCTTTTGTTAAGTTCAGATCTAGAAGGTCAGCAGAGGACTAAAAGGCAATAAGTTACTTATCATTATAACAACATCATGTGAAAGCTAAGGCACTAAAACACACTGGAAAACTACTGCCATGAGTTCTTAAAACAACTGAGGAGCTTTAAAAAAACAGAAAAGGAAAAACTTAAGAAAATGGGGCAATAAGTTACTTATACATTATTACAAACACACAACCCTTTGGACATTGCCCTTGGGTTTGGAAGCACTGGGAAATACACAGAAATAAAGAGGCTAATATTAGTGACTTTAATCATTCAACATGTACTTATTGAGAGCCTGCTGTGTAAGTACTGTTTTAAATCTTAAGTATTGAGCAGTGACCAAGATAGGCAAAATCCTTGCTCTCTCAATTTGAATCTTGGTGCAGCAGTTAGTCAGGTTTTTCTGCAAAGGGTCAGATAGTAAATATCTTATTTTTAACAGGTCCTAGTGCAACTACTCAAATGTGCTCTTTTATTGAGAAAGCACCCATATCCAATGTATAAAAGTTTATTTTATAAAAATAAACGGCATTTCAAATTTGACTGAACCCACTCCTAATGGGTTATCAAACACTTTTTCCAAACCTTGCGAGAAAATTAATTACCAGCGTGTTTCCTTGTATGATAATAAATGCATAATTGCTTTTAAAAAGAGGCAAGTATAGATTATTAGGAATGAATTTTAATTTTTTTTACAAGTTTATCTCTAATCAAAATTGGCCTTGGGAAGAAGTCAGAAATAGATGCACAGTACAGGAAGGGGCATGAATAATGTCTGAAACTAAACCCTTCACACTGCACACTTGGAAAGAGGAACTGGAAAGAGAGGAGATATTGGTATGAACTGATAACAGAGTAAGGAAAACACTGCAGGTAAACTAAGAGGGGAGGGATAGCCCGGTGTTGGTCCCTGATCACACCACCATGACTAATGGGGTTATTTAGTTGTGCTCATTCTCTCTCTTTTCTGATCATGAGGCATACTGAACACAAGAATATTTTAAAATGCCACTGCAATAAAGCCAAGGTTATACCACCTTTTGTTAAGTTCAGATCTAGAAGGTCAGCAGAGGACTAAAAGGCAATAAGTTACTTATCATTATAACAACATCATGTGAAAGCTAAGGCACTAAAACACACTGGAAAACTACTGCCATGAGTTCTTAAAACAACTGAGGAGCTAAATGAGTTTAGAAAAAGCAGTACTTACTAATGTGAAACAAAGCAGAATAAATAAGACAATCATGGGGGCATACCTGGATAGCACTATAGGTGCTAAGCTTATAATGAAAGAATAGAGTGTACTGAGATTAGAGAATAATTCAGGATTTACTTTGTAAACCTGGGCTTGTATCAGAACTTGAATAATTAGTTTTAAGTAGAATGTATATGGGCTCCCCAGGTGGTGCTAGTGGTAAAGAACCCACCTGTCAATGCAGGAGACTTGAGATGTGGGTTAGATCCCTGAGTCAGGAAGATACCCTGGAGGAGGGCATGACAACTCACTCCAGTATTCTTTCCTGGGGAATCATATGGATGGGGGAGCCTGGTGGGCTATGGTCCATAGGTTCCCAAAAAGTTGAACACAACTGAAGCAACGCAGCACAGAATATGTACTGCTGCAAAGAAACAAATAAGCACCTCATGTGTATATATTCACACGAAAATGACTGGATCATCACAGCTATTAATACAAATAGCAGAGACAAGTGGAAGATATTAAAATGAAAATGAAAAGAATGCCCAGGATTCACTTTTAAGGTAGGACCTAGTTTATCTGAGCCATTTTCAGACAATTTATCTACATCACCCTCTGATTGCAAGTGCTGATGGATTTGTGATTTCTGAGAGGTTTTCCGGGTTTCAGCAATATTAAAGTTCTTGGAGCATCTAATAAAATTTTCATTGACATTTTGGCTTTACCTCCTCTATATAGGGAGTAGACCTTTTCCTATGAATTTTCTGTGCTATTATTCATAAATTATACATCTCTTAGCCTCATCCCACATAATTATGTGATGATGGTGTGCAACAAATATATTTTCCAAAGCCTATGTGATTTATTGCTCCAATGTAATCCATATTTAAGTTCCTATTCATTTAGTTAATTTCTTGTATTACTAATCAAGGAGAACAGAGAAGGAAAGAAATGTGTATGTCTCAGTTTGAATATGAAATTCAATTAACTAGCTGGATCAATAGGAAAAAGCCACTCAAGCTTTCAGTTCTAAATAGTCCTCATGAATACCGCTTGTCCATGGGGAAGTGGTTTGTAGAACATAAAATGCTCTATCCAGGTAAATTATTATTGCTATTTCTCTTTAAATATGAACATTTGAGCTGTGATGCCATTAACACAAATGACATAAAACAAAGGTCACATGTTATTTTTGAATTTATATTGTTAAAATAGTTTAAAACATTAGAGGCCATTAGATAGAGATGGCTCTAATGCCTTGGGAACCTACATAAGCAAACCCAAATCTACACCAGAGTCAATAGGCTTGAAAATGAAACTTAAGAACAACCAACCACAAACAGCCAACTAGGCTTTCCCAAATAAAGTTAACTCAACCTATGGCCAATCAAATAATTTCCTTGCTTTGCTTCTACATCTTCTCTACTAAAACCTTTTCCTTTGCTCCGGTAGTAGAGCTACTTTGGGTTAGGGGATGCACAATTTAACTCAATGTTTGCTTAAGTAAATTTTTGAAAAGTTTGGTGTGCCTCAGTTTATCTTTCCACAATAGAGTTCCCTTTGATTCCAGAAATTAACTTCATTGACACGGGATCATCCTCTGGGCTTCAGTATGTAACTGGAATAACCATTTCCATCACTAAAAGGGTGTCCAAGAGATCTTCCAGTCATCAAAAATAATAATTTCATGAAACTGTAATGGTAAACTTGTGACAGTGACAATTAAAAGGCCTTGTACTAGGCTTCCCCAGTGGTCCAGAGTGGGTAAAGAGTTCGCCTTGTAGTACAAGGGGCACAGGTTCGATCCCTGGTCCGGGAAGACCCTATGTGCTGTGGAGCGGCTGGACCAGGTGTGTCCAGTTAGGAGCCAGCACTCTGAAGCTCATGAGCCCAGAGTCAGTGTTCTGTGGTGAGGGGGGTCACTGCAGTGGGAGGCCCACACAGGCCAAGGAATAAAAAAAAAGATGGATGAAAATAAATAAATAAAGAACCAATAAAGGAGGCCAAAATTAAAAAAGAAAAAGTCCTTGTATTGACTTGTACATAAATATATCATTGTCCATAGTAGGGTAAAATATAATATATAATACATATATGTATGTGCATATAGAGGGTTTCTCAGGTGGTGCAGTGGTAAAGAATATGCCAATGCAGGAGACTCAAGAGATGTGGGTTTGATCTCTGGGTCAGGAAGATCCCCTGGAGAAGGAAATGGCAACACAGTCCAGTATTCTTGCCTGGAAAATTCCACGGACAGAGGAGCCTGAGGGGCTACAGTCTAGTGGGTTGCAAAAAGTTGGGCACTATAGAGTGACTGAGCACACACACATATGTGTATATACACATATATGAAGAAAGAGTTTTAATTGACTTCTCATAAAATCATGCTGACTAAAAAAATTTTACACATTCTATATCAGTTTGTTTGGGGTTTTCCTTCCTATCCACTGACTGCACAAATCCTCTTCAGGTGCCATTTTGGTTAGAGTACTACCAGAGATAAAACAGGACAGGTCAAAATGTACATCAAAGGCACTGATTTGACAAAAATGGTTATTCTGTTTGACATATATCACATCACAGTTGGTTTTTTTAAGTAAATTTTTGAAAAGTTTGGTGTGCCTCAGTTTATCTTTCCACAATAGAGTTCCTTTGATTCCAGAAATTAACTTCATTGACACGGGATCATCCTCTGGGCTTCAGTATGTAACTGGAATAACCATTTCCATCACTAAAAGGGTGTCCAAGAGATCTTCCAGTCATCAAAAATAATAATTTCATGAAACTGTAATGGTAAACTTGTGACAGTGACAATTAAAAGGCCTTGTACTAGGCTTCCCCAGTGGTCCAGAGTGGGTAAAGAGTTCGCCTTGTAGTAAAAGGGGGCACAGGTTCGATCCCTGGTCCGGGAAGACCCTATGTGCTGTGGAGCGGCTGGACCAGGTGTGTCCAGTTAGGAGCCAGCACTCTGAAGCTCATGAGCCCAGAGTCAGTGTTCTGTGGTGAGGGGGGTCACTGCAGTGGGAGGCCCACACAGGCCAAGGAATAAAAAAAAAGATGGATGAAAATAAATAAATAAAGAACCAATAAAGGAGGCCAAAATTAAAAAAGAAAAAGTCCTTGTATTGACTTGTACATAAATATATCATTGTCCATAGTAGGGTAAAATATAATATATAATACATATATGTATGTGCATATAGAGGGTTTCTCAGGTGGTGCAGTGGTAAAGAATATGCCAATGCAGGAGACTCAAGAGATGTGGGTTTGATCTCTGGGTCAGGAAGATCCCCTGGAGAAGGAAATGGCAACACAGTCCAGTATTCTTGCCTGGAAAATTCCACGGACAGAGGAGCCTGAGGGGCTACAGTCTAGTGGGTTGCAAAAAGTTGGGCACTATAGAGTGACTGAGCACACACACATATGTGTATATACACATATATGAAGAAAGAGTTTTAATTGACTTCTCATAAAATCATGCTGACTAAAAAAATTTTACACATTCTATATCAGTTTGTTTGGGGTTTTCCTTCCTATCCACTGACTGCACAAATCCTCTTCAGGTGCCATTTTGGTTAGAGTACTACCAGAGATAAAACAGGACAGGTCAAAAATGTACATCAAAGGCACTGATTTGACAAAAATGGTTATTCTGTTTGACATATATCACATCACAGTTGGTAGTTACAGTGTTTATTTCAAATTTAAACACCGATTAAGTCCTGTGCTAGTCCTGTTTTTGCAAACACATACAAAGCTAAATATATCAACTTGTATGAAATCAAAAGAAACATGCATAGCATGTCAGGCAATCATTGTTGTTATTACCAATAAACAAAAAATGCATATGCTTCCTCAGTCTCAGTGTTGAAATGCGCTCTGTGTTTATGGAGTCAGCTGAAGGAAAAAAATATCTTTCCGCCTAAGAATTTGTCAACTCCAGCTCAGGGGTGTACCTGCGTCTCAACATCTGTCAGCTTTCTGGTCTGCTCTGCAGTCTGAGAGAGGAGGCTGGTCCCTATCTCAAGCATGGTGGCCGTGTGGTTCTGAACTGCATTCTGCTGTATCTGAGCCATCTCCGACTTCATATTTTCCACAATGTAATTCTCAATCTGCAAGAGATAAAGGACAAAGTATACTACATTATAAGCAAAGCCTTTTGGTTGGAGCATGTAATATTTACAATGACAAAACAAGACACAGCTGGCAAATCAGCCATCTGGCAGCTCTGAGAGTTGGAGAAATGGGACAGAGCTCACAGAAATACACTTGCTAACAAACTTCTAATAGACTGAGGCACATATATAATCAACAAAATCAGGATGAATATTGACACTTGGATACTGCTTTCTCATTTAACCCTTACAGCAAAGGTGCAGGGTTATGCATAGATGAACTCTCTGGGTCAGGAAGATCCCTGGAGAAGGAAATGGCAACACAGTCCAGTATTCTTGCCTGGAAAATTCCACGGACAGAGGAGCCTGAGGGGCTACAGTCTAGTGGGTTGCAAAAGTTGGGCACTATAGAGTGACTGAGCACACACATATGTGTATATACACATATATGAAGAAAGAGTTTTAATTGACTTCTCATAAAATCATGCTGACTAAAAAAATTTTACACATTCTATATCAGTTTGTTTGGGGTTTTCCTTCCTATCCACTGACTGCACAAATCCTCTTCAGGTGCCATTTTGGTTAGAGTACTACCAGAGATAAAACAGGACAGGTCAAAAATGTACATCAAAGGCACTGATTTGACAAAAATGGTTATTCTGTTTGACATATATCACATCACAGTTGGTAGTTACAGTGTTTATTTCAAATTTAAACACCGATTAAGTCCTGTGCTAGTCCTGTTTTTGCAAACACATACAAAGCTAAATATATCAACTTGTATGAAATCAAAAGAAACATGCATAGCATGTCAGGCAATCATTGTTGTTATTACCAATAAACAAAAAATGCATATGCTTCCTCAGTCTCAGTGTTGAAATGCGCTCTGTGTTTATGGAGTCAGCTGAAGGAAAAAAATATCTTCCCGCCTAAGAATTTGTCAACTCCAGCTCAGGGGTGTACCTGCGTCTCAACATCTGTCAGCTTTCTGGTCTGCTCTGCAGTCTGAGAGAGGAGGCTGGTCCCTATCTCAAGCATGGTGGCCGTGTGGTTCTGAACTGCATTCTGCTGTATCTGAGCCATCTCCGACTTCATATTTTCCACAATGTAATTCTCAATCTGCAAGAGATAAAGGACAAAGTATACTACATTATAAGCAAAGCCTTTTGGTTGGAGCATGTAATATTTACAATGACAAAACAAGACACAGCTGGCAAATCAGCCATCTGGCAGCTCTGAGAGTTGGAGAAATGGGACAGAGCTCACAGAAATACACTTGCTAACAAACTTCTAATAGACTGAGGCACATATATAATCAACAAAATCAGGATGAATATTGACACTTGGATACTGCTTTCTCATTTAACCCTTACAGCAAAGGTGCAGGGTTATGCATAGATGAACTCACTCTTCTTTCTATTTTATAGCTGAGGAAACAGAATTAGAGAAGGTCAAAGATGAGCCTAAGGTCACCCAGTAAAAATGCAACAAAGTTAGCACAAGAATCTAAATCTTGGTTCTCTGGTCCTCTTTTATTATACCATATTGACTGCACATCTCTGAGAATAATTCAGCCTCATCTGTAATGAAAAATAAAAGACCATGCTGGGTTAGGGAAATGGGACAAGGAGTGGAGGAGTGGGGACTGATGTCCCAAATGCAAGCCTTTAAGGAAATATTCAAGTATAGGCAACAGCATATGAAATGAGCTGCAGAGCCTCCAAGCTAGCTAAACCCATTCTTAGTGTTCCTTTGCAACTCAAAATAAATAAATAGATAGTGAAAACCACTGAAAATGTGGCCCATAAAGCAGCATTTGACTTTCTTGCCTTGGGTAACATTTAGTCCTTCATGGTGCCATCTTAGAGAATACTATAGTTGTCAAATCAGTGGTACCATGGGGAAAAGAAGAATCATTAAGTGATTTAATATTAGGGAGCCTGTCAGGCTCCTGGGAGAATAAGGCTGAGCATATGCACTGCTTGAAAAATACAGAAAGAAACCTGTACTTCCCTGTCCGTGCACTTAATTCTACCCTCCCCCGCACTGTGTGGTGACTACATTCTATTATCCAATTATGCATATGGGGAAACTACATCCCAGAGAAGTCAGGTCCAAGGCCACACTCTGCAAAAGCAGTCAGACTTGGACTTGAGCACTCCGGTCCTTAACTTTCATACTAACTCTGTTAACCACTTGATAGTTCTGCCAAGTTGTGTTTCACAAGTTGGGTTCCAAATCATTAACAGCTATGTGATTTTTACTGATTTGGTGAACCAAAATACATCCCCTATTTTATAATCTATAGTAACACAATTGTCATGTAATAAATATAGCCTAAAACTAAATTCTTCTTTGTAAACTTTGGCAGTTCACTTTCTAACAACATCTCTTATTTCTATTTCTCAAGCATGAGTCTGCCCTAAGCTAAAGAAAATGAAAGGTTAGAATCAAGATCATATTATTAGTAATAAGTTCTGACTTTGTTCACAGCCAATATAAGGTAACTCCCCTTCATCCTTTATTTCCAAATTAGAAGTAGGGGGAAATAAAAATTTACTATAAAACAAATACACAATAGATGAGGATACATATCTGGAAATTATCCTAACAAAATTTAAGGTCTCTAGGCTAAATTTAACCTTGGCTTTATGCCAACTGAACTAGCATATTTAAACCACAATGTAGGCAGTGAATCCATGGAAAAACAGACAGAGAATAGACATATGGACATTGTGGGGAATGAATAGTGGGTGGGAGACATAGAGGGAGTAAGATTTAAGGAAATATTCAAGTATAGGCAACAGCATATGAAATGAGCTGCAGAGCCTCCAAGCTAGCTAAACCCATTCTTAGTGTTCCTTTGCAACTCAAAATAAATAAATAGATAGTGAAAACCACTGAAAATGTGGCCCATAAAGCAGCATTTGACTTTCTTGCCTTGGGTAACATTTAGTCCTTCATGGTGCCATCTTAGAGAATACTATAGTTGTCAAATCAGTGGTACCATGGGGAAAAGAAGAATCATTAAGTGATTTAATATTAGGGAGCCTGTCAGGCTCCTGGGAGAATAAGGCTGAGCATATGCACTGCTTGAAAAATACAGAAAGAAACCTGTACTTCCCTGTCCGTGCACTTAATTCTACCCTCCCCCGCACTGTGTGGTGACTACATTCTATTATCCAATTATGCATATGGGGAAACTACATCCCAGAGAAGTCAGGTCCAAGGCCACACTCTGCAAAAGCAGTCAGACTTGGACTTGAGCACTCCGGTCCTTAACTTTCATACTAACTCTGTTAACCACTTGATAGTTCTGCCAAGTTGTGTTTCACAAGTTGGGTTCCAAATCATTAACAGCTATGTGATTTTTACTGATTTGGTGAACCAAAATACATCCCCTATTTTATAATCTATAGTAACACAATTGTCATGTAATAAATATAGCCTAAAACTAAATTCTTCTTTGTAAACTTTGGCAGTTCACTTTCTAACAACATCTCTTATTTCTATTTCTCAAGCATGAGTCTGCCCTAAGCTAAAGAAAATGAAAGGTTAGAATCAAGATCATATTATTAGTAATAAGTTCTGACTTTGTTCACAGCCAATATAAGGTAACTCCCCTTCATCCTTTATTTCCAAATTAGAAGTAGGGGGAAATAAAAATTTACTATAAAACAAATACACAATAGATGAGGATACATATCTGGAAATTATCCTAACAAAATTTAAGGTCTCTAGGCTAAATTTAACCTTGGCTTTATGCCAACTGAACTAGCATATTTAAACCACAATGTAGGCAGTGAATCCATGGAAAAACAGACAGAGAATAGACATATGGACATTGTGGGGAATGAATAGTGGGTGGGAGACATAGAGGGAGTAAGATGGAAACCTATACTATCATATGTGAAAAAGATAGCTATTGCCATTGTGCTAAGGGAATAGGAGTTCCTACAAGGGCTTGGTGCGACATCCTAAAGGGGTGAGATGGGGGAGGGGACCAGGGATATGCATATGACTGATCTTGGAACATACATGTCTGTGAAAAACAAAACTCTGTAAAAACTTTAAAATAAATAAATTAATTAATTAAAAATAAATAAACAAATTCCATCTACATAAAACACACACACACACACACACACACACTGTAAGGGTAGGAAAATGGAGGGTAGATTGTAGCATCAGACATCTATTTTGTGGGGGCTCTGCTCATATGTTCCCTATTTTCCTAACAATATCCCCTAACTTTCTTTGGGGAAATTGTCCTTTCATCCTTCAGAACAAATGCTTTGAGTGAAAATGTCCTATCCTAGCTTCAGGGGTAGGTACATGTTTGAGCCTGACAAACCACAATGTTCTGCTTTTGCTTGTAAAGAATGAATTGTTCAAGAATGAAAAGATATTGTAAGCAAAGCTATTAAGTCTCAGTTATGCAATTTTGCCCAATATCTACAAAAACAGTTCTTTTGCCTCTGTTAAGCTGGCAATATATACGCCCATTTTGCTATCACAAAACCAGGGCCCGCCTAAGAATGAGGCTAAGTGAAAAAGATAGGTAAGTAGGCAGAGCATTAGCCAGGTGATACAGACAGAAGGATACTTTTAGAGCACCTCAGTCCTGTCATGTTTTTAGCCAGATCCATCCTTGAACACTCAGCTGCAAACTGTATAATATCCCCTTGAGCAGCCCACTATTTTTTTTTTTCTTTTGCTTCAGTCACGTACATTTAGGCTTCTAACCAAACCCAAAACACCCTGACTGATAAATCTGATGGATGTTTAACAAAGGAAGTCTCAGGCACATCTTACCAGTATGATTTTATGTTTATCCAGAAATCTAGGACTGTATATAAACATGTATATTCTCAAGAACGGCAGATAAGTCTCCATCATGGAGATGATGTCTGCCATTGACAGCTGACATGTATCCACTGTTTACTATGTTGCAGGTATTGAGCTAAGTGTTTTTCTTTTACGATAGCTCTTAGACCTCACATTTTATATGGTAGGTATTGTTATAGCCATTTTATAGGTAAGATTAGTAAGGCTCAGAAAATCTACAACTTGCTCAAGAACAAAGAATTCAACCCTCATCACTGAAACCCATGTTTTTAACCTGTACTCAAGTCATCTTAAGCATTTAATTACTCTATGTGTTTCTCAGGTAGTTCACTGGTAAAGAATCCTCCTTCCCATGCAGAAGACACAGGAGATATGGGTTCTATCCCTGGGTCAGAAAGATCCCTTGGAGGAGGAAATGGCAACAAACTTTAGTATTCTTGCCTGGGAAATTCCATATACAGAGGGGCTGGCAGCCTATAGTCCATGGAATTGCAAAGAGATGCACTCGACTTAGGAACTAAACAACAACTAGCTTCTTACTTTGTTCACAAAATGGAAATTTCCTTGAGTAAAAGTGACTTGGACCATCAAAAATTATTCTATGCCAGATTCCCTGCTTACCAAGAAATTTCAACTAACAACTTGGTTTCCTATGGAAATTCCTCCTGAGAAAATTCACTACCCAGTGACCTCCAGTACAGATCTGCTGATAATATCACATCACCTTCATTTATAGTTGAATAGTTAGAGTCAGTCCCCAGAGTCTTACTAGCTCTGGGTGTAATAATAATCATGTACCTCAGTCCCCACACAGGAGGATCCTCTCTGGCATTAACAGCGATGACAAAAAGGTTCAGGCACTTTGTGATTTTATCTACGTAAGATACTGTTCTGCAATACTATGCCTTTTTTTAACTGTTAATAAACACCAGCAAGGCAAGGCTCTCCCTTCTACCTAGCATTCATCACAAAGAGCCTCCCAATTCTATTGCTGACCTGTTGTAGAAATAAAGTCTCCAATCTATCCTAAAATTCTTATTTGAGCTGCCATGATGAGTAACATGAATCTAACTTTAGCTAATTATTTTTTAATCAAATGGGGTTGCTTTCTCTAAGAGTAACTGACTTTTAATGCAAAAGGTAATGGCACACTTAAGTCGCAAAAACCAGATGTAGTTGATTTAAAGGCTGAGGAGAGAGGCAGAAGTCAAATATACAACGTGTGATTAATAAGGCGGACAACTTTCATCTTATCTCTAAACATTCCTCTGTAGATATATATTTGTGAAATCCATCTTCATGTGCTCCATTAACCGGGTTCAGAAAAGATGTGCAACAAATTTGATTGTCTTCATATATTCTGTACTGGTTTTAAAATATGTCTATAGAATATGATGGCTACTTAAAGCTTCCATATTTAATAAACATCTAAAATGTCAATCTCAGGCTTAGAATCTGCTGGTCACAGGAGCTGATGGGTTATAAAGTAGGAGACTCCCAATCTGAATCACAAAATTATTTGACTACACTGCCACTCTCAGTGTCTGACTCCAGAGTTTATAAAGCATGGGCCAAACAGCTAGTAAGAGACAGGATGTGATTCAAACTAACACTATAACCAATAAAGGATTATTTTTAAGCAATGAATTAATGGTGCATTTGAAAAGGGATTTTGTGTTTACAAGGATCTTTCATACACTGCCTGACTTGATTTTTATACCATTTTATAGATTTTATGGTGTGAGAATTTGAAGCTCAGAGGCCTTAGGTATCTTGTTAGAAATGAAAGAAAGGACTCAAATCTACCTTCTGATGTTCCACTAACACCAGAATTGTGGGAACTGTTCTGCTGTTGAATTGGTTGGCTAGTTGACTGATTGATGGGTTGATTTCATTTTTAGCCAGCTCATTGAGAATTCACTTACTTTTTCCTTTGAGAGTGATTACTTCATTGTGATTCACTATATTAGAGGTCAAGGTAATCTGAGATGAGGTGACAGGTCTAGGGCCAGGTATTTGGAAAGTTTCCTCTGCCAGCCCTTTTAATGCAATGGGTCATTAAAAACATACTCACCAGCACCTACCATTTTATCATAGTATGCAGTTTATAAGAGTATGTTTTCTTCCACTGATTTTATGTCTTAAAAACTTCTGTTTAACATAACAAAAGTAAGAACAACAATGACAACACGTTAAACTTCTGTGAAAGCTAGGTACATAGCAGGTTTTACAGCTATGTAGCCCACTGACTACCTGTAACAATCCAGCCACTCTATTATTTTTCCTCATTTCAGTGATAAGGAAACAGACCCTGGAAGTTAAGCAGATCAAATATACAACGTGTGATTAATAAGGCGGACAACTTTCATCTTATCTCTAAACATTCCTCTGTAGATATATATTTGTGAAATCCATCTTCATGTGCTCCATTAACCGGGTTCAGAAAAGATGTGCAACAAATTTGATTGTCTTCATATATTCTGTACTGGTTTTAAAATATGTCTATAGAATATGATGGCTACTTAAAGCTTCCATATTTAATAAACATCTAAAATGTCAATCTCAGGCTTAGAATCTGCTGGTCACAGGAGCTGATGGGTTATAAAGTAGGAGACTCCCAATCTGAATCACAAAATTATTTGACTACACTGCCACTCTCAGTGTCTGACTCCAGAGTTTATAAAGCATGGGCCAAACAGCTAGTAAGAGACAGGATGTGATTCAAACTAACACTATAACCAATAAAGGATTATTTTTAAGCAATGAATTAATGGTGCATTTGAAAAGGGATTTTGTGTTTACAAGGATCTTTCATACACTGCCTGACTTGATTTTTATACCATTTTATAGATTTTATGGTGTGAGAATTTGAAGCTCAGAGGCCTTAGGTATCTTGTTAGAAATGAAAGAAAGGACTCAAATCTACCTTCTGATGTTCCACTAACACCAGAATTGTGGGAACTGTTCTGCTGTTGAATTGGTTGGCTAGTTGACTGATTGATGGGTTGATTTCATTTTTAGCCAGCTCATTGAGAATTCACTTACTTTTTCCTTTGAGAGTGATTACTTCATTGTGATTCACTATATTAGAGGTCAAGGTAATCTGAGATGAGGTGACAGGTCTAGGGCCAGGTATTTGGAAAGTTTCCTCTGCCAGCCCTTTTAATGCAATGGGTCATTAAAAACATACTCACCAGCACCTACCATTTTATCATAGTATGCAGTTTATAAGAGTATGTTTTCTTCCACTGATTTTATGTCTTAAAAACTTCTGTTTAACATAACAAAAGTAAGAACAACAATGACAACACGTTAAACTTCTGTGAAAGCTAGGTACATAGCAGGTTTTACAGCTATGTAGCCCACTGACTACCTGTAACAATCCAGCCACTCTATTATTTTTCCTCATTTCAGTGATAAGGAAACAGACCCTGGAAGTTAAGCAGATTGTCTATGATCCCATAAAAAGTTGGGGTAGAGCTGTTATTTTGTTTTGAAGAAGCTAGATGTGTCCCCCACCCCAAGGATGTGCTCCTTCTAAATAACAATCACCCATAAAGCACAAGCACACTATCATGAATGTCACAGACAAATTCTGGTAACACACAATATTTATACAGGGAATACAAAAAAATGAAGGCTACAGAATGAATGAGGTGAAACTGTTCAAACATAGGTATTTTTCATTTTTTATTTAATCATTTTCACAGTGATTGACGGCTATAATATCCTGGGAAATGTTATAGGTGGTGAGGAAGCAAATATACAGTCCAGTGTATGACAAGTAGCATCCTTAAGGAGAGAAAAAATATTTTTAAGAAGTGAAGATTATCAGTCATTTGTAGTTCACTCACAAATTGCATGCCCATTTCTTTTAGCCAGTGACTGGAAGAAAATGAATGCTATCATTTTCCACTACAACAGAGTTTAGGGAGAGATCTTTTACAGGGCCCTGAAAATGCTTGCTGATTCATGTTCATGAGAGCCATAGTCTGGGTGAGATTATGACATGTCATACATGTGAAATGTGTTCTCTATCATTTCACTTCAAGAGATCACTTCCAGGAATCTCTTAAACAAGAGTATGTCTTAAAGTACAAAGAGTAGAATTTCCCCATGTAGTTCTTAAGAAAATAACGTTTTAAGCCATATAAAATTGACAAAGGCATTGTTCTTAAAATATGTTGTAGATTAAGTGGACTCTCATAATCGGGATATGGTATACTCAGTTATGGCAAACAACCATGAGGGCCAGTTTTAATCTGCACCCAATGGGTCATTAAAACATACTCACCAGCACCTACCATTTTATCATAGTATGCAGTTTATAAGAGTATGTTTTCTTCCACTGATTTTATGTCTTAAAAACTTCTGTTTAACATAACAAAAGTAAGAACAACAATGACAACACGTTAAACTTCTGTGAAAGCTAGGTACATAGCAGGTTTTACAGCTATGTAGCCCACTGACTACCTGTAACAATCCAGCCACTCTATTATTTTTCCTCATTTCAGTGATAAGGAAACAGACCCTGGAAGTTAAGCAGATTGTCTATGATCCCATAAAAAGTTGGGGTAGAGCTGTTATTTTGTTTTGAAGAAGCTAGATGTGTCCCCCACCCCAAGGATGTGCTCCTTCTAAATAACAATCACCCATAAAGCACAAGCACACTATCATGAATGTCACAGACAAATTCTGGTAACACACAATATTTATACAGGGAATACAAAAAATGAAGGCTACAGAATGAATGAGGTGAAACTGTTCAAACATAGGTATTTTTCATTTTTTATTTAATCATTTTCACAGTGATTGACGGCTATAATATCCTGGGAAATGTTATAGGTGGTGAGGAAGCAAATATACAGTCCAGTGTATGACAAGTAGCATCCTTAAGGAGAGAAAAAATATTTTTAAGAAGTGAAGATTATCAGTCATTTGTAGTTCACTCACAAATTGCATGCCCATTTCTTTTAGCCAGTGACTGGAAGAAAATGAATGCTATCATTTTCCACTACAACAGAGTTTAGGGAGAGATCTTTTACAGGGCCCTGAAAATGCTTGCTGATTCATGTTCATGAGAGCCATAGTCTGGGTGAGATTATGACATGTCATACATGTGAAATGTGTTCTCTATCATTTCACTTCAAGAGATCACTTCCAGGAATCTCTTAAACAAGAGTATGTCTTAAAGTACAAAGAGTAGAATTTCCCCATGTAGTTCTTAAGAAAATAACGTTTTAAGCCATATAAAAATTGACAAAGGCATTGTTCACTTAAAATATGTTGTAGATTAAGTGGACTCTCATTGAATGCTGGTGCATATGGTATTACTCAGTTATGGCAAACAACCATGAAATAAAGTAAAAGGGTAAATATGGGAAAGTAATAAAAAGGTAAAGCAATACAGAAATGCCTTAAATGTTGATGCTTTTATCTAATATTGTTGTTTCATAAATCAGTGGCAACATCGAAAATGCAACCAAATCTAGGTTTACGGTTTTATAAAAAAGATGGCTGAGGCCAAATCTATTATTTGGAAGAATTTCTATTCTTAGAATGTCCAGTATTCCTGCTTTTTATGAAATGGAGAAGCGTAATTGTCTTTATAGACAATAGATCTATCTGACATTTGAAATACTTTCTATAGTGATATGCATGACATGAATCTCATTTCTTATTTTGGTATATGAAAAAACAGTATTCACAGAAGAAAGAAAGCCATGAGAATAAGTGAGCTGGAAGAGACACTAAATATTATGAGCTCAGAGCATCTCATTTTACAGATGTGGTGACTGAGGTTCAGAGAGATTATAGAAAGCAAGATGAAACAACTAATTGAGTGGGAAACTCAGACTGACATCAGAAGGCTGAGCCAGCAACAATGACTGCTGGTACTGGTGGGCCACCCACATTTCTTTTCCAGTCCCTTCCTTTGTCCTACGTGCCTACTTCTGATGGCTCCTAATTTAAGGCTACCCCTTCACAATACTGATTCATATTTATCAGTTCGAAGGGTTTTAACTTTGTTTTCTGGACTCTACTCGCTTTCCAGCACTAATGTCCACTGGAAGAAAATGAATGCTATCATTTTCCACTACAACAGAGTTTAGGGAGATCTTTTACAGGGCCCTGAAAATGCTTGCTGATTCATGTTCATGAGAGCCATAGTCTGGGTGAGATTATGACATGTCATACATGTGAAATGTGTTCTCTATCATTTCACTTCAAGAGATCACTTCCAGGAATCTCTTAAACAAGAGTATGTCTTAAAGTACAAAGAGTAGAATTTCCCCATGTAGTTCTTAAGAAAATAACGTTTTAAGCCATATAAAAATTGACAAAGGCATTGTTCACTTAAAATATGTTGTAGATTAAGTGGACTCTCATTGAATGCTGGTGCATATGGTATTACTCAGTTATGGCAAACAACCATGAAATAAAGTAAAAGGGTAAATATGGGAAAGTAATAAAAAGGTAAAGCAATACAGAAATGCCTTAAATGTTGATGCTTTTATCTAATATTGTTGTTTCATAAATCAGTGGCAACATCGAAAATGCAACCAAATCTAGGTTTACGGTTTTATAAAAAAGATGGCTGAGGCCAAATCTATTATTTGGAAGAATTTCTATTCTTAGAATGTCCAGTATTCCTGCTTTTTATGAAATGGAGAAGCGTAATTGTCTTTATAGACAATAGATCTATCTGACATTTGAAATACTTTCTATAGTGATATGCATGACATGAATCTCATTTCTTATTTTGGTATATGAAAAAACAGTATTCACAGAAGAAAGAAAGCCATGAGAATAAGTGAGCTGGAAGAGACACTAAATATTATGAGCTCAGAGCATCTCATTTTACAGATGTGGTGACTGAGGTTCAGAGAGATTATAGAAAGCAAGATGAAACAACTAATTGAGTGGGAAACTCAGACTGACATCAGAAGGCTGAGCCAGCAACAATGACTGCTGGTACTGGTGGGCCACCCACATTTCTTTTCCAGTCCCTTCCTTTGTCCTACGTGCCTACTTCTGATGGCTCCTAATTTAAGGCTACCCCTTCACAATACTGATTCATATTTATCAGTTCGAAGGGTTTTAACTTTGTTTTCTGGACTCTACTCTCGCTTTCCAGCACTAATGTCCACTATCTGATCCTTAGTCTATGAGTCTCAGTATTTCCCTGACTTTATTCTCTCTATACATCACCCTACAAATTTTCCCTGACTTTATTCTCTCTATACATCACCCTACAAATGGAAAAACACTGAAATCAGACCCTATGTTAGTTCAGGCTTATTAACCCTGCATCTGTTCACTTTAGTCCTAGCACTATGTGTTGAATGCACCCTGTGCACTAAGTCTGGTGCCAGATATTACCAGTACAAAGAGTTCAGTCTTTCTGGAAATAGATGCTTATAGATGGATCACTTCAATAGACTTGGTGAATACTCTGATGGAGCTTACCTCTGACTGTATTTCTTCCTGTAAATATTCTTATTTCTTTTTGGTAAGAAGAAGCTATCAGTTGCTGTAATTAATAATGTTGAGGGGATGTTTTTTACTTCCTTCCAACAGAGTAATGGCAATACCCCTGTTGAGGCATATGGAGAAGCTAAGATTCAAGGGTATCCCAGAAAAATTCCATATGAGTAAATTCTTTGTCAATTATTTTTCTTGGTTATGATTCTTTTAAGATCACATTTTTGTGGATGCTGAAAGTTGTCATTTCACATATTGTGCCCCATACTTGGGTAAGGATCCAGGAAAATCATTCTCTCTTCACATAAACAAATGAGATGCTTCCAATATCAAAACACATTTCATTATCCTGGAACCTGTCTTACACCTCACCTTTCCATACAGAAAAAGTCAGAGTCATGAAACTAAAAATATTTATAAATATCTGCTTAACTTTTCTCTTTACATTTTTTAAAGGGAGATGAAATGTGAAGAACACATTAAACTAGGAGTTAGGTTTTCTGGGTTATAATTCAAGGTACTATTGTTGATTTACTTCGTGAACTTGGAAAAGTCATTTAAGCAAATTGGGTTTCAGAGATTCATCAAGAAATGAAGGACTGGTTTAGATTATTTTTAATATTGCCTGAAGCTCTCAAATTACTTGATCTAAAACATCTTTTACAAAGTACAAGAAGAGTCTGCAATATTATGGATGTATGAAGGCTGAGCCAGCAACAATGACTGCTGGTACTGGTGGGCCACCCACATTTCTTTTCCAGTCCCTTCCTTTGTCCTACGTGCCTACTTCTGATGGCTCCTAATTTAAGGCTACCCCTTCACAATACTGATTCATATTTATCAGTTCGAAGGGTTTTAACTTTGTTTTCTGGACTCTACTCGCTTTCCAGCACTAATGTCCACTATCTGATCCTTAGTCTATGAGTCTCAGTATTTCCCTGACTTTATTCTCTATACATCACCCTACAAATTTTCCCTGACTTTATTCTCTCTATACATCACCCTACAAATGGAAAAACACTGAAATCAGACCCTATGTTAGTTCAGGCTTATTAACCCTGCATCTGTTCACTTTAGTCCTAGCACTATGTGTTGAATGCACCCTGTGCACTAAGTCTGGTGCCAGATATTACCAGTACAAAGAGTTCAGTCTTTCTGGAAATAGATGCTTATAGATGGATCACTTCAATAGACTTGGTGAATACTCTGATGGAGCTTACCTCTGACTGTATTTCTTCCTGTAAATATTCTTATTTCTTTTTTTGGTAAGAAGAAGCTATCAGTTGCTGTAATTAATAATGTTGAGGGGATGTTTTTTACTTCCTTCCAACAGAGTAATGGCAATACCCCTGTTGAGGCATATGGAGAAGCTAAGATTCAAGGGTATCCCAGAAAAATTCCATATGAGTAAATTCTTTGTCAATTATTTTTCTTGGTTATGATTCTTTTAAGATCACATTTTTGTGGATGCTGAAAGTTGTCATTTCACATATTGTGCCCCATACTTGGGTAAGGATCCAGGAAAATCATTCTCTCTTCACATAAACAAATGAGATGCTTCCAATATCAAAACACATTTCATTATCCTGGAACCTGTCTTACACCTCACCTTTCCATACAGAAAAAGTCAGAGTCATGAAACTAAAAATATTTATAAATATCTGCTTAACTTTTCTCTTTACATTTTTTAAAGGGAGATGAAATGTGAAGAACACATTAAACTAGGAGTTAGGTTTTCTGGGTTATAATTCAAGGTACTATTGTTGATTTACTTCGTGAACTTGGAAAAGTCATTTAAGCAAATTGGGTTTCAGAGATTCATCAAGAAATGAAGGACTGGTTTAGATTATTTTTAATATTGCCTGAAGCTCTCAAATTACTTGATCTAAAACATCTTTTACAAAGTACAAGAAGAGTCTGCAATATTATGGATGTATATATCTATGTCTATAGAGTGCATATCCTTAGTGGCAGCTAGGAAACAATGATACAGGAACACAACAGAAAAGCCCTGGATCAAACCTCTATAACAGGCACATCTGTTCTGAGATAAAGAGGTAGAATCTCCTATTCCCTTTACCCCAGGCACCATTCTGTCCAAAATATATTCCCTTCCTTCCTCCAATATAACCTGGCTATCTTCCCATGCTTCTTATGCCAATGAAGACACCACCTTCCCATTTATCCAAGCAACGGAAGTCATCTTTGACTATTCCTTATCTTCATTTTCTACATTCAGTCAGCACCAGATTGCCTTGCTTCTGTTTCCTGATAGGTGCCTAGGGCCATCCCTCTCCCCCTCCTCCCTTTCTCCCTACCATATCTCTTTATCCTCACTGGCACTGACTTAGGTCAGACTCTTGTCATTTTTCTTCTGGATTTGTTAATGGCCCCGTCACTGGCCTCCTGACTCCAGACTTGCTTTCTCCAATCCATCAACCATGGCGTAACTGAAGGGAAAGGTTGATCTAAAACACAAATTGGGCCTTGACACGCCACTCCGTGAACTCTTTCATAGCTTCCACTACATGCAGCTAAAGTCACCACTCCTTAATCAGCACTGAAGAATCCTTATGATCTGAATTTGGCTTCCCTCTCCCTACATGTATCTTATGCTCCAGACATACCAAATGACTTGGCTTTTTCTAAACATTATTTTATCTTTCTTCCACAACTTTGCATGTATATAGCTCTGATTGGCATGCTCCTTTTCTACCTCATCTTCCCTCCTCCTAAGTGAGGTCCTGATTTTTAGTATCAGTTCAGATTTTTTCTCTTCAAGGAAACTTGTCATGAATCTCCTCTCCTTGATACTTCTAAGTATATTGTGGCTCTTGTTTTCACAATAGCATTGCCCACACCCCGGTACACAATTAGCAACTTTGAAGGGAAGTACTATCTTGTTGAGTTTGATATCCCTTATTGCCTGGAACAGAGTGAGTTCTCAATAATATTCAAATAAACAAATGAATGCATGCATGAATGAAAATACTATAATATTTTCTTTTATTATTTAATTTTATTTTTTAAAAATTTTTACAGAGTTTTGTTGTTTATAGACATGTATGTTCCCAGATCAGTCATATGTATAGTATTTTCTGTATGAAAATACTAACAGCCTCCATTTGTGAGCTTAGATTAGTTACTTCTTTCTGAAAGGATGAAGTATCACAGTACCAATTTTTTCATGATGCCCTTTTGTATGTCAATGGGATCAATGTAAATGATGCAAAAGTAAAAATAAGAAGAACCACAAAGTAACTTTTTATACATGGCTTTATACCAGTAACAGTGATTGTTTTAAAACTAAAAAGCACATTGTTTCAAACAGAAAACTGCAACCATAAATTCCTTTAAGTTAATGCTTTTTAGTTTCTTATCTTGGGAGGAAATTTAACCCCCTGCACGCTACATCAAATGCATCTGGTTCACTTAAAAAGAGAAAGCTTTGACCTCTGAACTAAAGACCACCCCACAGACGGTAGTTGTGGGGACCTGAGAGGGTAGAAGAGACTCCACAGAATAATTCTAAGAAACATCATCTGCAAACTATATTTTTTCCTCCTATGAGAAATGGCAGTGATGCACACAAGTAGCTTATGATGCTCATTTTTAAAAGAAACCTTCTGTATTAAATGAAAATACTGCAAGAAAAATCACGCAATCTAAATCCTTAGCAGATGACACAAGATCCACAGTAACAAGAATGGAAAAGCCTTAATAATTAAGGAATTTATAGATTTTCAGAAATACCACGAATAGGTAGAAAAATGCCATCATTTTACTATGATATTTCATACAAAACTGCAAGGCATTAGCATACACAATCTAACCTTATTTCAATAAAACTCCTCTGGTCCAACATTCTGATGTTTCAGGTGATTACTTTCCCATATGTGCTGTTCCTTTTTTCAAAATACAGTTGCTCTATTTAATCATTTCGTTATTTTCTATACTATCACTTTTAAGTTTACAATTGCTTCTTAAAATGAACTTTTGTCTGCTTAACTGTGGCAAAATTAAGGGTGAGAGCATGTGTGCATGTATATATGTATTGATTCCTCCTCCACAAGGGATTCCTCAGTGGAATGTACAGTAAGTTTATACAGGCATAAAACTGTCAACGTCATTGTATAATATACATTCCAAAGCAGTCCATGTGAGGTCTAACTAATTTTTACTGAATAATGTTGGTTGAGTAGTTTTTATGTAAATTAATTTTGGTCCAAGTACTATAAAGGTTAGTAGACTGGAAATAGTCATTCAAAGCATAAAAAAGAAATAGTGATTGCAGACATCTTATAAATGAAATAAAAATCCCCATTTTCCCTCACTTTGGTCAAAGGATGGAAGACACTGGACACTGTTTCTTCTTGCACAAAGACCATTCTTGTGCCCTCATGATGCTTGTAATGTCTCAAGTGTTATTGCAAGTGAGCCCAAATTACCATTACAATGAATTAGTCTCTCTTAGAATTAACCTCATACCACAAGAGAGAATGATATTGACCTTGAATAATTGTTTAAAATATCTGCTGCCATTACCACATGTATTGCCAGAGGAATTCTGTAAAAGTTTATTTTAAAGACTCACTAATCTAGTTTTGGGAGCTACAGATCACCTCACAGTGTTCCTTTCAATTTCATTCCATCCTCAACAAGCAATTACCACTCAAAACTGTTTTTCACTAAAGGAAAGAAGGCTGGTCTAATTTATTAGCAAGTCTAAATCTTGGAAACAGAAATATTTTTTAAATAATGAAATGTTATTTTTTAATTAATTTATTTTTTCATTGAAGAATAATTGCTGCACAATATGTGTTTCTTTCTGCCAAACATCAATATGAAATATTATTAATAGATACAATAAAGCTACCATTACAAGTTACCAGATGTCATATTTTGACATCTTTGCTTTGAATTTGTTCTTTTAGTAAGAAATAAAATGTTACCTAGACAAAGCACTGCCTGCAAACACACACCAAAATTAACCATAATCCTAAAGTTGATGTGAATTTATACTATTTAGACATATACCAAAATAATAAGCTAAACTGTCTAGTATATTTTCTAGATTTAAAAAAACACTATGTTATTGTATGGGTTCTTAAACTCTCATACTTTAATCAACATTATGTTTTTGAAACTTAGCCATATTAGTAATGTAGTTTTGCTATGCATTATAGGAATGAGTCAGGTTTAGTAATTTTAACTGCTAATAAATAGTCTTACATCTCAAGTTTTGACTTACTGAGAAGAGAGGAGTACAAACTAATTAGATGCATTATCCTGAGTTCTAGCTCTTTCACAAGAAAGAACAAAGTGTTTCTCAGCATCTCACAAAGCCTGTAAGATTTCTTCTCTAAGGAGCAGAGAGAAAGCTGTATGATGAATCTTCTCCCATTTATAGACTGTATCTCAAGAATCCACACCAATAATTTTTATCTTTGGCAAATAGTTATTTCCCAGAGAGAGCAATTAGGGGGTTGAGAAAGAAAGGATTTTGAAAAAGGCAACAAATTACCAAAACTAGAAATTCACTTAATTGTCCTTCTCAAACATAAATTACTACATTAAGGTTTTAAAATAACCATGACATAAATAATAATGACAGCCCTCCCATCTTCCTAGGGAACTTTTCACTGAGTGAACTGTGTAGTCTAGATTTTAAGGTATAAAGTGATGAAAAAGTACCAACTCTCCAAGGCTTAAAAATATCCTTCTGCTTAACAAAATAAGTAGTATACAAAATGATATATGTAGTATGTTCTCAACTATGGTAAGTGTATTCAGGTACATATTTGTATGCACTGGAAAAAATTTTAAAAACCCACTGAATTATGAACAATGCATATCTCTGGCTGATAGGAATACAGGTGAATTTTATTTTCTCTTGAAATGGTTTGATATTTTCCACTCCCTTTAAGAAAGCAATAATTTAATTTTATATTCAGAAACAATACAAAGAATGCAAGAAAGGCACTTATAAAGGCATAAAGATATTAGAATGCATTTGTTCAGTGAGAAACTTATAAATATGTGGCAATTTAAAGGCGGCTGTGTTAGATCAAATCTGTATCCACAGATGTGCCCCTGGTTTCATTGTTTTTGTTGTTTTTTCCTTTAATGCTATCCCTTAACCATCCATCCCCAATTTCCCTAAAGAAAACAAACAGAAGAGCAGAAACAGCTACAGGTAGTTTCTTTGAAGGGGAAGGGTTCTGTGGAAAGCTTAGAACAGCAGTCATTATTTATTGAGCATTTCCTATGTGTCAATGAGCTTTAATTATTCCTCACAGCAGCCTTTATGAATAGATATTGTTAACATCTCATATTGGTGAAATGGTAAAAGTGAGAAATTAAGTGATGCGATCAGGGTCACAGAGCCCAAATGCAGAGGTCATAGTCTTCTGACAGCCATCCATTTTCTTTCCATTTTAATTGACCTCAGGTCCTTGGTTAGTGCAAGGATCATGAATATCCGATTTCCTGCCCCAGTCCATCCAGCTGAAGTGTTTTCTTTGGTGACGCTTTATTCTTATAGTTTCAAGCCTTTATCCAGAACTCACAGTTTCCAATTTACCTACATCTCTTTTACTTTAAGTTATTAAGGGAAGATGTTCTACTCCTAAAGGCAGTAAGAGTTGCCGCCAATGTGGGGGACTGGAGAAAATAAAAGTACTTAACAGTCATCACCTTCAATGGTAAAAATCAACAACAACTCTTTATTCACTTGTTCTCTCTTTTTAAATACAATGAAAAATCTCCGTCACCACTATCATGCTGAGGAATATTCAAAGAATGATTGGGTCAATATGCAGTAGGTTCCCTAAACCCACCCTAAACTCTGAGGCCTGTCTAAACTGAGCATAAAATAAGTATTTTATATGACAACATGGCTATTTCCTCAGCTTCATGATGATATGCTTATTATGGCCTCATTAATTATCCCATACTGAAAATTATTAGTAGTTTCTTTCATTTACTCAACCAAAAGAGGCATACGATCTTTATATAGCATAAGGATTAGTATCATGCTTGTCCTCCTGTTCATTATATCTTTCCCCTTCAAATCAGCATAAATGCCAAGTGATCTTAATCTAATGGCCATATACTCATTGAAAGATTAATATCATAGAGTATACTCTAATATTATGATTTAAAACAAGCTTACTAATAAATTTTCATCCAAAACCTTCCAGCAAGTCTATTTTTTAGAAATAAATGTTTTCTAGGTTACTAAATTAAAAATGGCTAACCGATATCTAACTGAATTAAAATTGCTGAATTAAATAGCTTTTGCTAAAAAATTTTAGTTGTTAAAGGTAAAATGGTGTGTACAATTAAATATACACTGTATTTTACATATAGTTGTATAAAAGAATGAATTAGAATATATACATATATATATATATGAAAGTAGTAGACTGTTTCCCCTTAAAAATGCCGTGTCTTATCAAGTAGGTGTAAGATTATAGATGGTAGATTAGATATCAACAAAGACATAAAGAACATGCACAGATGTGGGTGTGTAATTATGTATGTTTATAGGTAAACATCTCTTGAGCCACTTTTATATGTTTTCTATGTTAACAAGTCTATATATAGCATGAATATAAGATGCAAAATCTATAGCTCTTGTCTAGTTCCTGTCTAGTGAGAAAGACAAGTATATAAGTAGACACATATATAAACAGATGACATCATTATAGTGTGGTAATGGTTAGAACAAAAATTGCCTATACAGGATTGTGAAATATTTACTCCAAATTTATACAATCAATGAAAGATACTCACAGAGGAGAAATTAAGAGTTTGGTAGATCTTCTCAGTTAATATAATGTGACTGAGCACAAATATAATTTGGAAAAAGCACACGCATGATCAGCCTTTCTTCTGTTCTGATGTGAGTTCCCACCCAGGACTGATTGCTGTCAGCATTCACAGTTTTATCACAGCCTTCTATTTTTTAACATTATATCAGCATGATTATTTCCAGGAAACCATGAGCTCCAAAATTACATATTCTAGGATGTCACTGAGGTCTTTTACATTCTTCACTTCTTTTAGCCAAGCATTTTCATGACACAGCATGAGGTTTGTTACATTAAAAATTTAAGTGAGTTTGCTAGAAAACCACCATCATAGCAGGAAATCACACATTTGTTTTCTCACAACTTTTGCATCTGTAAAACTGAAGTCAAAAAAAGTAAGTTAATTTCCACCTAGCATAAGGATTAGTATCATGCTTGTCCTCCTGTTCATTATATCTTTCCCCTTCAAATCAGCATAAATGCCAAGTGATCTTAATCTAATGGCCATATACTCATTGAAAGATTAATATCATAGAGTATACTCTAATATTATGATTTAAAACAAGCTTACTAATAAATTTTCATCCAAAACCTTCCAGCAAGTCTATTTTTTAGAAATAAATGTTTTCTAGGTTACTAAATTAAAAATGGCTAACTGATATCTAACTGAATTAAAATTGCTGAATTAAATAGCTTTTGCTAAAAAATTTTAGTTGTTAAAGGTAAAATGGTGTGTACAATTAAATATACACTGTATTTTACATATAGTTGTATAAAAGAATGAATTAGAATATATACATATATATATATATGAAAGTAGTAGACTGTTTCCCCTTAAAAATGCCGTGTCTTATCAAGTAGGTGTAAGATTATAGATGGTAGATTAGATATCAACAAAGACATAAAGAACATGCACAGATGTGGGTGTGTAATTATGTATGTTTATAGGTAAACATCTCTTGAGCCACTTTTATATGTTTTCTATGTTAACAAGTCTATATATAGCATGAATATAAGATGCAAAATCTATAGCTCTTGTCTAGTTCCTGTCTAGTGAGAAAGACAAGTATATAAGTAGACACATATATAAACAGATGACATCATTATAGTGTGGTAATGGTTAGAACAAAAATTGCCTATACAGGATTGTGAAATATTTACTCCAAATTTATACAATCAATGAAAGATACTCACAGAGGAGAAATTAAGAGTTTGGTAGATCTTCTCAGTTAATATAATGTGACTGAGCACAAATATAATTTGGAAAAAGCACACGCATGATCAGCCTTTCTTCTGTTCTGATGTGAGTTCCCACCCAGGACTGATTGCTGTCAGCATTCACAGTTTTATCACAGCCTTCTATTTTTTAACATTATATCAGCATGATTATTTCCAGGAAACCATGAGCTCCAAAATTACATATTCTAGGATGTCACTGAGGTCTTTTACATTCTTCACTTCTTTTAGCCAAGCATTTTCATGACACAGCATGAGGTTTGTTACATTAAAAATTTAAGTGAGTTTGCTAGAAAACCACCATCATAGCAGGAAATCACACATTTGTTTTCTCACAACTTTTGCATCTGTAAAACTGAAGTCAAAAAAAGTAAGTTAATTTCCACCAAAGAACACTGAAATAGAACTCACAACAGAACAAGAATTCTTGCCATGCCCTGTCTAAATCTAGAGTCTATAGTCCATGCTAATACACATCATACATATTAGCCCAGATTTAAGATTCTCTCTTATCAAAAGTTAAGATTCATTATGGTCTCTCTGATTTCTTTCAAAGAGGAATAAAGCTCTGGATGAGCTTACATAAACAAGTGGAATTTTAGGGAGTGCTGGGCAATATTCAGCATAGTGCAATGGAGAGCTCCCAGAATGTATCCTCAGGAGATCGGGGTGATTTTTTTCAATCTTCAAACATATGAACGATATAGTCTTTTACTTCTCTGAGATAAATATTTCTCATCAGGAAAATGATCCTGATAATCATACCTGTCCTAAGTATCTCATAAGTGTGTTGTCATGATCAGTGAAACAAGTATGTGAAAACACCTGGTCAGCTCTAAGATGTTGGTATAAATGACAGATACTTACATTCTGGTCTAGAGTCAAGTTTAGAGAAGCATTTTGAAAATCCATTATAAGTGTGAATTCTCCAGTGTTATATTGTATATAAGTGAATATATATATATATATATATATACACATACACATATGTTTATAAACATACACACACACACACACACATATATATATGTATGCTTTTTCAATGAGAAGATAACTAACAGTTAAAATTATCCATTCCATTATTTCTCTTACAGAATTCATATTTATAGTCAGGAGTATATGAGAAGAAACAGTGAATGAGAAAAATGAAGAAGTTTTGAATTCTGATGGCTTTATACTGGCAACTGATTAATTGTATGACTTTGCACAAATTCGTTTCCTCTCTGTGCCTCAGCTTCTGCATCTAGAAAATGGGAATAATCATGTACCCAAAAACTACCTGCCATAGCTCCAAAATTAAAAATATTCTAGGATGTCACTGAGGTCTTTTACATTCTTCACTTCTTTTAGCCAAGCATTTTCATGACACAGCATGAGGTTTGTTACATTAAAAATTTAAGTGAGTTTGCTAGAAAACCACCATCATAGCAGGAAATAACACATTTGTTTTCTCAAAAATTTTGCATATGTAAAACTGAAGTCAAAAAGTAAGTTAATTTCCACCAAAGAACACTGAAATAGAACTCACAACAGAACAAGAATTCTTGCCATGCCCTGTCTAAATCTAGAGTCTATAGTCCATGCTAATACACATCATACATATTAGCCCAGATTTAAGATTCTCTCTTATCAAAAGTTAAGATTCATTATGGTCTCTCTGATTTCTTTCAAAGAGGAATAAAGCTCTGGATGAGCTTACATAAACAAGTGGAATTTTAGGGAGTGCTGGGCAATATTCAGCATAGTGCAATGGAGAGCTCCCAGAATGTATCCTCAGGAGATCGGGGTGATTTTTTTCAATCTTCAAACATATGAACGATATAGTCTTTTACTTCTCTGAGATAAATATTTCTCATCAGGAAAATGATCCTGATAATCATACCTGTCCTAAGTATCTCATAAGTGTGTTGTCATGATCAGTGAAACAAGTATGTGAAAACACCTGGTCAGCTCTAAGATGTTGGTATAAATGACAGATACTTACATTCTGGTCTAGAGTCAAGTTTAGAGAAGCATTTTGAAAATCCATTATAAGTGTGAATTCTCCAGTGTTATATTGTATATAAGTGAATATATATATATATATATATATATATACACATACACATATGTTTATAAACATACACACACACACACACACATATATATATGTATGCTTTTTCAATGAGAAGATAACTAACAGTTAAAATTATCCATTCCATTATTTCTCTTACAGAATTCATATTTATAGTCAGGAGTATATGAGAAGAAACAGTGAATGAGAAAAATGAAGAAGTTTTGAATTCTGATGGCTTTATACTGGCAACTGATTAATTGTATGACTTTGCACAAATTCCTTTCCCTCTCTGTGCCTCAGCTTCTGCATCTAGAAAATGGGAATAATCATGTACCCACAACAAAGAAACTACCTGCCAATGCATGAGACATAAGAGATGCAAGTTCAATCCCTGGGTCAGGCAGATCCACTAGAGAAGGAAATGGCAACCCATTCCAGTATTTTCACCTGGAGAATCCCATAGGGAGAGGAGTCTGGTGGACTACAGTCTATGGGGTTGCAAAGAGTCAGACATGGGCTTCCCCTGGTGGTCCAGTGGGTAAGGACACCGCCTTGCAGTGCAAGGGGTGCCGGTTCGAGCCCTGGCCTGGGAAGATCCCACGTGCCGCGGAGCGGCTGGACTGAGATGTCCAATTACCGAGCCGGAGCTCTGGAGTGCATGCGCCCAGAGCCGGTGCTCTGCGACAACGGACGCCACCGCGATGGGAGGCCCACAGGAGCCAAAGAACAAAGACAGATGAACATAGAGAAATGAAAGACCAATAGAAGTGGCCCGCCTGCTCCCCTCCCTCCCCAACCCGATCCCTGCCCAAAATCAATAAAATAAATAAATCTTTAAAAAAAAAAAAAAAAAGAGTCAGACATGAGTGAAGCAACTTAACACAAAAGGAAATACCATGAAAAGACCCACACTGAAAAATAAAATAATAAGCTTCTAATAGAAAGGGGGAATGGGTTTGAACGTTCTCAGCAGGTATGGATGTAAGAGATGGTGAAAAGTGAAAGTTTTAGTTGCTTAGTCATATATGACTCTCTGTGACCTGATGGATTGTAGCCTACCAGAATACTGAAATTGGTAGCCATTTCCTTCTCCTGGGGATCTTCCTAAACCAGGGGTCAAATCTGGGTCTCCCACATTGCATGCAGATTCTTTACCGTCTGAGCCACCAGGGAAGCCTGACTATGAGATGGTATAATAGAGTTAATAAAAAAAAAAAAAAAAAAAAAAAACGAATGAGACATACTTTCTTAACACTTAGCATTGTGACTATGAAGAAGTTTCTTCACTATTCTGAGCCTTGATTTCCTTATCTATCAACTAAATGTAATAATAAACGCATCAAAACAGTTTTGTAAAGCTAAAGAGAAAATATTTTGTAAACTGTAGGCATACAAAGATAAAAGATTCATTACTACTTGTCAATCCCTGGTACGACAGCCTGCCTAATGCTAAAGCGTTTTGCAAATCTTCATTCTTAAAGAATTATCTTTTATGTTTACACTATCTCAGGAATCCATGTACTATAGGGTGGCCCAAACATCTGGAAACAGATAATATTTTATTATCTTTTAATGTAATGTCAGAAAGCTATTTATTATATATATTCACTAATTCTTCCAGACATTATGGCCACAGGGTGTAAAGATACCTCTTGAACACCATGTGCTAGTTGTTTCAAACCTTCAGAGGAAACTCTTCTTGAGAAATTTTAACTCAGAAATATCTACAATTACGATTTTGATGATGGTTAGAGTCTGACTTGCTAGGTCAGCAATGAATAAAATAAGAGACTGCAGTGAATGAAGTTCCCAGATGTCTTTCATAAAAACACTGGGCCAGGGAGGACAGGGTGGAATTGGGGGAAGATTGTAAAAGAGAAAAATAAAATAGAGTCTTTCTCTTTAACATTTTAAACATTATAGTTAATTCAACTAGCTGAACATCTGACTTAAAGGCAGATAAAGTATAAAATTAGTCACATTATAAAAGTATTCATCACTTTACATACAATGACAGGAATCTGAAAGTAACAGTATTTCAAATGTTTAAGTTTTGTTTGGGGGGAAGCCCATTGTTTTTAGATAAATTGACTGATAAATTGAGGATCACCCAGTATAAGCCACTGATGAGGATTATCAATAAAAATTTGAGACAATGAAAATATATTAGAACAATATAAACAGCATTTACTTGCATAGTTCACTATTGGACAACTGGCAAACTTGAGAACATAGGCCTCAAATATAGTTTATTCTATGAAAAGAATGCTTCCTTTGAGACAGATTGATGTTTACAATTTCATAAACCTTGGGGGCTTAGCACTTCTTTATTTAATCATACAACTAAAAAAAGTCCCCGTGGGTACCTGCTATAGGAAAGATCCCAAACAAGTAAGTCTTTTGAGATTTCTGAATCTCTTGTGACACCTACCATTAATGTATTTACAATTACCATGCTACTGGGCATAAAGAAATGAGCCACAAACTGGTTTGGGGCAGGTGTAATTGTATAAAGGTATAATTTGGGACTTCTTTCATAGCTCAGTCAATAAAGAATCCACCTGCATTGAGGAGATCCAGGTTCAGCTCCTGGGTCAGGAAGATCCCCTGGAGAAGGAAATGGCAACCCACTCCAGTATTCTTGCTTGGAGAATCCCATGGATTGAGGAGACAGGTGGGCTATAGTTTATGGGGTCACAGGAGTCAGACACAACTTAGAGACTAAACCACCACCCATGATATAATACAGAAAGGCCCTATGTACATTGAGCCCTAACCCCAAAATCTTCTTGAGAAATTTTAACTCAGAAATATCTACAATTACGATTTTGATGATGGTTAGAGTCTGACTTGCTAGGTCAGCAATGAATAAAATAAGAGACTGCAGTGAATGAAGTTCCCAGATGTCTTTCATAAAAACACTGGGCCAGGGAGGACAGGGTGGAATTGGGGGAAGATTGTAAAAGAGAAAAATAAAATAGAGTCTTTCTCTTTAACATTTTAAACATTATAGTTAATTCAACTAGCTGAACATCTGACTTAAAGGCAGATAAAGTATAAAATTAGTCACATTATAAAAGTATTCATCACTTTACATACAATGACAGGAATCTGAAAGTAACAGTATTTCAAATGTTTAAGTTTTGTTTGGGGGGAAGCCCATTGTTTTTAGATAAATTGACTGATAAATTGAGGATCACCCAGTATAAGCCACTGATGAGGATTATCAATAAAAATTTGAGACAATGAAAATATATTAGAACAATATAAACAGCATTTACTTGCATAGTTCACTATTGGACAACTGGCAAACTTGAGAACATAGGCCTCAAATATAGTTTATTCTATGAAAAGAATGCTTCCTTTGAGACAGATTGATGTTTACAATTTCATAAACCTTGGGGGCTTAGCACTTCTTTATTTAATCATACAACTAAAAAAAGTCCCCGTGGGTACCTGCTATAGGAAAGATCCCAAACAAGTAAGTCTTTTGAGATTTCTGAATCTCTTGTGACACCTACCATTAATGTATTTACAATTACCATGCTACTGGGCATAAAGAAATGAGCCACAAACTGGTTTGGGGCAGGTGTAATTGTATAAAGGTATAATTTGGGACTTCTTTCATAGCTCAGTCAATAAAGAATCCACCTGCATTGAGGAGATCCAGGTTCAGCTCCTGGGTCAGGAAGATCCCCTGGAGAAGGAAATGGCAACCCACTCCAGTATTCTTGCTTGGAGAATCCCATGGATTGAGGAGACAGGTGGGCTATAGTTTATGGGGTCACAGGAGTCAGACACAACTTAGAGACTAAACCACCACCCATGATATAATACAGAAAGGCCCTATGTACATTGAGATTTCATCTTTAAATGTAATTCTAAGCAGGAAAAGGCACAGCAGGAAAGAGGCATTAAAACAGTCCAATTTCCAAAATATTCAGAAGGACGCACTCAATGTCCATTGAGTTGGTGATGCCATACAACCATCTCATCCTCTGTCATCCCCTTTTCCTCCTGCCCTCAGTCTTCCCCAGCATCAGTATCTTTTTCAATGAGTTGGCTTTGCATCAGGTGACCAAAGCACTGGAGCTTCAGCATCAGTCTTTCCAATGAATATTTGGGGTTGATTTCCTTTAGGATTGACTGGTTTGATCTCCTTGCTGTCCTAGGAACTCTCAAGAGTCTTCTTCAGTACCACAATTCAAAAGCATAAATTCTTTGGTGTTCAGCCTTCTTTATTGCCTAACTCTCACATGTATATGTGACTACTGGAAAACCCATAGCTTTGACTATATGGACCTTTGTGGGCAAAGTGATGTCTCTGCTTTTTAATATGCTGTCTAGGTTTGTCATAGCTTTTCTTTCAAGGAGCTACAGTAAAAGGTATAGTTTTAATCAGCACAAAGAACAAACACCACATGCACATACCCACACATACCCACACACATATACACCCAAGCTGGCATGTAGACACATATAAGAAATAGGTTTAATGAAAAAAGATTTACTTCAGTGGCACAGTAAGTACAACTCTGGTCTCTAATCCTTTGAGATTTTGATATTTTCTATATTGTCAATTTTATTTTTTCATTTTTCCAAAAGAGCTGTCTCAACCAATTCTTTTAGTTTCATAACCTATTAATGGTCAAGATGTTCACAACACACACATTAGACTGGCAGTTGATGTCCACGGATACTATTTATTATGCCCTCACTATGTGTGAGGAAATGTGCTGAATAGTCTGTTCATGCCACAGCATTTAGACCTCAAAACAACCATTAGAAATGAGTGTTATAACATCTATTTCATAGATGAGGCATCTGAGATTAAGGCTTGGCTCTGATTATGCAGCCAGGAAATGGAAAAAACAGGGTTTAGAAATCAATCCTCTCTAACTTTCACTCTAAATCACTCATTATACCACCAAAAAGTCAAAAGTTGATATTCAGGGCAGACTAGACAGGCTTCTGATTTGAGTAGCACAAAACCTCTTTCTGTACAATAAAGAAACTAGCAGAATCTAATGCATTTTAAAAATCATTATTGCCCATATGTTCTACAAATTCAATGAAGTTATTCTTAGAACACATTTTTTTCTCTATCAGTATTTTAAGTGATCATTTTTTCACATTATTTGATGCCATACAACCATCTCATCCTCTGTCATCCCCTTTTCCTCCTGCCCTCAGTCTTCCCCAGCATCAGTATCTTTTTCAATGAGTTGGCTTTGCATCAGGTGACCAAAGCACTGGAGCTTCAGCATCAGTCTTTCCAATGAATATTTGGGGTTGATTTCCTTTAGGATTGACTGGTTTGATCTCCTTGCTGTCCTAGGAACTCTCAAGAGTCTTCTTCAGTACCACAATTCAAAAGCATAAATTCTTTGGTGTTCAGCCTTCTTTATTGCCTAACTCTCACATGTATATGTGACTACTGGAAAACCCATAGCTTTGACTATATGGACCTTTGTGGGCAAAGTGATGTCTCTGCTTTTTAATATGCTGTCTAGGTTTGTCATAGCTTTTCTTTCAAGGAGCTACAGTAAAAGGTATAGTTTTAATCAGCACAAAGAACAAACACCACATGCACATACCCACACATACCCACACACATATACACCCAAGCTGGCATGTAGACACATATAAGAAATAGGTTTAATGAAAAAAGATTTACTTCAGTGGCACAGTAAGTACAACTCTGGTCTCTAATCCTTTGAGATTTTGATATTTTCTATATTGTCAATTTTATTTTTTCATTTTTCCAAAAGAGCTGTCTCAACCAATTCTTTTAGTTTCATAACCTATTAATGGTCAAGATGTTCAAAAAAAACACATTAGACTGGCAGTTGATGTCCACGGATACTATTTATTATGCCCTCACTATGTGTGAGGAAATGTGCTGAATAGTCTGTTCATGCCACAGCATTTAGACCTCAAAACAACCATTAGAAATGAGTGTTATAACATCTATTTCATAGATGAGGCATCTGAGATTAAGGCTTGGCTCTGATTATGCAGCCAGGAAATGGAAAAAACAGGGTTTAGAAATCAATCCTCTCTAACTTTCACTCTAAATCACTCATTATACCACCAAAAAGTCAAAAGTTGATATTCAGGGCAGACTAGACAGGCTTCTGATTTGAGTAGCACAAAACCTCTTTCTGTACAATAAAGAAACTAGCAGAATCTAATGCATTTTAAAAATCATTATTGCCCATATGTTCTACAAATTCAATGAAGTTATTCTTAGAACACATTTTTTTCTCTATCAGTATTTTAAGTGATCAATTATAGAGCTTATTTGTATGTTGTTATACAGACATTGCAGTAGGATGGATTCCTGTTGGTTATTAAATTTAAAGACAACATCAGTACGGTAGTCAACCTCTAAGATGATCCAGTGATCCCCTCTCCCTGGTCTTCATATTCGTGTTTAGTCTTCTCCTGCCTTCTACCATAATTGTCTTTGTGACCAAGAGAACACAGCAGAAAAGATAATAGGTTGCTCCAAAGAAAAGACACTGTGGCTTCTCTCTCTCTCCCTCTCCCTACTACTACTCAGTCTGAGGTAAGTCCTGTCATAAGTAGCCCCATGGAAAGGTCCACAAGGTAAGAAACTGAAGCCTCTGGCCAGCAGTCATGTGAATGAACACAGGATGGGTCCTCCAGCTTCAGTGAGGTCTTCAGAGTCTCTAGTCCCAGTTACAGCTTGACCTGTCCTTGTCTTCACAAAGGACCTGGTGCCAGAAACAAGCAGTTAAATTGTCCCTGGATCCAGAGCCCTGATTCTAAGAAGCTATGTGAGATGATAAATGTTTGCTGTTTTAAGCTACTAAACTTGGGCACAATTTGTTAGGCAACACAAGGCTATATAAGCAGAGCATAAACTCAGCAGAACGCTGTCTCAATGGGGTTTTTGTCTGTATGTGTCATAGTGCCTTTCATCGCAATAATGCAAAAGTAAGAGAAATATCGGAAAACACTAAAAGGAAATGAGAAGCAAACTAAAGCATGAATGGCATAGGAAATCTAAGAGTTTTAAATTAGGCTTTGAAGTCAAACTACATAGACTAGACAATAAGCTGGTGTGCAACTTATGAATCATTGAAGCTCTAAAACCCAAGCAGTTAATCTAACAACTGGTCAACCATCTGTTAACTGATCAGCATCTCCTTTACTCTTATTCCTCTGAATTAATTAGTGGCTATTTTAAAAATAACTGACACATCCACTTGAAGCTAAGTTACAAACAAGCAGAGAATTGAAACTCAAACATGTGAGTTCTGTAACTCTTTGTAGCTTCTGGTGGGGCTAATCTCTGCAATTTTAAAAGTAGTTAAACTGAGGTGCCATCATCCTTCCTGAATCTCCCTTCTCCTAAGGAGTGCCCAAGATCTTCCTACTGTCTTCCAGCTCCCTGAAGCCTTTTTCTTCTGGTTATTAAATTTAAGACAAACATAAAAAAAGTACGGTAGTCAACCTCTAAGATGATCCAGTGATCCCCTCTCCCTGGTCTTCATATTCGTGTTTAGTCTTCTCCTGCCTTCTACCATAATTGTCTTTGTGACCAAGAGAACACAGCAGAAAAGATAATAGGTTGCTCCAAAGAAAAGACACTGTGGCTTCTCTCTCTCCTCTCCCTACTACTACTCAGTCTGAGGTAAGTCCTGTCATAAGTAGCCCCATGGAAAGGTCCACAAGGTAAGAAACTGAAGCCTCTGGCCAGCAGTCATGTGAATGAACACAGGATGGGTCCTCCAGCTTCAGTGAGGTCTTCAGAGTCTCTAGTCCCAGTTACAGCTTGACCTGTCCTTGTCTTCACAAAGGACCTGGTGCCAGAAACAAGCAGTTAAATTGTCCCTGGATCCAGAGCCCTGATTCTAAGAAGCTATGTGAGATGATAAATGTTTGCTGTTTTAAGCTACTAAACTTGGGCACAATTTGTTAGGCAACACAAGGCTATATAAGCAGAGCATAAACTCAGCAGAACGCTGTCTCAATGGGGTTTTTGTCTGTATGTGTCATAGTGCCTTTCATCGCAATAATGCAAAAGTAAGAGAAATATCGGAAAACACTAAAAGGAAATGAGAAGCAAACTAAAGCATGAATGGCATAGGAAATCTAAGAGTTTTAAATTAGGCTTTGAAGTCAAACTACATAGACTAGACAATAAGCTGGTGTGCAACTTATGAATCATTGAAGCTCTAAAACCCAAGCAGTTAATCTAACAACTGGTCAACCATCTGTTAACTGATCAGCATCTCCTTTACTCTTATTCCTCTGAATTAATTAGTGGCTATTTTAAAAATAACTGACACATCCACTTGAAGCTAAGTTACAAACAAGCAGAGAATTGAAACTCAAACATTTGAGTTCTGTAACTCTTTGTAGCTTCTGGTGGGGCTAATCTCTGCAATTTTAAAAGTAGTTAAACTGAGGTGCCATCATCCTTCCTGAATCTCCCTTCTCCTAAGGAGTGCCCAAGATCTTCCTACTGTCTTCCAGCTCCCTGAAGCCTTTTTCTTCTTTTTTATTTTATTTTACAGGGTTTTGTTGTTTACTGCCACACATCGACCTGAATTCCCTGAACCCTTCTACCATGGCATCCACCCAGGTCTGACTTTCCTTCCTATAACTTCTTATTGCAAGGATTCACATAAAGGCGTGAATGAGTGATTTCTAATTTGCCACTCTTCTGGTTATTTGAATTTTCTGAAACACACTTGTTTAGACAATTAAATACTTATTTGGGGGATCTTGTGAAACATTATCCACTTAAGTGAAGGTTTTATAATTGAAAATACATGTATCTTACTTGTGCTATATGAAATTTCTAGGAAAGATGTAAGTTGTTTTATGATGTTAGGATTATTATTCAATTATTTATACATTTAAATGGATTTTCTCAACTTCAGCATACTGACATTAGGCAGGACAGTGTTTTGCTGTGTGTGAGTTTGTGGCAGTGTGTCTTATACACTAGAGTGTTTATTACTGGCCTCCTCTCGCTAGACATCAATAGCAACTCCACTGTAACTATCAAAAATGCTTCCAGACATTGGCAAATCTTTACTGGAAGATGAGATCGTGCCTAGTTAAGAACCACTGATATAAATAATTGCCACACTATTTGAACAAGTATGTGTGTGTATTTAGTAAGAGGATATATAAACATGACTTCAGGAGATTCTGTGGGTTAAGATGTGAGCATTCTCCTGGTACTCCTAAAATTCCAATCACATTAAACCAAATGAATTTATCTTTCTCCAGCATTCTAATAAGAGTCAGAGACTAAAACTGCTAACTTTATTTTAACTCCATTATTTATTGGATAGCTTAAATCTGGCTATATTTAAAAGCCCACTCTAGTATTCCTGGGGCTCCCTGGTGGCTCAGATGGTAAGAATCCACCTGCAATGCAGGAGACCTGGGTTCCATCTATGGGTTGGGAAGATCCCCTAGAGAAGAAAACAGATGCCCACACATCCACTTGAAGCTAAGTTACAAACAAGCAGAGAATTGAAACTCAAACATTGAGTTCTGTAACTCTTGTAGCTTCTGGTGGGGCTAATCTCTGCAATTTTAAAAGTAGTTAAACTGAGGTGCCATCATCCTTCCTGAATCTCCCTTCTCCTAAGGAGTGCCCAAGATCTTCCTACTGTCTTCCAGCTCCCTGAAGCCTTTTTCTTCTTTTTTATTTTATTTTACAGGGTTTTGTTGTTTACTGCCACACATCGACCTGAATTCCCTGAACCCTTCTACCATGGCATCCACCCAGGTCTGACTTTCCTTCCTATAACTTCTTATTGCAAGGATTCACATAAAGGCGTGAATGAGTGATTTCTAATTTACCACTCTTCTGGTTATTTGAATTTTCTGAAACACACTTGTTTAGACAATTAAATACTTATTTGGGGGATCTTGTGAAACATTATCCACTTAAGTGAAGGTTTTATAATTGAAAATACATGTATCTTACTTGTGCTATATGAAATTTCTAGGAAAGATGTAAGTTGTTTTATGATGTTAGGATTATTATTCAATTATTTATACATTTAAATGGATTTTCTCAACTTCAGCATACTGACATTAGGCAGGACAGTGTTTTGCTGTGTGTGAGTTTGTGGCAGTGTGTCTTATACACTAGAGTGTTTATTACTGGCCTCCTCTCGCTAGACATCAATAGCAACTCCACTGTAACTATCAAAAATGCTTCCAGACATTGGCAAATCTTTACTGGAAGATGAGATCGTGCCTAGTTAAGAACCACTGATATAAATAATTGCCACACTATTTGAACAAGTATGTGTGTGTATTTAGTAAGAGGATATATAAACATGACTTCAGGAGATTCTGTGGGTTAAGATGTGAGCATTCTCCTGGTACTCCTAAAATTCCAATCACATTAAACCAAATGAATTTATCTTTCTCCAGCATTCTAATAAGAGTCAGAGACTAAAACTGCTAACTTTATTTTAACTCCATTATTTATTGGATAGCTTAAATCTGGCTATATTTAAAAGCCCACTCTAGTATTCCTGGGGCTCCCTGGTGGCTCAGATGGTAAGAATCCACCTGCAATGCAGGAGACCTGGGTTCCATCTATGGGTTGGGAAGATCCCCTAGAGAAGAAAACAGATGCCCACATCTGTATTCTTGCCTGGAGAATACCATGGCTCACCCGTGGGTTCACAATGAATGACATTCACAGACGAATGACTTTCACTTTCACAAGGCACAAACAGACATTCACATAAAATGTACCCTGAAAAGTATCATGGCTACCATTTCCTGAATTTCCCTTTCTTTAAAAACCATGGCCCAGAAAAAAGGTCTCATAGAGATTCAATCACATATTAAAGACTAGAACCCAAGTCTCTGATCCTCATCTGCTCTTCTGTAATACAGAAACAACAAAAGTTACTTTCCTCTTGGCTAGTAGCTCACCAGTACTGCATGTGACATATATTTTCCCTGCATCTGCGTGTTGTATTTGTTATATCTGCACTCAGAAGCACCACATAGAAGACATAAGCTTGACTACCAGACTCAGCCAGTTATCATTGTGAAGACTTTTGTAAGCTATCATATGCGATTAAAATGTAAACTAGTTTACTGTCATATTAAACTGTTTATGATAGTTATACAAATAATGAATACAGACTAAAGTTTATCTCAGATAGAAAAACTGATAATCTCAATGTTGTCAAAACTAAGCTTACAACGAGCTTATGTTATTACTGTGATAAGGTACTAAAAATGGTCTCTTTGACAAAGTGTAAATCCTTTTCCATTTCCTAACTGTTATTTTCAGTATCTCAATTCCTACCCTCTTAAAGCAGGAATTAACTTCAGTGCTATTTTTAGTCAAGTACAAAATAGATTGAGCTTTGTGAAAATAAGAATCCTTTTGGAGAAATCTGAAGCTAGTAGAACTGTTTAAAAGATTTGGGGTTATTTAGTAAGAGGATATATAAACATGACTTCAGGAGATTCTGTGGGTTAAGATGTGAGCATTCTCCTGGTACTCCTAAAATTCCAATCACATTAAACCAAATGAATTTATCTTTCTCCAGCATTCTAATAAGAGTCAGAGACTAAAACTGCTAACTTTATTTTAACTCCATTATTTATTGGATAGCTTAAATCTGGCTATATTTAAAAGCCCACTCTAGTATTCCTGGGGCTCCCTGGTGGCTCAGATGGTAAGAATCCACCTGCAATGCAGGAGACCTGGGTTCCATCTATGGGTTGGGAAGATCCCCTAGAGAAGAAAACAGATGCCCACATCTGTATTCTTGCCTGGAGAATACCATGGCTCACCCGTGGGTTCACAATGAATGACATTCACAGACGAATGACTTTCACTTTCACAAGGCACAAACAGACATTCACATAAAATGTACCCTGAAAAGTATCATGGCTACCATTTCCTGAATTTCCCTTTCTTTAAAAACCATGGCCCAGAAAAAAGGTCTCATAGAGATTCAATCACATATTAAAGACTAGAACCCAAGTCTCTGATCCTCATCTGCTCTTCTGTAATACAGAAACAACAAAAGTTACTTTCCTCTTGGCTAGTAGCTCACCAGTACTGCATGTGACATATATTTTCCCTGCATCTGCGTGTTGTATTTGTTATATCTGCACTCAGAAGCACCACATAGAAGACATAAGCTTGACTACCAGACTCAGCCAGTTATCATTGTGAAGACTTTTGTAAGCTATCATATGCGATTAAAATGTAAACTAGTTTACTGTCATATTAAACTGTTTATGATAGTTATACAAATAATGAATACAGACTAAAGTTTATCTCAGATAGAAAAACTGATAATCTCAATGTTGTCAAAACTAAGCTTACAACGAGCTTATGTTATTACTGTGATAAGGTACTAAAAATGGTCTCTTTGACAAAGTGTAAATCCTTTTCCATTTCCTAACTGTTATTTTCAGTATCTCAATTCCCTACCCTCTTAAAGCAGGAATTAACTTCAGTGCTATTTTTAGTCAAGTACAAAATAGATTGAGCTTTGTGAAAATAAGAATCCTTTTGGAGAAATCTGAAGAAAATACACAAAATTTTAAGGGGATACTATCTTTTTGCCAATGTAAATATAAGTCATAAAATCATATTTAAGATAGTGAAGTTGAATTCTGAAATATACTAGAACGTGAAAAACAGACAATTACTTGGTCACTCTGGAAACTGGATAGCAGATGCAGTGATGGTGTGTCTGAGTACGATTAGGTTTGTCGTGCTGAGAGATGAAATGAAATGGAGATTTTTTTTTCTTTTTCCCTATCATGCCTCTTTTTTATTTATATTTACTTTCAATATCTTTTTATTCTTTGGTATGTGTGGGCCTCCCATTGTAGTGGCCTCTCTTGTTGCAGAGAACAGCTCTGGGTGCATGTGCTCCAGATCGCTGACTCGAATTGGACACACCAGTCTAGCGGCTCCACAGCCCGTGGAATCCTCCCGGGTCAGGGTTCAAACCAGTGCCCCTCGCACTGCAAGGCAGACTCTGTACACATTGTACCACCAGGGAAGCCCGAAATGTAGATTTTAAGTAGTGAAAAATGATGTCCATGAGTATTTCTTCTCCAAAAAGAAACTATTTGCTATTTGAGCCTGGGAAAAAACAAGTCTGATATGGTCTCCCCTGATAGAAGCTTTTCTGAGGCTGTCTTGAATAACCTTTAGTGCATCAGTAATTTCTGATTGACTGAAGACCTACTAGATTTTTCTAAATGTCTTACTTTTTCCTAAGGGATGATTCAGGCTTTTAGAAAAAATCTGACTTATTTTATCTTATAATAAAGTATAAATAAAGAATTAAATAAATGAAAGTTGTGAGGGTTTTCTTTTAGGGTCTGTTATTATTCTTTTGAGAGAAGGTGACCTATTTAAAGAGAAGTGACTTGGAAAGACAGCACCAGTGCTTAGCACCCAACTCTTGAAATGGCTTTTTCTCTAGTGAAAGTCAGCTGTTTTGTTGGATGCACCAATTCAGTTGGATGTCTAAGAATGCTGACCTTAATTCCCATTTAACAGAGTGAAGGGTTAGGATTTATGTTACCTTTTTACATATGCTGCTTTGCAAAACCCTTTCCATTTACTCATGAAAGAAGTCTGCCAACCTTATTTCATTCAAAGGATTAAAATCAGGTTATTTCCATCCTAAAAATGATCAAATAGTTGTGGTAAATAAATAGGACGCCAGGAGAACCAACTGCAATAGACTGTAATATAATCTAGTGACTATTTTTATCAGGTACATTTATCAGGAAATTATTATAAGATTAGAAAGTATATTTATATTTAATTATACTTTACACAATGGCAATTCTCATGAGGAAAAATTCTTTTAAAAAAAGACAAATGAATTAAACTAACATATTCACATGCTCTGTATATTCTCACCAAGGTCACCGCAGTGGTGACTCAGGTTCTGTCCTGCCCAAAGGCACCAAGCCAGGGTGTGAGTGGACACTGACATCAGCACACTTTTAGCTCCCTAAACCTCGGTGCTTAGGGCAAGACCGGATTGTTTTCTAATTCTTTCAAAACTCTGGCATGGGTTAGTGGTGGTCACTTCTGGACTATGGAGGTCCCAAACTGCCTTTCATCTAATAGTCCAGAGGGAATCTTTATCTTTTGATGACACTCCATCAGAGGAAAGAGGAGCACGTGGCTAAAAGCCAAATAGGTGACCTGCATTTCCAACCTGACATGATCCCACAATCAGTCCCCCAAAGTGACTCGGGATACCTTCACTGTCAGATGTCCTGGTGGACACGGGGGGATAGGATCAGATGCTGTCAGCTAGAGAGATAGAAATGCTTACATCTTTCTTTGGTCCAGTTGTAACCCTGTCCCCCTGAATTACCCTAGGAAAACATAACCCAGGAGACAACGGAAAAAAGAAACCTAAGTTTTGCATTATAATTAGGTGGACTTTGCGACAAATTCCAATACAGAGCTCTCAGATAAACTGTCCTAAAGCATAAAGCCTACCACTAACATACAGTAAGTTTCCACTGAAACTAAAACTCAAATTCTATATGCCATATCGTCAGAATAGGTGTAGAATGGTACTGTAATGCCCCTCTCCTTCCACACCTAACATTTGGTGCCTACGTTGTTTCACAACCACCATGGTATGTTACTTTACATATGCTGCTTTGCAAAACCCTTTCCATTTACTCATGAAAGAAGTCTGCCAACCTTATTTCATTCAAAGGATTAAAATCAGGTTATTTCCATCCTAAAAATGATCAAATAGTTGTGGTAAATAAATAGGACGCCAGGAGAACCAACTGCAATAGACTGTAATATAATCTAGTGACTATTTTTATCAGGTACATTTATCAGGAAATTATTATAAGATTAGAAAGTATATTTATATTTAATTATACTTTACACAATGGCAATTCTCATGAGGAAAAATTCTTTTAAAAAAAGACAAATGAATTAAACTAACATATTCACATGCTCTGTATATTCTCACCAAGGTCACCGCAGTGGTGACTCAGGTTCTGTCCTGCCCAAAGGCACCAAGCCAGGGTGTGAGTGGACACTGACATCAGCACACTTTTAGCTCCCTAAACCTCGGTGCTTAGGGCAAGACCGGATTGTTTTCTAATTCTTTCAAAACTCTGGCATGGGTTAGTGGTGGTCACTTCTGGACTATGGAGGTCCCAAACTGCCTTTCATCTAATAGTCCAGAGGGAATCTTTATCTTTTGATGACACTCCATCAGAGGAAAGAGGAGCACGTGGCTAAAAGCCAAATAGGTGACCTGCATTTCCAACCTGACATGATCCCACAATCAGTCCCCCAAAGTGACTCGGGATACCTTCACTGTCAGATGTCCTGGTGGACACGGGGGGATAGGATCAGATGCTGTCAGCTAGAGAGATAGAAATGCTTACATCTTTCTTTGGTCCAGTTGTAACCCTGTCCCCCTGAATTACCCTAGGAAAACATAACCCAGGAGACAACGGAAAAAAGAAACCTAAGTTTTGCATTATAATTAGGTGGACTTTGCGACAAATTCCAATACAGAGCTCTCAGATAAACTGTCCTAAAGCATAAAGCCTACCACTAACATACAGTAAGTTTCCACTGAAACTAAAACTCAAATTCTATATGCCATATCGTCAGAATAGGTGTAGAATGGTACTGTAATGCCCCTCTCCTTCCACACCTAACATTTGGTGCCTACGTTGTTTCACAACCACCATGGTGAACATACTGAGAAAAGTCAAATTCACAATTTTTATCCCAAGAATGATAAGATCTATGTATGTCGTAAAGTTTAGCAAAGTTTGAAGAAATAATTTCAATATCTATTATGTGAACTCTATGAGTTTATTTTTCAGGAAAGCACACTATAATTTAGAGGGGAGATAAAACTTTTCAAGGGAAGGTAGAAGTGAAACTCAGATGTAATGACTATTATAGGAGAAACAGAGCTGGGTCATTAGTAGAAAGAACAGTCCCTACAAAGGCACAGAAGCCATAAAAACATACACTTCATTTCAGTGGAGGCAGGAGGGAGCAGTTTGAGAAGGGACAACCGTAAGAAGTAAGCATAGGCCCAGATGGATTGGGGTGGATACTTAGTGTCAAAGGGAATCTGAATTTTATTCCACTGAAAAAGGAGAAAATCCAAGAACTAAGGCTTTCAAATTTGACCTTTGGTTCTTCCTAAGTTCCAAGCTTTAAAAAAAAAATCTGATAACAACTGGAAATGCTATTTCCAAGCTATCAACATGTAATCTATGGGTCAGTACACTGGGGAAATACAGTATTTCTAAGATTTTTGAATTCGGAGTTTAGGAAATTCCCTATTTTGAAGCAATTATTAGTCCAAAAGATCAAGTACAATTTTTTTTTTTTTTCCTTCCAGTGCTTAATCTGCAGCACTCCATTTCAAAGCACAGCTCATCACTGATTATACAAATACTTACAAGCAGGGCTCATTTTTAGTAGGTAATGAAGTGTAAGGACAAAGCTTAAATGATGCAATATACCCAATGTCTACCCTTACATAAATAAATAAAGAACCATTTGTTTTATTTCATTTCAGTACGCACTCTTGCAAGGGAATGTTCTATTTCTTTTGGCATACACCAAAAATTCTGAGTATACATCAACATCTTTTTAATGTTGAAATACAGTTTTTGTTTGTCCTTTATTCCAAAATAGCTATATAACAAAAACATACTGGGAATTTTTTGATGCCTTGTTCAAAAATGAACAGGCTGAATTTCCTTACCAGATGGCGCATGATATTGACATAAGCATAGCCAGAAACTTGCAGACTCCCAGTCATAATCTCATTTGGATGAATCTTCTATATGTACTAGCCAGGCCAGACATCACCTGCAGATACTGAAATTGAATCTATCTCCACATCTTATTTAGGGACTTTCCAAAGACAGCAACCCAATGGAGATGAAATCTAAAGATTGCTGCTCTATGGGACTATTTTAAGGTATTTTTGGAGAAGTGGAATAAAATAGGAAAATGTGTGGGAACAGAGTAATATTTTTGAGCACTATTCATATAAGCAAGGACATACCCTGTGGTTAAGTATTGTTCCACCTGTTTGCACAGTAGAGAAAATAAAAAAACTGAAGTTCATATGCGGGATGTTACATAACAAGTTAATGGTCGAGGTGAGATTTGAACCTGAAAATCCTGATTCAATGACCAGAGCTTTCCATTACATAATCTTGACAAGAATATAATATAGATTAGTGAATTTCATAGAAGAAAAGAAGACCTGAGGATTAATATTTATAAATCTATAATATGTTAAATTTCTTAACTCTTAGAGGGTATATCCATTCTTAATAAACTTTGATACTGTCATTTTAAAAATCACATCAGTTGCCAAAATTACATTGGTGATTGCATGGTAATGCCATTAAATTACATTGTAATGGTACTCTAATGATTATATCCTGATCGCGTAACTTGGACAAGTGGATAATGGAAAAATTACCTATTGGATTTGCAATTGTAACTACTTAGTCTCAATCATTTGCACCATAAAATACAACTTTTCCATGTAAAGTCTGAAGCTGAATTAAGACAGACCGCTACTCAATTGCTGGGCTTCCCAGGTGGCCCTAGTGGTAAAGAACCTGCCTGCCAATGCAGGCGATGTAAGAGACTGGGGTTCAATCCCTGGGCCAGGAAGATCTCCTGGAGATCCACTCCAACCCACGCTGGTATTCTTGCCTGGAGATTCCGATGGACAGAGGAACCTGGCGGGTTACAGTCTATAGGGTTGCAAAGAATCAGACGTGACTGAAGCGACTTAGCATGTGTGCTACTCAATTGCAGCTTTCATACAGCTTAAACATACTTGGATATTTTTGTTTTAAAAATTCATGTAAAGAATTGCTCCTTTAGTCTGTTTTTGCTGTTTTTATCATTACTATTCCTTTAAGAACCATGTATTTTAACCTGCTACTTCATCTGAAAATTCATATTCACATGTTTTGAAAAGGAAGTATGTGGTGAGGAAACTGCAATTGAAAAATTTTATTAAACCATCTAATCTCCAGTGAGTATCATGTGTATAGTATAAAGGCAAAATGCAGGTGTCACTAACACATTAGCTAGCATAAGAGAGAAAGGTGTGTATAAATATATGCATGTATAAATGTGTATGTGTACATTTGTGTGTGTATACATATCTAGGTACATATTAACTATACTGTATATTGCTAATACTATTACATACATATATGAACTAACATTCAAGACATTCTGTAATCCTAGATTCTATTAGATTTTTGTTAAATTTTCAAAAGTTTTATAAGCCCATATAACTTTATTTTTCTTAATTGTAAAAGTAATGTTATAGATACACAGGGCAATGGGTATTTAGGAATGGAGAATGAAAGTGATCCATCCTGAGGGAAATAATATCTCATACTTTGTCTATAATTGTTACTGCCTGATGAAAATAAAATGCAGGTCAGCTTTAAGTTGATTTTATTGTTAATTTTAAATTATCTACTAAAAGGCACCTGGAATGTACCATCTCAGTTGACCTGCTTTGGTATGCCACTGACTGAGTGAGGGCTTGTAGGTGAAAAATCACCACACTTAAATGTTTCTGTCTCCCTATCTTTAAAGAGGAATTAGAAGTGCTTACTCTAAAAGTCTGACATAAAAATTAAATAAATCACAATTTGGAAAGTTCACAGAAGAGTGCTGGGCATAGAGTAAGCATTAAAGCATCATTTATTTAAAAAAATATATATTTATGAAAAGTCCAAGGTATGAGCTTGCCAATTTTACAGATTAGAAAACTGAGTGTAAGAGGGAGTTAAAAAAGTCTATCCAATGTCAAAGTGATAAAATCAAGGCTTAAATTCAAGTTTATCAATATTAAACCTCTACCTCTTCCATACACAACAGATGTTTTATGCTATCCATGCTCCTACCACCAAATCATTTCTTCAGCTTTATTGAATATTCCAACATTTTCATATTTTGCTATTAACTTTCCAAATTTTCATTTGCAGACATATTTTTAAACTAAAATTTCAGGCTACTTCAGAGCAGGTGAACTGAGGTATGATAAAGCAAAATCTGATATTTATTAAGGAAAAGTGAATTTTATTGTTTCACTCTACTAAAACATGAAAATTAAGTTGTTATTGTTATTCTAAGAATAAGAACATTTTGTATTGAAAAAGTGTGTCTTTTCAAGAAACCACTAACCAGATGTTGGGGTCTTGAGATATCATACATATGAAGAAAGAACTTCTCCCACACAAAAATATATCTAAAAAATATGCACACATTTTATAACTATGAGTATTGTTTGTTAAAAAATTTAGTGAATGTGCTTCATCATCAGATAGCAGAGCCCTGGGATATCCTACTTCTGAATGTGGTTTAAGAGAGAAGGAAACACAAACAGCTAGGAAAAATTACTAGGAAAATGATAATGCAATAATTAAATGGAATATAGAGATGGGATATCAAATATCTATAAAGTTTATTGCACACATGTATGTATCAGAGACAAAAATCTGATGTGGAGAAATGAACCGTTCAGTCTTTGGTTCTATTTACACAGGCATCATTTAAAGATATTGCTTTTTAAATTATCTACTAAAAGGCACCTGGAATGTACCATCTCAGTTGACCTGCTTTGGTATGCCACTGACTGAGTGAGGGCTTGTAGGTGAAAAATCCCCACACTTAAATGTTTCTGTCTCCCTATCTTTAAAGAGGAATTAGAAGTGCTTACTCTAAAAGTCTGACATAAAAATTAAATAAATCACAATTTGGAAAGTTCACAGAAGAGTGCTGGGCATAGAGTAAGCATTAAAGCATCATTTATTTAAAAAAATATATATTTATGAAAAGTCCAAGGTATGAGCTTGCCAATTTTACAGATTAGAAAACTGAGTGTAAGAGGGAGTTAAAAAAGTCTATCCAATGTCAAAGTGATAAAATCAAGGCTTAAATTCAAGTTTATCAATATTAAACCTCTACCTCTTCCATACACAACAGATGTTTTATGCTATCCATGCTCCTACCACCAAATCATTTCTTCAGCTTTATTGAATATTCCAACATTTTCATATTTTGCTATTAACTTTCCAAATTTTCATTTGCAGACATATTTTTAAACTAAAATTTCAGGCTACTTCAGAGCAGGTGAACTGAGGTATGATAAAGCAAAATCTGATATTTATTAAGGAAAAGTGAATTTTATTGTTTCACTCTACTAAAACATGAAAATTAAGTTGTTATTGTTATTCTAAGAATAAGAACATTTTGTATTGAAAAAGTGTGTCTTTTCAAGAAACCACTAACCAGATGTTGGGGTCTTGAGATATCATACATATGAAGAAAGAACTTCTCCCACACAAAAATATATCTAAAAAATATGCACACATTTTATAACTATGAGTATTGTTTGTTAAAAAATTTAGTGAATGTGCTTCATCATCAGATAGCAGAGCCCTGGGATATCCTACTTCTGAATGTGGTTTAAGAGAGAAGGAAACACAAACAGCTAGGAAAAATTACTAGGAAAATGATAATGCAATAATTAAATGGAATATAGAGATGGGATATCAAATATCTATAAAGTTTATTGCACACATGTATGTATCAGAGACAAAAATCTGATGTGGAGAAATGAACCGTTCAGTCTTTGGTTCTATTTACACAGGCATCATTTAAAGGCTATATGATATATTCACCAGCAAAGTATTTGTCATCAAATGTTTACTGAAAGTTTATCACAGGCAGAGTACTTGACTTATATTACTTATAAGGACATGTGAAAGTGTTAGTCACTCAGTTGTGTCTGACTCTTTGTGACCCCATGGGCTGTAGCCTGCTGGCTCCTCTGCCCTGGGGATTTTCCAGGCAAAAATACTGGGATGGGTATTCCCTTGTTCAGGGGATATTCCCGACCCAGGGATGGAAGCTGAGTCTCCCACCCTGCATGCAGATTCTTTACTATCTGATTTGCTAGGGAAGCCATATATATGTATAAAGAGACGGAATATCCATACGTACACTCACACTGAAAGTTAGATGAGACTTCAACTCTTGATTATATTTTCATATGTACATATATACTAAAATCTAGATATGATTTTAACTGTTTTGATTATATTTTTACTCATTACATTTTTATTTCTTAAGGTGATCTTTTTTGTTTAAGTTTGGTTTTCTTTTATTTGTTTTTGCTTTGTTTGTTGCACAGTAGATCTCCAGAACTCATTCAGTGTGTGGTTTTTTTTTAATAGGTGGCAGAGATACAGCCAGTGTGAGTTCATCCTCTAATATTGTAGCTTCCTTTATTAAGATAATTTTTTTAAACCAACTCATCTGGTGTCATGCCTATCCTGTCTCATTTTATCAAAAAAGAAATGTATTTCAAAAATGGATAGATTATTATTCTGATATATCATTATTTGAAATGTATTTCAAAAATGGGTATCATTATTATATCATTATATCTTATACCCCGTATTACACCCATCTTATTTTTGTCTCTCCTCTACTAATGTGGAACAGAGCTATAGAGTGCAAAAAACTAGAGTTCTACTCACTTTGGTGATCACTGTGTGAGAGAGAATGGCTTGACAGGACCAAGCTATTCCTCTCTTTGTGTTTGTTATAGCGTTTGGTTTAGCTGTATGTGTGTTCGTTTAATACTCTGTTATTGGCAAAATAAAAGCAAGTTCCTCTCTGTTGGGAAGTGTACTGAATATTCTTCCAGATGGATTTTGCTAACTCTTGGGAAGGCTTGAATTTTAGATAAGTGGAAACCGTAGAAAGTTGGATTCTTCCTGTCCCTGGTTTACTCAGTGTTTTAATTTCATCTCCTAGTGGGCAGCTTTTTGTTTTATGTCACTGGGCAGATGGCCATTGGCTTTCTTTCTGGTTTTATTGGAAGTTTCTTCAAATGGCTGTGGTAACTTTCAATGGACTTTTTTTTTTTTTTTATCACACTCATTTCACTTAAATTTGGTGGTTGAGGAGTTCCAAGTCAAACAGAAATTTCAGGCAAAAGCTAAAAGGGAAAAATGGAATCCAAACCAGCAGGACTTAAAAGCAACACTGTGCATGCCCAGAGATCAACCCTGTTGAATAAGTGATAGGCAGTTGTGACATTACCTGTCAATGTTGGCTTTTCTAGAAGTCTCCAGGAACCACCTGACGCTTACTTAAGCCCTACTTTATAGCTTGGAGCCTGAGTAACTGGATATCTTTGAAAGAGAAGACCAGGTGCCCTCATGGAAGTGCCGTGCTGGGTCTTGGCAGAAGAGTGAGGGCAACCCTGAAGAGGAATTATATTCATGAAGTCCCCTGAATTCTCTCTTTGTAAAACCCCATGCTTTCTGTTGCTTGCTTCTGGCAAACTGAGAGCATCCTGAGAATGGGTCAAGGATCGTTCAAAGGAATCCCTGCCAGCAAGACTGAATCACATTTTCAAAGGCAAACTGGAACATTTTTTCCATGTCAGACTGGGACGTTATGACAACTGGGTACTGAGATGGTGAGCATGATAGGAATGGGATATGAGAAGGGATTTTTCCAAATGACAAAATAAGTTCTACAGGATATTGAGTTTTAAAACTAACTAAGTTCATTATTCAATTGGAAAACATGCTGCTTCTTTGCCTGTTTCATCAATTTTTCCTGTTCTTTCTCTATTATTCCTCTGCTCTGGGGGTCAAAAAAAGTTTTTTAAGACATAGAGGATAGAGCTTTAGGAGAAGCACAGATGATTTATGTCAGGGATTGTTGCTTTAAGTTATTGACTACACTATTTATTTCTGCATCTAGATTCTGCATTAAAATAGCCAGTTAGTTATTGTTTCAGACAGACCAGAGGAAATTTTTAAGTTTTATTAAATGGAAGAAATATACCAATAGGTTATAAATATGAAGAAATAAAAAAGGAAAAAATTAAATGAATTTTGACATATGTTTATAAAAGTTTCACTTCCTCATTACTTTTTGTTTTTTCTTCAACAAAGTATAAGAACACAGACTAGTTTAACTAAACCACATATGATAATTAAGAAACGACATCTAAGTCAACCTGAAGTATGTATGAATCCTATATCTATCACAAGATCTGCTGTAATCTTCCTTGAGTTGAGTACCATAACAAGTTCCCAGTTACTACACATGTGTTCCACAGCACAAAGGTATTAAATAGGCTGTGCTGTGCTGGTAAGTTGGGTTTTCAAAATATATGTCCCTATTTATAGAAGTTGCCATTTTCTATAGTGTAAATGCCCCCACAACAGCAGATTTCAAGCTACACTTGATGTCACTAAACACAGAGTTGGCAGAAGATGCGTATAACTGACTCTGATGAGCCTGTTCAAGCCAGGACATTATATGTAGATATACCTGGAGTTAAGAGGCAGTTAAAAAGCCCTTTCCCTCAAACAACCTAATTATTTAAAATAGGAAATGCGGCTTGGAATTAGTTTCATTCATAGCAAGCCAAACAAGAGTGGCTAAGTTGGAAATAGATGTACATTATTCCTAGTTCAAAGCCCTTTCTACGATACTAAAACATCATGAATGAATCTGCCTGTGCACCTTCCTATCTCAAATTGAACGCTAATAAAAGAACGCTAAAACACCACAATGAGTGGTGTTTTTCTCATTTTTTAAACTAGAGATAAATAACAGAAGCAAATATATTGATGGAGACACTGGTACCTACTGAAAGGCTACTTTTGATTCTCACTGTTTGTCCCATCCCACGTCTCCTGTTCAGGTCAACTGGAAATCCTGGGCTTCAAATCCATACCATTAAGGAATGGTCTCACCCTCTCTATCTAACCACAGAGCACTGCTAAGACTTTTGACGTAGCTGCCTTCATATCAGTATAGGGAAGCTCTATTTTAGTGACAACAGATATACGACTCCTTCAAATTTGAACTAGATCAGTAGTTCTCAAAACATTGTCTGTCAGTTCCTAAGGATTCCCTGAGATTCTGGGGACCTACAAGGTCAAACTATTTTTATACTAATCTCAAGATGTTTACTAGTCTTCTTATTGTATTGGTGTTTACCTTGACGCAAATGCAATTAGAATGAAATAGCAGTTTGTGTCTCATTGCAAATCAAGGCAATGTCAACCATCAAAGCCAACATTGTGGCATTCTTGCATTAAAATAGCCAGTTTCCCTTAACAATTTACTGAGTAAAGCAGTGAAGATTATTAATTTTATTAAACCTTATTTCTTGAGTACACATTTTTAAATATTCCGTGTGAATACAGGGAATTTTGTATAAAGTCCTTATGCTACATACTCGAGTTCACTGGTTGTCTGCAAAAGAAGTTCTTATAAATAATGAACTGTGCGATTTTCAGGCTGAATCTGCCTTTCTAACATCAAGTACTGAGTGAATGAGTGACAAGATATTCAGACATGGTATTCAGACATTATTTGTTGTGAAATTCAAGATTTCAAGAAAAAATTAGAACACTGAAAACCTTGTGTCCACCACTTTGAGCCAGGTATCTTTCCAATATTTAAAGACTCTTTTGATTTAACAGGTGTTGATATTTATAAAGATGATTTTTAAATACCATATAATAAAATATATTTGAATGATCCGTTTAATTCAGTGAACGAGCATCTTTAAAATGACCAATGTTTAATGTTACAAAATCACACACTGATAAAAGATCTATTCAAAGTACAGGAGAGACCAGTGAATTTTAATATAACAGTATACAAATGTGTTGACATGGATTCAGTTTCCACATTTGAATGAACGCTAAAGAAATTTCCACAGAGTTTTGTTGTTTACTGCCACACATCAACCTGAATCTGCCATAGGTATATAAATATGTCCCCTATGTTGCCTCCTGTGGCAGTAAACAAGAAAACTCTGTAAAAAAAAAAAAAAAAAGAATGGAGGGTCTGGCACAAGTCAAAAAAAAATTTCCACAGGTCTCATGGAAATCAAAAAGGTATTAAAAGAGGACTATTCATATTTATCTGAAGAGGCTATTAAAACACTCCTCCCTTTTCCAGCATACCTCCATAAGGTGCTATTTTCTTCATACACTTAAACCAAAACAACAGGAGGAGATATAAGAAGCCAGGTGTCTTTAATTAAAAAAGACTTGCAAAAACATAAAACAATGCCACTTCTCTCACTAAAAGTTTTTGTTTTACAAGATATACTTTTCATTGGAAAGTGTTATTTATGTTAGCAAACAGGAGGTTTATCATTGTTATTTAAAAATACTAATAAATACCTTAAATGTCTCCATTTAAATTTCTAATACAATAAATATCAATAGACTGAACTCATACAGACAAAAAGTCCTCAATGATTTTAAGACTGTGAAGGGGCTTTGATATTAAAAAAGTTCCAGCATCACTGGCCTAGACTACCATTCTAAAAAGAAATGATTTAGGGATTAAAAAGGGGATATGGTGAGTGGGTGACAGACATTTATTGATGGTTTCCATTAATCCCTTCTCTTCCTTTAAGTGCGTGCCACTCCTAACATCAAGAGGTGAAGTCTGTTCCCTTTCTCCTTTAATCCAGATGTCCTTTTGACCTGGTTTTGCTGATACACTGTGGCAGGAATGACATTCTAGGATTTCCCAAACCAGAGTTTGAGAAGCCTTGCAGGTTCTATTTGGGTATCTTGGAACCTTCACTCTTGGGATATGGGGAAGCCAGTCATGTGGAGAGGTCACATGTATATTCTTTGGTCGTTAGACCAGGTAACTTTCAGGTCAATGACCAGCACCAACTGCCCATCATTTGAGAAGGCCTCTTGGATGTCTGGCCCATGTGATGACTGCTGCCTCATAATACAGTGCCACCCAATTGTATTATGTATATGAGAAACCTAAGCAAGAAACCTGGAAGCTGAGTCCAGTTTACCTCCTGGACAGAACAATAAGATATTTTAAGGCACAAAGTTTAAGGGCAGTTTATTATGCGCCAGTACATAACCAGAACTGGGAGGGAAATTATAAGATTAGCTGCAGGTTTAGCTATGGGAGTGGCTATATTTCAGCTGATTGTCATAATCTTGCTTATGTTAAGATCCTAGCCAGGATCCTTGCCAGGAGACCTACTTAGGGAGTAAGTAGGGCAGCTGGAGAGGTACACAGTGAGCATTAGGTTGGTTGTGATAGTTCAACAAAGAAAAGAGTGATCCTAGGCAGAGTGCCAAGAAAGGGGTGGGTGTACAGCTGAGACTGCAAGATATGGGCAGAACTGGCATGCTCGTTCTCCCTAGAGCTGAAGCTAAAGTGCAGCCTTAGGAACTGAGCAGACACACATATGCCAGAGGATCACTTCAGCTGAGCATGTCTATATCCAGGACTCACTCTTGTTGGGCCCGATTCCAGATTTACCACAGCCTAATACTACTTGCAGCAACAAGTCATATTTCAAGTCTCATTGGCTGCTGAGTGTGAAGGCACCATTATGACCCCTGCCAAAGGCAGAATTATTCAGCCTGAAAAGATGTCTAAAAGGGACATTCCAACATCAAAATCTCTAACGTTAAGTGTCAGATTAGGAGATGAAACTCAAAAATTTTATATCTGAGGGGTTATAGGTCTATAAATTTTTGGAAAGAAGAGCCAGAACTGTCTTTAAGGGCCATTTACCCAATAAGCATACTGTTTTACACTAGACTCTTTTCTTGGGAAGTTCTGGGAGCTAACTGAAATTTTGTGTATATGGGCCAGTCAATCCGATGGAGGGGACACTGTGGCAGGAATGACATTCTAGGATTTCCCAAACCAGAGTTTGAGAAGCCTTGCAGGTTCTATTTGGGTATCTTGGAACCTTCACTCTTGGGATATGGGGAAGCCAGTCATGTGGAGAGGTCACATGTATATTCTTTGGTCGTTAGACCAGGTAACTTTCAGGTCAATGACCAGCACCAACTGCCCATCATTTGAGAAGGCCTCTTGGATGTCTGGCCCATGTGATGACTGCTGCCTCATAATACAGTGCCACCCAATTGTATTATGTATATGAGAAACCTAAGCAAGAAACCTGGAAGCTGAGTCCAGTTTACCTCCTGGACAGAACAATAAGATATTTTAAGGCACAAAGTTTAAGGGCAGTTTATTATGCGCCAGTACATAACCAGAACTGGGAGGGAAATTATAAGATTAGCTGCAGGTTTAGCTATGGGAGTGGCTATATTTCAGCTGATTGTCATAATCTTGCTTATGTTAAGATCCTAGCCAGGATCCTTGCCAGGAGACCTACTTAGGGAGTAAGTAGGGCAGCTGGAGAGGTACACAGTGAGCATTAGGTTGGTTGTGATAGTTCAACAAAGAAAAGAGTGATCCTAGGCAGAGTGCCAAGAAAGGGGTGGGTGTACAGCTGAGACTGCAAGATATGGGCAGAACTGGCATGCTCGTTCTCCCTAGAGCTGAAGCTAAAGTGCAGCCTTAGGAACTGAGCAGACACACATATGCCAGAGGATCACTTCAGCTGAGCATGTCTATATCCAGGACTCACTCTTGTTGGGCCCGATTCCAGATTTACCACAGCCTAATACTACTTGCAGCAACAAGTCATATTTCAAGTCTCATTGGCTGCTGAGTGTGAAGGCACCATTATGACCCCTGCCAAAGGCAGAATTATTCAGCCTGAAAAGATGTCTAAAAGGGACATTCCAACATCAAAATCTCTAACGTTAAGTGTCAGATTAGGAGATGAAACTCAAAAATTTTATATCTGAGGGGTTATAGGTCTATAAATTTTTGGAAAGAAGAGCCAGAACTGTCTTTAAGGGCCATTTACCCAATAAGCATACTGTTTTACACTAGACTCTTTTCTTGGGAAGTTCTGGGAGCTAACTGAAATTTTGTGTATATATTAAATTCTCCACACATCTCCATGACAACTCATTTTATTGTTAAATAATTTCAATGAGATTTTTAGAAGAACTTTAGTCCATTAGTAGTTGATACCATTCATCCAAACTTAGTGTCGTGGGTGAACAAAGAATCTTCCACTGCACATGTGGCAATGTAATAAAGGGTGTCAGTAATACTTAGAAAAAGAAACCCAAACCCAATTTGTGTTTGGGGAAGTGAATATGGCCTACCACAGACTGTACAGTCTAAAACCCAAGTTTTAGCTTCAACTTCTATGTCTTGGGTGATTCATTTAAACTGGTGGTGCTCTGTCTGACTGCACATTAGAAAGAATAGAAAAATGTATTATGAAATGTTTTTGCTTGTATTCTAATAGCGAGATTGCTAAATCAATCAATACATAGTTATATTCTATAGAAAACTGTTTTCTTAAGTAGTAGCAAATTGCAATCTTTTGTTGTTGTTGTTTTTTTTTTTTTGGCTGGGAATTTATGGCAAGGAAAGGAGTAATAAGAAGAAATAATGCCTTGAAATTTAAAGTCATTTACAAGTTGTTGTTATCCCTTGGGTAGAGCATCTGATAGGCAGTATTTCAGTACCATTTTTGTTAGAAATCAGTTTAGACTAATGGTTAATAAAAATGACTTTGGAGACAGCTTGCCTGGAATTAAATCTCAGTCAGACACACAACTTCAGGCGAGATAATAATGGCATATTTAAGTAAATATATATTAAAATTTGAGAGAGGATTAATACATGTACGCAGTTCTTAAGAGTATCTGAAATACAGTGAGTTCTTAGTGAATGTTAGCTATCATTATACACTAACATAATCTTAGAAGCCAATAAATAGACTAAGAAGTAGTCTCTTTGGGAATTAATATATAAATGGAGTAATCTAAGACCTATATGCTATTATTATATTGTTTTCAAACAGAAATTAACTCGTAGAATTACTTACCAAACACAAACTGTGTGCCAGGTAGAGTGCTAAATGCTAGGTTTAAAAAATTACTGAGATTTCTTTAAGATTCATGGTTTAGTGGACTAGGTAGACATGTGAAATGAAAGGACTCATAATTGAAATGACTGCACAGTTCAGTGGAACAGAAGAAGTAAGACACCAGGCATTACTGGGAAAGGCTAAACAAAGAGGGTGACTTGGAGTTAAACCTTAAACAATGTTAAAGACAGAGAAAGAAGCATGTTATGGACAAAAGGTGCTGACTATGAGCAACATTAATATAATGACCTAAACATATCCATCTCTGTTTTATTGGAATGACTTGGGAGTTGCCAATTTCTTACCATGAATTCTGTCTCTGTTGACCCCATTATTAAGGCATTATTGACACACAATATTGCTGCAAGATGCTAACAAGCACTTCCGTCTGTGCACTGCAAGATGATGGGGCAAAAGAACTTTCAGACAATTCCTATGCAAAAATTACTTTTATACTTGATGATCATTAGGGGGAACTGTAACATTATCAGTAATTAATTATATGCAATCTTGGGAAAGATTAAACTTTGAAAATAAAAAAATAATGACATAGAGAAAAATGGCAAAAAGGTTGAAATATTTCAGATTCTGGTGGTGGGTGTTATTTAAAGACTTGTCTCCAAGAAACACTGTGCTCTCTATATAGATAATTTTTTTTCTTTTAGAAAGAAATGCACATTTAAAAAATATTTTGGCCTTTTTTATTGATTATTTATTTATTTATTTTCATACATCTTTATTCTTCCACCTGTGTGGGCCTCCCACTGCAGTGGCCACTCTTGTTGCAGAGCACCGGCTCTGGGCGCATGAGCTGCAGAGAGCTGACTCACTATTGGACACACTGGTCTAGCCACTCTGCCGCAGGTGGGATCTTCCCAGGCCAAGGACTGAACCAGCGCCCCTTGCACTGCAAGGCAGATTCTTTACCCAATGGATCACCAGGGAAGCCCTAGATTAATTTTTAATATTATACTATATGAGGAACTATATAAGTACTATATGAGGAACTTCTGAAATTCTACCTTTTTCCATTACTCAGAAAAAGAAATTTCTATCTTTCAAATAAATTACTAAAATGCCTGGAACCCAACTCTTTTCTAAATTTTGGGAATCTGTTATATGTTTTCTTGGTTTTGCTCTACTATTTAAGAGAATAAATAACTTGGACAACAATTTACTAATGATATATATTATTATTTCTCAGAAGGCTTGTTCAACTTGTAGTGACAAATTGAAGGTTTTCTATGATATAATCACTTTGTATTTTTATAACCTGATTTCTAGCAACCACTGACTGCATGAAAGTCATAGCTGTGAAGAATGCATGATAACCTCTATAACTTGGGCAAAGGTTACTGAAAGGTAGTAATATATACAAAATATCTTGATGAATGACCAATATAATGAAAGGGAGTCAGATTCCATTTTGTAAATAGAAATTTATTCTAAGCTTTCCTTCCTCAAACATCCTAGTCCACTGTTAACCTGAATGGACAAAAGCACCTGACTATACCATCTGGTATATCACCCTGATGAACTTTATAAAGCATATTTTTAGTGTAAGCCTTTACTGCAGAATTTTCAGTGAACATCCTTGAATCTATAACAACAACAACAACAAACCAAAGCAGTAACTTTCTATGTCTTGGCAGAAGTTGGTGGTGCCCTGAAATTGACTGGCTAAGAGTGTGAAGCATTTCCTGTTGTCAAGAACCCTCTCAGCACGGTATGAACTATATTAATAGTAGAAAGTACCATGCTAGCATACTAAGAAGGAAGTACAAAGTTCCTACATGATTTAATAAAGAAATAATATGAACATGATAAATAGTTCTAATTTAAGACACTGGAGTCTAGTAAATCCATTAAGTGATGCACAAAATGAGAGTGTTTTTGAGAGAAGGAGGAGGAGAGAAAGACTATAAAGGTGAAGATTTCGAGCTGCTACCCTAAGAGGTAGGATGCATAAGAACAAAGAGGAAGACTGAGTTCTTCCATTGTATAGATACTTTTCATAACAGTTACAATTATTCTGTTTATAGTCATAGCTTTATGAAAGAGTACTATTATTATTTCCATTTTAGAAAGACTGAACTGAACTGAATAGAGAAAGAATCTAAAATAATGAGCTAAATTTTGGTAGATGTGGTATAAATTTCAGGTAAAAGAAAAAAAAAATCTCCTTTAATTTCTGTAATGTGAAACAGTGAAGCACTACCAGATAGAACATTTTCAAAGTTCAGTACAGACTTAGGTTCAGAGAAGGCTGTAAAATACTGTTGCTTCATTTGCAGATAAATGACCAGATGATTGAATAGTCAATGGGAATATATTCATTCACATGATTAAAATAATCTATGGGATTGAGATATGCCAAATGGACCTAATATTTAAATTTTATATAGTTTATAGTCATGATGACCCAGTATTAATATTATTTTCTAAAATAAAACTGTGGTGATACAAAATGGAGAATTATTGAGCCTGGGAATCTGGATTTAAATCATGACTTTGGCACTACCTAGCACTGTGACTTTGGGGCCTTTATTTTTCTCATGTACAAAATGGGGAAAATGTGTCTTCTACTTATCTCACAGCTTTGTCTGAACACAGCCAGGGTTGTATATGCTGTGTCTGAATGCCCAGCATCCAGTCCTTGGTTTCTTTGGGAATATCTAAATCAACAGAGCATAACATGTTGGAGTTTAGTTATCTAAAGTCAAATTAGCTTGGGACATGAAGAAAAGGATAATTCTGCAGGGGTCTGAGAGAGGTAAATCTAATATGTAAAGCATTCACACTTCATGGTAATGGATGTGGCAGAACCTTGACAGGACAGCAAATTAAAGATGATGCTTAGTCTCTGTTAGTTCCATTGCAAATCCTCTCCTGGGGACTCTTCCACATTCAGATTTGAAAACTGACTTAATTTTCCTGGACATCTTTTGTCTGTTTTAGTTTATAGTAAGGCCAAACACAGATAGGATGCATAAAGGGAGAAAAAAAACTATAAAGGTGAAGATTTCGAGCTGCTACCCTAAGAGGTAGGATGCATAAGAACAAAGAGGAAGACTGAGTTCTTCCATTGTATAGATACTTTTCATAACAGTTACAATTATTCTGTTTATAGTCATAGCTTTATGAAAGAGTACTATTATTATTTCCATTTTAGAAAGACTGAACTGAACTGAATAGAGAAAGAATCTAAAATAATGAGCTAAATTTTGGTAGATGTGGTATAAATTTCAGGTAAAAGAAAAAAAAAATCTCCTTTAATTTCTGTAATGTGAAACAGTGAAGCACTACCAGATAGAACATTTTCAAAGTTCAGTACAGACTTAGGTTCAGAGAAGGCTGTAAAATACTGTTGCTTCATTTGCAGATAAATGACCAGATGATTGAATAGTCAATGGGAATATATTCATTCACATGATTAAAATAATCTATGGGATTGAGATATGCCAAATGGACCTAATATTTAAATTTTATATAGTTTATAGTCATGATGACCCAGTATTAATATTATTTTCTAAAATAAAACTGTGGTGATACAAAATGGAGAATTATTGAGCCTGGGAATCTGGATTTAAATCATGACTTTGGCACTACCTAGCACTGTGACTTTGGGGCCTTTATTTTTCTCATGTACAAAATGGGGAAAATGTGTCTTCTACTTATCTCACAGCTTTGTCTGAACACAGCCAGGGTTGTATATGCTGTGTCTGAATGCCCAGCATCCAGTCCTTGGTTTCTTTGGGAATATCTAAATCAACAGAGCATAACATGTTGGAGTTTAGTTATCTAAAGTCAAATTAGCTTGGGACATGAAGAAAAGGATAATTCTGCAGGGGTCTGAGAGAGGTAAATCTAATATGTAAAGCATTCACACTTCATGGTAATGGATGTGGCAGAACCTTGACAGGACAGCAAATTAAAGATGATGCTTAGTCTCTGTTAGTTCCATTGCAAATCCTCTCCTGGGGACTCTTCCACATTCAGATTTGAAAACTGACTTAATTTTCCTGGACATCTTTTGTCTGTTTTAGTTTATAGTAAGGCCAAACACAGGATAACATATAATAAAAACAGTTACATACTGCCAAAGTAAACCTCTGTGCAAAACAGGGATTTTGTAGCTCTTTAGAAACATCTGAAATATAATTAGGAATACATATATATAATACACAGAGTAAATCCAAACAACAGAACTGTAGAAAATGGTTGTGGCTACTCCCACCATCTAAAAATAATTTCAGCCCAGGCAATGTGGTAAGGGTACTGTAATATCCTTCAGCACATTCTTGCATGCCAAAAATATTGAAACACAGCGTTTTTCCCTTAAAAATCATGTTGCAGGAAGCACTTTGTGAGTACAAAATCAGCATTTCATGGTTCCTACTTCTTTTCCAAAATGTGTTGTATATTACAAATTTCAAAGGCTTTAAACCTAAACTGAATAGCTGCATTCTCTTTAGGGCCAACAGGCCCAAAATCATAAGGCAAACTACCCATAATAATTTTTACCATATCATCTACTCGTCAGTATTTTTAAGAGTTCCTTATTTGAAACTGTATGCTCAGAAAATATTTTCATTATTAACCCACCCATATGTATATGACTATTGAAGAGAGGCCTGCAAGTACAGGCTTGAATTTTATGAAACTGAATGCACTGGTACCTAACACTGATCACAGAGGTAAACAAGAACATACACTTGCATATGATTGAAAAGCAGGACTTCAATTACTGTGACCAGGAGTGTTTGACTATGCAGTTCAATTTGGTTTGTAACAATGAACTGAATGTTCTGCAGCTGTCCTATCCTTTTAATGAAAGAAAAAAATAAAAAAGAGCATAATATGTTGGAGTTTAGTTATCTAAAGTCAAATTAGCTTGGGACATGAAGAAAAGGATAATTCTGCAGGGGTCTGAGAGAGGTAAATCTAATATGTAAAGCATTCACACTTCATGGTAATGGATGTGGCAGAACCTTGACAGGACAGCAAATTAAAGATGATGCTTAGTCTCTGTTAGTTCCATTGCAAATCCTCTCCTGGGGACTCTTCCACATTCAGATTTGAAAACTGACTTAATTTTCCTGGACATCTTTTGTCTGTTTTAGTTTATAGTAAGGCCAAACACAGGATAACATATAATAAAAACAGTTACATACTGCCAAAGTAAACCTCTGTGCAAAACAGGGATTTTGTAGCTCTTTAGAAACATCTGAAATATAATTAGGAATACATATATATAATACACAGAGTAAATCCAAACAACAGAACTGTAGAAAATGGTTGTGGCTACTCCCACCATCTAAAAATAATTTCAGCCCAGGCAATGTGGTAAGGGTACTGTAATATCCTTCAGCACATTCTTGCATGCCAAAAATATTGAAACACAGCGTTTTTCCCTTAAAAATCATGTTGCAGGAAGCACTTTGTGAGTACAAAATCAGCATTTCATGGTTCCTACTTCTTTTCCAAAATGTGTTGTATATTACAAATTTCAAAGGCTTTAAACCTAAACTGAATAGCTGCATTCTCTTTAGGGCCAACAGGCCCAAAATCATAAGGCAAACTACCCATAATAATTTTTACCATATCATCTACTCGTCAGTATTTTTAAGAGTTCCTTATTTGAAACTGTATGCTCAGAAAATATTTTCATTATTAACCCACCCATATGTATATGACTATTGAAGAGAGGCCTGCAAGTACAGGCTTGAATTTTATGAAACTGAATGCACTGGTACCTAACACTGATCACAGAGGTAAACAAGAACATACACTTGCATATGATTGAAAAGCAGGACTTCAATTACTGTGACCAGGAGTGTTTGACTATGCAGTTCAATTTGGTTTGTAACAATGAACTGAATGTTCTGCAGCTGTCCTATCCTTAATGAAGATATACTCAGATTAAAGAGAACATTTCCTTATCCCAAGCAAGCTCACAAAAAGACTGATATTGTTCTTTGTCTAAGTGGAATCACAATGCAGAATTGTATCATTAGTCTGATGATCCTGAAGAGAATATGGAATAAATTTCTAAAAGATTGTTTAGAAAATGGCACAGAATCGTCAGAAAAATACACTCTTTACTATTTATTTAATAAACACATGCAAAGCATTTTTCTGTCATTCTTTTCAGTGTTTAACAAATAATACTTCATATAATTCTTAAAACAACTCACTGAGGTAGGGACGATTATTATATTCATTTTGTAGAAGTACTAAAACATAGAGAAGTTCTTGCCCAAAATCACAAATCTAGAAGAGATCAAGCTCAGTTCTGAATCCAGGAACTTGGCTCCTAAAATGATTCTCTGATGCCTCTGCTATTTGTTCCCTGTATTATTAAGGGCATAATAGAAAGCCCTTTGTTATCGACATAACAAAAAGCCCAGAGCCCAAATGTTTAATATTTGCTAGCCTTAAGATTTTCATTGAAAAGGCTGCATTTTAAAATTTGCATATCAGTTACCAGATATTATGGCAGTGGATTTTTTAACCAAAGTAGCTATTAATTGAGAATAAATTTAATTCCCAAATATAGATGCCCAAGACCCAGCCCAGATTTCTGTCTGTGATTGTGGCTTCAGAGCATGTGTCTCCACATCTCTGACTCCCATCATAAGGAGGGCTTGATCTCCTGAGAACAGAGTACCAAGTATCTCAGTATACATGATAATCCATTAATTGCATCTTGCCGTAGTTTACCTAGAAGCCTAGATCAATCCTTTTATTCCTTCAGTATAATATATAGCTAGTTTTTGTATATGACTATTGAAGAGAGGCCTGCAAGTACAGGCTTGAATTTTATGAAACTGAATGCACTGGTACCTAACACTGATCACAGAGGTAAACAAGAACATACACTTGCATATGATTGAAAAGCAGGACTTCAATTACTGTGACCAGGAGTGTTTGACTATGCAGTTCAATTTGGTTTGTAACAATGAACTGAATGTTCTGCAGCTGTCCTATCCTTAATGAAGATATACTCAGATTAAAGAGAACATTTCCTTATCCCAAGCAAGCTCACAAAAAGACTGATATTGTTCTTTGTCTAAGTGGAATCACAATGCAGAATTGTATCATTAGTCTGATGATCCTGAAGAGAATATGGAATAAATTTCTAAAAGATTGTTTAGAAAATGGCACAGAATGGTCAGAAAAATACACTCTTTACTATTTATTTAATAAACACATGCAAAGCATTTTTCTGTCATTCTTTTCAGTGTTTAACAAATAATACTTCATATAATTCTTAAAACAACTCACTGAGGTAGGGACGATTATTATATTCATTTTGTAGAAGTACTAAAACATAGAGAAGTTCTTGCCCAAAATCACAAATCTAGAAGAGATCAAGCTCAGTTCTGAATCCAGGAACTTGGCTCCTAAAATGATTCTCTGATGCCTCTGCTATTTGTTCCCTGTATTATTAAGGGCATAATAGAAAGCCCTTTGTTATCGACATAACAAAAAGCCCAGAGCCCAAATGTTTAATATTTGCTAGCCTTAAGATTTTCATTGAAAAGGCTGCATTTTAAAATTTGCATATCAGTTACCAGATATTATGGCAGTGGATTTTTTAACCAAAGTAGCTATTAATTGAGAATAAATTTAATTCCCAAATATAGATGCCCAAGACCCAGCCCAGATTTCTGTCTGTGATTGTGGCTTCAGAGCATGTGTCTCCACATCTCTGACTCCCATCATAAGGAGGGCTTGATCTCCTGAGAACAGAGTACCAAGTATCTCAGTATACATGATAATCCATTAATTGCATCTTGCCGTAGTTTACCTAGAAGCCTAGATCAATCCTTTTATCTTCCCATTTATTTCTTTACTCATTGAAAAATGTATATATATGCATTACAATAATGCAATAATCTGAAAATACACTTTCTAAAAATAATACTCTCCTCTGCTCTGATACTCTTGGGTTAATGCCCTGACATTCTGATGTGACTAAAGATTTTCTCTATGTTCATAATATAAATGTACAAATATGTATTTGTTGTATAACACATGTCACTGTTTTACAAAAAGTAGGTCATACTATGCACATCAATGTGTGATGTGCTTTCTCAAAAAAATAACAGATACTCATCTGAGACAACCAATAATAAATTGTCTTAATAATTACATTATATTTCAAAATGCAGATGTGTCATAATTTATTCAGCTATTTTACTCTTGAAAGAACTTCAGCTTTTCTCTTGCTCCTTAGACAATGACTCAATAAATATCTATGAATATAGTCTTGTGGGGATGGTGGTGAAGTAAGAGAACACTGAACTCACCTCTTCCTATGCACACGCAAAATTTAGAACTCTTACAGAGCAACAATCTAAGAGAACAACCTGAAGGCTAGTAGGAAATATTTTCCACAACTAAAGATGTAAAGAAGGAACCACATGAGAAAGGCAGAAAAGTAGGTGAAATAGCATAGTTATGACAAATACCCTAATCCCCAGGTCAGCAAGCCACAAAAGGGAGAAATGTAATTGTAGAGGTCCTTTCCAAGAAGTCAAGGGTCCAAGTTCCACATTGGTTTTCCCAGCCCAGGGGTCCTACTCTAGGAGTAAGCCCTCAGAATGTCTGGCTTGAAAGCAAGAGGGGCTTGAGAGAGGCAGAGGGCTATAGGAAACAGACATTCTGTACTTAAAGGGCTGCAAGCAAAATCACACATGTTCTGAGTTCCAGTGGAGACAACAGTTTGAAAGAGGCTTTAGTCAGACCCACTTGCTGATCTTGGAGAGCTTCCCTGAAAGACAGAAGGCAACTGGGACTCCTCTGAGGGCAGAGGTGCTGGCAGAAGGCATATGTAGGAGCTCCTTCTACTATGATCATACTGACACTAGCAAATGCCATTTTGGAATCCTCCCTTTTAGCTATTACCTACTAGGACTCAGGCTGCCCATCAGTGGGCCAGCATCAGCCCTGAGCTGCTTCCCAGGATGCAGAGACAACCAAGTGAGAACCTACCTCTGCCCTCCAACAGGCCAACACCACCATTGTGCCCATCCTTGCCCCCAGATGTCTAGGTCAAGCAGCCAGCCATATGAGAAGTCTATCCTGCCCTCCACTGAGCCCACAGTCATTGAACAAGGCACAGCTTCACAGCCAACAAGGCCAGAGGCCAACCCCACCTACCAGCATGCCCACAGTAGTCAGCACTACTACAACAGAAGGGCACATGCAGCCCACATGGGGGCACCGCTAGGATACGTAACTCATAACCAGAGGGGAGTGTGCTTCTGGGTCCCATAGGACATCTCCCATATAAGGTTGCTTCTCCAAGGCTGAGAAACATAACTGACCTAACACACAGAAATAAAGAAAATTGGGCAAAATGAGACAGAAGAATATGTTCTCAACGACAGAACAGAACAAAACTTCAGAAAAATAACAAAATGGAGACAAGCAATCTGCCCAATAAAGAATTCTAGGTATAATCATAAACATGTTCAACAAACTTGGGAGGAGAATGAATGAACACAGAATTTCAACAAAGAGTTAGAGAATATAAAGAAAAAACAAACAGAACTGAAAAATACAATAACAAAAATTTAAAAATACACTCAAAATAATCAACAGTAGATTAGATCTGATAATTCAGAGGAATGAATCAGTGAACTGGAAGATACAGTAGTGGAAATCACCTAAGCTAAAGTAAAGGTGATTTGTGATCTTTGGGATAACAACAAACATACCAACATTCACATTTTATGGATCCCAGAAAGAAAAAAAGAGAAAGGGTCAGAAAACTTATTTGAAGAAACTATAGTTGAAAATTCCCTAACTTAAAAGAGGAAACAGACATCCAAGTTCAGGAAGCACAGAGTAACAAACAAGATGAACTCAAAGAGGCCCATACCAAAACTCAGTACAATTAAAATGACAAAATTTATAGATAAAGAGTCTTAAAAGTGAAAGAGAAAAGCAACTAGCTATACCAGAGAAGGAAAACTTCAATAAAACAATAAGCTGACTTTTCAGCAGAAAGTCTGCAGACCAGACGGGAGTAACACAGTATAATAAAAGTGATGAAAGGCAAAAACCTACAACCAAGAATACTTCACTGAGCAAGGTTACCATTCAGATTTGAAAGAGAGGTAAACAGTTTTATAGACAAGCAAAAAAACAGAAGTTCAGAACCGTAAACTGGCCCATAAGAAATGTTAAACAGACTTTTCTAAGAGGAAAATAAAAGGGTATAATTAGGAATATGATAATTGTAAAAGAAAAAACTCACTGGTAAAGGAAAACACATAGTTAAGGTCCATTTATAAAGCTAGTATAAGAGTCAAAATAGTAAAATGATTTACATCTACAGTAAGAGTTAATGGATACACAAATCAAAGCTATGTATAAAGTATGACACCAAAAACCTTAAACTTGCCAGGATGGAGGAGTAAAAATAAAGAGTGGCTATAATGTGTTCATTAAGAGGATCTCAACTTTAATCATATATATGAATATTTTAATACATATGTGTTATATATATACATATATATATATATATGCATGCCAATATATATAGTTATATATGAACTTCATAGAAACAAATACCTAATAGATATACACACATAAAAAAGAAATGAATCCAAACATAACATTAAAATAGCCATCAAGGGCTTCCCTTGTAGCTCAGTAGTAAAGAATCTGCCTGCCAATGCAGGAGACATAGGTTCCATCCCTGATCTGGGAAGATCTCACGTTCTGTGGAGCAACTAAGCCCAGGAGCTACAACTATTGAGCCCACGTGGTGAAACTACTGAAGTTCATGCACCCTAGAGTCCATGTTCTGCAACAAGAGAAGCCATTGCAATGAGAAGCCTGCTCACTGCAACTAGAGAAATGTCCTTGTACAGCAATGAACACCCATAACAGCCAAAAATAAATAAAATAAAATAGCCATCAAAATCACAAGGAAAGATAGAAAATGAGCAGAACCAAAAAGAACTATAAAAATAATTTGAAAGTATAAGGACACAAATATAAATAATTATATTAAATATAAATGGATTAACTGCTCCAATCAAAAGATATACAGAGGAATAATAGATACAAAAACCAAAACCAAATGTATATTGCCTGAAAGAGACTCACTTCAGATTTACAGATACATACAAACTATAAATGAGGGAAAGGGTAAAAGTATTCTATACAAATGAAAATCAAAAGAAAGCTAGGGCAGCAAAACTTATATTACATAGAACAGACAGAGACAAAGACTATAGTAAGAGACAAATAAGGATGTTATGTACTGATGAGAGCAATTCAACCAGAAGCAATAACAACTATAAATACACAAATGCCCAAATGGGAATATCTAAATACATAAATCAACTATTAACAAATATAAAGGGAAAAATTGATACTACCTCATCCACATCAATAGACTGATCATCGCAACAGTCAATAAGAAACAGTGGCCTTAAATGGTACATTAGCCAACAGATTTAACAGATACATATATAGAAGATTTCATCCAACATCAGCAGAATACACACCCTTTTCAAGTGCACATGAAATATTCTCTAGGATATGTCACATGATAGACCACAAAACAAGTCACAAATTTAAGAATAATGAAATTTTATCAAGCATCTTTTCCAACCACAACATTGAGACTGGAAATCAACAATAAGAAAAATAGTGCAAAACCCACAAACATACAGAGTCTAAACAATCAATGGCTAACCAAAGACATCAAAGAAGAAAATTTAATAGCCTGAAGACAAATGAAAATGGAAGCCAAATGACCCGAAATCTATGGGACACAGCAAAAGTAATTCTAAATAGACCAAGTTATAGCAACTGAATGACTTACATCAGATACAAAGGAAAAAAAAAACTCAAAAAAAAAAAAGAGTCTAACCATATAACTAAAGGAACTATGAAGAGAAGAAATAAAATCCAAAGTTAGAAGAAAATAAATCATAAAGATCTGAGCAAGAAATAAAAATAGAGATTAAAAATGTGATAGAAAAAAAAATCAATGAAACTAAGAGCTGGTTCTTTGAAAATACAAGTAAAATTAACCAATCTTTAACCAGAATCATCAAGAAAAAAGAGGGAGGGTGGAAATAAATTGAGAAAGAGGGGTTTCCTTGGTGGTCCAGTGGGTAAAGAGTCTGCCTTGCAGTGCAAGGGGCGTCGGTTCAATCCCTGGCACGGGAAGATTCCACATACCGCGGAGCGGCTAGACCGGTGTGCCCAATTATGAGCCAGCCCGCTGGAGCACATGCGCCCAGAGACAGTGCTCTGCAACAAGGGAGGCCACTGCAATGTGAGGCCCACACAGGCCAAAGAACAAAGATGGATGGAAATAAATAAATGAAAGACCAATACAATTGGCCAAAATCTAAAAAAAGGAAAAAAAAGTGAGTAAGATACTCCATGCATTTAAAAAAAAATAATGAACCAACTTGCTCTTGAATCTATTTCAGCTATTCTAGTCTTATTAAAAAGAAAAATTGAGGGGCTTCCCTGGTGGTCCACTGGGTAAGGACACCGCCTTGCAGTGCAAGGGGCGCCGGTTCGATCCCTGGCCTGGGAAGATCCCACGTGCCGCGGAGTGGCTGGACCGATGTGTCCAATTACCGAGCCGGAGCTCTGGAGCACATGCACCCAGAGCCGGTGCTCTGCGACAACAGAGGCCACCATGATGGGAGGCCCACATGGGCCAAAGAACAGAGATGGATGAAAAATGGATGGGTGGAAGACCAAGAGAAGTGGCCCGCCTGCCCCCTCCCTCCCCAACCCGTCCCCTCCAATAAATAAATAAATAAAATCTTTAAAAAAAAAATTGAGAAAGAGAAATTATAACTGACACCACAGTAACACAAAGGGATCATAGGATTATCATGGACAATTATGTAACAATAAAATGGAATTTTGAAAAAAAGTGAATAATATTCTAGAAATGTATAATCTCCCAACACTAAGTCAAGAAGAAATAGAAAACATAAACAAAGCAATAACCAGTAATGATACTGAAATGGTAGCAAAACACCTTTCAACAAACAGAAGTCCAGTATCAGACTGCTTTACAGGTGAATTCTACCAAACATTTAAAGGAGTTAACATTATATTAATATGATTATGCACTATGCTCAAGTGAGATTTATCTACAAGTCAATCAACATGACACAACACATTAAAAAACTGAAGAATAAAATCATATGATCATCTCAAGAAATGTGAAAAAAATAAAAAACTTTTGGCAACTTTTAATATCCATTTATGATAAAAAAAAAAATCTCTCAACAAAGTCAGCATAGAAGGAACATACCTCCTCAACACAGTAAAGGTCATGTATGACAAACTCATAGCCAATATCATGTTCAATGGTGAAAAACTGAAAGCATTTCCTATAAGATGAAAAACAAGACAAGGAGGTCTACACACATCACTTATATCCAACATAGGTTTGGAAACCTCAGTCACAGCAATCAGATAAGAGTAAGAAATTAGAGGAATCTAAATTAGATAGGAAGAAGTAAATACTGTTGGCAGATGAAAAACTCTATACAAAAAATCCTAAAGACACGATCCCAAAATTATTAGAATCACTCAATTCACTAATGTCAAAACATCGATACACAGAAATCTATTGTATTTCTATAAACTAATAACAATCAGAAAGAGAAATTAAGAAAACAATCCCATTTACAATTATATCAAAAAGAATAAAATAATAGGCATAAATGTAACAAAGTGGTAAAAAAAAAAAAAACACAAAAAAAACAACTGTACTCTAAAAACTGTAACACATTGAAAAAAGTAAGACTACACAAGTGGAACGATATACTGTGCTCATCAATTTGAAGAATTAATGTTAAAATGACCATATTATCCAAGGCAATGCACAGATTCCATGGAATCTCTATCAAAATATCAAAGGCATTAGTCACAGAACTGGAATAAATAATTCTAATATATATTGAAATTCAAAAGACACTAGCTAGCCAAAGCAATATTGAAAAAAAGAACAAAGGAGGAGGTATCACACACCTTGAGTTCAAAGTACCTTACAAAGCTACAGTAACCAAAACAATATGGTACTTGCAAAAAACCAGACATACATATCAACAAACAGAATAGACAGCCCATAAATAAGCTCACACATATAAGGTCAATTAATCTATGAGAAAGCAGGTAACAAAATACAATGGGAAAAAGATAACCCCCTTTAATAAATAGTGTTGTGATAATTTTATGACTACATTCAAAAGAATCAAACCAGATTACTTTTTCATACCATATACAAAAATAAACTCCAAGTGGATTAGTCTTGGTAATATTTTTTGGACTTGTCGCCTCAGGAAAGGGCAACAAAGTAAAAATAAGTAAAGGGGATTCATCAAACTAAAAACCTTTTCCACAGTAAAAGAAACTAACAACAATATGAAAAGGCAGCCTAACATTAATAGGGGGAAAACTGAAAGCATTTCCTAAAGATGAAAAACAAGACAAGGAGGTCTACACACATCACTTATATCCAACATAGGTTTGGAAACCTCAGTCACAGCAATCAGATAAGAGTAAGAAATTAGAGGAATCTAAATTAGATAGGAAGAAGTAAATACTGTTGGCAGATGAAAAACTCTATACAAAAAATCCTAAAGACACGATCCCAAAATTATTAGAATCACTCAATTCACTAATGTCAAAACATCGATACACAGAAATCTATTGTATTTCTATAAACTAATAACAATCAGAAAGAGAAATTAAGAAAACAATCCCATTTACAATTATATCAAAAAGAATAAAATAATAGGCATAAATGTAACAAAGTGGTAAAAAAAAAAAAAACACAAAAAAAACAACTGTACTCTAAAAACTGTAACACATTGAAAAAAGTAAGACTACACAAGTGGAACGATATACTGTGCTCATCAATTTGAAGAATTAATGTTAAAATGACCATATTATCCAAGGCAATGCACAGATTCCATGGAATCTCTATCAAAATATCAAAGGCATTAGTCACAGAACTGGAATAAATAATTCTAATATATATTGAAATTCAAAAGACACTAGCTAGCCAAAGCAATATTGAAAAAAAAAGAACAAAGGAGGAGGTATCACACACCTTGAGTTCAAAGTACCTTACAAAGCTACAGTAACCAAAACAATATGGTACTTGCAAAAAACCAGACATACATATCAACAAACAGAATAGACAGCCCATAAATAAGCTCACACATATAAGGTCAATTAATCTATGAGAAAGCAGGTAACAAAATACAATGGGAAAAAGATAACCCCTTCAATAAATAGTGTTGTGATAATTTTATGACTACATTCAAAAGAATCAAACCAGATTACTTTTTCATACCATATACAAAAATAAACTCCAAGTGGATTAGTCTTGGTAATATTTTTTGGACTTGTCGCCTCAGGAAAGGGCAACAAAGTAAAAATAAGTAAACGGGATTCATCAAACTAAAAACCTTTTGCACAGTAAAAGAAACTATCAACAATATGAAAAGGCAGCCTACTGAATGGGAGAAGATATTCGTGCATGACATATGATGAGGGGGCTGATGTCTAAAAACTACAAAGAATTCAAACAAGTTGACATCAAAAAAAAAAGCTCCATTAAAAAATGGAGAAGTGAATAGACATTTTTCCAGAGAAGACATACGGATTACCAGTAGCCTCATGAAAAGTTGCTCAGCGTCACCAGTTATCAGGGAAATGCAAATCAAAGCTCCAATGAGATATTACCTCACACTTGACAGAATTGCTGTCATCAAAAAAGACAAGTAACAAGTGTTGGCAAGGGTGTGTGGAAAAGGGAAATCTAGTGCAATGTGAATGAGACTGGAAACTGGTACAGACACTATGGAAAACAATACGGAGGTGCCTCAAAAAAATTAAATATAGGTTTTCCATATGATCCAGTAAATTTCATTAAGAGATATTTACCTGAAAAAAAATAACATAAAAGATACATGTACACCAATGTTCTTTGCAGCATTGTTTATAATAGTCAAGAAATGAAAGCAACCTAAGTGTCCATCAGTAGATAAACAGACAAAGAAGATGCGGTATGTATATCTGTTTATGTATGTGTATCAACATTCTGTAAAAGGCAAAACTATGTTGTTGTTGGACAGTCATTAAGCTGTATCAGATTCTGGGACTCCATGGACTGCAGTCTGCCAGGCTCCTCTGTCCATAGGATTCTCCAGACAGGAATACCAGATGGGGGGCTTCCCTGATGGTCCAGTGGGTAAAGAGTTCGCTTTGCAGTGCAAGGGGCACCGGTTTGATCCCTGGCCCGGGAAGATCCCACATGCCGTGAAATGGCTGGATTGCTGTGTCCAATTACGAGCCAGTGCTCTGGAGCTCATGCACCCGGGGCTGGTGCTCTGTAACAAGAGAGGCCACTGCAATGGGGGCCCACACAAGCCAACGAATAAATATGGATGAAAATAAATAAAAAACCTACAAAGGAGGCCAAAATCAAAAAAAAAAAAAAGAATACCAGAGAGGGTCACCATTGCCTTCTCCAGGTGATCTTCCCAGTCCATTGTGTCTCTTGCACTAGCGGGCAGATTCTTTACCATTGAGCAACCAGGGAAGTCCAAGAGTCAAAACTATGGGTACTAGCTAAAAATCTGAAGGTAACCCAGGGTTTGGGGTGGGGGGAAAGGAAATTGATTGCAAAGGGTGATTGCAAAAGGGCAGTTCTTCAGCCCCAGAATGTTCTATGTCTTGACTGTGGTGGTGGTTTAATGATCACCAAATACATATTTGTTGGAGTTTATCAAACAGTACACTTAAAAAAGTTTGAATTTCAGGGGTTTCCCTGGTAGCTCAGTGGTAAAGAGTTCGCCTGCCAATGCAGGGGACATGGGTATGGTCCCCGATCCGGGAATATCCCACATGCTGAGGAACAACTAAGTCCGTGAGTCACAACTATGGAGCCTGTGCTCTAGAGCCTCAGAGCTGCAACTATCAAGCCCATGTGCTGCAACTACTAAAGCCCATGAGCCCTAGAGCCCAAGTTCCACAAGTCAAGTCACTGCAACAAGAAGCCTGCTCACCTCAACTAGAGAGTAGCCCCTAATCCCTGCAACTAGAGAAGAGCCTGTGGCAGCAATGAAAGCCCAGAACAACCAAATATAAATAAATACATTTTTTTAAACTGTGGATTTCATTATATGTGTGGTATACTTCAATAAATTTGAGGTATGTGTGTTGAATATGTCAGTTTTTTCTATATTTTCAGGATAAAACCTGATCTACTTCCTGCAATATGCAGTGCTGAAATCCAAGCTTGCCTTTGTTTTAAGCTCCTGTAACAAAACAAAGGCAGAATTTTATGGGGGAATGTGGATTCCTATCAATGCTGCATTTTGACTTTCTGTCGTACAAAGAAATCACTGACATAGATTTTATTACAATTTCCAACAAGCATTCTACGAACTCTGAAAGATACTGACATTTTCCTAAAGCTTAGGGTTAGAGCTGTCCTCTGCAGCATCTAAGCACTAATTTTCCACTTAAAGAAATTGAGGCTAAATGAGGCTTAAAACTGGCAGAGCTATGGAGCTACAGCTTTCTTTTTTTTTTTTTTTTGGTCAGTGCATTTAGGGTAAAATTGTCCTCCTGGTTGATTCTTATTAGACTATACAAGCAAGAAACTGACTTATCTCTCAAGCACCAGAGCCCCAAAGCCAGGAAAGATTGATGAGCACTTCTGCAGAGAGCCAGGCCCAGTCTCAGTCCCAGACAGAGGGACAGGAGGTTCATCCTGGTAATCTACTGAAACAGCCCTGATGGCAGGTCCAGATTTAATGTTATCAGGGTTTATCCTAGAGGAGTTAGCTTTCAGAGTCAGAACAAGGAGGAAGGGGAGGGGTAGAGACTAGGTTTAAGAGATATCATGACAATGTGCCTGCTTTTTCTCACTTGTGGAAATGTAGACTATCGGGGGGCAAACTGATAGGAGTCATGTTGAATTAACAGAATTATTTTGCACTTGACGCCTGCCAATGCAGGGGACATGGGTATGGTCCCCGATCCGGGAATATCCCACATGCTGAGGAACAACTAAGTCCGTGAGTCACAACTATGGAGCCTGTGCTCTAGAGCCTCAGAGCTGCAACTATCAAGCCCATGTGCTGCAACTACTAAAGCCCATGAGCCCTAGAGCCCAAGTTCCACAAGTCAAGTCACTGCAACAAGAAGCCTGCTCACCTCAACTAGAGAGTAGCCCCTAATCCCTGCAACTAGAGAAGAGCCTGTGGCAGCAATGAAAGCCCAGAACAACCAAATATAAATAAATACATTTTTTTAAACTGTGGATTTCATTATATGTGTGGTATACTTCAATAAATTTGAGGTATGTGTGTTGAATATGTCAGTTTTTTCTATATTTTCAGGATAAAACCTGATCTACTTCCTGCAATATGCAGTGCTGAAATCCAAGCTTGCCTTTGTTTTAAGCTCCTGTAACAAAACAAAGGCAGAATTTTATGGGGGAATGTGGATTCCTATCAATGCTGCATTTTGACTTTCTGTCGTACAAAGAAATCACTGACATAGATTTTATTACAATTTCCAACAAGCATTCTACGAACTCTGAAAGATACTGACATTTTCCTAAAGCTTAGGGTTAGAGCTGTCCTCTGCAGCATCTAAGCACTAATTTTCCACTTAAAGAAATTGAGGCTAAATGAGGCTTAAAACTGGCAGAGCTATGGAGCTACAGCTTTCTTTTTTTTTTTTGGTCAGTGCATTTAGGGTAAAATTGTCCTCCTGGTTGATTCTTATTAGACTATACAAGCAAGAAACTGACTTATCTCTCAAGCACCAGAGCCCCAAAGCCAGGAAAGATTGATGAGCACTTCTGCAGAGAGCCAGGCCCAGTCTCAGTCCCAGACAGAGGGACAGGAGGTTCATCCTGGTAATCTACTGAAACAGCCCTGATGGCAGGTCCAGATTTAATGTTATCAGGGTTTATCCTAGAGGAGTTAGCTTTCAGAGTCAGAACAAGGAGGAAGGGGAGGGGTAGAGACTAGGTTTAAGAGATATCATGACAATGCGCCTGCTTTTTCTCACTTGTGGAAATGTAGACTATCTGGAAGCAAACTGATAGGAGTCATGTTGAATTAACAGATTATCACTAATACCTTTTAGCCACTTACACTGAACTTCAGAATAAATTTACAGACTTTTATTTCCAGGACCATTCTATTCATCTGATGATTTTGTTAAGCTTTTCCTACACTTATATTTATATTACATTAATTTTTATATTCATTATTTGGAAAGATAACAGCATAGTAAAACAACATGGTTTGTTAATAACCTATTCCAAATAAGATGGCTTTTCCTGCAGTTCCCTTATAGATTACTTCTCTCCTTAAAAATCACAAGGGTGATACAAATCCTCATGGTCATCTTCATATTTCTCTCAATGGAGTACCTATTTCTATAGGTGGAAGACTATGAATTTATTATTGTTAATAATAAAGTAATAAATGCCATCAAGTAATTTAGAGAAGAACACTCCAAATGTTGAAACTGTTCAAAATAGAACAGGCTGCCTTCCAAAAGGAAATCCTAGAAATATTCTAGATGAACCTAGATACATTCCTTCTTTGGTTCATCCCTCATTTCTTTATTGAGTACCTGAAGATTACTGCCAGCCATATGGTTAAAGGATTTCATGCTGGGGGATGAGTCTGGCTTCAACGGACCTTAAATTTTCTTACATATCTACAAATCTTGATTCTATGTTTATGCATTTTCATTCAGCATTTTGAATGGAAGATAATAAGTCACGTACAGTTCACTGGTTTCCTCATTTCATCTTCTTTGGATGAATAATTTCCAACCATACTTTTGCCACATCAAGATGACAATAAATACCTTTAAAAGTTATTATTGATTTATAAAAATCATAACAAAAACAGCAAATGTAAATGCCTGTCATAACATTTTACTTTGGCCTGAATGATAAATCAGGACATTTCATAATAACTACAATAAAAATTTACTGTAACTTCTATACATTAGGAAATAGGTAAAAAAAACATACGGATACTTATGTACGTGTTGGGCTTCCCAGATAGTTCAGTGGTAAAGAATGTGCCTGCCGGTGCAGGAGACATGGGTTTGATCCCTGATTTGGGAAGATCCCTTGGAGTAGGAAAGGCAACCCACTGTCCTATTCTTGCCTGGAAAATCCCATGGACAGAGGAACCTAGTAAGCTACAGTTCACAGGGTCGCAAAGAGTCAAACATGGCTAATCAACTGAACAAGCACACACTGACTGAATCAGTGTATGAGAATAAAAGGCATATAGAAGCAACACTTGCCAGTAGCAGAAAAACTATAGAGTTGCCAAGAACAAACAAACAAACAGGATATGTTCTTTAATCACTGTGTGAATAGAACTAGAAACTGGTGATGAAATAATTGATCTCAAGGACGATATTAAAGTATTTTTCCTCCTCATTCTTTAGTAAACAACTTCACTTCCAGTAATACAACAGAAATTTATGTCCTGTAGTTGTTATGCTATTAATAGGAAACTACTTGGTTATTGGGAAGAAAGCACTTCAGAATCTGAATAATACAGAGAAAAGCTTGTCTCTGAAGTTACTTTTGGGATGAAAGACAGAGATCTATTTATACCTGAGGTAGTGATAGAATGAATATATAATGATAATTTGATGATAACATCAGTTAATAGCTAAAGTTCTTGTATACTTGGCAAATTGCAACAGGATCAGAGATTGACCAAATATCATACTGGGAAATTCATGACAGGAATTTGTTTATCTCCTGCATGCTTGTTTACCCTATCCAATTAGCTGAATTATGTTTCATTCATCTCTGCATTTTGTTCTTTACGTTAAATCCTAATAGCCACTGAAGTCTAGATTTTCAACCACAGAATACTAATTATTATAATATGCAAGCCACTGTTATATTTAGAAATGGGAGATAATGGAGATATGGAAGAATATTATATGTAAACATAAGTAAAAATAGACCTTTTTAGATTTTTTTCAAGCACTTGACTAAAAACAGTCCGCACAGTTTTAAATCCTTCTGACTATTTTGAAGGATTATTATTTCTTCTGATTATTTTGAGATGAACTTAAAGGAAGCAGAAGTGGGTGACTAATTCAGCAACTGCCCTTTTACTCTTGGGTCTATTTACAGGACATTTCATAATAACTACAATAAAAATTTACTGTAACTTCTATACATTAGGAAATAGGTAAAAAAAACATACGGATACTTATGTACGTGTTGGGCTTCCCAGATAGTTCAGTGGTAAAGAATGTGCCTGCCGGTGCAGGAGACATGGGTTTGATCCCTGATTTGGGAAGATCCCTTGGAGTAGGAAAGGCAACCCACTGTCCTATTCTTGCCTGGAAAATCCCATGGACAGAGGAACCTAGTAAGCTACAGTTCACAGGGTCGCAAAGAGTCAAACATGGCTAATCAACTGAACAAGCACACACTGACTGAATCAGTGTATGAGAATAAAAGGCATATAGAAGCAACACTTGCCAGTAGCAGAAAAACTATAGAGTTGCCAAGAACAAACAAACAAACAGGATATGTTCTTTAATCACTGTGTGAATAGAACTAGAAACTGGTGATGAAATAATTGATCTCAAGGACGATATTAAAGTATTTTTCCTCCTCATTCTTTAGTAAACAACTTCACTTCCAGTAATACAACAGAAATTTATGTCCTGTAGTTGTTATGCTATTAATAGGAAACTACTTGGTTATTGGGAAGAAAGCACTTCAGAATCTGAATAATACAGAGAAAAGCTTGTCTCTGAAGTTACTTTTGGGATGAAAGACAGAGATCTATTTATACCTGAGGTAGTGATAGAATGAATATATAATGATAATTTGATGATAACATCAGTTAATAGCTAAAGTTCTTGTATACTTGGCAAATTGCAACAGGATCAGAGATTGACCAAATATCATACTGGGAAATTCATGACAGGAATTTGTTTATCTCCTGCATGCTTGTTTACCCTATCCAATTAGCTGAATTATGTTTCATTCATCTCTGCATTTTGTTCTTTACGTTAAATCCTAATAGCCACTGAAGTCTAGATTTTCAACCACAGAATACTAATTATTATAATATGCAAGCCACTGTTATATTTAGAAATGGGAGATAATGGAGATATGGAAGAATATTATATGTAAACATAAGTAAAAATAGACCTTTTTAGATTTTTTTCAAGCACTTGACTAAAAACAGTCCGCACAGTTTTAAATTCTTCTGACTATTTTGAAGGATTATTATTTCTTCTGATTATTTTGAGATGAACTCAAAGGAAGCAGAAGTGGGTGACTGGTAATTCAGCAACTGCCCTTTTTACTCTGCCTTTAAGGGAAGTGGGCAAATGCTAATAATGGGAAAAAGTAAGGGACACCGGGAAGGAAACTGCAGACTTGCTCTTGGGAACTACGGTGTTGTTCTACCTTAAAATGGATACTTAAAAGCCGGATTACATAATTTTTATCCCTTGCTTTCAACTTCAAAAAAGGCATTACTTGCTTGTAGAAGGAATGTGTGGGTTTTGTTTTATTTAGCAGAAGACTACTACAAAACTATCTTTCCTAGACACTAGATACAAATGCCCATCTACTTATTTTTTTATCACCTCCTTTCTTTTCTGAAAATGCCCATAATGGCAATGGGCCAGGAATATCTGCAAGGTTTATGGCAAACAATATGAAAGAATACCAACTGGAAACTTTTAGACTCAAACAAAATAAAGCCAGATGCCTCTGACCCATACAAATATTAATATTTCCTTTTCCTTATGGTGACTTGAGGGCTCCCCTCTCCTTTTAAAAATAGTTTCTTTATTTCCCTCTTTATACAAGTCAGATATATGATAACAACTCACACAAATACCAGGTGTTTCATGAACATTGCTGTTGCAATGGTTTCCAAAGACCACTTCTTTTATGGCTTCCAGATCATGGATGCTGTGCATGATGCTGTGCATGATGCATGGAGTCAGGCGGCACCACCTCCCTCCAACCTAAAGTTGGATCCGGAAATACTGAGAAAGGTGATCAAAAGTATTAGTCAGGTCTCAGTACCAATCATGCACATTGGAAACATTTTCTCATTTGTCTCCATTTTACCCTATCACCTTCGAGTTCTATTATCTTGCTTTGGGTTCTGTTGAGCTCAGTCCTCAGTGGTCACATGGAAATGGAGCTAGCAGAGTTGTATTTCCACAGTCAAAACAATTTCATTCTGTTCAGCAAACCCACCAAACTCCCCAAAATACCAACTTGCCCATGCATGGAAGGGCTTTGGTTTCCTATGATTCACATACCAAAGTTGGAATGGAACGAAATCAAATTATTATCAGATTATCAGGATTTGGCTGACTCCCTGCCCTTCATCATGTGGCATATGAATTCTTCTGAACTGGCTCACTCCCAAGTGCTGACAGTGTCTTTGAGGGTATTATAGGAGGGACTGAAGTGTTAAGTATCCATGAAGAAGAATTTGTATGAGTATTTAAACGTGCAGCTAGCTGAATATTCATAGTCTATCTATTTGCCCCAAAGAATAGAAATAGTTTTCATAAATTTAATTCTACTTTTATGCCAGGGCTTTTATTCTAGCATTTTACAATTGTTAATTGATCATAAGGCATGCAGAACATAATGTGACATGTAGAACATCACCTTCCATACTAAGAAGTATAACAATTTTAACAACTCATTTTATCTTCTTGTGGACTTCCTGAATTTGAGACAGTAATGAAATATTCTTATTTTATCAAGGTAAATAATTTCACTGCCTACTCATAGTGCCACAAATGGTTCCTATTTAGCAAAAGGTAGTTTTTTATTTACAATATGAAAGAATACCAACTGGAAACTTTTAGACTCAAACAAAATAAAGCCAGATGCCTCTGACCCATACAAATATTAATATTTCCTTTTCCTTATGGTGACTTGAGGGCTCCCCTCTCCTTTTAAAAATAGTTTCTTTATTTCCCTCTTTATACAAGTCAGATATATGATAACAACTCACACAAATACCAGGTGTTTCATGAACATTGCTGTTGCAATGGTTTCCAAAGACCACTTCTTTTATGGCTTCCAGATCATGGATGCTGTGCATGATGCTGTGCATGATGCATGGAGTCAGGCGGCACCACCTCCCTCCAACCTAAAGTTGGATCCGGAAATACTGAGAAAGGTGATCAAAAGTATTAGTCAGGTCTCAGTACCAATCATGCACATTGGAAACATTTTCTCATTTGTCTCCATTTTACCCTATCACCTTCGAGTTCTATTATCTTGCTTTGGGTTCTGTTGAGCTCAGTCCTCAGTGGTCACATGGAAATGGAGCTAGCAGAGTTGTATTTCCACAGTCAAAACAATTTCATTCTGTTCAGCAAACCCACCAAACTCCCCAAAATACCAACTTGCCCATGCATGGAAGGGCTTTGGTTTCCTATGATTCACATACCAAAGTTGGAATGGAACGAAATCAAATTATTATCAGATTATCAGGATTTGGCTGACTCCCTGCCCTTCATCATGTGGCATATGAATTCTTCTGAACTGGCTCACTCCCAAGTGCTGACAGTGTCTTTGAGGGTATTATAGGAGGGACTGAAGTGTTAAGTATCCATGAAGAAGAATTTGTATGAGTATTTAAACGTGCAGCTAGCTGAATATTCATAGTCTATCTATTTGCCCCAAAGAATAGAAATAGTTTTCATAAATTTAATTCTACTTTTATGCCAGGGCTTTTATTCTAGCATTTTACAATTGTTAATTGATCATAAGGCATGCAGAACATAATGTGACATGTAGAACATCACCTTCCATACTAAGAAGTATAACAATTTTAACAACTCATTTTATCTTCTTGTGGACTTCCTGAATTTGAGACAGTAATGAAATATTCTTATTTTATCAAGGTAAATAATTTCACTGCCTACTCATAGTGCCACAAATGGTTCCTATTTAGCTGTAATTTAGTTTATGAGCTAAAATGTAGTTTAAATCCTTTTAATCTTTGGGCAACCGATATATGAAGAATCAGTAAGTTATGTGTTCTACTTTTGTGTATATTTAAGAATTTCCATTGAGTAAACTTTAAAAATATAACAATTTAAACTTAAATTGCTCAAAACTACTTTTAAACCCAATTATTTCAAGAGAAGTATCAGGAGTTTACTCAAAGATTTGCTTGGTGGTAAAGACAAACTGTTCATAAGCTTTAAAATTCTTCACAAATTTTAAATTTCCTAAGTGTGAAAATGCCCTCTGAATCAAAGAGTCAAAGATTTTGTATTTTTTGCAGTATTCACAAGGATGGAAAGTTGCCTTATGGTTAATATAATTCATTTATTAGGCTCACTGCAGAATTAAAAGCGGTCTGGACAGAGTGGTACCTAGCTTTTATTTTATTTTTTTACTTTGCAGAGAAAACTGAATACAACATGTGCATTACTATAAATACAAATGTTTCTTCTCTCTCTCTCTTTTTTTTTTCAAATCTGCTTCTATAGGTGTGGGATGGGAAAGGAAGAATGGAGAGGAAATTATCACTAAGAGGAAGAGTAGTCTTTACTTCACTAGGAAACAGCCTGAGAAGACAATGACTGGGACATTTTCAATATTTCCATAATTCTAGCTGTTCTGGGAAAGTCATGAGAAAGATTCTTTCAGAGTTATTTCTGTAGCTGTAGCACTTAACCAAATTAGGAAGCTACAAGATCAGATGAAATATAAAGGATATTAAAATATGTATTTCAAACACACAAAGACACACACCTTTCAAAGCTTCCATTGTTGTTCCAAAATTTCCAGGTCAATTTCAGTTTGGATTAATTTAAATATTTTGACAAATATATAAGAATATGCTAATTTACATTCAGTAGTTGCAAGTAAGGACCAATATTTGCACAGAACTGTAATTACAGGAGATAGAGAAAGTAGAAAAACTTCACTAGTGAAGCTCTTATTTCATCTTCTATTTCAGAAGTTTTCCCCATGTTTTCTGACTTTTTCTCTAACCTATACATTTTCTGTTACTAATGTCAGCCTTTTAGATGGTCAGTGAGCATAAGTCAAGGACTGTGATAGGTTTGAGGGAAAGAGCTAAAAAGAGGATAATGCATGCATACTTAGTGGCTCAGGTCAAGCTCAAGTCCGGTTCTTTGCAACCCCATGGGCTGTAGCCAGTCAGGCTCCGCTGTTCATGAAATTTTCCATGCAAGAATACTGGAGTGTGTAGCCATTCCCTTCTCCAGAGGATCTTCTGAACACTGGGATTGAACTTGGGTCTTCTACACTGCAGGAAGGATCTTTTTTTTTTTTTTTGAATTTTTCTTTTTATTTATATTTTTTTAAAAATAGAAGATAGTTACTTTGCAATATTGTGATAGTTTCTGCCATATATCAACATGAATCAGCATTGGGTATACATGTGTCCCCTCCCTCTTGAACCAGCCCCCTCAACTGCCCTCCCTTTCCAGTCATCCCTCCAGGTTGTCACTGAGCACTGGCTCTGAGTTTCCTGTGTCATATACTGAACTCCCACTGGAGCCTCACACATTGAGCTCCCACATATTGCATATATGGTAATGTATATGTTTTAATTTATTCTCTCACATCACCCCACACTCTCCTTCCTCTACTGTACCATCTGAGCCACCAGGATAACCCACAATGAAGATAATAGCTGGCATTTAATTTTTGGCCTTAAAACAGGATTGATCCCAGTGGCTTTGTAACATGTTAAGCAAAGAAGTTATCAAAACAAATAACTGCAATTTTTATTGTACTATCAGAAATTAGGTGCTGCTTTTGATATCAATTCAAATGGAGAAATATGTACTACCCTCCGAAAATGGTTTGTGTTTCTCATGCTGTTAATTTTGTCCCATTAAAAACTTCACCATCTCTTTTTATGGCTGAGTAATATTCCATCGTATATATGTATGGAATCTAAAAAGATGGTACTGATAAATGTATATGCAGAGCAGCAATGGAGAAACAGACATAGAGAACAGATGTATGGACATCGGGATGAGGGAGGGGAATATGCTGTGGTTCTAGGGGATCTCAAACAGGGGCTCTGTGGAGAGCTGGAGGGGTGAGATAGGGAGGAATATGGGAGGGTGGTTTGGGAGGAGCAGGAACAAATGTATACCTATGTTGGATTCAGGCTGATGTGTGGCAGTAAACAACAAAAAATGAAATGGTAATGAAACAAAAAAAACCCAGAAAACCTTCACCATCTCAAGTATAGGTGATTTATTAACTCACAGCATGAAATAGTAAAGGCCTTTCAAGATCCTTTTTAGACAAGGAGGCTATGGATGGCACAAAAGTCTCTTTCAGGTTAACGGTTGAACCAGATTTCAGCTTCACAGGGTTTCTCTCCTCAGAGGTCCAATACCAAAATCTGTGCACTGCACCATTATAAGAATGTGAATCTTGACAGCCCATATACAAAGTGACATGGCTTGAAATAAGGTTACTCTTGGAGTTTCCATATTCGTCAGTTCATGTGTCCCTCCTCTTGAACCAGCCCCTCAACTGCCCTCCTTTCCAGTCATCCCTCCAGGTTGTCACTGAGCACTGGCTCTGAGTTTCCTGTGTCATATACTGAACTCCCACTGGAGCCTCACACATTGAGCTCCCACATATTGCATATATGGTAATGTATATGTTTTAATTTATTCTCTCACATCACCCCACACTCTCCTTCCTCTACTGTACCATCTGAGCCACCAGGATAACCCACAATGAAGATAATAGCTGGCATTTAATTTTTGGCCTTAAAACAGGATTGATCCCAGTGGCTTTGTAACATGTTAAGCAAAGAAGTTATCAAAACAAATAACTGCAATTTTTATTGTACTATCAGAAATTAGGTGCTGCTTTTGATATCAATTCAAATGGAGAAATATGTACTACCCTCTGAAAATGGTTTGTGTTTCTCATGCTGTTAATTTTGTCCCATTAAAAACTTCACCATCTCTTTTTATGGCTGAGTAATATTCCATCGTATATATGTATGGAATCTAAAAAGATGGTACTGATAAATGTATATGCAGAGCAGCAATGGAGAAACAGACATAGAGAACAGATGTATGGACATCGGGATGAGGGAGGGGAATATGCTGTGGTTCTAGGGGATCTCAAACAGGGGCTCTGTGGAGAGCTGGAGGGGTGAGATAGGGAGGAATATGGGAGGGTGGTTTGGGAGGAGCAGGAACAAATGTATACCTATGTTGGATTCAGGCTGATGTGTGGCAGTAAACAACAAAAAATGAAATGGTAATGAAACAAAAAAAACCCAGAAAACCTTCACCATCTCAAGTATAGGTGATTTATTAACTCACAGCATGAAATAGTAAAGGCCTTTCAAGATCCTTTTTAGACAAGGAGGCTATGGATGGCACAAAAGTCTCTTTCAGGTTAACGGTTGAACCAGATTTCAGCTTCACAGGGTTTCTCTCCTCAGAGGTCCAATACCAAAATCTGTGCACTGCACCATTATAAGAATGTGAATCTTGACAGCCCATATACAAAGTGACATGGCTTGAAATAGGTTACACAGTGGTTAGACACACCAGCAAACAGAACCATTGCTTTGAGAAGCAATCTCACTGATAACTTAGAAGCCATGTGCCATATTTGTGAGGGTAGGAAGGGCTTAGAGAATGTTCGGTTAGCTGAAAAGTTGCACAACAATACTGGCCCTTATCAGAGGAGAGTTCAGCATAACAAGCAGGAATTCAAGGTTATCCTTCTCCTTCCAGATTCTAGCTCTGACAGAAACACAGGAGAGTCACCTGCACACCATTAGAATTAGAAGGGTGGGAACTTTTTCTAAAGCATGCAACTATTTATTAAACACATACTCATATTATTCATATATTACTCATAGTTTACATACTTTTTTCAGGCTCTTTTCTTAGGTGACACATTGATTTTCTAACCTCTGTTTGTGGGATATCAGGTCAGGAAAGAGGGTAGTTTGTTCCTTTCAAATTATTTCTATCATATTTGAAGTATATCACATAATTTAAGTCCTCATCCCAAAGGAATGATGCATGACCATTACTGAACACATCCTGATCCCTCAGCCAAATGGATGAATTCAACAGTACTTGTTTTGTAATGCTTCATGAGAGCAAGATATTTTGTCTAGTGTGCTCCCTGCTATATTTTAAATGCCTACAAAAGTGCCTAGTATGTATTAGGTCCTCAATAAACAGTTAATGAATAAAAGAATACACGTTTTTTCCTTACAACAGTATACATCAGACATCATGGCTGTCTAGAAAACAATACCAACTATAAAACATGTGAGAGAAAGAGTAACACCAGAACTTTCTAAAAGGAGCAGGAACAAATGTATACCTATGTTGGATTCAGGCTGATGTGTGGCAGTAAACAACAAAAAATGAAATGGTAATGAAACAAAAAAAACCCAGAAAACCTTCACCATCTCAAGTATAGGTGATTTATTAACTCACAGCATGAAATAGTAAAGGCCTTTCAAGATCCTTTTTAGACAAGGAGGCTATGGATGGCACAAAAGTCTCTTTCAGGTTAACGGTTGAACCAGATTTCAGCTTCACAGGGTTTCTCTCCTCAGAGGTCCAATACCAAAATCTGTGCACTGCACCATTATAAGAATGTGAATCTTGACAGCCCATATACAAAGTGACATGGCTTGAAATAGGTTACACAGTGGTTAGACACACCAGCAAACAGAACCATTGCTTTGAGAAGCAATCTCACTGATAACTTAAGAAGCCATGTGCCATATTTGTGAGGGTAGGAAGGGCTTAGAGAATGTTCGGTTAGCTGAAAAGTTGCACAACAATACTGGCCCTTATCAGAGGAGAGTTCAGCATAACAAGCAGGAATTCAAGGTTATCCTTCTCCTTCCAGATTCTAGCTCTGACAGAAACACAGGAGAGTCACCTGCACACCATTAGAATTAGAAGGGTGGGAACTTTTTCTAAAGCATGCAACTATTTATTAAACACATACTCATATTATTCATATATTACTCATAGTTTACATACTTTTTTCAGGCTCTTTTCTTAGGTGACACATTGATTTTCTAACCTCTGTTTGTGGGATATCAGGTCAGGAAAGAGGGTAGTTTGTTCCTTTCAAATTATTTCTATCATATTTGAAGTATATCACATAATTTAAGTCCTCATCCCAAAGGAATGATGCATGACCATTACTGAACACATCCTGATCCCTCAGCCAAATGGATGAATTCAACAGTACTTGTTTTGTAATGCTTCATGAGAGCAAGATATTTTGTCTAGTGTGCTCCCTGCTATATTTTAAATGCCTACAAAAGTGCCTAGTATGTATTAGGTCCTCAATAAACAGTTAATGAATAAAAGAATACACGTTTTTTCCTTACAACAGTATACATCAGACATCATGGCTGTCTAGAAAACAATACCAACTATAAAACATGTGAGAGAAAGAGTAACACCAGAACTTTCTAAGTAGGGAACAGTATGAATATTCTCTTCTCACTTGAAAATTCTTTCTAAAGTAACTTCAAAGTGTACAGATTTATACTAGATCCTGCTAGGAAACAGTTGATCTTTTCACAAACATGAAGATACGCTCCTTTCCCACAACACATCAATGATTTACTTTAACATAAAATGTGTTTCTAAACTTTATTTCGGCTATAAAATGTTACTTTTTGAAATATTTCTGGTACTTCACCGAACTTCTCTGTACTTTGCTGACTAGCTATTGAGTCCATACACACTGCTTATGGTGCACTGATACCTAGGTAGTATATCCAAAACAGACTCTATTTTAAGCCCTTGTGGTTTGCGTGCATTTTTTTTTTTCCTACTGTTCATTCTGGACAATATCCAGTAATATTAACCGATCATCTATCACTAGAGTAAATGTGCAATATGCATTTCTTTCCTTTTCCTGTCATCAGTTATATATATATTTTTAAGTTAAATATTCAGATAAAATATTTTCTCCCCTTTTTCTCTTTTTCCAAATAAGACTGCTCTCACAGAAACGCTAAAATACAAGTTCTCAAAGAACCGCTAAAACAGTCTTGACTCTTTCTACAGGTTGGAACATTTCACTTCATTTTGGTAGCCTTATACCATTGCATAGACTAGAGAGATGAGATAATGCACTAAAGATCTGAAGTGACCTGCTTTTAAATTCTCAAAAGGATAATACATAACTGAGGGCAATGAGTGGGTTGATTGATAGTCATTAGCCAAAGGGTAAGATAGTTGAACTTCACATAAAACTTTCATTAAGTTCAACACTCCTTTGATGCAGGATTATTCTCTTTTTGCACTTAATAATACAGTGAAATTCATTGCAGAATTCAGATTTGTGAGTATACATACACTGCAATAAACAAATGTGTTTCTATGTATATAAAATATGTCATATTTTATATGCTCTCATTGTTCATTTTATAGATTCTATTTCTCCGGAAAATCAGCGTGGAAAGAGCTGAAAAAAAAAAAGGAATCCATGATAAATGTTTTAAACTATAATCACTATTCCCTATCTAGTCCTCACAAGAGAGCTCCTGAAACTCTGGGCATCACATCTCACACAATCACATCCAAAGTCAGGAAGAGAACAGTTTCTCCAAGCATGTCAATTTTTAACCTAGTAGAAAAACCATGTTTGGCTCTTGTGTCCTATGCTTTAGCTGTAAGGAAGACCAAAAAAGTTAGTAACTGGCAACCCAATTGGGCCTACTAGAAGCCTCAATGTCTAAAAATTGAATATCCATATAGTATAATCTTGTGCTGCTATTATAAATGATAATATAGGAATATTTCTGGTACTTCACCGAACTTCTCTGTACTTTGCTGACTAGCTATTGAGTCCATACACACTGCTTATGGTGCACTGATACCTAGGTAGTATATCCAAAACAGACTCTATTTTAAGCCCTTGTGGTTTGCGTGCATTTTTTTTTTCCTACTGTTCATTCTGGACAATATCCAGTAATATTAACCGATCATCTATCACTAGAGTAAATGTGCAATATGCATTTCTTTCCTTTTCCTGTCATCAGTTATATATATATTTTTAAGTTAAATATTCAGATAAAATATTTTCTCCCCTTTTTCTCTTTTTCCAAATAAGACTGCTCTCACAGAAACGCTAAAATACAAGTTCTCAAAGAACCGCTAAAACAGTCTTGACTCTTTCTACAGGTTGGAACATTTCACTTCATTTTGGTAGCCTTATACCATTGCATAGACTAGAGAGATGAGATAATGCACTAAAGATCTGAAGTGACCTGCTTTTAAATTCTCAAAAGGATAATACATAACTGAGGGCAATGAGTGGGTTGATTGATAGTCATTAGCCAAAGGGTAAGATAGTTGAACTTCACATAAAACTTTCATTAAGTTCAACACTCCTTTGATGCAGGATTATTCTCTTTTTGCACTTAATAATACAGTGAAATTCATTGCAGAATTCAGATTTGTGAGTATACATACACTGCAATAAACAAATGTGTTTCTATGTATATAAAATATGTCATATTTTATATGCTCTCATTGTTCATTTTATAGATTCTATTTCTCCGGAAAATCAGCGTGGAAAGAGCTGAAAAAAAAAAAGGAATCCATGATAAATGTTTTAAACTATAATCACTATTCCCTATCTAGTCCTCACAAGAGAGCTCCTGAAACTCTGGGCATCACATCTCACACAATCACATCCAAAGTCAGGAAGAGAACAGTTTCTCCAAGCATGTCAATTTTTAACCTAGTAGAAAAACCATGTTTGGCTCTTGTGTCCTATGCTTTAGCTGTAAGGAAGACCAAAAAAGTTAGTAACTGGCAACCCAATTGGGCCTACTAGAAGCCTCAATGTCTAAAAATTGAATATCCATATAGTATAATCTTGTGCTGCTATTATAAATGATAATATAGGAAAGGAGTAGATTACATGAAGAAAAAAATCAAGGTATAAGAAATCTGATGTACATAAAAGATATACACCAAAATCCTGACAATGGTTATCTCTTTGTGATAAGAGAGGTATTTTTACATTTTTTTTGTATTTTTACATAATACGAACATAAATTACTTTCAAAACAAAACACTCCAGTTTTGAAAAGCAATGTAATTCAAAGAGAAAAATTATTTCCTATCATAATATATAATATTCTTTGGCTCAGCTTGGAAGCACAGAATTGAACAGTCAAAAAATGAACCAGACATTTGAATCAAAATTTGTTTTGCATTACTGTCACGAAGAAATGAAAGAAAGACAAAAGAGAAATCAAGCAAATGGTCACTGGAGAATGTTAAATGTGGAAAAATAAAAATGTTTTGTTAAGAGATGATGATACAACTAAAAGATTTAAAGGACTATTGCAACTTAATATATTAGAAGCATTGCTCTATGGATTTCTTCTCTCATGAGAATGCCTTTCACTCTTGCCAAGATCAGCTTTTATGCTGGCCAGAAAAATTAAAATAGTTTAAGAGAAGAAGGAAAATACTCTTATTTGGGGGAAAGAAATTCACAGTTTTAACAGCATGATGATATCGGCCAATATTTTAGTTTTTGGTTGAAACAAATGGCTAATACGTTTCTTTCTTTTTCATTTAACATTTTAAATCATTGTGTTTCTATGTATATAAAATATGTCATATTTTATATGCTCTCACTTTATAATCTACTAAAATCGTGGAAAGAGCTGAAAAAAAGGAATCCATGATAAATGTTTTAAACTATAATCACTATTCCCTATCTAGTCCTCACAAGAGAGCTCCTGAAACTCTGGGCATCACATCTCACACAATCACATCCAAAGTCAGGAAGAGAACAGTTTCTCCAAGCATGTCAATTTTTAACCTAGTAGAAAAACCATGTTTGGCTCTTGTGTCCTATGCTTTAGCTGTAAGGAAGACCAAAAAAGTTAGTAACTGGCAACCCAATTGGGCCTACTAGAAGCCTCAATGTCTAAAAATTGAATATCCATATAGTATAATCTTGTGCTGCTATTATAAATGATAATATAGGAAAGGAGTAGATTACATGAAGAAAAAAATCAAGGTATAAGAAATCTGATGTACATAAAAGATATACACCAAAATCCTGACAATGGTTATCTCTTTGTGATAAGAGAGGTATTTTTACATTTTTTTTGTATTTTTACATAATACGAACATAAATTACTTTCAAAACAAAACACTCCAGTTTTGAAAAGCAATGTAATTCAAAGAGAAAAATTATTTCCTATCATAATATATAATATTCTTTGGCTCAGCTTGGAAGCACAGAATTGAACAGTCAAAAAATGAACCAGACATTTGAATCAAAATTTGTTTTGCATTACTGTCACGAAGAAATGAAAGAAAGACAAAAGAGAAATCAAGCAAATGGTCACTGGAGAATGTTAAATGTGGAAAAATAAAAATGTTTTGTTAAGAGATGATGATACAACTAAAAGATTTAAAGGACTATTGCAACTTAATATATTAGAAGCATTGCTCTATGGATTTCTTCTCTCATGAGAATGCCTTTCACTCTTGCCAAGATCAGCTTTTATGCTGGCCAGAAAAATTAAAATAGTTTAAGAGAAGAAGGAAAATACTCTTATTTGGGGGAAAGAAATTCACAGTTTTAACAGCATGATGATATCGGCCAATATTTTAGTTTTTGGTTGAAACAAATGGCTAATACGTTTCTTTCTTTTTCATTTAACATTTTAAATCATTTTAATTATATAAGTTATATATAAATATTGCCACTGCACAAACTTCAAACATGACTTATGAATCAAAGTGGATAATGAAATTCCTATTTCAGTGTCCCCAACAATTCTTGCCTCATCTTCCTTCAAAGACACAACCACTCTTAAATTTAGGATTTCTCCCTTCAGAGATTTTCTATATAGTCAGGGTTTTTTTAAAAATTTAACTAAATCATACTGTGCACACTGTTGTACCATGTGCTTTTTACAACATAAAAGTATGTCTTGTATATCTCTATGTCATTATATATAGATCCCTCTCAAATTTTTTCAGTACTTTGCTTGTATTATAAATGCTGCAATGAATATTTTACACATCAAGCTTTGTTCATATCTAAGGATAGTTTAGTAGTGTAAGCTTTTATAAGTGAAATAAAATGCTAACTTTTAAAGTGTATATATTTAAATTTTTGATAGAAGTGACACAATGCCTTCCAAAACTGTTGTACCAATTTCACACTCCATCCAGCAGGGCTTAAAATGCTTGTTCTTTCCACCTTCAGCAGCATTGAACATTAACAGATGTGGGTAACAGCTTTGTATTTATTTCAATTCATATTGTAAGTACTGATAGTGAGGTTTAACTTTCTATCATGTGTTTACACATTTATACTAATAGCAGTGGCCTGGATTTAAACTGGGCTATTATTTAAACATGATGGGTTGATTCCTTACTATATTAGCCATGTTCATTTTTATAGAAATGCTCTCTCAGGTACTTCATATTTCATAATTATAAAAGTTATATATTAGTTTACCACTGAGGTGGCTCAGTGGTAAAGAATCTGCCTGCCAATGCAGGAGACATGGGTTTTATCCCTGGGTCAAGATAATCTCCTGGAGAAGGAAATGGCAACCCACTCTAATATTCTTGCTTGGGAAATTCCATCAACAGAAGAGTCAGATGGGGTATAGTTAACGGAGTCATGAAAGAGTCAGACATGACTTGGCAACTAAAGAATAACAACAACCGCAACAACAAAATACATACATACATACATTAATTATAGCAAAATTTTACATGTAGAAACACAAAGAATGAAACAAGCATCATCTCTAGTTTAGCTACTCAGCATGTTCTACTATATACAATTATATATGTACATAGTATGTACATGTGTTAGTCACACAGTCATGTTCAACTCTTTGTGACCCCATGGACTATAACTTTCCAGGCTCTTCTCTACATGGAATTCTCCAGGCAAGAATACTGGAGTGGGTAGCCATTCCCTTCTCCAGGGGCCCTTCCCAACCCCGGGATAGAACCAGGGTCTCCTGAATTGCAGGCAGGTTCTTTATCACCTGAGCCACTGGAGAAGTCCATATGGCATGTATATGTAATATATATAATATAGCCTCATTATAAATGTATCTATTAGAAATTTCTTGTGTGTGTGTGTGTGTGTGTGTGTGTGTTTGCTGTCCCCATGGGACATGTGTGATCTTAGTTCCCAACCAGTGATCAAATTCATGAACCCTGCATTGGAAACATGGTGTTTTAACCACTGGACCTCCAGACAAGTCCCAAGACATTTGTTTTTAAAGCTGAGACCACATATGACAAATGCTTGTTCTTTCCACCTTCAGCAGCATTGAACATTAACAGATGTGGGTAACAGCTTTGTATTTATTTCAATTCATATTGTAAGTACTGATAGTGAGGTTTAACTTTCTATCATGTGTTTACACATTTATACTAATAGCAGTGGCCTGGATTTAAACTGGGCTATTATTTAAACATGATGGGTTGATTCCTTACTATATTAGCCATGTTCATTTTTATAGAAATGCTCTCTCAGGTACTTCATATTTCATAATTATAAAAGTTATATATTAGTTTACCACTGAGGTGGCTCAGTGGTAAAGAATCTGCCTGCCAATGCAGGAGACATGGGTTTTATCCCTGGGTCAAGATAATCTCCTGGAGAAGGAAATGGCAACCCACTCTAATATTCTTGCTTGGGAAATTCCATCAACAGAAGAGTCAGATGGGGTATAGTTAACGGAGTCATGAAAGAGTCAGACATGACTTGGCAACTAAAGAATAACAACAACCGCAACAACAAAATACATACATACATACATTAATTATAGCAAAATTTTACATGTAGAAACACAAAGAATGAAACAAGCATCATCTCTAGTTTAGCTACTCAGCATGTTCTACTATATACAATTATATATGTACATAGTATGTACATGTGTTAGTCACACAGTCATGTTCAACTCTTTGTGACCCCATGGACTATAACTTTCCAGGCTCTTCTCTACATGGAATTCTCCAGGCAAGAATACTGGAGTGGGTAGCCATTCCCTTCTCCAGGGGCCCTTCCCAACCCCGGGATAGAACCAGGGTCTCCTGAATTGCAGGCAGGTTCTTTATCACCTGAGCCACTGGAGAAGTCCATATGGCATGTATATGTAATATATATAATATAGCCTCATTATAAATGTATCTATTAGAAATTTCTTGTGTGTGTGTGTGTGTGTGTGTGTGTTTGCTGTCCCCATGGGACATGTGTGATCTTAGTTCCCAACCAGTGATCAAATTCATGAACCCTGCATTGGAAACATGGTGTTTTAACCACTGGACCTCCAGACAAGTCCCAAGACATTTGTTTTTAAAACTGAGACCACACTGTACACATTATTTCATATCTTTGGTCATATAACAGTATTTTATAAATACTATATTATGTTTTTACATTATTTGGTCTTTAAATTATGGCTGCCATATGAGTATGTCATAAATTTATTAGCGAGGCCTTTATTTTACATTGAACTTAAAAGCTATTCAATTTAACTATCTAATTATTTTATTTTTTGGTCACTTCTTTTGGTCTTTCATTTATTTATTTTCATCCATCTTTGTTCTTTGCCTGTGTGGGCCTCCCATCATGGTGGCCTCTCTCGCCTCAGAGCACCGGCTCTGGGCACATGTGCCTCAGAGCTCCGGCTCAGGAGTTGGACACATCAGTCCAGCCACTCTGCGGCATGTGGGATCTTCCCAGGCCAGGGATCGAACCGGCACCCCTTGCACTGCAAGGCGGTGTCCTTACCCACTGGACCACCAGGGAAGCCCTCAATTTAATTTTTTAATTTAAAATAAGATCTGCTACATATTCTTACAGGTAAAGTTTTATATTCTTCTCTCTTTTATTCATATAAATCACTATAGGTAAAATTATTGGCTCAAAGAATATAAATATCCTTAAATATTGGGATTTCTACTTATATTTTAAACTATGCATATGTGTGCAAGTTTTAATAATTTATACTCCCACTAATGATCTTTGTTTTGAGATTGCTCATATTTGTATAAATTTTCAACAATAGGTATGAAATATTTTTAATCTTTTATACCTTAATAGATTAAAATATTACATCACTTAATTAGAATTCATATAGTTGCAATTACATTGAGCATTTAATCATATGTATTTAACTATTTAGATTCATTCTTTATTGAATTTCCTAGATATATTGTCTATTTTCAGTCAAGTCTACTTTTTCATATTGAATCATAAAATCTCTTTATAAAGACATTGTATGTTTCTTTTATTTTTCATCATTTACTTATTCAATACATCTGCCATACAAATAAGGTACAAATTCCACTTAAGCAAAACTATGTGACAATATACAAGGAAGACAAATACTGAAAACAACTGGTCTAATTTTAGAAATCTTGAAATATCTACAGGCAACATTCACACTTCTAATATGCATTCTAATGTGACATTTTCAAGAAACCATCAGTAGCCAAAATAATATGAAATTCTTTTTTGAGTGTTCTAGAATAAAATACATCAGCATTAGTAGCCTCTTCAGGATAGTTTTCAGTATCTTAATGAAATATACAAGTATACATAATTTCAAGACTAATGCTTATGGGTTGAAGTAAAATAAAGAAAATTCAAATTATGTTTGTGAACGTCAGCAAAATGCTTAAATTCTTTGTGCTTCCTTTTCATTACAATAATACAGATGGATAATATTAGCTATCTTCCAGGGCTTTAAAAAAAACAAAAAACAACTGTATAAGTTAATCGCGTAAAGCACTTAAAATAATGCTAGGTTGGAAAAAAACTGTTATTCCATTGATCATAATGATAACTATTGTAGAATTATTCTTATTACTTAGAAAGAAATTCCTTTACCATTAAATTGACAGCAAACAAAAAGCAATTTTACATAGAGTCTGTCTCATTTGGGAAACTCCTTTAAGTCAGTTTATGTCTGATGAAAGCCTGCTATATATTGGTCTTTCGGAAAAGCCTGAGCATCTTTGAAGTACTGGTGACTCAGATTGATGTATTCCTTCCTCTTTGGTGCTCATTCTTACCCCCTTGAACAACTGAAACAGAAAAGACAAGGCCTGAGGGCATTCTTTTCTACAATGTCGCTTCCACAGATTTGACCCAGACCATGCATGTGGCTCCCAGTAGGCGGATTTTATTTAAATGAATGAGACTGTCCAATGTTTAATTCATGACACAAGAATTTAAACGCACACTGATAGCAGAGGAGATCAAAATACAACTCAATGGGGATTATATTTTTATAAACTGCAGGCTGCTCCTTATAAAGTAGATATACAAAATACAAAAATGTGTAACTCAACAAACATTTTTAAAAATTTAGAACTATATGCAAACACCACAGATTGATGGGCTTCCTCTAAATTTACACCACTGCTTTGTGACTCTCATTTCTGCTCATCACTGACAAGGTTTTACACACATTTTAAAAGCCTGTTTTTAAAGAATAAGAGGATGGATGGAAACCCTGTGTTTGAGCATCCTAAGAATCTGGCAGCCTACCTGGACCTCGTTCAAGTGCTCTGCTCCCCCAGCTCCCTGCACAGAAAAAGGTGGTTAGCTCTAAGAGAGGAAAGAAAACATAACATGAAAGTCTTCTCACAAAAACACATCTGAGAAAGCTTAAAAGAGTGAATAATAGAAAACAGCTAATACTTGGCCGCTTGGGGTTGATAACTTGGTTTGTTTTTCTTTCCTCTCCCTCCTACTGCCTGCCTTTGGGTGACTTCACTACTCTTTGGCACATCCAGGAGAGGGAGAATGTGCGTAGGGTCAGACAGGGGAAGGGAGAAGATCATCAGTCAATTTAGCATTTTGCTGGTGGGTCTAGAGAATGGTTGGGTAGAAGCAGAAGAAGGCAATAGGGATTAAGAACTATCTGTGGCTTTCAAAGACCATTGTTACTTTATTATTATGAAGACTCAGCATGGACTGTAGGTTCACTCCTGCTTATTCCTGCACATGGAAAAAGTAAATTCAGTAAGCACTTCCATACAGTTCAGAACTCACAGCTCTGAAAGTAAAAGTACTGTATAGAAGCTATTGTCTTCTAAAAATAAGTGAGAGAGAAAACGAAGAAAAGAAGAACAGCAATTTAGGTCAGTCCAGATTAGAGGAAGCCAAAGTCCAGCTGTTTTTAGGATTTATCCAATATTAGTAACATTGTGGTTTTGCAGTTAACAATATAAAATGGGCTTTCAGAGGTGTTTTTCCATTTAATTCCCTAACTCCTAAATGTTTGCTATTTTATCCATATGTTTCTAGTTTGTATACATTGAATATTTTTAAAACATCATTTTCCAAACTTATTGATGCTCAATAAGACTTTTTTGTTATTGTTAGAAAGAAAAAATCTTGATTTGTAGAGGGAAATTTTCCAAGTTTGAAAAGATTGCTTTTGAGGTTTTGCTTCATTTCATTTCCCTTGATGTCTTTTAGAAAGAAAAATGTATTCCTCTATCAGATACTGAAAAGAGTCTCCGTGTTGAAAATATAAAAACAGAGCAGGAGACAAGGTTGGGAGGTGAGGGCTCTGCTGTCTTTATGAACTGCTACTGTTCAAAATCAACCCTCCCAACTCTGTGAAAGTACAGCTTTAGCAATGAAAGATGTTTAAATAGTGATAATGGATTGCAAATAAAGGGGCTCTTATCTTTGGAATTTTGAAGTAGACACCAGGAAGCGGCCCAAATTTAGTTTAAGGCTTACCCCCAAAGCTGAACTTTCATGTTTTGTATGTCAGTGTGTGCTTATGTGCTTCAGGAATACAGAATGGAGCTTTAGAAGCCTGGCTAATCACATTAAAAAAAATTAAAATATAAAAGCCATAGGTAGGGGAGAATGTGCGTAGGGTCAGACAGGGAAGGAGAAGATCATCAGTCAATTTAGCATTTTGCTGGTGGGTCTAGAGAATGGTTGGGTAGAAGCAGAAGAAGGCAATAGGGATTAAGAACTATCTGTGGCTTTCAAAGACCATTGTTACTTTATTATTATGAAGACTCAGCATGGACTGTAGGTTCACTCCTGCTTATTCCTGCACATGGAAAAAGTAAATTCAGTAAGCACTTCCATACAGTTCAGAACTCACAGCTCTGAAAGTAAAAGTACTGTATAGAAGCTATTGTCTTCTAAAAATAAGTGAGAGAGAAACGAAGAAAAGAAGAACAGCAATTTAGGTCAGTCCAGATTAGAGGAAGCCAAAGTCCAGCTGTTTTAGGATTTATCCAATATTAGTAACATTGTGGTTTTGCAGTTAACAATATAAAATGGGCTTTCAGAGGTGTTTTTCCATTTAATTCCCTAACTCCTAAATGTTTGCTATTTTATCCATATGTTTCTAGTTTGTATACATTGAATATTTTTAAAACATCATTTTCCAAACTTATTGATGCTCAATAAGACTTTTTTGTTATTGTTAGAAAGAAAAAATCTTGATTTGTAGAGGGAAATTTTCCAAGTTTGAAAAGATTGCTTTTGAGGTTTTGCTTCATTTCATTTCCCTTGATGTCTTTTAGAAAGAAAAATGTATTCCTCTATCAGATACTGAAAAGAGTCTCCGTGTTGAAAATATAAAAACAGAGCAGGAGACAAGGTTGGGAGGTGAGGGCTCTGCTGTCTTTATGAACTGCTACTGTTCAAAATCAACCCTCCCAACTCTGTGAAAGTACAGCTTTAGCAATGAAAGATGTTTAAATAGTGATAATGGATTGCAAATAAAGGGGCTCTTATCTTTGGAATTTTGAAGTAGACACCAGGAAGCGGCCCAAATTTAGCTTAAGGCTTACCCCCAAAGCTGAACTTTCATGTTTTGTATGTCAGTGTGTGCTTATGTGCTTCAGGAATACAGAATGGAGCTTTAGAAGCCTGGCTAATCACATTAAAAAAAATTAAAACAGAGCAATTTATATAAAAGCCATAAATTTGAGGTAAGATATTTTTTGTACTTTTCCCAGGAGCTCAGTGTCAGATACATGAGTGAAATATGTGACAGCAGCACAAAATGTGTGCCAGACAGCAGGATAATAAATGTGACTCCATTATTCATTTCTTCATCAACTCAGCATTCACTCATTTATGTTTTCACTTATCATTCTACTACCAGTAGCTGCTCCTCAAATTCAGAGAGATAAAGTAATTGTGATTACACATAAAATTTATTCTAAAATAATTCACGCAACTCCTCTCTGTAATTAATCCAAAGGGAGCTGATAAAAAGTAGATTAAATGGCTTCAGAAATGGTAAGCAGGATTCTAACCTGGAGCAACAGAATGGTTTCTTTCAATAGCCTCAGGTTTACTCTTAACTGTTAGTAAACCAATTATTTGATCTCTTATTGATATACTGTCATCTTTCCAAACGAAAAGCACTCTCTCATGGAGTTATCACCATTTTCCACATTCAGACGTGTTAGTGCAGCTCATCTATCAGCTGGAGTTCCCAGGATGCATCATCCCAGTGGAACTCTGGCCAGTTTTTGCTGGACAGCCTCCTGCAGGTTTCCCAGTCCCCTGACCTGAGTACTGGCTTAAAGTCTCTGTCCTGGTCTGCTAAGGTCCTCCCTCTTCCAGGCTCCATTCAGCTCAGTGCTGCATGGATGCTATCTGGGCACTCAGCTTTCCCTTATTCAAAACGTTTCTCTTCATCAGGAGTTTTTGATGCTCTTAGTGCTCGCTTTGACTCTTTCTTGGGCAAAACTTTCTAGGCAGATAACCTGGGGCAACGAGTTACAATCTTTATGAACTGCTATTTAAAATCCCTCCCAACTCTGTGAAAGTACAGCTTTAGCAATGAAAGATGTTTAAATAGTGATAATGGATTGCAAATAAAGGGGCTCTTATCTTTGGAATTTTGAAGTAGACACCAGGAAGCGGCCCAAATTTAGTTTAAGGCTTACCCCCAAAGCTGAACTTTCATGTTTTGTATGTCAGTGTGTGCTTATGTGCTTCAGGAATACAGAATGGAGCTTTAGAAGCCTGGCTAATCACATTAAAAAAAATTAAAACAGAGCAATTTATATAAAAGCCATAAATTTGAGGTAAGATATTTTTTGTACTTTTCCCAGGAGCTCAGTGTCAGATACATGAGTGAAATATGTGACAGCAGCACAAAATGTGTGCCAGACAGCAGGATAATAAATGTGACTCCATTATTCATTTCTTCATCAACTCAGCATTCACTCATTTATGTTTTCACTTATCATTCTACTACCAGTAGCTGCTCCTCAAATTCAGAGAGATAAAGTAATTGTGATTACACATAAAATTTATTCTAAAATAATTCACGCAACTCCTCTCTGTAATTAATCCAAAGGGAGCTGATAAAAAGTAGATTAAATGGCTTCAGAAATGGTAAGCAGGATTCTAACCTGGAGCAACAGAATGGTTTCTTTCAATAGCCTCAGGTTTACTCTTAACTGTTAGTAAACCAATTATTTGATCTCTTATTGATATACTGTCATCTTTCCAAACGAAAAGCACTCTCTCATGGAGTTATCACCATTTTCCACATTCAGACGTGTTAGTGCAGCTCATCTATCAGCTGGAGTTCCCAGGATGCATCATCCCAGTGGAACTCTGGCCAGTTTTTGCTGGACAGCCTCCTGCAGGTTTCCCAGTCCCCTGACCTGAGTACTGGCTTAAAGTCTCTGTCCTGGTCTGCTAAGGTCCTCCCTCTTCCAGGCTCCATTCAGCTCAGTGCTGCATGGATGCTATCTGGGCACTCAGCTTTCCCTTATTCAAAACGTTTCTCTTCATCAGGAGTTTTTGATGCTCTTAGTGCTCGCTTTGACTCTTTCTTGGGCAAAACTTTCTAAGCAGATAACCTGGGGCAACGAGTTACAATAGTCTCTCCTGACAATATCTTTGCATTTCAAACAGGGCTGTTTTTCATATCAAAAATGCCTTCTAATGTCCATTTGCCCTTAGCACCCTGTTTACTTCCTTCTAAACTTTCAGAACCTTCACTTACAACTGTACTTACATTCTGTTCTTTTTGTCAGACTAGACTTTGAGCCTCATGAAAAGTGGGAACACACTGATCATAGTTACTACTAGATTTTCTGGGTTTTGTATAGTACCTGGCATGTAGTAACTACTAAATATATATGTCTAAATAAATTCACTCATCTATTCATCCATCCATCCATCTGTCCATTCATCCATTCAATATTAATTGAGTCAAATGCTAAGCTAGGTAATGTGGGAGTTATGACAGACCCAGGGGAAAATAATTAGGGCCAAGAGGGCCTCCTGATGCCCTTCAAATCACACTTCTCTGGCAGCTGCTAATACCACTTGTGCAGGCCAGCGCTGGACAAAGAAAGGTTAGGGGGTGAAGCATGAGCAAGGACAGAGCTCACAAATCACTGCCTTCTGACATGTGCAACAACTCTGAAAGTATTTGGAACTGTTACCTTCAACTTCAAGGCTCCAGGACTTACCCTGCCAGGAAGCCTTTTGACACTCGAACCCCATATCGTCCTCCCCTATCATTGACTCATGGCAATTGGCAGATCTCAGGATTGATGGTCCAGGAATTAAAGAGAAAGTCCCAGGTCAGGGTCCTAAGGCTTTGGAATTCCCTCCCTCCCATGCTCTGCTTTTTTCTACACAGGGCAACGTGCCAAAAGAACCCTTTTTATCCCTACAGTTCGCAAGTGACATACAAATATCCCAAACTTCTGAACCTCTTTTTCCCTCATTTTGCAATGGGGCCCTGATTGTTTTGATAGCTGAATTTGTCTTATCTAAAAATGTTAGATGCTCCAGTCCCTGCCCCGGTTTTACCCTGGCTTAAAGTCTCTGTCCTGGTCTGCTAAGGTCCTCCCTCTTCCAGGCTCCATTCAGCTCAGTGCTGCATGGATGCTATCTGGGCACTCAGCTTTCCCTTATTCAAAACGTTTCTCTTCATCAGGAGTTTTTGATGCTCTTAGTGCTCGCTTTGACTCTTTCTTGGGCAAAACTTTCTAAGCAGATAACCTGGGGCAACGAGTTACAATAGTCTCTCCTGACAATATCTTTGCATTTCAAACAGGGCTGTTTTTCATATCAAAAATGCCTTCTAATGTCCATTTGCCCTTAGCACCCTGTTTACTTCCTTCTAAACTTTCAGAACCTTCACTTACAACTGTACTTACATTCTGTTCTTTTTGTCAGACTAGACTTTGAGCCTCATGAAAAGTGGGAACACACTGATCATAGTTACTACTAGATTTTCTGGGTTTTGTATAGTACCTGGCATGTAGTAACTACTAAATATATATGTCTAAATAAATTCACTCATCTATTCATCCATCCATCCATCTGTCCATTCATCCATTCAATATTAATTGAGTCAAATGCTAAGCTAGGTAATGTGGGAGTTATGACAGACCCAGGGGAAAATAATTAGGGCCAAGAGGGCCTCCTGATGCCCTTCAAATCACACTTCTCTGGCAGCTGCTAATACCACTTGTGCAGGCCAGCGCTGGACAAAGAAAGGTTAGGGGGTGAAGCATGAGCAAGGACAGAGCTCACAAATCACTGCCTTCTGACATGTGCAACAACTCTGAAAGTATTTGGAACTGTTACCTTCAACTTCAAGGCTCCAGGACTTACCCTGCCAGGAAGCCTTTTGACACTCGAACCCCATATCGTCCTCCCCTATCATTGACTCATGGCAATTGGCAGATCTCAGGATTGATGGTCCAGGAATTAAAGAGAAAGTCCCAGGTCAGGGTCCTAAGGCTTTGGAATTCCCTCCCTCCCATGCTCTGCTTTTTTCTACACAGGGCAACGTGCCAAAAGAACCCTTTTTATCCCTACAGTTCGCAAGTGACATACAAATATCCCAAACTTCTGAACCTCTTTTTCCCTCATTTTGCAATGGGGCCCTGATTGTTTTGATAGCTGAATTTGTCTTATCTAAAAATGTTAGATGCTTATATGAACCTGAGAATTAGCTAGAAAAACTAGACTGTGAAAAAAAGAGATTAAATTAACTAAAATCTTCTAATGCCATGTTAATTATACATCACTGTAACTTCCAGATTATGTATAAGAATAGCAAGTGATTTGACAAAATGAACAAAGAAGAAATTTGGTAGTTTCTTCTGCTAGTACAAATACATTGTTGTTGGTTAGTCGCTAAATTATGTCTGACTCTTTGTGATCCCATGGACTGTGTAGCCTATCAGGCTCCACTGACAATTGGATTTTCCAGGCAAGAATAGTGGAGTGCATTGCCATTTTCTTCTCCAGGGCATCTTCCTGACTCAGGGATTGAACTTGCATCTCCTGCATGGGCTGATGGATTTTTTTTTTTTTTTTAAACAATTGAGCCACCAAGGAAGTCCTGGTACATACATATTGGCAGTACAAAGTAAATTTAGCTATAAGTTGGCTGATTAAATATTAGTCAAGGTGATATCTTAGTTTTTAATGAGACTTTATTGAACTGTGGTTATATTTCTAAAATAACTTTGTGCAGTTATCATTTATCTCTTGTAACTACTATAAAGCTTTTCAGTTTTATAAAATAGTATATAGTTGTTTGCACTTATTAATTCTCATGTTACTTTTCAGTAGGTCTTTAACTTTTATTAATTCTCATGTTACTTTATTGGGTGCAAGCAATTGAGCAAGGACAGAGCTCACAAATCACTGCCTTCTGACATGTGCAACAACTCTGAAAGTATTTGGAACTGTTACCTTCAACTTCAAGGCTCCAGGACTTACCCTGCCAGGAAGCCTTTTGACACTCGAACCCCATATCGTCCTCCCCTATCATTGACTCATGGCAATTGGCAGATCTCAGGATTGATGGTCCAGGAATTAAAGAGAAAGTCCCAGGTCAGGGTCCTAAGGCTTTGGAATTCCCTCCCTCCCATGCTCTGCTTTTTTCTACACAGGGCAACGTGCCAAAAGAACCCTTTTTATCCCTACAGTTCGCAAGTGACATACAAATATCCCAAACTTCTGAACCTCTTTTTCCCTCATTTTGCAATGGGGCCCTGATTGTTTTGATAGCTGAATTTGTCTTATCTAAAAATGTTAGATGCTTATATGAACCTGAGAATTAGCTAGAAAAACTAGACTGTGAAAAAAAGAGATTAAATTAACTAAAATCTTCTAATGCCATGTTAATTATACATCACTGTAACTTCCAGATTATGTATAAGAATAGCAAGTGATTTGACAAAATGAACAAAGAAGAAATTTGGTAGTTTCTTCTGCTAGTACAAATACATTGTTGTTGGTTAGTCGCTAAATTATGTCTGACTCTTTGTGATCCCATGGACTGTGTAGCCTATCAGGCTCCACTGACAATTGGATTTTCCAGGCAAGAATAGTGGAGTGCATTGCCATTTTCTTCTCCAGGGCATCTTCCTGACTCAGGGATTGAACTTGCATCTCCTGCATGGGCTGATGGATTTTTTTTTTTAAACAATTGAGCCACCAAGGAAGTCCTGGTACATACATATTGGCAGTACAAAGTAAATTTAGCTATAAGTTGGCTGATTAAATATTAGTCAAGGTGATATCTTAGTTTTTAATGAGACTTTATTGAACTGTGGTTATATTTCTAAAATAACTTTGTGCAGTTATCATTTATCTCTTGTAACTACTATAAAGCTTTTCAGTTTTATAAAATAGTATATAGTTGTTTGCACTTATTAATTCTCATGTTACTTTTCAGTAGGTCTCTATAATTAGTCTTATTTTAGAGATATAGTGGAAGAAACAAAACTCTTTCAAAGAATCTGGAGGAAATTAGCAAATATAAAATTGGTAAATGAAGGTTAAGAGCTCAAAATCCTAAAGTGTTGGTTCAAATATTGCAAATATTTATAGATAATAAACAATCTTCAAATATTTAAAGATCTACTTTACAACATTCATGACATAATAGAACTGACCTAATTCTCCACATTTGTTTTTACTATGAGAACGGCTAGACATACCATTTGCAGAAAAGAAAAGGAGGCTTATCTATAGATTTCAATCCCCTGCTGTGCTTTTGTCATGTATGACTCTCTGCAATACTATGGGCTGTAGCCTGACAGGCTCTTCTCTCCATGGGATTCTCAGGGCAAGATACTGGAGTCGGCTGCCATGCCCTCTTCCAAGGGGATCTGCTTGACCCAGGGACTAAACTTGCATCTTTTAGGGCTCCTGCATTGGCAGGCCAGTTCTTTACCATTAGCGCCACTTGGGAAGCTGTTCAATCTCTTAAAACATTGCTTTAGATGGAGTCTTAACTTGCATATTGTCTCCAAGTTATTTCAAGTACTGCTACATGATTTTCAAAGACCATACAAACAGATTAAATATGTCATATCAAAATTGAAAAACAAACATTGGTATACAATTATTCAAAATTCAACAAATATTTCTTTAGTCTTTATTATGTTTTATCTCAAGATTTTGTTTGTACCATCCAAGAGTTTCTGTTTATCCCAGTTCTGTGGGACTTCTGTAATCAAATACCACTGTCCTTCAAAGTCAGATGCCCTGAGGATTGCCAGTCCTTATACCAGATCCCCAGGTTGGGAAGTCTGAATGTGGGGCCTAGAACCTTCACAACAATGCAAGAACTTCCTTGGCATTATTGTTCTCAAGTTTATGGGTTGCCATAGAAAGGCTATGATAAATATAGACAGTGTATTAAAAAGCAGAAATATCACTTTGCTGACAAAGATCCATATAGTCAAAGTTATGGTTTCTCCAATAGTCATGTACGGATATGAGAGGTGAACCATAAAGAAGGCTGAACACCAAAGAATTGATGCCTTTGAACTGTGGTGTTGGAGAATGCTCTTCAGAGTCCCCTGAACTTCAAGGAGATCAAATCAATCAATCCTAAAGGAAATCAACTCTGAATATTTATTGGAAGGGCTGATGCTGAAGCTGAAGGTTCAATACTTTGGCCACATGATGCCAATAACTGACTAAGTGAAAAAGACTCTAATGCTAGGAAACATTGAAGGCAAGAGTAAAAGCAGGCAGCAGAGGATGAGGTAGTTAGATACCATCACTGACTCAATAGACATGAGTTTGAGCAAACTTTGGGAGATAATGAAGGACAGAGAAGCCTGGCATGATTCTGTCCAAGGGGTCACAAAGAGTCAGATATGACCAAATAGCAAGGACAAGAATGTATTTTCTCACCTATATAATTCAATAAAATTTATAGAATCTTTAAAAAAGATGTACTACACATATTCAGTATATATTTATCAAACTAAAATAAAAGACTACACAGAAAATTCAGGTGAAAGAAAATCCTATGGTTATTAAGCTTAAAACAATATTTTAATTGAAAACCAAAGCAGGATGAAACCAGAAACTGAATTACCACTGTCTAATAAAGAAATATGTACCAGTTTATATAGGTTAGAGTGCTCTTAATGGTGCTGAAAAAATGATCACACTCAAAATTGGCCAAAGCAATTAGGAAATACGTTGGCTCAGAGAACTGAAAGTCCAAAGTCTAGATCAGCTTTAAGACTGGTTGATATACTACTTGGAGTGGTAATCAAGAACCCATGATCCTTAACTTCTACAATATTTAGGTTTATCCTAAAGATAGTCTTCCCACAGCTGTCTGACAGAAGGAAATCATCAAGTTACATGATTCCCTGTATATTTTGGATCAGGATTTCTCCACCTTGACACAATTAACTTTAATGGTGTTTGGGCTACATCACTCTTTATTGTGCTGTCCTGAGCCTTATAGCTAGCTACTGACCTCTGGCCACTAGATGTCAATCACTTGAAATCCATATAGTCAAAGTTATGGTTTCTCCAATAGTCATGTACGGATATGAGAGGTGAACCATAAAGAAGGCTGAACACCAAAGAATTGATGCCTTTGAACTGTGGTGTTGGAGAATGCTCTTCAGAGTCCCCTGAACTTCAAGGAGATCAAATCAATCAATCCTAAAGGAAATCAACTCTGAATATTTATTGGAAGGGCTGATGCTGAAGCTGAAGGTTCAATACTTTGGCCACATGATGCCAATAACTGACTAAGTGAAAAAGACTCTAATGCTAGGAAACATTGAAGGCAAGAGTAAAAGCAGGCAGCAGAGGATGAGGTAGTTAGATACCATCACTGACTCAATAGACATGAGTTTGAGCAAACTTTGGGAGATAATGAAGGACAGAGAAGCCTGGCATGATTCTGTCCAAGGGGTCACAAAGAGTCAGATATGACCAAATAGCAAGGACAAGAATGTATTTTCTCACCTATATAATTCAATAAAATTTATAGAATCTTTAAAAAAGATGTACTACACATATTCAGTATATATTTATCAAACTAAAATAAAAGACTACACAGAAAATTCAGGTGAAAGAAAATCCTATGGTTATTAAGCTTAAAACAATATTTTAATTGAAAACCAAAGCAGGATGAAACCAGAAACTGAATTACCACTGTCTAATAAAGAAATATGTACCAGTTTATATAGGTTAGAGTGCTCTTAATGGTGCTGAAAAAATGATCACACTCAAAATTGGCCAAAGCAATTAGGAAATACGTTGGCTCAGAGAACTGAAAGTCCAAAGTCTAGATCAGCTTTAAGACTGGTTGATATACTACTTGGAGTGGTAATCAAGAACCCATGATCCTTAACTTCTACAATATTTAGGTTTATCCTAAAGATAGTCTTCCCACAGCTGTCTGACAGAAGGAAATCATCAAGTTACATGATTCCCTGTATATTTTGGATCAGGATTTCTCCACCTTGACACAATTAACTTTAATGGTGTTTGGGCTACATCACTCTTTATTGTGCTGTCCTGAGCCTTATACGACGCTTAGCATCATCCTTGACCTCTGGCCACTAGATGTCAATAGCATTCCCCAAGTTGCAACAATCAAAATTGTCTCCAGATACTGCAAATGTCCCCTGACAGGCCAATTGTCAACAGCTGAGAACCACTGATAGGGTTTTCAATAAAGGAAAATTTTTCCAGATCCCTCGGAAAACATCTTAGATAAAACTGACCTAAATCGCATGGTATCCTCTGCTGCCTCCTCTTGCCCTCAATCTTTCTCAGGATCAGAGTCTTTTCCACTGAGTCAGCTATTGGCATCAGGTGGCCAAAGTATTGGAGCTTCAGCTTCAGCATCAGTCCTTTCAATAAATATTCAGGGCTGTTTTCCTTTAAGACTGACTGGTTTAATCTCCTTGAAGTCCAAGCGACTCTCAAGAGCATAGCCAACAAAATGAGAAATAGTTTCATTAGCATTATATCTCACTCAAACTAGGGGTGCAGGGATGAGTAGGTATTTTCATTAGAACTAAGCAGATCAAATTCCTGATAACAGGAGCTTCCCTTCATAAGGGAAGGTGGATTCCCGAACAAAATCAGAGTTGTATTAAGAAGAAACGATGTTATTGGATTCAGAAGAAAATTCACAAAACTGTTCCTCAGAACAAAGAAGACAGACTCTGATGTGCATATATGAAAGAAATTACTCAAGTAAATCTGCACAGAGAAACACTGAGAACTGTCGTCAACTCATTTCTTTAAATCTTACTTTCACACAGAAGAATGCTTCTCTGGGGTTTGCCTAACTTGTTCACTCTGTTCCTAGTGGATGCAAAAGTGTATGGCTCATGGTAAACTTTTATAAATATTTATTGAATAAATGAATATGCAAATACCAAAATATCAAGCTTCTCTCATGAATTCAGTGGGCTTCCCGGGTGGCGCTAGTGGTAAAGAATCCTCCTGCCAGTGCCAGAGACATAACCTGGAGGATTGAACCACAACCCACTCCACTATTCTTGCCTGGAGAATCCCACGGACAGAGGGACCAGTGCCAGAAAGCAAAATAACTAACCTGGAGGATTGAAGCCTTTTAATTTTCACACATCTTTATTGTGCTGTCCTGAGCCTTATACGACGCTTAGCATCATCCTTGACCTCTGGCCACTAGATGTCAATAGCATTCCCCAAGTTGCAACAATCAAAATTGTCTCCAGATACTGCAAATGTCCCCTGACAGGCCAATTGTCAACAGCTGAGAACCACTGATAGGGTTTTCAATAAAGGAAAATTTTTCCAGATCCCTCGGAAAACATCTTAGATAAAACTGACCTAAATCGCATGGTATCCTCTGCTGCCTCCTCTTGCCCTCAATCTTTCTCAGGATCAGAGTCTTTTCCACTGAGTCAGCTATTGGCATCAGGTGGCCAAAGTATTGGAGCTTCAGCTTCAGCATCAGTCCTTTCAATAAATATTCAGGGCTGTTTTCCTTTAAGACTGACTGGTTTAATCTCCTTGAAGTCCAAGCGACTCTCAAGAGCATAGCCAACAAAATGAGAAATAGTTTCATTAGCATTATATCTCAATCAAACTGGGGGTGCAGGGAGGAGTAGGTATTTTCATTAGAACTAAGCAGATCAAATTCCTGATAACAGGAGCTTCCCTTCATAAGGGAAGGTGGATTCCCGAACAAAATCAGAGTTGTATTAAGAAGAAACGATGTTATTGGATTCAGAAGAAAATTCACAAAACTGTTCCTCAGAACAAAGAAGACAGACTCTGATGTGCATATATGAAAGAAATTACTCAAGTAAATCTGCACAGAGAAACACTGAGAACTGTCGTCAACTCATTTCTTTAAATCTTACTTTCACACAGAAGAATGCTTCTCTGGGGTTTGCCTAACTTGTTCACTCTGTTCCTAGTGGATGCAAAAGTGTATGGCTCATGGTAAACTTTTATAAATATTTATTGAATAAATGAATATGCAAATACCAAAATATCAAGCTTCTCTCATGAATTCAGTGGGCTTCCCGGGTGGCGCTAGTGGTAAAGAATCCTCCTGCCAGTGCCAGAGACATAACCTGGAGGATTGAACCACAACCCACTCCACTATTCTTGCCTGGAGAATCCCACGGACAGAGGGACCTGGTGAGCTACAGTCCATAGTGATACAAAAAATTGGACAAAACTAAAGCGTAGATAGCATGCGTGTAGAATGCACGGGGCACCATTCAAGATTTTAAAAGTAACCCTTAGTGAAGAGAGATAGCAATTAAATAAACTGACATGATAAATATGTAAAACAAGCCTGGTTTGTGACATAACTAAGAACATCAGTACTTTTCGGCTTTGATCTTTCTCCTTAGTTGAAGGAGGAAAGTTCACTCAGCTCTAGATGAAAGAGTTGTGGGCATACAAGTGTTCCATTACCTTTCAGGCAATCTAGACTACAGATACTTTAAACTGCAAATATGATCTTAATCAGAAATTGAGTGGCCAGTCCAAGGTAATAACTAATAGTTTAAATTTTACTTGGTATAAAGTCTTACTCCCTGCCTCCCTCGTTAACAATTTCAGGCTGGAAGGCAAAGTCCTGATCCCTCCACTCCCTCGCCTCCCATCCTCTAATCCTTTGCACATATTTTGTTCCTGACTCAGGTAAAAAAGAAAACCAAGGAAGCCAAGAAATGAAGATCTGGTGAACGTTGTTGGGACTAAAGTGAGTAAGGTAACTGGCTCAGGCATAAAAGCTAACGCCAAACTCCAAAACCGAGATAAATGACATACAGTGAAATATTTAATTTACAAAGTTGATATAATTGATATTAAATATGAATTACTATTGATATAATGTGAAAATATTTTAACAGAATATTTTTAAACCAAAAATATTTTTTTAAAAATCCACCATGAACAAAATTTCAAGTGTTCAATAAACAGCATCAGTGAGGAGAAGCCGTGCCACACCGAGAAGCCGCGCTGAGAGTAAGTTCAACCACTCCTACTGGAGGGCTTGCTGAACGGAGAGGGTCAGTCACGTTAAGTTCAACCACTCCTACTGGAGGGCTTGCTGAACGGAGAGGGGAAGTCGCCCACGGGTTGCTGACTAGGGACCGGGCACGAGCCGGACGGGAAAGCTCGCGCCTGCGTTTGGGACTTGGAAACGTAACAGGCAGTGCGCATGTGGCCAGCAGCGGAGGAGCCCGAGCACCCCTAGAGCTGCAGTAGCAGCGGAGGAAGCCGGGGGAAGAGCAGATTGGAGATTACTGGCAGGTGCGCAGTAGAGCCGGGATGCCTCCCTCCAACACGAGACTGCGTGCGCCGTGGCCCCTGCCCGACGGACTGGCATCAGCCCACCGCCCTGGCCAGCACTCAAGCTCGCAGCAAAGCCTTCGTTTTGCTGAAAACAAAAACAGAAACCATAGCAACTGGCGCTGTTAAGGGAAAGACTACGCCATCAAGACAGCACCATCAAGAGCAGATTGGTTTCCAACAGGCAGATGAGAAGATAAAAACCAGGAACAGTATTTAGCTTTTTTTGCTTGTTTATTTGTTGTGGATTATTTTGTTTATTCGACTGATTGGTCTGTTTTGGGGTTTGTTTGTTTGTTTCTTCTATTTGGTATTTGTTTGTTTGTTTTTGCTTTTTTTTTTTCTTTCTTTGTATGTTTTGTTTTTTTGTGATCTTTTTTTGTTTTTTGGTCTCGTATTAATTTTTTCTGCCATTTAAACATTTTTAATTTCTTTTTTTGACTTTTATTTTATTGTGTTTTTTTTTTTTTTTTGGTAATTTTAATTCTTGGAAACCTCTAATTCTCTTTCCTCTTTGCCACTGCTTTCTCCCTCTATGTTCTAAAAGGTAAAACCTTTTCCTATATACCTATATCCTCTAGATAAATTATTTCCTATCTTCCTGTATCCACTATTCTCTCCCAGCTGCACTAAACAATACAACACATTAATCTTTGCCACCTAACCCTATAATACCCTTCCAAGACAAATCTATTCCTTCTCATTATGCATACACTCTCCTCCTCCTCAACTCCAACACATGTCCTAGTTAAAAATCGCTCTCATTGTAATTATCCAAGCCAGGACCTTGCCCTGGACCTATTTATCCAGGCACTATTTTAATTAATGTAGAGCTTAACGGGCAAGTATCATCTTTGATTGTATAATTTACCAGAAAGATTTCCTGTACTTTATCTCTGTAAAACTGGTCAGTTGTGGGGATTGCTGTGTATGTCTGTATATCTTATGATTATGTAAGAAAACATCTGCATGCGTTTATGACTGTCACCCATCAGGGATGCACCTCCTGTTCCTCAGATGCTAGTATCTGAACTAATATCACGGAACACCATAGCAAACCAGACATAGAACCTACACCCCCTGACCAGACATCAAACCAAGGATCCTAAGAGTGGAAGCCCTGATTCCAAGACCCCACACTATCAAAGAACATACAACACTAGAGATTATTCATCTGTAAACAAAACCTAACACCATCCAAGTCACAGACCACTGAACCCTTCTACAAGGACAGAAACCCAAAGGAAGGGAGAATTCAACCAAGAAGCCTGGTGGGGGAAAAAGAACTCCATACACACAGACACACACAAAGAAACAAAAATTAACCTAATAATGAAACGGCAGAGAAACACTGCACAAATGAAGGACCAAGCTAGAGAAACACAGCTTCAAATGACAGAGGAGGAGCTAGACAAATTATCCGAAAGAGAATTCAGAAGAGCTATACTAATGAGGACGCAAAACACCGAAAACAGAATATTAGAAGAAATTAGTGCACTGAGAAGAGACATGCAAGAAATGAAAAATAAGCAAATAGAGACCACCAACTCAATTGCTGAACTCAAAAATACTACAGAAGGCCTCATCAGTAGAGGATCAGAGGCAGAAGAACGGATAAGAGAGCTGGAAGACAGAATGGTGGAAATAAGTGCTGAAGAACAGAACAAAGCACAAAGAATGAAAAGAACTGAGGATAGCATCAGAGACCTATGGGACAATATCAAACGCACCAACATTAGAATTATAAGAGTTCCGGAAGAAGAAAGAAAGGCTCTGAAAAAATTCATGAAGAGATTATAGTTGAAAACCTCCCCAGCATGGGAAAGGAAATAGTCAACCAAGTGCAAGAAGCACAAAGAATTCCATACAGGAGAAACCGCAGAAGTAACACAACAAGGCACATTCTAATCAAACTAATGAATACTAAATATCCAAAAGAAGCACAAAGATTATAAAGAGAAACCCCAGAGCCAAACACCCAGCTGTATATCTTAAAGGGATTGTGGATTGCTGTGTATGTCTGTATATCTTATGATTATGTAAGAAAACATCTGCATGCGTTTATGACTGTCACCCATCAGGGATGCACCTCCTGTTCCTCAGATGCTAGTATCTGAACTAATATCACGGAACACCATAGCAAACCAGACATAGAACCTACACCCCCTGACCAGACATCAAACCAAGGATCCTAAGAGTGGAAGCCCTGATTCCAAGACCCCACACTATCAAAGAACATACAACACTAGAGATTATTCATCTGTAAACAAAACCTAACACCATCCAAGTCACAGACCACTGAACCCTTCTACAAGGACAGAAACCCAAAGGAAGGGAGAATTCAACCAAGAAGCCTGGTGGGGGAAAAAGAACTCCATACACACAGACACACACAAAGAAACAAAAATTAACCTAATAATGAAACGGCAGAGAAACACTGCACAAATGAAGGACCAAGCTAGAGAAACACAGCTTCACATGACAAAGGAGGAGATAGACAAATTATCCGAAAGAGAATTCAGAAGAGCTATACTAATGAGGACGCAAAACACCGAAAACAGAATATTAGAAGAAATTAGTGCACTGAGAAGAGACATGCAAGAAATGAAAAATAAGCAAATAGAGACCACCAACTCAATTGCTGAACTCAAAAATACTACAGAAGGCCTCATCAGTAGAGGATCAGAGGCAGAAGAACGGATAAGAGAGCTGGAAGACAGAATGGTGGAAATAAGTGCTGAAGAACAGAACAAAGCACAAAGAATGAAAAGAACTGAGGATAGCATCAGAGACCTATGGGACAATATCAAACGCACCAACATTAGAATTATAAGAGTTCCGGAAGAAGAAGAGGGGAAGAAAGGCTATGAAAAAATTCTTGAAGAGGTTATAGTTGAAAACTTCCCCAGCATGGGAAAGGAAAGAGTCAACCAAGTCCAAGAAGCACAAAGAATTCCATACAGGAGAAACCCCAGAAGAAACACACCAAGGGCACATTCTAATCAAACTAATGAATACTAAATATAAAGACAGATTACTAAAAGCAGCTAGGAGCAAACAACAAATATATAAAGGAAACCCCATACGTCTAACTGCGGATTTTTCAACAGAAACCCTGCAGGCCAGAAGAGAATGGAAGGACACATTTAAATGGCTCAAAGAGAATAAGCGCCAACCAAGAATTCTCTACCCAGCAAGAATCTCATTCAGAATCGATGGAGAAGTCAAAAGCTTCACAGACAAGCAAAAACTAAAAGAATTCTGTACCACAAAAACAGCCCTACAACAAGTGTTAAAGGGCCTGATATAGCCATTAAATACAAGAGTAGGAGAAGCCTTACAAATCAAACCCCAAATTTCTAAGAAGATGACAGTAGGAACATTCATATCAATCATTACTTTGAATGTAAATGGACTAAATGCTCCAACCAAATGACACAGACTTGCTGAATGGATCCAGCAGCAAGACCCATATATATGCTGTTTACAAGAGACCCACTTCAGACCTAGAGGCACTCATAGACTGAAAGTGAAAGGCTGGAAAAAGATATTCCATGCAAATGGAAATCAAAAAAATCTGGAGTAGCAATCCTCATATCAGACAAAATAGACCTTAAAGGAAAGAAGATTCTAAGAGACAAGGCAGGTCACTACATCACGATTAAGGGATCTATCCAAGAGGAAGACATAACAGTCATGAATATCTATGCACCCAACACAGGGGCACCTCAATACATAAGAAAGATACTTTCAGACATAAAAGATTAAAACAACAATAACACAGTAATAGTAGGAGACTTCAACACTCCTCTCACACCAATGGACAGATCATCCAAACAAAAAAGTAATAAAGAAACACAAGCCTTAAATGCCACACTAGAAAAGATGGGCCTTATTGATACCTTCAGGACGTTCCATCCAAAAGCAGAAGAATACACTTTCTTCTCAAGTGCTCATGGAACATTCTCCAGAATAGACCACATCTTGGGCCACAAATCAAACCTCAGTCAATTCAAGAAAACTGAAATCATATCAACCATCTTCTCGGACCACGATGCAATGAGACTAGAGATCAACTACAGGGGGAAAACCGCTAAAAACACAAACACATGGAGATTAAACAACATATACCTAAAAAACCAGCTGATCACTGAGGAAATCAAAGGAGAAATTTTAAAAGTCCTAGAAGAAAATGACAATGAACACACGACAGTGCAAAACCTATGGGATACCGCAAAAGCAGTTCTAAGAGGGAAATTTAAATCCCACCTCAAGAAACTAGAAAAAATATGAAGCAGATGACCTAACCCTCCACTTAAAACAACTGGAGAAAGAAGAACAAAAACACCCCAAAGCCAGCAGAAGAAGAGAAATCATAAGGATCAGAGCAGAAATAAATGAGAAAGAAATGAAAGAAACAATAGTAAAGATAAATAAAACAAAAAGCTGGTTCATCGAAAAGGTAAACAAAACTGACAAGCCACTGGCCAGACTCATCAAGAAAAAGAGAGAGAAGAACCAGATCAAGAAAATCAAAAACGAAAAAGGAGAGATTACAACAGATCATGCAGAAATCCAAAGGATTCTAAGAGACTGTTATGCACAACTCTATGGCAACAAACTGGACAACCTGGAAGAAATGGACAGTTTCTTGCCGAAGATTAATCTCCCAAGACTGAGCCAGAAAGAAACAGAAACTTTGAACAACCCAATCACAAGCTCAGAAATCGAATTTGTGATTAAAAATCTACCCAAAAATAAAAGCCCAGGGCCAGACAGCTTCACAGGGAAATTCTACCAAACATTTAAAGAAGAAATAGTGCCTGTCCTTCTAAAACTCTTTCAAAAAATTGCACAGGAAGGAAAACTTCCAAACACATTCTACGAGGCCACCATCACCCTGGTACCCAAACCAGGCAAAGAGAACACAAAAAAAGAAAACTATAGGCCAATTTCACTGATGAACTTAGATGCCAAGATCCTCAACAAAATCCTAGCAAGGAGAATTCAACCACACATCAAAAAACTCATACACCATGATCAAGTCGGGTTCATCCCAGGCATGCAAGGATTCATCAATATCTGCAAATCAATCAATGTGATACACCATATCAACAAACTGAGGGACAAAAATCACATGATCATCTCAATAGGTGCAGAAAAAGTCTTCAACACAGTACAACATCCATTTATGATAAAAACTCTTCAGAAAATGGGCACAGAAGGAACCTATCTCAACATAATAAAAGCCATCTATGAGAAGCCTACAGCGAACATTATCCTTAACGGTGAAAAACTGAAAGCTTTCCCTCTAAGATCAGGAACAAGACTGGGGTGCCCACTTTCACCACTACTAGTCAACATAGTCCTGGAAGTCCTAGCAACAGCAATAAGAGAAGAAAAAGAAATAAAAAGAATCCAGATTGGAAAGGAAGAAGTCAAACTCTCTCTTTTTGCAGACGATATGATATTATACATAGAAAATCCCAAAGACACGGTTACAAAGCTACTAGAGCTAATCAACGAATTCAGAAAAGTCGCAGGATACAATGGCAGCACACAGAAATCACTGGCACTCCTATAAACAAACAATGAAAAATCAGAAAACAAAATCAAAAAGGCAATCCCCTTCACCATTGCAACCAAAAGAATCAAATACCTAGGAATAAACCTACCCAAAGAAACAAAAGAACTGTACACAGAAAATTACGAGACACTCATGAGAGACATTAAAGAAGACTTAAATAGATGGAGAGATATGCCATATTTCTGGGTCAGAAGAATCAATATTGTGAAAATGACCATACTACCAAATATCATCTACAGATTCAGTGCAATACCTATCCAACTACCACTAACAATTTTCACAGAACTAAACCAAACAATAACACAGTTCATATGGAAATACAAAAGACCTCTAATAGCCAAAGTAATCCTGAGAAAGAAAAACGGAGCTGGAGGGATCAGCCTCCCTAATTTCAGACTCTACTACAAAACAACAGTCATCAAGACAGTACAGTACCGGCACAAAAACAGAAATATAGATCAATGGAACAAGATTGAGAACCCAGAGATAAACCCATGCACCTATGGGTACCTTCATGATCAAGCGAACAAAATCCTAGCAAGGAGAATTCAACCACACATCAAAAAACTCATACACCATGATCAAGTCGGGTTCATCCCAGGCATGCAAGGATTCATCAATATCTGCAAATCAATCAATGTGATACACCATATCAACAAACTGAGGGACAAAAATCACATGATCATCTCAATAGGTGCAGAAAAAGTCTTCAACACAGTACAACATCCATTTATGATAAAAACTCTTCAGAAAATGGGCACAGAAGGAACCTATCTCAACATAATAAAAGCCATCTATGAGAAGCCTACAGCGAACATTATCCTTAATGGTGAAAAACTGAAAGCTTTCCCTCTAAGATCAGGAACAAGACTGGGGTGCCCACTTTCACCACTACTAGTCAACATAGTCCTGGAAGTCCTAGCAACAGCAATAAGAGAAGAAAAAGAAATAAAAAGAATCCAGATTGGAAAGGAAGAAGTCAAACTCTCTCTTTTTGCAGACGATATGATATTATACATAGAAAATCCCAAAGACACGGTTACAAAGCTACTAGAGCTAATCAACGAATTCAGAAAAGTCGCAGGATACAATGGCAGCACACAGAAATCACTGGCACTCCTATAAACAAACAATGAAAAATCAGAAAACAAAATCAAAAAGGCAATCCCCTTCACCATTGCAACCAAAAGAATCAAATACCTAGGAATAAACCTACCCAAAGAAACAAAAGAACTGTACACAGAAAATTACGAGACACTCATGAGAGACATTAAAGAAGACTTAAATAGATGGAGAGATACGCCATATTTCTGGGTCAGAAGAATCAATATTGTGAAAATGACCATACTACCAAATATCATCTACAGATTCAGTGCAATACCTATCCAACTACCACTAACAATTTTCACAGAACTAAACCAAACAATAACACAGTTCATATGGAAATACAAAAGACCTCTAATAGCCAAAGTAATCCTGAGAAAGAAAAACGGAGCTGGAGGGATCAGCCTCCCTAATTTCAGACTCTACTACAAAACAACAGTCATCAAGACAGTACAGTACCGGCACAAAAACAGAAATATAGATCAATGGAACAAGATTGAGAACCCAGAGATAAACCCATGCACCTATGGGTACCTTATTTTTGACAAAGGAGGCGAAACTATAAAATGGACAAAGACAGCCTCTTCAACAAGTGGTGCTGGGAAAACTGAACAGCTACATGCAAAAAAATGAAGTTAGAACATTCCCTGACACCATACACAGAGATCAACTCAAAATGGATTAAAGACCTAAATATAAGACCAGAAACCATCATACTCTTAGAGGAGAATATAGGCAAAACCCTCAAGGACATAAATCAAAGCAAGGTCTCTCTGACCCACCTACTAGAATAGTGGAACTGAAAAGAAAAATGAACACGTGGGACCTAATGAAACTTAAAAGCTTTTGTACAGCAAAAGAAATAACAAAAGAGCTCAATGGACAGCCCACAGAGTGGGAGAAAATCATAGCCAATGAAATAACAGACAAAGAATTAATCTCCAAAATTTACAAACAACTCAGACAACTTAGCACCAGAAAAATGAACAATGCAATCAAAAAATGGTAAAAAGATCTAAAGAGATGCCTCTCCAAAGAGGACATACAAATGGCCCAAAAGCACATGAAATGGTGCTCAACCTTGCTTATTATTAGAGAAATGCAAATTAAAACCACAATGAGATACCACCTCACACCTGTCAGAATGGCCATCATCAATAAATCGACAGACAATAAATGCTGGAGAGGGTGTGGAGACCCAGCAATCCCACTCTTAGGCTTATATCCTGATGAAATCAAAACTGAAAGAGGCACCTGTACTCCAATGTTCATTGCAGCTCTCTATATAATAGCCAGAACATGGAAGCAACCTAGATGTCCATTGATGAATGAATGGATCCAGAAGCCCTGGTACATATATACAATGGAATACTACTCAGCTATTAAAAGAAATGCAGAAGACTCAGTCCTAATGAGGTGGCTAGTTCTAGAACCTATCATAAAAAGTGAAGTAAGTCAAAAAGAGAAAGACAAGTACAGTATACTAACTCATATATATGGAATCTAGTAAGATGGTCATGATAACACACGCAGTGAACTCATGGAACAAAGAATAGCCATAAGGACATTGTGGAGAACAAACAGTGAGAGGGAGGCATAGAGGAAGTAACATTGAAACTTATACTGGCGCGTGTGGAAAAGATAGCTATTGTCATTGTGCTAAGGGAATAGGAGTGCCTACAATCACTTGGGGCAATGGTCTGGAGGGGTTGGAAGGGAGAAACTGGGTGGGTGGGGACCAGGGATATGCATTTGAATGATCTGGGAACATACATGTCTGTGAACAACAAAACTCTGTAAAATCTTTAAAATAAAGAATTAAAAATAAAATAAAAAAATAAAAAGCAAATAAATAAATAAAAAGAGCATCAGTGACAGTGCCTTGGTGACCCATACTGGAGCTTGGGGCAAAAAGAAAATGCTCAGCAATACTAAGTCAGGGCAGTGAGTCTTGTGAAAGATGGATGCATTCTAGAGGACCTTACAGGTGGAATGGTAAAGATTAGTGATGACTCATGTGGCAAATTGTACAGTCACTCTAATAACTGAGAAAGAGTACATAAGAAGATAAGCAGGTTTGGTAGTTAAAAGTTCAGGAAAAGCAGTGGTCAAGTTGAGATAGTGGCATCTGAAATTCTTTCATCTGATCATGAGTTCCAAAAGGCCCTACACACATGGGTATAAGATTTATGATGACATCTTTAACAGCATTAATTGAAACATCAAGGAACTCTCAGCAGACCTTGGGAGGGAGAATGCTCACTGGAGATAGTTCTTTGGGATATGTTCAGAAGACTTGAGGCCCCCAAAACAATGGAACTTAAGAAACAGCTTCTGTAAATCCACTTTGATTCACACTGAAAAGCAGATTAAAATTCAGGTTAAAAAGGTAACTGGCTAGAGGAATGAATGGACTATGTGTCCTAACAATTATTTCCCATTCACACTGTTTCATTCAAAACACTTTTTGATAAAAATCAAAGCACAGACAAGCTGAAGTTATCACCTTTGGAATGGGAAGAGAGTTCAGTCATTTGTGTTGCAGATAAACAGAAGATAAAAGGCAACTGACTAAAGACAACCCACAGAATAGGAGAAAATAATAGCAAGTGAAACAACTGACAGAGAATTAATTTCCAAAATATACCAGCAACTCAGACAACTCCACACTGGAAAAAAAAAAAAAAAAAAACAACCTAATCAAAAAATGGGAAAAAAACCTAAAGAGACATCTCTCCAGAGAAGACATACAGATGGCCAAAAAACACATGAAAAGATGCTCAACGTCGCTCATTATTAGAAAAATGCAAATCAAAACAACAATGAGATATCACTTCATACCAGTCGAATAAACATCATCAAAAAATCTACAGATAATAAATGCTGGAGAGGATGTGGAGAAAAGGGAACCCTCTTGCACTGTTGGTGGTAATATGAATTGATACAACCACTATGGAAGACAGTATGGAGATTCCTTAAGAAACTAGGAATATAAGCACCATATGACCTAGCAATCCCACTATTAGGCTTGTACTCTGAGGAAACCAACACTGAAAGAGACACTTGTACCTTTATGTTCATGACAGTACTTTTTACGACAGCTAGAATATGGAAATAACCTAGATGCCCATTGACGAATGAATGGGTAAAGAAGCTATGGTACATATATACAATGGAATGCTTCTCAGCTGTAAAAAGAAATGCACTTAAATCTGTCCTAATGAGGTGGATGAATCCAGATCTTGTTATACAAAGTGAAGTAAGTCAAAAAGAGAAGGACAAACAGTATACTAACACACATATATGTAATTTACTAAGATGATACTGATAAATACACATGCAGAGCAGAAGTGGAGAAAAAGACATAGAGAACAGACCTATGGAAACTGGTGGTGAAAGGGTTTTACCTTGATTTGAGACCAGGGCCCAGACCTGATCGAGCCCTGCTTGGGACTTGAACCCATTTGGCTGGAGATCAAATTCCAGCCAAACCCTGTTTGGGACTTGAACCCACAATCCCTGGCTTAGGACTTAAACCCACCCAGAACTCTGTTTGGGACTTGAACCCATGCTGCTGGGACTTGAACCCAGCCAAAACCCTGTTTGGGACTTGAACCCACATGACTGGGGCCTGAACCTAGCCAAAACCAGTTTGAGACTCGAATCCTTGTGGCTAAGGCTCAACCCCAGCCAAAACCCTGCTTGGGGTAGTCAGGACTCGATTCCGGCCAAAACCTTGTCTGGGACTTGAACCCACATGGCCAGGACTTAATCCAAGGTCTGGACCCACTGAGGCTCAGGTTCTTCATGCCTCAATGTAGAAAGAATTCAGTCAGAAGCAGAGTGACAGACAAGAAAAGGATTTATTGGAGTAAGGTACCTGAAAGCGGTGCAAACAGGCAGGCGGAGAGTTCTGCTCTGCTGCTCCACCCCTGACTGAATGGGCAGCAATATATAGGATGGTGAAGACCGCCCCTCAAGTAGACACACGTGCAAGACACACATCGTTTCTTTTAAAATCACTGCCACCCTCAAGCCTGGCTTTAGTACTGTTGGTGGTAATATGAATTGATACAACCACTATGGAAGACAGTATGGAGATTCCTTAAGAAACTAGGAATATAAGCACCATATGACCTAGCAATCCCACTATTAGGCTTGTACTCTGAGGAAACCAACACTGAAAGAGACACTTGTACCTTTATGTTCATGACAGTACTTTTTACGACAGCTAGAATATGGAAATAACCTAGATGCCCATTGACGAATGAATGGGTAAAGAAGCTATGGTACATATATACAATGGAATGCTTCTCAGCTGTAAAAAGAAATGCACTTAAATCTGTCCTAATGAGGTGGATGAATCCAGATCTTGTTATACAAAGTGAAGTAAGTCAAAAAGAGAAGGACAAACAGTATACTAACACACATATATGTAATTTACTAAGATGATACTGATAAATACACATGCAGAGCAGAAGTGGAGAAAAAGACATAGAGAACAGACCTATGGAAACTGGTGGTGAAAGGGTTTTACCTTGATTTGAGACCAGGGCCCAGACCTGATCGAGCCCTGCTTGGGACTTGAACCCATTTGGCTGGAGATCAAATTCCAGCCAAACCCTGTTTGGGACTTGAACCCACAATCCCTGGCTTAGGACTTAAACCCACCCAGAACTCTGTTTGGGACTTGAACCCATGCTGCTGGGACTTGAACCCAGCCAAAACCCTGTTTGGGACTTGAACCCACATGACTGGGGCCTGAACCTAGCCAAAACCAGTTTGAGACTCGAATCCTTGTGGCTAAGGCTCAACCCCAGCCAAAACCCTGCTTGGGGTAGTCAGGACTCGATTCCGGCCAAAACCTTGTCTGGGACTTGAACCCACATGGCCAGGACTTAATCCAAGGTCTGGACCCACTGAGGCTCAGGTTCTTCATGCCTCAATGTAGAAAGAATTCAGTCAGAAGCAGAGTGACAGACAAGAAAAGGATTTATTGGAGTAAGGTACCTGAAAGCGGTGCAAACAGGCAGGCGGGAGAGTTCTGCTCTGCTGCTCCACCCCCTGACTGAATGGGCAGCAATATATAGGATGGTAGAAGACCGCCCCCCTCAAGTAGACACACGTGCAAGACACACATCGTTAATTTCTTTCTCACGAGCTCCTCCTTCATCAGCTGTCCATGCCCAGTCAAGCCTGCTTTACTAAACAAAGAGCAGCTCTCCTGAGTTATCATCAACTTACTGGCTTTCCAACCTTTCCCATGTTTCACCCTTCTACCTATCGTCCCCCACTAGAACTCTACCTATTCTACTCTATCCCCATCAGTGGGGAGAGAAGAGTGGGAGAGAGATATGGAAAGTGTAACATGGAAACCTACACTATCATATGTAAAAGAGATAACCATTGTGAATGCACTGTGGGACCAAGGGATCTTACATGGGGCTATGCAACATCTTTGAGGGATGGGTTGTACAGGGAGTGGGAGGGGAGCTAAGGTGGGAGGGGTGAAAGATATACCTATGATGGATTTGGGATTATATATAGCTGTAAAGAACAAAACTCTGTAAAAGCAAAATAAAAATAACTAATTAAAATATTCAACTTAAAAAATTAAAAATAGGGCTTCCTTGGTGGTCCAGTGGGTAAAGAGTCCACCTTGCAGTGTAAGGAGCACTGGTTCGATCCCTGGCCCAGGAAGATCCCATGTGCCATGGAACTGCTGGACCAGTGTGTCCAATTATGAGCCATAGCTCCGGAGCACATGCACCCAGAGCCAGTGGTCTGCAATGGGAGAGGCCACTGCAATGGGAGGCCTACACATGCCAAAAAATAAATGTTGGATGAAAGTAAATACAAAAATTTAAAAAAAAAAATTAAAAATAAAAGAAGATCAAAGAGAACAAAACCTTTTAAAAAAATCAACCGATTAGACAACACTCCTTCAATATTATAGAAGTTTAATTAAAATGGCTATGATTAGACAGGGAGAAGGCTAGGGGTGTGATATAGTTTGTTGTAAATTTTTAAAACATCACTTCTTTCTCACAACTCCTGAAATCTCTCAATATTCTAGCAAAAAAACACCTTATTATAAATACTTATGTGAGCACAACCTTCAGGAGAGTTAGGTGCAATATGAAGTAAGGTACTAAATAAACCTAGGCTTGCCTGGTGACTCAGACAGTAAAGAATCTGCCTGCAATGCAAGAGACCCGGGTTCAGGCCCTGGGCTGGGAAGATTTCCTGGAGAAGGGAATGGCAACCCACTCCAGTATTCTTGCCTGGAGAAGAGTCGAATATGACTGAGCAACTAACACACACACACACGAAATAAACATACCTAATATGGGACAAAATAGATACTGCATTAAATTTATGGAAAAGTTGAAAAGTATTCTGTTTTAGAGAAGTCAATCTTAAACCATTCTATCAGATAACTATTAGGTAACAGAAGTGCTCAATGATACCATTCCTAATAAGTTAGTGTTTTAAATTCATGCATAAATCATGTATGCAAATTCTAAAAGGTGATAAAATCAGTATTTTAAAACATTAGGAAATTTAAAATTTTAAAACATTTAGAAATTATTTGTGATCTTATTTTCTACTTTGTAATTTCTATAGATTATATAAATTAAGCTATAAAGAGCATAAAATTAATCTGAGGTATAATGTGCCAAAATATGTAGATAATTATAGGTAATCTTGACCACAGCTTCTTTAAATTCTCATAATTGGGGAACTGTGGCTAACAACTCAGTCCTCTAATCTATACCACTAAGGATATTAATTCACATTATAGTTAAAACAAGCAAAGAACATCTTTAAATATTTCAACTGGTCTTATTAACATCTTGTAACAAATCACTACATTAATGACCACAATTAGCATTAACTAACAATATAGACTAATTAATGAACCATAGAGATGATTTCACTGATAAACTATTTCTTTGGAAATTTTCTGTTTTGCTTGGATTTCTTGTATCTGCATTAAAGGCAATTTTCCAAGAGAAACATCAGCCCCTTTGAACAAATTTTCTTTGTTAATCTCTGTGTCAAATGTTTTTTAAATTGTCTTTTCTCTTTGAAGATTTTTCAGGCTATGAATAATAAATAGTATGTGAGTCAATCAGAACTGACTCTTACTGGTTGAAGAACAATTTGCTTCCCTAAATATATAAAGTATAGATGGGGGAGGGGCTTCCCAGGTAGTACTAGTGGTAAAGAATCTGCCTGCCAATGCAGAAGACGATACAACAGGTTTGATCCATTGGTAGGAAGATCCTCTGGAAAAGGGAACAGCTACCCACTCCAGTATTCTTGCCTGGAAAATCCCAGGGACAAAGGATCCTGGTGGACTACAGTCCAAAGGGTTACTAATAGTCAGGATTGAAGCAACTTAGCATGCACGCATGCATACATGGGTAGGTAGTAGTCTGTAAGAATGGAAAACTTTCAATGTAGAAATGGATATAACTAAGATGAAGAATTGATCATCACAGGATTTTAGTAAGTTTTTGAACTTAAAAATTCTGATATGATTTTATAAAAATGAGAGAAAATCAGTATTTAGGAAAGATACAACTCAAGCATCAGCAGTATCCTCAAAAGGTGACTATACTAGAAATCCCATTTTGTAAACAGAAAAGTGAAAACCCAAATCCACTCTGTCTTAGATACTCTGGCCAATGAAGTAAGATGTGAAATAAGAATAAATAGAACTCTTGAATGAGGAAGAGGAAAAAAAATTCTTGTTTCCAGACTATTCAGAAATTTATTCATTCAATATCTTTATGCTGATTGTTCCAGACACTGTCCTGGGTTCTGGGAATACAATGATAAATCAGATAGACAAAGTCTAAGATCCTTCTAACTTTTAAGTATCACTATACTATGATTCACTATTAATTCTCTACTAAGTGTCATACTGCTCTATGAGATATGAATAAAGGTAACAGAGAAAAAATTTGGGACATAAACAACACAGAAGGTCACTTCTCTTGTGCAAAAGTCCAGATACACCTGTTTACATTAACAATATAGACTAATTAATGAACCATAGAGATGATTTCACTGATAAACTATTTCTTTGGAAATTTTCTGTTTTGCTTGGATTTCTTGTATCTGCATTAAAGGCAATTTTCCAAGAGAAACATCAGCCCCTTTGAACAAATTTTCTTTGTTAATCTCTGTGTCAAATGTTTTTTAAATTGTCTTTTCTCTTTGAAGATTTTTCAGGCTATGAATAATAAATAGTATGTGAGTCAATCAGAACTGACTCTTACTGGTTGAAGAACAATTTGCTTCCCTAAATATATAAAGTATAGATGGGGGAGGGGCTTCCCAGGTAGTACTAGTGGTAAAGAATCTGCCTGCCAATGCAGAAGACGATACAACAGGTTTGATCCATTGGTAGGAAGATCCTCTGGAAAAGGAACAGCTACCCACTCCAGTATTCTTGCCTGGAAAATCCCAGGGACAAAGGATCCTGGTGGACTACAGTCCAAAGGGTTACTAATAGTCAGGATTGAAGCAACTTAGCATGCACGCATGCATACATGGGTAGGTAGTAGTCTGTAAGAATGGAAAACTTTCAATGTAGAAATGGATATAACTAAGATGAAGAATTGATCATCACAGGATTTTAGTAAGTTTTTGAACTTAAAAATTCTGATATGATTTTATAAAAATGAGAGAAAATCAGTATTTAGGAAAGATACAACTCAAGCATCAGCAGTATCCTCAAAAGGTGACTATACTAGAAATCCCATTTTGTAAACAGAAAAGTGAAAACCCAAATCCACTCTGTCTTAGATACTCTGGCCAATGAAGTAAGATGTGAAATAAGAATAAATAGAACTCTTGAATGAGGAAGAGGAAAAAAAATTCTTGTTTCCAGACTATTCAGAAATTTATTCATTCAATATCTTTATGCTGATTGTTCCAGACACTGTCCTGGGTTCTGGGAATACAATGATAAATCAGATAGACAAAGTCTAAGATCCTTCTAACTTTTAAGTATCACTATACTATGATTCACTATTAATTCTCTACTAAGTGTCATACTGCTCTATGAGATATGAATAAAGATAACAGAGAAAAAAAAAATTTGGGACATAAACAACACAGAAGGTCACTTCTCTTGTGCAAAAAGTCCAGATACACCTGTTTAGATCTGTGAAGAAAGTTCTGCTCAACAAAGTCCTAAGAACCCAGATTGTTTCCAGTTTTTTGCCTAGTCATTCCAGGAAATAAATTCTTTTTCCATGATCCTAACTAGAATTCTGGCTATCACATAAAAATTCCAGGAATAAGATGGAGGAAGAAGACAAGAAAAAATAGAAAGCACATGTTTTTAAAGGAAATTCCTAGAAGCTGTAACATTATGTCTCTGCTAGCATTCCATTCAACAGAATTCTGTTGGCTTTGCCTGTCTGAAAAACAGACTGGAAAATGTATTTTTTGTTTTGTTTCGCATTTTCTTACGAGGTAGATACAGGTGGAATCCACCTTCGATGCAGGAGACCCAAGTTCAATCCCTCGGTTGGGAAGATGCCCTGGAAAAGGGGATGCAGTATTTTTGCCTGGAGAATTCCATGGACAGAGAAACCTGGCAGGCTACAAAGAGATGGACACCACTGAGTGAGTAACACTTTTGCTTTCATAGACCCAGTCCCTTCTCTCCATCAAAGAATGAGAGCTCTAATGTAAATATAGCTGGTATTGGGGTAGAAAACTAGCAACTTCATCCAAACCTGACAACCATAAGACTATTTTAACACCAACCTCTCAGATCTAGTACAATGCTTTTTACCTCCAAGTGTCTGTCTAAGCATTGAATTTCAAGTGATGCATAATTCAACTATCAATATATACTTAAATCTTTAAATTTTTTGGATATTTATTTGCCTACTAAAGGAATGGAAACCTATGGAAAAGCACTGGGTATGAGAGGCTTAAAGAAAGAAGACTATGATGGGCATCTTACACAGAGCTGCCTCTCTTTAAATTTTGTCAAACTGGTGACAATATTAGTATTATACATAGCTCTAAACATACTAAGCAGATAGTCATAGGATGTAGCAGGATGTAGGCCTAAAATACACTGCTTGCTGTAGCTGTAATGGAGTGGTTGCTGAATTAGGTGGTCATCAAATCCAGTCTTCACTGCCCTAAATAGGAATATGGGTTGCATCATTCTAAATCAGCATAATTTAAAGAAATCTTGTATAGAAGCAGTAGTTCTGAAGTTAATTGTTTGCCCTTGATTCTGTTCTCCATGAATATATGGTAAAATATGTGTGGACATGTTCTTCAGAAGGGGTCACGTCCAGGTGGAAGGGTTTTCTCAGAGTAAAACTTTAACATAAATCTGTTCATGTTGAATGGTGTGGAATGAAAGAGCCCAATGACCTCTAACATTATCTAGGTTTGTGTTTAGAGTTAACTAAGATTTCTTTTAGTAACATTCCAGCCTAAGTGAAAACCATTGATAATTTCACAAATGGACCTGAAAGCTTTCAAAGACCATACTCAAGTTTCCCATCATAGAGCTCTGCGCGTCAAACCAAGTGTGTGAGTAAATTAAGGTATTCCCCATTGCTAGAAAAAGTTTATTTTACCCATTAAAACCTCACTCAAATGGATATCAAGTATCCCTTGTGTTCTGTTACATGATGTAATTTAAGTCTGAAAATGTCCATGCTTTGCTTTAACAGAAAGTTAAAATCTTGCTGAATGGAAGCAATAGTGTATGCCACTGCTGATAAGGTGAAGGTGATCCGGTAAAGGGTCATGACTTAGTGCTTTCTGGACAAACAATGGATAAAAACTCGTCTGCTCCCACATTATGTGGCATCAATAATTCAGTCTATTTTATCACACCAAAAATCCATTGCCTGCTTCGAAGCCAACCCTTCTATAAACACAGTGCTAAATGCCCATGGCAGGCTCCCCCTTAAAACATAATAAAGCTATTGAACACTTGTGTGTAACCATGTACTAACCACTAAGATAAAAAAAATACACAAATAAATGAGATATAATCTCAATTTTTAAAGAATATTTCAAGAGGAGAAGGAATGGGACTAGAAAAATATGAAATTCTGACTCAAGATTCCTATGATCAATTTCAAGTGAAATAAAAATCTAAATGAGGGAAAGACCTCGTTGGTCTGAAGGAGTCAGAAAATACAGAAGGTGGGGCTTCCCTGGTTGGCCAGTGAGTGGAGCCCGCCTTGCAGTGCAAAGGGTACTGGTTCGATCCCTGGCCCGGGAAGATCCCACATGCCATGGAGCAGCTTGACCAGTGTGTCCAATTATGAGCGGGCGTTACGGAGTACATGTGCCCAGAGCTGGTGCTCTGCAACAGGAGAGGCCATTGCAAGGTGAGGCCCACACAAGCCAGAGAGTAAAGATGGATGAAAATAAATAAATTAAAAAAATAATAAAAGAGGCCAAAATTAAAAAAAAAAAAAACAAAACAAAACACACACACATAAGGTGAAGACGGCATCTGAAAAACATCTTGAACAGAAAAGAGGGCTTTGGAGGTGTTGTGAGATGGGGGAAATGAGGACTATGTTTAAGATACAGAAAATACTCAGTTTCTTGGCACACCCAATAAGAGTAGAATCAAAATAAAGAAAAAAGGGGGCAGGTGAGTGGTAACCATATAACAAAGGCCACTAATGATGGAGTGAGGAATATTTCTTAATTGATAAGCATATCATAACCATTACAGATATTTTGAAGAGAAAGCCATAATAGAGCTGTACTTTTAAAAGAATAATACACAACATCAGGGTGTCAAGTAGAATGGAAGCAAAGGAGAGTTAGAGGCCAATACCTCTGTCATCACATGCTACAGGACAAGGAACATCCTGGTTATTCATGCAGACCTCTAGAAAGAGTATTATTAGCATTTGACAAATCTCTACTTTTTGGAAGGACAACTTCTAAGCACAGTATTTTTATTTTTTTTTTAATTTAAGTTCTTTACTTTAAAGGTTTTACATAGATTCGTTGTTCACTGATATGTATGTTCCCAGATCAGTCATATGTATATCCCTAGTCCCCCACAACCCAGGTCACCCATCCCCCCCCTCCGGACCATCACCGAAGCCATTGTAACTAACAAAAAAATTGAGATATAATCTCAATTTTTAAAGAATATTTCAAGAGGAGAAGGAATGGGACTAGAAAAATATGAAATTCTGACTCAAGATTCCTATGATCAATTTCAAGTGAAATAAAAATCTAAATGAGGGAAAGACCTCGTTGGTCTGAAGGAGTCAGAAAATACAGAAGGTGGGGCTTCCCTGGTTGGCCAGTGAGTGGAGCCCGCCTTGCAGTGCAAAGGGTACTGGTTCGATCCCTGGCCCGGGAAGATCCCACATGCCATGGAGCAGCTTGACCAGTGTGTCCAATTATGAGCGGGCGTTACGGAGTACATGTGCCCAGAGCTGGTGCTCTGCAACAGGAGAGGCCATTGCAAGGTGAGGCCCACACAAGCCAGAGAGTAAAGATGGATGAAAATAAATAAATTAAAAAAATAATAAAAGAGGCCAAAATTAAAAAAAAAAAAAAACAAAACAAAACACACACACATAAGGTGAAGACGGCATCTGAAAAACATCTTGAACAGAAAAGAGGGCTTTGGAGGTGTTGTGAGATGGGGGAAATGAGGACTATGTTTAAGATACAGAAAATACTCAGTTTCTTGGCACACCCAATAAGAGTAGAATCAAAATAAAGAAAAAAGGGGGCAGGTGAGTGGTAACCATATAACAAAGGCCACTAATGATGGAGTGAGGAATATTTCTTAATTGATAAGCATATCATAACCATTACAGATATTTTGAAGAGAAAGCCATAATAGAGCTGTACTTTTAAAAGAATAATACACAACATCAGGGTGTCAAGTAGAATGGAAGCAAAGGAGAGTTAGAGGCCAATACCTCTGTCATCACATGCTACAGGACAAGGAACATCCTGGTTATTCATGCAGACCTCTAGAAAGAGTATTATTAGCATTTGACAAATCTCTACTTTTTGGAAGGACAACTTCTAAGCACAGTATTTTTATTTTTTTTTTAATTTAAGTTCTTTACTTTAAAGGTTTTACATAGATTCGTTGTTCACTGATATGTATGTTCCCAGATCAGTCATATGTATATCCCTAGTCCCCCACAACCCAGGTCACCCATCCCACCCCTCCGGACCATCACCCGAAGCCATTGTAAGCACTCCTATTCCCTTAGCACAATGACAATAGCTATCTTTTCCACACATGACAGTATAGATTTCCATGTTACTCCCTCCATGCCTCCCACCCACTGTTTCTTCCCCACCATGTCCATATGTCTATTCTCTGTTTTGCCATGAGTTCACGGCGTGTGTTATCATGACCATCCTAGTAGATTCCATAAATCTGTGTTAGTATACTGTACTTGTCTTTCCCTTTTTGACTTACTTCACTTTTTATGATAGGTTCTAGCTCCAGCCACCTTATTAGGATTAATTCTTCTGCATTTCTTTTAACAGCTGAGTAGTATTCCATTGTATATATGTACCAGGGCTTCTGAATCCATTCATTCGTCGATGGGCATCTAGGTTGCTTCCATGTTCTGGCTATTGTATAGACAGCTGCAATGAACATTGGAGTACAGGTGCTTCTTTCAGTTTTGATTTCATCAGAATATAAGCCTAATAGTGGGATTGCTGGGTCATAGGGTGCTTCTATTTTGAGTTTTTTAAGGAATCTCCATACTGTCTTCCATAGAGGCTGTATCAATTGACATTCCCACCAGCAATGCAAGAGGATTCCCTTTTCTCTACACACTCTCCAGCATTTATTGTCTGCAGATTTTTTGAAGATGGTCATTCTGACGGGTGTGAGGTGATATCTCATTATAGCTTTAATTTGCATTTCTCTAATAATAAGCGAGGTTGAGCATCGTTTCATGTGCTTTTGGGCCATCTGTATGTCCTCTTTGGAAAGGCGTCTCTTTAGATCTTTTTCCCATTTTTTGATTGGGTTGTTCGTTTTCCCTATGCTGAGTTGACTGAGTTGCTTATAGACCTTGGAGATTAATTCTTTGTCTGTTATTTCATTTGCTATGATTTTCTCCCACTCTGTGGGGTGTCGGTTCAGCTTTTTTTGTAATTTATTTGCTGTACAAAAGCTTTTAAGTTTCATGAGGTCCCACAGGTTCATTTTTCTTTTCAGATCCGCTATTTTAGAAGGTGGGTCAGAGAGGATCTGGTTTCTGGTCTTACATTTAGGTCTTTAATCCATTTTGAGTTGATCTTTGTGTATGGTATCAGGGAGTGTTCCAACTTCATTTTTTTTGCATGTAGCTGTCCAGTTTTCCCAGCACCACTTGTTGAAGAGGCTGTCTTTGTCCATTTTATAGTTTCTCCTCCTTTGTCAAAAATAAGGTACCCATAGGTGCATGGGTTTATCTCTGGGTTCTCTATCTCGTTCCATTGGTCTATAGTTCTGTTTTTGTGCCAGTACCATACTGTCTTGAGAACTGTTGCTTTGTAGTAGAGTCTGAAGTTGGGGAGGCTGATCCCTCCAGCTTCGTTTTTCTTTCTCAGGATTGCTTTGGCTATTTGAGGTCTTTTGTGTTTCCAAATGAACTGTGTTATTCTTTGGTCTAGTTCTGTGAAAAATGTCAATGGTATTTGAATAGGTATTGCATTGAATCTGTAGATGATATTTGGTAGTATGGTCATTTTCACAATATTGATTCTTCTGACCCAGGAATATGGCGTATCTCTCCATCTATTTAAGTCTTCTTTAATTTCTTTCATGAGTGTCCTGTAATTTTTTGTGTACAATTCTTTTGTTTCTTTGGGTAGGTTTATTCCTAGATATTTGATTCTTTTGGTTGCAATGGTGAAGGGGATTGCCTCTTTGATTTCGTTTTCTGATTTTTCATTGTTTGTGTATAGGAATGCCAGTGATTTCCATGTGTTGACTTTGTATCCTGTGACTTTGCTGAATTCATTGATTAGCTCTAGTAGCTCTGTAATAGTGTCTTTGGGATTTTCTATGTATAATATCATATCGTCTGCAAAAAGAGAGAGTTTGACTTCTTCCTTTCCAATCTGGATTCTTTTTATTTCTTTTTCTTCTCTTATTGCTGTTGCTAGGACTTCCAGGACTATGTTGACTAGTAGTGGTGAAAGTGGGCACCCCAGTCTTGTTCCTGATCTTAGAGGGAAAGCTTTCAGTTTTTCACCGTTAAGGATAATGTTCGCTGTGGGCTTCTCATATATGGCTTTCACTATGTTGAGATAGGTTCCTTCTATGCCCATTTTTTGAAGAGTTTTTATCATAAATGGGTGTTGTACTTTGTCAAAGGCTTTTTCTGCATCTATTGAGATGATCATGTGACTCTTTTCTCTCAATTTGTTGATATGGTGTATCACATTGATTGATTTGCGGATATTGAAGAATCTTTTTATGCCTTGGATGAACCCAACTTGATCGTGATGTATGAGTTTTTTGATGTGTTGTTGAATTCTGTTTGCTAGGATTTTGTTGAGGATCTTGGCATCTTAGTTAATCAGAGAAATTGGTCTGTAATTTTCCTTTTTTTGTGTTGTCTTTGTCTGATTTGGGTATCAGGCTAAATTTTGAGTAGAGTCTGAAGTTGGGGAGGCTGATCCTCCAGCTTCGTTTTTCTTTCTCAGGATTGCTTTGGCTATTTGAGGTCTTTTGTGTTTCCAAATGAACTGTGTTATTCTTTGGTCTAGTTCTGTGAAAAATGTCAATGGTATTTGAATAGGTATTGCATTGAATCTGTAGATGATATTTGGTAGTATGGTCATTTTCACAATATTGATTCTTCTGACCCAGGAATATGGCGTATCTCTCCATCTATTTAAGTCTTCTTTAATTTCTTTCATGAGTGTCCTGTAATTTTTTGTGTACAATTCTTTTGTTTCTTTGGGTAGGTTTATTCCTAGATATTTGATTCTTTTGGTTGCAATGGTGAAGGGGATTGCCTCTTTGATTTCGTTTTCTGATTTTTCATTGTTTGTGTATAGGAATGCCAGTGATTTCCATGTGTTGACTTTGTATCCTGTGACTTTGCTGAATTCATTGATTAGCTCTAGTAGCTCTGTAATAGTGTCTTTGGGATTTTCTATGTATAATATCATATCGTCTGCAAAAAGAGAGAGTTTGACTTCTTCCTTTCCAATCTGGATTCTTTTTATTTCTTTTTCTTCTCTTATTGCTGTTGCTAGGACTTCCAGGACTATGTTGACTAGTAGTGGTGAAAGTGGGCACCCCAGTCTTGTTCCTGATCTTAGAGGGAAAGCTTTCAGTTTTTCACCGTTAAGGATAATGTTCGCTGTGGGCTTCTCATATATGGCTTTCACTATGTTGAGATAGGTTCCTTCTATGCCCATTTTTTGAAGAGTTTTTATCATAAATGGGTGTTGTACTTTGTCAAAGGCTTTTTCTGCATCTATTGAGATGATCATGTGACTCTTTTCTCTCAATTTGTTGATATGGTGTATCACATTGATTGATTTGCGGATATTGAAGAATCTTTTTATGCCTTGGATGAACCCAACTTGATCGTGATGTATGAGTTTTTTGATGTGTTGTTGAATTCTGTTTGCTAGGATTTTGTTGAGGATCTTGGCATCTTAGTTAATCAGAGAAATTGGTCTGTAATTTTCCTTTTTTTGTGTTGTCTTTGTCTGATTTGGGTATCAGGGTGATGGTGGCCTCGTAGAATGTGTTTGGAAGTTTTCCTTCCTGTGCAATTTTTTGAAAGAGTTTTAGAAGGACAGGCATTAGCTCTTCTTTAAATGTTTGGTAGAATTCGGCTGTGAAACCATCTGGCCCTGGGCTTTTATTTTTGGGTAGATTTTTAATCACAAATTCGATTTCTGAGCTTGTGATTGGGTTGTTCAAAGTTTCTGTTTCTTCCTGGCTCAGTCTTGGGAGATTAATCTTCCACAAGAAACTGTCCATTTCTTCCACGTTGTCCAGTTTGTTCCAATAGAGTTGTGCATAACAGTCTCTTAGAATCCTTTGGATTTCTGCATTATCTCTTGTAATCTCTCCTTTTTCGTTTTTGATTTTCTTGATCTGGTTCTTCTCTCTCTTTTTCTTGATGAGTCTTGCCAGTGGCTTGTCAGTTTTGTTTACCTTTTCAAAGAACCAGCTTTTTCTTTTATTTATCCGTACTACAGTTTCGTTCATTTCTTTCTCATTTATTTCTGGTCTAGTCTTTAGAATTTCTCTTCTTCTTCTGGCTTTGGGGTGTTTTTGTTCTTCTTTCTCCAATTGCTTTAAGCAGAGGGTTAGGTCATCTGCTTCATATTTTCCTAGTTTCTTGAGGTGGGATTGTATTGCTATAAATTTCCCTCTTAGAACTGCTTTTCCAGTATTCCATAGGTTTTGCACGGTCGTATGTTCATTATCATTTTCTTCTAGGAATTGTTTAATTTCTCCTTTGATTTCCTCAGTAATCAGTTGATTTTTTAGGTATGTGTTGTTTAATCTCCATGTGTTTGTGTTTTTAGTGGTTTTTTTCTAGTAGTTGATCTCTAGTCTCATTGCATTGTGGTCTGAGAAGATGGTTGATATAATTTCGGTTTTCTTGAACTGACTGAGGTTAGATTTGTGGCCAAAGATGTAGTCTATCCTGGAGAATGTTCCATGAGCACTTGAGAAGAAAGTGTATTCTTCTGCTTTTGGATGGAACGTCCTGAAGGTATCAATAAGGACCATCTTTTCTAGTGTGGCAATTAAGGCTGGTGTTTTGTTATTAATTTTCTGTTTGGAGGATCTATCCATTGGTATGAGAGGAGTGTTAAAGTCTCCTACTATTATTGTGTTATTATTGATTTCTTCTTTTATGTCTGAAAGTATCTGTCTTATGTATTGAGGTGCCCCTGTGTTGGGTGCGTAGATATTCATGACTGTTATGTCTTCCTCTTGGGTAGATTTTTAATCACAAATTCGATTTCTGAGCTTGTGATTGGGTTGTTCAAAGTTTCTGTTTCTTCCTGGCTCAGTCTTGGGAGATTAATCTTCCACAAGAAACTGTCCATTTCTTCCACGTTGTCCAGTTTGTTCCAATAGAGTTGTGCATAACAGTCTCTTAGAATCCTTTGGATTTCTGCATTATCTCTTGTAATCTCTCCTTTTTCGTTTTTGATTTTCTTGATCTGGTTCTTCTCTCTCTTTTTCTTGATGAGTCTTGCCAGTGGCTTGTCAGTTTTGTTTACCTTTTCAAAGAACCAGCTTTTTCTTTTATTTATCCGTACTACAGTTTCGTTCATTTCTTTCTCATTTATTTCTGGTCTAGTCTTTAGAATTTCTCTTCTTCTTCTGGCTTTGGGGTGTTTTTGTTCTTCTTTCTCCAATTGCTTTAAGCAGCGGGTTAGGTCATCTGCTTCATATTTTCCTAGTTTCTTGAGGTGGGATTGTATTGCTATAAATTTCCCTCTTAGAACTGCTTTTCCAGTATTCCATAGGTTTTGCACGGTCGTATGTTCATTATCATTTTCTTCTAGGAATTGTTTAATTTCTCCTTTGATTTCCTCAGTAATCAGTTGATTTTTTAGGTATGTGTTGTTTAATCTCCATGTGTTTGTGTTTTTAGTGGTTTTTTTCTAGTAGTTGATCTCTAGTCTCATTGCATTGTGGTCTGAGAAGATGGTTGATATAATTTCGGTTTTCTTGAACTGACTGAGGTTAGATTTGTGGCCAAAGATGTAGTCTATCCTGGAGAATGTTCCATGAGCACTTGAGAAGAAAGTGTATTCTTCTGCTTTTGGATGGAACGTCCTGAAGGTATCAATAAGGACCATCTTTTCTAGTGTGGCAATTAAGGCTGGTGTTTTGTTATTAATTTTCTGTTTGGAGGATCTATCCATTGGTATGAGAGGAGTGTTAAAGTCTCCTACTATTATTGTGTTATTATTGATTTCTTCTTTTATGTCTGAAAGTATCTGTCTTATGTATTGAGGTGCCCCTGTGTTGGGTGCGTAGATATTCATGACTGTTATGTCTTCCTCTTGGATAGATCCCTTAATCGTGATGTAGTGACCTGCCTTGTCTCTTAGAATCTTCTTTACTTTAAAGTCTATTTTGTCTGATATGAGGATTGCTACTCCAGCTTTCTTTTGATTTCTATTTGTATGGAATATCTTTTTCCAGCCTTTCACTTTCAGTCTATGAGTGCCTCTAGGTCTGAAGTGGGTCTCTTGTAAACAGCATATATCTGGGTCATGTTTCTGGATCCATTCAGCCAGCCTGTGTCATTTGGTTGGAGCATTTAATCCATTGACATTCAAAGTAATTATTGATACGAATGTTCCTATTGTCATCTTCTTAGAAATTTGGGGTTTGATTTGTAAGGCTTCTCCTACTCTTGTATTTAATGGCTATATCAGGCCCTTTAACACTTGTAGGGCTGTTTTTGTGGTACAGAATTCTTTTAGTTTTTGCTTGTCTGTGAAGCTTTTGACTTCTCCATCGATTCTGAATGAGATTCTTGCTGGGTAGAGAATTCTTGGTTGGCGCTTATTCTCTTTGAGCCGTTTAAATGTGTCCTTCCATTCTCTTCTGGCCTGCAGGGTTTCTGTTCAAAGATCCACAGTTAGACGTATGGGGTTTCCTTTATATGTTATTTGTTGTTTGCTCCTAGCTGCTTTTAGTAATCTGTCTTTATATTTAGTCTGCATTAGTTTGATTAGAATGTGCCCTTGGTGTGTATCTTCTGGGGTTTATCCTGTATGGAACTCTTTGTGCTTCTTGGACTTGGTTGACTCTTTCCTTTCCCATGTTGGAGAAGTTTTCAACTAGAACTTCAAGAATTTTTTCGTAGCCTTTCTTCCCCTCTTCTTCCTCTGGAACTCCTATAAGTCTAATGTTGGTTTGTTTGATATTGTCCCATAGGTCCCTGATGCTATCCTCAGTTCTTTTCATTCTTTGGGCTTTGTTCTGTTCTTCAGCACTTATTTCCACCATTCTGTCTTCCAGCTCACTTATCCGTTCTTATGCCTCTGAAAACTCTACTGTTGAGACCTTCTATCGTATATCTGAGTTCAGCAATTGAGTTGATCGTCTCTATTTGCTTATTTTTCATTTCCTGCATGTCTTTTCTCAATGCACTAATTTCTTCTAATATTCTGTTTTTGGTGTTTTGCATCCTCATTAGTATAGCTTTTCTAAATTCTCTTTCAGATAATTTGTCTAGCTCCTCCTCTGTCATTTGAAGCTGTGTTTCTCTAGCTTGGTCCTTCATTTGTGCAGTGTTTCTCTGTCGTTTCATTATTAGGTTAATTTTTGTTTCTTTGTGTGTGTCTGTGTGTATGGAGTTCTTTTTCCCACCAGGCTTCTTGGTTGAATTCTCCCTTCCTTTGGGTTTCTGTCCTTGTAGAAGGGTTCAGTGGATCGTGTCTTGGGTGGTGTTAGGTCTTGATTACAGGTGAATAATCTCTAGTGTTGTATGTTCTTTGATAGTGTGGGGTCTTAGAATCAGGGCTCCCGCTCCAAGGATCTTTGGTTTGATGATTGGTCAGGGGATGTAGACTCTATGTCTGGTTTGCTATAGTGTTCCGTGATATTAGTTCAAATACTAGCATCTGAGGAACAAGAGATGTATCCCTGATGGGGGACAGTCATAAAAGCATGCAGATGTTTTCTAACATAGTCATAAGATATACATACAACATACACAGCAATAACCACAACTCTCCAGTCTTACAGAGATAAAGCATAAGAAATTTTTCTGGCAAATGATGCAATCAAAGATGATACTTGTCAGTTAAGCTCAGAATTAATTAAACTAGTGCCTGGAAAAATAGATCTGGGGCAAGGTCCTGGCTTGGACTATTTCATTGAAAGCAATTTTTAGCTAAGACATGTGTTGGGGTTGAGGAGGAGGAGAGTGTATGGGTAATGGAAGGAATATATTCGTCTTGGAAGGATTTTATAGGGTTACGTAGCCAGGATTAATGTGTTGTATTGTTTAGTGCAGCTGGAAGAGAATAGTGGAGATAGGAAGATAGGAAATAGTTATCTAGAGGATAGTGGTAGATAGGAAAAGATTTTACATTCACAACATAGAGGGAGGAAGCAATGGCAAAGAGGAAAGAAAATTAAAAGTTTCCAAAAATTAAAATTAAAAAATATTAAAAATAAAAAAAATAAAATTTAAAAAGTGAGAAAGATTTACCAAGAATAGACCAAAAAAAAAAAAAAAAAAAAAACTCCCAAACCAGACCAATCAATTGAATAAACAAAATAATCCACAACAAATAAACAAACAAAGCTAAATATTGTCCCTGGTTTTTATCTTCTCATCTGCCTGGTGGAGACCAGTCTGCTCTCGATGGTGTTGTCTTGATGAGGTAGTATTTCCCTTACAGTGCTGGTTGCTACCGTTTCTGGTTTTCTTTTCAGCAAAACAAAGGCTTTGCTGCGAGCTCAGGTGCTGGCAGGGCGGCGGGCTGATCCCAGTCAGTAGGGCGGTGGCCGGGGTGCGCGCAGTCCCGTGCTGGAGGGGAGCGCCTGGGCTCCCCTGCGCACCCACCGGTAGCCTCCAATCCCTGCTCACCTCCCGGCTTCCTCCGCTGCAGCTGCAGCTCGGGGGTGCATGGATTCCTCAGGCCGCTGACGCGCGCGCACTGCCAGTTACGCGTCCAAGTCCCAAATGCAGGCACGAGCTTTCCCATCTGGCTGGAGCCCGGTCCCTGGTCAGCAACCCATGGGCGACTTCCCCTCTCCATTCAGCAAGCCCCCCACTAGGAGTGTTTGAACTTACCTGGCGCCCAGCAGAATGGTGCGTTTTTCGGCTGGTGGAACCGCGTGATTTTCGTGCTGGGCATTCCCTGTACGGCTCGAGCCAGGTCTCTAGGCAGCACCCAGTGGGGGACTTCCCAACTGTGTTCCGCATGCCCCCAATCGCAGTATCTTAACTCCGCTGGCGATCCGGCCAGATTTTCGGTATTTTCATGCTGAGCGCTGCCTTCTCTCCTCCCGACGCTCTGCTCAGGCTCACTTCTAGGGTACTTCCTAGCGCTCTCTCCGCAGGTCCGGCATGGGCATTGGGATACAGTGTTCTCAGAACAGGAGCTCCGAGAACATTCTGGCTGTTCACTTTTCGACCCTCACAGACCTAAGGAGTTCTTCTGTCATCTAGTAGCTGATTTGTTGGTGGTGTTTCATTTCTTGATTAGTTCTGGTGACTCTGTTGGGGAGCTGGTGAAACCTTCCCCTCATTTCTTCGCCATCTTGCCCCCCGCCCCCTCCAAGCACAGTATTCTAATTAAAGTTTTCTTCAATCAAGAAAAGTCTCTAGATTAGTTTTTTCCATTGCTCAATTACTTTCACTGCTGGCAAGAGAACTTTAGTAAATCCAAATTTAAATGTCACATTTCCTTCAACTAGATCATGGACATCCTAGGAGCAATTAAGATAAAAGGAGACTGCTGGCAACAAGAGGGAATATATTTTTTTTAATAACATTTATTTATTTATTTAGGCAGGGGTGAGGAGGGAGGGGGGTAGGTGGGCCACTTCCACTGGCCTTTCATTTGTCTAGTTTCATCCATCTTTGTTCTTTGGCCCATGTGGGCCTCCCATCACGGTGGCATTTGTTGTCACAAAGCACCGGCTCTGGGCGCATGTGTTCCAGAGCTCCGGCTCAGTAATTGGACACATGGGTCTAGCCGCTCCACAGCACGTGGGATCTTCCCAGGCCAGGGATCAAACCGGCGCCCCTTGCACTGCAAGGCGGTGTCCTTACCCACTGGACCACCAGGGGAAGCCCAAGAGGGAATCTTATCTCACTAAATGAAGCGCAAACTCGTCTGGGGAATCAAATCTGACCAGGACCTACCTGAAAGATGTCTTATTTTCTCTGTTCAACAAGGAAGAAAGTTATGAGATGGGGCAGAAATGCTTCAAATTGCTTTCACTCCCAAACTACTTAAACACAGGCTATGTAAACAGCAGTAACACTTTTCAATTCTATAATTCTATAGAGGTAAAGGCATGCCTCTGCGAACAGGATTTGCCCCAGAGTCCTGTAAAAATAACGAATACATTAAACAAGGAATTGTTCAGTTTTTACAAATTGGCAGCGGAAGATAAAGACCTAAATAAGCAACAAAGCTTATTAAATCAAATCTGATGTAAAATAGCGATTTATTTTACCTTCTCTAGACAACTCCCCTCCTGCAATTTTATCATTTTTCCATGACAATTTATTTAGCTGAACATAATATAATCTTTTCAAGCCAAAATCTTTACAACTGCCTTTCTTAGACAACATCAAAAAACCTGATGAGAAAACTTTAAAAAAAGTGGGCAGATGAGTTCCACTCTTGCTTTGTTTGTGATGATACCAAGTTGGTTAGTAATTACATGACCTTCAACTGAGTTTGGTATTGGCCTTGGATGAACCAACAGATTTAAAGAGAGACTGCTAATTCATGCTTCTCCAGTTACTTATTTGAAGAGAATTCTAAGAATATAGTGCAATATTTGTTGATCTATGCAATACTACTTGAAAAATCCAGTAAGAAAGACAGCGGGAAAAAAAAAAGGCTCATGACTTTGAAGGTATAAAGTAGCAGTTCATATGTGAATGACAAGGGAGAAAAAGGTGAAACATCTGGTTCACTCAAAGTAGGAACTTTGTATCCAGTCTGAAAGCTTGTACTTTGTTCATGCAATGAGAGCCAGCTGAAACCAGGCAGGGATAAAATATTGGACTCTCACCACAAAGCTGCAAAGCCCTTCCTTCAGAGTTCTAGCTTTTCCTTCAGAGTTCTTGAATTAATAGAGATTTTCTTTCTATTCAGACAAAGTTGTAAAACTGCCTGAAAACAACAATCCTCTCAAATGAAGGGAAGAAGACCATGGCTCTAAGAGTACTCAAATGAAGGGAAGAAGACCATGCCTCTGAGAGTGCTTGATGGAGTTAGTTATTTGCACAAAAGGCAAATATGTATCTTTTACTTCTCTTCTGACATAGAAAGGTAAGTATTCCAAGCCAAGAATGAATTCGTAATTTAGCAATAATATATTTTCTAGGTCTAAAAATCAATCATGACCCCTCCTCATTCTATAATGTATACAAGGAAAGAGAAAAAGACAGACACATTTTGATCAAGGAGGATAAGCTTCAATCCAGTCAAAGCCTTGGGTTATTTCAAAGGTTTTCTTATGAGTGAAAAAGCTCAGGTATCTAAATTTAACTAATTTCACAGGGTCTCATAATGTTTCTTAGTAGCCATTACAAATAAGTCATGTATTACACCCCTATTCTAGGTCAACCACTGCCAAGCACTTTACATTCATGACTTCATTTACTCGCCACAATAACCCTATGAGTTAATATATACCCATTTTACAGATGAAGAAGAATTTTAGGCTTATGATAAGGACAGGAGCCAAGATATTTTAACTTGGGTTTATCAGACTCGGAATCCAAGGGCCATTAACCATGAAGCTCTCACAGAAAGCATATCATAATTGGATCAACTGCACTAATCACTGTTCATAGCTACTACTTGTTTATTTGAAAAGCAATTACTTATTATTCATCTCACTCTCTGAAATGTTTATATTAATACTTAAAGGTGGAAAAGATGGATTTGCTAGGTGATTGCTAACATTAGACAGCAAATCTAATGTTCAACAAAGAAAAACACTTGGGCTCAGCTTCAGTTCAAGTGAAAAAAAGTTTTTAATGACTGACTGTATTAATCATGGTGATTTGAACTAAAGACATCTGGTTCACTCAAAGTAGGAACTTTGTATCCAGTCTGAAAGCTTGTACTTTGTTCATGCAATGAGAGCCAGCTGAAACCAGGCAGGGATAAAATATTGGACTCTCACCACAAAGCTGCAAAGCCCTTCCTTCAGAGTTCTAGCTTTTCCTTCAGAGTTCTTGAATTAATAGAGATTTTCTTTCTATTCAGACAAAGTTGTAAAACTGCCTGAAAACAACAATCCTCTCAAATGAAGGGAAGAAGACCATGGCTCTAAGAGTACTCAAATGAAGGGAAGAAGACCATGCCTCTGAGAGTGCTTGATGGAGTTAGTTATTTGCACAAAAGGCAAATATGTATCTTTTACTTCTCTTCTGACATAGAAAGGTAAGTATTCCAAGCCAAGAATGAATTCGTAATTTAGCAATAATATATTTTCTAGGTCTAAAAATCAATCATGACCCCTCCTCATTCTATAATGTATACAAGGAAAGAGAAAAAGACAGACACATTTTGATCAAGGAGGATAAGCTTCAATCCAGTCAAAGCCTTGGGTTATTTCAAAGGTTTTCTTATGAGTGAAAAAGCTCAGGTATCTAAATTTAACTAATTTCACAGGGTCTCATAATGTTTCTTAGTAGCCATTACAAATAAGTCATGTATTACACCCCTATTCTAGGTCAACCACTGCCAAGCACTTTACATTCATGACTTCATTTACTCGCCACAATAACCCTATGAGTTATTATATACCCATTTTACAGATGAAGAAGAATTTTAGGCTTATGATAAGGACAGGAGCCAAGATATTTTAACTTGGGTTTATCAGACTCGGAATCCAAGGGCCATTAACCATGAAGCTCTCACAGAAAGCATATCATAATTGGATCAACTGCACTAATCACTGTTCATAGCTACTACTTGTTTATTTGAAAAGCAATTACTTATTATTCATCTCACTCTCTGAAATGTTTATATTAATACTTAAAGGTGGAAAAGATGGATTTGCTAGGTGATTGCTAACATTAGACAGCAAATCTAATGTTCAACAAAGAAAAACACTTGGGCTCAGCTTCAGTTCAAGTGAAAAAAAGTTTTTAATGACTGACTGTATTAATCATGGATTATAAATGACATAACCCATGAGTCCTTAAAAAAAAAAGAAAGATGACATTATTTTATTCTGAGAAGGAAATCACTGAGATTTAAAACTCTGATTGCTAGTATCCAAGCGAATATCACAGGCTAGGTGTTAGTCGTCTCCTTTACTTACTTGACTTCCATTACTAAACTTGGTAAATGACATTGTTTAAAATGCATACATTCCCAACCAGGTGGAGAGAAGCCTCAGGTTTCACACTCTCTTGGTTATAATACTCTTCTTGTCAACCCTGGAGTAACTGGAATATGGCCCCAAACTTTGGTTATCAATCTGTCACTTAGATCATCATTTATATACAGTCAGTGGAGAAAGAATCACTAGATATTTGGTTTAGAAATTTCCTTTCACTATGTAAGAATACATAAATAGTTCAAAAAATTAAAAGTTTTTATGTTCAAATACTTTTTAGTTCTGAAAACATGCCCATCAATATAAAAACAGATATGTACCAAGTTTCCACAGTATCAATTATTAAAGGAACTCATCTCACATGGAAATTATATTTATTCATTACTATTCTTTCTAAAATGTATACTGTCACTCAATACATAAATTAGAACATGTGTGAAAAAACAATCCTTGAATGTTTAATTCTTTAAATTTGCTATCAGAATATTTCTTCCATTTGGAATTTTTCTAAAGATAGTCATAAATTGTAACACTTTGATCTCATTGGTTCTTATAAAAATAGCAAGACAGTATTTCATTTTGACATGAACAATATCAATATAATTTTTTAAATTTTGTATTACATATCAAGAATCTTGGAAAGCAAAAAGGTAAAGGGTATACCCTTTTTATCTAGTAGCTGCCAGCATTTTTCATTGTGAGTGAAAAAATCCTCTTTTATTCTTTTGTCAAATAACAATGAAAGCAGTATTAGTCACACTTTGCATGGAAACGTGCCAATATAAAAAAAAAAAAAGTTAAGTAACATTTTTGTCCAAACCTTTTAAAAATGGCCCATGGTCTTTGTGAGGATATAAAATATGACTAAGATATATACATGTCAAAACAAAGTCAAACTGGAAAGCAAAGAAAAAGACAGTAAAGTCCAGTTTTTTCTATACCACTTACAAGTATCCAAAAGCCATGCTGAAGAATAAGAGAAATGAGACTTGGGTGTCTCTCTCCGTCCTCTCCTAAGCTACAAAAGGAAAGAAAACCTCCTTCTCCATCACAAGTGTACAAAAGAGGAGTCTTGCTGGTAAGGTTAGCACCTGTCAATATCAGGCCTGGTACAAAAGCAAAGCCGGTCTTTGAATTGTTTGCTTAATGAGTTCTCCCAGTGAATGGAGTCTATCTGCAGCTCAGGGTTTCACAAGAAACACAATATTGCCTGTGGATTACTTTAGATAGAAAGGAGGTTAGTTTCAGGAAAGCAAGTGAGAACCGCTTAAGCTTGTCATTTCATTATAATTTGAGTGTTCGCTTTGAAACTGAAATAGTTTTCTTATATGTTATCCATAAGCATGATAATTCATATATTTTCTCTCAGCCATCTGACTTTTTTCTGGGACATTTCTTATATGTTCTGGGTTCTAGTCATTGTTTGTGTTCCATTTGTGGACCTCTGATTAGAATTTTAATGAGTTTCATTAAACACCTATTAGAATTCATTCTTTCAAAGTCATCTATAGGCAAGCAAGCCCATACATACCTCTTGAGTTTATTAATATCTTCTCACAAACTAAAATAATTTATTCTAATTTTTAAGGAAAATTCCAAGAAACATAAAACAATTTTTCTTGCCTACTGATAACTCAGTTCTGAATGCTCAGCTTCTGACATTAATTACAGAGGCTATAATTTATTATGCATTTGTACAAGCAAGCAATCAGATGCCCCATTTAACCTTGTCAACAACCTGCAAGAGAGGTATTATAGATACTTTCTCTTATAGTGATGAGAAAACTGGGATCCAAGAAGTTGAACATTTGCCCAAGGCCATGCAGTTATAATTCCAACCTGAATCTCTCTTTCTATAAAATGCAGGCTCTCTACTACACTGCAGTTTCTCCACAGTGTTCATAAAATAACCTTTGCTTTGATTTCTTTAAAGATTTTATTTAGAACACTTTTATGTTCATAGAAAAAATGAGAGGAAAGTAAAAAGATATCTCACACAGTCCCTACCTTCCCACATGCATGGACTCTCCCATTATCAATATCCACGACCAGACCAGTACATTTATTACAACTGATGAAACTGCATTAGCACATCATTATCACCCAAAGCCCATAGCTGTATGTTTGGGGTCACTCTTCCAGTTGTACATTTTGTGAGCTTAGAGAAATGTATATTGACATTTAATCATTATAGTATCATAAAGTATTTTCACTGCCCTAAAAACTCGTTCTAGTTTTTTAAAAAGTAATGCTGTACAAAAGAAATAACATGTTTCTAGGACCCATTAAAATTATTATAGTTTAATTCCAAACACAGTTGATACTGATCTTGTTTTCTCAGTCAGGCCCTGGAAAACTTGATTCACTGCTCCAGACTGTCTCCAATAGCTGTTTATAAAGTTTTTAACATGATCACCTGCATTTGTTACTTTGCCTTTAATCTCAAATATTCAGAAATCTCTACATATCAAACTTGGAATACAAAAAGGCCTGGACTTCATGACATACATTTTACATCTAAGTTTCCTAAGCACTCAGTCTAATTTAAACTTTTACTTAACCTAAAGAAATCACTAAAGTAACTACCCCAAATCAGTATTTAGATATTACTTGGAAAATTTAAAAATCATAGTCTCACTCTAATACATATTACATAAGAAACTGAATATGTATACATGGGCATGTTTAAATGCCACTGTGGAAAATCATCACTATAGTTAATATTTTGCAGAGAAGTCTGCAAGTTGTGTACATAGAAAAATTGAGCAAAGTGTTTATTTTCCTTTCATAATATATTTTATTTTTTTGGATAACATATTGTCATTGTAAAATTCAGATGGTAGAGAGGAAGTAAGAGTAACCCTACAAAGTCATACCCTTCAGGTTTACTACCATTAACCTGTTGAGTAATGTGTTTCGTATATGCTCTTCCATTTCTCAAATGGAATTAATATTATTTTTTATCAAAGACTTGATGATTAAGAGATGTTGTGGAGCCTCCTCATACTTCTATGAGCTGATTGTGCCCACTTCTCAACTCTGTTCCCTATCAAGTTGGTAACTCAAAATCGGCCATGGTGGGAGTACCAACACCATGGAAATTGACAAAGACTACAGATCAAGGCTGCCTCTGCCTGCCTACTACTCTGAGCCAACTGGTAAACAGTTCATCAGCATAACACTGATGAAGTGAGATAATACATTGTAGTGGATAAGAAGTGTGCCTTCATAGCTGTATGTTTGGGGTCACTCTTCCAGTTGTACATTTTGTGAGCTTAGAGAAATGTATATTGACATTTAATCATTATAGTATCATAAAGTATTTTCACTGCCCTAAAAACTCGTTCTAGTTTTTTAAAAAGTAATGCTGTACAAAAGAAATAACATGTTTCTAGGACCCATTAAAATTATTATAGTTTAATTCCAAACACAGTTGATACTGATCTTGTTTTCTCAGTCAGGCCCTGGAAAACTTGATTCACTGCTCCAGACTGTCTCCAATAGCTGTTTATAAAGTTTTTAACATGATCACCTGCATTTGTTACTTTGCCTTTAATCTCAAATATTCAGAAATCTCTACATATCAAACTTGGAATACAAAAAGGCCTGGACTTCATGACATACATTTTACATCTAAGTTTCCTAAGCACTCAGTCTAATTTAAACTTTTTACTTAACCTAAAGAAATCACTAAAGTAACTACCCCAAATCAGTATTTAGATATTACTTGGAAAATTTAAAAATCATAGTCTCACTCTAATACATATTACATAAGAAACTGAATATGTATACATGGGCATGTTTAAATGCCACTGTGGAAAATCATCACTATAGTTAATATTTTGCAGAGAAGTCTGCAAGTTGTGTACATAGAAAAATTGAGCAAAGTGTTTATTTTCCTTTCATAATATATTTTATTTTTTTGGATAACATATTGTCATTGTAAAATTCAGATGGTAGAGAGGAAGTAAGAGTAACCCTACAAAGTCATACCCTTCAGGTTTACTACCATTAACCTGTTGAGTAATGTGTTTCGTATATGCTCTTCCATTTCTCAAATGGAATTAATATTATTTTTTATCAAAGACTTGATGATTAAGAGATGTTGTGGAGCCTCCTCATACTTCTATGAGCTGATTGTGCCCACTTCTCAACTCTGTTCCCTATCAAGTTGGTAACTCAAAATCGGCCATGGTGGGAGTACCAACACCATGGAAATTGACAAAGACTACAGATCAAGGCTGCCTCTGCCTGCCTACTACTCTGAGCCAACTGGTAAACAGTTCATCAGCATAACACTGATGAAGTGAGATAATACATTGTAGTGGATAAGAAGTGTGCCTTCATACCTCCAGGTGCAGGCAGTGTTGGCTGTTGATGACTTAGCTGCACGTTTCTGTAAACTGTCAGCTGAAGGATGCGGTCCTGCCCAAGATTATGCCCCTAGCTTTTTGGACAGCCTGGCTGAAACACAATGACTGAGTCCCCCAAGAAAGAAATTCCAGTTCCAGAGCTTCTTGTGGGATCAGCTGAAGTCTCTGTTTCAACTACATCATAGTTTACTTCTCCATTTGCTCAGTTCAGCTTCCATCTCTTTTTCACAGGTGCTGCTCTGAGAGCAGTGCTCCTCTTCCCCACAGATTACACAGAAATCTCAGTGTTTCCTAAGGATACTAAAAGACACACGTGTACATTGCTAAGTAAATGTTAGTTGTTAACAATGTATTTGTAATAATTCTTTTACTGTACATTACTTAGCTCCTAATCTAGCTGTCAGAAACAGAGGGAAAAATGGTTTTAAGTACCTTTTCCTCTTCTCAAGTTAAAAGCAGTAAGATTCTACTGTAGAAAAAACAACAACAAAATAAATGGTTGTCTATAACCACAGTTAACTCTTCACAATGTTGAAAGAGAATAAAGTATATATTTGAGCCAAGATAACACCTGTAACTTGAGCAGATTTCTTGGTGGGGAGGGGTGGTTATGTGATAAAAATATCTTTAAGAGTCAGGAAACAATGATGCAACTTGATTAAAATAATAACATACTTTTAAGAGTTTATCAAGTTTTGATTCCTAAATCTTAGGCGTGTGTAACTTCTAAGACACCACACTCAGGAGTCTTTAATTATAACAGTAATAAACATTTGATAACATCACAGTTCTGAGGATAATTAAAAGGTTAAGTCATCAGTAATCTAATTAGCTGATAAAAACTGTCTTTGGTCAATTGCCAAAAAAAAAAAGATTGAATGTAACATTTACATTATTTCCCCCCTAAGACATAGGATCTAAGGATAATGTATCCCTAGGGAGAATTAAATGCAAAACATAACTGGAAAACACTGGGCAGCCATCACAGCTATTGAGTAAAATAACATTCTGTGTGCATTCTTGATTATGCGTTAATATACTGATGACTACTAAGGGATTAGACACTTTATTTGGAATCATAGTGTTTCTTAGAACCCTGAAAGGAAATTAACAAAATTAAAACATAACAATTTGCATATTAGTCATATTTCAAAATAAAATCTTTCTGCCACATTAGAAAGACCATTTAAATATTTTCCATGGATTGGAAAATCACATTAAGAGAATATGAATATTATTTGGTATCTGATTTCTAGCATGGAATTCAGATTCTGTTAACAATCTAATGGTTATATTGTATTATAGGAGGATGTTACATTGATATTTTTCCTCTTCATTTCCAGATTTATTAGTTTAGCCAGACCACTCTGACATAACAGAAGATATCTTCAAGACATAATAGAAGATACTGAGGATAATGGGAGAAATAAAAAAGTTTATCCCTTTTACAGAACCCATATTTTTATGGAGAAGACACACATGTAAAGAAACTCAATTAAAGGAGAGATAATTTAGTAAATATTTTCCCAATATATTTTACTTGCTTCCATAGATGACATCACACTGCCCTTCCAGATCTGTTCTCTCTGTTATCCTTTCCATTGGCTCAGGTGGGGACATCCTGTCACAGAAACTAAATCCCTGGATGCATAGGTTTCAGGCTGAGTCTGTCAGAGGCCTATCCTGGGGTTATCCCAACCAAGGTTTCCTGCCTTTTGGAGTTGGAAGTTTGTGAATGGGAAGCTGCATGGAGTTATCTTCTCATTGTGTGAATAATAAAAAAAATGGGCGCACATACTTTTAAGAGTTTATCAAGTTTTGATTCCTAAATCTTAGGCGTGTGTAACTTCTAAGACACCACACTCAGGAGTCTTTAATTATAACAGTAATAAACATTTGATAACATCACAGTTCTGAGGATAATTAAAAGGTTAAGTCATCAGTAATCTAATTAGCTGATAAAAACTGTCTTTGGTCAATTCCCAAAAAAAAAAGATTGAATGTAACATTTACATTATTTCCCCCCTAAGACATAGGATCTAAGGATAATGTATCCCTAGGGAGAATTAAATGCAAAACATAACTGGAAAACACTGGGCAGCCATCACAGCTATTGAGTAAAATAACATTCTGTGTGCATTCTTGATTATGCGTTAATATACTGATGACTACTAAGGGATTAGACACTTTATTTGGAATCATAGTGTTTCTTAGAACCCTGAAAGGAAATTAACAAAATTAAAACATAACAATTTGCATATTAGTCATATTTCAAAATAAAATCTTTCTGCCACATTAGAAAGACCATTTAAATATTTTCCATGGATTGGAAAATCACATTAAGAGAATATGAATATTATTTGGTATCTGATTTCTAGCATGGAATTCAGATTCTGTTAACAATCTAATGGTTATATTGTATTATAGGAGGATGTTACATTGATATTTTTCCTCTTCATTTCCAGATTTATTAGTTTAGCCAGACCACTCTGACATAACAGAAGATATCTTCAAGACATAATAGAAGATACTGAGGATAATGGGAGAAATAAAAAAGTTTATCCCTTTTACAGAACCCATATTTTTATGGAGAAGACACACATGTAAAGAAACTCAATTAAAGGAGAGATAATTTAGTAAATATTTTCCCAATATATTTTACTTGCTTCCATAGATGACATCACACTGCCCTTCCAGATCTGTTCTCTCTGTTATCCTTTCCATTGGCTCAGGTGGGGACATCCTGTCACAGAAACTAAATCCCTGGATGCATAGGTTTCAGGCTGAGTCTGTCAGAGGCCTATCCTGGGGTTATCCCAACCAAGGTTTCCTGCCTTTTGGAGTTGGAAGTTTGTGAATGGGAAGCTGCATGGAGTTATCTTCTCATTGTGTGAATAATAAAAGCCAAGGCAAAAGGAGGTGAAATGGGTCCAAAGCATTCATTCAGAATACACCAAGACTTGGTGTCTATTGCCGATACTGGAGGTAATCTGGGTATCCCTTTCTGAAAGTGCTTAGGTCGAGGTCCTCCAATTTCCAGTAGAACAATCAGGAGTGCTCCAGGGTTTGGAGGCCTGAAGTTTATACTAGTTTGGAGTCCCCTTAGAAAAAGAATTAAAAATTACAAATGTACATCAGGTACAAATATGATTAGTTTGAACAAGAGGGAAAAACTTCAAGTTACGGGACCCTTTTGGGGTTATATCTTACATTTTGCTTTCCTAAGGCTGCTTCTGAAATGCAGCTGGCCTTCCTACTCCCACAGAACTCTCTACAACAACTCTGAGGACACCAAGGGGTGTGTGCGAATGAGAGGGCCTGAAGCTCAGGTTCTAATACCTCAGGTTTGAGGTAAATCTGCCTTCATTGACACATCTTTCGAAAGTACAGTGGGCAGTGGGACAACCGAGTCCTGAGAGTGAGTACTCCTCGATGATTAACCAGTGTTCCTAAGCAGTGGAAGTGAGTGGTGCCCAAGACTGCATGAGTTCTCTGCACTATGCTGTGGTTTCAAGAAACAGCTGCATATTAGAGAAGACTTATTCAAATCTGAAGAAAAGGTGACTTGAGGTGGCAGGTCTGAGAATCCCTCTCCATATAATCCTAGGATATGCCTGTTAAGCCTGTGGTTTTCCTCCCCTTTCTGTGCTATTTCTCCTTCTTTTCACTTTCTTAGATGCTGGGCTTCTAGGAGGAAGGATACTTCAAAGCTCTGCTTCAATACACATGTTTTCCATTTTCTGGATTTTTGTCTTTGTCCTTAAAATAAACACAGTACTCAAAAAGGAGAGGGAAAAGGGAGCAGAAAATAACAAATGACAAGACTTTTCCCTTTTATACCAAGACCCTTACAACATTAAGAAGCTTAACAAGAATAACAAACACGACCCTTTTCCATATAGGAACTGTGTCACTAGAAGTTCACCGAGGTGGTGCTGGATACAGCAGGGTGAAAACAAGTAGGGGAAAATGACACCCCATATTTAAGAAAATTTAAAAATTAAAATCAAGTAAGTTCAACTTCTCATAGAACTTACATAAGAATATGTAAGTATGGAAAAAAGCATGTGAGTCCAAACTCTGTTACCGAAACATTCCCTTTCCCTGATCTAGATAAACATTCCCTTTCACCTGAATATGGTGAACTGGGTAAGTTCTGCTAATGGAGTATGTTCTGCTTTAGTTGATAACAGTTAAAACCGAAGAGAACACATTGGTCTCTGGTTCCTAGAATTATGAAGGGCACTTCTGTGTGTGTTCTGGAATGGGGATTTGAGAGGCAGTCTGTTTAAGGTCAAAGGCTGAACTTTGTTTTGAACTTTCTATACCAGGAGAATGTATGATCCCGTAAGGATTCCTGTTCCATGCCATTGTTGGGCTCTAAGCACCCTACCAGACATCCTCCCCAGTCAGATTATAAGCTATACTCAAGCATCAGAGAACCAGCTGTGAGTCATTCGTGAAGGAGACCCTAATGTATGCAGAACCTCCTCATCTGTACCGGCTCTGTGTTGAGGTACTTCTTCCTCTTGTCACTTGAACACATCACCTGGAAGATGTTACTGTCTACCCAGAACATGTGGTCACACCCAGCCTGTCCTTCAAGTCGCTATCCAGTGTTCCATGTCTTTTCTGATCCCCAGGTCCATAAAGTCTCTCTATTTGATTCTTCCTTTCCCCAGGTAAAATTTTCTAAAACAACTGTAGGCACTAAGGGAAGGCCTCTCTGCTATTGTGTTTGAAGCTATATAAATGTTTACTTATTGCAGACTGCCTTTAACTATACCCAGATGTGGTCTGTAGTAAAAGAAAATTGCTATGGTTGGAAACACGCACTAAGTCACTTTAGTCATGTCTGATTCTTTGGGACCCTGTGCACTATAGCCCACCATGCTCCTTTTACCATTGGGATTCTCCAGGCAAGAACACTGGAGTGGAATGCCATGCACTCCTCCAGGGGATCTTCCTGACCCAGGGATTGAACCTGCATCTCTTATGTCTATAGGAACTGTGTCACTAGAAGTTCACCGAGGTGGTGCTGGATACAGCAGGGTGAAAACAAGTAGGGGAAAATGACACCCCATATTTAAGAAAATTTAAAAATTAAAATCAAGTAAGTTCAACTTCTCATAGAACTTACATAAGAATATGTAAGTATGGAAAAAAGCATGTGAGTCCAAACTCTGTTACCGAAACATTCCCTTTCCCTGATCTAGATAAACATTCCCTTTCACCTGAATATGGTGAACTGGGTAAGTTCTGCTAATGGAGTATGTTCTGCTTTAGTTGATAACAGTTAAAACCGAAGAGAACACATTGGTCTCTGGTTCCTAGAATTATGAAGGGCACTTCTGTGTGTGTTCTGGCGGAATGGGGATTTGAGAGGCAGTCTGTTTAAGGTCAAAGGCTGAACTTTGTTTTGAACTTTCTATACCAGGAGAATGTATGATCCCGTAAGGATTCCTGTTCCATGCCATTGTTGGGCTCTAAGCACCCTACCAGACATCCTCCCCAGTCAGATTATAAGCTATACTCAAGCATCAGAGAACCAGCTGTGAGTCATTCGTGAAGGAGACCCTAATGTATGCAGAACCTCCTCATCTGTACCGGCTCTGTGTTGAGGTACTTCTTCCTCTTGTCACTTGAACACATCACCTGGAAGATGTTACTGTCTACCCAGAACATGTGGTCACACCCAGCCTGTCCTTCAAGTCGCTATCCAGTGTTCCATGTCTTTTCTGATCCCCAGGTCCATAAAGTCTCTCTATTTGATTCTTCCTTTCCCCAGGTAAAATTTTCTAAAACAACTGTAGGCACTAAGGGAAGGCCTCTCTGCTATTGTGTTTGAAGCTATATAAATGTTTACTTATTGCAGACTGCCTTTAACTATACCCAGATGTGGTCTGTAGTAAAAGAAAATTGCTATGGTTGGAAACACGCACTAAGTCACTTTAGTCATGTCTGATTCTTTGGGACCCTGTGCACTATAGCCCACCATGCTCCTTTTACCATTGGGATTCTCCAGGCAAGAACACTGGAGTGGAATGCCATGCACTCCTCCAGGGGATCTTCCTGACCCAGGGATTGAACCTGCATCTCTTATGTCTCCTGCACTGGTAGGCGGGTTCTTTACCACTAGCGCCACTTAGGAAGCCCATTCCTATGGGTAGGTGTCAGTAACCACACCCAACAGGAAGTGAAAAGGAGAGGAATTATTATCCCGAAAGTCATTTATACAGAAGATGCAGCTCCTAAGGTAGGACGCTGGAATTTGGAAAACAGAGACAAAGCAAAGCATAACAGAATTCGGAGGATGTTAGGCTGCTTGAAGGGGTACACCCAGCCAGCAGATCAAAGAAAAGTGATCCAAACACTTCAGACTGAAGAATCCATGTTTTGAAAGCCAACTTGTTTAGTAGGTGAATTTTCAGGGGACAGGCAGGACTGTACTTTGCATTTACCCCTTCATATGGCTTTTCTCCACTTATCAACCATGAAGCACCCAAACTTGCTGTTATGATAGGAATGTTTTCTTACAAACTACAACTAAGGAAATATGGTATATGGGTTTCCTTCCCAGATGACCATTACCTTTTATGTGGCCATCTCTTAATTGTATCTCAGCACACATAAATTCAGTTAGGATGTGTGTAACCCATGCTAGGGCACTTTGACAGATTATAAAGGATATAGGCAGTCTGATGTTTGCCATACGAGAAGCAGGATTAAATCCCAAGAGACTTTTTAATACACAACAGTCTATGCAAAGTATAATATGCTATATTAAAAAACCAACCCAGATAAAAACACACAGAATAGTATTATCATGTGTGTCAGAGAAAATGAATGTTTTTCCAAGGTCCCATCTTCAGCCACTCTTCTCTGGTCACTCCATACACCCTAGTCTCTAGTTCAGAGCTGCCTTGGTCTTTTTGCTGTGGTGAGGTTGGTACTATTTCGTTTTGCTTTCCTTGTGCTGAGATTAAATCAGAATAGTTATCCAGGTCCTTTTTTGAGCAAGGGCACACACTTTGACAGTGATTGGTGATAGTCATGAATACAGCGGTAGATGACCTTTATAAGAATCGCACTTGTTATTTTGGCCTCTTAACTCACTCACTTATCAAGTTGGTAAAATTCCCAGCCTAAAGAAAGATATCTTAAAAGGCACTCCTCTTATTATTGTTTTCCCCCAAACTCTCAGGTAAAGTGAAGGAAAATGCTATTCATTTAATAACTGCCTTTCATACACTTTGAAAAGTTTGTATTTGTTTCTGAATATGTTGGAAAATAATTCTGATAAAATAGAACTTTGTAATCTTAAATCATAAACACCATGTTTTATTACATGGTCTGAGATTTATTTAAAAAAATCAAAACAAAGTATAAAAACCCACAGTAGTATTACAGCTGTTTGTTTAACAGAATGGATAAGCACACTAGTCAAGGATAAGTGGTTACACAGTCCTTTAATTAATAGATGTTTTTATGTTACAACTTTAAGCTATAAGATGATATGGCACCCCTTAGGGGACAAGAGAGAAGTGGGAGAGGAACCACTTATTCAACCATGAAAGCACCCAAACTTGCTGTTATGATAGGAATGTTTTCTTACAAACTACAACTAAGGAAATATGGTATATGGGTTTCCTTCCCAGATGACCATTACCTTTTATGTGGCCATCTCTTAATTGTATCTCAGCACACATAAATTCAGTTAGGATGTGTGTAACCCATGCTAGGGCACTTTGACAGATTATAAAGGATATAGGCAGTCTGATGTTTGCCATACGAGAAGCAGGATTAAATCCCAAGAGACTTTTTAATACACAACAGTCTATGCAAAGTATAATATGCTATATTAAAAAACCAACCCAGATAAAAACACACAGAATAGTATTATCATGTGTGTCAGAGAAAATGAATGTTTTTCCAAGGTCCCATCTTCAGCCACTCTTCTCTGGTCACTCCATACACCCTAGTCTCTAGTTCAGAGCTGCCTTGGTCTTTTTGCTGTGGTGAGGTTGGTACTATTTCGTTTTGCTTTCCTTGTGCTGAGATTAAATCAGAATAGTTATCCAGGTCCTTTTTTGAGCAAGGGCACACACTTTGACAGTGATTGGTGATAGTCATGAATACAGCGGTAGATGACCTTTATAAGAATCGCACTTGTTATTTTGGCCTCTTAACTCACTCACTTATCAAGTTGGTAAAATTCCCAGCCTAAAGAAAGATATCTTAAAAGGCACTCCTCTTATTATTGTTTTCCCCCAAACTCTCAGGTAAAGTGAAGGAAAATGCTATTCATTTAATAACTGCCTTTCATACACTTTGAAAAGTTTGTATTTGTTTCTGAATATGTTGGAAAATAATTCTGATAAAATAGAACTTTGTAATCTTAAATCATAAACACCATGTTTTATTACATGGTCTGAGATTTATTTAAAAAAATCAAAACAAAGTATAAAAACCCACAGTAGTATTACAGCTGTTTGTTTAACAGAATGGATAAGCACACTAGTCAAGGATAAGTGGTTACACAGTCCTTTAATTAATAGATGTTTTTATGTTACAACTTTAAGCTATAAGATGATATGGCACCCCTTAGGGGACAAGAGAGAAGTGGGAGAGGAACCACTTAAGGCAAGGAAGAGTGCAGTGAGCCTCACATAGACATCACTAGCTACTGGGGTGAGGGAAACCGGGACTTCCCAGGGAGGCTCTCTAATCAGCATCTCATCACTTAACAGTTCAGTTAACAAATTTGTACAAAAAAGAAACTGAAAACATCTCTAATGATCAAACCCCCGTGAATCTTAAGTTCCTAAAAGCTTTGCTAAGAGAATGGGTGTCACTAATCAATAATGACAATGAGAGAGACACTCCTAAGAAGCTCTCTTTCTTAGCTGTTTGTTAACCCAGCAGGAAGAGTCCACAGTGAAATGCTTCTTACTTAAGGGTGGATTGTCTTTTCTACCCAAAGCCAACGAGAGCTTGAAGAAAGTCTGAAAGCCTACTGCTGATTTCCAGGAAGGAAGAAAGAATAAACTCATCTGGTTAGTTTTTGGATTGCTTTTGTCTTAATGAGGGAGAAACTCCTGGAGTTTGGTCAAAGGATAGTCCTTGTTTCATGGTATAAAGGAGTATAGTCCTTGTTTCATGGTATAAAGGAGTATAGTCCTTGTTTCATCACATAAAGGAGTTTTTTACAGAAAATAATTATTTTTGAAATGCAGGCCTTCAGAAATCTTTCACTTTAGGACCTCTGATTTTATGGTGGTTTGATATGATTTACATGAAAGTAAAAGCAATAAAGTGGTAACTTAAAATAACTGGGTCAATAACTGGGATACATTTCAATTCTGAGGAAAAAATCCATTTGTCATGTGGATTGTTTTTCATTTATAGTAATAGACTAGCTAGTGACACATATATGAATCAATTTCTTAAAATCTTTTGGAATATTTCTAGAAAGTGCTGAAAGGATCTATGTTCCTTTTTTTAATATGGCACCTGGGGAGATTTATTTAAAAAATCAAAACAAAGTATAAAAACCCACAGTAGTATTACAGCTGTTTGTTTAACAGAATGGATAAGCACACTAGTCAAGGATAAGTGGTTACACAGTCCTTTAATTAATAGATGTTTTTATGTTACAACTTTAAGCTATAAGATGATATGGCACCCCTTAGGGGACAAGAGAGAAGTGGGAGAGGAACCACTTAAGGCAAGGAAGAGTGCAGTGAGCCTCACATAGACATCACTAGCTACTGGGGTGAGGGAAACCGGGACTTCCCAGGGAGGCTCTCTAATCAGCATCTCATCACTTAACAGTTCAGTTAACAAATTTGTACAAAAAAGAAACTGAAAACATCTCTAATGATCAAACCCCCGTGAATCTTAAGTTCCTAAAAGCTTTGCTAAGAGAATGGGTGTCACTAATCAATAATGACAATGAGAGAGACACTCCTAAGAAGCTCTCTTTCTTAGCTGTTTGTTAACCCAGCAGGAAGAGTCCACAGTGAAATGCTTCTTACTTAAGGGTGGATTGTCTTTTCTACCCAAAGCCAACGAGAGCTTGAAGAAAGTCTGAAAGCCTACTGCTGATTTCCAGGAAGGAAGAAAGAATAAACTCATCTGGTTAGTTTTTGGATTGCTTTTGTCTTAATGAGGGAGAAACTCCTGGAGTTTGGTCAAAGGATAGTCCTTGTTTCATGGTATAAAGGAGTATAGTCCTTGTTTCATGGTATAAAGGAGTATAGTCCTTGTTTCATCACATAAAGGAGTTTTTTACAGAAAATAATTATTTTTGAAATGCAGGCCTTCAGAAATCTTTCACTTTAGGACCTCTGATTTTATGGTGGTTTGATATGATTTACATGAAAGTAAAAGCAATAAAGTGGTAACTTAAAATAACTGGGTCAATAACTGGGATACATTTCAATTCTGAGGAAAAAATCCATTTGTCATGTGGATTGTTTTTCATTTATAGTAATAGACTAGCTAGTGACACATATATGAATCAATTTCTTAAAATCTTTTGGAATATTTCTAGAAAGTGCTGAAAGGATCTATGTTCCTTTTTTTTCCCCCCAGAATTAAAATTTTTAACTTCAGGATATACTGGAAAAAAAAATCCTTGAAAGTAATTTTAACTTCTAAGGTAATACTTGATGCTTTAGAAATTTCACAAAAGTTATAAATACAATAATAAGTTAAATCTAAGTTTACTGTTTTCTCAATGGAAAATTAGTTTGAGACAATAGTCTTTTGAGAGTGTTGACAACATTTCCAATAGAAGAGAATGCTATGTGGATTTCTCTTACAATTATTAAATCAGGCTAACTGCTAAGTACTTATTCTGTAGTATTTGCCCCCATTTTATTCATCTTTGGTTAAGCTCCTATCTGAGCTTATATCTGAACTCCTACTAGACTTGGAGCTCCTTGAGATCAGAGCTCATGCTTACTTGCTCTTCCTAACCTAAAGTGTTAATCGTTCCAGTCATGTCTGACTCTTTGCTACCCCATGGATTGTAGCTCACCAGGCTCCTCTGTCCGTGTAATTCTCCAGGCAAGAATGCTAGAGTGGGTTGCCATTCCCTTCTCCCAGGGATCTTGACACAGGGATCAAACCAACTTCCTTACCTATAACTGACACAAATATTTCTTTCCTAGATTGAATCAGTCTTTGTGACACGGCCTCCCCAAAGATACCCACATTCTAAACCTCAGGACCTATGAATATTTTAACTTACATGGCAAAGCATACTTTTAAAATGTGTTAATTAAGGATCTTAGGATGGAGTTATTATCCTGTATTATAGGGCTATCCCTTCAATGTAATCAAAGGAGAATTACAAGAAGGAAGCAGAAGGTTCTATATCAGTAGGAAAAGATACAACCATAGAAGCAAGAGGTTAGAGTGATGAAAGAAATGAATAAGTCAAGGATTGCAGGTGCCCTCTAGAGCTGAAAAACGCAAAAAAAAAAAAAAAAAAAAAAAAGTATTCTCCACTCAGGGCATCCAGAAAGGAACCAATTTGCCAAAATTCTGACTATGTTTGATATAAGTTGCTACAGAAATAATGTGAAACCAATAGGATCTCTTACTCTATAGTGTACTAAGATTATTCATTTTCTTTGAGTTTCCCTCTGATAAATCTCATGGTGTCAGGTGTTCTTAGAAGAGGCAGTAAGCATAAAATTACTGTCTCTAAATAAATCACCTGAGAAAAACATAGATTCTGCCTAGAAGGCACCTGTTGCTTTGCCCATTACATATGTCTCACACTCAGGTTGTCGCAAAGCATTTATGAGGAAGAATTTTCCAGGTAATCAATTTTCTGACACATTTGATAACTGTGGACAGAGTGAGGAAATACCAGGAGTTAGACCAAGATGAATCAGCTTCATTCTGACTATGTCAGCGTACCTGTAGCTTTCCTCACGCAAGTTCTGCCAGGTGTTTGAGTCTTGCCCTCTGCCATCAATGTCCTCCTCTGTCTCACAACTATTGATTTTCTCCCTTAGCAAGAGTCTGCATATCTCTATGAAGTCTCCCCTGCCTTCTCAAGCTCCAAGTTATGAACTCTTAAATTCTCCTAATATATTTTCATAAAATACTCTTCCTAACCTAAAGTGTTAATCGTTCCAGTCATGTCTGACTCTTTGCTACCCCATGGATTGTAGCTCACCAGGCTCCTCTGTCCGTGTAATTCTCCAGGCAAGAATGCTAGAGTGGGTTGCCATTCCCTTCTCCCAGGGATCTTGACACAGGGATCAAACCAACTTCCTTACCTATAACTGACACAAATATTTCTTTCCTAGATTGAATCAGTCTTTGTGACACGGCCTCCCCAAAGATACCCACATTCTAAACCTCAGGACCTATGAATATTTTAACTTACATGGCAAAGCATACTTTTAAAATGTGTTAATTAAGGATCTTAGGATGGAGTTATTATCCTGTATTATAGGGCTATCCCTTCAATGTAATCAAAGGAGAATTACAAGAAGGAAGCAGAAGGTTCTATATCAGTAGGAAAAGATACAACCATAGAAGCAAGAGGTTAGAGTGATGAAAGAAATGAATAAGTCAAGGATTGCAGGTGCCCTCTAGAGCTGAAAAACGCAAAAAAAAAAAAAAAAAAAAAAAGTATTCTCCACTCAGGGCATCCAGAAAGGAACCAATTTGCCAAAATTCTGACTATGTTTGATATAAGTTGCTACAGAAATAATGTGAAACCAATAGGATCTCTTACTCTATAGTGTACTAAGATTATTCATTTTCTTTGAGTTTCCCTCTGATAAATCTCATGGTGTCAGGTGTTCTTAGAAGAGGCAGTAAGCATAAAATTACTGTCTCTAAATAAATCACCTGAGAAAAACATAGATTCTGCCTAGAAGGCACCTGTTGCTTTGCCCATTACATATGTCTCACACTCAGGTTGTCGCAAAGCATTTATGAGGAAGAATTTTCCAGGTAATCAATTTTCTGACACATTTGATAACTGTGGACAGAGTGAGGAAATACCAGGAGTTAGACCAAGATGAATCAGCTTCATTCTGACTATGTCAGCGTACCTGTAGCTTTCCTCACGCAAGTTCTGCCAGGTGTTTGAGTCTTGCCCTCTGCCATCAATGTCCTCCTCTGTCTCACAACTATTGATTTTCTCCCTTAGCAAGAGTCTGCATATCTCTATGAAGTCTCCCCTGCCTTCTCAAGCTCCAAGTTATGAACTCTTAAATTCTCCTAATATATTTTCATAAAATACTCTTAAAGTTTGCACCCAGTCCTTCAGGGAAATGGTTGTGTCTTTTTTTTTTAATCTCGGAATATCATGTTAGTTGCTGAGGAACAATCAAAAAAATTCAGAGTAGATTCTAATAAATCAATCTTTGAGGAAAATCTAGCTATTTAAATTACTTTAAAGATACATACTCCTCCACAATTGCACACGATTATAATAAGGTGGCTTCCCAGGTGGTGTTAGTGGTAAAGAACCCACCTGCCAATGTAGGAGACATAAGAGACATGGGTTCCATCCCTAGGTTGGAAACACTCACTGGAGAAGGAAATGGCAACCCACTCCAGTATTCTTGCCTGGAGAATCCCGTAGACAGAAGAGCCTGACAAGTGGTAGTCCATGTGGTCATAAAGAGTCGGACATGACTGAAGTGACTTAGCACAGCACATCATATAATAAATTTGTATCTTAAAATAATCTTCCTTGCCTCCAATGTTTTAATTTAATATAGAAAAGCAAATGGATTGGTACATATGCCAGCAAACTCACAAATCAAATGAGCATGTTGGCAAATCAGCATTGGCATGAGAAAAGTTCTTGGTATCTCTCAAATTGCACAATGAATTATAGCAACATTCACTGTGTGATAACATTTCACTGTGTGATAAAGGTAATGATATTGAAGGGTTTTACTTTTAAAAAATATTTACGACAAGGTTATGCAATTAAAACAACTGAACTATAAAATTCTTCAGGGACATTGCAGAAAGACATAAACCTTATTTTAAACAAATTATTTAGAGAGTATGCCCATTCTAAAATGATGCTATAATGGAAGTCGGGTGAGACAAGCAGATTTACTTTCCCACTAAATTCTCTGAAATACAGCTTTCTAAAGAAGGCAAGAGAAATCTTGAGGAGTGTTTAACTCACCTGTCAGATTTTAAACAAAGTGTTGAATATAATGTTCATATATATTATATATTAATATAATGAAACAATATAGTATAAAATAATATTATATTTATTATATTTTCTTAACAACAATACTACTAATAATAAAATAACATATTAATATTTCAATATATTGCTGTTAGTGATATTTACTTCAAGGGAGATACAGTTTATGCCTTTTTTAATTTGGACAAATAACTGAGATCATTATGACAATCTAAGAGAAAGTCACATCTCACTGTGTATGTCCTTTATAGAATCTCTAGTTTTAACTACTGTTGTACATAGGTATTTATTTCCATATGCATTCCTTCCAATTTGCAATTTGTAATTCTTGTCTTACAAAGAAAGGTTTCATAAAAATAATAATGATTCTATTTGTTCAAAAAGTCTCAATTAAACAATCAGTCACATTTCAGACTGATGTGAAATACTCTTATTTTCCCTCCATTTATTTTTCTTAAAATACCTTTTAAGCATTTTGTACTTTCTTAAATAGTGGTTGAGATTACTGTTCATTTTACAGGGTAGTATAATCGAAATTGGGTGTTTTTATTTTTTTCATGATTCCCAAATACAAAGTTGATACATAAATGGAGAAAACAAGACAAACAAGACACAAGTGAATTTCAGACCTTTCATTTGATACCACATAATTCATTTTCATTACACAAAGTGCCTAATGACTACCAAGTAGCAAACAAAAAAAGTTCAGAAAAAAAGGCTTTATTGCAAGTGAACTGGAGTGGTGAGTTCTTCCCTGGGAAACCGAATCTTACTTAGGAAATAGTTTTGTGGCTTTCAAAATCCTGGGCAGAAGAAGGACATTTCCAGGCAGAGCATTTAAGTAAGTTACTAATAAAGAAGTATGTATGCATACTGCAGATACACATTGAGAAACCAACACAATATTGTAAAGCAACTATCCTCCAATTAAAAATAAATTTAAAATGAGATGTATTGAATAAAGGATTGAAAGCAAAACTCAAACCTCAACCATAAAGACACTGAGCAGTATTTTCCTTATCTAGAAAATTAATGGGTTGAAAAAATGATCTTTCAATTCCTTTGGAGTCTGTGATTTTAAATACATAAAACAGGATATTAACTTCCATCATAAACCAGGATTCTAGGACCAGTTCTACAAAAAGCCCGCCTTGTTAATGCTTTCCCTTATCTCAAACAGGAAATTTAAAGGTTTTTATAGATAATATCGTACCAAAGGAACATATACAAAAAAGCACAAAGTACTCTCAACTGGGAAGTTGGAAGTGTATGTCTCATCCAGAGGTCATAACTAGTCCAGGCCCACAATCTTCATAGGCAAGATTTCAAAGATTTCTCAGCCATTCATATATTTATATATTCTTTATTAAGCTCATACTATATTTCAGATACTATGAAATGTGGTAGGATACATAATTAACTATGGCATAGTCATCATCCTTCAATGTAATATATTTGAGTTAAAAATACAATAATAAATGGATACATAGAGCAAGAGGTAACTCTGAGTAAAGGGGTGAGTTAAAATATGGTTTATTTGCTGTTGTCTAAATATGGGGTCCTGAAAAGTTGGACATGACTTAGCAACTGAACAACAGCAATATGATTTCAATGCCTAAGAGTGGAGAAAAGGGGATAGCATTCAACATAAAGGAAGAGGTTCAGCAAAGATACAGAAGATGTGTGACGTGCCTAGCAAGTTTTGAGAATACAGAGAAGTATGGCCTGCTTAACAGGCCTGTGAGAACGTGAGTGTGGCGAGCAATGCAACAGGAAAAACCGGCTGGACAGGGAGTTTGAACTTTATTTTGCAGGAAATTTGAAATAATGTAAGGTTTTTAAGCAGAAGGATAGATTAGTACAGAGTGTTTGAGGCCAATGAGATAATTTACTGGCCTGCTCAAAAAGTCCATGGGAAAGAGCCTAAGGAACTGAATTCAGTAAGAGGACATGAATGAATAAAGAGACTTTTCCAAAGAAGGTCAGTCTCAGCTAACACAAACTTCTAAAGAAATGCAAAACATCAAATACTAATTTAAGTTAAAGATTGTAAACTGGCCCAGGATTGGCCCTGATTGGATAGCAATGACCTATAATTAGCTTATTAAAGAAGACTAAACTCCTATGGCTTCTGCTTTTATTAGACTGATAATGTTTGCTTGTAAATGTGTGCTCAAGAAGTTTAGAAATAAAGAAAAAAACTATTTGAAAATGTTTTGTTCCTTCAAAGTAGTAAATATCCATGTTGAACCATATTTGAATTCCTAGTTGCTTACCAATTTCATTTAGATGTGGTTAATGCCAAGTTAAATCACAGTGAAACTCATTTGAGAATTGTTTTTATTTACTGAAGTGTGAATGGAAGAGTTATACTTGTTCTCCCTTTAGTTATTTTCTATCTAAAATAGGAAATGGGCGGGTGGATATTAAAATAACATTATTTTAGTAGTTGCATTTGGGATTGAGGTTGGAAATGGACAATGACTCCAGATGGGATTCTTTTAGAGTCATGGAACTTCCATGAAATTAGATTGCAGTACTGTCTGTACCATTCTGTAAATTTACTAAAAGTCACTGGATTTATATATATGGGTGAATTTTATGGTATGTAAATTGTGTCTCATTAAAGCTATTAAGAATATTATGATGTATACATGTATTAAGAACTTGAAATCTGCTAAATGCAGATTTTATATCTGCTAAATCTACTAAATGTAATATGTAATTTGCAGTAGTCATGTATGGATGTGAGAGTTGGACCATAAAGAAGGCTGAGTGCCAAAGAATTGATGCCTTTGAACTGTGGTGTTGGAGAAGATTCATGAGAGTCCCTCAGACTGGGCAAGGAAGAAAACCCAAACCAGAATAAGTGTGGCGAGCAATGCAACAGGAAAAACCGGCTGGACAGGAGTTTGAACTTTATTTTGCAGGAAATTTGAAATAATGTAAGGTTTTTAAGCAGAAGGATAGATTAGTACAGAGTGTTTGAGGCCAATGAGATAATTTACTGGCCTGCTCAAAAAGTCCATGGGAAAGAGCCTAAGGAACTGAATTCAGTAAGAGGACATGAATGAATAAAGAGACTTTTCCAAAGAAGGTCAGTCTCAGCTAACACAAACTTCTAAAGAAATGCAAAACATCAAATACTAATTTAAGTTAAAGATTGTAAACTGGCCCAGGATTGGCCCTGATTGGATAGCAATGACCTATAATTAGCTTATTAAAGAAGACTAAACTCCTATGGCTTCTGCTTTTATTAGACTGATAATGTTTGCTTGTAAATGTGTGCTCAAGAAGTTTAGAAATAAAGAAAAAAACTATTTGAAAATGTTTTGTTCCTTCAAAGTAGTAAATATCCATGTTGAACCATATTTGAATTCCTAGTTGCTTACCAATTTCATTTAGATGTGGTTAATGCCAAGTTAAATCACAGTGAAACTCATTTGAGAATTGTTTTTATTTACTGAAGTGTGAATGGAAGAGTTATACTTGTTCTCCCTTTAGTTATTTTCTATCTAAAATAGGAAATGGGCGGGTGGATATTAAAATAACATTATTTTAGTAGTTGCATTTGGGATTGAGGTTGGAAATGGACAATGACTCCAGATGGGATTCTTTTAGAGTCATGGAACTTCCATGAAATTAGATTGCAGTACTGTCTGTACCATTCTGTAAATTTACTAAAAGTCACTGGATTTATATATATGGGTGAATTTTATGGTATGTAAATTGTGTCTCATTAAAGCTATTAAGAATATTATGATGTATACATGTATTAAGAACTTGAAATCTGCTAAATGCAGATTTTATATCTGCTAAATCTACTAAATGTAATATGTAATTTGCAGTAGTCATGTATGGATGTGAGAGTTGGACCATAAAGAAGGCTGA